>JAPEIS010000005.1:370000-1653032 GCA_029531795.1 Sclerotinia nivalis | reverse complement strand
GCATCGATCGTTATTAGTCAAATGGGATTCGTGGCTGCATATATTGTATTCACGTCAGAGAATCTGCAGGCTTTCATAGCAGCTGTGACTAATTGTAGAGTTCACTGGGAGGTCTCATGGTTGATCTTACTTCAAATGACTATTTTCTTGCCATTCTCTCTTTTGCGCGATATCAGCAAGCTTGGGTTTACCGCACTAATAGCAGATGCGTTCATTCTTGTCGGCTTGATTTATCTCTATTACTACGACATTTTCACAATTGTGAAACAGGGTGGTATCTCTGACATCGTCAATTTCAATCAGCAAGACTGGACATTGTTCATTGGCACCGCCATTTTTACTTTCGAAGGAATCGGCTTGATCATACCTATTCAAGAATCCATGAAGAATCCGAAGAAATTTCCTCCCGTTCTTGGTATGGTCATGATCATCATCAGCGTAGTTTTCATCTCCATGGGTGCTCTTTCGTACGCTGCATTTGGGTCCCATGTAGAAACAGTTGTTCTTCTCAACCTCCCCCAGGATGACAAGATGGTTAATGGGGTTCAATTCCTCTATTCGTGCGCAATTCTTCTATCAACTCCCCTACAAATCTTCCCAGCCATCAGAATTACAGAAAATGAACTTTTTACCAAAAGCGGAAAATACAATCCTTATATCAAATGGCAGAAGAATGTTTTCCGCTTCTTCGTCGTTGCCCTCTGCGCGTTGATCGCATATATTGGTTCCAATGATCTGGATAAGTTCGTTTCGATTGTGGGAAGTTTTGCTTGTATTCCATTGGTCTTTATATACCCGGTATGTACTTCCTTTCACGTCAATTGCGAATCTTCTCTGCAATGGCATACTTCAATCCCCACAAGTTACAAACTAACAATTCAAAAGCCAATGCTACATTACCGCGGTATAGCCAGAACGCGTTTCCGCAAAGGGGCAGACATCTTACTTTGTATATTCGGCTTGGTGGTCATGGTGTACACTACAGCATTAACCATCATCAGTTGGACAAGCGCTGCTGATAAAGTCCCGAACGTGGGCTATTGTGATAGGAAAGATAGAGCAGGAGGGGAGTTGCCAATGTTTTAATCGCATATACGGCATAATCCCACAGGCAAGTGGTGGGAAGTCAAGGGGTTGAGCTTGTATGCATGTATAAATTGAATACACACGTACATACAATGGATGGGCTTTCCTTTTTTTTTGTCTTTTATATTAGATCACTGAGAATTCTCGATGGATTGTATGGGCTGAATGGATGCATAGCGTTGCGTTGCGTTGCGCTGGAAATGGGTATCTTAGTTTTCTTTCATTTTTGGGGTTCGTTGCTTAATTGTTGTTATAGATATTGAAATCATGATACATACATTTACATTGCCTTCCTGAGTTTCTTTTTCTTTTTTCTTTTTTTCTTTTTTTCCTTTTTTGATTGTGTATTATGATCCTACTGAGTAGATTGTGGACATGTGCTATTCATATTTTATCTTTCGACAGGGGAACTAGTTTACTTTGGATTTTGATGTGCGAATTATAGTTGGCGGTCCTATCTTTGCGATTTTGTTTTATATGTTTTATAGATAGTTGCTTGTGGGAGAATATTGTTATAATGCCTGTGTTTATGTAAGATTTATAAGAGTCTTACATTCATTCTCAACCTTACCTTAGCAATGAATGTTTTTCGACCCGCATACTAGCTGCTTATTATCTCACACGCTAGTCTTCACAACTCTACATGAATGCTGCAACTAGTTGACGTCCATCTAAGCAGCAGATTCCCACACTGCCATCCTTTCACCTAAGATCTCACCATCCATTTGCGGCTTTTGCACAAAGAAACAATCTCACAATGCTCTAGTCCTTGAACCCCTGTTTCATAAAGAGTTCCGAATAAGCATCAAAGGCAGGGCTTTTCGCTGGAGACAAAGATATGGCACTTTTCTCTTTAGGTCATATATGTCGCTCGCATATTCAGGAAATATTTATGTTTTCCTGTACTCACTCATTACGCTCTATAGAGATCCACATACGTATCTCCAAACACACTTAAAGGTCCTATTTTTCGTATAAGTAAATCATCATGGCCAGTGCCCCTCCTCCTCCACCCCCTTTAGGTGCTCCTACAGGAACCTATGAGTACAATTGGTTTTCAGGTTTCACATTGTTCAATCCCAATTCCAAAATCCAACCCGGTGTTTTATCTTCTTAATTATCTTCACTCGCACGCCTTTGAATCCGTCTCCCCACCCTCCTTAAAAAACAACCACTAACCCAATCAGTAATCAACGGCGCCCCCGCATCCAAACTCACAGACTCCATCAATGCCTTCGCCCTCCTCCCCATTCTCCGCCGCACAATCATGCGTCCCCAACGTAACCTGCTACTTGGACCCCGCCGCGTCGTAAACGAAGAAGCATGGCTAGCAACCCAAGTGGGTACTTTACAAAACCCCGCTTGTCATAGATGCAATAGGAATACTGGGCCTTTTACCGATTGCGTGGTGGTGCAGGGCCGTCTAAAGGAGGCCTGTTCTAATTGCTATTATGGGGGGTCGGGAAGTAAATGTTCGTTGAGACATGGTATGTTTATGTTTATTTTTTTTACTGATAGTTGGTAGATTGGGGAATGGCTGGGTGGATTTCGGACTAATTTGGAATAAATAGATCATGAAAATGCAGTAGCACATCTTCAAGCTGGAGACCAACCAGCTCCAGATGTACCAGGCATGGCACCGGCCACTAATTTCGGCGGCCAATTAGGTAATTTGGGTGCGGGTATTGCAGGCATACCAGCGATTATTCTACAGCCTCAGGGCGTTCCTCCTGCAGCTAATATTCCGCGGGGTGGAGGTACGGGGGCGCGCGACGGATTATGCCGCTCTTGGTTGGGCCTGTGGGTAGTGGAATGCCGGTGGCGGCGGCGGGGGCGCCGGCGGTGGTGGTTCCAGCTCCGGCGGCCGGGGCATATGGGCTAACGAGACGCTCAAGATTGACTTTTGCGAGGGGGTTGAATAATATGGCGTTGCAGGCGGAGAGGATAAGGATAAGGACTGAGTTGGCGAGGTTGAGGGCGGAGTTGAATGCGGTCGAGGATACGATTGATGAGAGGGACGTTGCGGCGCATGAGGACGATGAGGTGGAAGAGGACGGGTTGGGAGATGTTAATGGAGCAGGGGAAGAAGCAGAAGTTGAAGAGGCCGAAGCCGAAGCCGAAGAAGAGGAGGAGGAGGAGGAGGAAGAGAAGGGGGAGGAAGAGAAGGAGGAGGAAGAGAAGGAGGAGGAAGAGGAGGAGGAGGAAGAGGAAGAGAAGGAGGAGGAAGAGGAAGAGGAAGAGGAGGAAGAGGAGGAGGAAGAGAAGGAGGAGGAAGAGAAGGAGGAGGAAGAGAAGGAGGAGGAAGAAGAAGAAGAGCCTCCAGCCAAAAAGGTGAAAACAGGGAAAAGAAAGCGATAAATGACAATGTATAGAGGTTAGACGATGGAAATCTGGAGAAAGAACACGTCGGGGATAGCAAATGCGATGAATTTATTGTGAATTTATTGGAATACATACAATCTTCACTTCCATCTTGCAATTCCAACATTCGACTTCTAACTCACACTTTCACTTCCCTTAACCCTTCTTTTCACGCCTTTGTTTCCGCTGCATGTCTCAACCTGTAGTCTTTTTGGCAATGCAAAACCACTTTGGTAGATTCAAAAATTCGATAAAAAAAAATGTTGTTTTTTTTGGGAATGCTGAAAATTTATAAATACAAAAAGCCACCCATCGCAAAAATGTGTATCCACAAGAAATTCATAAGCCTGCATGAGACGGGAGCCCGCACCCATTCTCTGATTCCCACCCAGACTCTCGAAGTATCAGATTATAGGGTATTTCGAACTCGTGATATCTGCCGTGCTTTACAAACGACTTGATCCCTCTCTGATCAATTTCCTCATTCCCTCTCTCACCTCCATCACAATATCTCTAGCATCCATAGTCTCTCGTACTAAACCAACTCCACTACCTGCATAGGTACACAATCGTCCTTTGCTTCCGTACCCCTCGTCTCCTTTCCTCGCTTCTGCTTCATAAAGTTCTTTGTTCTGCTCAATGCTCATACCATTAGTTTCATCCCAGAAACTCCTGTTAACCACTGCCCTCCCATTGTATTCTTCTGGCCAGCCTGCTGTTCCTCTCAATTTGTCATAGAGTATTGTTCTCGTGGTTGATGTACTACCATCCTGTGCTGCCAAGATTGCGTTTCTGTAGCCTGTAGAGATCACTGCCTCCGAAGAAGCTAAAAATCGTGTACCCATACATATCCCACTAGCGCCTAACATAAATGCGGCAGCAGCTCCACGTGACTCGACTATTCCGCCAGCACCGATAAGAGGTATGTGTGAGTATTCGCTTGAGCGTAATGCAGATGTGCATTCAGGAAGCAGGGAAACGATCGAAGAGGAATGAGCGAGACCGTGACCGCCGGCATCAGAGCCTTGAATAACGAGAACATCGGGATCACAGTAATGAGCAGCTGTTAGTGCAGAAGCAACGCTGCCAACCTGAATCCAAATCTTGGTGAGATTGCCTGTGAGCTTCCGGATCGAGTCTGTCCACTCTCGCAAGTCTGAGCTGGTATTTGGTGCGAACAGCCATATTGCTGAAGGTGGCAAGGGGAGCGGAGCGAGAATCGACAGAACATGCTCGAGATCGCAGCCCCAGACTATGAAACCTATTCCTATGGGGAGAGTATCTCGATAACTGCCGGGAATAGGCTCGTCTCTGAGAGAACCCTGAATCTCTCTGATTTCATCCGAAAGGGTGGAGAGGCTGAATGGTTTGTATTGTTAGTTTGGTTGCATATAATATTCTGCCCAGCGCAGCTTAAGTTGAGATGGGGATAGAAAAGAGCAAAGAATAACAGGTATTTCGAACAACAAACCAGTGGTCATTATTGGTTCAACCTCAACGCCAGTTGAAAAAATATCAAGTGTTTATGATCGTCATAAGAATGGAGCATGCTATGCGTTAAACGACTCTCCGCTCACTGAGCTCGACTTTATGGACAAACTCCACACTTATGAAATGCCCTTCACGAAAAGCAGCAATTGGGCGACAAAAAATGGAGATAATGAAATAGGGTTAGCTCACTCGGTACCAGCAGCAAGAAAACCTAAACCACCAGCTCTAGAGACAGCTAAAGCTAAGGCAGGTTTTGATATTAAGTGCATAGGAGCAGATGATATAAGCGGATAGGTTGTCCATGGATAGTCCTTACGGAGCGTTTGTTTGTGGTTGGAAGGCGACATTATTGATATAATTAAGGTTCCCCGAAGTTAGAAGATCGACAAGATGATTGGTGTTTACTGTAATTCTTGATGTTTGAGGATGATATAGGAAGCTGGATGGATCTGAAGATGGAAAACAGAGGATATCTCTATGAATTTCATATACAACACAACAAACAATAACAACAACAACAACAACAAAACCAAGTACTATGCTGGAGATATCTTCCAGGCTATGAGTGTGCTGCTTCACAAGAATTATAAGCTGATACAAAGTCACCGTAATATGGTTTATATATACGGTTATGTGACCTGATGTATAAATTCAGAATAATTTATAACAACAAACTTGAAGAGGAGGCTGAGGCTGAGAGCAGAAAGGCTGGTACCTCGGTCAGGCTGCTTCCATGAATTATTACTATACCTAATTTATATTAGCTTCATTTAGCCTTGGCATCATCTTTCTCGCCAAAACAATGAGAAGCTACACAGGTTTATATCTTCACTGTTATTGCCAATTATCAACCACCGAGCTTCTTACTGGTTCTTAGCTCTTGCCGTTTTTTTTTATTACCTCAGTTGTAAGCTCAGCTTCAATCTTCAGACGAGCACTCAATACCTTCAAATATATTGTAAGTTCTTTCCTGTCTTGTCGCATCTCCAGCAGAACTGTCAAAGCAGACACAAAGAGAAAGTTATCAAAAGAACAATTACTAAAGCAATCATGGTTTTTACAGAAAATAGAACAGATTTAACAAGCATGTCTAACGCGCCGGAGAGGTACATAATTTACCCCGGAGCTTTTCTATATACATGCGCCCCGCGCCATATTGGAAGATGGAAGCTAAATCTCTCGCAACAGATTCGAGTTATTCATCCTTGGAGATGGCGAGAAGAAGTGCACTGAGGAGGCTGATACCCGTAAGTTGTAGATGAATTGCGCATATGGATTTACATACAGAGTTATTATACTAATAAGCTGTTATGCAGGTACTCCCAACTCTTCGATCTTTACCTTCAACAAGGAAGACCACACTCTCGCCAATATGCTACGTGCCCATTTATTGAAAGATCCGCATGTTATATTCTCCGGTTACAAAAGTGCGCTCTTCCCTAGCACACAGCTTCATAATAAAGATTACCAAGACTTTATCAAGATTATATACTAACGGGAGGCGCATAGTTCCCCATCCCCTCTTCTCCAAATTCGAACTCCGCATCCAAACCGATGGTGAAATCACTCCCAAGGAAGCTCTTGTCGCCTGTTGCCGTAATTTGGTATCTGAACTTGAGGTGTTCAGCCGCGAATTTACAAAGGAGTTTGAGCTACGAAAGATGGTCAGTGGAGATGTAGCTGCCGATAAATGAGGCAGTGTATATAAATATGTGCGATTAAGGTTTCGGGCGTTTTAGAGAGGCACGGGATATATGGCGCAAAAATGGTACGGGGGTGTTAAGGTTCCATCATGATCTGGGTTGGTTACAGGAAGCCATCATTGGAGTGGATCTTTAATTTATGAAGGAAGAATGTCCGCCAATTAGCATTGAGATTTAAGTATTTCAGCAATTGCAAGAGATATGTTCCCCTCACACCGGATTGTCTATGGGTTATCTATGAGTTGCATTGATTGTGCGCTTTCTGCACAAAGAGGAAGCGGGGTGGTAGGTCGGGGAGTAACAGCATGTAAGGCAGGAAGAAGAACGTCGAATCTATGGAGCGAAGGCCTATGTCACTTACGAGATGTTTAGTTAAGCTATAATTCGAGATGCTCTGCGCCATTTCCCCGCTCTTTTGTCATTACACCAAGGAAAGGTCAACAGCGCGCTGGGTAAACAGGCACACAAACGTCTGCGACTTTCCCATATATTTGCTGGTCGTGACTAGTCGCCTTTGAGTTCCCTTCTCACCTATTTTTCCAGAATCTGAGCTCTCACAAACCATCATAGATCTAAGAGCGATCAACTATGAGCGACCCATATTGTGCTCAAAGTCCGTGTCAATTGGTATTCATAGCTGAGAGTAGAGATCTGGTTTCCGGGCTCAACAATGGTTATGGGTATGGGACACAAACGCAAGGGCGAGTGCAGTCAAGAAGTATAAGTATGGATTGGTTACCAGAAAATTGTCAAGCATGCCCAAGCATTGCCAGAACTTCAAGAATGGTGATCAAGTCATATACAGCTGGACAATCATGAATAAAACTAGATCATCAGTCGAGGAATGTATTTACAATATGGAATGAACCGATGCACGTAATGATTACTTCCGAAACATGTGGGCGCGGTTGAATTGCGGCCCAGCACAGGTCTCAGATTTAGAATCTCTTGAAATATGACAAGATTTACATTCCATCTTAAAAAAGTTATGGTAATGTCTTGTTGAATTGTCTCCTCTCTTTCGACATTCAGATCCCCTCGCCCTCAATTAAGAAGACACACGGAAAACGAACTTCCTATTAAGGATATGCTTCCTCTACAGAGCCTCACACTCAGTTAAGAGTGCTGGCAACACACCACTGTTTCGAAGTCGAGGTGGAGGTCGTGGCTGGCTCTGATACTTTTTGATGAAGAAGAAAAGAAAATTGTTGCGCAAATTTTGATTATTTGTAGCCGCACTGGTGATCCGCGCTAGTTACTAAGCGAGAAGCAGAGTTTGCAAATTTAAGCTAAGCCTAATTTAAAATAGCTCGCGATTCTCGCACGTGACAAGAACATCAATCTTGCCAATCCCAGATTTTCATTCCACGGATGGGCGGCTGCATAACATCTTAAACTCTGCATTCCGATCTTTATGTGAGTGTGCCATGAGTAGGAACTACCCTGGCGATCACTAATCGGTTTTTTGAAGGGTCCTTCCCCTGAGTTGATGAAGTACGAGTTACATGGACTACCTTACCTGCTTAGATCTCAGGTTTTCCTCAACCAGTGTTGAATCGTTATGCTTCCCGGCAGTTCGGTTACTCCCCTTGGAAGAACCCTCAATCTTCTTAAATTATAATGGCCAGCCATGCTGAGCAATGGAATTGAAATTTCTCCGCGGGATGGTTGAGCTTGGTGATTATCACACTCTCTTATGTTCCAAAGAATATCAGAATATACATGCATGAAGGTGTAGTCAAGCTTCTATCCCTGATCTTCTACTATTGCGGAGTTGAGACCTCCAATGAAACATTGCAGACTGGAAAATTATACAGATTTCTGCCTTATAAGAAACCACCGACTTCTGAGACGTTCATAAAATTCTTATTTTCTACGCCCCATTCGAAGGTTACCATTCCTTAATACCGAAAGGGAGAGGTCTAGCCGCGTCTCTTTCGCGATCATGCAGAAATATTTGTGTACATGTACCGGCATTTTACACGCATCATAGGTTAGTCATTCATTGTACAATGTCCAATTACAACTATGGATATATCAATATTTGTAAACATGGTGCTAAGGGCTTTTTCATTACTACAATTTCTTAATTCTGAAGATCAATGTCTCGAGTTGGCCTTTAGGTCCGGATGGTGAACTCAGGTATGAGGCTTTTTAATGGCGGAGAATGTCAGGATAGTGAAACATTGTCGAACAATATGGATATAGCCGAGCCCGTCGCCAATTTAGGTTGACGACATGACTCGCCTTGAGTCCCTGGTTCGACGATGTTTGCGGTTATATGGTTGCTTCTTCTGGCTGCGGTGGTAACGGCGTTCGTCGATGTTGACAATGGTCCTGAAAACAATGGAACAGCAAAAGCCCTATCAAACCGAATGGTTGATGATGGCATTTTTCAGCTGGGATTGACAAAAGCTGAGGGAGTCACAAATGTTCGAAAAAGACAATCCAAGTCGAATCTGGCCAATCCTTACATTGGTGACATTTACATGATCACTAGTATGTTCATTCAAGCACATTCTTGTATTAGCTGATCATAAGCAGTGCAAATTGGATATCCTCCGCAGACTATAAGCCTCAGTCTCGATACAGGAAGTAGTGACGTTTGGGTGAATCCACAGTGCTCTACCTCGGGATGGGCATCATTTTGCGGCAGTTATCCTCAGTACGATCCTACGAAGTCTACGTCATTTGTACCATTGAGTCAAGCTTTGAATCTGAGGTATGGTATCATTGCGGTTACAGGAGCTTATGCGACGGACAATTTTGTGTAAGGAAATATTCCACTTTCGCAAGGGGCTCTTACTAACAATAACCGTTAGGATGGGATCGGGTCAGACCCTCAAAAAACTACAATTCGGCGTTGCATCAGCCAGTACTCGAATGTTTGAGGGTATAATGGGTGTATCCTGGGGTCTTGGCCTTGGAACCGGTTATTATAACATTATTGATCAACTTGCCCTACAAGGTCTAACAAAAACTCGCGCGTTTGCCATAGACTTGGGTAATGTAGATACTGCTTCAGGTATAATCGTCGCTTCTTTTTTAATTGTTTCAATGAGTTGACTTCTCTTATAGGTTCAATTATTTTTGGTGGTCTTGATACAAAAAAATATTATGCCTCATTGATCAAAAATCCCATTATGCCATTTTACCAAAGTCCTGATGGATATCCAAGGTAATTGATTCTATGATTTACATGCTACATAGTGGATGGTCTTACTGAACAGCATTGTGTTAGATATTGGATTAATATGACATACTTTGGGGTTACATTCCCAGGCGAGCTACCTATGAACTTTACCCCTCCGGTTTATGCAAAACCAGTCATCGTCGACTCTGGAAGCACGCTGGGTTATCTACCACCTTCCCTTGTTAACGCCATGCTCCCATTTTTTCCTGGATGGGTCAGCAAAGGAGGTGGTCTTTATACCATTCCTTGTAGCTTCAAAAATATTCCGGAGACGATGGATTTCGGATTCGCGGATAAAATTATCAGAGTTCAATTGGCTCAGTTCATATGGTTCAATGGTGCTACATGCTATGGGCCTATCGCCAATGCTGCTGAAAAGACCGATGTGATTTTAGGAGATACCTTCATGAGAGGTGCTTATGTGGTCTTTGATCAGGATAACGCAAATGTTCATATCGCACAAGCTGCCAGTTGCGGTTCAAATATTGTACCCATTACTTCGGGTACCGACGGAGTTCCTTCAATGACAGGTGCCTGCCCTAGTCTAGCGTATTCTTATGGGCCATCAACATCATCGGTTAGTACTTCTTGATTTTAACAATGCCACCTTAATATCAACGCCTAGAATTAGAACCGCTAACATAAAAAAGGTACTTACAACAACGTCAGCCAGAACCTCATCTTCTTCGAGAAGTAAGTAATCTCTAATCACACGCTCTGGTTCAAGATATCAAACAACTCACAAGTCATTAATTCACCTTCCAGCACACATTCTAAAAGACAATTCTAATTCCGTTCATTCAGGTTCGACGAAATCATCCTCCTCATCTTCCTCCTCCGCCTCCCCATCTGCATTGAGACTTACTTCAACGAGCTCCTCTCTCACCACATCATCAAGTAGAGCTTCTACCACTTCATCCCCCTCTTCATCGAGAATCAGTTCGACGAGCCCTTCCCTTGCAATATTCGCAAGTAGGTCCTCCAGCGTAACATCAATAACATCAACCAAGTCTTCTACGCTCTCTTCCTCACGTTTCACATCTTCATCCCTATCCTGCGGCTTAGGTTGTGGACCCACTACTGTTTATATTACTGTTACCATGACAAAGACAGCTTAGAAGTAATATATATGTGTGCTCAGTCTCTTTTAGTTTCGACTGCGAGGATAGGTTTAATAAGCTTGGTTTCAAGCGCTTGTGGATTGGATAGTCCTACTTTGGTTGGGTTGACTGAGGTAATTTGGTTTACGTAGGAATTTTTTTGTATTGCATTACGATCAGAACCTGGACAGTCACTGTATACGAGGGTAGCTGTCGAATTTTTTTTTTGGGACACTCATGTAATAGTACTATGGAAATATATACGAATAGAGACTTACTTTAAAACTAGCGCGTTTAAACCGTTTGATGGGTACAAAAGAGAGAGCAACTTTTAGTCCTTCTTGCTTTTAAGGTAGTCTCGGGATATCAATAGAAAGAAGTGTGTTATCATTATTATCTTGCTCCGTTCCAGTAGTACTTGCTAATGGTGGTTTGGAAGTATGCTAGCATTCGATGTGTCTACGGTCAATACTTTCTTACCATCTCTCTGGATGTAAATTAGCCACCTTAAGCAATCGTATGTTCTCCATAGCAAACGCAGATGTTTCGGTTCACATTTCGTAAGGTCTTCTTCATACCAAAGGAAATGAATTCTTTGGTACCTCGAGATAAATATTATACTTTGGCAGTTTGGTAGAATTAAAAAATGACACTGACGGCAGACTTCTCATTGTTTTTTTTTCACAAGGATATCAATTTAGCAAGCGTCGTAGCTGAAATGTGTATAGCCTGTAGCTTTCGGTTATTATTTATCCCACTTATACCCTTCAATTACAAGCTTGAAATATTCAGACACGATTTGCCAATACTTCAAGATCTGGCTCTTGTCCTCCATAATCTTCAATTTAATCTGTTATTTCATTGATCCAAGGGTCATCAGCCAATTGCTTGGCCGATTTTCTGTCTTCCGGTCGCCACTGAAGCATACCACGCATCAAGTTCAAAAACATCTCCTTATTCTTACCCTGAAGACGTAGTTCGGTTTTCTCCAATTCTAGATCTTCCGCAATAGGCATCTCAGCTATCCATTTACCTATATAATCACGAATTTAGTTTTCGCTCTCAAATACAACTTTATTTCGAGTTACGCACCTTTTTTGTCAAAAAACTCAGAAACTCGTACACCTCTTTCAATGAAATCCAAAGGCGGGGGGCCCAACATTCCGATAACCTCTGCTAGATGAGCACGAGTAGAATAGCCCTTCCCATCGGAATCTTGACCATAGAACATATGTTTGCCCTCAAACAAATCCCAAATCATCACACCTACATTCCATATATCAACAGGATAACTCCAAGCAGCTTTTATCATGACTTCAGGTGCCTATCGGGAAATTAGTATATATTTTCAGAGCTGGAAGTTGTTGGAAAGCTTGGTGAAAACTAATTTGATGGCATGCAATTAAGTTTGGTTTATACTAACCCTATAAACTTGAGGTCCTGCTTCATGATTCCTTTTTTCATCACCTCGAACTGCTGAGCCGAAGTCGCTCAAAACCGAATCACCGAAGATTTTTGGGATGTCAAACCTCCGTGAAGCATATACAGTCACACCGTTGACCAGTTTGCGAGGTGAAGGATATTTTATTTCTGCTTCTGTAAAGGCATCGAGGATGGACTTGTCCTCGATTTCAGTCAGAATGCTATCTGCCTTGATGTCTGTAAGATGTGATTAATATCTTTCAATATGTTGTACAAGATAAGAAGAGGAAATGAGTTTCCCGTACCGGTATGAACAAGTTGACATTCAGTATGCAAGTAATCCAAAGCCAAGAACAGCTGTTGCAATGCACCCTTCAGAATATTCTCTGTGAAACAGCCATCTGGAAGGCGATAAGTAAGGTGTTTAAAGCTCTCCCACATTGGTTTCTGAACAAGGCAGGCATGCTCACCGCCTGTACGGGGTATCGTAAATATTTCCAAGGCTGTTCTAATATGGGAATATCCAGGATGCGAATTGTTGCCTGTGCTGAGACGTTGATAGATCTGAAATTCTTCCTGTGGGTCTCCGTCGCGGGTGTAAATTTTCAGAGAAACGTGTTCATGCGCTCTAATTTGTTAGTATATGGACATATGCATATGATACGAAGGACGGACGTACTGGAGGTCGCGAGCTAACCAAACTGTGGAGGTCACACCATACCCAAGCTTTCCAACAACTTGGTATTTAGACGCAAAAACATCACCAATATTCACAGGATAATACAGCCCTTTTTCGAGACCCTCAAATTGTTCTTCGTCAAGTGGTTGGGCGTCGCTGATCAACTCAAACCCTGTCGTAGGGAAGCGCAATGGGGGCGATGGTGCTCTTCTGGTAACTGCTCTTGCCCATCTTAAAATCGATACCATTACTGATAAAATATATTGTGATATGCTTGTTTTTATCTTGTAATGAAAGGTTGTAGATTATCATGATATTTCAAAGTGTTGACCGAGACAAAGAACGTCTATTCAAACAGGCCGGAATTGACCACACGAAATGATACATACATTTTCGTCAAAATAATATATTTACAGCTTTTCCTTTTTATTAAATAACTATAATCAAATAAAAACGATTAGTCATTACATCAAATCTGTTATTTCTTTATTTAAAATAAATGATTAAAGGATTGAGTATTGAATTAGAATTCTTGTTGTTGTATAGTTACGCATTGGTCCTACGTAGAGAACGTTTGTGATAATGATGGGAATGCAGCCTTTGTAAATTTATTGATCAATAAGAGTTCGCTTATCTAGCTCTAAACGCCATCTAGTTTTATAATTTAAGTACTTGAGTAGGAAATCTACCACGCAAGCCACGGAGGTTCAGTAAACAAATCCATTCGGTACCGGTACCGGTACTTCTGCTGTTTTAGCGGTAAAGAAATCATGAAACGCCGACTTCAAATTACAGCGTACACAGGACCCCATGCTTTCATGTTCCTGGCTCAAAAAGAAAAAGGTTATAGCCATGATTAGATGAAAGTGGAGCTAATCGTTAAAAAGGATAATTATTGTAAGCTTTGATCCCCATATGATGATGAATCTGGATGAAATTAGGTCTTGGTGGATCATCATGAATTGATCCAATTGGTTCTTACGCGTTCTGGACTTTCAATTGATCAGGACTTGAAGATCCGATAAAAAAGTCCTGTCCATCCCTTTCTTTGCTTGTACGTACGTACTCAATTGAAGCTTTTTTTGGTTCGGTTTGTGTGCTGTTCGTCCCATCTTCAGTCTCTTCTTTCTTTCTCTTTCTCTTCCTCCTAATAACTTACACTTTCTTTATATCAAATTTATCTACAATCCTGATGATTATATACCCCATCGTTTACTTTTTATACCGAGTACTACAGTTGTGTCCGAAAATCTATTCCAGTCCACCACTCCTTAGCTCCTCTCAACTTCCTCAATAAAACTAGAAAGGACCTGACCCTTCTCCTTACTACACATTTTCAATGGTTCACGCACGCACTTTCTCCCGCCAGTTAGGCAATACGCTCCCTACGCACAACCAACCTCAAATTCCACCTCAAATCATCATCACGGACTCGGAAGATCCACACAAGCCCATATACTACAAGACTTCGCACTGGAAGAACTCCTTCCTTATTTCCGTCCAATCCTCGCACATCAAGACTACTACCTCCTTTCGAAATCTTCTCACGAAAATCAAGAAGTTACCTCCCAGGTCCAAAATACTACTCGGTCTCATCTGCCTTCTTTCTCTGGTATCGCTTATTGGGGTAGTAGGTGGAGTACGCCCAGACATCTTGAAGGGAGGATATCGATCTCCATATACACGAACACATTACGTTACGCATAATAAGGGTCCGAAGTTTAATCATAATAGGGATAAGGCGGTGAAAAGAGAGGAGGCTCCAGTGCCAATACCTGTACCAGCTGAGGAGAAAGTTAAGAGGGAAGAAGCGCCGGTAATGGGACTTACACCAAGGAAATTTATTCCAAGGCAGTTTGGGAACGAAGCGGATGTACCGGTAGTGTGAATTGACGAAATTGAATGATAGAGTAAGTTATTTCTTGGTCGTCGTGGAATATGAAGGTGTGAGTGGAAGTTTATAAGGAATCTTGCTGACATCTGAGAAATTAGTGCGGCGATGTGTGCCACCAGCTTTTTTTTATAATGGATGCCAATAATGTTGAATGGGGTTTGTAGCAGCGAGCATGTGGTATAAAGAATTAATGAGTACATCGGAGTTTGAAATGAAGGAAGTGATATATATACCAGGTCGGAAAGAAATGCTAGAAGAGCATTTGGATATGAATTAATGCAGTAGAAATTAGTGAAAATCCGCTAGCAAAATAGGATATCAAATAATGTAATCTTGAAGGTCTAGACATCTTGGCCATAAAAAGGGAGATTCTCGACCTTGAATCGTTATCCTAGGAACCACGTTATCCTGGGCGGACTTTAAGAGGTCCATTACCTGATGTGATGGATTCTGTGTATAGGAAAATTCTGTTCCTTTACAAAATCATATATTATATATCGGGAAAAGTTTCTCAATACCATTTTCATCAGTCACTTGGATGCAGCGCAAAGTTCCGAGGTCTCTTCTCTTCTTACACAGTGCCTTCAAAATTCCAATTCAACGCTTTATCCGACCCCTTTCATCTACTCTTTTTCTCGCTATGCCGAGTCACTAACAGTGAGCGTTCAAATTCTAGTCCCAGAACTCGATAAGTTCACCCTTTCTAAAGCTTCACTACATTTATTCTCACCAGTTTTCCTTCATGTTTTATTTTGGGAGTTGAGCACCTCGAGCTGCATATTTTTTTTTACGAATGTCAATAGCTACGGATTTTTGAATCGTTGTCTGGGGATGGGATCTTGCTTTGTGATGTAGGCGATGCGTTTGGATGTGAGTTTATAGGTTATATGTGAATTTTCTTGGGTTTTATATGGGTAGATGGCGTGCGACAATCTTTGTGTGCCCGGAGCTGGAGTTTGGTGAGTTTTGATTCATTAATGTGAAGAGATAGAGCTTTAGGTTTTGGACGCAAATGTTAGAGGCATTTTTATCTTCAGGTCCTTTTAATATCGATGGACTTGGAAATGACCGCGGATTTTGTGTAGACTGTGATAACATGGCGTTTTCCGCAAGACCATCTTTCATGTTTTTTCCTCATGTAAGCTGAAGCTCAAAGAGCTCGAGGTGCTCTTGATGTGGTAATTACTGTCTTCTATGTATATTACTGTGCAGTTTTGTTGGTTTTTTGCTAATCAAGCGATTTTTAATCAAAGACTGCAAGCCGCGCCTTTCTTTCACGAAGGCGGCAACGACGCGTTTGGCGTTTGCTAGGTCTGATACTCAACCACCGTGTACGTTTCTCCACTATAGGAAACCGCTGTGCTGAAAAAAGTGCAGGAAATGAAGGCACAAATGTATCAGGAAGTATGATAGTTCATAATCACAAGATGCTCAAAGAAGCAGAGATGTATTCGAGTTTACTTGATAATGAAAGCGGCAGGCGCTATTGTTTTATTGCAAGTGTATAGCTCTGGCATCAACATTTGACTTTTCTTGATTTTGATCTCAAGCTGGGCTGTGAATTTTGGCAATGCTCAATGGTTGTATTAGTTTTGTTCCAATCAAACAACCACCCGCTATCTCGTGAGTGAACATGGTTCGGTGAGAAAGAGATAAGAATGACTGTGTTACATATACATCCAGCTCCGCTGATATATAACTAGAGCGGTATCAGACGAGAGTGGTAGATTGTCTTTTCAGATTGACTTTAGGATTTATTTTGGTTCGTTTGTTTGATCTAAACAACGTGATAGAAAGAACAAGGCTATTAATACACATAGAAATATTACATTAAATTACTGCGAAAAAGCCGAACTCGTTTATCGCTGCAGCTTTTGAATTATTCCTCTTTCTCCTTCATAGTCCATGCAATGTGCATCTATTTCGCCTTTTTTAATATCCGCCAACCCAGTCTTCACGGTCATTCTCTCAACTACCACCTCGCTCCCCCTTCGCTTGTCCACCTTCATCATCTTCACCACTTAAGGCCTCTCAATCCCGAGATCCCCTCCTACCGGCCCACCCACCACTGATACCTGTCTATTTTTTACTCTCCATGAGCTCGGACTCCCATCATAGGATCCGGTATCAACCCATTGATCTTCATATTTAAACCATGCGCTGAATATATGCTGTGCTGTTTTATCCGCATTTGTATCGAAATGGTTGAAAGTATAACTTTTTTACTCCGTTAGTACGTTGTCTTGTCTTACTGGAAGTGCCATTGAGAGGAAACGGAAGAAAAGATAGCAGGCGGATCTTAAAGTACAGGGGGAGGGGAAAGAAGAAAAAGAGTAATACATACTAACTCGTAACATGTGCTTCGTTACGATTTCCAGGATTGATCAAAATAGCACTGCTGGATATTTGGTGAATGCCATGTGCCACTGCCCCCAAAGCTTTTTGTTCATTCGCAATTATCTCGTTTCTCCCGGTCCCTTACAAATATTGTTAGTTCTTTTTGCTCTTCTGTTCTTTTCATGCTTTCAATTCCTTCATCTCTTTCACCAACCTATCTTGACCGCCATAACTATTGCAGCGGCGAGAACAACGCAACCCCCAGTTTAAATGCAAAATCGAGTACGAAAAGCTCTGAACAAACAGAAAAAGAAAACATACAAACACCAGCGCCCAAACTACTAAAATTCGCAACCGCATCAATCGTATAGATCAAATCCAACGCAGTCCAATTCTTGGCATCGAGCAAAAATGTTTCAAAAGCGAGTGTATAGCGGATTTGTTCGAGAGGTGGATAGCTATATGATACTGCGGGAGGAGAGTTATAGCTTGAAGAGAATGGGGACCAGGAGAAGACTCCTGGGAGGAAACATAGAGGGAGGAGAAGTGAGATGGGGGATTCGATGTACATTTTGATGATGTGGGATGTGATATGATGTTAATTGAAATGGAGGGTTGGGAATGAGGTAAAGCAGAATTGGAATTGACAAGATGACGGGGAAGAAATGGTAAAGCAGTATTAATGCTAAGACCGTAATTTCCGGAAATTATCTCTCAAATATATAATTTTGTACACTGTAGCACAGATGATGATAATCACCGTGCTACTTCTGCCGTTTCCCAAACCCAATTGAGCTGGTGATTCAGCTAGCTCAAGCCACCAAACAGGCCCGGGAACTTTGCTTTTCTCCTATCCGCATCATTCTGTTCTTATCTCATCGTGATAATCGATTTTCATTCAAATCCATTATTCTGGACAACCATCTCTGTTATCTGTGTCGCACTCAAGATCGTGATTCTCAAGTACGAGTGACACACTCTTTCAAATTTATCGACCACCAGCCACGAGAACCATCTCCAGTATATTCGAGCTCTCCACTTCCGTTGTAGCTGTTGCTTTACACATGTATCTAGTACTTCTAAGTACACCCACGTACCGAACATCGAGTGCATAATTCTCCGAGGCTGAAGAAGATCATCTCGATTGATTAAATGCGGGGAGATACGGCTAGAAGAGCTAAAGAAGCTTATTTGGGGAGATCCGGCTTGGCATTAACCTTATATCTTTGACTGTGGCTTTCGCTTATATCGAGTGGGTGTATTTGCTCGAATGGGATTGGAGTGTGATTTGTTTTGAAGATAGTTGGAAGTAAATCTTAGGTTTTGCTTGAATTAAGTATAAAACTGATATCCTCACTAACATCATTGACATCACTGACTTCCTTTAATCCTCTCGCGACCAACATAGAAGTTCTTCATTCCATCACTAATTTTCTAAATGCTGTTTTGTTTCTTCTTCGCACGCACCATTACACATCCAAGCGACATTCCTATCCTCTCCTATCCTCTAACTACCCTTCACGAAAAGTTTTGTTCTCTATTGTTCAATTAGTTTCTACGTAGCAAAAGGGTACATCAACTACAACTTACAGGAAGAAAAACAGAGAGAATTAAAGTCAAAGCCTCGGCAGCAATGAGAAATACGGCTCCCATATATAATCCATTTCGCCTCCAGAATTCCACGCGTATTGAGTGCCGCCAAAAGTGATAGCCATCCTCAGACGGCTGGAAATTCTGGCTAGTGT
Source organism: Sclerotinia nivalis (assembly GCA_029531795.1). Lineage (NCBI taxonomy): Eukaryota > Fungi > Ascomycota > Leotiomycetes > Helotiales > Sclerotiniaceae > Sclerotinia > Sclerotinia nivalis. The sequence goes on along the minus strand of JAPEIS010000005.1, from coordinate 1,634,021 downwards.
TGTCGGGGGAATGGCGGATATACCAGAAACCACTATACCTGAACTAGACAAATTTGACAACAATAATCTGAGTAGTTGGAAAAATTAGACCTTCCATCCGCGTGTATCCCAAGGTGATTGACTGCCAGCCTCAGATGTGAGTCGATCGAGCTACCGAGTTTCTTCCTTCCCGGATACTTTTCCTTTGGTTGCTATGACAGAATTCACTGCTCCGGTTTGCTCAATAGAATTGGACATCTTTTGGTTGAAATAAGGGAGGTACAAAAGTTCTCTATGGTCTTCCTACTTGCTCGGCAGCAATTCGACAGTTCCCATGTAGTACTACACTCAGACCTCCGAGAAGCTCGGAATGCAAAGCCAGCTATAACCAACAGACTTAACTGAATCATCTGTACAATCGACTACGGCGGTAATCTATTCAGTATTATTGGTTACCACTTTTCCGGTAATCGATATTCACGATTGGATTTTACATCTTACCTTAGCAATCAGTAGGCTCAGCATGCGCAGCCCCATACCCGTGCCGCGCGCTGACCCACTGTTTATCACGGCGCGGCACCCATATCTAGATATTGTTACATACAATCTCAATTTCATATGCAAACATCACACCATGCAGTAGTTGGTCGTATACGTGCATCCATTAGGACAAGCAGGGTTAGTTGTGATATCCCTTCTCTGCGCCGCTCCCACCCTTAGCTCTACAAAACTTATATGGGCATTTTGAGCCTACTCCGCTGATAGCTTCATCAGTTGGTCAGCCTTTGCTCTGAGTTTTGAGGTCCCAGCTGAACGCTTGATCTTTTTATCGGCAAGAGATGGTGACATAATGAAAGCTAACAACCCTGTATATTCTTCTTTCTGTATGAAAGTCATCCAGCCCGTTTGGCTGGACCGGAAGCAAAAGGAATAAAGACCGCTAACACCATAGATAGGTGGTCCCTGCCATTGGAATAACTAGGAAATATTCTCCTATCACAGGGCACTATGTATGCACACAACGACCCTTCAAACGGATGATGCTTACCGTAAGAGTTGAGACGCAATGGAACCCTTCATATTGCAATCCGGTTTAGAGGTTTTCTTTAGCTCCACGTTACCAATCGCTGGTGTGACCAATTTAACCAAACTAGAATTCATGTTAGATTTTGGAAAATGATGCAGATGTCTGTCGTTAGTTTTAATGTATTTTGATGCAGGTACCAGGCTCCGGAGGCAGACACGATTCGCTGATAGATTTACATTGTAGCAGTGCTAAAAACACAGCAAAGAATATTCAATCAATGATCAATATCCCATCAACCACAGCCCTATTCTGAAGTTTTGGAGGTAGAAGAAGATTGCGATATGCTTTGTTAATGATATTCCCACGTCATAGGGGAAGTATTCGGCGTACAGAAGCCTCCAAGCTAGTCCCCACCCCCTCAGCATTTATTCTCCATTCTCCATTGCATCCACACCCCTCATCTTTGTCCAATCCGAAAACAGTCATGGTTCCTTTCCCGTTTGGTAATCTTCTGAAAAGCCCACTTTTGGCAAGTATTTATGACAATCAATACTCTTCTCTCTTTTGTCGTCTATCAAACTTTCTATATTTTATCACACCTAAAACTGTTTTCACCATGAATTCTAAAACTACTAATGGTTTCGCCCTTATCACTGGAGTATGTTCTTAAGTTTAAATCCAGCGATAGACTTTTCCCGCTAACAATCTAGGCTGCTAGTGGTATTGGAAAGAATGCCACTCTCTCCATTGCCGAGTCTGGAGCCGCAGGTATCTTATTTGCGGATATAAACGAGAAGGGAGCCGAAGAATCGGCCATCGAGAGCAAGAAATATGCTTCCAATCCGGCCTACCGCGCTATTTTTACTCGTGTCGATATCACCGAGAATAGCGTACAAGCTACTGCAATTCAAGAATTCGGACGTATTGATTACAATGTCAACAGTGCTGGTGTACGTATTTCCAACCCCGAAAATAGGTAGTTTTGATGGCTAAACGGAACTTTTAAGATTGGTACTACCGCAGTGACTGGGATGGCAGATCTTCCACTCAGCGAGTTCGATAATGTGCTCAACGTCAACATGAAAGGAACAGTGCTCTGCAACCGAGCAGTTTTGAAAGCAATGTTGACCCAAGAACCACGCGAGTTCCAAGGACGATATGCAGCCCGCTCACTTGGTCGCGGTTGTATTGTGAATCTAGGATCTGCTTATTCTTACGCCCCTACTCCTGGGAAAACTTCCTATACTACAGCCAAACATGCGGTGATTGGGATCACAAAAACGGCAGGTAAGTTAAATGCTCTTGATGTTCTACTCCTAATGCTAATCGCCATATCTTTAATTATAGCTGTTGACTATTCTAAGCAAGGAATACGCGTTAATGCAGTTTGCCCCATTTGGGTTGAGAGGGCAATGACGGAACGTGAAGCTCAAGTCAACCCTCATTTGGACCAGATTGTCCAGGCAGTTGTTCCATTAAAGAGAATGGCTCAAGCCGACGAAGTTGCTGATGCTATACAATTTCTTTGTAGTCCAGCTGCGAGCTTGATTACTGGCGCGGATCTGATCATCGACGCTGGAACTGGTTTGACTGTGCGTTTGATTTAATTTGGCAATTTTAATGATCCTTCTATTGGAATTTGTGCAGGGCTACACAATTTATTTTAGCCATTGATAGGACGTCGACAGAATGTATACAATTTGAGAATCCAAAAATGATAAGCTCGCATTCATTTGAAAGCTACTCATCATGGATTAAATGAAAAGAAGATGGAAAGAGAAGTGAAAGACGGGTTAGAGCAATTAAAAGAAGAGAGAGATGCGAAATGGGGATATGGCAGAAGGGCAGGAAATCCTTAAGCTACTAGCTATTCTTTCCCAATAGATACCATTCCATTAACTACCAATTTCAAGACGACTGATACACTCAAAGCTGAGATTTTATTATACTTTTATTCACTGGTTTAGTGGCTTGAGGTACTAACCTCACCAATTCCAACGAAATATTACTGCAGAGTAAAAAAGAAAGAAAGAGTAGTAGTGCAACTCATTACGTTATTTTTGATCAATTATCTTTTCATTTCTCTCCTTCCTACAGTGTATTTTCAACTATCTTACTTATCTACCAACAACTCACACACCATGTACTTTCACTCATCCATGTAAAACCCTTCCCGTTCAACTCCATCACAAAACGCTTCACCCCAAACCACACTCAGACCTAAACTCAAATCAACAAAGCAAAAAGAGAAAAACGCGTCACATAGATAACGCCCCCTCCACAAATCCCAAGGGTATTTACAAAGGAGTAAAATGCAAGGCCTGCCATCCAAACCCATGTCACATAATCAAAGGCAAAACTCAAACTCCACATTGTATTCACAAGTGATTACTGGAAGCCTTCCAGCCTTCCAAATAGAAAAATGGACGGGATTGCAGGAAAGAAGAGTGCAGGGTGGACAGAGAACGATAGAATCTTCGAATGGGGAATAAGTAAAAGCCAAAAATGCAATGAAAAAAAAATAAAAAATAAATAAAGTGCACCTCCAATTCATCTCCAGAAAAAAAAAGTAGAACGCCTTTCCCAAATGTAATGCAATAGATTTTTTCCAAAAGGGTTTAAAACGAGTTCTGATCCACCCACAAGAAAGACATTATCTCTTTTTAGCTTTCCCGCAGTCAAATACACGTGTTCGTGAATCTCATATCCATAGCAATTCATGCTCAAAACCGTCGACTTGATGGCGAGGAACATGAGGTGCACCTTATCCTTCATGCTTCACTCTTTTCTGATCCCCACCATCTCGGTTCTCATCTTGTTCAGGTGTCTTTCTTTTACCGCCCCTTTCGCCATTATCGTCTCTTAGGAAACTTGGACCTGTTCCCACAACAGGCGTTGCAAAATTTAGAGGACTAGGTAATGTATTGGAATCACCGCCTCTCCCATAATTCCATTCGGGATAGAATGATGAAGGACTTGGGAGGAATTCATTATTCATGAAACGCGACGGAAGAGCCGAGACTGGTGTCACGCTTTCTATTATATTGTTGTTCGAATTATTGTTATTTCCACTTGCATTGGATCCCTGAGAAGGTTGTGTGACGGGATGTGGTCGTGCAAAAGGATTCGGTGGTCCCGATGCACCGGCTGACAACAAAGCCGAGGCGGAAGGTGAAGGTGGTGGGAGTACCATTCCGCCATGGTCGCCGCCATTACGACGTGCCTTAGGGTTAGTGGCACCCGCAGATCGTGGGGATGAGAGATCTTCTGCAGTGGCAGATCCACCATTATCTGATGCTTCTTCCGGAATTTGCACCTTCAATATAGGCCTCTTGCCACCACCTACACTTAGCTGTGCACTGTTTGTACGAGATGGTGGCGTAAACCCATCTGGTAAGGATGACATGGATATGTTACGATTTTTGTTATGCGTTTGTGATCTTTGAGGTGGTGAAGGTGGTTTAATACGATTTACTGTAACATCCACAGACTGAGATCGATCTCCCGGTTCTTCCTTTACTGCATCGGTATTGGAGGTTGAGCTTGCCCAGTGCTGGGATAGAATTGATCGACTCTCATCAATTGGCGTAAAGATACTTCTGGATTTTACTGCTAAGCGCTTGACCGGCTCTAGCATTTGTTGTGAAGGTTGTGCTTGTTGCTGTTCTGGCGATGGTTGAGGCTGCTGTGGTTGTGGTGGTGGAGGTTGTGGCATTTGCTGTTGCTGCGGCTGTGGAGGAGAAGGAGTTGCGCGCGAAGATGCGGGTCTTTCTTGTGGTTGAAATGCCGGTGGTACTGAAGATCTTCTTTGTTCCTCCACATACAGTTGCTGTACTTGTTGCGGATGAGGATGTTGTTGAGGGATTTGTTGAGGGATTTGTTGAGGGATTTGTTGTGGGTGTTGTTGTGGATGTTGCTGAGGATGTTGCGGATGCTGCTGCATATGTGGTTGGGGATGAGGGTGGTGTTGAGGGTGATGTTGAGGGTGATGTTGAGGGTGATGTTGAGGGTGATGCGGGGGTGCAAAATGTGCGTATTGTGGTCCAGGACTTTGATGTGGATGGGGAATTCCTTGAGGCGGACCTTGTATATGCTGCGGAAGGCCATGTGGATGTGGTGGCAGACCTGGCGTCATTTGAGGGTTGTAAGGTGGTGGATTTGGCGCATATGCAAATTGACCGTTGGTCGGAGGACCATGAGGATGCTGTGGTACAAGGGAGCTTTGTCTTCGTGGAGCGTTTCTAGACGATGGTCGAGATCCCATTCCAGGTTGTGGTGTATGTTGTCGTTGTTGGGGGAGATGTTGAAAGACACCATTCGGAATTGGAGGCGAGGCGGATGGAGTATGATGGCGAATATGCTGATATGGTTGGTGTTGGAATTGAGGGGGCATCATTTGTGGTGGTTCCGATCCGTGGTGAGAAGGAGGGGATCCGTCATCATCATCATCGTCGTCATCCATGCCTTTTCCTTTGCCGTAATCGCTAGGTCCTTTGTGTTCGTTGGCTCCTCCATACTATATTTAATGTCAGTTTGTATTTTTTTGCGCCGGACGCGGTAAAACACGTACGTATTGATATCTTGTCATAATCTCTCCAATGTCACTACTAGAATATTCGTATAACTTCTTATTACTGCCAAATATAATAACCGCGACATCGACGGAGCAGAGAACGGAAAGCTCATGCGCCTTCTTGAATAATCCTCCTTTGCGCTTCAAGAAGGTCCTGTGAGAATGAGATTAGTATTTTGCGCCGCAGATTATATTCGCACAAAGAGAACATACACTGAACGATTCCTATCATCCTTGATAGCCTTGATCTCAATCTTTCTTCTCCCCATTGCGGCAGCGGCGCGCCGTTCTTGTGGTTTAAATACTGGTTGCGTGAATTGGTCCAGTTTCAGACGTGTAATTAAAGAGGCACTATTGGAGTCGAACTCGTTGATTGTATGTAAAATCGCGTAGAATCGTGGACATCAATGAATAAACTTTTTGACAAAGGAACAAAAAGTTTAGTATGAAATTATAGTACAATAGCGGCGATATTGAAAGACACAAGCAAGTACAGTAATCGATTGTTTGAACAGCGGCGGAGCAATATGTCTGACGTGGGATGATAGTTTAGATGTACTTGGTTGAAATTGATAGATGTCGTTATATAAAATTGTAGCTAAAGGAGTAGATAACAAACTGGTTGAAGGAGGTTGTCAATAAGGTTGCGACCGAGGTTTGTTCGTTGATAGATGGATGAGATGACGAGATAGATAAAAAAGTTGAATTGATTGTGATTTTTGCTTTGCTCTGCTCTGCTCCAGGCAATTTGAAAATGCGTGAGGAAAACTCGAAACAACCCGTAATCAAATAGTGATACAAGCAACCCGTGCAAGAAAAAACACCTTTTTAAATGGAAAAATGACTTGAGAGCGAAATGTGTGTTTTTAGGAGAGGAGGAGTTCGATCAATGATATAAGCTTTTTCAAAAGAATTTAATAAAAGTACCAGGTGCGCCTTTCTCACTTCCTTTCTCGAGATTCTTTCGTGAAGCACAACTGATAGGACTGATAAAGTATATCGCGATGAGATGTGCTAATTATAGCTATTTTTGGATCGTGACGGAGGGAAGGGGGAAAATCTTGTGGATGTGGTACCAATTCAAATCTGAGAGGAGAACGGGGGGGTGTTTTTTGGTTTGGTTTGTTTCTTTCTGGCTTTTTTTCTTTCTTTTCTTAATGAGATTTCAATCTAATCTTAAAGAGGAAGGATATAAAAGGGCACAATTTTTTTGGGGGTATAGACAAGGGGGAGAAGTGAGTGAGAAAAGGGTGGTATTTCCCTTTCTTGTCTTATGTTGCTTTGATTTCCCTCTTTTTTCGGTAAGACTTACTTTTTACCTCTTACTTACTCCGTATTAGGCTCTTTACTCAGAACGGAGTACAGATCATTGATTCTTCTCTGCTACTCGAACCTAAACTCATTCAATTATTTATGAATCAGTTACCCAGTTCTATGAAAGGGGAAAAGAATAAAAATGGCCATGGAGTTGGGAAAATATTCCTAGGTACCTAGGTACAAGTACAAGTACAAGTACAGCACAGTACAGTACAGTACAAATGGTTGTGATTTGTTCCAATGCAGATATCATTAAGATTTAATTCATCATTTATTATTCATCACCTAGGTATTCATTATTCATCACCCAGGTATTCACCATTCATTCATTCATTCACCACTCATTGCAGTGCCGTGTCTGTAACGGAGTATTGATGTTTTCCGTCGCATGGAGCGAGCGTGAGAATTGATTCACGGCTCGCCTACCTAGTTTACCTCGTCTACCGGCTGGATTTGGATAACTTGATGCACTGCACTCCCTTAAAAGTGTGCGAAGTTTGAGTGGGTACAAAAACTCTAAACTTTTTGATACAGATTGATTTGGAGCTTGTTGCTTCAACTTTCAAGCTTGTCCAGATAAGTTAGTCTATCGTACTAGATTCGGGATCAATGCTCAATACCTAGTACCTTGTTAATGAGGGGTTGGTCTCAATATTGACGTTATTGATGATAACTAGTAATGCTTCCCTTGATGCGTTCAAACTTTCAATGATTGAGACTATTGTGCGAGTGAGTACCACTCAAGCTATCATCATCATCATCATCATCATCATCATCATCATCATCATCATCATCGTCATCATCATCATCATCATCATCATCATCATCATCCAACCCCCTCCTTAAACCCCCTTCATGCAAAACCCGCAGGTAGCTATAGTAGATACACATCTATCTATCTATCTGTATAGTACACAATACATAATACACAATACACAATACAGAGAGATCATACTAGAACCGAAGAGGAAACTTGGAATACTTTTCTCTCTGAACATATTCAAATATCTGGGTTAATTCCGTTTATTCTATCCTTGAAACTTATACCACCTACTATCCCGAATATTCAAAAGACCAATCCATCCATGCTGTAGTATTATCGATGATCTGAGATATTACAAGCCTCATTCAACTTAGAACTGAGGTATGCTTCGCTTTCGTGTACAACCATGATACCAACGACTTACCCGTAAGGATACCTACCTAGTAACCTTACCTCCTGTAGGTACGGTACTCATGGTCGCAGTCGTTTGTCCCTTCAAACCAAGTTCAAACCTCCACCCTGTCGATATGAATCGTGCGGTAGAAAAAGTACAAGGGAGCTCTCCGTCGCTTTTCCATACATCGCTCGATCGAGTCCTTCCTAAGCGCCCGGAAGACATGTATGAAATACGATCTTTTCCCAAATTCAAGGCTGGTCATCAGTGGCCGAGCAAGCACAGCATTCCATCATCTTTAAATTCCGACTGGTTAAACAAGCCCTAAACGACGTCTTAATCCTTGATGCTTCTTCAAGGATTCTCATGCTGACACACTGGAAACATCAGATCAATCAGCATGTAGAATGTTGCCAAGGGATGAGGGAGGGTACAACGTCAAAGAAAAATGTCCATAAATAGATACTAATGCAGCTCATTTAATCTCACAAAGAATCCGGGCAAATTACCTTGATTGAGGGAGTGTCACTGGCTTTTTTCTTACCAAAAGGTAGCCAAAAGCCAGGGTACTAGGAAGCAAAGCATCTGGATATGCACCTGCTGGTGATGCATCAGGTCGGAGCATCTCAACCGATTGATATTGATGTCTCTTCATGTGCCTTGTGGATATGGTTGCTTTTTTGGTGGCTCCTACTCGGCCTTTTTCCGTTCATTGCGAATTTCTACGAAGTAGAGAAATATCCACAATATCCAATATCTGAGAGTCTCGGTATATCATCTATCCACCTGAAATTTACTCCGTACTTGTTCCGTGCATACAAAGATTTTGTGCGGAGAACCCTATTTGGGTGGTTTCTATTCTTGTATTCATCGGGAATGCAGGTACTGCAGCTTAGCTCGTGGTGCTTGTTACTTGCTTGCATGTCAGTCGCACGTTCGTAATATTCTATTTGATCCTTCAAATGCTATCTACATGGGTACATGAATACAACGTTTGTAACATCTTAGGTATGACTCGGTCAATTTTCAATCGTACAGTAACTTCACAATAGCTTCACATTACCTCGGATATTCACAATTCCATCCAGGGCTAATCTGATGTTTCATTGTATTCGAAAGATTAACATTCAGCCGGTGAATTGAACGATACAGTTTAATGCAGTCTTCCTATGAAGCTAGGGGTTTGCACCGGCAACACATCTAGATTTTTAAACGTAAGCGAGAGAGAGGTTGATGGAGAGAGTCTAGTAAAGGATAATCCGAATCTTGAATATACAGCATCTTTCTTTCAGTTCCAAACACTATTCCTGGCTTGATGTGACCTCACATTCAGTCTTAAAGTTTCCATCGTTGTATACCGCCAAAATCACCACAAGTTACTCCACATAATAGGGAGCTTTAAAGCGATACTTGCCGGAGGATGACAGAATTCTTACATGCATCTACCAGTTAGATCAAATCTGCAAGGTACCTATTATCTCGGTCGTCAGAACCGGCAATGATTATGGAGACAGATAATCATCATCAACTCGAACTAACATTCAAGAATGGGGGATCGATCTGGAGAGGTGGGATGAAACTGGATCATGTCCACCCAAAAGGTATTTTCAAGTTAATCAAAGAGCAATGGGCGAGCGCAATGACCAAATCCAACACAGAAATATATTAAATCTTGATCGGGATTAACATCAGGGGACGAATCTTGTAACTCTGAAGATCCTATCTAGCTACTTCCTTCGCCCTAATCGCGACATCGGCCTCACAGCTTTGACCAACAAAGACTAACTCCTTCAAAAATCCTATCATGTCACATTACATTCGTGAATTCAAATAACCCCCGAACGGTCTCCATATTACAATGTTCGCCGGCATCCGGATGATGACAACGACACCTATGGCCACCAAATGGCGACCTCCAAAGTGAATCCATTCAGGAATGATGATTTTATCAACTAGCTAAAGGTCTAACGATGATCATTATATAGGATCAGTGGATCACATATCATATAGATGTGATTAAAGAAAGTCATAATAGGCATGATATGATTTACCGAAGTTAAGGAACATTCAGGACTCGAATAAATTCCCACAACGACTATTCTCATACATTCTTAATTTTCTAATTAAAACTTTTTTTTTACTGTTCCACTTCCTTTTTTCCCCATTGATCATCACCAAGACACCGAGAGATTGAAAATCCGTTCAATGCACGTGTACGGCAAGTGGCTCGTTGTACAAATTGGGGAAATGTGCACCGAGCCATTTGGACAGCGAGGTCTGATGCAAGATGTTCTAAATTTAACACAAACCATGCTCACCAAAAACCAAAAACCAAAAGCCACAAGTTCCAACGACAAAAAAACATGACCCCACAAACACACAAACATGCGCGCCTATTCTCCAAACTAACTGGACGGTTGGTTACTTCCATCGAAACTAGGAATCACAACTCCAAAATGGCTGAGTATATTATATCTTTTCTTTCAATATAATGGCAGTGCAAAGAACGAATCAGAGATCAATATTTCACAGCCATGTTATACAATCTAAGTAAAAATGCTGACTGATATTCTATTTCGACACCTGTCGCGGAAGACTGCACTCGAAGAACGAAAAAGGTCAGAAATGATCAGAAAATAGAAACTAAACGGACCGCATCTCGCGCATATCTGGATCTTCCGCGCGCCAACTTACACGGATCACTAAGATATCTGACAACAGCCTTGAATCTGTGGAGCCGCCCTGTCGTCTATCCTGTTCTGGCTGTCACAAACGACGGCTGCATGGTACATAGACGCACAACACAAAATCTAGACCATGATATTTCATTGAGCTTACCAGAAATGTCACTCTCTCTTCTCTTGGCATCCACAAAGATCATAGGGATGTACTCAAGGTCATCTAGCCTCATACCGAGTACCATTTTATTAGCTTGCACTTCTCACTCTGCGTCTATTTTTGTCTCATTCCATTTCCCAAGTTGTCCTTGCCTACCTCGTTGAGTTAAGATCACAAGCTACACTATGCCCCTGTGGCTTCTCATCTGATATTCTTTGTGCTCAATGGAGTTATTGCCAGGGATAAAGTATCCCTAAACAGACATACATGATTAAGGTATCCGATGTGGCCATGAGCTGGAGAAATTTATTCTCGATATCCTGTTCGGGATACTTAATTCTCTTGGTATCTCTTGCGTGGCTAGGTAGCCGCGCACATGTATATCGAAGGCTTCACATACCCCTTTCTTTGTTCGCCCATCTACAGGGTGTATGTATCTGCACTGAGCGGAGAGTGCTACAACCGCGGCGAATATTATTATATTTCCTATTTTCCGCTACATTGCTGCGCTTGATCCCGCATGATAAGTCATAGCCGCACCCTTCATCTAACTGTTCCTTCTCAACAAGCATAATACTACTCTATCAACATTAAGTACTTCTACTCCTTTATACTTATTCTTAGTCAAGTGAACCTAGCCCACGAATTTGTTTTCTTCTTGCCCAACTAGGCAGGGCAGGTAGGTAGGTATCACCATATCCATCGCCTAAAACAATTTTTTGTGCGTCCCAAGCAGACTGATCCTCCCCCATCCGGCATTAATGGCTCCTCCTTCCTACACTTACTTTCTTACCAGCGCGGAAGCTAAAATATTATGTAAGGATCCGACCGTTCTATTTTTTGCCTTCGTTTCATATTTATTCGCAATTCGCAAGGTCTTGGCTTTCTCATTCAATCATTTCCATTTCCAGCCTCTTGTTGAAATTCTTAATTTTTCGAGTATTCATTTTTTCGACATCTTGGCCCTTCCACTAGATACGAAACTCCTTTGGGTCACTTCATCATGAGACTGAATATTCTACATGAAAAGGAGAAGTAGCATTTCTAAATTCTCATACTACTTTCAAACTTGTGAAGTTATCGATTACGCTGTACGGCTTAACTCAACTGGCTGTGACAGTATCATTGTTATTCTCTAGTGAGGTAGGTGAGCCTTATTTCTTTCTTCATTCAAAACACCATCCACATTTTTCATGGCATCTTCTGGAATCAATTATCCGTCACCACCCATTAAACGTGTCACCGAATATCATTGTCTGATTAAAAGACTAGTATTTACTTTCTCTCGCCGTTTCATTCTTCTTCTGAAAGATATTGGTTTGATATCGTCAGATCAACCTTTCCACGCCGCATGCAGCGCCACTCGGCTTCTGCAATCATACCAACTCGTACATCCGATGGTTTCAGCGTGTACCATTTGGTCTTATGCAAACTCTGTTCTTACCGCCGGATTTCTGTTCCTTAGCTACATTTCTTCAAAGTCATCGTGGTAAAGCACATAATATCTGCATATTCCATCCATACCCTTCCACACAGAACGATCCTTCCCCTCTTACCCTATCATTCGTCTAATACACAATATCCTAAGACGCCCAGCCCAAGAACCGCACCCTAACATTATATTCACATCTACCATTGCGTGTCGGGACCCGCATTAGAGCTTCCTTCAACCACAAATACGACCCCCCCACTCCTCACCCCTCACCCCCAACTCCTAAACTTCGCGCCAAGAGCAATAGCCAATCGTTCATCCCATCCATGTACACCACATACACCATATTTTCAAACTTCAATTTCTCACTCCTCAATTGAGTAATAAACGAGGTTTCGCTTTTTTGTCATTTATTACTTGTTACATACATACATACATACCCACCATCCCACCATCTCAACATCTCAACACAGCACAGCAAAAATAATCCACCATACAGCCAATCATTAAACAACCTTCTCGACGCAGGCAGGGGCACAACCAACCTGCAAAGACTTTCCCAATTACATGCAACAATCCGAATGAGCCTCATTCTTCAATTTGCAGCGCACACACATTCATCTGCGACGGAAAAATATCATGTTTGGGGTTTTTGTGATGTAGTGTGATACAACACAATGTAATTAATACAATGCAAAAACGGTTCACCACATTGCATTTCAGTCTTGTGACAAGAAAAAAATTAGAAAAGACAAGGCGGAATGATTATTCGGCTGTCTTTCGTGATAGCTACGAGAGGTGTAGAGATCAATATTTCACCTAATTGCATATTGACATTGCGAAAGTACTTTCAGATTCTTGAATTTTCCTACCTATTTACAAGGTGGTACCTAAGATAGATGGATGCTCTTTTTTTATTTTTTTTTAAACAAAAAGAATCGCAGCCCTCTGTATGACATGTAATTGTACTCTATGTCTCATGAACCTCAGAAAGTAAACTGCTACGGCGACATTTGCAACGTGCGTAAGGTAAGCCTTGAGAGAGCACTCGGATTTTCCTTCCGCTCCATGACTCGTATGCGAACGCCATCCCTTGTCAAATTTTCCCTTCTATGCGATGTTACGCCATGCTATGCAGGTCAGACCCGTTTAACCACCCTTCGCAAACTCCATAACAAACTAACCACACCCAGCCTGAATTAACGCCGATCATTAACCAGTCGCGACAGTAATCGGGGACTAAAACGTTAAAGAAACCAACCATTGTATGTCCTCCCACGGTTATCCGAAAGACTAAATTAGCTTGAAGAAAAAGAAATGAAATATGAAAAACGTCTTCTGGTGAATACTGTATCGTGTCTCGTGCGTGCTTTATTGATGCGTGTTGTACAACTAATCTCCCTGCCTGCCATATCAGCGCTGGCCCCAAGGTTTCTATCAGGCCAACTTTCGCGCCCATTCCTCCAATCGAGTAAGACGTGCTAGACGAGCAGCAATGGAGACGCGGTACGAGCCGTCCTCAAACCAACATCACGCCAACAATACCAACACTAAGACGCTGTATGCCTCGCATTACTCCCTTCGCCGCAAGATTGTAGGATTACCCCAGACTCAGCGACAAGGGCCTAGCCTGTATCCCAGTCAATTCTCCGTGACGTCTCCCGTTCAAGGCATTTCTCATATCGACGACGACACAGAATGTTATTTGTCATTTTTTTGGTAATCGTTCCTGTCACTGTGTCTATTAACGGTTCTCCTTGGCCTTTGTCCCATGTCATACGTGATTCAATCCGACCCGTTGCTATGGAATTTTCGCCGAGGGAAATCGAAAGAAAAGAAAGGTAAATGGGCAAACCAGACAGTCTTGTGTAATACTTCTCGTGGGTATATGTCGTGTATTGTGAAATTGAAAAAGCCACACGATGTGTATGTGGAAAAGCAAGGGCGAAGAAAATGTGGATCACCTGCTTGTCAAAGCAGTATTTCGTAAAGCTAAGGTGGGGCTTGGATAGCACCAAACCCGCCATGATTGAGCGCGCCATCTTCGGGCTTCATGGTGCCATTCAAAAGGGGACAGAGTCTGAGTGTTAGGGAAAATGTATGTCAGCAAATGATGTTTTTTTTTTGGTTTATGCTATGTGAAAGGGTTACAGAATTAAGCAAAATTGGCGAAGAATGAGATGTAAATGGATCCTTGGATACTTCCACTTATAGGAGAAAACGGTGCGGGAAATTGTTCGTTAAGTCGGCTCCTTGAGCAAGAACACACAGCGGCCTCTGTGTGAGCACTTTGTAACTGTAGCTGTGATAGAACCTAAGCTGGAAAGAGAAAAGGGCTGATTAATTGGCATTGGGGACAGTACTTTTTGTTCGTCTTGATGTGGCCCGTCTGACCACAATTTGCACATTTCCTCGTAGTACCAGCTGGCTTTTCAATGCTGGAAACGGGAGCTCCGGATGGGCCAGGAGAACCAGGGTTAAGAAGTTGTTGACCAGCCATGGATTGTTTGGACTTTTGCTTCTCACGGGCGTGGCGACGATCTTGGTTGCGTTCGAGACGCTCGAGTTCTTTTTGGACTCTGTGGGTAACGTGTTAGTTATGGCCATTTGTTACTGATAGAGAGTGGAAGGGGAAGGGTAGGGTGGTAAGGAGTACTTACTGAACACGATGAGCTCTATCAAGATCTGCATCACCCGAAGGAGTAATGGCATAAACACTAAAAACAACACTGTTAGCTATCGTCTCCAAGAGGAAACGAAAAAGAGATAAAGCAATCTAGTGAGAATTACTCTGAATTAGCAGCTTCCATGATCTTTTTACGCTTAATATATTCTCTCCAGACACGCATATCTTTGACCGTCTCGACCCGTTCCTCGGTTTGTCCGTAATTGCCCACTTTAAACTTGCGAGTAATACGCATGAATTTGCCCGAGGCGTTATCCATATTGCTGGCTCTGCTGACTTGACTGAAAGAATCATCGTAAGGTGCGGGAGTGGGCATGGAGTGTGGAGTGGGTGCTACGCCGAATCGTTCGTCCTCGTCTACTTCTTCCAGTTCGTTTGAAACATGTTCGTTCGCATCTGACAAAGTCGACTTTTGCTTCTCCCAGATATCACGAATGGCGTTATTGTAAAGTTCGTCTTGTTTCTTGACATTGTAGGTATGACCACCGTTTGCCTTTCTCTCTGCAGCAATCGCGGCGGCGGATGTAGCATTTGGACCCTGAACGGCGCCAATGTAGCCTCCCTTCATGGAGGTTTGTATCATACTGATTGCAAGCCCACACCCAGATGGATCGCCATCGCCATGAAGTTCAAGCATTGCTTTACCTGAAGTTGCGTCCAAGAAAGCTTTACTTGTGTTCCAGGGAGTGAGCTTGAAATCTAGAGGTCGGTCGATGAAAGTTCCTTCATCACCTTCCTCTTTTTCGCTCAAGGTATCATAACCAGCATCTGCGAGGTTCCTTAGTCCAACATGCATGGCATCAATCATGCAACAATCCTCGGGCTTGACTAAGGATCGCAAAGCCGCCTCATCGGGAATGGCAGTGCCTTCCTCTGGACGCCAAACTTTCTCATTTTTATCGTAGACAAGTATCTCCTTCAATTTTGCTCTGTTTTGCATATCATTCGTATCAGGGATATGAGCAGTAAGTTCGGCTATTCTTAAAGACTTTGTAGCACTACGTCTGATTTTTCTGAATGCAATCATCTTAACTCGATTCTTGGTAGCATTTGTAACCGTTCTCGAGTGTGGTGTTGGTACTTTGATTGATGGGAATTGTTGACCTGCAACGAATAGGTTATCTATATTGCGAAGGTGCCATGTCGTACCATGAACTCCCGTAGTACTGCGAACACAGAGAAAATCGGTATTCTTGGGTTGATGCTTGAATATTGGAGTACGATACATCTCATTGTGCAAAGCTCGAACGGTTTCGCCTGGATCCACGAAACCGAAGTTCGCAAACGGGGATTTGTCTTCTGGGAGGAGAATGGTAGTGTCACCAATCTTGTCCTCTGGAGTGGGTCTTTCCTGATCTTCTGGATCCTTTCGTCGGTAATAATTGATGATCCGATTACCCATGCCGAAATTTGAAAGTACTATAGGCTGTTCCTCCGAGTATTCAATTAGAGTAGCAGTGGAGTAGAAGTCACCCAGTGTTAGATCCTTGGATTCCTTAAATACTCCTGCGATAGACATCGTTCTAGCTTCTTTCTTCTTTCGCATCCCTGGCTTGTCAAAAGTGACGGGTTGGTTAAGCCACTTATTGAATCTGAGGGTGGGTCGATGTAAAGCTCTAGCCTCCTTGGTGTATAATTTGACCTTATAATATGGCCATTGAAGGCGTAATGCAGGGAGACTATGCTCGACGGTAAGATTTCCAATAGCTGCTCTAACCTTACTTTGATGATTCTCTTTGAGAGCATCGTAAGCTTCATCGTTTGAAATATTGAAGCGCTTGCTCAGTTTCTTAGAAATGATATTGTTTCCTCCTCGGAAGTTTCCACCAAGGCGTTGACGTTTGGCGGCGGATGAGAAGTTCACCTTGAGCTCTTCTAGAAGTAAATGTGGATCATTAAGATCTAAGAAAGGACGCTTGGCAGAAATAGCAACAGCTTGTTGTAAGTTGTCGAAAGATGGGACATCGAATTGAGGAATGCTGAAATAGTCTGGCTCCGGCTGCTCTACCTTTCTCCGTTTTGAGGAATGTCCTAGAATCTCTCGATCCCATTCATCCATTGGCTGATCATCTACAGGCTCCAGTTGCACGACTTCAGGTGTCGCATTTATCTTGGAGTCCCAGTCATCACAAATCATCTGAAGATCCGCCCAAGTAAGTCCGCCAAGCTTTTCATCCTCCGCTGGTTCTTCATAATCGAAAGTTTCCTCATTCTCTACCTCATCAGCAGATTCTTCGACAATTGCAACAAGCCCTTTAGCTTCCGCTTCAGCCGCACGTTTACGCTTGTCACCTGTCGCTGTACCTATATTGCTGCGAAAAGATTTTTCTTGGTCGGGGGCGAGATCTAAGCTAACTTTTGTAGGATTTAAAGGTTTAGGCTGCTTGAGTGGGACTTTTGGGACAAAATGCGCGAGCTTTGGAGGTAATAATTCGTTGAAGTTCAATATAACACCAGGTTCAAGACTTGGAAACAACTGCTTAGCTAAATCTCCTTCAGATTCTGCAGGAGCAGGTATCGAAAGATCTTGGTTGTTCAACCGAGCTTGATTGTAACCAGGAAAATTGAGCTCCAATAAATCTTCTTCCTCATCTGCCGGACCAGCTGGTTCCTCAACTGTATTTGCTGCAGCCTGTGATTCTCCATCATGTATTTCAACATGATCATCAAAACCGAATGGTGAAGAATCTCTGCCTTCTCCAAATAAATCATCGGTATCGTGGCTCGTGCCAGCATCATCGGTCAAAGCAGGTAAATCGACAGCGCTGGGTAGAGAAGCTTCTTCCTCCTCTGGTAAATCGTCATCGCTGATATCCTCGAAATCCTGCGCGTCATCTGCCTTCTCGCCCACCTCCAAAGGTCGATCACCAAAAAGGCCATCGCCCTCGTCTTTCCCATAATTCTCGGCACTCAACAAAGTTTTCATAGCCTTTTCATCTTCTTCATCCTGGCGCTTCCAGTCTATCTCAGTAAACTGCGTAAATTCGGTGGGTCTGGGTTCGGATTCTGCCATCTTTGCGACTTGCGATCACTCTCAAGAGTGATGTTGCGCAGAGATGGTCGTGATCATACAAGTAATATTTGCGCAAAGTAATCGTTATCGGAAGGGATATTGTTCGGAATATGCAGGTGGTTTGGGAGTTATTTGGAAGGTTGTCGTGGGAAAATCATTGAAAGTAATAAAATAAGTTGTAGGTTGAAATGGAATGGAATTTCGAATTAATGATCACGGAACTGCACAGTTGGCGCGTAATCTTGTCTATAATACAGTAGCTAGCATCAAGAGAACCAATCATGGAACCGTATTAACTTTGCGGGGAAGCAAGGCTAGGTAGCTATCAAAGATCTGACAACTCGAAGAATTTCCAAATACCATACAAAAACAATACAGCATCTCCAAATATTACGAGATTTCCAAATGATTTACAAGATAGGCCTATGGAAAGGAAGTATTGCTAATAATATCAGTGAATACCAGCTCACGTTTATCGTCCTGCATGATGCAGGATCTCGTATCCTGACAACACGAACTCTATCCGCTCATACCCCACCATGACATCTGAAGAAATGCAGTACCGACCAGGTCCATTTCTAAATATTTTGGGATCATGATTTCTCTTCTATCTTGAAGTCTCGACAAGGTATCATAGTGCTTGTAGTTCTCTATCTTTTTCATTGTCCAAATATATTCTATTCAATAATGGCTTCTACATCGTTATTTCCCTCTGCTTCTAGGGAAGAACTCGTGAAGGAATATGTGGGTAAATCACTACATGACGTACCCTGCCCTGCAGTTGTACTTGATATATCGAAATTGAAGAAGAACTGTACTGGTATGCTTGAGACCGTAGAGTCTTTACAATGCGGGTGGAGAGCCCATATCAAAACCCATAAGGTATACATATTTTTTGGAGTTCTTGCCTCTTGCATTCACCTCGTCTTCACCCACATCAGTAGTGCTGCTCTTGATCAGAGGGTGGTATCCTATTGGATCTGTCTTCCTATTGTTTGAGTTTGGAACAAGCATTGACTGGAAAGTTTATGAATACACACTCAATATATACACTGACCAAAATGAAAGACAACGGAATTGACAAGGTTACAAGTCGGAGATGGAAGTGGACCGGCCAACATCGTCGTTTCAACGATAGTAGAGGCAGAAAATATTGTCCCTCTACTCCTAGAATACAAGAATAAGGGAAGGGCCGTCAATGTGAGTTCGCCATCATTCACCCGTACATAAATGTTATCTTTACACATACTAGGTACTATATAGTTTTCCTCTCACCTCAAGCGTAGTCGACCGACTATCAAGAGTCTCTAAAGCTCTTGGAACCAACGGTCTATCCCTCATGATTGATCACCCATCCCAGCTTCGCTCTGTCGCCGCCATTCATACCAAAACAAGCATACCACCTCTTATTTTCATCAAAATAGACATGGGAGGCCAAAGAGCTGGTGTCATTCCCGGTACAGATATCTGCTCTCAACTAATCTCCTCCGTCATATCCCTGGCCAATCGCGATGTATGCATTCTTCATGGACTATATTCGCATGCCGGGCACTCCTATTCCTCAAGCTCTCAAACCGCAGCCCTCGATTATCTTCGCCAAGAATTCGAAGCCCTCCTCATTACCTCTGAAGAGGTTCATTCGGCAGCTGGTACTAGATTGCCTCTCATACTTTCTGTAGGGGCTACTCCAACTTCTAGTGCCATTCGCAACCTTCTCCTCCCATCCACTTCTTCCGAAGGATCGAATGAAATTTCAGCTCTAAAGGCTACCATGAGAGCCATTCGTGATGTAGGCTGTGAGATTGAAATTCACGCTGGAGTGTATCCAATGCTTGACATGCAGCAATTAGCCACCCATGCTTTGCCAGAAGATATACTTAGCGTAAGCTTTTATTCCTGCTTTAATTTGTCCATACCACGAACTGACACAAGCAAAGTGGTCTTCCGTAGCCATCACAATCCTAGCGGAAATCGCCTCCCTCTACCCTTCTCGGGGCGTGGCAGGTTCTCCCGAAGCCCTCATCACAGCCGGCTCTCTCGCCCTTGGCCGCGAACCATGTAAGGCTTATCCCGGCTGGGGAATCCTCTCACCATGGAACCGCACTTCTTTCGCTTTGCCCAATACAGGTCCTGAAGGCTACTCCGGCGTATGTATCTCCTCCTTCCCGTCTCCGCTCTCATTTCAAGCTCTTACCATCCTCCGAAAAAAATAAAAATGGGTAAATACTAAAACGAACACAGTGGCAAATCTCACGCATCTCCCAAGAACACGGCATTCTGACCAACCCAGGTAAAAACGACTCGGAACTCTCCATCGGTCAAAAAGTCCGTGTCTGGCCTAATCACGCATGTATCGCCGGTGCAGGATATGGCTGGTATTTAATTGTAGATGAGACTCGCAAGGGAAAAGAGGATGAGATCATCGATGTTTGGGTGAGATGGAGAGGATGGTAAAGCACAATTGTTAACCAAAGATTTCAGAAGAAAGATGTATAGCTTTGCCATGAACTTCATTGTGCACGTATTCTAGAATCAAAGGTATTATATCTTAATCTCAGCGCGCAATTTAAACTCCCCAAACGCCAGGCCAATTCCAACCTTCCACTTCCATTCCTTACCACCATAGATCTGATGCATAACTTTTATATTTTCGCGATAGACATGCAAATAGCAAGCTTGTTTATTTGCATCTCTTCTCCACAATACTCGCACCAAATTCTTCGTATTCCTTCCTCGAGATCCACATTTGATGGAATGTTCCCAGACTTCCCAGAATACTTCCTCCAATCCATGCACCAAATCTCCTCTCTTGTGTAAGACCTGCGGCCTGCAACTTGATTCTCGCGCCTGGGTATAGAAGTGACAACTCGCTATTCAAACGATCCGTAAATCCGTTGAGTAACGTGCTACCTCCTGTGACAATAATATTCTGCAACAAATGCGACCGTAGATCCATATCAACCGCCGCAATGGAAGCCTTGATCATTTCAGGAATAGTTTGAGCTTTTGTAGGAGCGGGCTCGTTGTCTACAGGTAATGCGGCCTTTTCATCCCACATACCTTCCGCAATATTGAAGCGCTCTATACCCCACATCTGGTTCGCACCATCCGGCATCTCGAATACACGACCTGGTTGTTGTTTCGCATAATCCACATTCGTGACTCCAGGTCCGGTGGTAGCATTCAACCGATTTGGTCCACCCCACACTTGTACAACCGATTCTTTGAATTCTGTTAGAACACGCTCCTCTTCCAAAGCGCGGAAGCTGGGTGTAGGAAGATTCTTAAAGTTACGGTAGGTAGCTTGGGCTGGGGCGCCTGCATCGACGGGGGTTTTGGAAGCGATCATAAAATGTGGAGTGAGATCTACTTTGGTTTCTGGGGTGTTGAACTGCGCGCGGATTTGAGAGGATACCCAGTTGCCAGCTAGAGGGGATCTTTGTACGGATTTTTTGAGTACAAGCCCATCATGCACCGCGATAACTGAGGCATTTGATGCTCCAACGTCGACTACCAATGCTGTCGCCTTGCCGCCTCCAAATGCTGTGAGGACGCTGTTTCGCGCGAGCCAAAAGGCCGGGCTTCCCCAGGATTCCATAGCTACCTCGATGGCCTTTTCTCGAGACTTGGCTGTATTCCATGCGGTCTCTGTCATCAACAATGGATGTTCCTCTAATGGTTTCTCCTGCCCATCCACATCCATATCAACCTCCATCTCCTCTGGTTTATCATTTAGTCCATTTGTTCTAGGGTCCGCCTGCTTAAAACTCGTAAGTCGTGAAGTAATAGCATATTTCCACAATTGTTCTGCAGTGTCCCAATCTTCAACAATTCCATCTTTGTTCATTGGGTTGCGAATTTCGAGGTTTGCGCTTGGGTTATGGATCGCATTGTCGCCGTAAAAGGATTCTCCATCGCGAACGCCGTAATGTGAGTCGATGAATGATTTGGGGGTATCTTCTCCTGCAAATCCGGCGCGTATACTTGAGTATCCAGGGTCAATGACAATGGCTGATACTTCATCTAATTGATATTGTTAGTAAAGTGTTCATAGACATTTAACATGGCTGGCAAAGAGTTTACCTCCTCCGTAAACATCAGTTGGTTGCATTGACGAATTCATTGTTTGTGATGCCATGACGAAAAGAAGTTACGGCGGTGGGGTCTCGGATGATAGAAACAAAAATACTTAGAGGGCTGAGAAGTTGTCGCGTCGGTCTTGAATATGCGCTCGATTTCGTGAAAGTTGCGGTTCCCAATTTTAAGCAGTTTTAAGCGAAACAAGCTTCATATTGGACAGGGACTGGGGAAGGTGGAAGCGAATGACCCCTCGATGAAGACCTGCTTTTGCAATTTCTTGGCCCGATTTTGTTAAAATTCAGTCAAAATGAATTTTGATGATACAGCTTTCTTTGCACTCATAGGCTTAAACTCTTGCCTCATATTCTTATCACTGAAAGTACTATTTTACATGTGACTCCTCGGAGCTGGAACAACCCGATCCGAAACGGGTTTCAGCATCTGCTTTTCATCACATTCATTTCATCCCTTTTTACGTGTCATTTAGAATTTCATGATAATTCAGCCATAAGTATGCATTCTCCGTGATATTGAAGTACATTTGGGAAGACCTTCATCTTGCTACCTTCCCACGAAACCCGTCCTCGACACAGCAAGCTCAATTGCTAGCTATTCTTTCACTACAAATATTTGTCCGTCTGATCAGGTTCATTATGCAGTCTCTCGAGGATCTCAAAGCAGGGAAATGCAAAGGAATGAAACGCCTGAAGTTATCATGTGGTCTCACTGAATTTCCCCGGGAGATATTGGACCTCTACGATACACTGGAGATCCTTGATTTGTCCAACAACCCTCTCTCCAGACTCCCCAAAGATATCCACCGACTTCATAAACTCAAGGTTGCTTTCTTTTCCGACTGCAACTTCATCACCTTCCCCAAAGAATTGGCCCAATGTCGTTCCCTGGAAATGATTGCCTTCAAGAACAATGGCATGACTACAGTCCCTGAAGGAGCCTTTCCACGCAAGTTACGGTGGTTGATCCTTACCAATAACAAGATTGAATCACTACCCAAGAGTGTTGGACAGTGTCATCGACTTCAGAAATGCATGCTAGCAGGGAATCAATTGACCACTCTCCCTGACGAGATGTCTCACTGCAGGAAGTTGGGCTTACTGAGACTGTCAGCTAACAACATCTCTCAATTACCTACTTGGTTGCTTAGTCTTCCCGAATTATCATTTCTTTCGTTCTCTGGAAACCCCTGCACCCCATCAAATGAAGATAATCCGATATTGGATGATATTGCTTGGTCAGACTTGGAAGTCCATCAGCTTCTGGGAGAAGGAGCTTCGGGTATAATT
Source organism: Sclerotinia nivalis (assembly GCA_029531795.1). Classification (NCBI taxonomy): domain Eukaryota; kingdom Fungi; phylum Ascomycota; class Leotiomycetes; order Helotiales; family Sclerotiniaceae; genus Sclerotinia; species Sclerotinia nivalis. Next base: position 1,610,615 of record JAPEIS010000005.1, on the reverse strand, counting down.
TCAAAGGGCTTGTGGAAATCACCAACTTCCAAAAAGGATGTGGCTATCAAATTATTCAAAGGAGAAGTGACAAGTGATGGCGTACCGGCAGACGAAATGAATGCATGTATTGCCGCGGGTCGTCATCCAAATCTCATTGATCCCATCGGCAAGATTTATGGTCATCCAGAAAAGAGAGGATTGGTACTCGAACTTATTCCTCCTCATTATACCAATCTGGGCCTTCCACCGACTCTTGACAGCTGTACCCGCGATGCATTCCATCCAGAGACCGTCTTCTCAATCGAGAAGTGTCGCGCGATTTTAATCTCTATCGCATCAGCGAGCATGCATCTCCATGAGAGAGGCATCACTCATGGAGATTTATACGCGCATAATATCCTAATCGATAAGTCAGGCCATGCACTTCTTGGAGATTTCGGCGCAGCAACAATTTACAAGAAAGATTATGAACATTCAGAAGCAATCGAGAAGATGGAAGTTTTCGCATTTGGCCATTTGATTGAAGACATGTTGGGCTTGGTCGCGCGAAATGTTGTTGCTGGGGAGGATTTTGGTGTTTGGGATGAGAAAGAAGGGTATGCGATTGAGGAGTTAAACCAGTTGCATTACAAGTGTACCAATCCTATTGTTATGGATAGACCATTGTTTTCGGAGATTTATTTGGAGTTATGCGCCTGATTAGATATGATATAGAGTTTGGTTAACTTTTGGGGGGGGATTTCAACGTTTTACATATTTCATATTTAGAGAGTAGATCAACTAGAGAGAAGATAGAGTACGTATACAGGATAGAGGATATTATGCGCAAGATATCATCTTTTAACAATTTTTTTTTCTCAACTCATCACTGGTCCATGTTCGCTTTTATGAGGGTTGCCACATTCGCATTTGCACAACTCATCTCAATTCGCCTAACCAATATAAGTCCAAATATCGCACCTCTCCTCGTCAAATGGTGGTATTGACAAAGCGACAATCTAGCCTAACGGTCAGACACAACAACTCGAGGTGCAAAAGTGGTATCTTTGTGGGGAGCATTCGATCCCTTCGGAGTCAGGGATATACACTATATATGGTCAACAAGAAATCAACGGCAGAGACTAGCGCGCCACCGGGCGCGTGAACTCTTTTGCTATTCAGGAGCATGACCTTTTCGGGATCTTGGTTATGGTGTCTGGCATATTATATTTTCGTGTGTGGTGTCGGGATATTTTGCGGTTTTTGTCTTTTCGATAGATATTTTTGGATGTTTCTGTTCTGGTGGAGGAGTGAGGAAGTGGGTTATGAGTTTGATATGATGGGTATTTGGGGTTTCTCGCGAGCAGAGAAGGCAGTGACTTTTGGTATTCTTCAGGAATTGCAGTGTGGAGTGACTACGCAATGATAATAGAGAATCATGTGCTGTGCTAGCGAACCTGTCACGGGTAATCACACGATACCTAATCACATGACTGGTGATCTACGATCACTATACCCTTCTTTTCCATTAGTTATCAGGCTCTTCTAGATCTTGTCGATCCTTACAATCGTCAACCCTCTCCTGATATGCTACAGATCGAAGCCTAGCCTAATTGATACCTCTCGTCGACTAGATAGCTTCCATTAAGTCTATATATACCACCCTCGATTCTTAAGATCGAGGGCAAGTCAATTCAACACAGTTCTCATTCAAGATACACTTAACTCTACTACTTCAATATAACCATCTTCTCCCCGATCCCTCCAATGTGCTCTGTGATCATACTATCTCGTGATAGAACCTTAAAGTTTCTATTCTATTTTCTTTTAGATGCTTTACAAGGCTGCTTGAGATACTAGTAGGTAGAGGCGTGTGTGTTTTAGGAAATGAGTAAACAATGGTCGTGATATCAATGATGTCGAGATAATGCATATCGCAACAAAATTTACGCTACCAAAGTCCCCGGGATGGCAAGCTCTGCGCTTCATTTCTTTCTTGGTAACCTTACCGGTTGAAGATTCGGCCCCGCGATCCGGACAAGATTAAGTAAGACTTATTAGTGCATGAGCCAATATACTTCAACGTGTACTCTAACCTTCTTTCGTATACCAGTAATTATAGACTGTTTGTGAGTGGTAAGAGCAGGGGCCATTGGGCCCTAGAATCAAACAATACCACCCAATCATATCACCCCGCGGCGGTCGATCTGACCCACTTTGGGGAATACGAACTGAGGCTAGCCTTCAATGTTAACCTCCAGAAAATAATTGAGTACTAATTGAGGTTAGTCTCAATCCTAAACATCATCAACGATGTTATCCAACGGCAATAGTCAACGGATTTTAGCTGGTAAGACTATGGTATCAAGCATAATGAAAACTCCACTATTTGAAACTCCATGGCGTATATTGGGTTGAGAATGCGATTAGTTCGGACCCGGGAGTAGGTATAAAGGCAGGAGTTCACCCTTCTCTTCACCTCACTACCTCGATCTCAAGCTTTCATATATCACCCCAAAACGAAATCATTCTTACAATAGAGTTTAAACATCTCCTATATTACTCACAATGGCCTCAACGACGACGTCACAGCATCTTGCTGCTATTATACCCGAGAAAGGCGGCCTTCTAAAAATAGTTCACAGGCCAACACCTGCACCAGGTCCAACAGAGCTCCTCATAGAAGTCCACTCCATTGCATGTAATCCGATCGATCATTACATGCGCGACCATGGCTTCGCTATTACCTCCTACCCCGCAATTCCCGGCTCGGACATTTCTGGTATCGTCGTTGCTGCTGGTTCATCCGTGCCAGCTGTTGCACCAAAAGTTGGAACACGTGTGACAGCTTTTGCACCTGCATTCTTCACGCAAGGTGATCCAGACCACGGAGCATTTCAGAAGAAAGTTCTTGTACCAGCTTCAAGCGTATGCCCACTACCTGAAGGAATAAGCTTCAACGAAGGAGCAATTCTTCCAATGGCCGTGCAAACCACGATGGCTGCTTGGTATTCTGTCGGGTTAGCACGCGATACAAAGCTCACGCCTGCGGACAAGAAGGGTGTGCTGGTATGGGGTGGAAGTAGCAGCGTTGGAGGGGCCGGTGTACAGCAAGCTTCGAACATGGGATATGTTGTATATGCGACCGCTAGTCCACATCATCATGACTACGTCAAGAAACTCGGAGCCTCGAAAGTATTTGATTACAAAGATATTGATGTTGTTAATAAAATTGTGAAATCCGCAAAAGAGGACGGAATTACAATAAATTTGGCATATGATGCTGCTGGTGCGCTGCAGCCCATCTTGGACATCCTGAAGGCCGCAAAGAATGACGATGTCGCCAAATTGGCTTCAGCAGTTCTCTTGGAACCTCATCCTCCAACTGTGGAAGGTATTGATATCAAATTTGTTTCAGCCCCATTGGATAATGCAGAAAGGGATGAATGGTCTCAATGGCTCTATTGGACCTGGCTGAAGGAAAAACTGCAAACGGGTGAAATTGTTCCAAGCCCAAGTATCAAAGTAGTAGATGGAGGATTGGAATCTGCGAACAAAGCATTAGACGAGTTGAAAGGAGGGGTCAGTGGTTTGAAATTAGTGTTGGAAGTATAATTTATTCTTCGGAATGTTTTTGTACCGCAGCTAGAGCCGTGCTCATGTTTTGTTGAAGATAAATCAATATTTAAAAGATTTCGATACTTGCTATGGGCAGTTTCCGCTATGCTAGTGCATTGTATTCATCCAATCACTTTCAAATTCCTTGTGCTATTTCCTAGAACTCGAATCTTTCCCCGACAAGTTCTTCGCTCAGTTTCCATAATTTATCAGCATGTTTTTCGCTAGTTGCATAGCCCCTAGTTTCTGTGTATATTTTTCCGTCAACGATAAACGCTGGGGAAGACCCTAGGTTCTTTAATTAGCAAAAGCGTCGATGATTGAATACTGAAATTTACCTCTGAAGCCCGGGCCGAGTGTGGCAAGAATAACTGCTCTTGCCTCGTCACCATATTCTGAGGCGGGAGAGGTTTTCCTGTGTTGTAATGTCAGATACTGAGATAAAAACTGGTTAGGCTACGTACCATCATTTCTCTCGATGGCAAGATGGTACGCCTCTGCAAGTAGCTCTTGGTCAACTCTAGAGTTTCCAAGAAGTTTTGTTTCTAGCGTGGCTTGAAGATGTTCAACATTCTTTTCTTGCACCACACTATCGCAAATGACTCACTTCCTGGGTGTACGACAAGTGTCGGAACACCTTTATCGGCCAGTCTTTTGGCCAGAGCAGTGTTCCAGAGTAGCATCGCGGTCTTCGATTGTCCAAAAGCCTTCCAGGCATTGTATGTTTTCCCTCCCTATGGCAGAGATCTTTTAGCTGAAGGATGTCGAGATGGGAAGAAACATGTCGACATACCTCAAAGTTAATATCATCAAGGTTCACCTCACCCAATTCATACCCCAAGCTTCCCAAATTAACGATTATTAGCCCCTCTTCTCTTGCTGCAAGAACCCGATCCATCAACAGATTGGTCAGTAAAAAGTGACCGAGGTAGTTCGCAGCGAATTGGCTCTCGATTCCCTGCTTCGAGGTTGTGTAATTTCGCTCAGCCATCACTCCCGCATTATTGATAATAAAATGTATCTTATCGATGTTCAGTTTCTTGATAGCATCTGCCGCCGTGCGGACAGACCCATTATCAAGCAAGTTCAATGGGATCCAGACGACATCGATTTCGGGATTCATTTTACGAATTAGGAATATAACGGACATGATTCTCATCTTGTCGCGACCGGCGAGGATTATCATTGAAGGTTTAGATGATGAAGCTATGGAGAGAGCAATTTCTGCGCCAAGACCTTCCTCACTGGGACCGGTGATAAGAACTGTATGGATTGTTAGACTACTACTTTAGTAGATCGACAGATGGGGAATGAGGATGAGTGCATACAGGTTTTGCCATCAGCATGCTGTGAGAACTTTTTGACCATATCGACAGCATACGTGCTCTTGTCTGAGGCTTCGCTGGTGGCCATTATGAAGCTGCTAGGTCAATCGGAAGATAGGTAATGTTGTCCTGATAGTGTCGAGCTTGAGAGTTCAACAGGCTCTAAAGATTGAAGTTGTGTGATAAGGATATTCTGCGGGAGACGATGTGCTCAAAAGGTGTGAAGCAGACATATATAGGTGGGGACTGGCGGTAACGTGATAGCCGCTCATCACAACAGCTGTGAATGTCACCGAGTATTTGTCCTTGGTTTCAACTAATGCATTGCACCGTTGAGTGCATTCCTATCTTGGTCGGCGGAATTTGTACCCCGCTTTCAGCGTAAGTCCAAACTGGTTCGTAGTAACATGATAGCTAATTATGGCAAGTTTGCAGCAGTCATGCATGTCAACAAATGAGAAACAATTTTACTTCGTCTCAAGTCCTACACGGTGCCGAATTTAGATTCTTGTCTTCGTCAGCTTGATATGCCGCACTTTGAACGCGGCTAGTACGAAAGGTAATCAATCTTCTAGACTCATCCTTCAAGTTGATCCACATCTTAATTGAGTTAAATATTCATAGTATACGATATTTCAAATAAGAACAATGCAAATCAAGAGTCTATTGCTGTCTAGAGAATTTCTGCAGTGCTTCATATAGTTATGATGTACTAGATAGTCTATCCCTTACAAACTTTCTGGTCTTTGAGTGGTGAGGGAATTAGCATGATAGTGTCGGTTAATGATAAATCCACTTTGTATACTTTACTCTTGCCGATATATGCATAGACAGCTCAACAAAGTGGATTTCTTATGGGTATTTTAAGCCCTGCTACTAGCGTACCAGAATGCCGGGAACTCTATACAACTAATTCCTCAAGTCTTACTGTAGATACAGCACTGCGATATTCCACCATAAGCTTTCACTTCGGCAAGTCCGGTTGCTAAAATTTTCCGTAAGCCCAACAGTTATCGACGGTTCTATACTTATTACTTACCGGATGATGTCGATGATGTGAGTTAGGTCGTCTCTGCGAGAGCTAGTCAGTGTATTCCTGTTTTTGTAGGATTCTACTGTGCTTTCACTTATGCAATAAAATATGTTAGTTATAGCAATGTTTTGTGATTCATCTATCTACGCTGTGCTTATCTCTCGTATGCACTTGACCTTCGTCATGAATACGATCTGGCAATTTGTTTCCTCTCGCAGTAAAGGCTCATGGTGCACGCTGAATTTATCTCTCATTTTATTCGTTCCTGCTTTGATTAGGCTTTCGTATTTTCCCTCCATGTCTTCTCGGTAAGCTGCTGTCTCATTAGATGTTCGAAGTAATATCAGACACACAAACGCTTACCTGGCATCACTTTCACACACTCAAGTACGAGAAAGCTGCTCGTAAGTGATCTCCTCAAGACCAAGCAATCTGAACCAGTCGTTCATGTCCTCAGTGATAGCGTCTTTATCCGTGTAAACAGGCATATCCAAAGTCTTCAAATCTCTCTGAAACGCATCGTAATGGAACCTAGCAATTGTGGTATCGGGACCACCCAATTGCTGAGAGTAGTGGACGAGTTTAGTGCGCCAATGATAGATGAGTTTACGAATCGGGAGTACAACGTCGCTGTCCTTGAATCGTGGGTCGTTTGCGCCGGGGGCTACATGCATGAGGAGATATAAAACTTCGAAGCGCTCCTCGGGTAGTGGTGCCGGGCACGCAACAGGATCGATAAAGTAGTAGATGATAAGAAGGAGTCTCAAGGACTCTTTATAATCACCCGCTCCAACGCGCAGGTCTCGATAAAATTGTCTCCAGAACATACTCAGGTAAACATATCTCATACCAGGACAATTGTAGCCGAATCCTTTGGATTCTAATTCAAGGATCACTCGGTTATCGGATGATAGTTGCTCGGTTAGCTTTTTGTCGGCTTGGGGGTCGTAATTGCCGTAAAGGATTGGAAGCATACGCTCTCGGAGATCGCCTTTGGGACCTAAATCCCCTCGGAGGCATAAGGCGCACTTGCAATCAAGGCCTTCTTTGTACATAAGTTCAGTACGGCGGTTTTGATAGTCGTTTGCAACGGTGAAGCGACGGGTGATTTCGGTGTTGGCGGGCATGGCACGATTGGCTTGTAGGATGTATGTTACGCCGTCGAAGTACTCGCGGGTATTGGCATTGCAATCGTTTCTCATGATTGCAATGAACGGTTCGAAGCAGTCTGGGATGATGTTAACTCAGTGTGGTCTCGTTGCGGACCTGTAGAGGGGATTTGGATAAATGGGCTTTACTTACGACCACATCGGACACCATTGGGAGTGTTTGTGTTCCAGTAACCTCCATGCTGTCTATTAACTTCGCGTAGGATTGTTTGCTGCATTTGGACACCCTGACCGATAGTCTATAAATAATAACCATTAGTTCGTTTTACCATGCAAGGGATCCAAAGCCTATAGCTTACAATGCAGACGATGTGTAAGATTTCATCCTCCGTCAAATTCGATTTCGTATGCTCTCTCAAGATAGTTGCCATTTCCTGATTTCTTTCCTTCAGCCCTTCCTTGGTCTCAAAATGAAAAGACGCTCCCGTTGGCATCGTAAGATACTCTTGCAATTGTGCCCCGTGGAGATGGTTTCCCTTTGCGAGACATAGGATACGGAGAACAAAACGAACATCGCAGTCCTCGACGAAATCGCGCGCTCCTTTCTGTCGACTGTTGACCATTCTTCGCAAGGAAGCACATTCATACTGATGATGGTGTACTCGCGCGGCGTCGTAGCACTCCTTTTATATCTGTTAGTTTACGAACCAGAGTCAAGGATAAACAAATGGTTTATATCTTACCTCGCTGCAGTAGTAGTAAACCTTGCATTTCTTGCAAGGAATGAACTGTATCTCTGCCTCTACACCTCTTTTGACGTTACTGGCAACATTGATAACATCGTCGTGATTGCTCAATCTCTGGTAAGCAAAGCAATTATCGCAGGTTCTTGTCCGTGCCACAATTCCATCGTTGATCTATGAGTTATGAGATTAGTTTTGTATTGTAGGATGTGGGGCAAATAGTGATATGGATGAATGAAAGGGCTGAGCAGTGTGTTCAATAGATGGGCTATAGTCTAACAACAAGAGGCTTCAGAATATTGAAACCAGGTTTGAATGTTGAAATCATCAAAACAGTCAAAGTTTGAAAGCTTTCATCTAAATTGGAGTCCAGACTGTTGGATACAGTGGTGCTGAGAGTTGAGAAGCATTGATAGAAAGAAGCTCAAAATGATCAGTGCATTGCCTTTAATATGTTAAGGGATAGGGGAATCAGTAGATTAGTCTCTTAACTTAAGAGATAACGTATGGTGATTAAGTAGTGTAGGAAAGGGCATTTATTCAGTATGTCTGAAATGGATTTGTGGAGTATTTTCAAAACTTTGAGGGGAAGAGATTATCTATAGAATAATTTTAACCCCATAAGACTGAATGTTTGGAATTTGTGGATTAGAGAGAAACAATATCGGAAAGCTTTCAAACTGATGTGCTAACTATACTGTGAATGTCTGGTAGCTATACACACTCATAGACAGACACATAGCAGAGTAGAAAAGCCAATATTTCTTGAGTATGTATATAAAAAAACAAACATGAAGTTGAAGATCGGGAATTGATTCGATGAGTAGACACTCCGACCTTGTAAAGAAAACAGACATTTGACGTTGCATGCCCATCTGGACATCAAAGGATGAATATGCTAAGCGATAGTAAAGGAGGAATATAAAATAACTTACAATAGTGAACAAGGGCTTTCTGATAGTAAATAAAATATCCCCAGGGGATACAGCACTATCAACGTAGAGTCCCTTCCTGTCGGGATGGATGAGGGAGGAGCGGATAGATATTGGAACCTAAGCAATGCAGAATTGGTTTAGCTTGATGGAAACTCCATGTGATATCTTTTGGAGGTTGAGTAAATACTTACCGCGCATTCGATACGACCAGGAATGGCAGCTTGAGCGGGTGTGAGAGGGGATGGAGTGAGAGGGTAGGGAATAGGAGTAGATGCAGCAACGGGAGAGGGTTGTTGGGCAGCCATGGTTGCGGTGGTTGTTGTGTGGAAAGTATGTAGAAGAAAAACAGCGAACGGAAATATGGTGCGAGGAGAAATTTTTGGCATTGAGCTAGGCGGAAGCGAACTTAAAATTGCAGTTAATTTAGATGAATTACTGGTCAAAAAGTTACTACTGGGCTATATATAGCTGGAGAAATTAAGTGAGGGGTAGGACAAATCTATTCATTGACAGATGATCTTTGGGGTTTACTAGCACAAAGAATCTTTATCAATCTAAGGTTCCAATGTAATAGGCAGCATTATCTTAACTTAGAGTTATGTTCTTCCTTTATTTACGCCTTACATTGAAAGAGAAGCAGCTTCAAGCAGCACCTTAGGGTATTTGGAAGCTTCTGTGTTCCAATTATAAAGACGTTCTACTTTTTGTAGCATAAGTATTTACAGCCGGGAAGCTTATTAGTGTCAGAAGGAGAAAGAAAACTTTCGGATGATTCTACTCTTTACCATCATCTATATACCATATTCCAGCTATTACTTTAAGGAAATTTGATTGAGGTGGCACATAAGAAGTCACCAAATAGCAACATATCAGCATGATTGGCAGAATGTGCTCTTAAACCCTTTCAGATTCTATACTGGTGGGGAAACCAGCATACAAAGGTTTATTAGCCATGAACACAAAATGTTTTTGAGAACACTATCAACGCAGCTTTTTACACAAGTCTACATCATAAAGCCAAAGCTGACGGTGCAGAGGTCCAGATATCACATCCCTATCGCCGTTTAGATATATTTGCTTACCTAGGTAGCTATGCATTATTATCGAAGTGCTCTTCCGCCAAAACCCTCCCGCGATACTAATCATTCAGTGGTAGATTCATACCAAATACATGAAAAGTCAGGAATATTAATAAAATGCTCAAGCTTCAATGTCATTCAGAGAGTATCTACCTATTTGGAACCATGGTTCAACCGAAACACCGGAATAATTTCATTGAATCTTCGCGTCAAGAAATGATTTCATCTCCGTCTCGTTTGAAATTTCAACTCTCTATGACCAATAGATATCACGCCACATGAATCCATATAGATTACTCATACCAGGGGCTTGATCAATGGAGATCGAATAAAAGCAAAACAAATCAAGCAATTTGATATTCAAACAATAAGTACCTATGACTCATTGCTTGGAAAATTCTCTCAAAACACCCGTTCTCCAATAACATCATATTCTGCAACATATTTTCAGGGTAAATCATTATTTTTGTATTTTACGAGGCACACCTTGCCAGCAGCCCTATGCGCAACATCATAAATCGTTCAACAATACATCCACTAATTATGTACACAAAGAAAATCATCATTACATTTGACTTCATAATAATTGCTTAAGCACTGTTGTAAATAAAGATTTTCTCATTAAAATCATGTCCAGTGTTCTGAATTCTGAGTTCTTTGTGGTTCTTGTCTGCTCGGCCCCTGAATTAACCGAATATTGTTTTATCATAACCACTTCAGAGACTACAAAGAAGATCTATCATCATACTATCTGGACTATTACATATGTATCACCAAGAGAAACTATGCTTAGTTGGAAGTTTTGTTCTTAAATTTGTATAATTTTCATATCTCAATCCTAGGACATCTGTGAATTAGTGAAAGCCTTTTTGATAGGAATTAAGCTTCCGCCACACCCTAAGAACCCCAATTTCTCTTGAGGTTCTATTAGATGGTGTTTTTGCAGCATTTTTTGCTTTTCTAATCACAGGGAGATGGATTTCTCATTTACACCACATTAATTTCCTTCCTGCGCTAATTTTAAAGCATAGCTCCCGTTTCGACTTTACTGACTTCAATACATCATGCTTAAGTACAGCTACCATACCACCATGAATTGAACATCCTTCTTGAATGTAATGGATCAATGGTTACAGGTATGTACAAGCTTTTGGTGAGCATACTGTCAAAGACATAGAGTTTCCCAAAATCTGTTTCAGATTGCTAATAGGAAATAAATTATGTAGCGTTGCTTTATACCAAAAAAATTACCCCGCGATTTTGGCCCCCACGCCATCTCCTCACCCCAAATACCCAAAAATTGCATTCCATTTTTGCAATTGCCTTTGCAGCTTCCTCCAGCTCATAACTAATTTTCACCATGAATTCTACCTAGACTTTTAAAAGTAGAAATAACAATGGAAATTATTCTGCTGATTTCTTTCCTGTTGATTTCTTTCCTATCACTGGCATCCATATTAATGAAAACCCAATATTTACTTACCTTTTCCAGATCCGAGTTGCGGCCACATATAACTTATCTTGAGCCCATTAATTTCACAATGTAGAACCAATCTATTTTTTCTAACTCACCGGACTAGATTCACAAGAACTCGCACAGGCACGATAATGAAGCGCAATGAGGCGCAATAATGACAAGCTCGACTATTTCTTCAAAGATCGTCCAAAATTCATCGTCAGAAATGTAGCTATGTTTGGAGTCTACCAACGACAAAGAATTCACCAAAGCTTCTACTACCACGGCTGCAAGAATTGATGAGTTACCTCCCAAGTTACTGAGAAAAATTTGGAAAACAATCTCAGAAGAACCTCGTATCATTTGGTTTCGCAGAAGCACCAGTTTTGTAGCTCGTATGCAGTATTACTCATCCACTCTTCCTCAAAACACAGTCAGACAAGAAAACTCACAAGCGGACGAGGTATGTAGCAACTTGCTTATGAAGCGTTTACCTAAAATCAAGTCTCTATCTAGTATTTTTGTAATACGGAAGGCGTTTTTATGAATGATGAAGATGCACAAAACTGAGGTACATCCACTAGAGAGGAAATCGATCATACCAAAGAGCTGGTACCGACGGTAAAAAAGAAATATTTAAATAAAATCATTACCTTTCGTACCCCACCAATGTGAGTATCAACACCCTAATATCGCCTTCTGGGCTCATATACCTCAATTCGATTCTAATCCAGTGAATATGTACCAGAACCATCTGATACTGACAAATTTTGAATTCACTGGCCTCAACTTACTCTGTTTGTCAATACAGAGTATCTTCATATCGAGGAAGATGTTGTTGTTTTACTTCGTGACGACTTTTATGCGTTGTCGGCTTGGGTCAATGAAAGTCCACTTACCAATCCTAAACACATGGTTGTAATGGTAAAACTTGAGCCACCAGCGTGGAAATATCATGCTATGGTATACTTTGGCTCCCGTTCCAGTACTACTGGAGAAGGCTTTTTGAAAAGTAGCAAAACAGAAGGTATGATGGATACGAAATATGGTTTCAAGGGGGTCGGAGGGGTCGAAGGGGTCGAGGTCTTGGGAATAAGGTCAATAGCCTGAGATACTATTATACTTGGACGTGAGAATTCCTGTTTTACGCAGCCACGAACAGAAACGTGCATTTTATCTCAGGATGGAGGTTTTATACAGAATTGAGAAGTTTATGAGATGCTTTGTAAATTAGGTGGATCTTAGTTGACATAAGGAAATATTCGTACCAACAGTATGTCATACCGATATAGTACTACTGTACCAATAAGATAGGATTGACAATTTTATATCAATGTAGATTCCATACAAGTGTGAAAAGTTTTGGCCAACAGGTGAAACTAGCGCAACCATATCACAACATGGTAGTTTACTTGAGTTATGCCTCAAAAGTTCTCATGGACTGAGACACAAGACGGGAGACATTGAGAATCGAAGATGAAGGTATTAATGGTGGAGGTTAAAGTAGTTGTAGTGGAGAAGCAACGGCGACGACGATCACTTTGATGACATTGACCACTATCCATGGCCACGCTATCCACACTTTTCCCCAGAGTTTCGGTTACAGCCGAGAAGTATAAAATATAAAATTCATCTCAAATGACCAATACCCAATGAGATATCGAGATATTATCAAAAAATGGGCCCACGTCAATCATTAGTCAGGAACAGGAACGTCCGTGCCTTGGATTCCTCCCCTCAGCCTTCTCCTCCTCTCATTACCCATTGAGTACCGGTAGTACTGGCTATGTTCATCACAATTTATTAATTGCAAGCTTTCCATCAGGATTTACTCATTGATTCCTGAACTATTTGTATTTCCGGAGGTTCGGAGTTGTTTCATTTAATCGAACACCATTGAACATCGAAATCCCCAACAAGGTGCACCTGCAATTGAAGGATAGGCGGGAGAACAGCAAAATGCGGGTGTCATTTCTTGCCATAACAACGGGGCTTTTATATGCAATTACAGATGCTTCTCCAGCTCCCAAAGCAGGTAATCATTAATTACCCATCTCAAAATAATAAGGATTTTTCATAGTAACCTATTCTTCCGCAGAATCCGATACAATCAATTCCAACGAGCATCCCTCGAATGGAACTCCCTCTCCCACCCCAATCGATGCTACGGCCACGAACAAGATAGTTCCATGGGTTACTGTCGATGCCAGTGGACATGCCTCAACGGCCACTCCAATCCTCACAATAATTGACGGTAAAACGACAACGATTGATGCTGCCCCGGCAACATTGACTGCCACCGGTACTTCCTCTACTTCTGCAACTACGTCGAGGACATCTACATCTGGCGAAGTGTTACCTACATCGACAGGAGGTGGAGCTTTTGAGATTTGCCACAATCTCAAGGGAAAGTTTGCACCGTTTTGCAAGCCGGATAATGGATCTCGTGTATATGTTGATGAAACATATTATGGTTAGTGGTTGTCATACTGTATTGGATGTTTATTAACATTAACTAGTTACGTGGGACACCGAATATTTTACTGGCTCGAATAACTCGGTTTTCATACAAGCAAATTATGTGAATGCGTCAGGCGGAGGTGTACAAGCTTTTCAATCAATCCCAACAAGCAACAGCCTTGGTTTCATTGCCTGGACGATAGATAAGACCTGGTTGAAGGGCATGAACTCCAACAATGTAACTTTATTCATCACACCCACTCAAAAAATCGCAATCTCTTCCGTACAAGGACCAACACTAATGGTGACTACTTCTCCCGCACCTGAACCATATCGTCAATCGCCAAGTAAAGCTCCCCATGGTGCTTCACTTTACATAGCCCTACCGACAGTTCTTGCATTCATCGTTCTGGTCATCGGTGGAACATATTATTGCAATCGTAAGCATCGTACTATTGGAATGGGCAGTGTGATGGGTCGGCGCAAGGGATATGGAACTGGATCGAGGAGACAGAGGATGGGATTGGGAAAGAAGAAAGATCGAGCAATTATGTTGAGGAATCAGGAATTGATGGCTGATGGACAGTATAGAGATGTTCCATCATCGAGGGCAGAAGATTCAACGATGCATTATATGGATGAAATGAGTTGGGATAATGATGAGCATTTTAGAGATGAGGCGAGATGGCAGGCTGGATCGAGACTCTAACTCTAGGAAAAAGCTATTCATGAGGCGTGTATGGTTATGGGAAATCATGGTGGGATATGGGTGGTAAAAGCATGATGGCATGGCGTTTACATGGTGCTTGGCTCTGAGAAAATCGAGCTCGGTGTTGCTGGTATACTAGTATAATATTAATACTTATCCGCTTTAGTTTGGGTGTTGAGCATTCAAAGATTCTCTTATTCTTAAGTCCTCTAATTAAGCGTTTGTGTGCTGGAGTTTGTAAGTTGCAAGCCCACCTAGATCTTTACTCTTTGATGATGGTAAAGAACATCTGAAGCGAATGAAAGTGTTCTCTAGAATTCCGATCTCTGATATCTAGAAATAGTTCACAGCGCTGTATTGGCTGGTAAAGCCGAGGAATCTAATTTCCATATGAAGAGAATACAGAGCAAGGATTAGTGAGGTATGATCCCTAATAAAGAGGTCATGTAGGGACTTCCCAACTGGCAAATATCAATGCATAGGGATTACACTCTGAGCCGCTTGAAGTTGATGTCGAAGACATCTCGAATTAATTTATTAATTTATTCGCATGTATTTCGTCTAAATGAAGACTTAGACCTCGCTCCCGACTTTTATGGCGTCCAAAATCTTTTGACTTGCAGAAATGAATATCTTCCTATCATATCATTCTTTCATCTTATGGCCGGACTTTTTGTCATGGTACTAGCACCCTGTGTTAAAGTCCGGCACAATTCGAAAAATTGGGTGATAGTTGAATACATGGTTTCATGTATTGTATATATTCTAGCGGTATTTGGTGAATTAGATTAATGCATGATATGTTATGTTATATTAGCTTAAGGTTTAAAAATTGCTTGTTATATTGCAGTGAAGTGGAGTTATGTATCTGAACTATCGCTCTCGTAGAGCTAGGTGTAGGTGTAGATCGTGTCTTGGGATA
This sequence comes from Sclerotinia nivalis, assembly GCA_029531795.1. Lineage (NCBI taxonomy): Eukaryota > Fungi > Ascomycota > Leotiomycetes > Helotiales > Sclerotiniaceae > Sclerotinia > Sclerotinia nivalis. The sequence continues at coordinate 1,595,265 of JAPEIS010000005.1, read as the reverse complement.
TTGATAGTTGATTGTCTGTCTGTCTGTCTGGGTAATAGATGATATGAACTCCAAAATGAGATTTAAAAGAGGAGGATAATTAATACAAAATACCATTCCCAGGATTTCTGCGATTTACGAGATTCTAGTTAGAAGAGGTGAGGTTTGAAGATTTATTTATAAGTGTAATTTGCATTTTTGCATGGAGAGCTCTTTGATGGTAAGATTACAAAGATTGTATTGTATATCTTGATCTAGCTATAGCTGTGAAGTGTCTCCTATTCGAAAACGGAGATGGTGGAAAGAAAGTTATTGATAGTAGGTAGGTAGGTAGTTATAAGGAATTCTTCGTATTGTCTACTACTATTTGTCGAGGATATATATATATTTATATATAGCAGAGGTCCTGGATTGATTGAATATTATATCTAGCATGTATTTTCAAGTTAATGTTTTCAATTCATCTATCTACATAACATAGCATCACGATATATTCTCATCCTAATCTGCTTATAATTTAGCTGTGTATTGTGAAAGAGGTAGGTCGAGATACGTGCGTCCCGATAGCACGCTACAAGAGGGAATAGGATACGAACTGATCAGATTATATTATATAAACTTCGAATAATAGAACTAATAGGATTTAACAATAGATTAGAATTGTATATAATAGGTATACAAAAAAACTAATGAAAACGATTGATTATTCTAAAAGGGAAAACGAAGTCTTTTTTTTATATTTAACTACAAAGGATCATACAATCTAATGCCCATGAACTAGCTACATATATGGCCCAAGTAATCCAACTTTCCCATAGTATTTCTCCCATTTCCTTTCTGTGACTTTTATTCCCCGCCCCTTTTAAATCAGCTGATCGCGCTCATCAATTTACTCTATTTACTTCCTTACCAAATGCAAAATCACATACCCCAATTCAAACACCACACCCCCAAAAGCAAACAACAGAAGTAAGGCAGGCTACAGATAAAAATTACGGATTACAAATGCACTTCAACTCATCAATTCATCAATTCATCAACTCATCAACCCACACCCATCCCGCACATGGCATCGGGCCGTGACGGCTAACTCCACTTTGCGGAAATATACATATGCATGTATGTACATGGGTATCCGATGTATATGCGATATGTATATGCGATATGTATACGCGATATGTATGTAATATGCAGTATATCGGCAAATAGCATGAGCTAATGCAAATGTGGTGTAAATATGTAGCGTAATGTTGTGTTTTTGTGTTACTGGATGGGGTGTGGGGGGAGGAAGACGGGGAAGTAAATGAAGTGATGGATGCGTTTGCATGGAGAAGAGAAGAGGGAAGAGAGGAGGAGGGAATGGGTGTATGTGGATTTTTGAAAAAGAAAAAAAAAAGAAAAGAATGAGGATATGTGGCACCAGGACTGTTGTGTATTGTGTCAAGGTAGAGTTTTTAGTCGGTGATATGATACTGTTTGTACTTGATCTGTTTGATATTGGAGAAGATTGGAGAGTCGTTCGTTCAGCTCTGCTTTTAACCTTGAAGGTAGTATTATGAAAAGATAGAAGAATAATGATAAGACAATACTTCTCAATCATATTTCTCCTCTCTTCTATCAAGTTCTGGTCAACATTAGCTCTACATCTTCCACTCGATTTATCATTGCACATACATATTCCTATCAAATACTAGATAAAATCAGAGCCTCATTAGCAACGCAGAACCGTTCATCTACGCCCACTATATGTGCCATCCCAACCATAATCTCCATCGCACCTGCTTAACCCACCTGTGTACCTTACGCACCCTACGTACCCACGACTCACTTATAGTAATTCGGTGAGAGGAATGAGATGGTCATTACATCTATCTTTTGGAAAAGCGATATCCAGGTAGACTATATCGTAATGTAGAGTTCATACTTTCGAATATTGCAATATACTCATCATCTCGATCAGGTTACCCACCTTGTTACCTTTTCATCACCTCATCATCCCATCACATTAGTTTCTAACGGCCCCCACCCTCTTCTCATCCACACAATCCACACATCATCACATCCCCATCATCCCATTCCAAAAATAACGAAAAAGCCAACCCAAAAAAGATAAAAATAAATCCCCTCCCTAAAGCCTCAAAAAATCATAAAACCCTAAAATCATAATATCGAAGTTAGAATTAGAGATGGGGTTAGAAACAGCAATCCACCCATCCACCCATTTCCCATCTGTACCTTCAACCGCGTCTTACGATAATCTGACACCTCCACACCAACCAACAATATATTCGAAAAACTCCATACACCCACATCAAAGAAAACCCAACATGCAATACTCTGTACGAATGTTTAAAAAAGTACAAAGGAACTTTGTTGAAAAAAAAACTTTAAAATTCAATGGATTGTGAATGGGTGAGATGTACGGAGGTGAGATCTTAGCAATGTGTTGTAGGTGTGATGTGATGTGATGCTGATGTGAGCTCAGCAAACGAACGGGTACTAGTACTAGGTAGTTTTAGCTAAGATACCTTGTAATTTGGATTCAAGAATCTTGATGATGACGAACGAGCATAAAAAAGTGGGTTTCATGTGATGAGATAAGATGCATATGGAGTACAGTAAAGTTTCTATTTTTGTGTGACTGGGTTCTCAACTCGAGTTTGGGTCGAGATACCAAGGTCATCTATCAATGCAGTGATATCTGACAGAGATACCTAGAATTTGGAAAAGGTCGTTACAACTTACTACCTTGCAAATCCTGAATTATATTCTTGAAGAATGTATATGACGAAACAAATTACCTACTAAGTAACGAGGCAGTTAAGAAAAAATCGAGAAAAGAAAAACGAAGAAATGTGAAATGCATGGTGTGAAAAGCTTCCTGATTCTTAATTCATGAGTTATGACCAATACTTCACCAGGACGAAGAAATACTTCCCAACATGCCCCTTGTGCGTGTAAATACTATCCCAACGCATGACTGATCAACCCTCGCTACCTACCTTCAACGCCGTATGTCCAAACCCCGAGCTCGGCGATCATAATCAACATATCTCACATTGCATATACTAATCCTTTAAGCCCATCTGCACGCTCACAATGATATCACATCGGTGAACCAAAATGCCACAGTAACCATAAACCACAACGCTAATCAAATCCATAACCATAGACACCATCTACCACTCGGGCGCTTGGCATGAGCATCCCCATCTCTCATTTCCTTCTCACCAATTTCCTCGCCCCCAATCGAACCGCGCGTCTGATCAAACCACTGACGCGGCGTCAAATCATCGGATAATTGGACCATTCAGCCACAAGGTAACCCTCTGAAGTTTTCAGTGCTATTACAGGAAAGAATGCGAAGATTGACTCGCCTCTTCTGCGGCCGGAACAAACTTTTCCTGTGCACTCGAGGCGTGAGCCTTGATTTCTGTCGTGATGCCGAAAGCATCCATGAAGCACCTGCATTTGTTGGGATTTGGGAGGCCATTTTCTGGGTGCGGATTTGGTAATGTGACTGAAAGAGCTTAAATAAATTGAATACGAGAATGCTCCTAGATACCTGGCTAGTTTGCTATTTATTTTACTTTGCTGTGCCCGGAAAATTGTCGAGTTGATTGGAGGGATGGGTTATGGGGAAGTTGTTTGGAACGTGTGACAGGAAGGATGTTGTACGAGAGTGAGATGTGGTCGCAGAAGGTCAGAGGAAGTGGGTAGTATATCTTGGTGCTGATGAAATCCAAGAACTTTTTTGAGGAATGAAGAAATTTTGGTGTGAAATTGGAAAGGGAAAATGTTCTGGGAAAGAATGACACCTTTCTCTCATGATGCAATTACCACTAGGTAGCTGCTAAGCCTTTTGGCGCCGTTGGAGCGACTTTATGGATGATTTAAAAGCCTAATCATGCAGGATTGAAGAATTGAACGGCTCATGAATAAAATGGTAAGTGTATACTAGGTATTCAAGAGTGTAATTGCAAATCAAACTATCTTTCTCGAAGCAGATTGAAAACGGCATTATTCATGCAGATATATGAAGATATATCAAAAATGTAGGTAGGCATGACTACGACCAAGCTATTTCCTGATGGAGAAGTAGATGTTAAGATTTTACGAGAACAAATAGGTTCTCGAAGCTTTCTCGTTGAGTTTGCGACCGAAAACTTTCACACAAAGTAGTGCATGACTACTTGACGCTGAGATACTTGTAAATTTATCGCTTTCAACATGCAAAAAAATACAAAACCAGCCATCAACTTCGAGATACGAAACGGAAAAGAAGTTCATTCGAAGAAATGTCGGGACATATTCTCCTGATTTGTTAAGTCGATGAGAACTAATGATCAAAATTAGCAGATGGGAAATGCGTGTACCGGTGTTTTCCTCCTAGGACCTCAAGCCGTTGATTTATGTGCCTAATCCCTATCCTCATGAGTCCACCATTTTCATGAGATTATTATGAATGAACCAACTGTTCAGTAGAATTAATGAGCGGTAAAAAGACTTGCCATAAAACTGAGTACGACTTGAAGAATGCCAATCGAGAGTCAAGCCATAAGTGGTCGGCGATGGCATGGAAATGCCAATGAAATACGCCGTTCGTAAAATGCTCATCTAGATAGTTTAACGCTGAAGTGCTGTGATGGAAGAGGCGAGTATCTCTCCTATCTTTCGTAAAAAAAAATATATATAAAAATTGTTTGACGAAAGAAAGGTGAGACTCCCTGATTGCCAACAGGAATACGAACTATAAACGAGTTTGCCAAATGAGGAATACTAATTCATAGTTTTCGTAAATGGAAACTGAGCAGGGATCCAAGCAGAAAATCTCCTGAACCAAAATCTCAATTCGAGTTACCTCCGAACTTAATCCACAATGCGAAGATCTTGTCTCCTTTTTTGGCGAACACGCACCAACAACAACAAAAGCCAACAAGGCGCTTCCATTCTCCACTGTGGGCTCAGCCCCAAGTATGAGATGTCGGCACATGGTGCATCATGATGAACGGGCAGAAGTGACATTGAACCATGGATTCGGAAGAAATTTTTATCACGTGATGTTAAGCTGACCATAGACTGAAGGCAGACGGGCCTCAATTTGGGCCGCGAGAGTTGAGATGGTGTGCTGATTCGATGTGCTGCGGAATTGGCTCTCTGCAAGGGCGGATTACCTTTTACTAATGATGAAACGGCTGAGAGAGCTGATTGCACCGATGTTCTGCTATACAGGAGGAAGGCACACACACATGCTTCGATACGAACGTCGTTCCCATCGCAGTATTGCAGAATTTTCTGCAGAATGATACTCGGAAAAGGAGAGTGAAGCTTGACAGCCAAGATCTGCTTTTCTTTCGCCTCTTGGACTATGGTTATGATCCGTCTTACCATGCATCACGCTGAGAATGTGATTGTGATTTATGAATGTTCTAGATGACGAAGCTCCGTAATGATATCTTTCTTTAAGTCTATGTTATCTCCGAAATTGCAGGGCATATTGTGAACGAAAATTAGCCATTGCGTTCGGATGTGTGCACTCGTGTTACGCGACATGTAGCTATGAGTATATCTCATTTTGAAAGGATGATCATTGGTGGAATTCTAAGAGATTTATTGGACGAAATGGGAATCATTCCTATCTCCTTTTCTAACGAGTCCGAGTTTTTACCAATTTCAGGATAGATCAAGGCTAATATGGAGCCAGTGAGAGAAGGATGTGATGAAGTAATGATTCAAAGATTTCAACGGTTCAAGCCTCTGTGCGTGCCCTTGGTAATGTAATCGAACCATGTGAGAAAGAAGTTGTACTTCCTTTTGTCTGTACTTACTCGTGGGACTTCGTATCATAGAGTAAGTGAGTGACACCGAGCGGTAGTGATAGTAGTGGAAAGTGCGCTGTCTACTCTCCTATGGTTGATTTTCGGAGTTCGGATGTAAGATCGAAAAAGATTTGGCCTAGGATACGTTAGACAAGGGAACCTAGTCAACGTTAGAGTGTCTAATATCTGAATCAATTGATCACTTTTGGCACTTTGCTTTCTGTTCTCTCCTATTCGGTTCCGTCCTGACTGTCTTGACCGCCTCCATCTGGGATAGTCAATAAGTAGGTAGGCAAATTGCAATATGGAGAAAACCCTCCCCCGGCTCTTACCCCTCTAAGAAGTAGCTCCATATTGAAAGCAAAACCTTGCTCACTTTCTTGTACTACCATCACTTGACGCGGTCCTGCTTACAAGGGAAACACAAGGATATCGGACAAGGAGTCATTCCCCTTCCCTCCTTTCAATTTCTTCCTTTTTATCCTTGTTATGCCTCGAACGATATGTCAATTATCATGCCACCGGCGTCTATTAGTCGCCTCCAATTCGCTGTGCCGCCGAAGAACAGACGTCACACATAAGTTCCTAGAATTTCGAGATTATCCGGTGTCTATCACATTGCTTATCGAAGATGGACGCGGATTAATCAGATCATCATCCTAATGTAATTTCAGCCAAGTATTATAGACTGCATTCTGTACGTAGGTAGCAAGGCAAGGGGAAGTCCAAATTGGAATTCGAAAAGCTCAATCGAGTCAAGGACCTGTACGACCCCTTTCGCAGAATTAGTAAATCGTCTCCCGTATCTGACAGCGGACACGGCTGTGAGTATCCGTCGTCAAAATAACATGACGTCGGAACCCTGCAGAACGAAAGGCCTTGTGGCCCCTTGTGACTTGACAGAGTGTCGTGGGGGAAGGCTAAGCTGCTCTGCGATGAACCATCGCATATTAAGTTTGAAGCCGTTCCATTGTGGAGTCATGAAATGCCTTGGTGCAGGTCGGAAAGGCCGAGACGCGGGCCGATACCGACTGAAGACTGCAATGTACTTGCTTCACATCACTGGAAAGAGAGGTTTGCTTGCATTGACCGAATCTTGGTCCGTATTTTGATGGCCCGTACCTACATACATTCGTTACACAATAATCATCTTTAAGGAAGCCGAGATCCTTCTTTAATGCGGTGAAGCAATCGAAATGTTGACGAAAAAAAATAAGCAACGCAAAACCCATCCCATCATCACCACTAATTTGTCATCTTTTTGGTTGCAGAAGACTCGAGTCTTACCGGCGATCTGTACCTGGTCCCCCACAGCAATCCGTCCAGAAGACTGGCAAATTTAGTCGTAAGGTCTTCCTTCGACAGTCAAAATTGCCGTTTTGTGATCATATTCATGAATAAATTTTAGATGAGGTATGGAAAAGGAGAAAGTCGAGACGTTGCCGCAAAAGTGCATGGCATAGCGGCGTTTCTGCCAATAATCGTAGAATTCAATCAATCACGCATGTAAAAGTCCGGCCACCTGCGGATGTAAAATGATTCAGCTGTAGGGCAAAGTTGTACTAATTGAATTAGTACGAACTGCGAGCTGATGAGAATGTTGGTGATCAGTCCTCGAGGGACCAATTGTAACCATGATCGCGGCAAGTTAATGTTGGTGAACGTTGGACTGACCCTAGAGACGCATGCCAAAGAGGAATAGAAAATATGCATAATTGCGGCTGTTGGATGGAATGATGAATTGAAAAGGGATTTAAGAAAGGAAAAGATACCAATTAGTTATTGTTTTAAAAAAAAAGTTTGCATTGTTGGATTGGTTGTGATGTTGAATTTTTTTTGGGTATCTGCCGAGTCTCCCAAGTCCATCAGCAAACACAGACCGACGGTTGATAGCGAACCATGGAATGAATAAGGTCCGAGGCGCTCCCCTAATCCCATAATTGAGCTTTCTATATGTTAGAGGTTGGATGGTTTAATTTGTTTGTTTGTTTGTTTGTTAGCTTCGTTGGTTGGATTCATCTGATTTAATTGTCCACCTAGCCCTACAGTAAGATGATCCTTCGTCGATTCCCGACGTCACAAAAAGCGAGGAAAAGCTTCGAGAAGCCTTACGTACTTGTGTACCATAGAAACTTTTGCTGTGCCGTTCTCAGAAATTATGGGAACCTGAGAAATTTTATGCTTTGAGAGTGTGATGTATTTCTATTTTGGAGAAGGTTGGGTTGATACGATCTCAAAGGTAGAAGAAAGCCTCTTTTTACTGTGTCCGCTTGACAAGTCCACATGGCACCCCCGTAGAATATGATTCATCAAAGGGTTCAAAGCGTCTAGAAATGAGAGATCTACAGGTGATAGTGAGGTACAAAGTAGTAAAAAGCCTAATGCTGCCCTTTAGCATTCGTAATCATGTTGTGAGCCGCAGTCTCGAATCGGATTTAAACCGTTTAATTGGATCATAGTTGCACAAGAAAAGTAGAGAACATTTGAATTCTCGATATTTGATTCGATTGATGTTGCACGACCCCACATAAGAAATGGCACTCTTATGGTGGCTTTGGCTTTTTTTTGGCGGATAATAAATCTAGTCTGTAGTTTGTGATTTGATCTGGTCTTTAGTCTGGTCTGGTTTGGTCTGGTCTGGTCTGGTTTGATTTGATCTGGTCATACTCGAAAACGATTGAGTCAGGTTAATAAGTTGTGTTAGATTAGATACACTAAGAACAAAATTAATGGCGAGTCCGAAAGAGAACAGAGAACCTCAGCCGAAAAATGAAGAGGAAAGACCATCAGAAACAAGTTAAACGACGCTACCTAAGCCTAATACAGCAGAGCACTGATATGAATTGATCTATCAAAATCCAAATTCCGATCTCGTAAAAATGCCCAACTTATTTTTATTTTGTCCCACTAAATTATATAATTTATTCTAATGCATATCTATTTTCACGAACAAACTCATTCAGCCATAATTTAAAATCGGCCAATTCAAAGCAAGCGTGAGTGTGTAATCACTGTAACGTACTGTGTGTATTTCCTCGAAATAATCATTCCTTTGATTTTACTTTGCTCTAGTCTCTAGTCTCGAGTTTCAAGCCTCTAATCTCCCTAGCCTCTAGATCTACATTTGCTACTGTAGATGGTTAAGAGTCGTTTGGTTGCAGGTCCCATTATTTGGCCCTTGCAACTTCTGCCAACCTTGCAGGTCCTTGCTGCCTCGGGTGGATCATCTACTTTTCGTAATTTTCAATAATCAGAACGCTTGACTTGTCCCCAACTGCATCGATCCTCCTTTCGCCGTACCTGCAATCTAGGATTGACCATGTGAGCTTGCGCTTTTAGTTATGGCGCCCTACCGATACCATGTCAGTGATGGAATTGATACCTGCCCGCCCGCCCTACCACTACTCTCACTGTGCTATGTTCCTCGATTCTCTAGCCAACGGTTTGCGCGGCGGATGACGGCTATTTTCTTGTTGGTATTCACAGAAAGCCTGGTATGATACCTCTATGGCTACAGCTCGATCTGCCAATTCCAACACCGTCAAACCCCTTACGGAAAGAACTTACCAACAAAGAGGCACACCAGCTCGTCGGCAGGCATTTACCCCCCTCTCTGACAGACTTCGTGTTGACATCCTGCGATGGATTGCAGAACAAACAACATTTCGCAAATTGAATGACAGGCAGTACCGTTCACTCGGAATGGTACAACGGTGTATAAAGCAAGCTGCCGTCGCTCATGATTTTAAAGGGTCAACAGCTCAACCATCATCTTCTCAATCATCACTACACAATTAGTCTACCATTTACAATATATTTATCTGCCAGCTTCCCTCATATCAAAACTTCCTCAGCAAAAAACACTACCTCGCCCACATTCCCCATTGTCCAAGTAAGTCCGAAGTTTACTTGCGCATTAGATATCCTTTAGAAGAGGGTCTTTCGCAGTTATCATTGCCATCGATTCCCATTGCTAATCACGTTGCGACACAGCCGGTCAATTCAACATCTCAATTACCAGCTCCCGATACTTATCTGAACAATAACCGCGAAAATGTGCACCCACTACATCGTCTACAAGAGCTGCAACAAGCACTACGATACCAAAGTAGTCGAGTGTGCTCCTTTCAAAGCGACTGGAGTCTGCCCAACTGGGCCAATAAATAAGACACCATCTCACAATGCCGGAGAACCATGTACGAGTGGCTGTCCATTGTAAGTAAGTGCGTCTTCAAATAATTCCTGCTTAGTCATATACTGACTTTAAATGCAGAGACCATGCCTCCTCACATCTCTAAACCGCATTGGAAGGGGCCCCCTTGGAATCCTTCATCCGACCTCCGACGGGACTAGTTGGGTGGAGCAGGATATTTTTTGTGGGCATCCGTGCAGATGAAGTGGTTTGGGGCTAGAAGGGAAATTAGGACAGGGTCAGAAACCTGAGGTGCAAAGATTGGTCATGAACCGCTGCTGTAATCATACAAGCATACTTGGGAGTTCATGGGACGATATCTCATTTTGTTGTTATTTTTTGTCTTGTTATATTGGGGGGTTCTCGTTCTGCTGTGGTAGATTTTTAGTCGACACTTTTTTCGCAATTATAACCGTCTTTCTTCTTTCAAATCCTATCTATTGAATTCATCAAATATGTGAAGAGTGAAATCATTGCAAATTTCCAAATGTTCAAGGGCCAATGCAGTTCAAATCAACCAATTCCTTAACCACCTCCTCGTGTATCACGGTGCGTTCTCATGTTCAACTCAATTCCCCCTTTCTTCTGAAATTCTGTCAATTCAACATGTGGCGAAAAGGACCTGTATGGTATGGTGTTATAACTCGAGTGAGGTTGAACGATTTGCCATGCGGCTTTCTTTGTGTAACTACAGGCCCCATGAAAGAGCGCGACACCCGCCGTCCTCGACCGACTGATAGTCTTATCAGCTATATTGCGGCTAATATCACGCAAGCAAGGGGCAATCAAGGTGACATGGGCGATTACTGATCGAGATAAGGAAGGGGGAAAAACCAAGCGCGGGTCGAAATTCTACGTCCAGGGATATGAATCCTTGCATTTTACATGCAGCTATATTTAATCATGTGATAAGGCGGGTCAAAAATCAGGCAATCACCAGTGGAAGCCTAATCCTGGCTGACAATGCGTAAATCACATCAGCGATATCAATATGAAACGAATCTCTCATTATTGAGAGTCCTTGATCACTTTCCTTCCTTTCTCGGAGTAGAAAATGAGAATGATATGTCATAACGCGTCTACCGCCTAGAATATTGTGGATTGGGTAATCTAGAATTCCTGATGAAATAGGAATGAATACTGAACCACCCATACCCAGTAGAGATATGATGACCAGAACTCAGCTATCAGCGCAGTTGTGGATCCGTAGCACTCTCGGGAGCAGGAGAGAGGCGCGTATTTACGAGGAACGAACTTAACGAACATGGTGGGATGAGCGTTGTACCAAATTGAGGTTTCTGGGCTGCAGGGTAAGGGTATCCTGGTAAACGAGGGCTCAGGGTATATGCGCTTGTGCCGCCAAAAGACTTTTACAAGGTAAAAAGCGCGGGCTTATTAGGCGCCATTGGCGCGCAAGATGAATGATATGACGGTGAAGCTGAAGATAACTGCATACAAACGTTAAGGCAGTATTACTCTACATGTCTTGGGTAAAACTACTACCATACTACCAAATGTCTTTGGGCTGATATCATTCCTGGAACTATATGTCCCAATTTGTTGTCTTGCATTCTAGGCAACGTCATCCATATGATAATTACAACTTAGATGCTGGGAGCTGCTTGTTAGGGCTTGCAGTAGAGACGTCCCGAAGCGGTTCGTATGTCCTGATTTCAGGTTTTGGGTCCAAGAGAAGGATTTGTAATTTTGGACAATGAATTGATGAGTGTTTGGCCGAAATCCAAGATAAATGATTGAGCTAGACTGAAAATTGAAGGGAGACAAATTACGACTGGGATTTTCCTTGAATCTGTTTCCATAAGCTCGTATATTGACATGCGGTCGAGAGGATAAAATCACATGCGGGAGTGGAAGAACGAAGCATAGGCAGTTTAAAAAGCGAAAGACGACGCGGAGGTACGGAGCTTCAAAGAAGGTTAGCCTTAAATTAGTAAGCAATCCTCCATAATGTTACTGCCGTTATAAATTTGAAGTGCGGCCGCTTTAACAACGTCTCTATCATCAATTTGATTGTCATCCTCGTCTACAAAATATTTGTAGGGCATGAACAACAATGTCAAATAATACCACTCCAAATAAAACTTCGTCTTCTTCTTGTCCTTTTCTAATCAACAGGAGTGTGTTCATCTAACGCCGACTACAACATAATCCAGATTTCTTCATCAACCATATCATTGATTGATCGTATTAATTTTTCCCATTCCCAAATGTCTATTGACCTCAATTGGGAGACATTGACTACTGGACCTGATGGAATTGCGCTCGCAGAAAAGATCCGAGACTTTGTACATGCCAAGTTCCAGACCGTGACCTTGCCCCGCTTCATCAAGGGTGTCAAAGTCCACACTTTCGACTTTGGTTCAATTGCTCCAGAAGTTGAACTAAAAGATATTTGTGATCCATTGCCCGATTTCTATGAAGATATAGATGATGATGATGATGGGAGAGACGATGAAGACGACGAGGGCTCTAATAATTCTCAAACAGATGAAGAGAATGAAGCCGCAAAGACTTTGAGAGAGAGAAGGAAGATGGATCGTGTAGAGAGGACAGCTAATGGTTCATCAAATGTATTGAACCCTCCTTCATATACTGATACACGGTATCCTGGTCTACGATCAATGCAAGCTTCTGGTGACACCGGAAGTCCTTTTCTGGGTGTTAGTACACCTGGTATTCCAGGTGGAACATCAAATCTGAGTTATTTCCATTCTCAATTAGCTAGTGGATTGTCCGGTACTCAAACCCCACTAGCAGCCGTTGCCGGTGCACATCTACCTCAGGGATGGCCGGATCGTCCTAGCCCATCTCTACATTTATCCGCTCTCCGTAATCAATCTCATACACCTTTATCTCACACGGCGAGTGAAAGGTCCATGACCCCTCCACAGATTGCGGATCTAAACCAGCAATCAATACGCGAGAAGGCCAGTGTATCCACTCTCGCTGCGTCCTCTTCAACGACCGGGCCCGGAACTCGAGACAGCGCCCCCGAGAAAACGATCCCAGAAGAACAGACCGGCGAAAGCGAAGAGCCAACTTCACCACCACGAAGATTTCGAGAGCCCAAGGTGGAAGATCTCCAGACCGTATTCCGTGTGCGATATTCTGGAAACATCAGACTCTCACTCACAGTCGATATCTTACTCGACTATCCCATGCCAAGCTTCGTAGGCATTCCAGTGAAATTGAATATCACAGGGCTGTCTTTTGACGGAGTTGCTGTTTTGGCATACATCCGCAAGAGAGCTCATTTCTGTTTTCTATCGCCTGAAGATGCATATGCTGCTATTGGTGCAGATGAGAAAGAGGCAGATGGCTCCGCTGGTATGAAAATGGGAGCTCTTTTGCACGAGATCAAGGTCGAGAGCGAAATTGGACAAAGGGAGAATGGCAAGCAAGTACTCAAGAATGTGGGTAAGGTAGAAAAGTTTGTCCTTGAGCAAGTCAGACGCATCTTCGAGGATGAATTTGTGTACCCTAGTTTTTGGACATTTCTGGTATAATATCTCAAATGAAATTCATTTAACAACGTCAAGATATTAAGGTTTTCAACAGAACCAACGGCGATCAATTGGGTAAGTTGAAGATTGGCACAGCTCAATGCCACAATTCCCTAAGATTGAAGAGCAAATTGAATTAACTTGAGAATAATGGTAGCCACCATTCCTGTCCAAGGTCACCCCTGTGGACAAAATATCGTTTGGCAGTCAGCGTCCAAGTCAATAACCTGTTGTTAACGGACATCTCAAGCTAAGCTAAGGCCGCCTTGAATCCTTGATATGCCGAATTCATGTCCAACTCTAGCTCCCTAGCTTTGTCCTCACTAACCTCCTCGGTTGCTTTCATCTGATTCAAGGCAATAAGCCACTGAACAATCTTCCCCCTCCCGTCAAAGTCCCTGTCCGTAACCTTATTTACACTTTGTATGACATCTGACAATAGCGGATGTAGCTGATCCTTCGCCAACAATCCTAACTTAAGCGCATCCAAAAATGTTATGAAATCTTGAGTCGCTTCGAGAATTAAAGTCCCGTTGGTCCCATTGTTGTTGGCAGTAGACACATTAATTGGGGGTGCAGTAACGGTGCTTGGTAAACCTATTCGAAGCCTTTCCGTGGCTCTAGGAACATCTATCTGTAAAGAGTCAGAGTTAGTTATCGCAGAGTAACAATTATAATTCCAGGAAATACGCACATCCCATTCATTCTTGAAGGTCTCCAAATCCACAAATTCCCTAGCTACACTTTCATCGGCTAATATAGCTTTATATTGCTTCAATAATCGATCGCAAGTCTCAGTATAGTCCGATTCGGGTATTGCATCCTTCAAATATGCTCTTTCGAGTTGGTCTAAAGTGATTATAATACTAAATACCTCTGCGAGCGAGTCTTGAAGGTCGCGCTCTGCTCTAGACTCTGCGAGCTTCACTTCCTAGAGGTTGGAATGAGCCGGGGCATTTTTGTAGGGATACAAAGTTTTACCTCGTCCAAATTTATGGTTGCAGATAATGCGGTATTCGGTATATAACTATGAGGTGTAGGCGCGTACGCCGGCTGTCTGTTTTGATACATATTGTTTATGGAGTACGATTGATATGCCTTCGAGCTCGGGGGTCTATCGCAATGGCAGGTTGTTGGTGGGGGAGCTTAGGCGTCGCAATTGTGCCTTTTGATAAGTAGCATTCTGCAGCCAAGGAACATTGAATTAAATTATGGACAGAGTATTCCTTAATGAATTTAATCAATGTATGATATCTTTTTCCGCATTCTGTTCAGGAATATAGAAAATAACTTGAGGTGTTGTTGATGACTGCTTCAATGCTATGGAAGATAGAAGATTTCCATAACTTGGAGTGATTGTTGAAGTAAATAGAGCTATTACATTCTCACCGCCTTTGATACGCTATATCGGTGCTAGCTTATCGCTGTAAAGATTTCCCTCTCAAAAAAATCTTAGAAATTATTTTGCAACTTTATTACCAAAAACTCCAATTCCACCATGGCGAAAAGTACCAAGAAGTCCACTCGTAAATTCGAGAAGAACCATCTTAAGGATACATTGGAAAAGCGCAAAGATGGAGCAAAGTTTAAGCAGAGACAACAAATGAAAGCAAAGCGAACAGCACGAAATGCTAAGGATGCCGAATTTTTGGGAGGAAAAGAAGGCGGAGAGGAAGATTCAAAAGCCAAACCATCTGCGAAAGAGGATGCATTCGGAAAGATGAGCGTTGATGATTTCTTTCAAGGCGGTTTTGAAGTTCCAGAAAAGCTTGAGAAAAAATCGAAAGCAAAGAAGGGAGCTGAGAAATTGGGAAAGAGGAAGAGAACTGAGCCCGAGGAGGAGGAAGAAAACGAATCATCGTCTGACGATTCAATGGGAGAGGCTCCAGTGATGAGTGATAGCGAACATGGTGATGATGATGAGGAAGGGTTGACTGGTATGAGCAAGGGTGCCATGGATGCTCTCGCTGAGAAGGATCCGGAATTTTACAAATATCTCAAGGAGAACGACCCAGAAACTTTGAATTTCGAGGACGATGCGGATTTTGCTGAAGTTGACGAATTAAGTGGCGATGAAGACGAACAACCGCAAAAGAAGAAACAAAAGAAGTCGAAGAAGGCAAAGAAAGAGGAGGTGGCAGAGGAGGAGGAGGAGGAGGAAGCTGAAGAGGAAGATGCCTCAGAGGTTACAAAAGCAATGGTGAAGAAGTGGAACAAGGCCATGACCGAGCAAAAATCTCTACGGGCCATGCGACAAGTTGTTCTAGCATTCAGAGCAGCTGCGCATGTCAATGAAGACGACGGAAAGGAATACAAATATTCAATATCGAATTCTGATGTCTACCACGAGCTCTTGCTTACTGCATTGAAGCAAGTTCCCGAGGTTCTCAATCATCATCTTCCCGTCAAGGAGACTGCGGCTGGCAAAGTCCGAGTGTCAACGGATTCGAAAAAGTTCAAGACGCTATCGCCCCTCTTGAGATCACACATTACCTCTGTTCAACATCTCCTCTCTTCTCTTTCCGATGCCTCTACCCTCAAACTCACACTTTCCTCAGTCATACCACTTCTTCCATATCTCTTATCGTTTAAGAAGGTTCTCAAAAATGTCGTTAAGACTGTGGTGGACATCTGGTCCGATGCCTCAAGCACAGAAGCAACCCGAATCACTGCTTTCTTGGTCATCCGACGCTTGGCAATAATTGGTGATGCTGGATTAAGGGAAGCTGTTATGAAAACAGTATACCAGGGGTTGCTCAAAGGAAGCCGGAATACCACCATACATACTATCCAGGGAATAAATCTTATGAAGAACTCCGCTGCTGAATTGTGGGGAATCGATCAAGGTGTTGGATATACCACCGGTTTTACATTTATTCGACAATTGGCAATCCACTTGCGAAGCAGCATCACAAACAACCAGAAGGAATCATACAAGCAAGTTTACAACTGGCAATACGTCCATTCTCTTGATTTCTGGTCGACTGTTCTAGCTGAGCACTGCAATTCTTTGAAGGAGGCCGAAACAGGAAAAGAATCCCAACTGCGACCGCTCATATATCCAACCGTTCAAGTCACACTTGGAGCTATGCGTCTCATTCCAACTTCTACTTATTTCCCACTCCGATTCCACTTGATTCGTTCATTACTTCGACTGTCCCGAGCCACTGGAACATACATTCCTTTAGCATCTGTTTTACTCGAGGTTCTTAACTCCGCGGAAATGAAGAAACCTCCGAAGCCAAGCACACAAAAGTTCTTCGATTTTACATCCAATTTCAAAGCTCAAAAGTCATACCTTCGTACACGAATTTACCAAGATGGTGTTGGAGAGCAAGTGGCTGAATTGCTTGCCGAATTTTTTGTCCTCTGGTCTACTAGCATTGCACTTCCAGAACTCACATTGCCAGTTGTCGTAATGTTGAAGAGATGGCTAAAAGATGCTTCAAACAAGAGCTCTGGAAACAAGAATAGCAAAGTGAATTCCATGTTTGTACTCCTCATTCAAAAATTGGAGGCAAACTCGAAATGGATTGAGGGAAAGAGGGCTAAGGTTGAGTTCGCACCCAATGATCGAGCTGGAGTTGATGGCTTCTTGAAAGGATTCGAATGGGAGAAGACTCCGCTGGGAGCATTCGTTGTTGGACAAAGGAAGCAGAGAGAAGAGAAGGCAAAGATGTTGGAAGAGGGTAGAAGGGAAGAAGATAGAAAGAGAAAGTTGGAGAGAGAGCAGGAAAAGGAGATGGGAGGTAGTGATGACGATTCTGAGGTGGTATCAGATGAGGAAGAAGACTCTGAAGCGGGCTTTGAGGATGAAGAGTAAACTTTGGTACTTGTGATCGTCGTTTTTTTCCTTCTTCGGAAAAGTGTTGGGAATATCTATGTCGGGAGTTTTGGTGGCCAAAGATTGCATACCTCTATGAATGGTATGTTGTATGACCAACATCAGAAGTGAAGCTATAGCTATATCTCTAGTTTTAAAATGAATTCGTATTAATGCAGCTGGCTACGGCCAACGATTTTTATCTGCGACCAATCTTTCGAAGAGATATATTTGAGGATTCTACTAGCGATTATCAAGTGCGTTCAGACACGAGTAAATGAGCCCTCGATCATCTATTGATCTAGGCAAGATTTCGAAAATAATACTAAATATCTAGGCAATTTTCCATCGCTTAACATGCATAGCCAATCAACTTCGGCGTGCGAATTTTATGGTTCATGATTGGTCAATGCGAAGACAAATACCCCGGGCTTTAACGACCCTTCAATGCTTTGCCTTTATGCACATGGTTTTCTGGTATGAATGTCTCCAATCACTGTTCTAAGTAGACAGTGGGAGTATCTGAGGTATTTCTCCAAGGTTTTCACTAAACGACGATTCTTGCCTCTCCAACAAAAGGCGCAGCCTATCAGACGTGGAGGCTCTGGAATATTTCAACTGCTGTGGTGGAACTTCCCTGCATATTATTATGCAGGGAATTTAATTCGACAAGCGCCCATGTGGTGGCCTTGATAGGTTGATTGGCTTCTTGAATAACTTGGGTTAATCGAGCACGTTGTTGCTTCATCGGGTAGTGAGGGGCACTTGGTGTTGATAGTTACGTGCTAGATACTTTACATACTTTTACCCCTCCTCGTCGTTTTTCTTCCCTCTTCTTATCATCATTAATATCTCTCAACAACAAGAACGAGTGTATCAACTACGTATCAAATATCTTTGCTAAAGCAATGAGAGAGTATCATGGCTTTTCTTACCCTTAACATGCTACAGGAACCAAGAATCCAAATCTTCCTCACAGGCGCAGCTTTATTGCTGTTCATTTGTGTTATTCTCTTCACAACAACTACTACGTTTACTTACAAAAGCTCAGAGCAAGAAGAAGAAACCCCAAGCGCGTTTAAATCTTTCCTTAAATTCTTCTACGCGTCGTTTCTCAAGCCACATAATGGAGATGGAACTGAAAATGGCCAGCAAGATGCTTTGGAAAGTTTCTATAAGGCACAGGCCGGTGTTTATGATGCGACGAGGAAAAGATTGTTGAGGGGGAGAGAAGATATGCTGGCGCTGGTGGCGGCGCAATTGGTTAATAAGGAGAACAGGGAACATAGGCATGAGACGAAACGGATTTGGGTTGATGTGAGTCTTATTTTTTATTGAGGCTGACATGCTGAACATACTTTTAAATGTTCAGACTCCATTAAATCTTCAAATTTTTCCATAAACTAATAATATCGAATAGATTGGCGGTGGTACTGGATGGAACATCGAAGCCATGTCCAAATATGTTTCAGTCCCAGAGTTCTTCTCCAGTATTTATCTTGTTGATTTTTCACCCAGTCTCTGTGAAGTTGCACGAAAGAGATTCCAGCGTCTTGGCTGGAAAAATGTCAAGGTTGTATGTCAGGACGCTCGCACCTTTCGCCTGGAAGATCACGAGGATATAGATGTTGAAACTGTTGGCTTCTCCCAGTCGCCTACTTCAAATTATTTTTCGGATGCGCATGGTGTTGGTGGTGCGGATCTTGTTACTTTGTCCTACAGTCTATCTATGATTGTGAGTTTCCATGTTTCACTGGATATCAGGATGCTTCAATTGCTAATCAAATATAGCCTGACTTTTATTCGGTAATCGATTCTTTGGCACACTTACTTGCTCCCATGGGAACAATCGGAGTTGTAGATTTCTACGTCCAATCCATTGTGGATCTCAGCTGTAGAAACTATACAGGCGGCATGATAAACCGCCACGTGAATTGGCTAGGAAGGTTATTCTGGCGAGCCTGGTTCGATGTCGATCGTGTGAATCTAGAGGCTGGTCGGAGAGATTACCTTGAATATCGATTTGGGACTGTCCTCAGCGCGGACTCGAGAAATTACCTTTTAGGTTCTATTCCTTACTACATGTGGCTTGGTTGTCAGAAGAAACCTGCATCTTCACTCGCGGCTCCAAATTATCCCCATGAAATCGTCGAACGGCTTGATGCTGCTGCGACAGAATCTCCATACTTATCTCCAATCAATCACACAAAAGCGCTATCCCGCAATATCGATAGGTCAACACCACCGGAAATACGATCTAAAGCATTCGAAGCCGCCATTGTAAATCTATCTGCAAATCTACCACTCCCCTCCTTCTTCTACCAAAATCATCACTGGCGAATCCACTACGACGATCAACTCAAAAAACATACCCAATTCAAACAAGAATACATCTACGCCTTCACCTGGGAAGATACTCGCGTGGACGAACGACTCCTGAACATCACCCACGACGACGTAATCCTAGCAATCACCAGCGCAGGAGACAACATCCTCTCCTACGCACTCAAATCGCCCCGCCGAATCCACGCCATCGATCTAAACCCCAACCAAAACCACCTCCTCGAACTAAAACTCGCCGCCTATACCGCGCTCCCCTACTCCGATTTCTGGAAACTATTCGGTCTGGGAAAACATGTGCATTTTCGGGACCTACTCCTCACACATCTGTCGCCTCATATATCTTCACGCGCGTTTCAATACTGGCTAAACCATACCCAAGTTTTCACAGGCAATTCTCGCGGTTTATATGACACGGGTGGTTCCCGCCACGCCCTCCGCATCATCCGTCTCTTATCCCAAACGCTCGGTTTTAGCCGCGAAATCAAAGCTCTACTGCACTCCAAAACACTCAACGAACAACGCGAGATCTGGAAATCAAAAATCCGTCCTATAATCATGAGTCGATTATTTACCTACCTCATTGTATCGCAAGAGAAATTCCTCTGGGACGCGCTCGGGGTACCCAAAAACCAACTCCACATGTTAGAAGCCGATTATATCGCGTCTGAAAGCGCGGCGCGGAATGCGTCGCCGTTGGAATATTCGGAGACGGAGTTGAAGAGGAGTAAAGGGCGCGCGGTGTGGGAATACATGGTTCAGACGCTTGATCCCGTGATTGAGAGTTCGGTGATTGGGGAGGAGAATCCTTATTATCTTGTTTGTCTTCAGGGGTTTTATACGCGGAAATGCCATCCGGATTATTTGAGGCCGGGTTCTCATCGGACGTTGTCGCGTCGTGGGGCGTTTGATGGGTTGAGGATTCATACGGATGAGATTGAGGAGGTGCTGCGGAGGATGGCGCCGGGTACTCTTACTATTGCTGTCGTGATGGATAGTATGGATTGGTTTGATCCGGGGGCCGAGGCTGCAGAAATGCAGATTAGGAAGTTAAATAAGGCATTGAAGATGGGCGGGAGAGTATTATTGAGAAGTGCAGCATTGACACCGTGGTATATTGCCACATTTGAGAGATTGGGATTTAGAGGCAAGAGAGTGGGTGCGAGGATTGGAGGGGCTTGTATTGATCGGTTAGTGATTTTGTGCTCGCGATAGATGGGAATTTGCTAATGGGTTGAATATCTAGTGTTAATATGTATGCTTCCTGCTACTTACTAACTAAAGTCGAAGATTTAGAACCGTTGACTCCGTCATCTAGTCCTGCGGGTATTTCAGGCAGACAAGGATCCATGGATTTGGAGAAGTTGGAAATTTGACTCTTCGACAGCGTGGAATGTCACAAAACAGTTGTGAAGAATCTAGATGGTGGTAGTAGTAGAAAGATTCTTCATCCGAGGCCGGTGAGGAGTAAATCGATTTAATTCAATGACTTTGGCTGTGTCAAATAAGAAAATTCCTTCATAGCAATATTATATCATATCCCTGTCCCATCTTCGAAGAAATTGAGAAAATACCCAGCCCGGCTTCCATCCAAACTCATCGACATGAATTCAAAAAAATTTATGCCAAACCTCGTTTTATATCATAAGAAGCCCATTCCATACTCCGCTATAGGACTATCGTAACTGTACCGTATACATTGAACATTCCTTAAAAGTGCTCCAACATATGCTTTAGCATATATGTATCCCAATATTACCACCGCGGAACCGAGATTTACGATGAATAGTCTATTCGCTCCTTATGTTACCTCGATCAGAAACTTTCAACAAACGCACGAGAATCAAGCGTCGAGATTATCGAATCTGAGTATGAATATTGATGCGTGAAGAATATATCTTTACAGTCCCCGAAATCGGTGTCTACAAGCTTTATGATTTCAATTGACGAAGCGACAAATAAACACC
This sequence comes from Sclerotinia nivalis, assembly GCA_029531795.1. Lineage (NCBI taxonomy): Eukaryota > Fungi > Ascomycota > Leotiomycetes > Helotiales > Sclerotiniaceae > Sclerotinia > Sclerotinia nivalis. The sequence continues at coordinate 1,573,621 of JAPEIS010000005.1, read as the reverse complement.
TATTCCTCAAGTTCCTCAATCCATCTATACACCTATATACGCAGCACGAAGGAGAATCTTTCGGTTCATTGTCCATAAATTATACCTGATGATTTTGGAGGTCGCTAATGGGTATAAATAGGTACCTAGGGATTTATATACTCTATGAATGGAAGAGATGTGTTGAAAGAATGGTGAATTTGATGAGATTGTAAAGGCTAATATTTGTGGTTGTTGTGATGTGATGGTGTATTATTGATGTATACCGGGTATGAGATATCTAATCTAGAAGTGAATTTAAGTTTTTACGAGGTTGGGTGTGGATGAATAGGATATTTGGGGAGAATACCTTACTTTGAGTGCTATGTGCTGGTGATTTTGGAGGATGAAGAGTCAGTTGGGTAGGTACGTAACACTTGTTTATGCATTACTTCAAGAGGAATGTCTATTGGATATATTTTTGAGTAGATAGATCGACTCTAACTAATACATACAAACCCTTTTCCGCAAGTAACATAGTAAGAGTTATAGATAGAGAGGTTTTTATCTCTTGATACAAACCCTGTTGACCAGCAAATATTGAACTTCATCCAAATAAATATTATGAGATCCATTGATTGCTAGCTGAGTGGAAGATAGCAGAAAGTGATAATGAGAAGAGTAATATTGGTTTTACAAAACCTTTCTCATCTACTTCAATAATAGCTTCAACTTTCAGTACCGCAATGACAACAAAAAATTATAGAAGACATACAGTATGGAAAAACTCTTAACCATCTGTATCACGATGAGAACTACCAATCCATCAACTAAAACATAGCGGAGTTTGAAATGTTAAAGATATTTCAACATCCTTAGCGAAAAACAATTGATAAGAATATCGAGAGAAAGTATGAATCCAACAGACTTCTACATACACCACCATATAACACCGCAACTCACCTACCGACCTTACGATATTGACAATAAACCCAAATTTCCACCTCTTTCCCCATTCCGCCCGGTGGAAAAACAACTACCTCAAGCATATGCACATGACCTTCGCAGAGCCCTAGCCCAATTTCCCGACTGCACGGTGAAAATCGCATATCCCATCCATTCTGCATGAAATTTTCTGGGGATTTTCCGGTAACATATTTCGTACTTACCAACAAATCAAACGCAGAGATAAAACACAGAAATCAAACACAGAAATCAAACGCAGAAATCAAATCCCAAGACCCAAAAAGTATCCCTATCCTACCAACAAAACGAATCCACAAACTAAAAATCAAAGCTATATTCCAATAAACATTTTAGTTGCGAGCGAGGGAATACATATAACGTTTTAATCCGATTACCGAATGTGAGGGAGCTTTATATCGCGGACTCCCTAACTCTCACGTCTAGAACACAGGTGGCTTTACTCGGTTTTCTCGACTGGGCCGTATGCCCATGCTATCTAGTTTTCTTTGGAGGTTTTCACGTAAGGTGTAAATCTAGATGTTAATAAACATAGCTAAGTGGCTCGTGGCGAAGGCTATCGCTAAAAATCTCGATAGAAGGAATCATTTTAAGCAGGAAATTATGAATGGAGATTTTGTTGATGGATTGATGGATGGTTTGAGTTGATGGATGGATGGATGGATGGATGAATTGTACAGCGTATATGTTGTGATGGTATCACGTACGTACAAGAAAACGTCGTAATAATAATGGCGTTATCGCCACCACTTTGAGTTTTTGGTTCGTTAGTTCGTTAGGTTCATTAGATTCGTTTGCTACTTCAGATGCGAGATATTCGTACAGCCAGAAAGCATGAAACCAACTCCACTCGGACACAGAGAAACCAGGCCCTTCCTATCGTACGAAGTAATTAATCTTAGTTTATCATCTTCTGGTGCGTGCACAGAGTTTCGGAATTGTGTACTTCCTGCTGCACATACTTTTAGACCGCACGAGAGTAGAGTAGCGGGCTGCGGGCGGGAGGGAGGAAATTAGACAAACTTAACTCTGTTGTTTATTTTCAAGCATTATGCATGAAATGAAGTCCACACACACAAACGCACTTAGTCGAGTATTTTAGCAAAATAACCCCGCGGATTAGAATTTTTCTAATATTTTTAGAAGATGCTCTGTACCTCCGTAGAGAAGCGAGGAATTGTTTGGTTAGATGGGTGAACGTTGGCGAATTATTGATGTTTATACTATGATTGGACAATGGGTCTCCCCGGGGCTAGAGTACCTACGGAGGTTGATGGGGAAAGTATTGTAAGACATTTTTTACCCACATATTGCTGTTTTTCCTGTCTTTTAATGCTGCTTTAAACAACTCGAATAGATATTGAGCTGTTCCCCCCCAAATTTCGAATCTTGAAGGTTTTGATCGAATTTTGATGATTTTGATGAAATTTCAACAATCTTATGATTTTGAAGTTTTTAAAGCTTATGTAACCTTTTCTAATATATTCAAAATAATCTTAGAATAGATTTCGAAATAAAATATTAAAGATTTTAAAGATTTTGGATGATTTTGCTAGTAAACCTTGAAATTTACAATACTTTAACCATCTAGATTTCACCATACAAATTTTCAATCAGCGTGATGATATTATTGGTCGGAACCCCTGTTTGTAGAACAAGCACGGTCATTTTTTGATGTGTCTTACAATACTTTCCCCATCAACCTCCGTAGTAAAGCGCGAAAGAGGGATGGTGGAGATGGGTTTTATGGGTATGTATGTATTCCGTATGAGGTGACGATTTTAGTTTTGCCACCGTCAACTTCAGTCAATGTTGGTTTGAGGCGTAGATGGTTAATTTGTTTTGGGATGTGCGTCCGATAAGTACTTTTGAGTGCTTCATCGATTTCTAGAAGATGGGGTATATGCTATCATCTATAGTATGGCACTTCTATGGTGTATCTTTTAGGAAGAGAGAGAGAGAGAGAGAGAGAGAGATATTGGAAGGACTAGCAGATGGGAATTGTGGAAATTGGGGAAACGGGAAAATGGAGGGAAGTGGGATGTTCCGTCGCTGTTGTCTCTCATACTATACGAACTTCATACTTCGTCCTTCATACCTATCTACTCGGGTCCATATCTTCTTTCATCTATTATACAGAGTAAGGTTATTGGTATGGTATGAATACAGACAGTATTTGCTCTGGTTCGGCTGTACCTCGAGAGTCGGGATATTGCAGATATGAATTTGAGTGAAGGAGCTTGCTCAATGTTGTTGCTTTATTCCTCGTTTTTACTCTGTGTACCAACAGATACTGTATAGCCACCATCATACGATAAGAAGGCAATGAGCGCATTAACACTCAAAATAGAAATAGAGATAAAGCAGTGGGAGGTTCAATGTATATACTATTAGATATTAAATAAATGCAATAAGCAATTATCGCCACAATCAACTCAACTCGACACAATAAATAAACTACTTGTAGCATGTAAGTAATCTAAACGAAAAAGACCCTGAAATATCAAATGTAACTCTAATACATTCATTCATTCATCCATCCATCCATCCATTCGATTCAATTCTCTATCTCTGATACTCTACCTATCGGGAGTAACACCAAACCAATAAATATCTTTCTCTACCGGAAGCTTACTTATACGGACTAAGTATGTAACGCTGCGGCGTACAAAATAAGCTTAAGAAGCGCATACGATATTTAGTACGAAATGTGCATCTGCATATGCATACGGAAAATCCCCTTCATGAGAAAAGCATCTTGTTGTTGTCAGTATGTATGTATGGCTGCAGAAATAAACGTTTGATGAAATATTGCACTTGTAACCTTAGTCGTAAGATCAACAGATTACTACGGGTATTCAGATAGAAAATCTAAGATTTTTCATTAATGATTCTGTTGATCATGATCATGAATGTTAAATCCCCATCTATAATCCTCCCACCCTACTTGTAAACACCATCAAAAATTCTCATAATTAATTCTACCTAATTACATACCCAGAAAGTTGAAGAACAACACAACCTTTTATTAATCACCACGAAATCCTATCTATCAAAATCCAAATCTACATCCCAATCCAACTCTAAAAACTCTTCGCATTCGCACCGAGCGTATCCATTCAACTTTCTACAAAGTAAAAAGTATAAAGTATAAAGAAAATTAATACTTAGTACCGCTATCCACGCAATACAAGGATGCATCAGGGGTAACAACTAGCAACTAAATTCTTACAGGGGAATTTCTAGCGGGTCCAGAGTGAGCTAGGTAGGTACAGTAGTTTTCTTAAAAGAGATTAATGGGTATGCGTGAAACTATCTAGTATTGTAGTAGGTTGAGACTAAAATCTAAAATCTAGGAACAGGAAGGTGATCTGCTTTTTGAAATAGAGTACTAATGGGATGGGAATAGAGCCAGCTAGAGTGGAATGACTTCAAGTAGGAGGGAGGGAGGAGGATATTTTTGTGTTTGGGTTGATTGGTTTGGATGGTTTGGTTTGGATGGGTGGATGGACTCTGCATGTGGATATACTCTGTACGGAATATAGGAGTATACGAATGAATGAATCAAGGTTGAGGTTAAGGATGAAGGAAGAATAGATACTGGGCTACCCACTACCTACCTGGAAGTCAATGGATAAGTAAATAGAAAGTACAAGCGCCAGTATAAGGTCCAAGTACCTCCAGCTACTCAGAAGTGTGGTTAGACCAGAATGAAAGAAATCTCAAAGTGAAGGAATGAGATACCACTAATGATAGCCAAGGTCAAACCATCCCAAACCAAAACAAACCAGACCAGATCAGACCAGACCAGGAGAGGCTATGTATGTAGAAACTCACGCTCGTGCTGCTTGCTGCTCCTCAGCTAGCTACTTACTGGCATGTATAGTGCAGCCAGTTAATATACTATCCTATGCTATCTATCGCACAACGAAAAATACCTATCTATCTACCTACCTTCATTCATATCTACCATCATCCATCCATCCATATCTAAAGCAATCCACTCCCCTCCTTTTTATCAACTAGGTATCAGGTACTCACTCACTCACCCACTCACTCAAACATATTCATCAACCCATCCAATAAACATCATAATCGAAAAACCCATCGATCATTACCTATGCATTATAATAATTAAATTATTCGATACGAAATAAAAGAAATAAATATCATCCGATCCTTAGTTATTTATTTATTTTTGTTATCGTCCTCTTTCACTCAACCAACCCCAAAAATTGATTGCTACGGTGAACGTCTGAGCAACACCCGAGAGGAATCACAAGCCTAAATTTCAACTCAACTCAACCAACCATTCATTCAAATTCATTCATCCACTGAATCATACTTTTGCAACCAATTCTTCAAAAGGAATTTAATCAATCAATCAATCAATCAATCAATCTTCACAGAGTTATATTCGAAAATAATTACTTGTCGACCTTAAATTATAGAGAAAAAGCTTCCTTAAAATAACAATTCGAAGATCATTCCATAATAGAAAGTCATTCGTTCTTACCTCGTTTCAAAAAGAGTACGCAATCACGGATAGAGCTTCTACGAACCTACTTATCTAAGAAGCTTTTACCACAATCATAACAATCATCCCCTCTTCGAAGCATCGATATACAAATATCTCGAACGAATAGAACTCTCTCAAATCAAGAGAAAGGACATCAAGTCAATCTCATCATGTCCTCTCCTATTGATGAGAAATCGACTCTTGTCGGCACAAACGTCCTTACCATCAATCGACCTACTCCATCTCGTACACAATCCAATCAATCCGTCCTCAGCACAATTCAAGATGTCGATTCAACCCACTCCTTAAGCCCAAATCAAACTCGCTATGAGAAGAACAGTCTTTCTCAAGAAACCTCTCCATTGTCCCCATTCTACAACCCAAACCCCACACGATACTCGCTCGAAGCACAGAAATCCTCATCGAAGCAGAATATCACATCCTATGATACAGATGTTGAAGCTGGTCTTACACCACAACAAACAACAAAGAGTGGAGGATTGTTGATGAAGGCTAAGACGAGCGCGACGCAGGAATGTACAGTATGGCCAGGGCAACAACAAATGAAGAGGAAGAAGAAGGCTATGAAACAAGATAGAATGAGTGCAGGTATCTGCGGTTGCATGGCTGGTTTCGATAAAAAGACGAGAGTTTGGATTAAGGTCTTGATTGCTTTGGTTGTGATTGCTCTTGCTGTCGGTGTTGGAGTTGGTGTTTCGAGAGCTGTTGGTGGAGGAGTTTGGAAAAATTCGCAGAGCACGAATACTGCTATTCCCAGCTAGTTGGAATGAATTGGCGTAGGGATTGGTGTATAAGGTATGTTACCATTCTGCTAGATTGATGTCATGCTTCATACTAACTGTACCTAGTCGTGATGCCAGTCTATTTTGGCCTGCAACACATCCTCTGCTATGGATCTTCGACCTACCATACACACATACCTCACAGAACCCAACTTCGCATTTTCTGGGTCTTTCGAACATCGATTGAGCACCCAATTTCATATCACATCGCCTTGTACATACAATACTTTGACGTCGGTCCTCAACCACTTCATCATTTTTTGGCGTTCGCGGAGCAACTATTCTCGTATCTTCTTATTTCTTTCCTAGCGCAGGGTGAAATAAGCATAAAGCATCAACACTTCTTCAACGTTTCGTTTTCTCTGTTACGAAATACTGCATTTAACGTAGCTAAATGATGATCAAACGTATGTGTCCATGGTGGAAACATTTCATCTTTCTCTTTTCTGATCATCGGTCGTGTCTAAAATCTCGGAGGGGCCGAAGGGGAGGGCGATGGAAAAATTCGCTCGATTTTTAATTTCTCTTGCTGTGCATAGATGGTAATGATGCGACGAGATGTGGATGGTGGTAGTGATATGGTGATGAGCATGTTCATACATACATACATACATATCGTACGTGGATAGACGAGGATGAAAGCTGTATTTGGAGTATTGGAGTGAAATGAATGAATGGATGGGATGAAGCGGGGAAATATGGGAAATGCTAATGATATGATCACAAACTGGATGAAACTTTCTTTCTGTGACTCGATGTGAAAGTGACTGGAATAGAAACTAGTTCCAGAAGATTCGTCCTTGAGAAGAGATTCATGGAAACGTACATAAAATAGCAAGAAGTGTGAATAAAGAGAATGAGCAAACAAATAGATTGAGGGACACCAAGCCATTTATCATATATATAATTCGGAAATATCGGATCTTTCATCTTTGTAAGCTATCTGCATCCAAGTGGGCGGAGGATAAATGGAAAATGGAAAACTTTTGGGATTTCCGAGATTGGATGGTTGGGTGAGTAAAGGTTGGATGAGTAATGGAGGTGGTGGTGGGTTTTATGCAGGGGGTTTATGTAAATTGTACATGGATTTGTGCATTAGTTTTTGTTTGGGTTTGTGAGAGTGTGGGGGTGGATGGGACGATTGGATGGTTGGATGGTTGGAGGGTTGGATAATGAGGGAGAGGGATGATGGGATAGTATGTAGAGGAGGTGGGATATCGGATTTTGATAATGAGAGAGAGGGATGGTGGGATAGTGGGATAATGGGAGGAGATGTAGAGGAGAGAATAGTGAGGATAATTATACACTCAATACTTCATTCCTTCCTCGTATCTATCTATCTATCTAATTAAGATCTTATATTAATACAAAAATCAGAGATTAATCTCTTATATCTCTCAATAAAACACTATTTCAAATCCTCATATCCATTATCAATTTATCAATTATCTAAATAACTTTCCATTCCAAAAGATTCTAAACAATACTATGGTATCATACACGTATACATATATATATATACGAAAAGTTCTAATACATGGTAATAATCCTCGCCCTGTAATTAATATATTCAAATCCTTGGATTCAAATAATAAATCAATCACTAGATCTAGATTATCAACGTTATATTATACATGGAGAGATAGATTACTATATCATTTTATGGATTTATAATTGCGTGGATACAGGTATAGGTATGTTACTTGATATATACTAGTACTAGGTATCTTGATGAGATGGAATATAGTGCGAGTGGAATAACAATGATAATCACTCTCAGCATTAGTTGTATATGCTCTCCGTTTGAGTCCCATCGAAAAATATTATTTGAGCAGTGGTTTGAGGAAGGTTCAGATGAATACTTTTCTGATTTATTTTGGGGAGTTTTTGAAGCTCGTGTTGTATGCTAGGGAAAGTAGATGTTATATTGCTATGAAGGAACTTCTCACTTGCCACACCCAAAGTTGCTGAATTAAAATGACCGCACCGCTCAAATACTCAATATCCCAATTCTAAAGTTCAAACCCTAGCATCTTTTTTACACCCAATTCCTCATCCTCATTTCTTTCCCCATCCTCATTCTGAACCCCTTCAACATCAACATCCCCATCCCCATCCACACTCCCTAACCTCCCCTCCAACTCCTCACAGCTATCCCACCCCTCCACCACCCAAACCATTCCCTCATCCCCCCTCAAGCCCCTCCAATCCTCCCTCCCAACCCCCATATGCCACGTCCTCAAAGTTCCCTCCTCACACGTTCCCAATCCCTCATTAATCTCGAGATCCCCTCTATTCCGCTCACAACCCTCCGCGTGCAAAATCCAAGGTTCCATAATCTCTATTTCGATTTTCCTATCGACCTGTTTCTCCTCTATTTCCTCATCATGACATTTCTTTTTCGTAGATTTGTTACCTTGATGATATGATGAGGATGTCGGGTTTTCTGCGATGACCTCGATGGGAAAATATACCCAAAATCTTTCACTTCCATCTCCGTCTAAGCCGTCACATCCACAATTTCCGCTGAAATCCATTACCCATCCCCAGCCCTCCACAATATTTGGATGGAGAGCCACTTTTTCTGTGTTTCCTTCGCAGAAACCGGGTAATTGTGCTGTCGCGTGTGCTTCGAGCGCAGCATCAGTGTAGGGAGTGAGGAAGGTGGCGGAATAGGAGAGACATTTTTCAGGGGAGGAAAGGGAGTTATCGAGGGATGTGAGAGGTTCTTGGGATGAGGGGTGTGCAAGTGCTAGGGAATGGAGGAGCGGGAGGAGGGTGAGGTAGGAGAGAATGTTAGATGGGGTGTACATGTTGAGATGAGGATGGAGGGGTATGTATTTGCAATTGTCTTCAAGCTTAGAGAGTAGAACGGAGAAAAAGAAACCAGACAATAGCAGCAAAGGAAAACCGGTGAATAATCAATATGAAGACGAGTTTTCCTTTGAAATTAGCTTCAACTTTAGCTTAAAAAGAAAAGGTTTTTCTCAAGGGACAATGTCAATATATGCTTCCAGTCTCCAACATATTAATCGACCCAAGTGCAACTTTATCAGGGCCTACTTAAATCTGCAATCCAACAACATAAATCTGCATTGTATACATAAATATAAATGGCCACTTTAGCCAGTTTCAGCTATCGTCCTTCGACCAGAAAAAGACCTTCGTATATTCATTTGTATAAGCAACTGCATACTGAGTATTAATGGTACAGCTTATAAACAAGTGTTGGTAGTTAGTTCTACATTTAAGCGCTGGACGTTTTGTAGGTCGATTCGTCGATCCATCATAAGTTGGTTATGCGCTTAGCTGTGTTGAAGCCAACATGACCACGCGCCATCCTTTCAATGTCAGGTATCCGCGGGCTAATGACCCCTTAAAAATAGATACATAATATCCTTACACCTAGAACTCTCGATGGGTGATAACCTACAAGTAGAACCGCCTACTACCCGCGGATTACACACGAGTTTGTAGGCTCCTAATGTAAACTCCAGATTTTACACTGGAAAGAAATAGCAGCAGACCAAAAAAAAAAAGAAACCTATACCTCATAAATCGTTTTCCCTTTCCCTCAATGAAAGAATTTTTTAGGCTTAATTATGGGATTTATCACTAATACCGCACTTTTGAAATTGACCGGTGTCAACCTTTTGTGTTGTAGCAATGCCAATCTTCAAAATTCGATGGCTCACAGCACTTGCTAATGATTTATTAATGTACTCGTTGTCTAAGGTTTGCGACCAGACGTGAAATGTACTTCATAAAAAACAATACTATTGAGTAACTACTTGGATGTATCGCCCGAAGCTTCTATCCTGAAGTGAAGATTCTCATGGGCTCCGACGAGATTATAAAAAATATTGCCAATAGAGAAGAGAGGAGATCGTAATTGTACCAACGCAAGCCAAAAATTGAGTGATATGGCAAAAGAAGTAAAGAAAGAATATATTGAGAGTGTGGGTTTGATAAGGAGAATGATAATTTGTCGATGGTAGTAGCAGTGATGAAGATAGATACTGTTCTTATGAAGGCTAAAGATTTTGTAGAAACCCGAGGGATTGCTGCCGACTTCAGAGCTGTATGAGAATTCTCCAATAATTATTGAATGAAATAGAAAATGGTATCGTGAAGCCACGGTCCCTCTCGCCCATATATTTTACCGCCAATTGAGGCTGACGTCCACACAGCCGCCATGCAGTCCGAAGACACAAAGCAAAAACTAGAGCCCTTATAACCTTATTAAATAACGATGAGGATGTGTGTGAAAGCTCAGCCTATTGTTTCGATATTAGACAGAGCAAAACTCTTTGGTGTATAAACAAACGGTCAACCGAACACGGAATACGGAATATATGGAAACATGTACTGAGTAGGTACATTCGGAGGCTTCAAATTCCTCTCCTCACAGGGTTGCGCTGTACCTGAACTGACATTTGAAGATCGAACTGAACTTCACAGGTCTATTTCTGGCATAGCTTAATAAGTGGTTTGACTAATGGTCCAATCTTATTGAGGATCTTTCAAGCTTAGGCCAGTACTGGAGCTTATTAATGTCATCACTTCGCTCTGCGGAAAAGGCGACGATGAAATTCAGAATGTAAGATCTTACTAGGTAGGGCTGTGTAATGTATGGGTCTGCATTCACTGCCGAGATTTTGCAGTATTCCTCGTATGGCTGCGTTGCGAAGTCGGGATGGACACAGCCACTAGAAAACTTCGACATCTATCGTATTCGTGTGATATAATCCTCATTGCATCATGACAGGATCTTTTCAAAGACACTTCCCTCAAAAATCAGTGTCTAGTACTTATACTGTATGATTTCGTACCCATCATCATAGCATGATTGCCATTGGAACCGAGGAGTCTCAAGAAATTTCACCCGAGAGATTTCAATCACGGCATATTGAGTCCCATGTCAACAAATTGGGGACCCGATTAATATATCCAGATGAAGATCGATCCATGTTTATTCAGCCTCGTAACCTAATTGTAGAATTTGTAGCTAGCCAGTTGCATATCACCTCGGTTGTGTGAGTAAATTGACAAGGTTTTTGTGTGGCTCGTGCCAGCTTCATTCATAACCCATTTCTAGATTCATACCAAACTCTCTCTGCATTCCCCTGACCTCTCCTCGTCTTTTACCTACCAATACGACGCTTGGAATAGTTACTCATATTTTGACATTGGGAAAGAGCTTTTATATTTCTCTTCGGGTTTTTATCACCAATTTTTAACGTCTAAGAATAATGGATGTTATCCGTCCTCGCAGACCACATCACAAGAGTAGAACTGGATGTCTTCAATGCAAGACAAGAAAGGTCAAGGTACGTGATTCTTGTTGGTTTCATCTGAACGGGTGAGTTCTATACTGCATAACTTAATCTATGATCGCTGCACCAATGGAACATCCTTGTTTCTGGCATGAAATGCTCTTTGGCCGATCCAATGCCCTCAGTGTACTTGTCGGTGTTACATCAGCCCTATTTACCACATGTTTTACCTTCCATTCCCAAACTGTGGTTCTTAGCTGACAATATACCAACAAGTGTGATGAGAAAAAACCATCATGCCAAAAATGCGAAAATTATGGTTCAACATGTTCTTATCTGCATACACATCCAATGAAGAGTCTTCATAGTCAATGCAGTACAATGATGCGGCGAAACTCAAAGTCAAAATCACCATTGGCGGAAACCTTATCAGCAAAGCTTGAGTCGAGTCCTGGGCCGGTGGTCTCTCCCACTACATCTCCTGGTCCATCAAGCTATTCATTTTCCATACTTGATATGGAACTTCTTCATTATTACACCATGTATGGTGTTTCAGATTTCGCGGACTTTGTTAGTGGCCAAGAACTCTTTCAAACTACTGTCGTAGAACTAGCTTTCCAGTTTCCTTTTCTGATGCATGAGATACTTGCTTTTGCCGCCTTGCAATTATCACATGCTCGTCCTCTCAAAGCTGCTTACTATCACGAAGCATCGACTACCCACCTCACCACCGCCCTTCAACTATTCCAACCTGCAATTTCCGACCTCACCATTGAAAATTGTCAAGCATGCTTCGCTTTCACCGTCATATTGTTCACCTTCGCTTGGACATCACAAGACTCGAATCTTCCCAATCATCTCTTCTTCGGCCCGGATGGTGCCGAAAATGAAAGCACATTCCCCCACTCTCAGTGGGTGAGACTTTATAGAGGTTATCAAATGGTAATCAGTAGTACATGGCAAGAATTACATCGTGGCCCGTTCAAAGTCTTATTCGAACCCTGGAGCAATTTCCATGAAGACTACATCCCACCACTCGACCCAACCGACGATATCCACCTCTCCTCACTATCAAGCGCATGGTCCAGCACCTCTCCATGTGATCTTCCTCTCGAACAACGACGAGGATTAGATCGCGCGCTCGATATGTTGAAACGAGTTTTTGGGCTCTTGAGAGCCCCCAATGCACCCTCACCTGTCAGTGTGGTTATGAGTTGGTTTTCTTCGATACCCGACGAGGTGGAAGCGATGATGGCTAGGAAAGTTAAAGAAGCTTTGTTACTCGTTGCCTACTATTGTGTGTGTATACATCGTACATCAAACTTATCGTTGATGAGTGGAAAGGGGAAGAATCTGTTGAAAACTACTTTGGATGTTTTGGGTCCTGGATGGGAGACATGGACGGCTTGGCCTATAGAGGTGGTTCTGGGGAGGGAATGGAGGGGTGGAAAGACGATGAGTGTGGATTTTATTAGTGGTGCATCGTGAGGAGTTTTGGGGATTGCGTACATGCATTTGAGAAATGGCGTTAGGTATACCAGTGGAGGGAATTGCATCTGTTGGCATTCACAGGCTGCATTTTTTGACATATTCAGGGCCGGGATGCATGTATGTGATTAGCAAGTCTTGTTTTACTACTTTCTTCTTATATCAAATATTACCCCGATGATCGCTCCAGCACCCATGGTGCACTCCTCACACTCTCCAAAACGCCTTTGTAACCCTATAAAAAATGCGACTGCCTATGCTACTAACAAGCCTGGCCATAATCACCATAATATACCGAGGTTGCGAAAGCAATCTTCAATATGTTTCTCACTCCACAAACTTCAAATCACATTTCACGGACTCTCCTCCGCCAACCAAATATCCACTGTCGCTCATGTAGCAGCCTCCTTAACCTCACCCACCTTCTGCGGCGGCTCATCAATAAAACTCGGCACCTCATCCACCATAAAACTCGGCGTCCCCTCCGCCATCCCGCCCAACCCCTCTAACTCGGCCTCCTCCCCCAACGCCTCCAACTCCGCATCCAACTCCGCCTCATCCACCTCCTCCGGCAAATCATAACTCCGACTAATACTCTCCTGAATCTCATTACCAACCTCCATCAAATCCGCCATCTCATCCTGCATCCTCTCAATCTGATCGATATCAATCTTGCCATACTGTTTCTTCAGGGCTTTGTTTGTAGTTTTGAGGGTCGACACGGTAGTCATGACGTTTTGGAGATTATCTTGCATCAGGGCTGCGGATTCCATGTTGTAGGATTGTTGCTGCAGTTGGTCGCGTTGACCTTCGTACATTTTGCGGCGTTGGAGGACTTTGAGCGCTTTTTGTTTGATGGCGGTTTTGCCCGGGCCGTCGCGCATTTTGGAGAGCTTGGTTTGGTAGGAGGTTAGTTCGGCGTTTAGGGAGGCGAGTTTTACGTCGATGGTTGAGATGCGTTCGTCGACCTGGGGGAGTGAGGTTAGTAGAGGGGAGGTATGGGGAATGAGGAGGGGTAAATGTACATTGGAAATGGCAGAACTGAGGGTGGGTTTTGGGGCCGAGGACTTTGCGCCGAATAATCTGTTCATCTTGATGGTATTGGTATGATGAGAGGAAGCTCAAATTTGGAGTTTGCAGTATGTGATGATATTTGTGTAGATAGTTCTTGCAGTTATGATTTATGGTGAAGTATGATTAAAATGATACTGATCATTGGTCATTGGCTCCGAATCCTACCCAGGGACATTCTCAGTTATTTAGTGTTTTATAGATGAATCACGTGGTATTGTACATGGATAACATTCCATATTCCGTCATCTTCCTGTCACTTGTTACTTTGAGTGAGTATTGTTTGCCAGATGGGAAATGGATATTTAGAATCTATATACACATTCAAAATAATTTACAAAGATATTCATGAGATATGGATGTTTATCAGACACCTAAATTATATACATATAGTATGAAAGGTTCGATGAGGGGTTTGAATGAACGGTTGGGTTTGGGTTCTCCTATCTTATATTGAAGTGGAACGGACCACCAGGTGAGATAGCGGGAGTTTCTTGATACTGAACCACCCTATCTATCCAAGAACCAATACCCAAAATAAGAGCAAGAGTAAGAAAAAGACAAGATCACAAAGAGACCCAAACAACTTTGAACCCCACCATCCACCCATCGAACTCCTCAAGGGACGAACCAAGATTTTCCAATTTTGATCAACAAATTCCTATTTGTACTTCTATACCACCACCTTTCTTGTTTCTTACTTTGAGATACCCTTTTTATTTAAATCGTGTGTTGCTTGACTCTATCCCCAGACCTTGGGAAAACTTGAGGGTATCAACACTGGCCAACTTTTCCATCATTACTTTACAATACCTTCACAAATCTCTTCCAAAACAACAACATTGAACAAACCCTTTGGTCTCCTGCTTAGTTGATGCTGAGAAGCTTTGGCAGTTCTCAACAGCATTGATTCACCCTCCTACTGTACAATAAACCAGAATTGGAATATAGGAAATATTTTGTAAGTTATATTTCACCATCCATTATATTATTTACAACTACATGACTTGCGGAAGCGCAGGGCTGAGAAGTCGCGCGCCCAAATTAAGGCACCATTCACCGACTACTAGCCACACAGTCCTCTCCTCTACCCCAATTTTCGATTGTACATGATTATCCACTTCCAAAACATTGTCACTGACCTCACATCTTTATTTATAGTCATGTTCACCATCATTTGAATCTTAACGAATCACGATACGAATCCATAGATAAAGGGAGCCTAACTGCAGGCGCGAACCATTTCCATACATTATCACTTTTCCCTTGTGGGGAGAAATACATCATATCTGCGGCTCTTACAGCGATCGATTCGCATGTTCAATCCCGAGATACGGACATAAAAACAATCCCCATATCTCGATCTACCACCATCCTCTTGGTGGCAGACGAGCGCTCTTACATAAAGCATCATGTTCTGGCGTTTCGGCGGATATGCTAACGTTTCTACCATCGATACCATCCTCGACAAAGAAAATGTTACCTTGGAAGAGTTGCTGGATGAGAGCGATCTCATACAAGAATTAAAACAACACAATTCAAAGCTGATTGAATATTTACGTGAAGACAAGATCTTAGCAAGGCTTCTGGAATATGTTGTGGCCCCTAAATCGGAGACTGTCGCATCAGAAGATCCTGGAGCGGAATCGAAAGTAGCATCTACTTCACCAAACTCGAGGGGCAAAGGTCGATCATTTTCACTATCTCGCCAGTCTTTTGAAGATGACGGTGAAGAAAAGGAAAAGAAACGAACTCGCTATGCCTACGTTGCAGCTGAGGTCTTGTCCTCGGACAACTGGTCAATCTGCGAGGCATTAATGGAGAATCAGCCTCTGTTGCGCAAGTTTTGGGAATTCTTGAACCTTCCTGCGCCTCTAGATCCTTTACAAGCCTCTTATTTTACGAAAGTCAATGAGGCTCTTTTAGATAAAAAGACTGAGGAGATGCTTGATTTGTTGAAGTCAATAGATGGTACAGTCAAGAGTATGCTTCAACATGTGGATTCTCCTATGATTATGGATCTTCTTTTGAAGATAATCAGTTTGGAGAAGGCGGAAGGAGGAGCAGGAATTGTCGATGTATGCTCCTTATTCTTCTCTGATATAAATTCGATTTGCTAATTCATGAAATAGTGGTTACACTCGCAAGATTTGATGCCCATCCTTCTCTCATTCCTATCATCCAAACACAGCTGGGCAACACAAACTTCGGCGGGTGATTTCCTCAAGGCAATTATCACTATTTCAGCCAATGCATCGCAAAATGAGCAGTCATGCATAGGACCAAATGAGCTTACTCGCCAGCTTGTCTCTCAGCCATGTATTGAAAAGTTGATTTCTGATATGCTAAAGGGTGGAAATCCGTTGACTGTCGGAGTTGGTATTGTTATCGAAGTCATTCGAAAGAACAACTCAGATTATGATCCGGAGGTTGGAGCTGAGGCAAATGCAGTACCATCCAGTCGCGATCCTATATATCTGGGAACTCTTCTGCGAATGTTTGCCAAGCATGTTCCCGATTTTATGGACCTCATCCTCAGCCCTAATCATACCGTTGGAGGAGGTGACGGACCAGTAACAATACAGAGAAAAGAGTTAAGTGCTGCTTTTGGTGGAAAGATTGAGCCTCTTGGATTCGACAGATTCAAGACTTGCGAGCTTATGGCAGAACTTTTGCACTGCAGTAACATGGCTTTACTGAACGAGGTTGGCAGTGAAGAGTTTGTCAAAGCGCGAGACGTAGAGAGAGAACGATTAAAGGCCGAGGGTAAATTGCACCCATCGCCTACGACCCTAATGTCCGAAGATGACCTTACGATGAAATCCTCCACCCAAACACGACTGGGATCTCCAGATGGTTCTAGGAAATTGGAGGTTCAGAATGCCTCTGATGATGATGGATTTGAAGAAGTTACGCACGCTACAGAACTTGGTGATGATGCCAAGGATGACTTTGATGAGAAACATGAAACCGAAGAAACTCTTCTTAATTCTACACAACCACCCATTTCCTTCCTCGACAAGGATGACGAGGAATTTGTTGATGAACCTTTAAGCTCGCCAAGGCTACAACCACTTTCCGATGAGCATACTTTGCAAGAATCAGACCTGGCTGTCCTCCCTCTTTCTCCGACCAAAGAACTTTCTCAACAAGTTGGCTCTCTAGGATTTAACGATGAGGATACGACTATGACATCCCCACCTTCTTCTATTGATGCCAATGTCCTTGATGATACCGAAGATTCTTCTGATGGTTCTCACAAACATACCCCGGCTTCCTCGGACGGGTCTAATGAAGGCCAGAATGTAGCTATGGAATTACCCACTGAGTCTTCAGCACCCACAGAAGAGATTCCTCACGCTGCAGAGGTTATTCCTCTTCCCGAAGACACTCCTGCACCTTTATTTTCCAAAAAAGCAGGATCAACGGAAGAGAATGCTGGTGCATCAGCTGCCGTTCCTGGCGATGGTAACATGAATCTTGACAGCGTCGACACTACTATGGGCGATGCTGGTGATAGCAACAACTCCGTACTGATGGGTAATACGGAGGAGCATTCCCAAGATCGAACTATGGAAACTACAGGTGGTCCAGTAGTTGGAGATTATCTCAAAATGCAATTCGTTCAACATAAGGTTGTACCAACTATTTTAGTAAGTTTCTTCGAGCTTCAGCATTTATGCATATGAATTAACCAATGTAGGATTTTTTCTTTCGATTTCCTTGGAATAATTTCTTACATAATGTCGTATATGACGTTGTACAACAAGTATTTAATGGTCCTATGGATCGTGGATATAATCGATCACTTGCGATTGATCTCTTTGAAACTGGAGACATCACAATGAGAATTGTCGATGGTCAAAAGAAGAGTGATGAGGCACAACAGAAGAACAAGATGCGACTTGGTTATATGGGTCATCTTACACTTATCGCTGAAGAGGTTGTGAAGTTTACAGAACGACATCCCCCGGAGCTCTTATCCGAATCAGTTTTAGAAAGGGTCATGAACGGTGATTGGATTCCATATGTTGAGGTCACTCTAGCAGAAACTCGGGAGCGTGACAATGCTATTCTTGGAGGAGTCAGACCAGATATGGCAGTCGGTCCACGACAAGCAGTCATGAATGCAGTAAATGCAGCTAATAATTTCGGAAATGCATCATCCGCCCTTGCCGACGCAGGCCTTAATGGTTCAACAGCTCTTGATAGCATTGACCTTGCTAACAACAATGGAAATGGCAACAGCTTTATCACTGGTGGTACATTATTGAGCGGCTTTGGAAGTTCCAGTGATGAAGAAGACGATGAAATGGATGAAGATAATGACGAGGAAGGAAAGAATAGTGGTGGTACAACGGCAGAAGTGGGTCATTCTGTTCCTCCATCAGCCCCCAACCTTGATAAATTCGACGATCTAGATGTTGATTATGAATATTTGGAGCAACTCGATCGCGAATCACCTCTGTTCCCTCAAGAAAAGGACGAGGATCTCGATCAGGGTAGTTCTTAATCAGTAAACAGCGCACATGTTGTCTTCATTTCCTCTTGTACAGTACGCAATTTTCTGGCACTTTATTCCCAAACAGCATTACAAGTGGCGTTTTTAGATTCTTGGGGCTTGTTGTTTCTGGCTTCAGAAATTTAGAAAGCATTAATGTTGGTATGAAATGAGGAGTATTGTGGGAGTTTTCTCTTTCCTTAAATCAAGAGAAAGAGATTCAATTTTTTGAGATAAAATCCTTTACCCCTTTTTTGAAGTAGTGGTGGTGATGGTTGTGATGTCGATCTGGTGTTTTAATAATGATGATTAGTGTCCATAAATCTTTTTTTAACTTTGCTCCCTAGTGGGTAGGCTAATGATCTACTCTCATCTTAACCTGCCATCTATCTGCTATTTACCCATTTTGCTTTTATCCGCCGCTGAGCATTTTCCCCTTTTGAAACAGCCTATTTATTTACAAATGATACATAATACCGAAATATATGCTAATGTGATTGCAATTAGTTCTCCCGCTACATAAGTACGCCTTCAACTACAACATCTACCTCAGATCTTTCACCTCCTTCAGCACCACCGCCGCCTCCACCTCCTCTTAACATACCGCCAAGCCGTGCTAGAAGACAATTGGCGGCGAGGTTGGCCTTGCATAGCAAGCAGAAGTTGGCAAATGGAGAGAAGGTTGAGGGTGAGGAGAGAGAGTCAAGAGGTATCAATCCTTTTAAGGTAGAGGGCGAAGATGACGATGAGGATGAAGAGGGGAGCAGTGATGAGGATGAGAGCGGATTTAGAAGGAGTGGATTTGAGGATAATTTTGAGGATGAGGATGGAATGGGGGTTAGTGTGACGAGGGAGGCGAAGAGGAGAACAAGTTTGGAGGATGAGGATGAGGATGATGGTGGGGTAGGAGGAGTTGGGGCCCTGATTGATGAGGTTGTCCATGTGGGGATGGTGGAGGAAGTAGGTGGAAGCGGAAGTCCAAGTGAAGATTTGAAGGACAATACGAGCTTGCAGAGTGAGGGAACGGATGATGGAGAGGGCGATGAAGAATTGGTGCATATCCAGCATGCAGAGATGCAGGGTGAAGGAAAGAAGGAGTAGACTTATTTCTTTTGACTTGAATTGAAACGATGGATGGAGGCATAGGCAGGCGGATCTTTGATGAATGCAGCGGCGGATGAAATGTTTGTACGATATTAAGGGTTCAGGGAGGTGGCATTTATGCAGCGAATTCTTCTTTTACTATAACTCTTTATGGTGAGATCTCAGGGTTGATGAGATGAATGATGAAGCGGCTGGGGATATGGAGATTGATGGATGGGGGATAGTGATTGGAGGATAGTGATTGGAGATTTATTGTGTATAGATAGTTATGTATGTAGTATGGATGAATGGATGATTGATTACGTTTATGAATTGTGTAGCAGTAGGTACCAGTGACAGGTGAAATGAGGTGAAGAATTAAGATTTTATTTGGGTTTCGGAAGATAATATTTCAACTCATTCAAGAGATGAGGATGATGATGACGCATCGAGAAGTGGATAATTCTTGAGGAAGTTGCATAGTTTGATATGATGGGTGGGTGGAGTGTAGCTTTTTTGGTGCGTGTGTTTTTTTTTGTTAGTGTTTGGGACATTTTGATGGTTTGGATTTTGAAGAATGGTAGAGAGAAATGCTGATAGGTATTGATTGATTGGTGTTGGGACAAATTCCCAGGGAGAAAAGCCCACCGGGGTTTATTCTTTCTTAACTACCAACTCACCGGGAGCTTCGGTTTTACGTTTGGGCTCGGATTTCTTATCTTATCACCGACAAGCGAAAAATCAAGTACTGACATTATCAATAATATCTCATGCCACCATGAATTCTCATCCAAGCAATTCCTTCTTATCCTTCTCTATATGCACGGGTTAGTATCACAATCTACATTCAAGTGTGCCCGCTGTCTACGAGCTACGAGACAGCAAAATGCTGTGCCAAAGTTGTATAAGGATGTCTACCGGCCATTCTCACAAGGGTCGCCACTTCGAAAGGAAGATGCTAGCAACGTAGCGATAGACTCGGAGGATCATGCTTCAATCGAAGCTCAGATCTTGAAACACAATTCCGGGAATGATTCGAAAAATGAAGCTGTCGAAAAAGAGCAAGGGGCCATGTCAAGGCGTCTTGCCGAAGCTACTGAAGATGCTCTTTTAGAAGGTGGTCGAGCCGGACGGAAAGCCGTGGAAGAGGCAGGCTTTTCAGAGGAATTAAAGGCGAGACTGCTTGAAAGAGTAGAAGCTTCAAAGTTCCGGGCTGAAAACGCCTCTGCGTTCACGGAAGCAAGTCTTGCATCCAATATTGGTCGTGGTTCTCGGGATGTCGCCACGGCACAGGCGTGGACCGGGCAAGAAGCAGCTGAAGATACGGTTCTTCGAATGCTGGATGATGTTAGGAGGCCTCTCAATCCTACTTTACGAGGACCGGGAAAGATTCCTTCTCCAGTCGTAGATTTGAGATTGAAAGGGCAAGCCAAGCAGAGACCTGGTCAAAGGTTAGCAAATGCGAGGGATAAAACCTCGATTTATGCTATTTCTAAAGATAGCCAAATAAGTGAGCAGGAGAGAGAGGAGATGAGAAAGGAGCTCAAGGAAAGATTCACCCCCGGCGCGAGAGCCATGCCGAATTCGATTAGAGGTTTGGCTGCTTTGGCTAATGAGAGAATTGAAGATGCTATTGCTCGTGGTCAATTCAAGGTGAGTTTAAGTTTTGCCATCTCTGCTAGGATGACATTGTACTGATCACCTCTTTGCAGAATATTCCCAGAGGAAAGGCGATAGAACGAGATGCGAGAGCCGACAATCCATTTCTCGACACCACCGAATATATTATGAATAAGATGATACAACGACAAGATATCGTGCCACCATGGATAGAGAAACAACAAGAACTTGTCAAAACTGCAAATGTATTCAGGAATCGATTGCGGAATGACTGGAAACGACATGCTGCAAGAACAATTGCAAGTCGAGGTGGTACATTGCAGGAGCAAATGAGAACCGCAGAAATATACGCACAATCTGAAGCTTTTCACAATCCCAAGAAGCGAGCCGTAGAGCAGATCTCTGTTCCTACGAATGTGACAAGCGATCCAGTGATGGTGAAAATCGTTCAAGAAGTGCCCACTTCCTCGTCCAATGGAGAACCAATCGTTCAAGTCTTGGCAAAAGCAGAAGGGGCTGAGATAGACGTTGCTAAACTCCCTTCTCTCGAGTCCGAGAAACCGTCAACAACAGACCTACCGTCCACCGCACTTCCACCCCCATTCCGAGTACCATCCTGGGAAGAAGCCGAACAATCATATCTCAAACTGGCCATCGCCGACCTAAACAGCAAAACGAGATCTTACAATCTCATGGCTCCAGATCTTGCGAAAAAGCCTTACTTTTCACTAGAACGTGAACTCAAATCCTGTTACGCGGACGTTGCGCCCCAGCTCGCCGAAGCTATCAAGGAAAGAGCGACGAGACCCGCCCGCAAACTCGTCGAGAAGATTGGCCATCATCCCGGTGGGGTTATGGAGAGGTTCGGATCGAATAATGTTACGGTTTATGATTCCAAGAGGCCGCTGTATGGGTTTAGGGAATTTTGGAATGATTTGTTTGGAGAGAAGGGGGTGTGAGGAGCGTTGTTTCCCTTTTGTCATCAGGATTTATTTGTCGATGATTGCTTCTGAGTTGGGCAATTCTGGTTATGTATATGTGTAAATGTGTAAATGGAAGGAAGGGAAGGAATGAGGGATGACTCTGGAGTAATGATGTGCATAGCATTTATTACACGGGGATTTTATATGGCCAGATTTGTATCTTTATAGATTCACATATTCATATAACTCACAACACTTTTTTTAGACAGACGGCGGGACTACAATATTGCTCATACCGCCTATTTTCTTCCTCTTCGAATATCACCATCATATTATTGTCTATCCTCGAAGGGTATCAAGCAATTACATACTCCACTCACCATTTTCCTTTCGAAAATTACTATGGACTTCGAAAGAGAATATTTGTTTATTATTACACCCGTCGCTAGCCCGTCGTCAGTCCGTTCGTTAGTCGGATTAGTATATATATCAGTTTGCTAATAAATTCTAAATCTAATTTGAACTTGAATTTGAACTTGAATTTTGAATGTAATTCTGAACTTGGAAAGTGTTGGGAGATAATGGGAGGATATCGTGATATGAGGATATGGGAAGGTCGTAAATATGGGGTTGAGCTATTCAGATGTTCTTGCGGATATTGATTTAAAGAGAGGGGAGTGGGAAGAGGGGAGTGGGAAGAGGGGACTGGGAAGAGGGGACTGGGAAGTGTCGAATAGTTGATTTGGGGAATGTTCCTGTGGCTTTGGAATATTCATGGTCTATCTAGGACGGTTCTTGATTCTTGGTTTTGGATTCTTGGTTCACGTCATCGGTGGTTTCTGGATATTTAGGTTGGGAGCTTGGGGGTTTAGGGTAGTGAGATTAAGAGGAGGCTGTTCTGTTGGTGGTGAGATTAAGCAAATTAAGAGAAGAGGGGTTTGAAGATGGGCTTGGGGAGGATTGAATTTTGGGGATAGGAGGGATATTTTTCAATAGGAACACTTTCCGCGGAGGGCAATTGGTGCCTGTTGGGTGTGTATTTCAAAAAGAAAGCTCAAGGGATGGGATTTACTAGAGATGAGGAGGAATCTGATGATGGTCAGGAGACAATTTCCTGATAGCAAGCCGTGATGTCAGATTCATTGTATTACAACAATCCAGACATTCGAGAAGATTGTCTAGAACCCCTGAATTCAATTGAACATCATACAAGCAGATTTCATGCCTGAGAAAATGCTATTTTGATGTCTAAAATTGTCTTTCCCAATCACCTAGAATTTCCCAAATCCCAAAGAATCCATCCAATTGGTTCCACATAATGTCTCCACGCGAAACACAACATTTGGATACAAAACTCAACCAATGAAATGCTCATCCCTAGTTAGAAGGTACAAGTTTGCGGGTTGATCCGTGGTCGCCAATTAGAGTTATACTACTAGGTAATCAGTGCTAAGTGTGCTTAATGTACGGGGTATGCACAGATCTTTTGTGATGTGCTGCGTATTTTGGAACGGTTGGGATAGCGGGTATGTTTTCTAGAGGAGAGGGGTTATAGCATGGTGTTTGATGTTATGGGGAGAGGGGGATAGAGATAGGAGTGTTTGAGTTAGATGAGTTGCAGATGTTATATGCAGGGTGAAAGCTAGAATAGAAAAGAAAGAAATGTGAAATGTGATATCTGATAAACACTCCATTTCTAACCAACATTTAGTTCAGACGAGAAGAAATGTAGGACGACTCGGTAAGAAGAGAAATCACAACTTACAAGGAGAAGGTCCTTTTAGTGAATACTAAGTAAGTTGCATAGTCATATGTCAGTCATTTCAAAACCTTATTTCTGTACCTGACTTTGGATATTCATGCAAACTATGATACTTAGCTTTCACTTCTTTCCTTTCAATTTTTTTTTCAATTCACTCTGAACAGACTCAAAAAAAAGTTGGGCGTGTGAGAAGTCTTATATGGTAGGTAGAAAGTCATCGGCCTGGAAACGCTTGGTTGTATCACTTACACTTACATTCCACCAAAAGATTGCAAAACAAAACAAACCAAAACAAAACAACCAAAACTTTCACTATTGTCAATCATTTTTTGGTGGCTTTTAATACACAACAACATTAACTTACTTATGTGAGCTTTAAATTTTTTGATCAAAATTCTCAAGCTTCATTTTTGAGTCAATAAGGTGCATTGCAGCAGCATTGCATATGCATAGATCTTCCTGTACCCAGCAGATATCCATGTGAGGAAGATCAATCACTCTTGAATGGTAACAAACGAGAATACAGCCAGTACAACCATAGTACACAAATGATCCACTATCATATCATACACTCATTTTTTTTGGGTCGTCTGAAGCTGATATTTCATACTTGATTTATCTGATCATCCCGTCTTTCTAAATTTACAACTTTAGTACGGCCCTTCCTTGCTTTAATATACGACGAATACGGCACTACCTTAGTCAATCAAAGACAAAAAGTCTATAAAACAATCACTATTCAAAAAACAAAAAACAAAACAAAAACATAGAATCTGACAGAAAAAAAGGAACCATCTTCCGAATATGGAAGATGGCAGTCAAGGATCTCGAAGAAGTCGCATATCTTCAACACCGCGCATGCCACTCTACCATGATTCCGCGACCAGTTCTTCAAGTAACAATACAAGAATCAATATGGCAACGCCTACTATCTCGTCGCAGAGTACGAATAGTTCAAGTGCACATTTGCCTTTAGGGTCAGGAAGAATGGGTGCGCAATCGGGTGGTGCGACTTTCTTGCAAGAGAGGTTGAGGGAGAGGAAGGGAAGGGAGAGGAGATTGAGTGGGGACTTTGGTGGGAGTATTAATATGGCCAGGGAAATTCAAAGCTCGCCAGTCCATAGGGGTAGTGGGGTTATGCGGGAGAGGGAGGAGAGAAGACCAAGCTCAAGTGGAGTGGGTCAACCGGGGAAGAAGTCGATGGGTGTTAAGCAAATGGAAGAAGTGAGGTTTTTTTTTTATATCTGGTTAGTTTTATTTTTGGTGATATAAGTACTGACTATATCACTTTCATCTAGACAGTCTCGACTTTACATAAACAGAATTTCGATCTAAAACTGGAGCTTTTCCATCGGCGACAGAAACAAGAAGCATTAGAAGCGGAATTAGAACATGTGAGGAACCAGATCCAGGATCAGGCGGAAATGCAAGAAGTCAATGAAGCATTACTCAAAGAATTGGAGAAACGGGACCAGGCTGTCGAAGAAGCTGTTGGTATCATTTGTCAACTGGAAGCCCAGATTGGGAGACTATTACAGGAACGAGAAGATGTAAGGAGTTTCGAGACGCAATATGGAGATGACTTTTGCGATCACAGCAACGGGACTGAAATACCAAGTTCACCTTCGACTTTTGATAGAGACACTTCGAGAACTCCTAAAGGGAAGGATACTACACAAGTTATTGCTAGGATGCCCTCGTTTCTATCCGAGCAAAGTGAAGGCGTGGAAGCTTTGAGAAGTTTATATCTTCCTAGCACCAACAGTTACAGCGATGTTGTTCTTCCAAAGTTGCCAGAGGAAGATAGTGAAAGTGGAATGGCTAGTCCTTCATTGAGTGTTCTGAGTGAGAGTTCATTCTTGAGCATTTATGGAGAAAAATCATCTGCTGTGAACGAAGATTTTGAGCCCTCTCCACCGAGACAACATCGACGAACGAGCTCTTCAGTGGAAAAGTGGATCGACGAACGTCCAGCTTCAACTATGCCTATGCGAATACCATCACCTTCACCTCATTCTGGTGGTAGAAGAAGTCAATTCTTGTCGATGAATTATGTTGCTGCTTCGCCATTGCAACGCCTTGAGAAGCTTAGGAGCAATCTGGAAAAGCAATATAACAACAGTACCAGTATGCGACTCAAAGCTCGATCGGAAAAACGAGATAGTATTCAGGATAGACAAAGGTCCAAGGAGGATAGTCTTCGACTCGCGACTGATGCGGACGGATACGAGACATCGCAGAAGTTACCACCTACACCAGATACTATTAGCACTGGCACTCTGAGAAATCACAAGAACTCTGATGATACCTTGAATCAAAGACATCAAGCCAATGAAGATGAAGTAACATTCCTTCATAATACATCGACATTCTCGGTACCTCCTGCTACCTACAATCCATACCAATCAACTACATCTATACGACCACGCAGTGCTGGAGAAACAGTAACTAGTCGACGTGAAGGTCATGGCTGGGATACAGAAACATTGGAGACAGATGAATTAGATACTTTAACCGATTACAGTACCGACAGTGCCGCCGAAGGTACCAAGCTCCATCCTTCAACTCGTCAACCTCGAGGCGGAAATCAAACTCCAGAATTCTTCTCTTTCAATACTACATCTCGTGAGCGCGATACTATGAGAGCATGGGGTGGTGATGGAATTTATAATGATCATCCCGCAACACGTGTTCCATCCGGCTCAAATTCTGGTTCTCGTAATTCAAATTCCACGGCTCGACGTTACGAAATACCCCGAACGGTATCTCAGGCTGAGACACATCCGAGAAGTGATGGCACAATTACCTCCGGTTATTTGGATCGTAGACCACAATCTAGAGTTGAGGATCGCCGGGAGAGACATTTTGCAGGTAGAGAGATTGAAAGATCATCTACACCTCTAGATGAAAAGACATCCAAGCCTCCTGCACCGGACCGAAGATCTTCACTAGCAGCTGCTACATCGAAATTGAGAAAACATGCTCCAGCTTCTATCAATACGAGTCATGATTTTAATACTAAGATGCCACTGGCGCCCGTGTCGGCGAGTATCCCAAACACGCCTTCCAGAGAAATTTCCAAGGAGAAAGAGGGAAGCAAGGAAAAGGATTTCAGGAGATTACTTCCTGGGAGATTGTTCTTTGGGAGATCAGAAACTGCTCCGGCTAATACTTCAATCTCAACCTCGAGTTCTAGTTCCAACTCAAATATAGACCGGAGGACAAAGTATCAAACTATGCCTATGAGAAATAGTAGATATAGTAGTCGAAGAACGGATTTGAGTAATTATCAGTTAGATGGTAGCGAGGAGAGCGGGAATATGGTTGACAAGAAGACTTACTTTGAAGAGGATGACGTTGAGGTTGATAGGGAGAGAAGTGCAACACCACCACCTATTGCGAGGAACAGAACGCCATCAGCGCAAATTCAACGAGAGCGTGTGGCGAGACCGAGGAGTGCGTGTGCGGGTGTGATTGTGAGTGCGAGGGAGAGAAGGAGATTCGGAGGTGATGGTGCTCATGATGGGGATGGAGTAATGAGGGATTGTCTTTCTGGAGCTGGTGGTGAGAGGAAGGGCGCTAAGGGGTCGGGTATGGGTAGGGAAAGACGTGAGAATGCACAAGTGGATACAGCAGAGGAGAATACCAAGGAAAACAACGCAGCTAAAGAAAAAGAAAACAATGGTGGTACAACACCAGGCCACGGAAGAAAATGGTTCGGTCTCGCGCACGTAGGTGTAGGTAGATCGGCAAGTGTTTCTCGGCGTTAATTTCTGATTTTCTTCTCGACTAGAAGTTTGGGTTTGGGTTTGGGTTTGACCTTTTCTTTTTGCGGCTGGTTGCTAGCTAGGATTTACTTTTCTGGCGTATGAATGATTATGATTATGCATTAGGAAGGGAAAATTGCGGATTCACGGATTCACGGATTCACGGGCCTGGACTATGTATGTTACGTTGGGAAGGAAAATGGAGGGGAGTGGATATGGATATGATGCTCTTTTGTATACCATACCGGGCACTTTCATGCACTTTCATACAATACACACAGGATGAAGTTTCGGGAATGGATCGCGTAGTTTTATAGGCATACCAGCGGGTAATGATAAGATTTTTATTGAGAAATTGGGGGATTTTATTTTGTTACTTTGAAGATGGATGTGTGGGTTATTTGTGAGATTTGTGAGACTATGTTGTGATTTGGTGGTATACTTTTGACGTGATGTGATATATAACACGAGGTGCTTTTATCTCTTGCTTGTTGTGAAGTCAGGGAGTTGGGAATTCAGAAAGTGTATTATGCTGGATTCTTGGAAGTAAGGAAAACTTGACATTCACCAATAAGTCAAACTATGGAAGTGTACAAATGCCATGAATATAAGTAAGTAAGACCTAGTCGATGAATACTTGTTGAAAATTCTTGAATATCCGGTATTAGATTGCGGGCTGGCATTCACTATGTAAGATCTTATATTTTCTTCCAAAAAAATAATATACATGTATATATAAAATTGATCTTAAACAACAAAGATTTTCAAAGATGCGAGTTGTATGCTCAAATACTTCGATGGTTTCACAAAGTGCTATCTGCGTAAGACTGCAGTGTATAATCATAGATTGGAGTACTTGCTTGCATACCTCAAAATCGATAATCTATGCATATATACGTTCATCTAAATCTCTCAATCATATCTATAAATATCAATTTTGCCTCTATTCTTCGCACTTTTTCAATATACCCCTCTTATCCCGGCATCGATACCCTTTCTACATGTTACATTTTACATGTTACAACCAACAATCAAAGCGATCAAATCAGAATCCTTTGGTAGTTCTGGATAATCCATTGGGATGACACCATAACGCTTCTTGATTCCCCAATCGAATTTCGTGCGAAGAGTGGGGTTCATGCCTTGGATAAAGGTGCCGATGAATTTGCTGTGTGCGCCTACTGCTATCCACTAGAGAGGTTGGGGGTTAGCGAGTTGGGGGTAGAGGAGGGAAGATGGAAGGAAAGAATGATAGAGGGACGGGGTAGAAATGGATAGAAGATGGGAGGAACTAGGAAAGGAAAATAGGAGGGGGCTCATAAACATACATGACTCTCCGCCACTTCACCCCTTTGCACGGGATCTCCCACTGCGGACATAAAATTAAGGAACCATTTATCCTCCGCGCCATCTCTAGCTTTCTCTAACATATGAACTACATGTTCATATTTACTCCCCACCAATCCTTTAAGCGGAATAATATGGGAGTATTGCCATTTATCTTGTAGATGAATTGTTACACCACTCTCAGTTTTTAATGTGAAATCAGGATTATTATCCAACCATCCACTGAGATCTAACCCCATTTTCTCCTCAGGAGCTAGATTCTCATCACATTTATAGCGACGAAATAATACTGCTTTCCCGCGCGCATCACCAAGTGTCGAAGGTGCATTTGATGTAAGCCAGCGGGGTTCTCCGGAAGGATATGGAGGAACAGAAGTAACATGGTTAGCAACTGCCGAGTAGAAAACCGAAGGAGGTTCTTTGCCTGATGTATCGTCGTTGTTGATGGATATTAGTACTGCTTCTTGGCTGTGTTGCGAGAGGAAATCAAATACTTCTTGCATGACGAAATCAAATTTGAGGTAGAAGGGCATGTTGATGGGGATGCCACCGTGGTACATGTAGAGTTGACCATCTTCTGCGTGAACGCGTACGCGAAGATCGAGGAAACGGAGACCGGCGATTAGTTGGGATTTTATGGAGAGGTATTGGGTGCGTACGAAGGGGATGTTGGATTCTGCGCAGCCTGTTTGAGTAGTTGTTAGCGTGGTTTGTAGAGATTGAATAGAGGGAAGACATCTTACTATCGTGGGTTCCAGGTATGGTCATATTTGATAGCAGAGTATCATCTGGAATTTCCGCCATCCAAGAACTCAAAGAGTAATCCAACAAAGATCTTGAATACCACAATAATCCCCTATCTTCATCGTTCGAATTGAATATACAATTAATCCTCCCATTAAGTACAGCCAATTGTGGAGGATCAAAAGAAGTTTGACCAGCAATAGCTTCTTGAGGATACCACGTCCCATCTTTGTACTCGCTCATATAAATAACATGCGAAGTATCCTCTGGACCATTTTCCTGAAAAGCCAAATACGCACTGCCACCATAAGAAGTAGCAGAAACACCTTGTGCAGCCTTTCCCTCACTAACATCATCACAAGAATTCCATACATCTTCTGGCAACGAATATTTGAAGCCGAGAATTGTGTGATCCTCATCTAAAGAAGCACAAAGCACATGCAAATCTCCATTCAACACAAACAATGCAGGTATTCCAGATACCTTACTAATCCCACTTACTTCCTGAGGATATTTCCAAGTTGGTAGATCCTCGGAATCTAACGTCCATGTTGAATAATATAAATATGAATTCTGGATATATACCAGTATCAAATTATTATTATGGCTCATCAGCGCCGGTGTAGTGTTCGTCCACAGTCCAGGCTGCTTGTCAAGGATAGTAGGCACATCCCAATCTTTATCCACATCGTTATATTCATAATGGGCAATTTCCCCGTCAGCTCTGACAATCACGGCATGAAGACGACCGAGAAGCTCAGCCATAACTGGAATTCCTTGGTCGGGAAAGCGGACTCGGGTTTGGAAGGTATCATTGTCACCAATGGCATAGTACAAATCGCCCGATGGGTCACTCCAGAGACACCAAAGGGAGCCGCAATGAGTGGCAATGGCTGGGACGGCGGATGTGTGTCCATTAGGGGTATCTTGGACGAAACCTGATTGACCTCTTGATATCCAAGCCATATTTAATGATTCTTTAGGTGGATATTGTTGTATGGAAGAATATATTCAAAGTTGTCTAAAATTGCTTGAAAATTCAATATCTGTAAAAATGTAAGGGAAAGACTGTATAAGGAGGAGGGGGAGATACAAACCAGCTGTGTCAAATGTAAATACAATCCGTGTCAAGTAAACTCAAAACTGTCCAAAAATGAATACAGTAACCGTAAATCAAACCACTTTGAGATCCGTTTATAAAAAAGATGAAGCAAAATATGATTTCAACGAAAGAGCTAACTGTGTACAAAAGTGTAAATAATGAGGAGTGATGCCAAGCTTTTATACACCACCAAAGCTCGAGACGGATGATGTTGAGGCGTCGTGTACTTTTCTAGTGCTTGTCGGGCCGCACGGAGTACAACTGTTTCAACTGTGGGGGAGCTCCATTTTAACAAGGGTTATTAATGGTAAGATGAGAAGCTAAAGTTGGAATCCACTTGGAGGAGCACGTGTGTGTTGCCACGTGATTTCATGTATTTTCTCATCTCTTCTTGGGCTTCAAGCTTATTTGAAGTGGTTAGAGTGGTTATTGATATGGTGAGGGAGTTTCTTAAAGATTGATTAGGAATAGATGATACATAGGATAATCTTAGGCTCACCTATACTTTCCAAATTCCACCTGCCTCGAACTTTAGACCAACCTATCTCTCGCGTGAAAAAAGAACGAGGTATATGTGTATCTGCCCTCCGTATCTATGCCTTCCTTAATAACCAAAATGTACTCATATATCTGATCCTCTCATAGCATACACCCCCCCCCCCCCCCACTTTTCCATTAGAGAATGCTGATATTCAAAAAATACAAAATGTAAACTAGCTTCCTCTCTAATCTCTCCCCCCTAACCAGCAATCTCAATGTTCTTTGTCATTTTTGATCCTTTCTTCGCTTCAACCCATCTACCAACTCCTCTCCTTTCTCCCCCACCACTCCAAGTGCATCATCGTCATCCCTCACAGGCACAACAATACCAACATCCATGTCTCTAGATCCCACAACTCTCATCCCCAATGCTCGACGTAGTTTTCCAACCCCTTGTTGTTGATTGGTACGGACAAGCGCGCTGTTGCAGGTTGTGTCGCAGACGGCAGATACGAAGGGATTTGGGGTGAGAGTGAGAAGGGTTAGAGTAAGGATGAGGGAGATGAGGGGAGTGATTGAGAGGTGCATGGTGATGGTTGCATGCATATATTCGAACTTGGTTTGATGGTTCGAATTGGGATGTTGAAGATAGCTGAGATTCTGTTTGTGCTGAGAATTGCGGGAGAATAAGAAAGGGAAAAATAGAAGTGAGCGCATTCATAAGCTATAGTTTAACAAGAATAAGTATCCAGCAAGGTGATTCAGAATAGGAGGAGCAGCAAACTATCATTGTAATCACAGTCCATTCACTTCATAACATAGACACGAGAGTAAATAACTGAATTCGCTCTTAATCAGAGGCTGGCAAAACCATTGCTTTATATTTGAGTGATTCCAAGAGTTCTAATGTGGCATACTTGCATTCCGATTATGGAAAGCCTCAAAGCACCACAAGACTGGAAATATTGACAAGATCAGGCATTCACAACATTATGTACCCGTTTATCTTATCAAAGAAGTCTGATCCAAATCATACCAAAAACCAAGGGTATCTCCGTCGCCAAATTAATAAAACCACAATCCATCCTGAATCATATACCAAGCCCTGCCCAAAAGAAGATAAAAGTCCGGGGTATCTTAATATTAAATGCCATCGCTTAAAAATTGTCCTGCATTGCAGCTCACTGTAGCCAAGCCCAGCTTCCAGTGACTCTACCCTGTGCTTCTAGCGCCAATTTTTCGAAAACCGTTATGCTTAAATCCAAATCCTCGGCTTTGCATCCAATACATCTATCTACAACCGTTACGTCGACTGTATTATTTCCTGCACCCGAATCTTTCTGTCGAGTTATCCTGATCTTTTTTCCGCAGAGAGGATTGGCATTGGGGTTTGAACTGGTTGAAGCGGCATCAAAGATGATGTGGGATACGGCGCAGATGGATTCGGTCGACGAGGATGTAATCCCACATGCGCCGAGACCTGGTGCATAGTATGTGAGATCTCCTGTGAATATCCCACCATTTGAAGGAAGAGGTAGTGCTTTCAACCTTTATTTGCAGATTAGTACTTGATGTCGACCAATTGCACAGTATAAGTAGCAGAATTGACTTGTTGCGCAAGTTGAATTCATGCACACGAAGAATTGCGGAATAATGAGCAATTGATCAACAATAGATTGTTAAATACACATACGATGAATGCTTCAGCCCAAGACCAAGTCCCAATCCAAGAATCAACGCAAGTAATAATACGATTATTCCTCCCACAATCAACAAGAATACTTTGCGACTCCTTCCAAAGTATGTGCGATTTCCAGGCAACACATGATTGAATCTCTCAGTTAATGTAGGCTTTCCAGAGGTTCCTGTCGCAACAGCATTACCCAATGAATCCGAAGATCCCTCTTTCGTGGTGGGAAGTGTCGATTTCGGTTTTGAGAAGAGATTATGTTTGCTAAGGAAAGATTGTTTCCGTGTTGGAGTCTCCCACTCTGGCGTTTCGTGAATAGTGGTTGCCATTGTGGATTATCGCATTGATGTACTCTACAAAGACCAAAAGCGCATTGTGATATTATGTTTTCGAAAGAAAGATGCAATTGAGTAAGAAGTGGGATGTGTTGAGACAATTGACTAGAGATAAGAGGGGGTGGAGCAAGATTGGAAGATTGACACCCAGTAAATTTGGGGAAATACAGTAGCAAGTTTCTTAGTTTCAGGGGTATCGGACTGGCGGCCGCCCCCAATTTGAATTTCAATCTTAGGTAGCTTGGGGGTTCAAGGGTCTGTGCTCCGGGCTCCGGGCTCCGGGCTTGAGTTTGAGATGAACTTGACACCAATCAACACACGAGTATACCTTCAACAGGTGTTTTTTTGCCCTTGTACATCACAACCAATTCAACAGCCTCTATACCATTTGAAATGTTGATCGAGTGGTTGAAATCAAGCCACATGGTCTCCTACTGCATAACTGTAAAAGGAGTGGAGGTGTAGGTTGTGCTACCCCGCAGTAGGGGAGTATGCGGTGTCATCTTTTCAATGTTGTGTCTGCCTCAAGGTCTGACTTTATCTTTTTCAAAATTCAGAATTACCTCTCATCTACAATCAGGATACAACAGTCATGGCCGACAGTTCATCAACACTCTATGCGAAAGCTATGGTAGAAGCTCAAAAGACAGTTCATTATGTACTCGACAAGGCTCCAGGGGCATATGAAAGTGGGAAAGAGGCTGCCGTAACAGTTGCTGCTAAGATTCAACCTGCTCTCAACTCTGCTGTAGAGAAAACGCCAATCCTCATACAGCGGTCCAAAGTAGTGGCACGGCAGCTATATCAAGATGCTCCCAGATATCTGGGCACTGCGAAGGTTGCGGCACGGCAGTTATATCAAGATGCTCCCAGACATCTGGGCACTGCGAAGGTTGCGGCACGGCAGTTATATCAAGATGCTCCCAGACATCTGGGCACTGCGAAGGTTGCGGCAGGACAATTATATCAAGATACTCCAAGACACTTGAACACTGCGAAGCAAGCTGGTATGAGAGCTCTTGAAGATCCTAGCCAGTCTGCAAGATCTTTGTTAGACATTGTGGGGCCTATCGTTCGCCAGCACCCATATGTCAGCGGTTTCGTAGTCTGGGCAGCACTAGCTGTGAAATTTGGAACCTTTTGGCCTGTTCGTGCTCTGTTTAGAATATTTGGATTTGGTAAAGGGGTTACACCAGGCAAGTAACTTTGATCCATTTCGTTACGAGACAAGTATTGACAGAGATGCAGGATCGAGTGCGGCATCGTGGCAGTCCCGACAAGTAAACGTACAACGCAATTCATGGTTTTCTCTATTCCAATCGTGTGGGGACAGATTGAACTAAACTAGGTTTGTCAATGTTTAGAAAGAAATGCATGTTGAGACAGGACCGGAGTGTCGATTACAAAATGAAATGAGAAGATATATCTTGTATTTGTCTTATCCTTCGTCGCCATTAATTCTCACTTGTTTGGGGACGTATAAAAATGTCCAATTTGTTTCTCCCCGTCTGCATTACTTTTTGGCGTACATGCCTTTTTTATCACACTATTTTGCTTTGCCCTTTTCCCGTCAACTGCGTCAGTGTGTAAGCTCTCTTCCACCCAAATGTTTATTCTTCATGTACTTTAAGTCTCCTATGTTACAAATCAAATCCCACAAAGAAAATGTTTTCCCTGATCATCCGCATCGCCCAGCCAAGCCTAAGAAGCCTCAAGACCCTGGCTTTATCTCTGGGGTTCAAGTCCCACGTCACCTCGTATGTCCTTCCGGACAAGCAACCGGGCATTGTAGGTTATATCCATGTTCAAACTTCGTAGCTAAGAAGCTTCAGTTATCATCCGAGAAAGCTCGCTAAGTGTGCCGGTAACACCGTCGTAGTGGCTCAATGGAATTGTTAGCTCTATCCTAAGTTTGATTTAGTTAAATCTTACTTGAATGTCAAGAACAATATACTGACTTCTCATCACCATTCAAAAATGCTCTACTTTGGAACAATGGGTCTTGAAGATCCATAGTTAGCAGGGATTGCTATTGTATGACGTTTCATTACACAAACCTGCCACAAACATTCATTTCAGGCACCTCATTCCAGAGGTCAAATGCTGTTTGACAACATATATTCTCATCCGGCCACCCATGCAGCTTCTACAAGTCGTCGTCCAGGCACAAGAGCACCTAGAATTTGACATATGTGTTGCAATGATATGTCGAAATTCAAAAATCCAAAGCTAAAAGTATTCTCATGAATATTGCTACTGCCAGAATACTGGCCTGGTAACCGTATGCAGTGAATGTCTTCTATAAACAGGAAAATTGGTTCCATAGATTAGTTGTCCAGCTAGTATCTCTTGGTAAGTAGGCTGGAGCCCATGTACGCGAGTTTAGCGAGTGGAAGAGGGGAGCCCGGCTGAAGGAAGTGGCGGAGGAGTGAGTACAAGGACCTTGGGTGAAAAAGCCAGGGTTGGGGTGTAGAGGAAAGTTCTGGGGGATTGGACGGAGAGACAGTGGGCTCGTCGATGGTAGGTGAGCTGGACATGGTAACAATCGCTTCGAGATTTTATCGCCTTATTGAATGATGTTGTTTTGGAAATTCGCTCCGTTACAAGCCGAACCTGACTCTGTAGGATGTGCAGCGCGTTGTACTAACACAAGAAGGTCTCTATGTTGGTGGAAGACTTACTTGGGTAATCCGATCAATTGAAAGAGAATTTTGGATTATCGTTCTTGAACAACATTGTGTTGGGACACTCGATTTTTATTCTGGAAGCGCAGTACTTTTGTTAATTTAAATCGGGCATTTGATGATGCCTGGACTCTAGTGTGTTCGGTGGATATATTCTCGTACTAGCTATCTTCGTACGTGTTGACCACCAGCTAATATTTCTTTAGGATCAATTATCAACTTACGTTTTGGGAATACATGATATACATTTTAGAATTCATTCAGCCTTGCGAGTAATTGAGGGTTATCTTGCTTATTCAACCACTTAATCAATACACCTTTATTTAGTTGTGTTCCATAAAATGAATATTCTAGGTTTGGTACAGCCAGGCTAATGACGAAGCTGGTATCCTCAAATGACTGTATAGATTTCAGAGAATAACTTCCTCGATGGCTCCGTATCGGAATTTCTTAAAATTTAGGTGGGAAATTTCAAATAATCTTTCTCAAATTCCCTTCCAATCGATCGAACAAATACTCGAAATTGAGAATCACAAGGAAACGAAGTCTCAAATATGTCTTGAATCTTCAAATCATAATTTTTAAGCAGAGGAGCGCCAAACAACATCAGTGCAGAGACACATCTGGTTCAATAAGGCATATGTTTCCACATCAGGTTGCAATACTTGTGGTAACAGGATCGACCAACTGGGCCATGGGAAGGAGGAGCGTATGTCATTAAAAGGCTTTTTACAAGATTCTCCTACAATGGTCATATTAATGGCTCGGACGCACACTGCTCCCTTCGACGTAAGTCTAGTACTTTTTCGATAAAGTCCAACTACCTGCTTTTTCTTATTCCTGCTACTAGCCAAAATGTCCTCTTTCCTGGCTGCTCCTCGAAAAGTGCGCTGTAGCCTGGAGAAGTACTTCAAAGAAGCGGACTTGCGGCTTGGAAGGGATGCTTATCGCATAATTGATGGCAATGGAATTAATGGACAAAAGGAAATTAAAGATCAAGCCTATGATACTTCGAATGCTTTGCGAAAAGCCCCTTCACGTTAAGGAAGAAGGGAAGAAGGATGTCGAGAGAGAGTACTGATAACAATGAGCAAGAGGGTTCTGGTCAAGATTGATATACAAGCATGACTGATTATATTGAAGATTAATTTGTAATTTCAATAGTTTATGAAGGAGTAGGGATAATCTTAGAGGAGCTGCACGGAACCAACCTCATACACAGATTGGGTTGATACCTATAAAAATCTACTCGAAAGGTATTTTATAAAATACTATTCTACCTAATTAAATGCTTCCGAAGATTCTGTATGGTTAGCGGCGGATCAGGTTGTCCCTGTGAATGGTACCTCATCTTCACACCGGTTTCTATCTCCATCAGCGCTTTCTGTTGCTTTGCTCCCCTCGTTCTGCTCACTTCTTGCCATTGCTAATCATTGAGCTAAACTCGATTTTGTAAACTAGCAGTTTACCACTCCACTTCTCTCCAATCGTCAACTTCATCAATAGTACTGGTCATCCCAATCAATATAACGAGACTGAAGATGTATGGGTAAAGGCGGTTATCTACCTGCGCCCGAAGGTAAAATAACAGCGCTTTTCGCCAGAAGAAGAAGGTTGGCAGGGATGGTTGAGAGTTTCATTGGTATTCTTGGCACACTTTTGACTCAGCGTTTTTGCAGATATGTTAAATTTGGAGATGTTTGGGACTACGGAGGATGATTGGAAGATGCTTGTTGAGGATTTACAGCTGAAATTTCTAGCCTAAAGCCAAACTGTATATCCAAGTTACAATTCAATTGCTCTATTTAAAGCTCATGTAGAGATATATTCAATTACTAGCTTGCTCGTAATATATTTTTGAGTATAAAATTCTAGAAGTACAATGATTCCAACACAACAGCAAAAGGAGAAAGGTACAAAAAAGGCATCCCATTCCAGGTACGTAAACACACAGACAAAAATTCTTATCAACCGGCCAAAAAACTCTGAAAGGATGCTATGGTCAATGTTCTGCCGTTCATGTTCTATTCCAAGCAGATATTAAACAGAAGAAAGCTTCAGAAGAAGGTCGTGCTTGGCCCCTTTAATTACTAGGATAGATGAGATTGTCTTCTTTCCAAGACTAACAGGATGATCACCAAGCATGTATGGAGCAAATGATCCATTCTCAGAACCAAGAATTGCATAGAAACCATCCGTGCCAGAAGCGAGTGTTATATCGTCCTTGAGTTGGTCTTTTTTAGCCGCGGCATAAATTTCCTTTATAAGGGCAATGGTGGCAGAGTTGGTGATCTGATCGACTCCGAATGCTTTGAGATTCTTAACAGCTCCCTGCTTGGCAGTTGCAACCGCGCCATATTCCCAAAACATTGCCTCGGATGGTTCGCTTTTGACACCTTTTTTGTCGACGTTTTTGACAATGATAACACCGTCCTTGACGTTGTAATCGCAGTCGTAGGCAACCGAGCTTCCTTTCTTCAGCTCGATATTGTAGAAGTCTGATGCTGTTCCGTCGATTGACAGGAAGGACTTCATTTGAGTTCTGAGGAGAAGAGGTGCAGCTTCTCCAAAAGCTTTAGCAGCGGCAGGAAGCTCTGTCAATTCAGACTTGGTAGCAGCTTGCGTTGATGCACGTTCAACGTCTTTGGTGACCAAAGCTGTCATTGAGTTGAATCGCGTCTTGCCTTTGGCAACCGCAGCGGTAAAGGCAGCAGAATAAGTGACTCTCTTGGAAAGGTCGGTAGAGGGCGTGGAAAGACCCTTGGATGTAATATCTGTTGGAGCTGCTAGTGCACCCAGAATAGGGAGCAATGCGACGAGAAAAGACCCAACTCTCATTTTGAAGGAAATTGTTTAAATAGTGTAAATAAACTTAAAGGATAAAAGCTCTGATACCGGAGTTGATGGTAACGACTGTGACGGTATGGATTCTCGTAGAGTTGTCGATGGAAGTAAGGACTGAAAATAGGACGGATGAGAAAAAGACGATATACATCAGCATTAGCACTGGCTTTATACTTCTGCTTGATCTCAAACTTTTGGGGTCGAAGTCTAAAATAGAATTATATTCCTACCAGTTCTTAAGGATCGGCTCCTGTCCAAAAAAAGAGGCACTGCGCCCTTCATAAGATTTATTTCGAGAGAAACCCTGCGTTCGAGATCTCATGCACAGCCTCCATTTAGACTAATGAAGAGATACATGCTTTGAAGTCGGTTGAGGTTATGTAGTAACTCGAATGGCAGTAGGAGGTGCGAATACGAAAAGCAAATGAGTTCTGCATACTCTCACAGAATTGAAATTAAGGAGATTGTGAGGCCAATTAACATGTCATATTCCTTCCCAAGAATGTTTGTTCCTGTCAGCAAGGGATTAGTCTACTCGTATGAATGTGTAAGAAATGATATGATATTGACTGAAACCTTCATCCTGAATGTCAGATTCATCGAAGAGCATTAACCCTAATCTGTGAAGGATTTGAGGTCACGTGAAAATAACCGGCGCTCTCAACACCAAGACGTTGAAGCGAGCAATTCCTCAACAACTGTGCATATGCATCCAAAACTCAATAGATTCTATCTTTGCTATCGTTTTATCTAGAGAACAAATTTTTACAATCAGGTACTTCTTCTCTCCAAGTAGTCCACACGATAAAATATTCTCAATTTAGCTTTAAGGTTACAGACTCCGAAAGACAAAATTCCTTGCACCTATCACACAAACAGACATCTTCGCGTCCTCGAAATCCTATATTAATATGTTGCATGGTACCATCTGTAATCAACAGTCAGCTTTCCGTGGTTTTTCTGAGCATCAAGCTAGCTATTAATAACCCACAGAAGTGATTAAGGCACAGGTGTTGTGACTTTTAGTGGCTTATGTGAAGGATTGCGGCGCAGCTCGCGGTTCGCCATTTTAAAGTATATTGTAGTATCGTCTACCTCAGCTCTACTCACAAGCAACTACTTAATTAAATACTTCTTTTCAGTCTAGGTGCTTCATTTCCAAATCTTCCACAACTATGGACCACAAAACCCCAACTATGACAGCATTAGAAGTTGAAGTTGCTTGGACAAAATGGAAACATCCCTGGAACACCAACAATGCCATTCACCCCTGGGCTCCCCAAATAAATATCAACGACATGATCCGCACCTCTTCCCCCAATCTTCTAGAGGTTCTTGAGCGCGCCTCTTTTGAAGAAGCAAATTACACATCTTTAACACGCGAGGACCTGGAACTTCCCCCATTCTCTCTGCAAGCCTTACTATTTAAGTCCGATGACCTCACAACGACCGAGCTCCAACGCTTTTGCGGGAAAGCATCAATGTGTTATGATGTCACAGGGAACTGGGAGACAGAGCCGAGGGGACGAAAGGTCGCGGTTTTGCATCGAGTGTATGGAGAGTGGTTTAAACTTGTTCCGTCCAATACTGTAGAGACTAGGTTTTTTACTAGATATATAGGAGCTGAGGGTTTTAGTAGTTCGGATTTGGAGGGCATTGTGAGGGCTCACAAGCGGTCGTATGAGAAGATTAAGGGGCAGACGGAAAGGCTTCTAAAGACGGCGAATGAGCGGCTTGGGGACGAAGATTTATGTCGTGAGTTTACGGTCTTACCAACGCTAAGGGATTTGGTTATTATTGTGGATGGAAAAGCGTCGTTAGATCCTGCGACGTTGCTTATCTTGAAACCGAGCAGGGCGGAGGGAATAGAGGCTTTGGGGAGTGCAGAACAGAGAGAGTTAGACGGCGAGAGAGTCTTAGTAGTGAGGATGAAGATGGAACAGATCATGCGTGTTGTGGTGGAGATGCAGAACAAGTGAAGGGACAGGAGAGATGAGTGTTCTAGGGGCACATGTATCAATCGGAAAACAAAACAGAAAGGTATTGCTCCCTCGTACTAGGTAATTTATGAATGGCCTGAATAAAATGGTTGAAAAGACAAAATAGAACGGGAGAGTGATTATTGCAAATTATTCTAATGTCAAGGTAAGCCCATAGCTTGGCCCTATTGACATACTGCGTCTCGCTTTGTCGTCTGCCATCACACGCTGTAGACCTTTATTTGCTTTGCGGAACAGGATGCTTAAGGAACCGAAATTTAAAAGCAGGTAGAATGATATATTTTCTACTATGCTAGAATCTTTGACACGGGTGGCGTGCCTTAACGATGAAGTTATTTCTTTTACTCCAAACCCTTACCTCCTTTTTTCATCGCATTGACTTTGGTGTAACAGATTCCATCGGAACCATGGACATGAAAGCCACATGGACCAAATACTTCCTGTATATTCCTGGCGGTCTTTGTGCGTGTGGAGGCAGCTTTTCCATGCATGACAAAAACTCTGAACACATCTTGCATAAGGTCAGGAGATGATTCCGATACTGGGAGTTGATCTTCTGCCCATTTCTCATGGCCTTCTCTGGCACTCAGTTCGAAAACAATTGATGCAGCGCAATAGAGTCGAAGTTTGCTGTTGTGGTGCGTGTTTGCATATATATCTTCAGTTGCTTTCTGCACGAACCCGCAAAGGCCCTTGGATATATGAAACTCAAAAGATTGCGTCGATAACAAAAAGTGAGTTCCATCGTTGCCATAGTGAACTAAACAATGAGTATATAATGAATTCCGTTCGCTTTTCTCAGATCTTCTGAAATTTGGAGAAGGTGTTCTTACTGCCTTGGTAGTATGATCAACCCTAAGTCTGTGAGACTAAAAGAGTCCGGTTAACGATATGATAACATGAAGTGGCCATAATGACTACAAAAGCTACAATCGATGATATAAGATTAATGGAAAATTCAGGAGCACTGGTAGATATCATGGCTTACGTTACAAGCTATATCCGAGATAAAAGATGTTAGTGTCTCATCTCTTTACTTCAAGGGAAATGTCTTCGATGAAGTTCTGGATGGAATTCCATATAAAAAATTCCAAATTAGCGTTTCTCCTCTCGTCACAATTGGACGTGTCGGTGGAGGGCGCTCTTGTTGGGAGTAGATTGGTTGATTGATCGGTGAAAGAAGACAAATTAGGAGGTGTCTCTACGTTCACTGAATACCTAAGCTAGCTGCTAACACTGTAGGAGAAGCGAATGACATGTATTAAGCCTTAGTACATGCATTGGAAGATCAAAGTAAAGAGAGGATCGAGATCGAGAAGGGGATATGGTGGTTTATTTGGGATTTTGGAGATAAGTTAGTGAAGTTTGTTTGATTATGCTAGCCTGCATGGCATGCAGTAGCTGGATCAATCGATTTCACTTTCAGCAAAATTCTTATTATTCTTTGCTCAAGCACCTCACCCTCTCAGCTTCCTTGATGGCAGTTTCGCTCCTTCATTTCCCAATCATATCTGATATTAGCTTACATCCCCTAATGTGGACAACACTTTTGCCTCTTTTCTTCTCTTTTCCACATCACAACCACCAGAAAATAAAATTAAATTCTTAATTAAATTCAATTGTTGTTGTATGGATATTTACGAATTCTGATAACACATTCCTCTTCATATGTGCTGAAAGCCCCTGACTACGCCTATAGCTACCCGAGAATCAAATAAATATTCCTTTGTCCTATCTCTATAATCAATCGCTCTGCTTTGCTTTCTTTCTCTATTGATTCTTCAACACAAATGCCGGAAACAGATTCCTTGAAAGGATGGCTTTGTTCCTAGCATTGCTCTTTTAATGCACACCTTGTAGCACCATGAACATTTCAATTGATAGAGTCGCCAAAAGAGTACTTCTTTTAAACATCAAAATATGGCTGCCGAAAAGGATCCTGGTGGTGCGATAAAGCGAAGACAGCAGGAAGGGGGTAAGGGTGGGAAGGGTGGAGATAAGGGAAAGGATGAAGATGATTCAGATGAGGGAGATGAGTCAGGGGAGGAGGAAGAGGGGAGAGCGAAGACGAAGACGAGAAGGGAGAAGACCGTCCTGGCGGGTTCCAATATCACAGAACATCTAATACACACCCCGGACATTATTGCAGTTCGGATGATACGTGGGTGTAAATTTCTTCAAAATACTCTGATGTCAATCTGAGGATGTGATTTTGATCCAGTCGATTTTCAAGGAAAGACAATTGATGCTAACCATTTTTTATCATTTGTAGGCGCATTCCGTGCGAGAATAATCCGTCAAAACAAATGGTGTTCCATTAAACACAATTTAACAGCCGATAATATAGAGATTGACGCGTGTATTGCCAATGGGTCATTTGGAGTAGTGTTCCGCGCCGAGAATAAAGACACCAGAGTTGATGGAAAGCCTGGTATTCAATATGCTATCAAAGTCTCGAACCTTCGATTGGACAACTCAGATTATCGTTGGGAAAGTAACATGGGTTCGGATCACAGTCCTGCTCTTACACGGACCAGTGAGGCTTCTATTAAGGAAGAGGAAGAAATGAGAAAGAGGAGTTTATACGCTAAACGTGCAAGGGAAATAAAGACATCTTTAGAGTATATTAAAACGGGACATCTCAATGTGTGTAACTTGGAGGGTTGGGCAGAGTTTGACATCCTGGGAAGCCATTATATCATGACCATTATGGAGCTTTGCGATCTTGGAACTCTTAATGATATGGTCTGTGTGCTTATGGCATATAATGAATTCATTCCTGAAGGATTTATGGTGAGTTTAAAGCCATCTTCTCTTCTTCAAGTTGCGCGGAGATGGCTAATCACAAATCACAGTGGCACGCTTGTGAACAATTGTTTGATGGCCTCGCATTTCTACACGGCGAGCATCCAGATTACAGAGATAGACCGGAATTCAGGGGCGATAAGTCAACTATTCTTCGTGATATAAAAGCAGACAACATCTTCATCCAATCGCCTCCTGCGACTTCCCCCCCGGATACATATCCTACACTTAAATTAGCAGATTTTGGCGAAGCCATACATCTACCCAAAGGGGGCACGCGCTCCTTTTACTACGGAAACTCTTCCTGTGAACCACCCGAC
This sequence comes from Sclerotinia nivalis, assembly GCA_029531795.1. Lineage (NCBI taxonomy): Eukaryota > Fungi > Ascomycota > Leotiomycetes > Helotiales > Sclerotiniaceae > Sclerotinia > Sclerotinia nivalis. Next base: position 1,529,515 of record JAPEIS010000005.1, on the reverse strand, counting down.
AAAAAGCTGAGTGCCAAATTTGATGTTTGGTCCGTGGGTGCCCAGATATATTACATGGCGAAGAGGGGAGAGTATCCAAACGTCGGATGCGTGTTACGATCGAAGAAAGGAAAAAAACTCTTATGGGGCGATTTGGGACCGAAAGAAAGAGCAATGTTAACGGAGGCGAGAAATAGTCCTAATAGATTCGAGCCTATTGATGATCATTTGACTGCGGAGTTACAAAACCATATCAGATGGGTCATGACTCTCGATAGACATCAGAGACCAACTGCGGTGGAAGTACTCAGGAAAGTCCAAGTAATGAATGAGGAGAGGAAGAAATTGATGTATCGGAAGCTACCAGACTTTTTAGATATGAATATTGCCCGACAATTCAAGACCTTGGAACTGGTGAATTTAGAGTGGAGGATGAATCAAGCGGAGAAAGAAGGATTCCTCTTTGAATATGGGGGAGGACTTCCGGTCAAGAGAAGAGAAGAAGATAGAGATAAATTATGGAAAGCTCTTGCGGATGAAAAGGTGTTAGCACAGGCGAAGATCGATAAGAGGAAGCTCGAGCTCGATAAATATATGGATGTGGAAGAACATGCAAATTTAGATCGTGGAAGGAGAAGCGTGATGGCGGCTGAGGAAATCGACAAGATTAATAAAGAGAGAAAGGATAATGGTGGTTGGTTGCTGTCTGGGAAAAAGAGGAGAAAGGTTAACCTTCGTAAACGTAGAGTCTACGGGGCTGGAGAGGAGTAGGAGGTTATGGAATTGCAGTTGTGTGGGATATATGTGGAAGAGGAGGTATTGATACAGTAAACCGGGACGTATGAGAGAAGAACCGGGGTGATGCGCTTGTGTATTTTTTGGTCTTATTCTATCAAGTGTTGCGCAGAGGGTTAACTCAAAATTCTATCATTTTATGATATGATCAGAACGTAGAAAGATCATTGATTTGATTTTCCCAAGCAGTTTTTATTAAAAAATCCAAAAAAAATTCACTAAAAAATTCACTGTTGTGTTTTTTATAATTCATTGCATGCATTATTAACAAGCTCTATCGCTAGAATTATATCACATGTTAGGACACTGCCTCCTCTAGCGTTTTACTTCTCAAGTTCCTGTATTCTTGTCTTCTTTGATTCCCTCGATTCTCTTGATATTAAGTCATGAAGAATAGTTCAAATAAGCACTCCCGAGGTCCTCTTCGACACTCCTAAAAGCTCTACCCCCGAATCTAAAGGTATCTCATAACATTAAATTAAGCTAATCCCAATCCAACCCAAGTTTCCGAGACATTTATTCTATTCCCGTTCCCAATTCATGCCAAGATCTCTCATCGCAAAAGAGTCTACCCGAGTAAAGTCCAATACAAAGACCCCACCGACGTCGCGCCCGCAAAAATCATCGCTTCTACCAAAAAAGCCGGCGCCACATACGACGTAACCCATCTCGCAGCCGCCGCTCCCACAAAACCCATCCAAATCACCACTGCCGTCGTACTCCACAGATTATCCCACCCTGCAAATCTCGATTTCTTCTGCTCATTCGCATTTCTCATACTAGTTCCCCAGCCGCCTTCAAGAACAGTGAGGACCGACCAGAACATGATACCTGGTAAGGGTAATTGATAGAAGAGTTGGGATAAGACCAGATATTTAATACTAGCCACGTGCGATTTGTTGCGCCAGAAATTGTAACTTGTGCATAATGCTACACGGAGGAGGAAATCCCAGAATTGAAGTGCATGGACTGTATACCCTGTGAATACGTAACGAATAGTAAAGACACCGATAATTAATGGTCCGTAAAAACGTCGCATGGCAGTCACAAAAAGAATAACACCGTGAATAGTGTAGATTTGCGGATACTGGAAACATTCAATGTGGGTAGCGCGGGCCCAGCGCATCTGTTGGAGGAGCCAGCGCAGGAGAGTAGTGGGAGTATCGGTGGAGGCGAGCGCGGAGGTGTTGAAGGTTACTTTCCAGTTTTGGAGGAGGAGGTTGGTGGTTAGATGACGATCTTCGTTGACAACGGTTTTGACGCCGATGGAGGTTTGTGTGTACCATGGTAGGAGAATGGACTCGAGTGCTATGAAACGGAAAGCCGCGCAAGGCCCGGGTTGACAGTCTACGGCATCTACGGCGCCGGTTTGTCCACGTGTAATAGCTAATCTATAAATCCACACTGTTAGAATCCACGCCTTTAGGAAAATTTAATGAATGAAATACTCACTCAGACCAATAAGCCGCACTTCCCAAAGCAGCGATCGCACTCTCCTTATCATTATGAATACTCAAAGCCGAACAACTCCCTCCAATCAACGGGTCCGCAGACATACATCCCACCGTCTGGTACAAAGTATCCGGATAAACAATGGTATCTGAATCGCTAGTCCAGAGATATTCAATATTGTTCGCCTGTCCCAACGCCAACGAAAAAACCATATTGGTGAACATGATATCCTTTTTGCATTTGTGGGGTTGGTAGAGACATATTGGGTGGAGAGCTTTAGATTTGGAATCGCGAGAGGGTGATAGAGCATTGTGTTCGCGAAGGGTCGTAACCGCTTTTTCAAGTACGATGCGGAAAGCATATGCGTATGCTTCGGATAAGAGAGCCGGGGGGACATCTGCGGAATCAAAGGATGCGAATGCGGATGCTGATGTCCATTTTGAGGATGAGGCCTTTTCGTCGTAAAGTTCACGGGTGATAAAATTTTGTGCGATGCGGACAGCGAGAGGACCATATGGCTCTTCGACATGGATTTTTATGAGATCCGGGAATACCTTGAAGGAAATAGTTGTTAGTTTTGATTTTCTACCTAGGGATTTCCGTGGGAAGATTAAGGGAGGGGCGGGGCGATACGCACTTGTTGAGCCACAGAAACCATCTCCATATCCCCATCATGATCACCATCAATACCAATAAGCATAATTTCCAAGCCAGGACTATTATGATAACTTTGCAAACATCTCCTCCACAAATTTGCCTCCTCACGATATCCTACTACAGAGGCAATACATCTCGCAGCCACATCGTCTTTGGTCCGAACTCCCTTCTCAGCATCCTGTAACGAGAGCTTTTGTTCTAATTGTTTGACTCTTGCTATATTTTTCCTGCGGTTTATCTCCGCTAGAGATATTTGCCATAGACTTTCAATAGTGATTGGGGCAAATGTGACCAATCTTCTGAAATAGCGGAAGATAATAAAGAAAGTGACCACGCAAAGGATGCCGTTGAAGACCTGCCTATGAATGGAGGGTAACACAGGCACTACAGGCATGATTCCCTTTCTGTTCTAGAAAACAGTCATGTAGCTCAAACAAATTACGGAAAAATGAGCAAAAGAATGTACAAAGGAATTTCAACAGTAGAGGAAGTGTCAATCAGACCTTTTCCTAACAACATCCCCTTCATGCAGCTAAGTCTTTAAAGCTACTTTAGGCATATTGTATAGGACGGATTGTCCTTGTCCCTCCCTGCTGGTCTAATCAGCTAAGTCGTGGGACTTTGGAGTTTAACAATTGGGATGACTACACAAAAAAGGTTCTTACCGTTAGAGACGATAGAGAAATAGGCAATGGTTTTAGGCAGGAAGGCAACAAGCCTTAGTGTGCACTGTGCTGATGGATTGGCAATCTCCACCAGCCACCGCTGTCATTCGTTCTTCGAGAACTTTTCCAATCATTCTTGACCGCAAACATTTGGTAGCCTTGCATATGATTCTAACGAAGCTACTCGTGTCCAATGAGGAACTTCATTGAAACAATCATGCATGAAGGTTAGTGAGCTAAGAGCGGGTCACACAATGTAGAATTCATATGATCCTTAAAAAAACCTTGTTTATAAAAATACACACCCCATAACCTTACTATACTAAAGCATTATGAAGGCTTGTATACTATATAAGCCCGCCCAATAAAAGAACATACTAAGCCTATTTCAATCCCTGGACTTTCCAGGGGGGCGGAGCAACGGTGGAAAGAACATTCATCCACTTGAGAAATCTTTCTGATCATATATGCACCTTGTGTTGCTCGATGGGCCATTCCAGAAGAATTTGCTGTGGTCTGACTTTGCTTAGGTGAGAAGTGGGGCGAAAGGGGGCTATGGGCCAAGGCACCAGTCTTTTGGGATTTCTAGAATAGGGTTCGAGATAACACCCACTCTATTGCTGATTCCCCCTTTCTGTTTGACATAGTCCGGTGGGTATAAACAGACCAGGGCCTCGTCTCTGAATTTTCCGAAAATCTTGGCTCGTATTACAATTTTTGGAAAGAAGCACGAATGCATAGAGGATCGTCGAACCCCACCAGATAGATCTACACATATCCTCAACGTATTTAATTTTTTATGAGAAACAACCATGATAGATGTTACGGCGAGAGAAAAATGCTGTTTCTCAGAGTTCCACGAGGTCTCGCATTAATCTTTGTCGTATTGACTTTTGTGACGGTTTATTATTGCTATTTGAGGCTTGAAGTACATCCGAAGCTACACGAGGCCAAGGTCGTCATACCACCAAATGCGGATGTTATAGTTGAACCTGAATGGTTGTCAGACGGTGTACTTCGGAAGCCTACGAAGTCTGTGGAGAAAGCGGTGTATTCGTCAACATCACCCCACATTGAGCCCAGTGCTACTCTCAAGGTGGAAGAACATGTCTCTACTGCGCCTAGTTCAGAACTATCAGTCTCGTCAACTGACATTTTGTTGATTGTCAAGACTGGTGCAAGCACAGTATGGCGTCGAATGCCTATGCAGTTGTTAACAACATTATCGAATCTGCCAAACAGTGTGATATATTCAGATTTCCAAGAGAACCTTTCCCATGAAATCCAGACAGTGGATATTTTGAGCAACGTGAGCGATACTCTGCGTATTTATGACACAACTGCGTACGGCATATACCAAAATCTGCAAACCAACATTCATGCATACAGAGAACAAGCTCAGCTTCCGGGCGACGAACCTGAGCAGGCTGAGCTTCCTTCTGGAGGTAAGCCAGGTTGGTCCCTCGACAGATACAAGTTTCTTCCTATGTTGGAACACGCCCAGAAGAATTTTCCGGGCTTCAAATGGACCGTGTATATTGAAGATGACACTTTCGTCTTCTGGACAAATCTTCTCCAATGGTTAGCGACACTTTCAGCTGACAACGAACCATCATATTATGGCGCCACGGCAGGAGAAGGTAATGCGACATTTGCGCAAGGAGGTGCAGGAATTGTATTCTCTAGATCCTTAATGAAATCCGTTTTTGGCGGACCTAAATGCCCCACTTTGCAAGAGTATGCCAATTTCACATCAAACTCTTGTTGCGGTGACATGATTCTGGGAAAGGTCTTGCGCGATCATAATGTGATCATAGACCGAGGAGAACACTATGATCCAGTGTCGTTCGGAACGGAACCACCCTGGAAAACATGGTTCCAAGATTTTTCATGGTGTAAACCAATTTTCACATTTCATCACTTACACCAAAGAGACTTGATTCAGTTGGCCATGTTGGAACGTAAACATAATCAAAGTAACCTGGGTTCGGTAAGTTGTCTTGTTGGTACTATGCGAAGTAAGCCAGCAATGCAAATGCTAACAAAAAATAGCAGCGACCAATCACCTTCCGCGATATTTTCCTTGCAATAATATCTCCATATCTCAAGGACCGTCGCGATAATTGGGACAATTTTGCATCTCGCCATAAACTCACAAAGGACATCACCACAATCACCAATCCGCCTTGGGGTCCACCATCTCCCGTCGTACAGGATACAAGCGCTTTGAAGCAGGCCTATACTTCACCTGAAGCATGTCTCGCAGCATGCGTCGCATTATCTTCCTGTCGTATTTGGAGACACGAGATTGATAATGAAAAACAGAAGAGCTGTAGTTTAGACATAGTGGTGATTTTAGGAAGACAGATGGAGGGTCAGGCTTCGTGGGATAAACGAGTGATTAATAGTGGGTGGATGATGGATAGAATTAATGATTCATTGATGAAAGATAAATGTGAAATTGCTGTACCGCCTTGAGAGGCGGCAATCGTAATACTGGCCTACACATTAAACAATGTTGAGTTTGGTCGCTAATGCAGCGTGAGGAACATTAAAAATACAGTGTATGTACTGGTACAGCTTTAGACTTTGTCGATTAGAGGAAGGTGTGATGAATGAATTAGGTCAACTAGATATGGAAGGAAAAGTTATGGAAGGAACGGGTTTTGATCAGAAGAAACATTTAATATTTACGACACAAGAATTCATGAGATCAAGTTGAATTTTCCTACATTCTCCATCATGGAGTGGCTTCCTGATTTCCACAAATGAGCGATGGCCTACTTCGTTATCTTTTGCATATTCATACTCCGTCATCAATAAACCTGCACCGGCAGAAAGAGTTGCACATTCAAGTTGCAAAACAGTACATCATGAATTAACTTAATCACATTATTATATCTAGAATATCCTTTGCCTATATATATGCACCGAAATCCAAAACGCCGAAACCTGTATATCTAAAATTCCAAAGCACCGCATTCCTTCTTTTCAAGAACCTTTCCAATTCTATCTATCATCCACCCACTCTCCATATAAACCCCTTCATTAACCCTTTGTCCCATTGCTGCCAAATGACTAAGGTGACAATTATCATCCTGATACTTCCAGGTCAAACATTGATCCCAGTCTACACAAGCCTTTTTACAATTTTCCTTCGATGCCCATGGTCTCGCGTTCCTTTGCGCTGCGGTCATCTCTTTGAACTCAGGAGTATAAGAGTCTTCCGTTGAAGAAAATGATTTGGTTGCTGCGTAATTATCCCATTCCGAGCGCGCAGCAACCAGTCTTGGTGCGAAGAAGTATTTGAAAACATCACGATAGCGCACTCGGCCCTTTCCTTTAGTCTCCTGCATGAACTGGTTCTCGAAAACGAACAACTGGGAGATATCAGCTTGATGAACTTTATGGATGTTCATAATTGGTGAACACCAGTTCCAGTCACCAAAGCCGATTCTCCATGTCGGGAGGGATTGCAAAGCAGCCCATCCACCTCCGTCCAATGCCTTGAAACGCTCTACACCCATATCTTTCATAGCATGTGAAAGGACTTGATCTCCACAGCAATGCTCTTGCGCATAGGACTCGTACTTGTCAGCCAAAGTCTTGTCTGCACCAAATGAAGTCGCCATAGCCTTCCCTGAAACGGCGAATCCAGATCCGCCATGGGCAAAATCTTCGCCCATTTTAAAGGCTGGTGATCCAACCAAAAGAGGAGAAGTGTGGTCTAAAGTTGCAAGCCATGCGTAGAGTGTTTCCCAAAAGAAGTAGTTATCGTCCTCCATATACACATACCATTTCTTGCCAGGGTGGTGGATGGCAGCATGTTGAAACATGGGCAAAAATTTGTATTTGTCTAATCTCCAGCCACCAGGTAAATAAGAATCACCCTCCATACTTGCGCTTTCTTGATACAAATTGTCGCTGGCAGCCTCACTGGCTTTCTTGTAGAGTTCAAAATCAGGTGATGCTTTGAGAGTTGCGGAGACGTTTGCGAGGGAGTCAATGACCGAATTTCCGTTGATATTGTCCGCAATATCAGAGTAATAGACGACGTTGGGAGTGAGTTGTTTGTTACCCAACGTGGTTGACATGTGCATGGGCATTCTCCTCCAAATGGATGTAGCACCAGTTTTGACCAAAATGATGACATCCTTTGGATCGAGACCTTTGATACTGTAGATTCTGCTTGGTTCCTCCACTACCGGCTTTACAGCACTGTTTTCGACGCTGATTGGTGAATACGTCGAAGGAGTTACAGTTGGTAGATCTAGATTTATAGAATGGTCCTGTAATATTTGATCGCCAACTGCCCCAAACCGTGATCTATCCACAAACAGAACATCGTTTTCACTCAGTCCCATAACAATGAATACTGCTACAAGGAAACTGATCCATAAGTATCCTTTGAAATGCCGGGGTAAAAGGTTCCCAATGCGGGACGTTGACATCTTTAAGGACAGTTGAAGTAACTCAAACACGGGAGAGAGTGAGAAACACGGAAGTTATCAAGTACCGGTATGCCAACGTTGAAAATATAGATAGGTAGATAGGTAGATGAATAGGGCCATTGCCATGAAAGTATGAAGGCAAAATTAATATGAAATAATGTTTGGCTTCCCTTTCCATACTCATCATACAGGCGCAGGCAGGCGACCGGAATTGACTTTTGACCCGCACATGCTGTACAAGGACAAGGTATCATGCGGATTATATTTTTTATGGGTCCTAGATGATGCTAAAACAAACTACTCGAGTACCTATTATTCCCAATAAATTTGGTAGCCTTGCATACCTACCTAAAACTCAGACCAAATCTTCAAACTCCAAAAGAACTGCAAAAATATTTCTCCAGCTTAAAATAAACATCTCTCTAGTCTCATACCAGCCGCGCGTTCCAAGCTAAAAATTAGGTTGCGGATAGGGATTTTTTAATTTTTTTTTGGCTGTCAAGCTTGTTTCTTCACGCTTTTTCTAATCTGGTAAGATTGTGATCTGAGCTTCCAAAACAAACATTGCCCCTAAATCCCTGTTCGACAAGTAAGAATTGTCGGGTCATCGACATACGCTAGAGGGTAAGCACTATCTGGTTGATGGCCCAAGTCATCCATCCTACAGGCTACAGCCCCTTTAATGCACCGTGATTATTAGGCATCCGTCCCCTGGAAATCCCCTATCATGTCCCCTAATCTTTTTGCAGCCCTTCACTCTTACGTCCTTATACGAAGACTAAGACATGAAGATCTTCTACCCCAGATGTTCTTCGCCCATCGTATTCTGTTGACCTCTGGATGCTTTTCACTCGAAGTCTCACGATGTACTGGTGTTATGTTAGTTAGCACGAGGTGAAATATGAAATGGGAGGTTATTTTGAAGATGTCCATGTCCGCATATATTTGTAGTGGGGTAGTAGAGTCGAGACCGGTGTCCTCGAGGTTCTGTACGCTACAGATTTACTGCTGAAAAATGCCATGCAACAGTGAATATAAAATGATGTTGTTCTGATATATCCACAGCCGCACATCCCCCAGCACGATAATTGGACCAGACACCGAATTCGTATTGCAACATTATCCGACAGCCCTACAAGATTCATGATTCACTGCGAGCAAGTGTATTATGTGGAGTTTGTAGATTTCCGATTTGTCGCCTATTATTGACTTGGTGGATATACAAAATCAAAAACTTCGTGGGGTCTAGTTGAGATCTAAGCTTGATTCTTCAAACGTCTTACAAGGATTCCAACAACAACTGGGCCGGCAATCGTGCAAATCACTACAGCCCAAACGATGACAAGAAACACTGCTTCGCCGGATGCGACAGTAGTATTGTTTCGGTTCTTCAACAACAGAGTGCCTGAGCTCTGCGAAAGGGACGCGATTAAAAACGCGATTTCTCCTCTAGCAACCATGGCAAATCCCACGAGTAAAGCTTCAAAATGTGGAGGACGGGTAGTATCTGCTGCCGAAGTCTCCGGTTGCCGCGTTGGCATACGCTTGATGGATTCTTCTTTGGTTTTTGCCAGGATTTTATGAAGTACTCGAAGTACATAACAAGGCTCACTAGTCCTTTTGCAATGATCATAAGGATTGAATAGACAATGCCTTTCCAGACGATAGAGGCGCTAAACATGTCTGTGATTGGGATTGAGAAACCAATGGACGCCTAGATACATTTTGTTAGTTAAAATCTTTAGATCAAGTATTGGCTAAAATGCTTGAAACGAGACAGATTCACGGGTACCCACAAAGAAAAAAGGAACCAATATGAAGTCCATAACTGATTTATAATATTCTTCATACATCATCTGACCTTGATTCTTCTTCAACATCATGCATTCCGACATCCCACAGGTAATTGACTACACCACCAGCGATGAATGCAGCAAAAAGAACAGACGCATCAATGAAGGATGCAATAGTGACGAAAACAATCAATACCAACGTTGGAAGAAGGAAACTAAGATGTGGGATATTTCGGAATAGCTTAAGGGCAAATCCCTTGATATTAAATTTGCTACTTGTGGTAATATTGGGAGCCACCTCGGGTTGAGAATGCTTGACAAGGTAGAGCCAGATCGGTGTGAGAATAAATCTACAGACAGCAAGTGAGACGATGAGTAAACCAAAACTCGCAACTATCGGTCTTGCAATAGGCCACCCACCGGTGCCTCCACTACCCAGAGTCGTAACAATGTTTACCATAACAAGGCCCACAACATCATCCATCATGGCAGCACCCACAAGTATTACGCCCACTCTAGTATGCTGCATATTCGCAGAGGAAAGGATAGCAAACGTCGTCCCTAAAGACGTCGAACATAGTGAGGCACCCGCGGAAAAGGCGGCCAGAGGGGTGGGATACAATGTCCCAGGACTACTGGGAAAAGGTAATATAAGTAAGAGGAAAGAAAATGCAATTGGCATTAATAATCCAACAGTAGCTACCGACACAGAAATATAGGCAGATTTTCGAAGCTGTTTGAGGTCGGTACTGAGGCCCCCTTCAAAAACGAGACCTATAAGGCCCAGGTAGCCCAATGCTTAGACCGTTTCTTGATCTCCGTGTGTCAACCATGATGTTCCAACTGGTAGACCCCATATTATCCCAATGAGAATTTGCCCTATGGTGCCACGATATAGGGCGCGGTCTACATGTGACGAGTGATGTTTAACAGAACGATAAATGAGGTCAAGGAAAAAATGACCTCAATCCCAGACTCCTTGTATGGCAAATATACCATCTTCGAATTTTCCCAGTTCTGGTATTCGAGGAGACAAAAAGAATTATTAAATTTCCTTTTCTGAGGATGAGTTTCGTGAGTAAACTCTTTCAACAGGCAAAAAAATCAAGGCATTTCTATCAGCTCCCTAGCCACTTATTCACGTGAGTTTATCAGCCACATAGTCTCCACTAAATTTTTCTAGCAATGGCGCTAAGATTGCGGTCTGGAAATTTTTAATCGCGATAAGATATCTCTTCATCCCCGGTTTCAAAGCATTATTCCTCCATCAACCTCTCCCATCAGCGTACACCACTTTTTCACATTCGCCTTCGCGATCAATCCACGTCAAGATGAACGCCCACGCGCTGCTCACCTCTCAAGGTTGGCGCGGTACCGGGCACTCCCTCCACCACAGTTCCGACACGATTGGACTCTCGCGGCCGCTGCTCGTCTCGAAGAAAGATAATGTATTGGGAGTAGGGAAAAAACAACACAAGACCTCTGATATGTGGTGGATGAATGCTTTTGATGCGTCATTGAAGGGATTGGATACGAGTAAGGAGGGGCAAATTAAGGTGCAGGGAGGAGGTGGATTGGAAATGGTGGTTAAGGGAGGAAGTAAGTGGGTTGGAGGGAAGGGAGGGTTGTATAGTTTCTTTGTGAGGGGCGAGACGGTTGGGGGGACAATTGAGGATAGGGAGAAGGAGGTTGTGGAAATAATTGTCAAAGAGGAGAGGAGAGGAAAGGGAAAGGATAAGGCTAAGAAAAGGAAAGGGGAAGAGAGGAAAGAGAGTAAGGAGGAGAGGAGGAAAAGAAAGGAGAAGAAGAGGGCGGATAGAGCAAGGAAACTTGCTGCCGTAGAAGCGGAGAATATCAAGTCACAAAAGGAGGTCAAGGCAAAGAGTTCCAAATCGATGGATTCGGACAAGACAGAAACGAAGGAGGAACGACGAGAACGAAGGGAACGAAAGCAACAGAAGAAATTATTGCGACAATCCAAAAAGGAATCATCAGATACATCATCAACGTCAGAGATCACGAAGAAGAAGAAGAAATCGCGGAAGGATAAATAGAAGGTCTCGCCCTGTATATTCTACGTATCGGCATAACAAAAGGCGTTTTTGAGCAGGGAGTTTTGTGATCACGACAGTGACCCTGGCGTTCAAGATAATATATGGTATCTAATTAGATTTGTGAAATTCTAATCCTCGAACTATGGCTCTTTGGGTATCTTTCCAGGCTTGTTTGATAAAAGCCATGGTCTTCTCTGCCAGAATTCATCTTTAATGACGTCTACGTGCTGCACCGTGATTCTTGCCTTTGCTCTCCTCTTCCTATCTTTCTCTTCCTGGGTCTTTGAGAGTTCTTTCTGTTCGATCGTTTTTGCGGAATCTTCATCAATTATTTCTGGCGCTCCCGGTTCCACCAACTCGTACTATGCTCATGTCAGTTCCTGGAAAAAGTTAGGATAAGGGAAATGACTTACATCTCGAAAAACCACGCTCCCCTTTTTGTAGATTTCTGGTTCGTTATTATAATTGATTCCAAACCTCGAGAATAAAATCTCATTCTTGTCCGCGGCCAACGATCCCTAAAATCACATGAGAATAAGTATCGAGAACAAACCATCGAGGAATTACAGAACCTACAGCAAGTTCCTTCTCCGCGCCCTTTGCATCCAATCCTCCTTTCTGAATCAGAGTCCAAAAAGTGGTGTTGTAAAGATTGTTTATGTGACCTTATCTCATCAATAACAACTCAGGGAAGACGACAAGGATGGAAGTGAGAAAAGCAAGAACAAGAAAAATACATACAATCCACTTGTCTCCAACTCATATAATCCCTCAAATTCTGCACGCTAGGATATTGCACCGCTCTACCATCAAAACTAGGCAGTGGAGCCGTAAGTTGCATTTCCGGTTCTGGAAAATAGGTAGACCAGAAATGAACATAGTATGCTGTGAAAGTCGATACTATAGTTGTGACGAGTTTACTAACATTTCGCATCAATTTTTGTTTTTTCAGGGACTTCCTTCAACAAAGAATCGAGGGTAAAGAGTCATACCTCGAGCGTCTCTCAAAAAGCACACACGACTTATGGAAGACGAAACTATGGTTGCCTTATCAGCAAAATAAATTGGTAGAAAGTTAATATGTTGAACAAAACGAACCTGTACTCATCACTAATCCCATAAGCAATAATAATATCCGGCAATTCCATCATGACGGCCTTAGCAGCCGCGTTCATAAGATCTAACGCTCTCCTGTCGTTTGGTTTTTCAAACGCATATTTATCCGAGAACCTATGTATCTCAGTTTCTGGTACATATGCGAGCGGCCGAATAGCTTATGGAGGAGGTAGAACATACTTATGAAATCCTCGACCATCAATACGCACTACAATCCATGTATTTGGGATAAGCAGATCAGGTTGCTCGAAGGCTTTAACATATTCATATCTAAGGAATTCGTGAGCTACATTACATAGAACAAAGTAGCACTAAACAGTCTACTCACTTTGAATTCGCCATATTATCTCTTCGAGGTTGATGTGATGGTGGTGTCGATATAGCATGGAGGTTGGAGGGGTAGTTGAGATTTGCATGAAAGACAGTCACGCGAGGTCTCAGAATAAACAGGAGCTGAGAACGGTACAAGCTACTATAAATTAAAGCTAGGTATTACTTGCAGAAAGATATCAATTCGGCTCACATGATGGCTTTTCAACAAATGCCTTTCGAAAATGGAATAAATCCAATATCCTCAACTAATTTCCAATTCCCTCTCCAGAACAACTACTAAAATCCCTCCCCTCCCCACTATCACGTGTCAGCCCCTCCTTCAGCTAAAAATCGATAAGGGTTTTACACTCGGCTATCTTTGAGTTTTTGATAACGCCAAAACCCCCCATAGCTCGCTTCGCTGGGACTAGGTTAGTAAATGTATCCATTCCACCAACAGAACAGAATATTGCCATAAATGTAGAAATTGCACCGTCGTGCCAACAATTACTCAATTCACAAAAACCCTTCTATGGTGTAATGGTTAGCACACTAGATTTTGATTCTGGAGATATTGGTTCGATTCCTATTAGAAGGTTCTGACAAGAACATTCTATTCTGCCATACTCAGTTTGAACCTGAGATTAAAGGGTGCCTACGCTTTTGCGAATTTTTTGGTTGGATTCATTGCTCTTTAGTTTCGCTGATTGCTGTGCGCACATTATCATATCACATTGTAGACAGGATGGAGGTTCAACCTTGTTGGATAATCATTCGTATTCTATTTTTGTCTTGCCATATTCCCAAAGAAAGCTTTTGATATCTACTATTCATGCCTCGCTCTTAGGCAATGTGGCAACCTTCTCCTGGAACAACTTCTCGGCCTTTGCCCAGACTGGAGTATTTCTCCAGTCCTTCAATGTCAACAAACTTGGTAATAAGTCCTTGCTGAATGCCTCGCTTGCCTCTCTTGGCAATAAACTTGGTAGGTGATCAATGCTGATGACGCTTAATCTGGGTTCTCCCTTGACCTCGACTGGGACAGTTGGCTCTGAGAATGTTGTCGCAACGGTATAGATTGGAATCGGATTGTTGGGGTTTGTGGTATCAGCACTGACATCGCAGACGACTGACAATTTGCGGTTTGGGGTATCGAGGCTTTGCATGTCGACGAAGTTTGGAATCTTGGACATGAGGTATATGCAGTTAATGAAGATGTCACTCTCGACAATTTCTGGAAATGGTCCTCCCTTGGCAGTCTCAGCCATGTCCCACTTCAAGACATTCTCAGTTGGCACACCGGCTCTCAAGCAGAGATCAACTGCTCCACTTCCACATCTGCCCAATGCTCCGATAACCAAAACTCGTGGTGCTTTGCCTGTCTTCTCTTGTCCAGCAGCGATTGCTTTCTTTACGTCGGCAATCAACTCATCTTCGTTAGGATAGCTTGATACGCTTGGGAATGGCTCTGATGCTGGATGGGTGAGTTGCCATGCCCAATTTTCGAGTGCCAATGCTGCACCGGAAAATCCTGCATGGTATCCAAAAGCTGCAACTCTTCTACCTCTATCGTCTGTTAAAAATTCGAGATCCAGGAGAGTTCCGCCGCCGCGAGGAAATCGTGATAGAACGGTGTCCCAGCCACCTTGTTGCTTGTAACAGTGTGCGAATTGTACGTGAACATGCTCGAGAGGAACTTGTAGCTATTAGACTTTTTACATTGGTAGTGATTCAAGCAGAGACTCACAGTCTTCGACAGGCAGTTCCTTCAAACCAATAATAATATGATCCTTTGGTGCTTGCCTCCATGTGTTTTCTGGCACGAGAGTAGCTCCAACCTTCTCGAACTCCTCGTCATCGAATATACGTTCTGGGCTGCGCTCGACATTAATTGTGTATCCAGCATCGATGAGAGCTTTGGCTGTAGTGGGGGTAAGAGCTGATCTATGCTCAAGAGCTTTTCCCACTGATGATCGCGTTAGTAGGTTACGGAATGTTGTGCTGACAATTGCTTACACTCAGAACGTAGGTGAAGAGTAGTTCCAGACATGATGAAAGATTTGAATTTATGAATTGAATCTTAGTTGAAGTTTTGGAATTTATTTACAGTCTCGGGTTTTTGTTTGCAGATGGGGGGTTTTTCTGCCTCATTGAGTCATTCAAGTCCCCTCGTAATTTATCTCACCGCCTCCGGGATCGCACCATCCATCATCACCCCACATGCTTCAATTAAAAGACCGAATACATATATATATCGAATACTTTCTTGAAATATCTACGGAGTACATAGTTGCGGTAAACCTTGAAGTCAGAGACTATAACGGCTATATTATTGAGAGGCACCCAGTATATTTCTGAAGTTCTTGCCCTTATAGTGCTTCGAAAAATGAGGGTTAGTCTCCACCTTCACGATAAGTCGGAGCATCCAAATACATTCAATACTATCAATTCAATCGAAGGATGTCGGAGTAGCTCACCTGCATGTTATGCTGATGGATTTGTTAAGCTTCTATTCGTTCAAATCTCATTCTCCACTGCATCTTTCTCAGTAGAGTAGTTTTTCATGTACGGCGTGACTAGGTATAGTTTCATTGTGTACGACAGGGTGATAGATTGACAAATTTACTTCCTTACCTGCTTCGTCATTTCCTTACTTTCTCGAATCTTGAAAGTGTCAAACTTTGTATACATACTTATACAACACATTTCCACCAATTCAAATTACGTCGTAATCATGTCGGTTAAAGATGTACGAACTCATATTATGCTCGACCTTGAGATAGCTGCACATCCCCTCGAGCACAACCCTGCGATCATCCAAATCGGGGCTATCCACTTCGACATCGAAACGGGTGAAAACTTGAAGTATTTCTCAATGCACATAAACTTGGAATCTTGCATTGAGTTCGGCTTGATCACTGATTCGGATACACTCCAATGGCTTGAGAAAAACATTCCCAATACGTTGTCTGCCAGCCAAAACAGCAAAGTGGCTCTCGACGTTGCTCTGGAACGGTTCACTACCTGGCTCTCCAGCTGTCACAAATCTACCAAAGCCAACATCAATTCCAAGTACCCAACTGCAAAATACGACCCGACGGACCTTCAAATAATGATCTGGGCATTTGGTAGCCCACAGGATTGTCGATGGATGGAAAGTGCCTACAAAGCATGCGAATTGAAAAAGCCGTGGATGCACTACAATGACCTCTGTGTCCGAACTTACTGCGAAACGGCTTTCTCTATTACGGGAAGAAATATCCGACGTGACGTGGACAAATCCTTCGTGGGCAAAAAGCACAATGCAATTGATGATTGCAAACATCAAATCATCTACGTGATCAAGTGTCGTGATGCACTTCGAGGAGAGCAAGCCTCTGCAATTAGTCCTGTTGCCGCTGCTCCATTACCAGCCCCAGATTCTTCTAGGAAGCGACCTAGGACTGTTTTAGATGACAACCGTTCCAGAATGGGCCTGGAATAGCGTAACTTGCGCGAACCAGACTGGCCAGCATCAGCGTTCCAAGAAAGGAACGTTCCTAAGAGATATTAGGCTGACCTGATTTCAGATTCCAATATCGGCATGCGAAATTTTTAAAATTGGGACGCCTCTTCGAAAATAGATCATCAATCGCTGGAGAGGACTCCGTGAGGTATTCAAGATGCTCTTTTGGGTTACATGTTACTGCACGTTTGGTTATAGGTTGGGAAAGAATATGAGCTACTGGCGTTGAGTCTTTATTATGAATTGGGGAGCGAATAATGATAAAATATCATCTGGCTTATCTGGAAATTTTTTAACACAATAAAGATATCCTTCCTGCAAATATTTTCGTCTAACACTTACAACATCAAATTCAACATCTTGGGAAATTCAATTCGTCTGTCTCTCCATATTTTTGACACTCTCAATGCTATAGAATTACTTGTATCTCCAGCTCCTTTCCTTGCCCAACGGGTATCTTTGGATCAAGAGATTTGTAAATAGTCGAAAGTCACATTGGGTGATTCGATAGAGTTTGTATTCTCCTGGTGGATTCTCAGATATTGAAAATTCTTACCCCTTCCCATCATTATCTCCCTTAAAAGCTTACTTCGTCTGCCTAGTAACTGCGGTTATAACAGGCGATTATTCGCAACAAACCATATTTAAACTGCCTTTATGATGTGAGGGGGCGGCGGCCGCTGCGCAGAAATAGCCCGCAACCCACGGGTCCCCGTGGGTAATCCGCCCCGTGGGCTATCCATTAGAGCTAGAACCCGCCCCGCGGGCTACCCGTTGAGGTTTTAAAATAACCCGCCTGTACGGGTTATCCGCAGATTATCTGCGGATAGCCCATCAACCTACGGGTAGGTATAATTCTGTATAATTTTATGATTAGTATAAAAATTAGTATAATAATCTGGGAATAGCTTCAAAAAAATAAGCGAATATCCACTAATCTGCAGATTATCCACAAATTTGAATAGATATTCATAAATTATTCATAAATTATACAAATTATGCTTACCTGTGGGTTGATGGGTAACCCGAAGATAATCTGCAGATAACCCACAAATAATCTACAGATAAACTACAGATAACCCGCAGATAATCTGCGGATAACCCATGGGTACCCATTCAGATTCTTCAATAACCCGCCCCGCGGGTACCCGTTGCGCAGCCCCTGAGGGGCTATTTGCATTCATGTGGTGAAAACTGGCTAAAGCCCGAATGTAAAATCAGACGGCAACAGACTTCTTTTTTGTGTGGGACAGGAACGCGAGAAGATGGATTTACGTATATTATATGAATGTCAGAATTGGATTTGTAATGCTTCAGCCGTTAGTAAGTCTGTCTGTCACTGAGGGCACGTGTGGACTCTGTTGTCTCTCAGGTACTCATTCCTGATATAAATACTCTCTCACGAACTGGTGAATTTTCTAGGTACTATTGAATGAAACTCATTCTAAATTCCGCCATACCACAACCATGTCTCATTTAACTTGCTCCAGCTATGAGGGTCACGGGCAGAGGGGCGAAACGGTATCGCCAGGCTCTTCGAGTTGATATTATTGAATGCCACGGTCAATATTTGTGCCCGTTCCATTTATAAGCCTTTTCAAGCTTTTCCTTAGCCTTTCTTTGTTGTGATCACTGATCATGAGTAATAGAATGGAGGTGTATGGGATCGCACAACAGAATCCAACATCTAATACTGTTGCTTAGATCTGGAAGGCTCTTGGTTGTTGAGCATACGCTCAAGACAGCTGGTTCGTAGGGCCAGCAAGATGTGTTTTCTGTCAGATCTATCATGTATCGATGAATGAGGAGGAGTTGAAGACTATGGTCGGGCGTTTGAAGAAAAACTGTTCAAAACATCACCCGATTTGACTTGTGCTGAGATTCCGAGGCTTGGATTGGAGGATTTCAAGGTGGAAATTGAGATGAAGGCTCATGTGCCGGAAGAGAATAAGGCGTGGATATTCTGTGGTTTGACTCCTCAAACACCAATTACAAAAACTATGATTCACGTTCCGAGTTACATAGGTTCCAAATACTATGCAAGAGCTTCTACTCCTTAACAACGAATTTTATATTTACTCTGTAACTCTGGAAAAATAAAGAAATACAACAACTCACATTATGGGTACCGCCGGTAAAGCTTTCGAGGCCCTTCAAGCAGGGAAGAAAGCCATCAAACAAGGCCGTGAACTGCATGGCAAAGTGCAAGAAGGTTATGGTAGAGCCCGGGAAGTCCATGGTAAAGCCATGGAAGTCAAGCAACAAGCCGAGAAGTTCGGCATAACATTACCAAAAGACGCATCAAGCCTTCCCAAAAACCGCGCCGAATTCCAAAAAGAAGCCAAAGGCTATGCACGAGGTTGTTTTTGTGGATTTTGGGGCATATTCAAGGCTCAAGCCAAGAAATATATTACATATGTCCTCTCTCTTCTGGTCTTTGCCTTCATCGCCGTCGGACTCGTTTGTTTCCTCATTGCCGTGCTTTCGCATCATTCACATTTGCAACTCTTCACATTAACGACAAAGACAATGACGTCTAATACTACGAAAGGAGGTTTGGTTGCAACGGATGGGGAGAGCGTGGATTATAAGATCTATCTATTGCATTATTGTGTTTCCGGGCTTACTGCGAAGGCTGAGGAGCAGTTTAAAATGACAAATGGTTGTCATCATTCAAAGCAAGGTACATGGGATTTTAACACAGAGTTTCTTTTCTTGGTCAAGATTATTCACATGTAACTAAACTAACGCCTTCTCACGCGTTAGCATTATACGACCATATACTCCCTACACTCAACTCCACTTTCGCGCCCCCCATCCCAGGAGGCCCACCTGCAGACATTCAGACCCTCTTCAGAAAATATGGATATATATCTTTCTGCCTCTATATCCTTGATATCATTCTATTGCCCATAGTTGCAGTTGTATTTATCTGGTGGTTTGTCAGTACCTTAACGCCTTGGAAACGAACTTTCCAGCTCGTTCTTTGCGTAAGTCTATTCTTCACCATCCTTGCTCTACTACCCCTCTCAAAACTAATACATCTAACATCCTACCCCAGTTCTTTACAGCCACACTCCTCACCCCCGCAGTCCTCCAGACACTACTCGTTTACCGCACCATCCACATTCTCAAGCACGACATCGACTTCAACACCTCCAGCCTCGAAATCACCCTCAAACCCGGTTTCCTCTACATCATCCTCACCCACTTCTTCTGGTGCACACTCCTCTTTAACCTTATTATTTTCCGCCTCATAGACTGGCTTCGAAATAAGAGAAAATCCAGAAAACTTCATCAAACTCAAGGTAGTTGCCAGGCTCAGAATGTTCAGGACTCTTCAGGATCAGTTCATGATGGCCACAATGTGGCTGATGATACGTTATATGATACTCAATCATTTGAGATAAAGGAAATATCTCCTAGACAGCAAAGTATGGGAATTGCACGGAAGCCTGTGGGGATGAAGGGTGACAATGGTGATTTGGGAGAAAGAATTTTGAGATATTATCCTAATTACGGTAATGAAAAGCGCAGCAGAACTTACATGGGGAAACAGAGATTTGATAATGTATAATTAAACGCTAGTATTGTAGTTACCACGTACCGCGGCTGGCCAACAGGATAGAATAGAATGATAACAACACTACTTTCAAGGTAGTCTGAAAAACGAGGAGTGAAAGCGAGGCGAAAACCCAAAGAGAAAGAGCAAGGTGAATTATATCAAGATGATCATTAAACTAAAAATCATCTGTGTCTGTCTCGCAGACATGTTTTGAGGATGGTACTCCATCATACTCCTCCAGTCACGACTACCGTCAATTTATCCTTCTTAAAGTCCTTGCCATGCTGATCAAAAAGCTCAACACGAATATTATGCTTGATCTCGAGCTGGCGGGATTTCATGACAATTACAATCCAGCTATTACTCAAATTGGCGTAATCCATTTCGATATCAAACCCGGAAGAGAGCTTGCACGGTCTTGTGAATTTCCTCAACTCCAGTCTAGTCTTGACTTTGGTCTGGTTCAAGACAACGTAACCATGACTTGGTGCAAGGATAACAACCCTGAAGTTCTCAAAAAGAGTCAGGAAAGCACTGAAAGCATTCACGGCCTGGATCAGTTCTTGCCGTGAATCCACGCGGCAAGAAGCCAAGGGAAGTTGTGTACGATACTTGACGGTAGAAGTGAAGATTTGGGCAAATGGAAGCATGCAGGACAATCGATGAATCGATACCGCTTACACTGTCTGCAACCTCATGAAGCCATGGAAGTACTACAGCAACATGTGCATAATGACGACGAACAACACGGTACTCGAATTGACTGGAAGAAACTATCGCGAGGAGGCAGAGAAAGACAGGAAGAGTGCGCATGATGCTGTCGCTGATTGCGTGCATCAAATTGGGTGGTTCATGCAATGTCTCACGGCACTTCAATACAACTCGAGGAAGTGAGGGATCGATAACCAGAAGGAGACATCCCGTAGAAATCAGCGACGCATGTTGATGAGGTAATAGAAGCAGGGCCAGCATTTGCGAGATATATGGTATGGTAAATCGAAATTGGTTTCAACTGAGAATTGGGTTGAAGGGGGATTGGAAAGTTTTACGTCCAGGGCAGCTATTGATGTTCAAATTGACGCTCAGGATTTTGCGGGGAATGTTCTGTTCGAATGGTTGGTAATGAATCATGTTGTGATTTTTCTCGGGAGTAATTTTAACGAACCTGTCGAGCCAGCGAAAGAAAGCTTTCATCGCTACCACCTTTGCCACATTAAAAGTATCTAGTTCGCTCCTTCTACATCCTTTATGTTTGCCACAATTCATTTTCGCGTTCCTTCTTCCTCGAAATCACAATTGTAATGTGAGAGAAAAGGGTGCAACCTAGTACGGTCACGCTCTCCATGATGTCAAATTTTGTTCGATCAAGGAATACAAATCGACCCATCGCCACTCCCCCCTGGCGGAGATCATTATTGTGCGTTGAAAACACAACATAGTTTACAACAGCGGCCATTACTTTCGTTCCGCATGCCTCATGCTTTTCTTGTACGAAGAAAACAATCTCAAGTTACTCCTCAGTTGGTCTTCGAGAAGGGCGATAAGTCCATGATCTAGGACTTTCCAATACCCCTTAGCAGAGCCCAATATTTGCATTCTGGTTGGATCTATGAAGTGCTGTTTTGAGGTCTCGCATTTGAGTCTCCAGATGGAGATCTGACATGATCTGGAATTGAACTGAGGACATCACATCTGAGCGATAATGACGGATCAATCGCGAAGTTTGTGTTGCTCCAAAATTGCACAAAACTTGCGTGAGTCAAGTTGAACACATAATTAATCCATGAAATGGAGAGAAGAATGGCTGTTAAACCAAGGAGTAGACAATCAAGCTCGTTTGAGAAAAAAAATTCAAAGTAGATGTTGGGCTGCAAGGCCTGTAAGCTACAGCGTCTTACAGGCTATGAGAAGTTCTTGGCTAGCGCGAATGGTCCCGTCATCTCATTGGCTTTCGCGTGCTAGGTGCTGTTCTGGGCCCGTGTCACAAAACTTTCTCTGAACATTGTTACTCCCCGACTGCAGGTTGTAAGATCTTACAAGAAGCAAACCTTTCCAATAATCGTGGCTATGTCAACAACAGAGCATATCAAATGAAGAGCGCTTTTTGAATATGATTTATGCAAAAGCACTTGCTGCTTCTTTGCTCTCTCATAGGTTCTATTGCCGCGTTTCCGCTTATGTTTTAAAATGCTTGTAAACGCCAAATCAAAGCAGGCGCTTATTTCGACCAGACAAGTGTTGTCTGCCATCCAATGATTGCTGTATGCTTTGCATTATCTGAATATTTTAGCTCGATGGCGCGCTTCTTTTGTGCGGCTTATATACCAAGACTTCAATGACTGGTTTTTAGTGATTCAACCTGAGATATGGTCATCCCAAAGACCAGCGACCTTACAAGCGGCCATGTCAAGCGGACTGTATTCCTATTGGCAAACTCAGCGCATGCCACTACACTTGGCCGTCTCATGAATTTATAGAGTCGGAAAGTGATCTACAGAGCATAATTTGGAAATCTAGATCGATGATTCTGAGGTTCTGGACTTTTGGAGCTGGGAGTAAGAATGAGTGAGTATGAATATTTAAGATCTTAATTTCCTTCGTTGTTTGCTTCCATCATCATCTCAACAATCAGTCTCTTCATCTACTACAAATTACTTCTTTCCTCTCTTTACTTTTCTTTGGCTAGGATCAGACTTCAGGACATTCTCTTCACAAAACCACATCATTCTTTAGCTGATAGATCAGCCCAAAACTTTCACTTCATCACAAATTCGAGCCACTTCCAAAGAAAAGTAATACACTCTTTTCTCAAACTTCTAAATACGCAAATTTTATTCCCCGCTACACAACTTTCCCCTTGTGAAAAGCCTTCTAGATCATTCTTACATCACCATTAAACTCCTTTTCAACTCTCGTTCAAAATGTTTGCCCCCAAAAACAGAGAAAGTACCTACGGCACTTTCGCATTCGCCTTCACCATCACCCGGGCTTTACAAGCCGTTTGCCTCATATGCATTCTCGGTATGTCTGCGAATTTTATCGGAGAAATCAACGCGGCCGATACGGCACCGCCGGAAGTTCTCATTGGAACTCTCAGTGTTGTATGTCAACTTCATCCCTATCCACGCACATTCACACCATACTAACGTTAACCAGGTCGTTATTGCCATTATCTATATCGGCGTCTCCTATCTCCTCTACCTTGAAGAGCAAATTTCCTTTCTCATTTCTACAGCATGCGACTCATTGGCTCTCATTGGTCTCATCGTGGTCTCTGTGAAAGTCGGAACACCCCTTTCCTACCTGGATTGTCCTGCCCTTCCCAACGTTGGAGTGACATCAACATTCGTTGAATCAGCTGTCGGCAATTTCTCCAAGGCCAATTACTATTATTGGGTTAATGCATCGAAGACGGCATGCTACGAGATGAAAGCCATCTGGGGATTCAGCATGGCACTCTGTGTACTGTTCTTCTTCAGTGGCATTGTCAATATTTGCATTTGGCACAAGTTGAAGAAGTTTGTTCCGCAAAAGGATGCTTTGGAGTACCAGGGTTAGACTATAAAATAGCAGTAATGGTAGCAGAAGAAGAAGTGGGGAAATGGATCCTGCACCGAACGGGAATTATGATGCATGGAACGAGACGACGTAAGGCGGTTATGAGAATAGTTGAGAGAATTCTCATCGGAATAAGAATGGTTCTTTTGATATGACCGAGGGGAATCCATTGGAAAAGATGGAGGAGATTGCGTCAAAATTTCAGGTTTGTGGTGGTACATTCGATAGTACAGGGCATTCGGCGGGGAAAACATGGGGACATTGGAGTAAAGGAGGAAAGGCGGGGATCCATTGGTAGCACGAAGGAGGACGTAATGTGGTAGACAAAACTGGGCCTTATGGTTGAGAGATTTATTTGTTGGTTTTGGATCATCATGTTAATGTTTGTTTTCTTGTTTTGGGATACAGCAATCGTCAACGAACTTTAATGATTAACGATGCTTTTGGGTTTTGCACAATGCCCATCATTTGAATTTCTCATTGTCTATTAGTGAAAATAGCAAACGCGCATCTTATCTCAAATTGTTCATTCTCCATGTAGACTATTGCCTGGCCTGGTCCATCTCACAGGGGCCTTTAGAAGATACTTCCCTAGAAGCAGACGCCACCAACCCCACCATCTCCTCCCGTCAATTTTATTAGTTTTCCATACTATCAACCTCTAGCTTCACGGATCAGAATAATTCTAGTCCCGTCCCACATTAAAAAAAAAATCCAATATCTTCTTTTCTTTTTCCATTTTTCCATTTTTCTGCAGACTATATTCATCCACGAAATTGCTATCGAAACAAGAAATGATCATCTGCTAAATTCGAATACGATATATCCATTGGATCACGAATGATTTGGAATTTTCCATGGCCAAGCGAGGCAGGGTAAACTTTGTACCACTACTACCACTACCTAGTTACTACAGCACATCTATTTGTACGTATGTGATGTGATGATGGCGCACAGTGGCTGTAAAATATGCGTTTGATCTGATATGCCGGATATGATGATTGGATGGATTTGCAGTCGTGCAGCAAACCCCGCGAATCATTTGCGTTGATATGACTGTAAGACTACCTCTATAAAAGTATCATAGCTGCGATTACATAGGGAGTGACTTATTTCTTGGAATCCCAAAAAAATATAAGCCCGCTTGGACCTGAAGTCGTCCAACCTTGTACAAAATCAGCGGCAAGATTGATTATGAACTTTCAGCTCCGATCAAGATGAACCAATTACATCTCATCTTAATTTTGAATAATATAGTAAGTATCTTTTGGTGATACATATTATGTTGATTATTCTTGGTAAGTCAATAGCTGGGTGAATATTATTTCTCGTTCTACATGTTTGGTGCTGTGCCCGTCTTGAAGTTTTGCTGCGTCTCTTCTCTATCGAGGAGATCTGTATTTACCTACCTACAACGAATCCCTCGAGTTCAATTCCTAAGTACCTAAGCAAAGATGGCTAAAACAATATTCACAACGATCACACCACTCCCTTCCAATATATCCCGTAAAACGGTTCTCGAAACCCTACACGATCACCTCGAAATGATCGATCTCAACCCATCCCACGTAGAACGCAATCCCACCAAACCTCCTCCCTCTGCCACCCCCGAAGAATACCATTGTCAATGGTATCGAATCGTCGACAAAGTATCCTATCTACCCGCTAATCTCTACACCGGCACCGTATCCTTCAACGCCTGTTTTCACAATTTGGCTAATGGACTACAAACACATTGTTATGCGCCCATGGGATTAGACATCAAGGAAAAATGGACGATAGGAGGAAACATGCCTGGAGAACCAGCGGTCCCAAGAGAAATCGGCATTAATGCGCCGGTGGAGGGATTGTATATTAGAGAGGATGTTGAAATGAAGTGTAATATTCTGATGACGAGGTTTGTGCGGAAAACATTGCAGGAGTGTTTGAAAGCGCTCGTTGCACGATTGGTAGTCAAGGCACAATTGCAAGAGGCGCGTGAGAGGAATAGGCGATTGACAATAGGAAGTGGAAGTGCGTATGAGGGGGAAAGCGACACGATGACGCCGCCGATCAGTACACCTTTGAGAAGTCCCGGCATGGCGAGCGTGAGTAGTATGGGTAGGACAGGAAGTTCGTACAGCAATTCGAGTGTTCCGACGAGTCCACCGTTAACTCCCTATAACCCTGAGAAATGGGCGGAGGCGGGTATGCAAGGTCATCCCACTTTACATCCATACACGGCTTTTCAATTGCAGCAACAGCAGCAACAACAGCAGTTATATCAGATGCAACATGATAGGAAGAGTTACGGTGGACAAGACCAGAGATGGTCTAGCATTAGTGATAAGACCCAAGCTTCACTGCCAGCCCCGAAGTATGCGAACAAGCCCGCCAATTATCCGAACAAGCCTAGCATAATCGCAGAAATGGAAGCACCGCATGGACCCGTCGAGCTACCATAGTCGAAAAGGAGAGTAGTAATTTTGAGGAAGATTTCATTTGTGTAGGATTATTGTTGGTAATGAATGGGAACGATCGCTTTATATACCCATGGTTAATTGGAAGGTGGCGGTCACTGTACTGTTAGTGGGTAGATTGGATTAGGGAGGGAATTTGATACTTTTTGTCAATGCGGACCGAAGCACACGCTTCGAAGGCATGTCCGAGTGTAGTATGTGATCAACATTCTAGGCCGATACATGCAAAGGACTGTCATTTCAGGAGATCATGAAGACAGAAGAATTACTTTGGTTGGGGTAAAAGGAAAGAGAGTGACGGGGCGAAAGCTGACAGTTCGTCTGGTATTTCAGCGGGAAGAGCTAAAACGATGGCACGGTTTTTGGCTCCTTGATCATGGGTGTATGACATCTGGAGAAAGATACTGAGGAAATATTGAAATACGCAGGAAATTTTACCATTTATTTCTAGGCCGAATGTCACCCTCCCTCAGGCATGAATATTCTTGGCATAAAGTTACTTATATCTTCATCTTCATTATCTTCATTAGTCGTGTTATTCATAATTATGACGTTTGCGATATCCATGTTTCAGGTCGTCTGTGAACAAAATGAACAGATTTTATTGAGGATCTATGTGTACAAACAAACCCCGCATCATGCACGCTCATGCCCCAAACCCATCTAAATCCCAATCTATGATGCCATTCTGCTCATATCGTTTCTTATACGTTGGTAATCGAGGAGACCTATATTTGTCAGTAAATTCGAAGAAAAACGGTGAAATAAATTTGCTAGACATACCTTCAATTGATCCTACAGCACTGACTGCAATGTCTTGATCCCACAATTTCCTTTGCGCAAAGCTCATAACATCCTTCTCGCTGATGGCTCCAATAACACGCTCAATCTCCTCTGGTCCCATACGGCGACCAGTGGTGATAATTTGTCTTCCGATATCTTCAGCTACAGCGGTGGTACCATCCAAGGAAAGAAGAATGGACGCCTTGAGTTGGGCCTTAGCGCGCTCAACTTCGGCCTCAGTAACGTTGTATGATAGACGAGACCATTCTCTGAGAGCAAAGTGAACTAAATCGTCGATACGGGTGGTCTTGTCGGTGACAAGATAGATACCCCAGAGTCCAGTATCGCTATAACTTGTTGAGAAACTCATAAAGCTGTTGGCCAAATCGTTCTTGTGGACGAAACCGCTGAGCTTGCTTCCCATATGAGGAGCATTGCCCATGGCTTTATCCCAGTTACCGACAATAGCTTGAGTAACCAAAGCGGTAAAGTAATCATCATCCTTCCAGCTGACTCCCTCAACAGCAATGGCAATGTTGGCAGTTGGGATAGTGTCGTCACGGACTCTGATCTCGGAACCAATGAATTCTGGCTTTTGCTTTTGAGCATTGGCGACTGCGAGAGCAGCGGCTGTATGTGGTTGGGATGCGAGACCAGCAAAGTGCTTCTCAGCGAGTTCAACGAGTTGCTGGTGGGGAACACCTCCGGCACCAACAAGAACCATACGATCGGCAGTGTAGTTTGTCTTAATGTAGTTGACCAAATCCTCTCTTTGAATGGATTGGATGTTTTCAGCAGGGCCCAAAATTGTGCGTCCTAAAGGTTGTCCTTGGAAAGCGGTTGCGTGTAAGTGATCAAAAACGACTTCCTCCAATTGCTTGTCAACCTCCTCAGATTCTCTCAAGATAACATCACGCTCTCTGTTGATCGCCGAAGGTTCGAGTTTGGAGTTTTGGAGGATATCGGAAAGAATGTTGACAGTTGCTGGTACATCAGAGTTGAATGCCTTGGCGTAGTAAACTGTGTTTTCACGCTTCCCATACCATTAGCAAAATTCCTACGCTATCCAAGTAAATGTAGACATACGGAAGTATAGGCATTTAAGTGGCCACCCATGTTCTCAATTTCCAATTCCAATTGATGCTGTGTTCGGTTGCTGGTTCCCTGTTCTCATTGTAAGTCCATCTGGAGGGGTCTCCTTCAGGCCGAAGCATACCTTGAAGGCAAGATGCTCCAAGAAATGAGCTGTGCCATTTGTCTTGTCCGTTTCTGCCCGAGAACCGGCATCGATCCATACACCAACTGTCGAGGTTTGTGCCCATGGCGAGTGTTCTGTAGCAATCTTTTTTCTTATTAGCACTTGCCCCTTCATCAGCTATATCCAAGCCTTACCGTTAGACCGTTTGAAAGAGTTGTGGTCTCTGTCTTCACGCCATTTTTTGTCACCGGAGTCGCGAATCCTCTTCTCAGTCCTGATACGACATTGGGGGCAGCGCGGTTGCGCAGTCCTTGCGTAAGGTTTAATGCTAACCGCCGAGACGCCATGGGGATATGATGTGAGGGTTGTGGTGGGAATAGAACGAATTGTAGATAACCCGATGAGTTCAAATTGCTAGAATTTAGTAAACCTGAAGAGCTTAGTCGTTGATCAGATTTCAGCCAATCAAA
Source organism: Sclerotinia nivalis (assembly GCA_029531795.1). Classification (NCBI taxonomy): domain Eukaryota; kingdom Fungi; phylum Ascomycota; class Leotiomycetes; order Helotiales; family Sclerotiniaceae; genus Sclerotinia; species Sclerotinia nivalis. The sequence goes on along the minus strand of JAPEIS010000005.1, from coordinate 1,500,703 downwards.
TTTCTTCCGGCTTTGATGACCGCACACGTGATTTGTTGCCGAGCTACCTAGTTATTCCGAATATCATCGACCGAAGCATTCAAGGACCTGAGTGATATGTTGTCGACTCTTTTACACTCAATAATTGTAATAGAAATTCACAATGGCTTCATTCATTAAACCCTCGATGCTCAGGCAGACTTGCCTCGCCGCGTCGAAGCGCAATTTCTCTGCAAAGGTCTCTTCCAGTTTCCCCGCAATCAACAAGCCCGCCGGACGCAGTGCTTTTGTCAGAGATGCATTGCCAGGTTCAATGCGTGTAGCGGCATTCCACGCAAGTGGCAGACAATCAATTCTACCCCCATTACCTCGTGAGCTTTCTTCTATCGATATATTATTTCTATTGCTAACCACATCATAGAATCTATTGATGGCACTTGTATGTAGATCCGCCCTCGGGCCAACCCACCTCAAACTAATAAATTATATAGCAAACGATGCAGCACCCGTACCTAAACCATCCCCATCTCACGGCTCATACCATTGGACATTCGAACGTTTAATCGCCGTCGGTCTCATCCCTCTCACAGTCACTCCTTTCGTCTCTGGATCATTGAATCCAGCTACCGATGCTATCCTTTGCGCTGCGATCCTCATCCACTCACATATCGGTTTTGAGTCTTGCGTTATCGACTACATTCCAAGAAAGAGGTTGCCAAAGACGAGGGCGTTGTTATGGTGGGGTCTGAGAGGAGCAACTGTTTTGGTTGGAGTTGGATTGTATGAGTTTGAAACAAACGATGTGGGACTGACTGAGGGTATCAAGAGGATTTGGCACGCATAAAAATGCAGGAGGGAGTTCGTATTATTTGAAAATAAGCACATGCATGCAGTACAATATCAAGACTGTCAAACAGATGTTCCTTTCAGGTCCTGACATGTGGAATTGTCATTTTTCCAGGATATCGAATCCATACAGCCGGGATATAGGTAGTCATGCGCTTTCTTTGTGGTTAACTAGTAGTGTTAAGGCAAAAATGCAAATGGGAATTAGTGATAGCTTTCTTCTCTTTGCTTTGCCGAACTGCTCTATAGCAATCGCTAGACTTGCTCGAAAGACTCTACCGACTCTCAGATCTCGGGATATATCTTTGCGTACGCACCTTCTCCCGAGCTGCACATCTCCAGAGAGGGCCTGTTCGTCTTCTCTATTGTCAAGAGCCCGCCGTAGAACACATTCATGACAGTGTTTGCATAAATGAAACATTCAACACTTCATTCACATTTCATCTATTTGTCTTCTTGCGTATTTTATCATATGCGATCAAGGATTTCCTTTAAACCCCGAGGAAAGAAGACTGAGTTTCGTGAAAATTAACATTCTTGGGTGGCCAGACTCATCTAAATACATTACAAGTATTTTTCAATATATACCAACTCTCGCGCTGAAATCCTTTGCAGGGGTGAGTAGAGAGAGGAGGGATAGAAGGAGGTGACCCTGTGATGTAGACGGTCCTGTTTCCAGTCTAAAGCAGACGAACTGATTTCTTCCATCAACAAAGTCTTCAGATATTAAGCGGCGGTCCCGTTTGAGGGATATGAACACCTTGCACGTTATCACTGAGCTTTTTGAAGGTTGCCTTTTGTTAAGGTGGGAATGGTTCATTATGTCTATGAATTTAGGCAAAGGGCGCCCTGCTGCCATAGCCAGGGCATTGCTAGCAGCTATGGACTGGCGAAGGTTCCAAACATTGGAGATCTGACTTCCAAAATGCGCAGTTAAGTACTTAGAATTTGAAGCTCAATACTACTCACATATACCACAAGTAAAGTTCAAAGTAGTAAGTGAAGCAAGAGAATCAAATCTATCCGCATTACAAATAAAATGACCCAGTTTCTATCGAATGCAATTGTTCTCTCTGCTGAGCATTGAAACTCGATGCTACTTCATATCTCACCACTATTCTAATTATTACCACGAATATGCTCCCACTCGAAATCAGATACAAAATCTATGCAGAATGTATGTGCCAGCACGAGAACCCAAAGTTTCTAGACGCCAAATCCCCATGTAAGCCCCCATCAAACATCTGCTCACACCACACCTCCGCAAGGTAAAACGCAACTGTATTACTCACTACCCGAAGCAAATTTCCCACCAATACGCTTTTGTTTCTTCTTGGGTTGTTTGGCGATTGCAGATCGGGACTTTGGCGCAAAAGCTTTGAAGATTTGCTCATTTGAAGCAAAATCTGCCTTTGACTTTGCCTTGCTCTTAGAGGAGATAAGTTGTTGGGAGTTTGAACTTGATGCGGAGGAGTCTCCTCGTTTGCGTTTGATCGGGCCAGTGTTGCTTTCCTTGTCCTCGGACTCTTGGTTTTCGAGTTGAGCTCGAGGCTGAGGGTGAAGTTCCTCAATAACATATTTGTCCTCTTCTTCCTCTTCTTCTTCATCTAGCATTGCAAAATTCGTCATTGTCATATCGTACCTATCTTCATCACTTGCAGGAGGAGTGCCTTCCCGATTCAGATCATCGATATTTATAATCTCAGTCTGGGTATGCGTAACTTTCATGCTAACTTGCATTTGAACTTCCGTGCCCTGAGGCAGCTTTGGGAGTGTGAGATCGAAGCCGGTGAGGAGGGTTTTCATCATGCGGTGGAGGAGCGTTTCCTTTTTTTGAGGTTAGGAGAATTTGGTGATTTAAATAAAGAGTATTTCAAGCTAATTTTAGGATGTAAATTATGCAAGAAACAAGGATTTCAGGCGCATAGAAAATGAGGTGGGACAGATAGAAATGAAAAGAGAATAAAAACATACCAACTCAGCCTTTCCTGGACGCTCAATAATCTTCTGCTCAATAGCAGCTAATTCCCTGGCTTGTTGCTTATGACGAGTAGAGCGTAAATGATTTTGAAGGAGAACAACAAGGCCATCTTTGAGAGTGGGCTTTTGTATGCCAACAGCTGAGAGTTGCTGTAAAAGCTGTTTGGTGGTGAGGTTCTTAAGATCCATGATTATAACCTTGCGGCTGAGGGAACAATTGAGACTGAATTGTTCTTTTGTTTACTTGTTGAGAGAGGATTGATTAATAGAAGTTGATTAGATTGTATATTGTTGATCAAAAAGTATTTGTTGATAAATAAATAGATAAAACGAAAATCAAAAATTTAATGTTTGTATGAGCTCTTTGCAGTTCAGTAAACAGTGAATGTACCGTATTAAGCAAAATAAACAGACGAATGGTAAATCCAAGAAAAACACAGCTCATATGTTTCCTATCAAAAATTAAAACCTAGATTTTGATTTGAAATCTTAGGAAAGGTATAATGACCTACCTATACTTCGGGTAGTAGAAGATTAGCTAACCGAGGGGGCTGTGAACTTTTTCCCAAGTATGAAATGTAAGATTTTTGGATCAATAAGGACAAGGGAAAATAATAGTAATGATAAAATGAATTTGAATTACATAACTAATATTTCATATTTTATAAATGTGTAAGAGATTAATTGACAGATCTGATTTATATATAATGAATAGATTTTGGAAATAAATGAAACAAAATGTAATTCAAAGAAGGTTAATCAAGGTATAAATAAAATTAATAAATATTCTTTATTCATTTAAGGAGTAAACCTAGATAGAGATAATAGTGAGATCAAATTGAATAAGATGAATACTCATCTCTTATTATATGATATTTGTAGAAACTTGTATTGTCTTATATCAACTTTGTTAGTTTAGCATCCTAGATGCTTTGTGAGATTTCATTTGAATTGATCTGATTTAATCTCAGCAATTGAGTATATGAAAAATGTAAACAATTTCCAGTATTTTATTTTGGATAGGAGTGACGAATGCCATAGGGAAGTAATAGTGAACTGTAACAATAAGAATTAGTAAAGCAATTTGATAATCAATACTGAATAAGAAAAAACAATGAACTTTAAGGAATTGGATATAGTATAGTGATTTGATTTGATTTGGTTTGACGTGATTGAGTTTGAATTAATCTTCAATATTATGAAAACTTCAAATCATCTTCAACAAAATAACAGCTACAATAGTACTCTTATAACAATCAAAAGATTCTATAGCTCAATCAATATCTCAAGAACATTTTATGATTATGTTTACAAAATGGGTTACGAATTTTCAATAGACAAAAGATCTACAAAATATATTGATCTTAAACGAGAAAACCCTATTCGAACAAAACGAAATCTATTTACTTACCATCTAGAACTATATACATTTAAATATAGTTCAATCTACTCCAATAAACAATTAACCGTAATACAAGAAATCTATCTTCACCAAAACATCTTTAGATAATCTATCCAAACTCCATAAGCAAAATATACTCGAATCAAACCATCTCTTTCTCTCAACATCAATCTAATCTAGAGCTCACAAACATATAATAAACACAACACCAAAAAGTGAATCTATATTATTTACTATCTATCCAGACTATTCCTTGAGTGTACAATACCATCTTGTTCTTATTTGTATATAACAAAGTTGATTATCCAGCCGATATCCCAAGACAGTAACCTCCTAGTAACCACTTCTCTTTTGAACTTTCTTCAAAACCTCTCTTAATCGTACTATACAACAACATAACAAACAACAAACAGTACTAGAATACAAATAATCACTCATCTAATCTACAGTTATCCTTAGTGTTAATTTACTAAATTTTAGACAGGTAAAAATCCTTCTTATCACAAATACAAACCAGAAACTTGTACATTTTACCCTTTTCAACCCCTCACAACTCTTCCTTTTATAATCTATAACCTATAACAATAACCTAATAATCATCTAAATGATCTTTCATCCTATCTTTACTTGATACTATTTCGGATTGGCTCGGTATCATAAAGATTCTTTCCCATTATAAACAAAAGCAAATACTTGCTTATAGTCGAACTCGACTACAACTCCAGATGTACAAGTAAAAATAACAATACAACTCACAAGCTATACATAAATTCGCCGTACATACAAGCCAACTCCACCCATATCAAGCACAAACCACAAACCCCAACGCGTATTCAAAATGTCATCCCCATCCCCATCCTCATCCTCAATCCCACCACCATTCCCAACCCAAACTCCCCGAATAACCATCAGCTCCATACTCAACTCCATGCTCAACGACGTACCCACCTCTGAGCCCAATTCACCCACCACCATCACCATGCAAAACACCAGCCCACCAACAAACTACCACAACCTCACCATCCCCCAACTCCTCCACCTCCTCTCCGAACGCAAAATCAAGCCATCCTTCAAAGACGCCTTGATCGTGCTCCTTCTATTTGACGATGAGAATCATCATAGTACTTTTAATGGAGACGCTACTACACATAATAGTTTCCGTCATACTGTTGATTTGCAGTCTGCTGGTACCGTACAGGGAAGATCAGAGCAAGAAAAACAAGCAGGACAAGCCAGACAGGGTTCTCCAGATCTCGATGTTAGGGTTGATGGTGATGAGTCGAATGTCTTGATTGATTTTGAGGATATGCAGCATTTGGTATGTCTAATCCAAGTTCTTGAATTAAGAGAAACATATCAATAACTGACTGATGTTTAACATGTAGACTGGCCATTATGCAAAGCATGACTAAGATTCCGAAGATCCCCGCGCCCCCTTCGATAAAGAGCATCCAGCTCTCCCTTCAAACGACAAATCAAACCAACTTAAAAGAAGTCAGTACTTTCATCATAGTAGTCGCTTGGATCGATATTGATATCGATCGAGCCAACTCTCCGAGCAAATAACGATTTAGAAAGTTCAGGATATTGATCTCGGGATACGGTATCTGCATGCATGCTACGGAGTTTATGACTTTGACTTTGACAATGTAAATACATTTGGGATATCGATTAAAGGGGAAGAATTCTTTTTTCAACAGGATACATGCTGGCGCAATTGCAACCAACGTTATTTTCCCTCCACATGATACAGTAGCGCGATGCGGGGAAGCTACTCATTGGCGGCACTACCGGTGCTAACTACTGGAGCTATACTAGCAATAAAATGAGTTTAGATCATCAACATCAATGAACTAGTGACATTAAGTGTGGCAAACCATTACGACATATGTACATAGCATCCGAACCAAGAATATGATTCAAACGAGATGAAACAGAACTCCCAATAGAACAATGAATTACAATTCCGAATCTTTAATGCATATTCGCTCTCGTGAGGTAGACCTGAGCTCGATACTGCTATGTAATCTTACTGGTTATTGGGATCCTTCTTTCCGGATTCTGATACTTCCTCGATATCTTGGTATCCAAACTGCTGTTATACCTATACCTATACCTATACCTTCCTCTAGACGAATAACGAGTATCGAATTTGAAGGAGAAAAGTCTGGTCTTTCAAGCAGTGCAAGCCCAACGCCATCTGCATCTCAATTTGATGCTAACTCTCCCAACTCGTCATTTCAAAGTCCAACAACCTCGGGCTCTCCAGATATATCCGGCACTTCTAGCACAACCTCAAGCACAAGCTATTCATATTCCTATTCCTCTGCTTCCTCTAGCCACGGTCCATGCAAACCTTCAAGCAATAGCTCAGAACAACCCCTACATACCCAATCACCCTCTACACAACTACCAAATCCCGAGCAATTCCTAGATATCCGACCAACCCCCCTACGAATTTCAACCCCGAAACCATCTCTCGATATACTCTTCGATGCAGAAAGAGATGTGCTTACTCTTCGATGCGAAAGGAGATGACGACTTTTCGCCTGCTCAATCAGTAGCTATGGATAGCGATTTGGGGACTCATCCACGGGATTCGCAGAATGAGTATCTGAAGCTTCTCTGAATATGTTAGGCAACTAAGAGAAGAGTAATAAATGACACCTAAATACCCATGGTAATATCAAAGTGGAAACAATCAGATTTGCAGATCAGATTTACTCTATACCATTGCGTGGCTCGGGGTACGGAAGCGCACGGTGGCGTCAGGGTAATTAAAGGCTTCGATGTCCACTGCTGGAGAAACTCCCGATAGGCATAATCCGTCTCCATATACGCACCTCCCAAATCCAAGCAACAAAAGAGATCAACGCACCCCCCCCGCATGATCTCCAAATTCCCTCCTCATCCTACGTCTCGAATAAACAACGTCGTTATGTACAAAGCTCGACAAGGCTCAAATGCGAAGGACGCGATATACGTTTCGAATGGGCACGGGAAGCCCCAGTCTGGCGAATTGGTGGCACATGAGTAATACCTTGAGGAGTCAGAGTAGGACTTGAGGAATCGACATAGAAATCGAGGGAACAAAGTAGAACTCAAGTAAACAACATCCTAGAGCACTTGAGACAAACTCAATAGAGAGCGCCAGGGGGCAAGTAAGGAAGAAAGGGGACTAGCCAAGAAAGAGCAGGGAAAGAGGAAGCTAGAAGGAAAGAGAATCTTGTTCCAGAGTCAATTGCATATATGGCGATGAAATCTTTGCATAGGTACATACAAAGGGAACGAGAAAGAATACGATATCTGTATCAAAATTTAGGAAAGAGCGAGCTCCTGTCATTTCTTCCCTGCTCGCTCCAAGGTATGCAGTATTACGAATATTATAATTATATCCCATGAAAATTCCCATAATAGTATATATATAATTCGCTTTATTCTCACGACCCAAAAAAATGTTCCAAAAATTAAAAACTCCACGCTATGCCTTGTCTTCCATGCCCCTTGTATACCCATACCGATCCATACCTTTCCACCCATAAGAGATATACACAATCCCAAAAATTAAAAAATCCTATGCTCATCCATCTAAACTCCCAAAATATGCTAATCTACACTCGCCTTAAAAGGTATTTCGCCAAAAAAAATCTCGTCGCTACGCTGCACTCCAACACAAATGCTCCTATTCATCCACTTGCATCTCCCATTTAGTTTCGTCGGTGATTCATCTGCCGTCTCTCGGGTGCCGTGATCGACTGTACACGGATGTTGAAGTCCCATGCCTCTTATGTCTTTCCGCAATGAGCATTTAGACCTTATCGTCGGAATCTTCCCTTTCCAGAACAAGGTTGTGCATTCCCGTAATCACTTCGGCATCAGAATCGCGTTTCTCGGGTTGGGGTTGGGGAGTGAGTTGATCATCTAGTCTGACACCACCTTCTTCTAGTGGCGACTCCTCTTCTTCTTCATCGTCATCTTCGATTGCATTGTCGTAGTACTCCTGACCTTGGTCTTCTGATAGCATACTTCTTGTCAAACCATCATTTCCTTCAATAGACTCCATCAAAAGACTTTCATCTAGACCTTCCTCGTAGTAATTGTCTTCATCTATAGACCCGCGAGAGATGTAACTTTCACCCATCTGTCCATTATCTTCTTCCTCTTCTTCATCCTCCTCCTCATCTTCTCTTTCTTCGAGATCTCTCTCGTCGCTCTCGGATGCACTGAAATCATCAATTTCAAGAACAGGTTCTCGCCAATACGTGAAATCAGTGTATTCTTCACCTCCACTTGTAATGAGGGTGTTTACTGGTGGAAAGTAATGATCGACGACCTCTCGCATATTGACATAGCTGTATCGTAATTTGTTGAGACTGAGCAAATCTAACGACACTTCTGCGTAACTATTGATTGTAAAAATACGATTGCTGGGAATACTGACAGAACGGTATGACAACGCATCAGTCAGTCTGTTGCCGAAACCTGCGTAGAACGGTGTGCGGTTGGGACCGAACAAGTTCTTAATATCTCGTAGACAAGCCATTTTGAAGACTTCCGGCTTTCTGATGTAAACCTCTCTTCTCAAAGCTGCAAGCGTTCTATCAGGACTCAATATGGTCGGACCTTTCGGTAAATGATAATTTTCCTGTACCACGCCGTTGAGGTATGCTCTGGTAGTGTCAGCTTGACCTACCGATCGAGACGTCAAATACATGATATTGTAACCATTGTTGACAATCTCAGTATAGAGTTTGGCCACTCCAATATGAGTCCAATCCCTTCCGATATAGTTAAGAACGTGACCAAGAGCATCTGATTTTGTGATGGTGCCGTCAATATCAGAAATTACAATAGGGACGTCATATTTCCAAAGATACATATTGGCTTGACATGTTGCTCGATTGACAGTGAAGCTCACGGGATTTGGTCCGGACTTGAGACCGAGAGCTTTCAATTGGTCGCTAGTCAATCGTAAAGTTTTGGCATAATTCCGATTTGGATCACCGGCAGTTCCAGTGGGTGTCTTAGGTGGCGTCTGCATTCCCAATGAATCAGAATCGGCACGTCGGTGCGTTGGAACCATTGGTGGGTGAAGGATATCACTATCCGTTTCACTATTATATCCTGGGTCCGATGAAGCATCACTGGTTAATCCAGAGGCATTCGTAATGCCTGCCATTGCTGCTCTATGACTTGCAGCGTCTTTTGCCTCCTCGCTGCTGTATATCCAAAGGTTTCCATTTTCATCCGCACCAATTAGAGCACCAATGTCATAATTGCCTTCTAATTCTTCCGACAAAATCTTCCGTGCAATCACTTCTGCTCGAAGAGCATCATCATCACTACTTTTGTAACCAGTCATATCCAACATCAAATCTCCGGTTTCGGTAACCTGACTTGGTATGTTGGAAGCTTGAAGTCGATTCGACAATGCCATTGCCCGTTCTAATGCTTCGCGGGTTGGCAAAGGTGGAGGACTGTGCGACCTTTCAGTAAAGATGTCCGATTGGCCATCAACAGCTGCAATAGTCGGTGTCATAGATCGTGTCTGTCTATCTCGTTCCGTCAAATCGCTAATATTTGTTCGAGCCGAAGATGGCAACAATTCGTCTGTATGGCTACGATGCACCGCCGACCAGTCGCCAGAAAGGGGCCTGCCACTTGCATGCTCTGAAGATATTGATGGTGGCGTCAAAGCACCTATTCCAGTCAGTAAAGAACATTTGAGTAGGATCTTGGCAGCTTACTGAGATTACTTTGCCTTCTAGGGTATGAGCCTCCAACAGACTTGGTAAAACTGTCTGATCTTAAACTCTTATGTCCCATATCTAAGGCTAGGAAATCGGGTTCGGACAGGCTCGCTGGGTCTGAGCCTGCTGCTGGTAATGGCGGACTGGAAACTGGCGAAACAAGGGGCGATGTCTGCATAGCTTCTGGGATATTATCACTCGTCTCGAAAACGAAGAATGCCTCTCCCCCTTCTCCCAACTTCATCGCATAATCTTGTTTGACATCATTGACTCTGAATTCGACCTTCTTCTCGTATGGTCGAAGAAGAGAGAACTTCCCGAAGCGGACGTGAAATGGTGAACATGCCAATGATCCATCTTCTTGTTCAACGACTATAACATCGATAGCTCCGCTGAGGGTTGCTGGATTGATGGAGTTCCATGTTTTCGAAACCGATCCGCTGATACTTCGCACGTACTGCATTGCTAATTGATTGTTATAAAGGGAGGTATCGTTGTTGCGATATGGTGTAGTACGAAGGCGGATATCACCAACGAAGATTTGTGAATGCGCGCAGATGAGTGAAGTGTTGAGGATTACAGTTGTGAGACTTATACGTCAACTCGGTCATGCGTGAATTCCGTTAGACTTTACAACTTGATCAGGTGGGGGTTTATCTAAGTGATGAATAAGACGATCGTATATTATGTAAAAGGTGCGAATATTTGCGATGGCTGAATAAAGGGCTTAGAAGTAGGTAGGTAAGGTAAGGTAATTATAGGCCAAAGTTACAAATTGATATAGTAAGACTTTTGATTTGAAAAGGACGATAACGAGTGAATTTAACAATTGTAAATAAAATCCGAGAGCCAATGAAGGATCTTGGTAGAGAGAAGTTTTTGAAGTTTCAAGTGTAAAGTGTGAAGTGTGAAGTGTGTGAAGTGTGAAGTGTGTTTGGTTGAGAAGGGGGAATTAATAAGAGATGGGAAACTGTTGATGTTGAGAGTTACTAGGTAGGTAATTGGATAGGTTGGGATTGGGAATGCAGAATGCAGGCTGCATGTGCTGCTAAAATAAGTGGACGGAGCTTTTTTCCAGTAGGGTGACGACACGGAGAAAATGAAAAGTACGGAGTAGTAGGCACAAAACAGGCTCAAAGCAGACTCAAAGCAGATCAAAACCCGTTGCAAAGGATTCGATTCTTTAATACCCTTGCCTGCTTTGCTCCTAACAAGGGTTAAGGAGGGTTCCAAGCTTCTAAAGATTCCAAGTCATGCAGCAAAACCTCAATGCACCTAAAGCACAAATTTCTATTTCCGAAGCGCCCCGTGAACCGAGAACCGAGAGATACCTACCATACAGGACCTAGATATACATATGTACTTGTGTGTCCTTATGTACTGTAATGTAAAGTACAGTACGTGAGTACCTACAGCACACACAACGTGGTTTCATGAGTGGGTCATAAGTACCTAAGTGTACTTGGAAAGTTGATTATCTTTAAGAGGAGTGGCAGCTCCTCTTATTATTTTCGGCATCGAGGGGCCGGACTCAAAACTCGTACCGCATACTCTAAAATCCAATCTACCGTCTCCATCTTTTTCATTCCTCTATAACGTAATCGTACTGAGGACAGCGATCGATTTATTCCTGCTTGAAAAGACTAATATTGAAAAACTCTTCTCGTATTTGTGATAAACAAAAAACTTGTCGCTAGCCTTCGTGGAGTCAATGAAAGTACCTAGGTAAAGTTTACAATACCCCGTAGAATTGCAGATTTTTTATGGATCGAGATCGGTCAAGAAAATATTGTTCATTATTTCGCATGTGAAAAGGGGGCTTGCTGATGGATTGGGGTAGAACGCCAAGTAACAAGTGAAGAAAGGATTCAGGAAGGAAGCCTATAGGTAGTAAGTATCTCAGTATAGATAGGTATAGATAGATAGGTAGGGAGATAGGTCGAGAAGATCATACAATGAAATGATTTTTTATGTGTCCAGAGTAGAACACCCTCAAAGCCTAGGAGGACCCCCTGAGTGAAATACCCTCGATTGACACCCTCAACTAACAACCTCTGTGCGATACGATACGATACGATTCTTCGGTGCTTATTATTCTGTATCCGAAGGTAGACAATGACCCCTACTTACACAAAGCGTAACTATTGGGAATATTGACATGGTAGATGAAGTAAGTTCTTTATCCTCCTTGGCCTTGTAGAATACAGTGTTGTTCCATCTGATCATTCACCAAATCCAAACTTCACCTCACTTTACTTCCATACTCCCTGTTAGTACTGTCTGTTAGTACTCTCTGTAGTACTCTCCCAAAGCCTTTTTCGTAACCATACCCCCAAAAGCTTTAAGCTTTGAAAGCAACAAGTGGCATTGATCACGATCCGTCACTTGAAATACCCCGCATTAATGATTCCCGCCCTATTGCCGATTTCTTTTGAGGCGTGCGGGAAAGGCGGTTTGAGATTCTAGCGTCCGGATTCGTGTCGGTAGTGAAATCTCATTCAATCTGATTGGTCATTTTTTCACCTGAAGATCCATTAATAATCCGGGATATACATTATAGCAGATCATTTAATTGGCTACATCAGGCAAATGAGGAAGGGGGGATTTTCAAGAGTCATTATGCATAATTGCCTCAGGTGTATTAAAATGAGGAAACATGGACCGTTGCAAAAAAAGCAAAGAAAGCTGTAGTTGTTTGATGATTGCGAAATTGTCACCATCTCTTTATTTAAATACTCACTACAGCTTTCACCATCTCTTTATTTAAATACTCACTACAGCTTCCACCATCACTACTTCCTACCACTATCTCTTTACCCCTTTTTTTTTCTTTCTCTGCATGATTAGATCTCAACAACCTCTTCTCTGAGTGTTTTGAGATCGGTTCGGATTCGATTCTGTATGAACGCTGTAGACTACTACACCAGCTTGATTGACTGGGTTTTTAGTCATGCCAGGGAACTTCACGAACACATGTTTTTAATTCAGTCGATAGTGACCTGCGCGGCGCTGTTCTGGTTTGTCACGCGTCATCTGAAGGAACTACGAAAACAAGGCTTTACTAACCTATTATTCAAGGCTGCTGAGGAGGGCGAGCGATGTTCTTTGGACCCCTCTACCACGACTCATTAGCATTCTAGGCGTCGAGGTCCCCGATCCACCGGAAGTATCTCTCGCATGTATCAAGTCAGATTCCTTGACTTTACATTGGTCTTCATCTCCACCGAATAAAGGCGTGGTTCGGTATATCCTCCAAGTAAATGGTGTTGATGGTGAGATCTCTACACTGCATAAGGCCTGTAGTACTTGCGCTAAGATATTACATAGTTGGCGAATCAACCCAAGGGGAAACGGTTATCATTGAAGGACTCAAGCCGGGTAATTTTTACAATGTGAGGGTTATTGCGGTTGGTTCGCAGAATTTTCAAGCTGGGAGTAGAGTTATACGGTTAAGAACATTGGGTCGAGATGGGCATCCACGGCATGGAGTGATGAGGAATGAAGCGGACCTCTCAAATGATGATCAACATGATGCTGCTAGTGGGGAAAGTTTGCCAACGGTTCGAGCCCATGGAGGCCCTACCGATGTTACAAATCCTCCCGCAGCCACTGTTCAGGTCGTCGTGCGAGAATCAAGCGTTTCGCACCATAGCCAGAGAAGAAACACCGTGGGTAGAAAACACTCGCCATCGATAGCAACCGCTACCGCTGAGAACTGGTCCGCCTCGATTGCTCAATCTCTGGACGATGGCCGCGAAACGATACAAGAATTGCAGCGGAAACAAGATGCGGTTCAGAAAGAGGTTGAAGATGTGATTGCACAAGGCCTTAAGGAATCTGAGGAGATAAGGAACCAAATCCTTATTTTGTCAGAAGATAAAGACAAAAAGACAGAAATTGTCAAGGACAAGGAGGAGGCGAGTGAGGCACTGAGGAAAGAGGTGAAAAATCTGGAGGTCAAGAATCGGCAAGCACAATCGCGGAAAACGGCACTCCAAAAGAGTCTACAAACGAAGCAGGTAGAGAGGAAGAAGATGCATGATGAGCAAGCACGCTGGAAGAAGGAAATCAAGTCAATGGAGGCCGAACGGGAGTCCTGGAGTCGCGAGACAGAGGAGATACGCGTGTCTACGGAGGCCCGATGCGAGGAGCTTCGTCGAAACATTCGCAACGTTCAAGATTTAATAGCGGAATACACGCGGGAAGTTGCGGAGAAGGGGCTATTGGTCAAAAAGTTGGAAGAGGAAAGGGAGAACCTTGGGATCGGGTTAGATGATGATCAAGCCCGTGAGTGGGAGGCTTCAGAAAGAAGAAGCGATGCACAGTGGGAGGCAAAGAACAGAGCGCAGCATGTTCATGCGCAAGACTGCAGCCAACGGCTGGAGCAACTGGAAAACGAATTACAATCTGCACAGGCCAATTTCACTGCTCTTTATGCCCGACTACCAAACAATCAAAACCAGCTCATGAATCACGCCAATTCATCTGGAGTAGACTTTGATCCTAATGCACAACAAGGTAAAGCCAAGGCTCGAAGGCAACGCACCCGCAAGAGTCGCACAAATACGGTATCATCTCCAAATCCTGGCTATCCCATGGTTGATCCACAATTTCCAAGTACCAGTACATTCAGCACCTTCAACTCAATGAGTTCCACAGCTTATGCCGCTGCTCCATATATGGACTTAGCCATGGGTAATGACACTGCGATGGTCCCACTTTTGGGTCACATGGGCATGAGTGAAGCTGATATTCAATCACTCACTGCTGGGGCCCCACTGAGTCCAACAGCAACCTCACTATTACCATCAACACTTTTCAATGATGATGAGCCACCAAGTCCTGATGAGGAAGTTCCTGAATATGCATCAGAGTTGCACCACCCCTTTAGCCCATCACATCGACATAACGACCCACAATCCCCACAATCTAGTCGTTCTGCTAGTCTAATGTCTAGCCCTCATGCATCATCACAAAATCTCGCAAAATATGGTGTGACACATCACGATTATGCCCTTGATAATGATCGAAATTCACTAGGATCACCTTCATCAAAGTTTGGAGTAATTGGATCGCCAGCCAGAACCGGTCAACCAACTTCTCATAGGAACTTTGGCAGCATGTTCACCTCTCTCCGAAAATCCGATAAGAATTCACAAGATGGACTTCCTCTTGGTAGCTTGAAAGCTGGCCAAAGTCATTCATTTCCACGTTCCACTGATGAACCGGAGACTCCTTCCAGCAGATCGCGTCGTATAAGCTTCTCATCCGGCTGGGGCGGCGTGTTTCAACGAAGCGCTACAGGCGGTGACACTTCTGAAGGTAACGCGCCTGCCCCAGCTCGCCAAAATGGTCGGAGGCATGGTTTTAGTATGTTTGGCTTTAAGAATGAGGATACAAATCCTCTGCACTCCTCTCGTGACCCTAGCAGCCCTCGTCCCACTTCCATTGCTTCTTCTGACCTGCCACGCCCATCGACGGACAGTGCACCATTCGGATGGGGACCAGGAGCTGACGGTACTGTGAACAAAAATAGCCCACTTGTTACAGATTGGTCAGTGTCCGCCCCACCAACGTGGTCCCGCAATCCATCCAGAAGACCTAGCTTCCAACATGGTTCTACTAATGCACCGACCTCCGGGATGTTGAGCGAATCAGATGAATACTTCTATGAGGAAGACATTCACTCAAGTCCACCACCAAATTTGGGAGCCATTGGCACCAGGCCGCCTTCATCCCATAACTCCGTCTTACCCAAACTCAATCCAAACGCGCCAAAATTTGAACTTCCTCAAACGAGTGATCCTGTCTTTACTCGATTCTTGAGATCTAGTAAAGGTAAAGGCAAGGCTTCAGACCAGAATTCCGAATCTGATCCTATTTATGATACGCCGCAGCCCATCACGTCCTCTCCATCTGAACCAAGAAAGTCGCGGGACTCTCCTTCTATTCATACGCAAAACAGCGTAGCCGAATCTACCGACAGTTTAGATAGGATTAAGAGCAATGCAACGTCCGACATGGGGGGAAGCGCTAAAGGAGAATCATCTTTCAGCAAACTCCTTCGCAAAGGCAGCTCGAGTAAATTCAGCTTAGGGGGCAAGGACTCGATCTTTGGTCGAAAGAAAGGAAGTAGTAGTATTTCTGCTTCTGATCATAATGAAAGGGATGAAAGTTTAGATGACCATGGCCAAGACTCTTTGACAACTGGTGGAGAGAGTGCAACCAGTAGCCCGAGAATTGGCGGTCCGGAAGGAGGCGATGTGAAAGGTCAAAAAGGAGCTCCTAGAGAAAGAAAAGGCTCAACTTGGGGACGCTTTCAAAGGAGTAAAAAGGGTAGAGAAAGTTCGGAGGTAGAGCGAAGTGAGAAGAGTGAGGCGGAAACAACGGGCACGGAGGATGAACATGAGCATGAATGAAGCCCCAGTGAAATTCATAAGCGAAATGAGATGAAGGGGTGGGAGAAGGATTCGAGGGCATGTGTATGTACTCTCATTATACATATCCTTGGGGTGGATGTCTTCTTAAGATGTCCGCAGCGTCTGCATGGCATTGATTTGTTGACAGGAAGTCGATAGCGTAACATACATATTAAAAGCAAGCTTTGATTTATACATTTATACACAACATTCTAAAGTTTTGATTGTGAAAATGTGATTTTTGTTTGGTTTGTATGATAGTAGACGGTATTTCTTTGAGGTACATATTGATTGCGAGATAGTGAAGCTTGAATGGTGTATGTAACAAGATAGGTCGATTTGTGCTTGTGTATTGTGCTGTAAGTGTGAATGTGAATGTGAATGAATACAGTAGTTAGGTAGATAGATAGATGGGTAAGTTTTATATAATTTGAGTGAAATTGATATAGATGAGTATAGATGAGTATAGATATAGATATAGATATATTATAAAATATAATAATCTACAAGTTCGTTGTATAGATTGTATAGATTGTATAGATTGTATAGATTGTATAGATTGTATAGATAGATATAACAACTTATAAGTTCGTTATATAATTTATATATATACGTTCTTTTCTTCTTCTTCTTTTCTTCTTTTTATCTCCTCCTGAGTTTCGAGTTCGGAGGGTGCAATCATGATTAATGAATGGGTGAGATGGTGAAATAGCGACGGAAAGATGGAATGGAATGGGATAGGATGAAGGATGGGGATAGCGGTGGAATGAAAAGAGGCGCTGGGAGTAATAATGAAAGAGTTATGGGTTATAGGAGCAACAAATTATATTCTTACAAGTATCTAAAGAATGGAATATATAAAGAACGAGCTATAAAAGATTTGCAAAATTAGAAAAATAGTGTTAACTATCAACCTCTATGATACATCTCAGAACTCAAAAGTAGAGATTTAAATTTCATGTATACTCCTCCGTATACACTTTTCATTCTAACCGGACTGGGAAAACACAAGGGTTTATTTTTATAATTAGGAGGGCGAAGACTCAACACCTATACGTGGTGCCCTCTACAAACCTCCAGCTCTCTATTGAGAGTCTGCAAAGCTAAGATTGAATCATTTGATGGAATCGGATACATTGGAAGAGAAAGAGAGGGTTTCCCGATTACGATATTCACGATGGAGGGGTTATTACGATTTTACAGCATCAATATCTTCGAAAGGATGAACGAACATCAACCCAAAATACGGATGATGGCTACAGAAGCCCTGGTTAGATTCAACATCTATTATCGACTATTACTTCAATACGAAGTATAATACATCTAGTAAATCCCTTCTATTCCAGAAAAATCTTTTCGATACAGAATTTGTTATTGTTTTATTTATATTTTATACCTTTTTTCGATAATCGATTATCGAAAACATATTCATTTTAACATTACAATTATTACGAAACAAAGAATATTATTATTTATCAATTAATATTATATTCTAAGCATCGATACAATATTATGCCTTTTCCTCGATTTTACGAAAATATTTTTTGTGTATATGTGGATAGGATTAGGACTATACTTTACTATAATTATATTCAAACAACCGATATTTCATTCGGCGATTTCGATTATTTACATTCAAATAAAGTTGGAGATTATTACACCTAGGAAAGCATACAAAGGAACTAATGAATGAATTCGAGCTGAAGAGAGTAGTGCCTTCCAATTGCTTTTCATTAGTATAAGGATCCTTTTGCTGTATTGGAGGTAATCTTAACAAAGATGATTCTTGATTTTTATGGAAAGTAGATATCGGAATAGCAGATTGGATCGAAGAAGAAGATTATATCAATGAGATGTTTTAATTAGTAAGAGGTAAAGGAAAAGCAAAAAAGGAAAAATCTTAAAGAATAAAGATATCAGGCTTTGTTCTTTAGTATTAGTTTTCATTTGTCCTTAATCAACATTTCAAGAATTGAAAAGAAACCCAAACTATACAAACTGTATACTAGTTAGTATACAACTCCCTATAGCATCAACTAGGAGCTCATAGAGCCCCTAGCCGTCCTAGATAGTCTTAGACTCAGTGTGGACGTTAAATCAAATCAATCAATCAATCAATCAATTTTTATAATTAATTCAAATACGAATAGAATACCTCTCGAAAAGATATTATATGGAGTAAAGATGGTTGTGTATATATTTATATTAGTTTCGTTTATTGATGTAATTTACTAGGCATTGGAAGACTTATATATAACCGCTCCCTCTATATATTCCAATACACTCCAAATAAGTATTGAGTAAGATAAACCCCTCCTCCATCCTCGAATTCTTGATTTTTTCAAATTTGTCAAATGAGTCAAATGAGAATTCTAGAATCTAAAGTGACGGTTTAAAATACTTGAAACTCGGTTGATATCGTATCTCCTACATATATATAGATACCTAAACATTAATCAGTACTCAAAGCATAATCCAGTGTCCATTAAATGAGAAATGATATGATCGAAGCGAAAAGGAAGGAAAGAAGAAAGAAAGAAAGAAAGAAGGAACCTCACTTATAACTTCAAGCAAATACGTCTGTCCGTTCCATCTACTGTTCTTTCCTCAACAGGAAGTCACTATACATATGAATTTACAGTTTACCTATAGGCCTCTATCTCATACCCCATATCCCAAATCACTAACCTATCTTCCCTTCCCTTCCCTTCCCCTCTTGTACAAGCAAACAAAAATATCCATCTCATCCCGATCCCAATCCTCACATATAATAATAACCTCCCCCCAAATTCGCAAGATACCATTTGGATACCAAGCAGCGTTCAATATATATACTAAACCAGAGAAA
Source organism: Sclerotinia nivalis (assembly GCA_029531795.1). Classification (NCBI taxonomy): domain Eukaryota; kingdom Fungi; phylum Ascomycota; class Leotiomycetes; order Helotiales; family Sclerotiniaceae; genus Sclerotinia; species Sclerotinia nivalis. Next base: position 1,481,479 of record JAPEIS010000005.1, on the reverse strand, counting down.
TATATTCTTTTCCCTATCCACCCCATCGATCGATATATTACCATGATAACAAGGACAATTAGTCAACATGGGAGCAGAAATGGTAGCGTCCAAGATCCTATCTCTAATACGCCTCAAATTAATTCTTAAATAGTCCACGCTGAGACCCTGCAAACGCTTTCCCCCGGTTCGATCCGTTAGCACTTCTTCCCTTAGACGGCTAGAAGCAGGACTAAAAGCACAACTAAAAGCAGAACTAAAAGCAGAACTAAAAGCACAAGCAGAACCACCAGGTCAAAGAAGAGGTCTCATCATCAAAATAATATCAAACTTCCCAACTCTATTCCTGGAAATCAAAGGAAATTACTACATAGTCGATCCAACCTTCAAAGCACAACCAGGAACCGAACTATTCGAAAACTTCATCAGCTGCCTTATTCAAATAGGAACACTTCCATCTGAAGCCTCAGAACATCCAACCATGGCGATAAATGAGAGCGAAAGGAATGAACAATTCTCACACGGTCCAAGCCTAAGAAAGCTATTAGCACGAGAATTGTAACAATATGGGATCGATTATGATGGGCTAATTTCAGCCCGCCCTGCGCCTGGATTTCCAGTTGCGGCCCCGGGAGACAATGCACTCAAAATCTACATCCACAGCGCCTTCAATCAGCTAAGCCAATCACGACGCTGCCATATTCATCAGCCACAAACCCTAGCGCGACGATTAGCATCACTTGAGAGAGAGAGAGAATTCCAGATGCCAACCCCGCCTGGAACCCCAAGTCCAAAAAAGGGACGCCCTGGTCTTCCACGGGGTTCTTTCCAAACTTCAAATGCATCACAGAAGCTTCGCGCTTTACTATCAGGACCTTCCCAGACTTCAGGGTCAATGCAAGGACTCGACGGGGCCTCATCAATCAACGAGTACTCTTGTACGCCTAGCAAATTTCTTATATTTAATGCTGATGGAGTGGTTGTATTTACATTCGAAGAAAAGGCTCCAGACGACCAAATCAATACTTGGGAGTGTCTTAACTGGAAGGAGTTCACTGAAGAGGAACGGGATCGGGCTCTTAGGCTGTACCTCAGTACATGCATAGAATGCTGGCGTACCAAGCATTTTAATTCTGTGATTGATGACGCGAAAGCTCTTTCTTTTAAAAGCTTGGATGAGGCCCTCGAACACGACAAAAGTATCATGGATAACTTGTATATTTTAATCGCTGATCTAAGCCCCGCAGCCCGGGAAGAACAGGACCGCATTTTCAATTGGTACACGAAGATATGGGAGGAATTGGAAGCCAAAGATGACCATGAATTGTTAACTATCTACGCGGCTGTGGAAGATGAATTTCGTCTGTCTCAAGACTTCAGACGTATCTTGGCTAGCAAAGCCAGAATGCTCAAAGATATCAATGTTCTTCGCCAGTTATCAGTGGAAGATGTGGTGTTTCTTCTTTTCATGATAAAAATACGGAGAATTCGAGCGATGGATATGGGGAAAGCCCTAGCGAAGAAAAAAATGGCAGAGGAGGCTCTGGCGAAGAAAACCAAAGCGAAAGACAAAACTAAAGTTAAAAAAAAAAAGAAGACAAAAGACCGGGAGAAAAATGCCAGGGAAAAAGCTGACTGGGCATATTCAAAAAGTGTAGATGAATTCATAGCCACTGAGTTAAAACCCACAACTGAAAGCGAGACCATCCGGTTGAAACGCGATTTTGAAATCGTAGTTATGCTGCTGGAGGGCGAACATGAAATCGTAGCTACATGGGTGATAGCCACAGATGTCATCATTGCCGACCTTCTGTACAAAGTATACCAACACGTGAAAGCTGATTTACAGTCTAATATTGATGAGAGTTACCCCGGTCTTCAGAAGGAGGGATCTGCTGTGGATCCGAATGACGATGAGGAACCCGAGGCTTCTGAGGTTCAATATCCTCAAGGGAAAAATTCTCAAGCAGAGGATTGGAATGTGGATCCTGATTTTGATAAAGGCCACACAGGTCCCGAGGCCCAAAAACCTCAAGTAGAGGGATGGAATATGGACCCTAATGTTGCTGAGGAGTTCGAGCGAATACTTTTTCAACCATTCTACAATACCCACGAATATATTTTGGGCTTAGTGAAGAAAACAGATATGGCGGAGTAAAGTTGGATGTAAAGAATCAGGAAATCTGGTATTAAGCGGAAATGCTGCAGGGAAATCGTTATGAGCTCGGAGATAGATTTTGAGGATATGGAACATTCAGTTGACCCATAGCGAGCATGTGTATCAGTAATGATTGGTAGTGTAGGATATGCAAGTCATTTTTAGCGGCCACCCGTCTTTTTGTGGAGTTTATCGATGCCGAGCGAGTGGTGAATCACCAGAGAAAAATGATAAATTGTAAGCTTGAGTATCAGATGAGATATAGTTGATATTCGACATTCAGAAAGACACTTTAGTGGACAAACATTGCTAAAAAGAATGATGAATCAAGAACGCTGTATCAGAAAATTATCAAAGATGATCCTCGGTATGGACCTGATTTTGGGGAAGTGACATTTAACAAGATTCGGTAGGTTTCATTGCTTTCTCCTGAACAATGTTTGATTTCGAATTTCCAGTGCACAGACACATGGAGATTGGCATGAAAAAAGTTAAATTATGCTAGGGTATCATGTCCGACTTGTTATGTCGTATATGGCTCATCGGACGGTTCGAAAAGCAGAGTGCGCCGCCCCCACATCGGCGGGAAAAGTTGCAAGCATCGTGTCATATGCCAGAATACTCAGCACTCGCATCGACAGTGACCCTCATTTACACAACATATAAACATGATAAAGTGTGTTCCCAATTTTTCATGGCCGGTGAAACGGTGTCGTTTTAGATTCATTCTTTTGCTATGGCTCGACTGGCTATATTGATCAGACACTGTGGTGGTTGCTGTAAGACCTAAAATACGAATGGAAAGGCGTATTTTGTGCTAGTATATATGCGCTTCTTGGTAGGTAAAAACATTCCCGCTTGTAATTTTAAGCGCCGGGTTTCGCTTAACACACCCAAAATGTAATCAACAATTGTGCCGCGATTCCTAAAATAGCAGTAGGATTTTAAGTTTTGATTTCAACCACAGGTTTTAATCACTTGAAAAGATTCCGTTTAACAAAGGCAAACGTCCGAGGGTATCACAAGCCTTAATAGAACTCGTTGAAGGATGGTATTGGAGCTTCGCGATTGGTTTCATCGTCTTGTGAAGTAATGAAATTCCAAGAGTTCTGCCACATCAAACGGGCCTCGTCCCCGGCAGACAATGTAAAGGTTCTTGCAAGACATGTATAGCAGATGAAGTACTCTCATCTCAAGTAGTCTTAATTGATCACATGTGCAACAAATTGAAGCATTCAAGGCTCTCACAAACAAAAATTTCAGCTGTGCCATCCGATGGTAGGTTCAGTGGAAAAGCCATGCCATTTTTCAGCTAGAGTACCCTCTGACGTTGCGCAGGCTCGATAAGCTTAACGGGAGAAACTATTCACTGACTTCAATGCATTCGAAAGACGGCCCTTCCGTCGACCCGCTGTCTCAAGATGATGTAATCCAGATAGTTTTTGGTGTCATAGCGACGGTACTGGGGGCTCTCAGTGTAGTCTTGGCGTGGGTGATGTGGAAATCGCGTAGCACGCGAATTGAGCGGGACTCTTTGAACGAAGGCATGCTTCTGCTCTAAGCGATGAAGTCGTATAGGGTTGTGCTGACGCATACAGTAGGTCCATCTTCAGACGCTTTTGAGCTTCGCCTAGTAGTCGCAAATGCAAATGACATAGTATAGGCCTGGAGAAAGAATCGATTGTGGGCAGCGAGTTCGGCATGTGCTCGACTCTGGATAGCCAAAGTACCAGCGGAAGATTTCAAATATCTTGTCAACTCCTTAAAGGACAGTATTTGTGAGCAAGCTTGTTTTCCTCGAAAATCATGGGAAGTCATGTAAATGAGATCGTTGCTCGCCCGGCCGCGAATGACATGTGTCGATGACTGGACACACGAATAAAAGCATCGGCTGGATTCAGCTGCGTAGGCTATATTTGCTTAGACATACTACTTCCCCAAATCATCAAATATCTTATGTACCCCTCAAAAGCAAAGTGATCCCTCAAAATCCAAACAGATTTTTACCTTCTGTAATACCCACAGGAAGAGGCACGTTAGTCACCACATTACCAATTTTGGCTTTGATCTCCTTGGTCTGTACTTGAATCTGCTGCACTTCCATCAATTCATTAGCCGTTAATCGCTCGGTAGCTTCAATAAGCTCTTGGTCTGGTGGCAATAGCGTCCAAGCAATGCTAATGTGAAATGCCTCTGACAAATCAACCATATCGATAAAATTTTCCTTTTTTTTTTGTGCCTTTGCCTTGAAGTTTTTGACATCTTTGGAGGGGTGAGCAATTTTTGTGCCGTTTTCACTGGCCCTAGAATTTGCGTATAGTGGCGGCTGCCCATATTCTTCCACGACTTTGTTGCTCACATGGAGTAATTTGTTCAAGGCATTGCTTCTCGGTATATTGAGACGGAGAACTAAGAACCATCGAGTCTTTTCATAATTAGGAACCCAAGCTAAGCCGGAGAACCCGATCTCAAATCTAAAGAAAAATTAATCACGTGCCACTCCTAGTTGGATTCGGACAATGGACTTACAGACGAATTCCGGCAGATTTTATGGCTTGCTCGAATGAATTCAAGAAGCTGTCTTTGACATCTTTGGAGAATCCAATTGCTCGTGAAAGACTAACATGTAAGGGAAGAGGAACCCCAAGATCACTTGTTAAAAATGTCTGAATCTCGAATCTTTTGAGGGAAACAACTTTTGAGATCAAGGATGATAATAAACGGAATTCTGTAGTCGAAGGATACCCTCGATTGAATTAGCAAAAAGCTTGAAAGAAGAATAATTTAAGGCACTGATAGGTACTCACACTCAATATAAATATGTGTTGGCCAATTTCCCTCAATATGGGGAATAACTCTTTTTCTCCCTCCATGTAAACTTGGATCATCTCTTGTACTATTCCTTACTGTTGACGCATAAAGATCATGAAATTTGGAGGGTAGTGGAGGTAATTCTGATGATGAAGAAATGCTTCTTTTTCGCTTCAAATTATTCGAATTGGAAGTTTTGGTGGTGACATCCTTTTCATCCTTTTTGTTATGTCGATCTTGATTAGAGTCATCGTCTACGTCTACGACATCTTCTTCATCAGACGAAATATAATCGACTAGCGCCATTACGAATTTTGACTTCGGTCAGCCTTCCTTGGCCGAAAAGTATGTATGATTTGATTGCGAATGAAGAACCAGAGAGATGCACCAGAAGTGACAGAAGTGACAGAAGCAGCAATCTAGCACGAGTGAGGATAAGTGCCGGGTGTGTTTTTAACTGGGACTCCGATGAACAGATTCGTATGCTGTACCTAGTGCTCCGTACGATGATAGGGCCCCGATGATATACCTAGCTAAATATACCTAGGTATCTGGCCGGACTTCCCGTGAACGTGTGATTTTAGAGCCCAAACTGAAATCAGAAATTGATTGTACACGAACAAATCAAGCTTCATCAATTAATGAAGCTTTGAATCAATCTATGGTCCAGATCCAAACATCCAAAGCAGAGCACAGGTAAGTTGACGATTTTAAACTTCGACCCAAGGATTTTCGTATTCGTGGCAATGCAGCTGTTCAAATGATTTCGATCCTGGGCTTCTGGGCAAAATAAAGTCTAGAACAACCTTTGACCCAAATACACCCAATATCAGACGTCAGCGTGTTGAGGCTTTGCGGAGTTGGGGGCTTTTCGGTTTTCGTTTACTCTCTCAATGATCTACGGAATTATTTTTGTTGGAAGCGGAGCCTTTTGAGTGCCTGACTAATCAATATTTGGAAATTTGAGTGGAGTTTGGGTCTAAAGGGTACGTTTACAACAAATTTTAGCCTTATCTAGCCTTATCTAGCTCTTTCTTATCCGGACAAAAAATACAACTGTACACTCACTATACAAGTACTATACAAGTGGAATTACATCATTGATGCCAAGGATACCCTGAAATGCTGCGTACGACATATTATGGCTTTTTTTTCTCTTGTTAACGCATCCGGCCTGGGTCTTCCTCCATTTCTAATAATAAGTTGATGACCTACTTTTACTACCTGACTATCTAGTAGTTATTTCCTTTCACTCTCATACAACCATCTTTTCTTCTCCTCCTCTTCCTCTTCCTCTTCTCTTGCAATACCTAATCAACCAACCGAAAAGTCTCCTGTTGTGCCTTCACTATTCAAGTACAAACAAAAGACCTGCTGATTGACACTCTATTTACGGCTCACTCGGAATCACCAGATTCAATCATCACACCATATTTGATTGATAATTATCTTCAAAATGGAGAGCTCAAGTGACAAGAAATGGGTATGTTAAAGGTTTCCATTTATAACGCAATCCATTAATTCAAAGACACCAAACTCTTGATTTATACCACTTATATTCTCAACTACAAACAAGTAATACAATGACCACTAACAACTCTTGCTTCACCCAGGCTCAACAGTACCTAATCGATCCTCTCAACGGTCCCGAACCTAGCGAAGAAACCGGTCCTGGAAGTCATTTCAAATCTTCCATTCCACAAACCAAATCTAGCAGTTTCGGCAGAACCAGTTCAACTAAGAAGACACCCCAATCAACCGTAACATCCTACCCAACACCTCCCGCCTCAGCTAGTCCCACCAAATCCTCTTTCAATTCTAAAAATCCCTATGCATCTCATCGTCAATCAGCATTTGGCGGCTACTCCAATTCTAACGGCGGAAGCCTACGCAAAAGTCTCGATGAACCTATCGGTGATGGTAATGGCAAAGGACGTCGTAGAGGTAGTTCACTAGGTGAACGTTATCCAGGTGATATGTCACACAGACCCCTCGATCAATTGCGTCAGGAGACCAAAACCGCATACCGTTCTCCTCATCTCCGTAAGAAGCACATTCCAGGTGCTGATACTATCGACTCGCTCGACCGTACCGCAGTTGGTGGTGCATATCATCATGGAGGACCATATGATGCCACACTAATGGCACGTAATACGAGTTATAAAAGCTCACCAGTGGCAGCGGTTGAAGGAACGAATGCGGAGGCCATTAGAGCTACGCCAAGGGAATATATTCAGGATAGTTTGGATAGACATATACCATTGTCAGGAACGGCTGTTATTCCTCCTGGAATGCCTGGTCCGGACGGCCAGATTATGAATTATGAGGAGGGGGCGGATTTGATGAGGGAACCTGATGCGGCTGGTGGTGCATATAAGAGATGGGATCATGTGGTATGTTAACTTCTTTCCTAATATCCTTTCTACTAGTACACCATGCATATTCTACAATTAAACTATCGGATGACAGCCCATCCGCCTAGTCCATTTCCCTACAAACTTCAGACGATACAAAACCTCACCAATTGACCAAAACTAACACCCAACTCCTCTTAGAAATACCTTCCCGAAGACTACAAAGGCAAAGGCGAACCCTCCTTCACCATTGAAAAAGCGCTCAAAGACCACAAAGCCTCCCAAAAAGCTTCCCATCGCCGCATCACCTCAGACGGAAACTCCATCTATGAAATGCAATCCCGTCCTTCCACATCCGCAAACTCAAATCTCCGAGTCCCACCAACTAATCGCCAAAGAAGCGCAAGCGGAAGTAATGCTATGAGTGGCAGCAGCCGGGGCATGAATAATAATAGCACAACCAGCGGTCGAGCAATGGGAACCGTTGATTTCTCTAATGATGAAGGTGGAATGGGTAATAGCAGACTTAGAAGTCATAGTGCGGGGAGATCTCATAAAATGGGTGAGGGTCTCAAGAGGAGATTTGGGAGTTTGAGGAGGAGTTTGAAGGGGAGTGAGAATTAATTTCTCCTGAATGATTTTTCGTGTGATAGTGATAGAACGGTTGTAGTTGTGGTTGAGAGGGGGGGGGGGGGTGATAATGATCTCGGTTCTTGAGGAAAGAACATAAATATGAATATGAATATGAACATACATAGATGAAGGATGACGATAGATATATTTTTTAAAAAATTGCGGGAAAATAATTGCGCAATATGGGTATCTATTCTTACCTAATGAAAGTCGAAAAAAAAAAATTTGATAATAGATAGATAGTATGTATATATGTATAGTAATATAGTCTGTGATATATCTACCTTACCTACTCTATCTATCTAAAAATAAAATAGAATAAATAAAATCGATCAATCGAGTATTAATTAAATTATCAACTATATTTATATTCAGATCTACATTTTATATTCAGATCTACATTTTATATTCAGATCTGCATTTTATATTCAGATCTATCTTCATATCAATATCAATATCAACATTAACATTATATTATTCTCCGTTTGCCCATCATCCTCTAACTTTCCAATCCTTTATTCGTTCATCTAACTAATTAACGAACTACATACCTACATAACCAACTAACTGAGTAAGTATCCATCCCACCATCCATTTCAATAACATAATAAATAACATTATACTTTTGCTATCCATGGAATCCTGTATGGATGTACCATACCAATATATACACCAAACCCTTCGATTCAATTCAATCAATCAAATATTAATCGCCCTATCTTCCATACTCCTACTTTCCCTTCCTTCATTTCCTTCCCTTTGATTTTCTCCCAACACATCCCACCCCTCCGTTGAGACTGACTTATACCCATCCCAAACTCCGTAAAACAAAATGCACCAATGTATACTAATCCGGGTATCCCCCGCATCACCCACAAACCTTCCAATCAAAAATCCCAAACGCCATTATTATGCATAAACTACCAATGATGTGGGCCATCTAATCTTTTACTCTCTTCCTCCGGCATAAACCATCTCCAAAGATTTCAGAGATAAACTATAGGGTCCTTATGTATGACTACTCCGAATTTGTGTTTGGTGTAGCCAGACTTTTGACAACTAATGCCTCAACTTTAGGTATTAAATCTGGCATGCGAAATGGTTTAGAAACAACATCATCCTAAGTTCAATCATTAGCCGCATTCAAACAAGTGGCGTAAAGGAGCTCTTACCATTCCAGTAGCTAGGGCCGTCTCAATTTGTTCCAATCTTGCATTTGCTGTAACTGCAATGATTGGAACATGACGAACAATTGTTCCATCAGCTTCTAGTGCTCGTATCTTCTTGGTACAAGTAAGACCATCCACTAATAGGTAAATTGTAAGCATTTTATTCGAAAGTTCCAGAATAGTGAAAAGACATGTGCAACATACTTATTGGCATTTCAAGATCCATTAAAACACACGAGATGTTGGTTCTGTCACCAGTTCTCTCTTCGTGCTTCCAGAAGGAAGATGCTTCCAGTTTATGCAAAGCCTCCAAGCCATGATTGCTAACTTCAGTCACAAATCCGGCTCTATGTAATTGTTTTTGCAAAACGCGCTGATTTACAAGATTGTCCTCAACTATAAGAATTGTAATACTTTTGTAATCGACCTTCGGGCTGGGTGATATCCTAGGTATATTTATTGACTCTTCACCTATGGATCTATCTCATTGTCAGCAAGAAATTATTGCAATGTGCTGGACCAGAAGTTCTTCATCGCAGATGGATAAAAGAAATAAATTTGTACTAAATATACGTACTGGGTAGGCATACGCTCTTCAAATGAGCTATTGGCACTTTCTCCGGTTGCGCGATTCGGTGTGCGCAGAGAGGGCTTCCGAATAACGGCGTTGTGATTTGGAGAGGATAGAGGTGACGTCTCGGGCGTGCGTTCGGCTCGGCGAGCTTTCACATAAAATGCAAAACAACTACCCACGCCCTTTTCCGAAGACACTCCAATTTGCCCTCCTTGGAGTTCGGTTAATTCTCTCGAGATGAACAATCCTAGACCTGATCCGCCGTATTGGACGTGAGTACGTGGAGATGCTTGCGAAAATCGTTGAAACAGAATTGACACTTCTTTTTCGTCAAGTCCTCTGCCTGTATCTCGAACAGCAAATTTCAAATATAGATTTTCGCCTGTGCCCCATTCTGCTTCATCCATTACCAAATCCGCAACACCCGAGCGGGAAGGGAAATACTGAACAGTGGTGGCTTTGTCTGCTGGATGTTCCTTTGTCGCCCCAATACTCACAACAATTGAACGTTGGGGTTGACCAGTGGTGAATTTGATAGCATTCGTTAGTAAGTTAATCAGGACCTGTAGAAGCCGTGATGGATCCAGTTTTACCCAACTGATATTGAGGTCAGAATATGAGTCCTGGATTTGAAATTCAATAGAGATGCCGTGTTTTTCCATATCTCCTTCAAACATCTTGATGGCGCGCCTGGCCACAGATACTGGTTGCGATGAGACGGGTGCTACGACCAAAAGCGCCGAGTCCAGTTTGGACAAGGTCAGAATATCATCGACAATGCGTTTCTGATGTTGAGCACAAAGTGCGATAGTTTGGGCCGCATCGATGCTACTTTCGATGTATTCTGATATCTCCTTGGACGCTTCCAAATGCTGCATGCTTGATCTTAGACTTTTGATGGTAGGAGAAGTCAGAGCACTGGTGATCTCATCCGAGCATTGTAGGATCGCACTCAAGGGGTTGCGCATCTCATGACTGGTCATATCAATGAAGTTCTCCTGTTGTCGTTTAAGCTCGACTGCCTCTTCCGTCTTCCTTTTCTGGAATTCTTCTGCCCATTTTTGATGCGATATGTCCGTGATACTACCGAAGATGCTCATCAAATTATTATCTCCATCCCTCAGTGAAGTGCAATTCATGAGAGCCCACGTATCGGTCAAAGCATGCTTACTTTGCCATGGTGTTTTGAAACGAAACTCTTTTGTCACGTTGACTTTCTGCGTAACTAACTTGTTCCAGGTAGTCTCGACACCTTCGCGGTCTTCTTCTTTTATACTATCCATCCATGACTTTGCGCTATTTTCTGTTCGCGGATGTCGCGATATTTCCCACCAAGCATCGTTAGAGAATGTGATTTCTCCATGGGCGTTTGCAATGAACATCCCAACAGGGGCCATTTCAGCCATGCGAGTAAATCTGCTTTCACTTTCCACGGCTTCTTGGGTGCGTAGGCTGACAAGCTCCGACAATTCCCGACGATCTTGCGCTGCGATGCGTGCTGCTTTCTGGCCTTTGCGAATTTCTTCCTCGTATAGAACAACCGACGCCATTGAAGTTGCTAATTGGCGAGTCGTGAGCTCAACAAACAGACTATAATCATCATCGTAAGGTCTTCTGGGGTTCACACCCATGACCAAAAAACCTAGTATAGATTCTCTACTGGTGGCATGAAGTGGTATGACAACAGCAGCTCGGCAAGGATCACCAAATCCTACACATTCAAGACCTTCGATAAGTCCTCTTGGCAGAGTTCCCTCCTCGGTAGTAAGAAGTACAGGTCGATCAAGCTTCATAGATTCTCTCAGATATGGGGCAAACCCATCTTCACTGAGGTGAAGATCCAATGGTGTGGCGGCTGATTGATGACCTAAAGGTATACCTATTGTTCCCTCTAACACACAACAAGGAGCTTGTGACATGCTTCCAGAGTTCAAGGATCGCTGCGAGCTCATGTCACTATCGACATCCTCATTGACCGAATAGAGAAGAGCAAATGGTATGTCAAAGGGATTGTACTCTAAGGCTTTGATGACTTGTGACCAAAATCCTTTGATGTTTCTAGCGGTGGCTGTCTTTTCTCCTACTTCTCGCAGAGTAAGCATACGACGTTCCGAAATCACTCTTCTCGTTTTTTCCCATGCCGGATTGTACAACCCGACTACAGAACCATCTTCCCCGACTAGTGGAATGATACTCCAGGCAAAATAGCTCTCTTCTAGGTAACCGTTTCGCTTGATGAAAAGTCTATCTTCATCCTTCATGGTAGCTTGGCCAGATGATTTAGCTTTCGAGAACACCCCTTCGATTTCACCCCAGATTTCCACCCAACCTGTTTTGTAGCTTTGTCCCATCAAGTTCGGATGCTTTTGTCCGGCTAGTAAAATATATGCTTCATTATATATGGCTGTATAGTCATCTCCCCAGTACATGGCGGCCGGGTGAGGGCTTCCCATAATGAGATTGCACATGGCTCTCAGGTCAAAACTCCAGTTTTTCATTGGTCCAAGAGGGGTTGCCGACCAATTGATATTACGGGTGAATTGAACATGTCGAGGTAATGCTGCAGACAGTGGAAGTCTTGTCCAATCGAAAGAAGAGCCATCAATGTGTGGTACTTGATGCCTTAGAATAAGTGTGTCTGTTGGACTCGAATCTGGTACAATCGGAGCTAGGTCTCCAAAGTAATCTGTTCGCTCAGGAAATAGGCCCGTTGAGCTTGACAAGTCTTGACCTACTATAAAACCTCGGTTCTGTGCAGGGCTGGTATTATTTGCGTTTGATGAGGTGGAATTAGTTGTTGGAGGTTGAGTTCTAATGCCACTCATCACCCGAAGACGTTTTCGTAAAGTCGAACAACTCCATGTGAACCCGCCATACAAAAATGATGGTAAGCATATATCTAACGATTCGCTTTGTTTGCTCACAAAACTTAGCACCCATGCTTTAAACTCCGGAAATGCATTTGTAACAATAGTAGGAGAAGATAGATCTGCAAATCCTGCTACCATTTCCAATAACGGGTTGATGGCGCGGAGTGATGCATTCGCATATTCTACTCGTAAACGACCGCCGGGTATGTAATTATCCTGATTAGAAACATCTATTATGAAAGTTGGTCTCTCATCTTGTTCTAAAAGTTCAATTATGCCCACTTTATAAATCAATGAGCCTTCTCGAGGATTCATCTCCAGTTTGGGGGTGTTTGCGCGTTTTTGTATTCCTAGCATCGGCGTGGGCCCGGTGGATATACCAGGAGGATTCGAGTTGTTCCCCAAAATATTACCACGGGCTAACCTTTGAGTAAAGGAGCGTCAGTATCACCCCGGCTCCCCAAAATATAATAAATGTGAAAGTGATGCCATAGGAATTCCAAGGAATCTTGGCTAATAACTCATATATTGTGAAAGTTTTCAACATAAGAAATTTAGTACCAAACTGACTTGAGTGTTGCTGTACCATTGCTATCCAATTCTGGTTTCGACATAACTGGTGTATCTATATTCGGAGATCTCGGGCAAGAATACGATCTTTTGAGTTTGTGAGTTGTGAATCGGGGAGATCTGGGAGATTGTAGAGTTGTAGAGAAATCGGTTGCTGCTTCATTATCTGGTTGGGGGATATGACAATGTTTTAATTTTGCGCACTGTCGTTTTGACTAGACATATAGAAAGTGTTTAGTTTGATAAATCTGCAAAACAAACAAAAAGGATGTATTCAAGAAGGCTTACCGGTGGTTCCAAGATTGTAGTATCGATGGTTGTCTCCGAAACATTATTATCCTCCTCTCTAGAATGTTTTGAGTGCTGCCGTGACAACGACTGAGGGGCCGTAGACGATGAAGTGGTAGATGAGGCCGACGCTCTTTGAATCTCTATATCCTCTGATTCTTCTGGGTCTCCATATGAAGAAATAGAGCAGGGATTGGATTCTCGCAACAATGATAATGGGATATCAACAATACGAGTGATTTGAGGTTGAGAATTGTTTTTTGACGTGAACAGTGGAGTTTCTTGAGATCCTTGAGAATCTCGAGTTTCTAATTCTTCTGACCCGTGTGTTGGAATGGACCCCTGTCCCTTTGTCCGATCCAAGCTAGATCCATAGCTATTGACCCCACATGACGTCTGTGTTTGTTCTGATATTGGTATTGGTTTTGGTATGGGGATTGGTATGGGATTTTTGGTGATTGTGATTGTTCCGAGATTGACTTTGCTATTAACTTTGTTCACTCCTTGATGGTGGTGGTGAGGAGGATGATGATGATGATGGTGATGATGATGATGATGAGGATGATGATGATGATGATGATGGTGATGATGATGTAAGTTGTCGTCAATTTTGGAAGCAAAGATAGATTTTGATTCCGACTTCATTACGAGTACGAGTAGTGCTTCTATTAATATGAATGCGATTTGGTGCATTCAATTCGACAAGGATTGCTTTAATGCATCCCATATATTCCGTATCTCCGCAGAAAGGTAGAGGGGTGGAAGTGGAGGCGGATAAGGCGGAATCAATTCTCAGTTCTCTGCTCAGGCTGATTCCGAGATGAAGTCAAGACCTAAATCAACTCAACCAATTGGTATTATAATTATTGTAGCCTTAAAGGACTGTTAGAATCTGGCGAATCGATAGACGGTAGGTATCGTACTATTTGGCGATAGCTAATCTGGGAAGTTTGAGATGCGGCTATAGATATTGATGATAGGGGTCAATAAACAATTCTTCATAGATTTGTAATGGTCGAAAATGGCTTCGTTGATTGAAGTTGATTTGTTCAAAAACAAAAACAGCAGCAGTAGAATTCATGGCTGAGCAATTTACTAGTAAAAGTGGTACTATATATCGCAACTTGACATTTGTGGTCACTGGTTGAAGTTTCTGCTGCCCTGTGGTTAATCTTGTACATCCAAGATGGTTCCACGATAGAATCCTTCTGCTTAGTACAAAATACATGACTACTTGGTGTGGGTATGGCAGCATCAGCAAGTCCTAGGTACCTACATGCCTACTACCTATAGAAGAATAGGGATGACCATCCTTCTCTTCCCCACTGCTTCTTTATTTAGATACCTATCAAATTAATGCGGAGGTACTTTTCGTGGATAATTCTATTGAGGATAGAAATTCCACTGGACCAAAATTCATTTTAATCCTAGAACCAAGAAAGATCATTGATCGGTCTGCAAGATTATCTAGGTACGTACTGTACTGTACTGTACTGTACTGGTACTGGTACTGCAGCTAATCCTTCCCTGAGGAGCGAACCAATAATAAATCACGTCTATTGCCTCTTTTTCCCATCATTCCGGCTAAGTAAATGACAAGTCTCAGGCAGTGTATATAACTAACTACCTCGTCGTATTTGAAGTTACTGATGTCACGGTATTCAAATTCCACTCAGATACCCACTAGGTACCTATTAATTGCCTAACCGTTACCTTATATCCGGCCAACGTCTGATCCCTCCAGAAACAAATCAATGCCATCTTATCAAGTGCACCACGGAACAACACTGAAGTCTCTTTACTCTCGATCATTTGATATCTCATGGTGTCTAAGTCTCTTTACTCTTGATCATCTGATATCTCGTCGTGTCTGACTTTTCCGAGGTTCCGGGCTGACGTGACCTTCAAGGTATTCAGAAACACAAAATTTCCGAAAGCATACCGGTATTAAAGTGGAAAGACAATTGCTTGTATTGAAATGGAAATCTTAACTCTTCTATTACAAACAAAAATCTACGCTACGATACCTAGTGATCTACTAGGTCAACATTCTTCGAAATACAGTTCACATAACGTGGTTTATCAGCAGTCCGCCCATATCACTAGTCCGCCCACTTTTTGGCCATTTCCAACTCTTCCATTTCAATACGCGTTTTATCAATAATTACTTATGGAAACTCATTCTAAAGAAGTACGAATTATCTTAGCTATTGAAGCTATTAAACTTAATCCACAATTCTCAATTCGGAAAGTGGCAAACCTTTATAATATACCTCGATCTACTTTGAGGGATAGAATTAAAGGTTGTACTAATATGGCTGATTATCGACCAAAAGGTTATAATTTGATCAAATTAGAAGAGGAGGTGTTTATCCAGTATATAATCGATATAGATGAGAGAGGGTTTGCACTTAAATTAAGTGGTGTAGAAGATATGGCGAATTATATTCTCGAATCGCGGGGTGCGAAGAAGGTTGGAAAGCTTTGAGCTTATCGCTTTGTTAAACGATGCTCAGAATTAAAGACACGTTTTAATCGCGTTTATGACTTTCAAAGAGCTCTTTGCGAAGATCCCAAGCTTATTGAAGAGTGGTTTGGATTGGTATCGAATATACGGGCGAAATATGGTATTGTCGATTCCGATTTCTACAATTTCGATGAAACCGGCTTTATGATGGGTATAATATGCCTTGGAATGGTCGTAACTAGTATTGAACGATGTGGCAGAAGCAAGGCAATACAACCAGATAATCGAGAATGAGCTACAGCGATTATATGTGGTAATGGAGAGGGTTGGATTATACTTCTATTCTTGATGGTGCAAGAGCAATATCACCTTTCTAATTGGTATACCGAAAGCGGTTTTCCTACAGATTGGGCTTTTAAACCTACTTCCAATGGATGGATGAATAATGAGATAGGCCTAGAATGGTTAAAGCATTTCGATAAACATACTATTCGTCAAAGGAAGGGCAAATATCGAATGCTAGTATTGGATGGGCACGAAAGCCACGAATCAATATCTTTTCAATCATATTGCAAGTCAAATGATATTATATGCCTCAGATTACCATCATATTCAAGTCATTTAATTCAACCACTCGATGTTGGGTGTTTTGGTGTATTTAAACGTTTATATGGTTGTCAAATTGAAGGATTTATCAAAGCTCATATCAATCATATCACCAAGGTTGAATTCTTTATAATTTTCAAAGCTGTATATTTACAATCATTTACTATTCAGAATATGAAAGCTGGTTTTCGAGGAGCAGATCTAATACCATTCGATCCTCAATCTATACTCTCAAAGCTAGATATTAGGATTCGTACTTCTACCTCTTCATCTACCTCCTTGGAACTTATCAATTCCTGGATCTCTCAAACCCCTTACAATCCAATTGAGGCTTTCTTACAATCAACTCTAGTAAAAGTTCGAATGGCTCGTTATCAATCAAGCTTTTCTACATCTATATTTGAGACTGTACAAGTTTTAGCTAAAGGTACAAAGAGATTGGTATATGAAGTTACACTTTTGAGTGTTGAGAATTGTATATTTCAAAGAGCAAATAAGGCATTAAGTAAACATCGATATACTAAAAAAATTCAATTACATAATGAAGGAATACTTACTAGATAAGAAGCTGAAGATATATTATCACAACAAGAGATTGATAATCAGATTCAACACGACGAGCATCAAAATAAGGGAAATTCTAATAGGGAATCATCTACTAATCGATACTGTAGTAAATGCGGAAAGACTGGTCATAATTCAAGAACTTGTCAAAATGATATAATAGATCCTAGATTATTAGATTCTTAATAGTTTGAATCAATTGAATAAGTTATGATTGATTAATTAGAATTTGAAGTGGTTAAATGGTCAAAAAGTGGGCGGATTAGTGATATGGGCGGACTGCTGATAAACCACGTTAATTCTTTTTCTTTTTCAGTATATTCTATGTTGTCAATGCATTCCAGAACTCCGCAAGATTCGGAGCTATCTTCCGATGGTTTTAAGTTCTATTAGCAAGTCGATCGACCTGTCAAAATGCTCATCATCTCATCATCTTGATGTTGAAAATGAAATCAGTGTTAGGAGTCGATATTTCTTTCAATCAAGTCGAAAATATCAATTAACCTGGCACTACGAATTTGAGGCAGTGCGTGCTAGCACGGCCTAGCGGTCGTATTCCTCGCAAGTAAACGTTTAGCCTCCTTTTCTAACTGTGTTTATCTAGATATACTAGTTTCCTTGCACGCACTTCTGCAAAACCCCCGTGCCCGCCATGCGATTCAGGTACTATTTAAGCTAATATCACAGGTCGAAAATGGCTTGTTTATTAATAATCATTATTGACGTTCAGATGTCACGATCGATATTTTCATCAAGGCTTTCTTGAGCATATATGATCCTCAAAATTTAAGTCAAATACTGCTGATATAAATAAATTTTCGTGTGGTAGCGCCTTTTCACTATGAAAGACACTGCAGGAGGGTTAGCGGTTAGCAAACCTGGCGATGTACCTACCACAAAGTACCCAAAAAGCCGGCCACCCGCTGGCCTGCGCGAGAAGATATTACAGAAACCGCTGCCATACTACAGTGGACCGTATTCCGTTGGACAAATGGACATTGAAGTACCCGTGCGAGAACCAAGGACGTTCTCTAATATTAAGAGACAACATAAGCATGTTTTGAACCTCGAGACCGTCCTGTTCAGTATTTTCTATCCTTCAGGGTTTGGATCAGGTGAAGGGGTTTCTCCCGAAGGAGAAAAGAAGTGGAGTCGAGCAACATGGTTATCAAGGCCTCGTATTGAGACGGCAAAAGGTTACAGCAAATTTGCTGGTCTTCCTTCATGGCCAACTATCGCGTGGTTCGGCATGACAACCGCTTTCACCAAGCTTCCTGCATTCCGTAATGCCAAGTTGGCAACACATTGGCCTCCTGAAAATGCACGAGAATCTGAATCGGGATACCAGACGAAGAATAGCGCGGGGGAACCCCCTCCTGGAGAGCCAGAATCACCATGTTTCCCATTGTTGATTTTCAGTCATGGCCTGGGGGGAACTAGGACTACATATAGTTCTGTCTGTGGAGAATTTGCCAGTTATGGATTTGTAGTTGTGGCTGTGGAACATCGAGATGGGTCGGGACCACGCACTTTCATCAATTTACCAAGAACTGGTGATAAGTTTGGATCGCAGAACGCAGATCATACTGATGAAGCTCGCGAGAGAGGCTATGAGAGATTTGATTATGTTTTTCCCGAAGGAAATGCCAGAGATACTACGCCCAACAATGAACAAGGGTGAGCGAACCATTTTTCAACTTAATCGAGGGGTATAAGAGACTTGGAGAATGAAAATCGGAATATCTGAAGTCTGTTCAAAGGTTTCGGGGAACATATCCAAGTGGAAAAAGTCAATACCGAACACAAATGAGCTGAAAACACGAGATATCCATCCAGAGACCATACAATATGGAATTCACCTGATTGACCCATGTTTAGCGTCGATGCCGAACTTCGCGCTGCCCAAATACAACTGCGCCTCGCCGAAATTGAAGAAGCATACTACATCATGACCCAGATTCACGATGGAAATGGCTCCCATATAGCCCAAGCCAATCTTCGCCAAAGCTCTCCGGGCCGTATCGGTGGTTCCTCCCGCGGTCTCAAGGGCATCGACTGGGAAAGTTGGAAGGATCGTTTTCACCTCCAGCAAGTCACGATGCTCGGGCATTCTTTTGGCGCCGCCACCACAGTCGAAGTCCTCCGCACCCAAACTGAGCGATTCCCCTACGTTTCGCAAGGGATTCTCTATGATCCATGGGGAGGCGCAATCCAACAAGCAGATAGTGAATCGGATTATCAGATTCATAATCCGTTGCTTTGTATTAATAGCGAGGCTTTCATGTACTGGCCTTCGAACTTCTCCAGCATCATGTCACTTTGCCGCGAAGCGAAATCCCAAGGTACGCTGTGCTGGCTCCTCACCGTCCGCGGCAGCGTGCACATCTCGCAATCTGATTTCTCGCTCCTTTACCCGAATGTCAGCAGTTTCCTTTTGAAAATGACTGTTAATCCACGAAGAGCTATCGATTTAAACATCAATGCCAGTTTGGAATTTTTGAAAATGGTCATGCCGAAGAGAATCAGTGCGATGAATAGGGGTACGGATGAGGGGATACTTCAGGTGGAACAATTGGATCAGTTGCCTGATGTGCATCAGCCGAAGGATAAATATATTGCAGGTAGATTGCGAATTCCACATGAATTACGCATTCGATTAACGCCGCTGTGGATGAGGAGATACACGAGAGAGGAGACGAAACAATGTCAGGAGGGAGGTAATGATAAGAATGGGAATAGAAAACGGGGGGAAAATATTGCGAGGGATCCGCTGGGAAACGTATTGCCGGGTTTGGAAGATTTGGAGGTAGGGGAGGAGGTTTGGATGCATGTTGCTCCTACGGCGGAAGAATTGATAAAACATGGCATTGAGGGGAAAAATGGGAATCAGAGTGCGGCGAGGGAGAGGGATAGAGATGGAGGGAATAGGGGTGGCATGGTGGATTCCGGGGGTCCTGCGGAGGGAGGGGAACATGAGATTGAAGGGGGTGGGGTGGTGGGTCATAGGGGGATTGAACAAAGGATGATGCATAGAGGATGATGCATAGAGGACGAGAGAAACAACGGATGAAGACTTGTATTGATATTATGTCGGATTTTGTATATATATGTAGACATTGTAAATTCTTTAGATTTGGATAATTGCAGAACAGTAACTACAACTATCATTCCTTCCCACACACATAATTCAATACTTGTCTCTTCGCACTCTCAACCTCATGCCGCAACACCATATTAAATATACTATACAAACACCTGTGGAAATACATGTAACACAAGCCCATACCAGAATACCTGGTGTATATATTAAAAAAAATGAAGAAAAAAAATGGACACAACATTTATGGCGGGGTAGGTAGGTTTTAATAGTGGGTTGATGAGTTTATATCAGACGCGAGTTCTTCTTCAGTGTATGGGAAATACCTAGTATACCCTGTGTTCGGAACGGGCCGTGGAGAGCTGGGGGGTATTTTCGTGTTTGGTTTGGTTTGTGTAATTTTCCCAAGTGGTTTTCTGATTTGCGTTGTGAGTATGTAATCTTATGTACTGTGAATGGTTGGGAAGGGTGTGGAAAATGTAAGGTTGACATGCGAGTCGGATGTAATACAACCGAGCCAGCTGAAATTCTGTATACAGGGTCCACAAAGTTCAAACACCTAGATCCTGGTGTCGATCATTTTAAGTTGGTTTCTAGAGTGAAGTGGGTTAATTGATTCTTGGGGTCGAGTCCAGACACATTACTCTGTACACAAGATGAGTGGAAAGAAAAAAAGAAAAGAAAACCTTCGAAGCTGGATAGTGGATCAGTCTGAACCCTTGTTTATACATACATAATATCCTGCAATTCGTGACTAAAATAGGTATAAATAACAAAGCCCTTATCCGGTTTCTGTAAAGTCTGCTTGCTTTAACCTTAACCATTCACATCGCCGATGCGGTCTCATTTTCTTGTTTTGGGTGCTTGTACGGAGTACCTACTTACTTCATACAATCAATCAGAATGAAAAAAGAAAGAAAAAATCGAAATTCGGCGGACAACGAAAATCATACGGGCGGCGAATATCAATTTCAGCACCTGCGCCAAGACATAACACGAGCGAAAACTACTGATTAAAGACAAGGGTTTTCTAAAACTGTGAGATTCTTTCACCATCTGTTACTCTTACCTTGTTACCTCTTACCTCTCACCTATTACCAGATCAGTTTACCAAGGTGGGAAGTGGAGAGAGAATTGAGACAGAAAGGAAAAAAGAGCCTGTAAGATCCGCCAAATCTGGGGAAACCCCCAGAGAATCTGCAAAGTATCATTGATATTTTTGCTAATTCGTTTCTTCATTTTCATTTTCATTTTCTATCTAGTTAGTTAGTTGGTTGCGTTGTTCTTGATCGCATCATATCATAACATATCACCAACCTAACATCTCTCTATCTATCACGAGGTAGCATCAATTTTCTTTCCTCTCTACTCTCTACTACTATTGCACCAGCATTAGACATTCGTTTTTTGATTCCATTTGATCTTGATATCCCGTATTTTGCTACTGTTTTGCATATGCGCACATTCGCACATTCGCTTTTACAATTAATGTTGTTCAGAAGAAGAAGATAAATGCTTCAATAATCTCATTGCTTCATATCATTTGCTCTTTTCTAGATCTTTGCTCACCAGATAATCTCGAATCACCGTCTTACAATTCGATACCAACATTCACTACCCGGAGTCATCACTGAGAGCTGCGCCGAATAGCTCAAATGTGTCAAGCACCCCAATAACCCTGTACTTTATTAATCATCTATCACATTTTAATTCAGGTACTATCTCGAAATGAATCCCAAGGAGAAAGAGAAACATGGCCGTTCGGAAGCAGCACGGAGAAACACACTTCAACGTATGCTCGATTTAGAGAAGAAGAACAAGGTACGCAAACAATACCTCACATTGCCAAGTAATATTGCCTAACATACATGAACTAGCTGCAGCGCATGCAAGCCTCGACAATGACAGTCAGTCAACCGCTGCGTAATACCTTCTTTCGCGAAAGGCGTCCGAGTATTCCTAATGTATATACCTATGCTCCTCCTCCCGAACGTCCTTCCCCAGTCAGACAATCAGAACGAGCAATGACTGCTCCAACATTATCCGTTGCGATACCTCCCACGCAGAGCTCCAAAAAGCCTGAGACGAAAATCAAAACATCTAAAAATGTAGTTTTAATTGAGCCGGTAAAGGAGAAATCACTGGAAGTTGAAGCAGATGCAGACGATTCTGATGCATCCTCGATATGTCGGTCGCCTGCTTGGGATGGTGGTGATGGCAAGCAAAGAAGAATAGCTAGGAAAGAAGCTCAAGATCTGCGCAAGAAGGAAGAGGAGCGGTTAAAGAAAGAAAAAGAAAAGGCCGAAAAGGAGACCCGTGCCGCGGCACAAAAACAAAAAGGTCGATTGAGCAAGACGCCTCCAACCAACAAGCGCCTAAGTAAAACGGTTCCCGCAGTTCCAGTGGGCCGAGCCAACTCTGAGCCTACAGTCCCAGTTACTCCAGAAATAATACAATTGAGTCCTGATCCCGATGATGGAAGACGATCAAGGCGAACGAGTTTTGATCTTGGACTCAAGAAGCTTATGTCTTCTTTCAGATCCAGATCCAGGTCCACAAGCGTATCTGCATCTGCAACACCACGAACCCAATCTATCTCGAACTCTCCAAATTCATCAGGATTCATAGGAGGCTTAAAATTACAACAATCTAATGAGAATCAAGCCCAAAACGAACCCCGAGACGGAAAATCCTCAAATACTAGAACAGCTGGTCACAGTAACAAACCCAGTCAAAGTCGGCCACCAATCTCACTTGAGAACTCTCGATATCGCGCATTGGACCTGTTGAGTTCTTCAGGAACTGGTTCACCCGCTGTCGAATTACCAACGAAATTTCAAAGTGAGGACTCTTCTAGTCCCCATACTCTGACAGAACCGGAGCCCAGTAAACAGCCTTCGAGTGATCTAGAACCAATCATGAGTAGAAATCCTCGAGCCCGAAAGCCGAGTGAAAACTTCAGACCAGATCATATTACCGAGTCAACGGTGAATAAGGCTAAGCCTCAATCGCCTGCTGCTCCTCCATCTCCAGGATTTAGATTTGGCTTGGAAAAACACAAACCATCAACTCAAGAATTACAAGAGCCTTTGTATTTTCAGAATTTTGATACTCCTCCTGAAGCTGTGAACTCTGAAAATAACGAATATTTCCCCAAGCAAAAGCGACACGGCAAACAACAAGATCAAAGTAGCTCATCACACGACATGAAATTGAACGCCGCCCCAAAAAGAGAAATCATGAGAAGAACACCGTCAATCCATAATGCGAATGGTCGTAGTAAGTCGGCTTCTGGAGCTAGAAACGATCCGGAATCAGTAGAGAATGGAGAAAGTTTTCGTGCATTCCTTGACAGTGAATGCGCGCCTCCAGGTTTTAAGCTCACTCCACAAGCATCTCAAAGCAGTATCCAACCAGAGGAGGGTATGTTTTCCAGGCGGGATCTACAAGAATCATCTTTATACCCGAGTCCATTATCAACTCAACCCAAAGGTGACAAGGATGCTACAACGACCACATTTGGTAAACATCTATCTGCAACGACCTCGCCTTCTCTACAAACTTCTCATCTGGACGCACCTCTCAAAAAGCTACGTCCACAGTCCACTCTTTCGCCACGCACCAATGGATTTGATAGCAGATCTGCACTGCCAAGTCAATCTGGTCGGAGAGTATCAGAACCCGAGTATTTGTCTCCGATAACATCACCACCACCAGAAGCCAACCCAGCATCGCGGGAGAAACTCTCTCCGCAGACGGCTAATGTAACCTCACCTCGTCGACAAAAGAAGGATCGAAGATCCAGCTCTAGATCTTTCACCGGATCAAGTGAGGAGTATTTGAGCTTCGATGAACAATCCAATATTACGACTCCAGCAGTATCGAGACCACAATCACAGAAGGGTCCTATTGTAGCTAGTCATGATACCGCATCCCGCCAATATCACAAAATCCAAGATTCTTGGAATCAAACTCCCCTTCCTATCAGACTCAAAGATGAAGATGGCAATACTACTACCCTAAATGGTGAGGCGACCCCTAAAGCACAGTCTACAAATCCTCATGCATCTTTAGCTTCTGCGGACCCCAATACAGAAGCGGGGGTTGCAGAGCTTCAACGGAGACTTAGTTTGAGTAAATCGTCATCAACTACTGCACTGCAAAATACTTTGAATTTCCTCCCAAAGCTTAAACATCAACCGTTACGTCCACGAAAGAGTCAGGGTAAACGACAAACAAGTGAGGGAAATAACGTGTCTGGAAATGGAAATGAAAATGTCGGTAAAGGAAAACGAGAATCTGCATCCGCATCTGCTTACGCGCAATATAACGATTCGAAAAACTCACTCATGTCATCGCCCGTTCTCAATGGAGGTGAATCATCTAATTCAAACGGAAATTCCAGCTCCTCAGAAAAAGACAACAACAACAACAACAACAACAACAACAACGAAAGTAGTCAATACCTCCGCTCTGCGCGTCTCGCCATTCCTCCCAAAAAAGGTCCTCGTTCCTCGGCGCATCAAATGGCAACATCCTCGGCTCAAAGTCTTCATAGCAATGGACAAGGTGGTATTGAACCAATGGCGAAAATGTTTGTTATCTGTTGTGGATGCAAGTATTTTCATGATTTGCCGAGTAAACTTTATGAGTGTATGGCGAAACCGGAGGCGGTGGTTAAGGATGAGGGATTGGGAGTTAGTGGTGTGGTTAGTACGAGGGTTAGTTGTCCTTGGTGTGGACATGGTATGAGTACGAGGTGTTGCGAGGGGTGGGCGGCGGTGGTGGTTTTGAAGGAGAGGTTGCATTAGTGTTGGGAGGAGAGAAGGGGAAGAGAGGGGAAGAGAGAAGGGGAAGAGAGGAGAGCATATTGGAGGGAGTGCGGGAGTATGGGAGTTTTTATGTTTTATGATTTATGGAAATGGAAACGAAAACGAAGTGAAAATGAAACGGAAAATTTAGCATGGAAATGGATAGCAGATTATGGTATGGCGACAAAGGACTATGATTTTGGATTGGACTTGGATTGTATTTGGGATTGATTGAGATTTTTCTAAAATCTACGACCGGTGGGATTGTTTTGGCATGGATGGTATGGGTGCATTGCATGATAGATGGATGATGGAGGTGGTTCATTCAAAATGGTTAAGTTCAACATGGAAGATGAATAAGATGAATAAGAAGAAATGATAAAACAGCAAATGGGATAAATGACTGATAATGAATTTACATGGGGAGGTAGATACTTGCAGGATATATTTGAGCGCTGGTTTTGATTTGGGCGTTCTTTTGTATAGGGATGTTGGTGGATGTGGATTTGGAGAGCAGTTTAGCTACCTAGGTAGTTTTTTTTGGCTGGAAGGGGGTGAGGGGCAAGTGGGTGTGGGTGTGATTATTGGTTGTGAATTGTTGTGAGATAGTAGATGAATGAATGAAAGAATGGATGAATGAATGAATAAATAAATGAATAGCTCAATTGTTTTAAGTCTGTGTAATGTTTTTGATGCGTGAGACTTGTGCGATTGTGGGATCGGGGGAAAGAGTGTGGCTTTGAAAGGTGGGCAAGGAAGACGGGGTTGGGGGAGAGGAGGGGGTTATTAGACGTAAATTGTCCAACGAGATTTACTATTTCAAGTGAAGGATGCCGACAAACTATTGACATTTTCCATTCTGAGCTACTTGAGCAGCATGGCTGAACCAATTTCAGTGACTAAACATCCTGACTATGTCCGACCTCACACCTTCTGCCTCCATCCTTCTACCTGAGTTTGTAGTCCGGGATAAACCTGAAGCTTATTGGCATTTTCCTGAGAGGCAATTAAATCACTATACTCACCCATTCTACTACTACTGAGCTGGGGGAGGCACGTAACTGGTCGAATATTTGTAAATTGTTTATCCACAGTCAATGTTCGTACTAGTATTGCTCGTATTCCGTATATTGGTCTGTATAAGGATGCATAAAGAATTTTTCGAAAGTATAAACATATATAATGTTGAGTCATATATCACTGAAAATATTC
The DNA here is from genome assembly GCA_029531795.1 of Sclerotinia nivalis. NCBI lineage: Eukaryota > Fungi > Ascomycota > Leotiomycetes > Helotiales > Sclerotiniaceae > Sclerotinia > Sclerotinia nivalis. The sequence continues at coordinate 1,455,316 of JAPEIS010000005.1, read as the reverse complement.
AATATTATTATAATGTCCAAATCAAGATTGAGGTGCAAGTTGGGTTCGTTTCGGAGAACAATCGGAGAAGCCCAGCATAGAAGAATTCCGAATTTGAAGATTCGGCAACTTTCCGATGTTGCTGATTCTCATGCCGAGTTTTTCCATCCATTTTGTAAACAACTACAAACAAGTCGAGAACATCACAACTTCTGGTATAGTGTAACACAGCGAGCGCATCATTGGCTTGATACCTTTCTCACTTATTGGAAAGCTTTATTGTCAGGCAGAATTCACGATGCAAATGTCTTAATAGATGGATTCGACAATACGAGAAATGATATAGTGAATTCCTAGTCTGAATCTAAGAACTTCGCTCATTACTACACGTTCTATTTTCATGAGGTTTCCTGTTCCTGTATTACAAGATGGAAAATTTTCCTTCAGTTCGGTATGTAAAGCATGTAATTTGATTATTAATCACACCTACCTGTCTTGTTGCATGTATTAGGCTTTTTATGCAGCAATTCTTATCTGATGCCTCCGATTATGCTGTACAATTGAGTAATCTTTAATTCTCCGAGTTATCTTCATTTTTTTGGCTGAGCAGGCCTTGTATGCTCATACATGTTGATGTATCACGTATGACGCATTCAGAGAACTGAACGCCAGTACGCTCACTCTCCACGAATACTCCGTTGATACCTTCGGAGTCTGGTCGAATTTGTTGATGTGCAGCTCACATAGAGATCTACGATAACTACAAAGTATGTCTAGCTCCTTTGTCCGTGAGTAGAACTGAAGCATCAAATTTTTATAAATTTTATTTAACCAGTCTCTGTACTAAAAGACCCCCATACATACTTCATTTCAAAATCATAATCCACAATTACACTTTACAAAATGGCATCAAAGGTATGAAAATCCAATGATCTATCTCGGCCACAACTGACTTCCCGTACAGCTCGGTTCCCCCGAAAGACCTGTTTACACTTTAGCCGAAGGTACTTCGTCCATGGATCTTTACTAAATGTTATAATATTAACCTGTCTTAGGAATACCGGTTGCCGATCCAACTACTTCCGTACGATTAAACACTTTCGGTTTAGGAGGTCTTATGCTATTGCAAGATACACAATTAATCGAAACACTTGCGCATTTTGCTCGAGAAAGAATCCCAGAGAGGTATGTATTGCAAAGGCATTTGAAGATAGTCACTAACAAATTGCAGAGTAGTCCATGCCCAAGCAGCCGGCGCTTTTGGCGAATTTGAAGTTACTCACGACATCTCAGACTTGACTTCAGCAGCCTTCTTAAATGGCATTGGAAAGAAAACTCCTTGTATGGTGCGCATATCCACGGTAGGAGGCGAGAAAGGTTGTCCAGATGTAGTACGCGATGTGCGAGGATATGCCATGAAGTTTTACACCGAGGAAGGAAACCAAGATTTCGTCTTCAACAATACTCCTGTATTCTTCATTCGCGATCCCATCAAATTCCCTTCCTTGAATCGATCCCACAAACGACACCCGCAAACCAATGCCCCGGATGCTGACATGTTCTGGGACTTCCACAACAATAACCCGGAAGGAACTCATCAAATCATGTACCTGTTTTCAGACCGAGGGACTCCTGCTTCACTACGTAATTTGAACGCGTACAGTGGCCATACTTACAAATTTACCAAACAAGATGGTACGTTCAAGTATGTACGATTCCACTTCATTTCAAACCAGGGAGTGAAAAGCAATACAGCTGCAGATGCAGAGAAACTCTCAGGTGTGAATCTGGATCACCATAAGTTGGATCTTTTTAATGCTATTGAGCGTAGAGACTTTCCTAGCTGGACAGCAAGTGTTCAAGTGATGGATCCCAAAGACGCAAAAATTTTTCGTTGGAATGTGTTCGATATGACCAAAGTCTGGCCACACAGTGATGTTCCATTAAGGCCCTTTGGTAAGATGACCCTAAATAGAAATGTAAGGTAGTCTCATCCACCTATTACTCTCCTTCCACTAATTGCGTGTAGCCGAACAATTTCTTCGCAGATATCGAACAAGCCGCTTTCTCGCCCTCGAATATGGTTCCAGGTATAGCCCCATCCGCAGATCCAGGTAAGTTTTCACTCCTGTCTTTACATATAAACATCGCTAACCATCCCTACCTTTGAAAGTGCTTCAAGCCCGTCTTTTCTCATATCCAGACGCCGCCCGGTACCGCCTCGGCACAAATTATCAGCAACTCCGATCCAACGCTCCTCATTGTCCCGTCTACACGCCATATCAACGTGATGGCCTTTCTTCCATCAACGGCAACTATGGCCCAGACCCCAACTATGTTCGATCAAGTTTTGTTCCACTTGCTCGTGCGAGTCGGAATGTTCAGGCTGTACATGACATTCAACATGAAGTTTGGAGCGGAAAGGTAACCGCGTTCACGAGTGAGGTCGCAGACGATGATTTTGTACAACCGAGAAACTTTTGGAGAGAGGTTTTGGGAAATCAGGAGGGTCAGCAGGAACATTTGGTGGGTAATGTTGCCGAGAATTTGATCAATATTAAGGAGGAAAGAATTAGGAGAGAGGCAATTGGTAAGACTTGTGTTTTTTCTTGTGTGGTTGGTGACTATGAGGCATTTGTGACTGACTTCTATCACAGAGATATTTGGGAGGGTTGATAAGGATTTGGCGATGAGAATAATGAGAAGAATTGCGGAATTGTCGACCTTACGAGGAGCAAGATGACTATCATGATATTTAACAACATGATATTGTCTGAACACGCCGAACGATTTATCGAAGCGGTTAGGTGGTTAAAGCATTTGGCGAGTATCATCCTATTATTTTAAGATGAGCAAGAGGCTCTCAGTATTTTTTTGTTGTGCAGTTCTTTGATGTTTGGATAGGTAGATGTAGTAACGAGAAATAGACTTTGGCTTTTCCGTGAAACCTACTTGGCAAACGGGACACATTTGGCACTACATACCTCTTTTGAGTTTATGAGCAACCATAAAGCATTGACATGAAATCATTCAACACCCGTGAAAGTAAAATAGTAGCTTAGATCTCATCAGAGTGGTGTAAAGTCCTGAAAAGGTAAGAACGAATATCCCTAATCTCCTTCCACTTCGAGACGTCTTGAGCATTACCCTCCCTTACACCTGTTCCCATAACGTGAACCTCTCAGGATTTCTCTTTCCCTCTTCAAAAAGGCCGTTCTATGATTCCTCTTTTCGTTTGCTTACTATAACATTAAAATACTATATCAATTCTTTAGTATTCAAGTATTCGCCACAAAATGGACGCATTGGAGTGGAGCTCAAACCTTGCGGTAAGAAACAAAGAGCCTATCGTCACTGTGAGAGAAGTCTTACAAGATTCAGAGTGAGTACTACTACTTTGCTAGAATATCCAGTGCCGTCTATTTCGATGAGATGAGTTTACTAAGGTGTCTCAACATAACAGTGTCGAAGAGCAAACAACAGATCCATCCTCCTCCTGCAGCCCCCGCAAACGCAACCATTGCGAAGTAGAGAAAAACTCGTATTTTACTCCATCAATTCGGTAATTTTCCGAACAAGATTGAGCATTGAAGTGCATTTTGACGTTGCTTATACTTTTAACCAGAAAGCCAAGTAGCGAGAAAGAGCAAGTATCGCCAGCGAAGCGCCATCGCAGTGGCCGAGACCTTGGATCGATTGGTTTACAGTCAGAGCATGATCTCAATAGCCGAGGAACTGTTCTTGTGGAATCGTGGGTGTAATGGGAGATTGATCGCGCATATCAAGCTGATTGTCATACAGAGAGACTACCACATCGAAACATGGCAAAGAAAAAGTCCCTGATACGCCAAGCCTGGGAAGAAGATTCGGAAGTTTAAAGCCGGCACAACTGTAGGTATACTCCTAGGTTGATTCTAAACTAACAGTGCTCTTATTGATGCTAACGTGGATACCAGAGGATTATCACCATCTCCGGCATCTCCATCTGAGTACAGCAGATTAGGATCCTCTACAACTGTGCTTGAGAATTCCAGATCACATGCCCTTTTGAACACCCCCGAACTTTGTCACTATAAAACCTACAACCTCGAAAACTCTTATGAGAATTTTTCCAACAACACTTTCGAAGGTCCTAGTTCCAAATTCCAAGAACCCGACAATAAGTGCGAAGATGTTCCCAACGATACTGAAGCCGAGAACGAGTACGAATTTATTTCCAACACATTCGAATCCCTCTATCCACTCGTCGAAGATTGGATCAACCAACAAAAGTCTCAACTCGATACTGTCACTGAAAGAATCAATCGAATTTTGGGTTTTATACAACAAGGTGAACGACTGCAACAGAACGTTCCCACTAGTGAAATGGCTTCTCAATTGGAGAACCTGATCGAGGAGATTACAAATGGTATCACAACAAAATCGAGTATCAATGATTCCAAACCTAGAGACCGCTACTGCCAACAACAAAGAAATTTTATCGACCAATTTCGAGTGGTCTTTATGACAACCGACGCTTATCTGTGTTTGAAGGAACTTGTCAAACTTGCCGATATCAGATCGACTATGATCGGTTTGGCGGAAAAAGAGGTCGAGTTTATCAATACTATTGAGCAGCTAAACACTTCCCATAGGAAGGCGATGAAGGAATTGCACATGCTCGAGCCGAAAAACACAATTGAATACTCATTGATTCTTGACACGAACCTTCGTGAGTATACAAATCTTTCGAAGATGATCATGGCTTTGAAAGAAGAAATGGCGGCTTTCTATAAATATTAGTGGAAATGAAGTATATTCCGGTGTGCAATAGAATGGATTAAAGTGGAGTTAATGGGCTGTTTTCATCAATATATTTACACCTACGTGCTTCAACTTTTCGAAGTTAGAGTAACATGTAGGAATGCTTCTATAGCTGATGACATCATTTTTAACTCTGCGGAACATACAGCTTTGTTTTAAGCTCTTTTTTCTCCCCAACCAGGGAGGCTTTGTACAATAGCCAACTAGAAAAGATTAGTTGCCAAATAACATAAATAGAAAATCAAATTTTATCATATACTGTGCGCTGATAGGAATTTTGCAATGTGCACAGTTACTTGGTATTTTATTCTTCATACTGTGGTAAGAACGCTGGCATTCTTATACCACGTCAAAAGAGGATTCTCCCCATTCTTGGTCTCCGTCTGTCCCACATAAGCCCATCGGTTCAGAAACTCTTCATGTGATAAAACTTGTGTGAATTTCCCTGTGATGGCTCTGTATACATTATCCATGACCGCGAAATCAGTAGGGAACAATATGTCGAAATACCCTTGATGTACCTATTTCGTATTAGCCCATGAAGCGATGAAGGGGAGAAGGATAGTTAAGCTCACAAAGGGCGTCGACACAGGAACTGTCCTCCTTTTATATCTCGTCTGCACAACTGGTGCATTAACTCCCTTGATTGTATCCGGCAGCGAATGAAAATCACTCGTCACCAATCTATGTGCCGGGAAATACTTGGCCAATATATCGAAGAATTGCATAAGTCTCGTAGGTATATATTCTGGCTGACTAAGATTCGGAGCGAATGGCATGCTATTCCTCAACGATCTCACTAATTTGTTCTGCGGAAGTGGGTGTGGATATTTTCCATTTGTAGCAGCATGTCGTACGCGGAGGAAACGGGATGCTATGGGGTCGATAGTGGGTGTGTAGAACTCGTAGAAGTCGCCGGTGTTGGATATCAGGACGGTGCCTTGGAGAGGTTCTTCCGTGACAGGGTCATATCGAATGGAGTCATGCGCAAAGTTGTCGAATACTTCCATCGCTAGGAAGAAACATGGCGACGGTACTATCTGGTTCCATTCAAAGACTGATTTGTTGATGATTTCAACTTTAGATGAATGTCCTCGAGAATTGGCGTTCCTTAAGAGGTGTAACTTTTGTAAAAATGCGAGATTGCTGGATATCTCAATGATCTTGAACTTTGTGCGGGCATAAACCTCAGGTTCTGTGACGCGAATGTAGTCGAGGATATTGAGCATGAGGGTGCCGTTTCCGGCTCCCATTTCGTAGATTATGAGATCGTGGTATGGGTATTGCCATATTTTGTAGTTGTTGACCAAATACCGGGCTATAGCTTCGCCGTAGTAAGGCCTGAAGAGCTCCGTCGGTGTATGCCATAGTTGACGGGTCTCATTGGGGGATTTAAGATCCAACTCGTCCTCAAACTCGGTGTACCGTTGACCCAGGAGACGGTGAAAGGCGGGTTCATCTTCGAGGGAGTTGAAATCGAAGGGTTCGCCAGGAGTGAAGATTACGACTTGTTTGGAGAAATAGCCATAAGAAGAATTGTATAAACTATCTGCATAGTATGTCAGGAAGGTCTGCTATATGATAAAGAGCGGTTTGTGAATACCTTCGATAAAATCTCGCGTCAGCATCTTTACACGCCTAGGTCTTTCTCTCCTCCCTCTAAGCTGATCTGCTGTAACCATGGGATATTTATTGAACTCCTCCATCATATCTACAGGAAACAAGTCTGTTCTCTGCTGCCAATGGCTTTCATTCTTGCTCGTCTCCTTCACCCCTCTGCCCCTCCTACTGGTGCTCGACAAACATCTCAACTGCGTACCATGCCCATTCCAAGCTCGAGAGGATAACGAGGAATGAGACCGTAAAACTCGACAATTTTTATGTCGGAATAGCTGCCGGAACAGTTGTGCCACAATTGGAGAGTCCATAGACAAAAGAGTTTAATTCCTACTGTGTGTTTCTTGGGGAACCTCTTGTCACAATGTCAAGTTCTGGTTGGTCCAAGCTTCTTTCCACAAAGTTTTGCAAGGATATTTATTGAGAGAGTAGTCGAGTTGTGAAAATCACGACATTAACAAAATGTTGAAACCTACTATCTATGATTGATATGATGAAAATACGATGATAAGATGTCTATGAGCAATCATCCCAAGGCATATGGAACTGCGGCAGTTGCAGTTGCATTCGTCGCAGGAGTTCTGTTGACATTGGGTTTCAAGGATTTATATCCAGATTTAGAACGAAGATATCAAAGACGGCGAAAGGGGAAGGGAACTGGAACTATTGCATCTGATTCTTCATCATCTGATCTAAGGCCAGTGGGGTCTAACCTTCCTCCATTAAAACTAGAAGACCGAACTCGGAAATCAATCGTTGGATTACCAAAACCTCCAATCCCAGAGGGAATAGAAGGATGTATTGGGAACACACCGTTATTCAAGATTAAGAGTCTTTCCGATGCAACAGGATGTACCATTCTTGCCAAAGCGGAATTCCTCAATGGAGGTGGAGGAAGTCCTAAAGATAGAGTAGCGTTGAATATGATTACGATGGCAGAAGAGGAAGGATTCTTGAAACCCGGTCGAGGAGATACTATTTATGAAGGCACTGTTGGATCAACTGGCATCTCACTTGCAACTTTAGCACGTGCTAGAGGTTACAAAGCATATATCTGCATGCCTAATGATCAGAGCACAGAGAAATCGGATCTTCTTCATCATTTAGGTGCCACAGTTGAAAGAGTCACACCTGCACCAATCACTTCTACAGAGCATTTCGTCAACCTGGCAAGAAGAAGAGCAAAGGAGCATACAGCCTCCAAAACGGATTCCAGTAGAGGCTTCTTTGCCGATCAATTCGAATCCGCTGCAAATTATCGGGCGCATTTTCAATCTACAGGACCTGAGATTTATGCCCAGACAGGAGGGGATGTGAGCAACTAAAACTCCGGAAATTTTACACAATTCTAACTGATGACATTTAGATTGATGCGTTTGTGGCCGGCGCTGGTACAGGAGGAACCATCTCAGGAGTAGCACTCTACTTAAAACAAGAGCAGCTTATGGGACAAGACCTAAAAGTCGTACTCGCTGATCCCGAGGGAAGTGGTCTTTACAATAAAATGAAACACGGTGTGATGTTCTCTTCAACCGAGAAAGAAGGTACGAGACGTCGGCAGCAAGTTGATACTATCGTCGAAGGGATTGGAATTAACCGCTTGACACAAAACTTCGAAGCTGGACGAGAAATTATCGATGACGCCGTCAAGGTGACAGACTTGCAGGCACTTAAAATGGCGAGGTGGTTAGTGGAAAAGGATGGAATCTTTGTGGGAAGTAGCAGCGCTGTCAATTGCGTGGCAGCAGTTGCAACGGCATTGGAATTAGAAAAGGGAAGTACGGTGGTCACTATTCTTTGTGATAGCGGAACGAGGCATTTGAGTAAATTTTGGAAGAAGGTTGGGGAATTGGGATTGGAGGAGGAACATGATAACCAAGACTTGCTGGCTCACTTAGGCCTGCGACCCACAGGAAAGTGAAAATGGTGATAGACTCACAAGCCTCCACACCCAGCAAGAAATTGTATGGTAAATGGTTTTCACGGGTCACAAAATGACATTCGTACAATGCTCAATTTAGGTCAACGCGATTCGCCTGCCTCCAGTTTTGTTATTTGGCATTGCTTCATATGGCAAACAGACTTTTGTTGTTCGATCTCTTTTCACACAAGTCCCTTCATTGTGAAATCGCAAAATAATCTGCTTAGTGGCCTCCCTCCTTTGCCTTTTTAAATGGGTAGGTGAGATGACACTCATCGCCTCAAGTATCGTTGAAGATTCTAGACGGGAGTTCGAGGTCAACTGAAACAGTGTCATTTTTTGATATCGCATTATTTCATTTGATATGGTCATCGTATAGAAGCAAAGTGTTCAGATGCGGCATATTTGAATTTAAGCAATCGATAGTTGTAGTCAGCATTTGACGAAGAGGGTTCATTTCATTCAAATGGGCACCGAGTATAAGTTTGATTGTTGAACCATATGATAATGCTAGTCATACGCTTATCCACCACTTCCCAGGCCAGATAAGAGAACAGAGAGTGTTCGCTCAAGTTCGGCGCCCGAGGATTACCAATCGTCTGGATGCAGAGGAACTGGCCGATTGCCTAGGGTGATGCCTGGGATTCCGAAGCTAGCCTTGTCATTAGATTTCCAGCTCGCCCCTTTTGCCTCTACTAAACTACTAGTATAATTTTCTTTTGACGTACTATCAGGCTTCACTTCAGGATCAGGATTGATCAACTGCTCTGTTTTACCTATAACTTATCATTAATCCTACGACACTCGATGCAATGAGGCATCCTACCTTACCGAGTCCAAATTGGGTGAAGTTGTGGCAGATAGTCTCCCAGTTTCCGGCGGGCACGTCGTAAGTCTCATGCATGATGCCGAGATGTGGATGTTCGCCCCTAAGATAAGAGTCCCAACCTTTTCTGTGGCTATCTCCATTTGCGAATCTTTGAGGATGTTCGATGCTTTTCCAATACGATATCCAAATCATAACATTGCAATTTTCGTCGTCGGTTCCCACAAGAGTAGAAGTTTTGCCAAGATCTGCACGGAGTATATGTCAGCTATAGACATTTCCATCACCACAGGCTATCAGGATGGTTGAGAAAAACTTACATCCTGACGTTGCTTTATTAGTGATGGCATCACGCCACATATCACTAATTAATTCTGAAACATGACTGAAACCTGGAGCAAAGCGACCCATAGTTGCGCTAAAATATGAAGATTATGAGCTACATGGCCTAGGCCAACAATGTTCAATCTAAAACATACCTATTTGAACGAGCTCCTAGCAAGAAGACGACAACACTTTTACCTTTGCCATCACCACTTTCTGGAATTGATCCATCTGCATTGACGAGTTGAGCAGTCCACCTTCCTTTGCGCAAATCAGAAAAGGTCTTGCCAGGAAGGAGACCAAATTGTTGCAAAAGATTCTTGGCAACGCTGCAAAAAATCACAAGTATAGCGGGTAGAGCAACAATTCGATGAGGGCAAACGACAAAGAATAGTGCTTGGATGAATGCCCCTGTGTACAATAATGTCATGAATTTGAACTCATCCCGTACGATATTCAATGAAGGGAGAGCCATATTGGAAAACTATCAGATGTTAATGCGTGGAAAATAGGTAGCAGGCTAGTGTCTCTCGGAGAACAAAATGCCCCTCAATGCAAAAGCCGGTGGCACAGCAAGCAGCAAGCATCGCTTACTTGAAGAACCGTGCCCCATGGCATGATAGGTCATGTGCTGGGTAGTAATAGGCTGTGTATAAGATTGAATTATAGATAATACTCGGCTCTCTATTGATCAGCTATCTGATTCCTAGTTTAGAAAAGCGAATATTCCTGGAAAACAAGAAACAATTATAATTTGATTAGTTTTTATATTATTAGATTCAATATAATTGTAGTAATTCTGAAATATTAAGATTATTGTATTAATTCAAAATTAATCAAATTATTACACTTGTATATTCTGGGATATTTGCTTTTGAAGGGTATTCATTCTCTCTGGTTGAGAATCAAACAACTGAATCTACTCATCTGCATCTCTCCCTCTTCCATTAAGAATTCATCGTAAGTCGAATCCTCTGGCAGAACTATTGGTAGATACGTGCCAATTTCAGTATACCAGCATACCTCATTCGTCTCTTTTCCTAGCACGAAGTATTGCCCCCTGGTTTCGGTAGGCAAACTTCTCCTACCGAAATCTCGGCTTTGTGCTTCAGGACAAGAATCAGACTTCCCAGATTTTGATATTACACTTGTCGGTCCAATCATGGAATATCCATCGAAATAGAATGAATAGATATGCATCAATAAATTTTACAGGCTGTTCTGTAAAAAAAGAAGTCATGCGCAACAATTCCTACTCGCCCCTTCACTTCTTCGTTGATCTTGAAGAACACACTCTATTTTGGGAAAATTCCTTGCACACGGCACCTTGAGACCTTCCCAACTGCATGATTCAGAAAATTAGCCGTTGTCCAATCATGAAAAGAAAGGGACATAGAAAGAGGCATGAGTGGAGTGAAAATAACAAAACTTAAGCTCCATATAGTATTTAGGTCATTAAATAAGCTACAATTTCGGTCACAGGAAGGGTGGAAAGCAGACGTTTTGGGTTTTTTAAATTCTTGTTATGAGGAGAGGTATCTATTCTTGTCATTTTCCTGGTGATAGCCAATTGTTTATTTTACAGACTAGATTGCAGCTCATTATAGCTAAACCCTCTATATAGCTAACTTTTAGTATCAAATACGTGTAGACTTTTGATAAAGCTGCAGCATGTCACGTATATAGCACTGAACATTCATTTGAAAAGCCTTGAAGAGTTCGATTTTGCCATTCAATCAGGCCCATCATGAAGAGATTATTTAAATACAAAAGTTGCAGAGGCAGTGCTATTTTTATATTTCTCGAGTGCAAAGATATATATTGTCGTGAGGGCCCAATACGAGAAAGTATTCTTGTTCTTTATCATTCATCCGTAGGGCTTGAGAATTTATCAGGAGACGAGGTCGAAGATAAACTAAGATCTGAAGATAGGCTTTGATAGAAAAGTCTCGTGATGATGCGTTTGGTGAATAGACTTGTTAGGTCTCAAGTGAAGGATACTGTGTTCTGTACTAGAAATACCGTGGCAAAACCAATTGCAGTAAATTTCTTGCTACAACTTTTAAACCCTCGCTGCACATCTCAACCAAAGGACACCGTGTTGCATAGATTAGGAGCACTATATCTCGACTATCAACCAAAGAACACAGTGTTATAAACAGTAGAAGCAAGCGCTATCTTTGGCGATTTGGAACTTTTGTTGCATGTCTTGAAGGAAGGACACGCCTTGAGGATTTGGGGTCCAGATTAGGATTCATTTAAAAGTTGAGGCTGCCGTATGTTTGAACTGCTTCCACAGCTGCGTAATTCAATCTCTCACCACCTCTCTCCCCTGATAATTTTCCATTGTGAGGTTCTCTTGCATTTCTCTCACAGAGGACAAGTCTACATCGGGAGCTCTCAGCAAAAGCCCCGTCTACATCGAGCTATCACCGAAAGCTGTACCGAGCATTATACTGCAGAAAACCTATGAATATAATAATATAATAACCCACTCCACCAGGAAGCCGGCGTTAGGAATCGAACCTGAATAGTTATATATATCATATCGGGTAACAACTGCTCACTAACTATGTTCTGAAAATCGTCTTGTCAATAGCTTTACAGTAGCTCGTGTATACGGAAAAAGAGATATATAAATTATAGTAAATCATTGATATTTTTGATCAAGTGAAATGTCATGACGCTCCTCTGAACTGATCGATGAATTGGTTCGCCAAAGTCCTCCTTCTCCCAACTTCTCCACCAGACTGGCCATCTGATCCGGTAGCAGCCGCGGTATTTTCCCCTTCTAATCTCCTTCTCATACCTTCAAAACCCTCACTTCTTTTCCTAGCTTGAACGCCCACCATCCAACCGGGCAATCTCCATCGTGTAATAGCTGTAGGTAGCACATCGTTTCGCCAACAATAACCAATAATCCATCCCACCATAGCAGATATAATTGAGCCCGGGAATTGGGAGAGACCAAGTTGAATGGCGGGGAGATATATGTACGATTTATCCGAGAATGTGACACCCACGAAATTCTCCTCGGTCATGGGTGCAGAGGTAGCAGCAACTTTGTATTTGTATTGATGTGGAATAACGGCATGATATTGGGCCAGGGTAGCGAAGATAAGAGCTGTAGGTCCTGCGGGTAGATAATTTATCGCGTAAAGAGAAAGTGGTCGTAGAAGGATGACCAGTATGGGTGATATTATCGAGGTGAAGCAGAAGGATAGTAGCAGAAAAGACTGAATATAATTCTAAGCGAGTGTACATGGCAGAGCAAGGATTCAATCACTCACGGCAAATCTACGAGATCCCCATAGTCTTTCCACCACTCTCATATTATAGTACGTTATCGCGCCAAAGAACACTTCCGTCGAATTGGTATAGCACAATTGATAAGTGAGCATACGCCATAGCTGATGATATCGTAGCAGATGAGGATCTGCTTGTATGTAGAAAAAATGCTTCGAATCTGTAATACTGGCGAGGAAAGAGGTTATGATTACTCCGTAGACAAGGCTGCGCGTTACTGGCACATCTGTGAAACCGGTAGAGAGCATAGCGACTGGTAGATTGGAAGTACGAATCTCTAGATATTATTCCACTCAAAGTGTTGATTCTGTCGCAATTGGGTTCGTTGAATATCAAACTCGAACCATTGATTGAACTGAAGTCTGAAAGCAGATGCCAGATTGGCCTTTTCAGCCTTATGATGATGAAAGTGGAGTGCGCGGCGGGAATCACCAATTTTACAGGGGTGACTCGTGGCATGTGCGGACGCTAATAACACACCCCAATTATTTTAAATAGCATCTTGAACAACGACTAGGTAGAGTACCTTTCTTCCCATTATTACTCCTTCTCGCAAGTGTACCTCTTGCAAGTGGGTATATCGTCATTATCACCAGGCTGAAATACAGAATAGCTCAAGAACTCCACCTCAGGCTACTCCTAATCTTCAAAAAAAAACAGGGCTTGACATGTGGACGAGTGATGAACTTAGGAGAATCCAAGTTATCAGAGACATCAGATTGTGGTTCTGTGCGTTTTCTCTTATTTGCTCCCGAAGTTGGGCGAGTCCCAAACAGAATTGAAGCTGAGGGTTTAGGAGCTTCTGTGCCTTTCTGGTAAGCTAGATCTCGTTTGATGTCGCTCCATGCATCATCAAGAGGACTTTTTTCCTCTGGTGTTGCCGCTGTAGCCTTGGGAATGACTGCATGATATCTTTTTCGTTCCCCTGTGTTAAGCTGCGAGAATGGTGTAAGTTCCTCTTCCTTCAACGCCAATGAATCACCAATAGCTTCGCCTTCAGTATCCTTCGGTGTTTCTTCAGCCGTAGGTGATTTGTGCTTTAAATAATTCGCCGCTCCCTTCCACTTTGGTTTCTCTCCTGGGAATGCATCCGATTCATCGGCGACTGGGATCGCATTAATACCAACCATGATTCCCCAAACAATTGGTACTTACAAAGTATTTCCCAAGTCCAGCGCTCCATCATCCAGTGTCTTTCATCATCTGGAATGTTCTTGTATGTGCTCAGCTCAACTCGATGACAATTTTCAATCAGAATATCGTCGACTTGTTGTTCGACGTAGCCGTAACTGAGTGCTTTGCACAGCATCGCATCGTATACGCTTTTGTAAACTTCCATTTTGATTGATCGATGGTCTGTTTATAGACTTGTGGTTGTGAAATTTCAATTGCAAGTTTTGGAAAGTCAAGGAGTTTTAAGGGTGAGCAAAAGTATGATGGAGCTTCGGACCATTAATTCACTTTCGAAAGGGAAAAGTCCGAGTTCAAAAGTTCGGATTGGGTACATCGAAGCTGGGAGGATAATCCTCTCATCTCACTTCTTCCTGCACCCAAAAAGTAAAGAAAGTAATATCACAATGGCAAAAAACCGGTTCACGGGAAAAACCCCTCTGATATGGGATTTTATTTGCACCAGCTGCGCCCTGCGATATGGGGACATCACTGCTCGCGGGTCAAACACCCCACCCACCCGAAGGTGGTTACAACGCAGTGGTCGACCAACTGCGCCAAGGCGACTCGATGAGATGTTTGATGAAGATACTGATCAAGTTTGAGTATATATTTGGATGAGTGGGTAGGTGTGCCGCTCTTTCAGGTCCGATCATTCACTTACCGAAAAAGGGAAATGTGATACAGAATCACGTAGACCTGGCTTCCTACTACAGAGCAGGAGAAGAGCCTCAAACTGAAGATGGTCTCTTAGGAGTACCCGACGTGATACTATGAGTCTTGTCTACACCTGAACACCGACTTTTCTCTCTGGCGCGTTTCTAGATGAAAACATTTTAGTATCTAAGATTACACATTGAGTCCGTCAATTTCACAGTTACCACCTAGACATAAACGATTCAAGACTTGAGTCCATCGCTCCGAAAAGCGCTGAGTATCCTCATCCCAATAAGTATAAAATTATGCACTTCGTCTATTGCAATGGATATAACAACTCACTCACACCTTATCCGCCAAATCCCCATTTCACCCACCTTCCCAACAAAACTCCCAACTTGAGAACGCTCAATAAGTCCACGCAGAAACACTTTTATACCGGAACCTCCAAAATATTTCCATATCGAGGATCATTTTTTAACTCAGGAAGTTCTGCCCTCGACATCTATAAACATCTCTAAGAGTAGCGATCGGAGATCGTGAATCCCAGCCCTCAACATCCACAACTCTCTCACAGCCCCCTTCGCACTCCTCAAAATTTCTCTCAATCTCACCTCAACATTATCCCTATAAGTTGCCTCTTCTTCTACAATCTGTCTTTGTGCCACTCCCGTAAGCGCATCTATTTCACCAAAAATATATATTATACTATTAACACTTACTCAATCCAGACACCGCATCCACCTACGTACACAAAACTCCCCAAGTCCAGCATTCTGTCATCTATAACTTTTCGGCTTTTCTTTTGATGAAGCTTTCTTATCAGAAGGTTTGTATATGTGAATATAATTCATGGGATGTAGCTCGATGAGTGTTTCTCGGGAGTAGGGTAATTAGGAGAGAGATTTTGGGGAGAGAAGATGTAAGATGGGATTTGTAATTGTGGTTTTCCATTTTGGAAGGTCTTTTGATATTATGGGGTTATGGGTTGATGAATCTTCCGCTCTTGTTGTAAGAAGAGACTGCAAAACTAACAAAAGGCGGAAGGTACATCGTACAACTTCCAGGTCGCTTGCACGTACACATTCAATTCATGTCCCTTCCAAACTGAAGTGAAAAATTTAAAATATGACATTGAGCCGAATCAAATAAAATGCAAATTATTAAACTATACACAAAAACTTCCCAATCCACCTGAGCAGCCCATTTCACTAGTAGTATTATTTAAATTAAATCCTAACATCCTGTAATTGCAATAAATCTCCAGAGTAAACTAGCAATAATCATTATAAGAAAGGGATGATGGCATCAGTAAACCGAAGCGAAGCATCAAGCAAGGCGATGATAATTTGAAAATTTCCCCTCCAAACCTCACCTTACACCAACCTCCTGGCCTCACCAAATCCGGACGAACCCAGGAAATTACATTCAAAATTGAAATTGAAGTCGAATTGAAATTGTACCATGCATCGATAAAAGCAAGTGAAAGCAAAATGAATGAATATTAAAAGCTATTTGTAGATAGAAGTAAGTAAGTGATCATGAAGACTCAAAATAAACTAGATCCCAAGAAATTTTCCACAATCGAATAAAATCAGCCCGAAACCCATGCACGCCCTGAAATAAATAAAATGAAAAAAATCCAATTGGACACTTTTGTAACAGAGAATGTAATGATAGGTATGCTAGTAAAACATTTTGAAA
This sequence comes from Sclerotinia nivalis, assembly GCA_029531795.1. Lineage (NCBI taxonomy): Eukaryota > Fungi > Ascomycota > Leotiomycetes > Helotiales > Sclerotiniaceae > Sclerotinia > Sclerotinia nivalis. The sequence goes on along the minus strand of JAPEIS010000005.1, from coordinate 1,439,009 downwards.
TCAAGATTTCACGGAGACGCTTTCATCTAGGTGTTCGAAATCGTATCCGTTGGAGTGTCCGACGTCAATTCCAACTCCAACGCCATTAATCTCGCCGTTACGAGGCCATTCTGCTTGTTCCATTTGATTGTGTTGATGATGTCGATGATGATGTTGTTTATGCGTATCGCGATCGTGATGTTCGAAGTGCGTCTTATCATGTTCATTAACATCCTCTGCAACAACATTCCCTTCCAGCTGTACGCCAACGCCAACACCAACATCAACATCCACACCTACACCCACAACCTCAACATCATCCCCATAATCCACGGCGTTTCTTCTAGCTTGTGCTTGCGCCTCTTCCTCTGCAGTAGCCTGCTCAATCCAAGGTAACAATTTCGACTCAATGTTACTCTCAATATACCCATTCCCATTCTGTTTACTCGGACTACTACCCATCACCACATCAGACCAAGGAGGTTCATTTCCATGTTTACCAGTAACATTGTCCCTTCCATTAATATTAACACCATTAACGTCCATCTCTTCTCCATTCCATGCAGCTTGTGCCTGTTTCTGCTCTTGTGCGTCGTTTGACCAGGAATGCTTGTGGATAGGTTCAATCTGCGTACTGGTATCCGGCCATGCTAACCCTTTGGTTTCCTCACTGTGCTCCCAGGGCGTGCTAGCCGGCACGGAATAATTTGCCCACGCTGGGTCCGAATCAAATGATTCGTTAGCATTAACGGTACTGGTCGGTAAATGCCCATAATAGTGACCGCTCACATCCCCGTAAGCTCCCATATTAACCCCCGCTGAATTATTCAAAAAATTATCGATTTGATTCGTAGGATCGTTGTCATTCACAAGTGTAGATTCGCTGTCCACAGTTGCATGGGACACGAAACTTATGTTTTCATTAGACATGTCGAAATGCTGAGCAGGATATGTATAGCCTGTTGTATCAAAGGGAGATTGCAGACTAGCTGTGTGCGGAGGAGTAGCAAGACCTTGCACAAAAGAGTCGAGAAGATTGGGTTGTTGGAGGTGAAGAGTTGATTCCGGCCAGGAATTGTAATGTTCAAGGTTGGGAAGGTTATGGTTGTGAAGATGTGGCGGTGGTGACATGCACATGTGGCGTGGAGGAGCTGGGTCAACATAACGCCAGGTGGTGTCATTTCCCTCTCCACTGCGAGCTTTATGAAATGTCCAGATGAGAATGGCTCGTCGGATGAATGGCATTCGATCACCGGCCGAAGACTGTAGCTCTTGATACATTGAGATTCTATCAACATACTCTCGAACGGAGTTTGTGGGACGACCTAAACCATCCCCTCCGAACGATTGTGAAAGACGTTTCTTTTCGATTTCAAAATGAAGGTTCATAAGCTGTGTGAATGTGTACGCCCAAGTCTCAGCAGGTATTGCGACTTTAATTCGGGTTTCGCTTTCGTTCATCCCAAGGACCGTCATTGGTAATGCCGTGCCTTCTAGAACGGGATCTCTGGTAGGGTCACCGTATAGCTCTCCGGGTTTAATTAAGCTCGTTACAGATTGCCATTTAAATCCAGCATAATCTTGCCCTGGTATGGACATCTCCAATCGAGTCAAGAGCTCACTGTTATCTGGAGCATGAGTTTTCATCAGATCCAACGACACATCCATGTGAATAATATCACAATTCAGATCGTTGGTAGAATGTAATTGTGCCAAGTGAGGAAACTTTTGTCGCCAGTGCAGTATTGATTCAAGACTTCCGCGTGGCTTTGATGACGATAAACCCGAGTACCTGTGAAGTACTAGGCCATCTCTTCGAAGATCTTGTTCGGTTTTCATGATTCCATTTCGTTCATTTGGTACAGCGAAAGGTGTCATGAGTAACCAGAATGCAGCAGGCTTCATAGGATGATGATTACTGAGTATTATTTGATTGAGGCCATCATATTGATCGTGACGTCTGCTAGGTAGTCGACCTTGCGAAAGTGCTATAAGTGTAGGGTCCTTCTTGAATGAATCTTCGAAACCATTCTTGGGTCCCTTATTCGGTGGAAAGAGACGCTGGACTGAGAAATGTTAGACTACACTTCAAGAATATCGGTGTGGATTCCTTACATAATGCAGGATGTGGATTCAAAAATCCTTTTAAAACTTGAATGTGACTAGAGACCTGCTTTCGCGTGCGCATCATCGTAGAATCTGGACGTTGACCGGGAGGAAGTGTATTCTTGTATGCGATCCAAAGATATTCCTTAATAAGCTCATTCCGACCATGAGGTTTACCCTTGAAAGAAAACTTTCGTCTTCCCATATAAGGGATGGCAAGAAGAGCTTAGAGATTGTCAGTTTTTTTCCATGGTAATGATGCTTGTGTTGTACTAACCATCAAGAAACGCATTCTCAAGAACCTCCGGCCACTTCGAGTCACTGGAGTTGTTTCCATCACGATTTGCCCGGGCTCGGTATGCTTGATACTGAGGCGAATCAACTATAGGATTCCGATTACTATGTCTGTTGAAACGTTGTTGCCGATTGTGTCGTTTTCGAAGTTCAAGGGTATTGCCGACAGGTGGGCGCAGAGGCTGTGATGGTAGAGTAGGCATAGAATACATTGACCTTTCTTGTCCCCTCATGGGGTGTCTCTTATTATCATGATATATATTTACCGACGCCAGCTCGTGAAGCTGAGCGTTACCCGCAGAATCCGAAAGAGGCTCTTTGAGCCTCGATAGCACACTGGATTCGTCCAGTTGAAGCTGTTGCGATGGATATCCTGATGGCAAAGTATTACGGGGATCTTCCATCGACTAGATGGTGTAATCTGAGGTTCGAGAATGCTTCGACGGTGTTCAAAATTCCAGTCAGTGTAGCATTTGCAACCAGACTCGAGGTAGGCTGTGCAGGAAAAATGCGTTTGTGGTCGATGAAGAATCAAGATTGCAATGAAAAATGTTTGGAGGAATGGCAGCGGAAAAGCTTAGAATGAAGTTGCACGAGGGAATGTCATCAGCTTAAGAATGAAGTAGGAGAGGCCCTGGCAGCTTATTAAGGAGGTGAAGTATATTGAATGTATATGGCTAGGATGCAGGGCGGTTTCGATGGGGATCAGCCAGATCTACCTTCATTGACAGCCCAGGTAAACGTTTGCAAACGCCACAAAGCTTGCAGAGCTCAAAGGCCAAAAATAGCCCCACCTCTGATCTCAACCAATGCAAGGAAATCACGTTGCGGGGAAAGTCACAGCAACGTGAGGAATGCTTCATTTTGCGCGAGCATGCAATTTCCTCTTCACCAATTTTTTTCTTAGGCTTACAAGTATGATTGTGATGAACAATCCAGGCACAGTCGCAAATAGGAAATAAATAATCACCACATAGGATGATATCGCATCCTTCTCTTTGTATGGCGCCCATGAAGGGAGGAAGTAAAAGGTTGATGATACAGCAGAACATGTTGAAAAACACCTTTAAACTTACCACAACAAATAATCCCTATGGTGAAGAACTGCAGATTAAATCAATAATTAGATTTAGAGGAATAATTTCCCTTCCATTCAAGTATGAAAGGGTTTTCATCGAAGGTGTTCTGTGCAGGGGTACCATTAAGTCGTTTTGTGTGTAGCTTCGGCAAGGGAGATAGACGCTTGCCATTTTGCGAACAATATAATCCAGGGAATTTGATCTTAGTAGAATATGCAAATTATTGATAAATACCTATAGTAAGTTCCCTCAATCCAGATCCGCGTCTTTGCCTTCAATATTGAATTTCTTGCGGCCTCCTCCAGTAAGATTTTGTAAGTCAACTTTATTGACTTGTGACCCAACTTTCTTCTGCATTTTTTCAATCTCTTCTTCTGCGTCAACAGTTTCTTCGGACGCAAAGTCGATGACCAGGCGACGGCCAAGAAGATGAGTATCCTTAAGAGCCTCTAGTGCATTCTCCGCTTCACGAGCCGTAATGAAGTCTGCAAAAGCGAAACCACGTGTTGAATGGTCGAATTTCTTGGGCATGCGCACCGACCGGAGCTGTCCATACGTACCAAAAAGTTTTCGAATGTCGGATTTAGAAGCTTCGAACGGTAAATTTTTAACAATGAGTTTCGTGCGTTTGCCTGCAAACTTCTTAGCCCTGTCTTCTTTCCTTTTCTCCTCGGCAGCATCGGCTCCTTTGTGAGACGCCTTGACTAGCAATTTATGGTTGTCAAGTGTGTATCCATCCATTGCTTTGATTGCCACCTGTGCTTGAGACTTGGTCCTAAATTCTATGAAGCCAAAACCCATACTAAGGACTTGGCCGGGCTTCTTTGGATCCGTCTTCGTATTAACGCGTGCCGATAGAAAGCCATCAAGGGGCTTGAAAACTTCCGTGAGACGTTGACTGGTGGTACTGAAGTTAAGATTGCGAACGAATAAGGTAGTTGTATCCACATTTTCAACGCCACTTTCTCTTTCGAGCAGATCAGATGTTGAGAATTTGGGATCTGCTGCTTTACCCGCATTCCTGTCAATTGTTGCCACTGGTTGAGCAGGCGCAGGACCAGTGAAGAGGTCCTTGGGCGCCTTCTCTAAGAAAAGTACTGTATCCTTCATACGCCGATATGCAAGGCTCGCAAATGCTGCTCTTGCGTGTGTTGGTTGTGCAAACTCAACAATTGCGATCGTACCAGTCGGAGGCATGAGAACACGGATAACCTGGCCAAACTCTTCGAACATCTTCCGAAGCTCTTCCAGAGTCATGCCATAGGTGAAGTTTTTGACCAATATAGCGGTATCTCCACGCTCCCGTTTCTTGAACGCATCAAGATCGACTCCATTATTTGCGAAGTATGATTTGGTTTCTTGGATGACGGAAGTCTCAGCGATGGCTTGCTTGACTCCAGCATCTGCGGAAGTTGGGTCAAGAAGATCGGATTTCGAAACCCCTAAACGTTCAGCCACCGATGAATTGACAGCATCTTGATTCATATACAAGGAATTCCAATTGAAAGTGTTTGAGGAAGAATCAGCCTTCTTCTTGAGAAGTCTTTGCTTCTTCAATGGAAGCTTTGCTATCGCGAACTCATCTAGCTTGTTGTCTCGTTTAGCTGCAGCAGGTAATATGTGCAATAACCTTCCTTGAAAAGGCTCGCCATCTATATTATGATATGCTTCAGCAGCAGCATTTGGGTCCGTGTATTGAACTAACACAAACCCCTTACTGGTACCTTTGGCATCTACCGGTAAGTGTATCTAGACATTTCCGTCAGCGAGCTATACTATTGCGAATCGAAAAAGACATAAAAATGACTGATGGTAGCTTTCAGAAAAGACGAAGCATCTACTAAAATATTCGACCAGTTCACATCACATGCTTCAAAGCATAAGCTGTCCCTATCTGGATATTCATCATAAAGCTAGAAGAAAAAGAAAACATGCCAACAAGCTTCTTGACTTACTTCTTCTAGGGCTCCATATTGTTCAAAGTGCTTCCGCAGATCATCCTCCGTTGCGCTATATGGTAAGTTTCGCACGAATAGTCGTCCACTGGCTTTGATCGTTTCAAATGTCGCATCTAGCTCTGAAGGTGGATTTTCTGCCTGTTCTTCGATAGCTTCTGATTCAGCGTCGACAACCATATCCTCAACGGGTGGATTGAGTTCTGCTTCTTCTGCCACCACCTCTTCGACATTCTTAACGTCTAAGTTTTGTGTTTTGGAAATTATATCTTCCGGATCCACTATATCTAACAACCGACTCGTATGACTTCTCAGCCAATCATCATCTGTGGCCTCAACGTTATTGGAAGGTGTATCGATCATCACCTCGTCCGTTGGGTTGGCATTATCGGAAGTAATAGTTGAGGTAATTGGTGCAGGTGGCGCTGCAGGTACTTGCGGGTCGATGGGCTTTGCAAGAGCCTTCTTGACTTTACTAGGTACCGATTGATATTCGTCGTCGCTTTCTCCTTCTGGTACTTCAATGGCTTGTACCTTCGTTGGCGGTTCCTCAATATCATCATCCATGGCTCCGGCTTTCCACATATTTGAATTCGACTTCGAAGCCGGTTGCATGACTTCCAAGAACTCCTGTAATTTAGGATCTGCCGCATCGATATCACTTCGCTTTCTCTTCGTTCCAGTATTTAGACTTTCTGAGGCTTTTGCATCAGCCTCCTGCTTGAGCTGTCTGAGCTTATTATTTTCCCGTTCTTGTTCACGTTGTACTTTTCTCGATACAGGTAGAGATGAATCCGATATCTTCAATGGTGTTAATATAAATCTCTTGAACTAATTTTTATATATAAAAAAACTACTTACAGGTCTAGCAATTTCCACGCCGATTTTCGATAATCGTACAAATGATTTGTTAAAATATTTGACAGCCTTTACAGCTTCTTCTGGTGTTTTGTATCCAATATAACCAATTCTTCGGTGAGGGATCAATTTTGCATCTGTGATTTCTTGCTTCGCGCCAAAATGTGTTTTGAATTCATCCTCGGTGATATTTGGAGGAAGGCCCTTTATGAATATGCGTGAAGAAGCCATTGTTTGATCGTAGATAGTGTAATTAGATGTGTATATCCTAATGTTTCAGTGCATTGATTCGATGTGATGAAGTATGACGGCGCAAGAATACTTTTTGAAGGTTTGTGAGGTGAATTTGTTCGATGATCAAATATTTTTTTTCAAGGGAATGAAATCCGCAGCGGAGCCTACTCTAGCACATTTTTCCTTAGCCTTGAGCTTAAATCTGTTGCACCACATGATGATCCGTGCTCAAACCCCGATGCAAGAAAATCCGGAACGGAAATCTACTACGTAGACATGCCTGATAGGCAGGTACCGGTACCTACTAGGTAGGTATCAAATAAGATTACATTTCTATGAAGAAAATAGAAAAAATATAACTTCCTCTGTATACTACTTAAATCTTCTTCATTGAAACTATACTTCTCAATATTGTATTATATTCTCTTTATTTTCTTTTGCGAATCAGTACCATACCTTGCCATCAAATTAATTAATTTTATAACACTTCATTATCCTTCGTGCTTGTACTTGCATTGTAAAACTTCGGCTAAACTATCAGCCTTTCTCTATTCCTCCTTTCTCCACACCTCGCGATTGTGTTCCAGAAGAATAATCCCATATTTCGATAACTCTACCAACATTTCCACTACACATTTACAGAACCAATACGCATTGCTAGCATCTCAACAACCAAAATGGCAGCTCCACAACAACCGGAAGAAAGCCTCGCGGGTATGTATAAGTCTCGACCTTCCAAAACCTTTCTTCAACTGTTCGAAGCTCTTTGGTCGTATCCTGGCTAACCATGATGTATTGCAGCTCAAATTAAGTCGGTCGATATGGTGAGTTGAGTATACTCTATGCGAGAGTCTGTGACGGCAACTAAGTTAAACATAGAGCGACGACATGTCAGATGAGGCTATTGAAGTTTGTATGTTGAAACTTCTCCAATCGATACGATGCCAGCGGGCCACGACGGAGGCGGATTAAATACATGTGTGGAATACTGATATACTGCATACAGGCCGACAAGCTATGGCTAAACATTCGGTTGAGAAAGTAGGATACTTCACCTACAAGCCTTATTTGACCTCCTTTCACATGTTAATATGATCTATTATAGGATATCGCACAATACATCAAGAAAGCTGTACGTCTATAAAGCTTGCGCCATACATTAAACAAAGGATTAGGTGCTAAAAAGTCGTATCAGTTCGATGAGAAACGAGGCCCAACATGGCATTGTATCGTGGGTCGAAACTTTGGATCATTTGTCACCCATGGTACTTTACCTCCCAAGCCTTAGTATTTTTGTCGCCCCTATCTGACTTTGCCCAGAAACAAAACACTTCATCTACTTCTACCTCGGCCATTGCGCGATCCTCCTTTTCAAGACCCAATAAAAGCTTCGTTTCCACCCACAGATGGTACGAACAGCTCTTCGTCATTTGATGAAGGCTTCCATGTAACAACGGAGGGGATGCGAAAGAGAACAAGTGATGATGAGGTGAAGCGGTGTTTAGGAAAAGGGCACCACAAATTGGCCTGGCGTTTTTTTCAATTTTCAAATACGTTATGATATCAGGAAAAATTGAACAAAGATCTTTACCAATATGGATGTGCAACTTGTGGTGTATGGTCTTTTATTCTCAAGATCTTCAGCTGTGGTGAAGTTAATGGTTTTGCGAGTTGTCGAAATGGTTAGTTCTCTATCTCTATATCTTCCATGTGAGAAATCGAGCAAAGCGTATGACCAGCAGGGGCATGTTCCCATTAAGCGCCGTTTGTATTCAGCAAATCTCTCACAAGCATCATGCTTTATGGATCATCTCAAGTCCAATCTCTCAACATTCAACTGCCCATTTGGATCATCCCAGCAGTTCAGTCCGATCAACGCCTTGCTATTTCTGTTGCTTTCTCTTCACAAAATTCCCTTCCCAGCCTTCGCTTTTATTGTCCTTCAAAGAATAATGGATCCCCATCTCCATCCCATGCTCAACATGCCCTCTAAAACCCAATGTATGACTCAACCTCAAACTTTACAAATATGCAGCATACTTCCGCGTAATTCTAATAATCCACCATAAGCGTAAGCGCCTCGTATCATCTCAATTGCTTGCTTGCACTTGGTCAAACCCCAACCAAACTCCCGACCATCTACCAATCAAACCAACCGCGCTACGTAACTAACTACCCTTGTCTAATATCTAATGTGCAATATCTAACCAACTATTTTCAAATATTTACCCCTGCTTGCTATGAAACTCAGGAAACTCAGGAAACTCAGCCGTAGTTATATTTATAATGATATATGATATATGATATATAGATCGGTAAGGTTAATTTGCTTGCTGTATCCATATCAACCAACCAACCAACCGATTACCCCCACGCGCGCGTCTATAGCGGTAATATGTTATTTTATTTACATCATACCTCCCTACTTATCTACCTAGGTACTCCGTATCCAGTATTCAGTAGAACACAATCAATTAATTCAACTACAGTACGAAAGTATAAATCGAAATTCTAATATCCACTATCCCCCATCCCCATCCCACCAGCCCTCGTTTACCTACCACCAGCTAGCTAGAACTAACACCCCTTCATTCGTTCATTCATTCATTCATTCATTCACATTCAACTATATGAAAATAATCTCTTAGTCTGATATATGATATATATATATATATACCTAGATATACCCAGGTATCTAGTAAATAATAAATAGTAATTATCGATACTAACTAAAAACCAGGATTCTACTAGATACTTCTGCAATACAATACAATACAATACAATACAATATCAACTCCCCATTTCCATTTCCATTTTCTATTCCCTATTCCATTTCCCATTCCATTCTGTTCACTTCTATACTATACTATAGTATACTATACTCTAAAACTCTAACACCCTTACCCTTACACCCTTAAAAACAAAATCTTACGATTCCCCTCCGTATCCAATATGCCTGCCTGTCTACACACACCGTTATCTTCCGTTAACCCCACTCTACCCTCTACCTTCTACCTCGAAAATTGAAGAATTACTTTGTAAGATTATATCGAATATTATTATCAAGTAAGATCTAATACATCATATCCACTCCGTTTATCTCATCACATAAGCATTCACATGCACAACTACATTCACCTATTCACATGCCACACCATAAACATAAACATAAAGATATTCATAGATTATTAATTTTTAATCTTTTATTCTTCTTTTGGTTTCTGCTGTAAGGACTTGCATCTTGAAAACCATTTCTCTCTCTCACACTCTCTCTTTCTCACCCTCTTGCTTTCTCACCCTCTTGCTTTCTACGCTATGCAATTCATCCCCGCATTCATCTGTATCTGTTTCTGTATCTTTATTTTGTCTCTTGTAATATCTTTCATCTCATTTCCACCCCATCTTCAAATGCAATGCCCATATGTGCAGTAACCGCATATCAATCATCCCCCAATCATTGAAAATATTAAATTCTCCATCCCCATCCCATTCCCAAATTCAATCCCAGGCCAAACCAAATAAAACGCAATGTCCGCATTTTGCGTTTGTATCCCAAGGCATATCCTTAACCAGGTACCCAGAAACTCCTTTTGAATTAACGGAGTTAAGAGAAAAAAAAGAAGAAGAAAAAAAGACACCGAATCCACCCGTGGCCGTTCCCAAAGGGTATTTAGTTGAAACTCCATCCATGGAGAAAAAGTCAAATTTTGTAAACAAGAATGCAGATGAAAGTGGTGGTTAAGAAGTAGAAAGTATCCGGTTTTGATTGCCGTGGTAAATGCCCGTGTGACTCCGTATGCAGAAAAGTAGAGGAAACGCCTAGAGTTTGTCGATTTAACTATGTAGTATAGCTTTATTCGCAGTTGATAGAAAAGAGAATTGCAGTCGAAATCGCCATTTTGGACTGAGGATTTTATGTGTGGTGCGTGGTGATAATGACTTCATAGAAAAGCCAAACCAGTCGTGTATAGGAAGAAATTGTGTCGGGCTCCTTTATTCTTCAATGATTCCTTCCAAGATCTGTCTCTTCAAGTCGCTCAGGCGCTCATGCATCGCGAGAAGGTTTTCTTCTTCCGTAGGGTTCTTGACCTTCGATGTTGCCAATTCGTTATGAAGCTTCAAATAGATAGGATAGAATGTTTTGTAATTTTGAGCTAGATCCAATACACCAGGTCTCAAATGACGGGTACTACTGGTAGATGAGACTGATGAGGCAACACTAGACGATTTCTGGTGACGCTTATGAATTGGTGATCGATTGTTGCGAGTGTTGGACAAAGTGTGATGGTTAGCCGGAGAAGCAGAAGATGATGATCGATCACCAGAAGATGTATTTTCGAAGTCCGATGCATTCGTTGGTGGCGAGGAAGCTAAAGGTGAGGATTTTTGTGGAGAGTTCGCTTTTCCTTTGAAGGAGTTTGAGGAGGAAGTCGTGGAATTGGAACTGGGACGGGATGATTGACTAGCATCTGAGACTCGGTGTGAATTAATATTCTCCTTCTTTGTCTTCTTACTCAATGGTAGGCTCGAATCGCTCGAATCCATCTCCTCATTGCGACGACGTTTGCTGTTGACCTTATCTTTTTTGATTGGAGCCTTGGTAACTTGGGGTTTCTTTGCTGGAACATCTTCGTCGTCAGATTCACTGACAAATTGAGAAGATAAAGGCTTTGCCGCTGATGCTTTTGGTTTGTCAGCTTCCTTCTTCGCGGGCTTTGACTTCATGGTAGCTGCTGCTGTTTTAGGAGGATTCTTAGAAAGTAATCTCTTCGCCTGAGCTTCTTTCTCGCTGAGTTTTTTGGTCTTGGTTGCTGGTGGTCCTGAAGCTGATTTGACTGTAGTTTCAGTTTTGACCTTTGAAACCATTTTATCGCCAAACACGTCTTCCTCGTCGCCAGAATCTCGATTCTTTCCGTTAGATTTTGATTTTGCGACAGGGCCATTGGCGATTTGAGCTTGTAACTTGCTAAGAGACTTTCCGGTGCCTCGCTCCGATTTAGGCAATAGCTTTTCCCACTCAGGTTCCGATAGCCCCAATCTCATCTTATCAAAAACCTTAACCGCATTATCAATCGCTCGCTGACGTTCAGCATCGCTTCCATATTTGAAATTGAACACATCAAGCTCTTTATAGTAATTTTTACGAAGTTCCCATTTTCCAGTCGATGTATTGAGATCCCCCACCTTCGACATTGCCTGCTTCAAATCATCTTTCGGACCAGGTATTCGATTGTTAAGTTCCTTCTCAGTCATTGGTTCGAGGGCAAGTAGGTGGACTACTGGCTTTCTACTGCTCTTGGCATATTCAGCTTGTTGTTGGGAAAGAGACTTAGTCGCACCTTGAGCTGGACTTCCCAGCCCAGAAAGAGCGGGGCTGACTGGCATCGACCTGGCTGTATCGCTTCCGAGCCCCTTATTCAAAAATTTCGACTTATTTGTAACCTTGGCCGCTCCTCGTTTCCCCGGTACCTGATTGATGATTTTTGTACTATTGAGATTAGTACCCAAGTCCAATGGTAACAATTTAGTGACTACTCACGTATTTCCGTCTTTCTTCGCTTGAGCCGTAGCCATCGACTCCCTCAAATTTTCCAGTGCTGTATCCTCTCCCGCAGTTGCGAGAGTAGGTTTCTTACTCGTCTTTAAATTGTCCGCTTTGTAACGAGGTTGCGCTCCTGGTCCTGAGAACTTCTTGTGGGCTAATTTGAGCTCACTCAGTGTCTCTGCTTTCGAAATATCCGAGGTCGTATCGTGAGGATCCGCAGTCTGGAATACTTCGTATTGAAATGGATCGTGGTAAGTAGAAAGGATATGGGATTTGTTGCCATATATTAAATTCTAGTTTGCAGAATGACAATCCATTAGCAATTGTTTCTATTTAGATGAACAAGCAAATTATTATTGTTATTGTCCTTCAAATTGAACAATTGATGCCCCACGCCGTACGCGGTCCGGCTACCAAATGTAAATGAAGCCATGGGGGGATTCTCTTACGGGACTTCCACCCAACGATAATTCTATTGGTTTTCCATTTTGAAAACATTTGATCATGTCCTCAATCATTCCATCGCTCAAAGTCAAGCCGATAGCAGGTGTAATATTTGTAGCAGACTTGTTGGAGGGAGGGTTACTCTCAAGCTTCAAGCCCGCTTGAGATATATCTAACGAGAGAGACATTTTGGCTTATTAACGAAACGACTCGGTTTGGAATGGTAAAATATGAGAAGGTGTTGTTCGTATGATGGTAAAGCTCGTAGACTATAGAATAGTTTGTTCGTTCTTGTTCTTCTGGCTCTGGCCAGGGATCCTTTTTAAATGACGTTCAGCATGAAGTCGAATCACAAATTCATCTACCGTACAAAAAGGGTGAATGATTATGATTCTGTAGGCAATAAAAGTTGACCACTCTGAATGTTTAAGCAATTTAGAATGAATGATTCAATTTTGGGTCACATATAGAATAGAATAGTAACAATTATTTGGTATGAATGAATCAATTTCACAATCAATTCCGTGATGAAGTTAGAAGAAGAGTGAAGTCGTAGGAATCTCTACGGTAAGGAAGTTCGGAGAGACATGAACAGCCCTTTGTGTTGGAGAAGCTAAACTGGGTCTGGCTGGGCTGGGTTATGGGTTGTATGGGTATTTGGGATAACTCGCCTCCACCTCAGATCATTTTTTGATTCGTTGTAACTTGTAAGATGCACAAGACGCACAAACTAAATGCTACTAAGGATGATTCGGAAAAGCGTGGATATAATTGTATGGATGTTTGGCTTGTCTGAACAATTGTGGGATCCTCTTTTAATATTTAGTTGGAAAGTAAGAAAAAGTATGACCCAGGTAGATAAAGAGGGTTGTTGACCGCATTATATGGAGTATGATTTCTCATGTATATTTTGATGGAGAAAAGGTAGAAAAAGGTAGAATATGAACTGAGAAAGGGGGGGAAACATGAAGATTTTAATGATTTCTTTATACCGCTCTTTCATGGATTATTAAATTTGTTGTCATTATCGTTATGCAAGTTCTTGCTGGCTGGCCTTGCTTTCTTGAGGTCAGTCAGTCTCAAAATCCAGTCACTCCTCCATCTATCTCCCTCTACGAGTATTATTCTACACTATCTTCCCTAGTACTTCCGTACATGACACTCCCGTACAATTCACCGACTGGGGTTTTTGGTTGCAACATGAACAGGGATATCTATTCAGGTATTTAGAGTCATTTAGTAAGGATGCATCCTATATTATTTGGCAAAATGTGATTATTATATAGATTCTATAGGTATGCTTGGGGCGTCTTTCTTGGTCTTTCTTCTTGGTCTTTTGGTACGTATATACAGTGGGTGAATGTCACCGAATCCTGTGCAACAGCTCCTCATCCAAGTAATAATTTCATAGGGCAAAATGTCAAACTTATGATTGAAGAAACGCCCGTTGGTGGCAAAAATGAGGGTAACGGACACTGGACCATGAAACCGAACTTTATTTATATAAAGTTTTCGATAACCCCATTCAATACTACTTTATTTCTCTTCTCGTACAACAGGATGAAGCTACCCAGTGAATGTATAACTCTCTTAAAGCGAAATTTCAAAACTCAATTCTCTCAGATTGTTGAGCCGTCCATCCTGTTGTTTATATAGGTATGCTCCACTATCGTTGCTGTGTCTTTCCGGGTGTCTACCCTACAGCATCCGTCAATCTCTGGGTCTTTCTCATATCTAGGGTATTATCTACATTGACCCATCTTTCTGACATTTCAAGTTCTCTACCCTCTTTTCTCGAATCAAGTAACGAACTGTGGAAAGACGGCCCAACCATAAATCTATTTGTTTCAACAAGAGCCAAAGAGATGAACGAGGGCTTCAAAGATCCTGCTGACTGCCGCTTATAAAGATCCGTAAGATCTCGTACGGTATTTTACTATTACGCTTACTGTATCAGGCCAAGAACAACGAACACAACCTTCAGCTCTTCTTTTTTGGAGTTCCTGAGACTTATTTAAGGTAAGGTATCCACGGTAGCCATCTTTAAATCGTTTGTACTGCACTGCACTGCTGCCGAACTGTACCTGACTTGAACGATTCCCATCCAAGGATTCTAGATCCGAATTATCGTTGGCATCTAACAGGGATAGTTTGGATGGTTTTCTGGTATTCATCGATGGAGATCAAAACCTCCGAATTATTTTACAACAAGCTCTAGATATCATAACAGCTGGAAAGGTCAGGAGATGTATATTGATTAATCTTGTTAATCTCGACCATTAACGTTCTGAAAATCTGCATTTCTCTTTCAAGGCCCGAGTTCTTCAAAATACAAGGTTCGGAAAACCCATCTAAGACAAGGAAGGGATTGGATTCTCCCGATTCGTTCAAAATGGCTTTTTTTGCCCCCAGTCTGCCTGTCATTGGACCTGCTGAACAACCGTCACAGAAAACGAGATGATTGAGATGGCGCCTTTAATCCTTTCTTTTTCCCTCCACATAAGAACCCATAAATGCCGATTCAATTTGAATGCCCCAGGATAAATACTTCTGAAAATATTCGGAATTGCAGTCCATGACCCAGAAAGGTTTCGGATGGAGAATATTTGGCGTACCACAGTGCACTGGACCATTTCCGGGCACCTCGTTGGCATTGTCGAACTAGCGTTACACCAAGAAACAAGTAAGGCAGTGAAAATGATGCATTTGTAAGTTACAAACCATAAACTACGTCCACCTTGGTGCTAGACTGAGTTTTTCCGTCGGGCAATTCTGATAAGAGCATAGTTATATCTATAATTGTGCGTGGCATAGATCGAGAGCGTTCCTATATTCTTATCTACAAGGCGCGGTATTCGCTACTGGATCCTCTTTTAGAAGCATACCAAAACTACCCCTTCATTTACACATTCCGTAGCGACGACAGTACCGGTTTCACCGAACCATAGGCATTAAATGCGACAAAACCCAATGCTCACAAGGTCTTTGTACTTCAGGACGAAATATATTAAAAATGTTTAAAATGCAGTAACCATTTTCCCCCCATCTCGGCGTCACGTCACATCCCGAAAAGAATAATCAATCCGAACTTCTGATCTGAGAGTGAATGAGGGGTAGAAATGATGGTCAGCCATCTGTCTACTTAATCTTAGTGTCAAGCTTTCAATGCCCCAGTCACTGCAGCACATCACATCACGAGTGAAGCCTCAAATCTAAACCGGTCGAACTTACTTCACAGCCTTTACGAAGCAAGCTTGGCTCAGCCAAGTATTTATCAGCATTTGGAATCGTTTAGCCGTTTTCCATCCTATTCCATTCAGTAGATACTTATATTTTGTAAAATTCATTCTCATCTTTTAGAGCAAGTAGTAAAGTAATCCTACCAGAATCACTAATGAATGAATCAACAAAATAATTCACGAAAATCTCACACCGTCACCTCTTTGGGAAATATTCATCATCATACGTTCTCATATGCAAGAGAACATTCTTTCGCACTATGTTGTGTTACCCACACTATATTCGTCAGCAGAATGCCCTACAGCCCGCTGGATAACCCAAAGTCACTTTGTGTAGGTAGTATTTGATACCTTATCAATCCGAACATTGGGTGCACTCAAGGTTGCCCTTTTGCTTTTCCTTTTTCTCCATGCTTGGAAAATTTAAAGGTAAAATTTTATATTCGATATAACAATTCATCCGATCCCCAATCTCTACCGGTATATCCTATATCCATCAGCTACAGTCTTCAAGATCAACAAACATCTGCTAAATCCCTGTCTCCCTTCCTCCTCCTAACCCATGTTCAAAGCCTCGGCCCGTCAAACCTAGTCCCTTCTGGTATTCAGCAAGACCAAAAATCCCATTATTCTCTCTGCAAGAGCGCGTGGAGAAAATGAGTAGCTCGAGTGGTTTGGATGGCGGGCAAACTACGTAGCGACTACTACGGAGTAGATGTTTTTCGTGCTCCCGTCAACTGATACTTACTAATTACTAGGTATGTTTTATTTCCTTTTAAGGGTTTGCTGTCTAAGCTTATCACTCACTCACCCATCGAAAGTGGGGTGTGCGATCAAATCTCGATTGGCGTTTATTCCCTCTCGCTGATCTGGGGGTTCCAATAACTACTTTTGTACTATGCTGTTGGTATTACAGAGGTTGTACAGAGTACAAAGGTGCGTGGGTGGATAATTCTAACAAATGGGTTGGTTGTTGTTTCGTTGCTCGGACAATTTGTTGAAGATCCAAAGTTGTCATGCTTGTGATTTAAAGCATGAAGCACTCTAATTTATCGCATATTTCAATGATTTTGCGGACCCGGGAAAGGTAGTCCGTGAAGCCCTGCCTTAAATAAGAGACGATCCTTTGGGGTTAGAGGGGCTTGAAAAGGGTATGGCTGGCGTGCCTGGGTCCCTGAATATCCGTGGCTATTTCTGGCATGACAGTTGCAGATTACTACCTGAATTACTCTTTTTCCCATACAAAGTACGATCGTGCTTCGTCTGGTCGCGGAATGTGCCAAGTAAATTCATAAGGTAACGAATATAAATATGGTAGCACAGGAAGGATTGGAGGAATGAAACGAGATGAGAGACGAGACGAAACCTTTTTGGAAATGAAATGAAATCAATATAGGATCGATCGAATTATTTTCTATTTTGATGATGCTCAGATGTTTCGTAATTTTATAATTTTATCTCTTCGTTTAGTAAGTTCTTTGGTAGTGTTTTGTTCGGCTGATCATGAAGGGGGTCATGATCTAGATTTTTGACATTCTTTTTCCCAATCTTCAAAGATGTGATGCGGACGATCGATCACTGCCTCGGATGCAACCATTTGAACCAGCTTGGATACTTGCATGCTAAACATAAATAATTACTAGGTAGGTACAAGTGACTATGCACGTCACGTTTGATTTACACCACGTGCGAACGGATACCTACTTTCCGTAAGTGACCAAGTTTTATTCCCAGAAAGAAAGAAGGAAGGAAAAAATGTCTCTGAGTTGCTTTTGGGGTTTTGTTATTTGGTGGCGCGGAATTGTGGTAGTGGTGGTAATGGTGGGCCCCTCCACAATTTTTCAGTGGCATGGTGGCACCAGATATATGAGGAAGTGCGGGGTGATGGATGGGTTTGTCCAAGGACGGGGAATTGATCCAATTACTATAGTGGTACATGCCAGTGTGAAAAGTCTCATGAGAGCACCAGGTACTTCATTTCTGGTATGGTGGTGTCAAGTGACATTTTTCGCACAAGAAGTATACCTGCGAATGAGGTTGTGGCTTAGATGGCTCTGGTTTTGGGATTTTGAAGAAGAAATCGTGAAGAATCGGGTGACTTATTATCATGATTATTAAGGACATTATATTAACCTCTTACTTCATATCATACACATTGTTCTGGTAAATCTTTGAAATATAGATAATTTTTACCGGGAGGAAAAATGGAAAATGGATACGCTTCCAATATCAAGCCTTTCATTTCCCCTGAAGAAAATCTTGCATATATAAGAGGCCAGTTGACAGCTCTTTGCATTATTCTCTGCCCATCGTCTTTCTTACCTTTGCTACAAATTTCATCTCAAAAATAATCTATATAGACAGCCGTCCAACAAAAGAAGCTGTACTTACTGTATCAATCATTACAGATGAGGACCTCGGGAGGAAAAAGACAGTTGTTGGAATCCAACACGTTCAATATTTGGTTCTCACCTAGGCGCTTAACTCTCTCGTGAGAATTGCAAACTCATCCAATACCTTGTGCTGATATTAGACACTCATCTTTTGAAGAGTTCCTAGTAGGGGAGAAGTAGTCCTTGAAGTCTTTAAAGCATCAAGGCACATCGACTCTCGAGATGATTGAACACTGAGAGTGTCTTGAATTATGCAAGTCACAATACCACTTTTCAGTACTTCTGAGAATCTGAAGTAAACCGGTTAGTTGGAATAACAAAATCATCTTACTAGTAATTTGAAGCACTTGGCCATTTCTCCACATGGTAGCGATGTGACTACAAAGACTGATACTAATTTTTCGGGTCTGGTCTTGAAACCCAATTCAAAGCCAAATGCATGATCCTTTTCTTCGCGCAAGAACACTCAGGTTTCATCGTGAGATTCACTTGCCTGTAAACAAAGTCTTTATAGTCTTTATAAAAGTGTGATTCGTGAATTGGGGAAGATAATTTTATGTAAGTAGTGATATCATAACCCGGAGGACTCTCAACACCTTGAAACTCCAACAAAGAATTCATTCATGCACCTGAACAATTGGCAGGAAATCTTCTCTGATTTATCCAGTTCCAGATTTGAATTAAATGTGAGTACCTTTTGAATTTCAACAAAACATTGTTCTTAATATTATAATGCCATTCCAAATCACAGCGTCATAGATTGTACTACGTTCCTTAGTGGATATACCCCTCATCAACATCTTAACTCCAACTTCTTCTCATTTGTTTACTACTCCTAATATACACCAATTGAATATTTATGTATTAAAGTCATTTCTCTGTGCACTTCTATGCATTCTGTATCAATACCTCGTTCACAAATCTTTCGAACTTCAGGTTACCTCAATCTAAGATCACTTAATTTATACTCTACTACAACAGTCAAAATGGTAAATGAAGGTCAATCAGACAGCTTTGGCAAAGCTCATAAATCTCTTAATGGTATGTGGAATATGTATCGGAATGAAATAAAGACAGAAAAAAGAAGAGCCAGAGATTAATACTAGAAATGGAAAACAGTAATGCACAAACCCCTCGGTCAATTTGCCAAAAGAACAGGATTTTATAGGAATGGACAGTGTGATGTTGGACCAGAGGACACGGGAAATCATTCCATTGCTGGTATTTCTCTCCTGCTTTCCCTTGCCTTCATTCAGGAAGTTCAACTCACACTCCATAAAGCAACTTTAACAGACAGCTTCCTCGATTTCTCTACCTCCCGTGGCAATAATCTTCGCACTATTGGCCTCACTGGAGGAAAGAAATGGTGTCTATGTGCTAGTCGCTGGAAGGAAGCAATGGAGGCTGCGAAGAATTCCAGTGAGAAGGATTTAGTGCCAAAGGTGCACTTACATGCTACGCATGAGAAAGCTTTGTCAGTTTTCCTTCTTTATACTTGTCCCTTAATTCGAATCAAGACAACACATATATTTCTTGTTCTTCCTTATAAAGTCTTCCCCTTGGATTGATCTATATGGCAATCGAAAAAGTATGGAGGAGATGGATCAACAAATGCCAAAGCGAAAGAACAGAATCACAAGAGAAAAGACTAACGAAAAACAGAGACGTGGTCTCACTAGCAGATTTAAAGAAATATGCCGCAGAACCAGAAGCTGCAGATGCGAGCACGGTGCCCCAGAGTAGAAAGGGAAATGACTATCCCGGGGGCGTTCCCACAAAGGAGAGAACAGAGTTGGCGAATGCGGGAGAAATGACTTCGAGTCGGTACAGGGGGAATTATTAAGCGATTGGGGATATGAGAGATGGGATTGATTGGGTGGAATGGGTGGCTATGGGGTATCCACTGCTTGTATGAGATTTGCTATTGGATCCCCGCGATGTGAGAGACGATCCATGAGATTCTTCGCTACTGTCATCGGATGCTCAAGGATCCAAAATGTCGTATCTCACGGAATAAACTTTTAATGCTCAAGTCGAGCTTGAGTTTTACGCTCGCGATGTCTCTGGTGGTGGTGGCATATATTAACATTTGTACATATATTTAGCTTCTATCAAAAGTAACTGATATCACATTTAAGTGGTGTCCAACGTGTAATAATCTCATACCCTTTATAGTCGTATAATCAATATCCCATTGAGAAAATGATAGTACCGACGAGCAAGAAATCGAAAGAGTAATAAAACCTTGATTCTGTATCGGAGATGAGGTGTTGCTTTGAGCTAGAAATACTACTTAACAGCTCTCTCAAAGAATAAAGAACTCTAAATTCAAGAGTTCAAATGCCACTCTACCAAAATATCTGGTTCGAATCTGGATGCTTGGATAACTTGTTTACTGATAATCAAATCGTGATAATCTGTGTGAAGTGCTTATCTAGGTATAGTGGTTAGAATAGATGAATATGTATAAACTCATTATTCATTTGCTATCGTATCAATGGTCCAATTACCCAAGTAGTCTCCCACACTATTATATTTTACTTCTCTATCCTCGAAGCATCACCTGGCTTTTAGTAAAACAAAGATAATCAAAACATCTATTAAGGATACCGATCGAGAGAAAGAGAGTAAAGGATCACATGTCCAACTCCCTGATTCCACAATCACAATTTCTATATTCTCCTATTTGTTTATTATAAAACTATATAACTTCCTCAATTACCTGAATCTCTTCTTATGATGTGCTATTTTCCATACATGTGAAGTGCTTGATTCACTTCCCCCAATTCGCTTATCTGAATGTGTGTTTGAAATTCTGATGGTTTCCTGAATAACAGAATGGCGTAGCGACTACAGAAAATATCGATAGAACTTATATAATGCATCCTCTACCCTGAAAGAACATCAAGCTCATCTTTCACGTTCTAATAATCTGGAAAATCCCTCTATCAACACCCAAAATGCCTGAAACAAGTACAAACTACCGCACTCAAATACCACAGTCAAAACCCTTCCAACCACTTCACGACACCAGGGAAGAACCCAATAACACCGGCATTCTCCAACCCGAAGAATGGGAAGGCTACGAAGAGAATACAGGAGTGACTAATCCCTTTCACGACGTCGATGAAGAAGACACTTTGCTTCGCCGCCACCCTTGTTCAGCCAGCATCACTACCCCCTCGCCTCGCAGTACCAACAGCTCGAATTACTCCACAACATCTCTCTCCAACCCCAACCACAACCCTAACTTTCCCATAAACTCCCACCCGGGCCTAACTTCCTCTCGTGCCCCCTCGCCCTCTCCAACCCCTTCCTACAAATCCCACGATCCACTTCTAGACACCTCTTCGAAATTCACCACCTCCCCCTCACCCAACCCCAACCAAACAAACCGCATCATCCGACTCCCCTCCCGCGGCGTAACGCACTTCAACCCCGCCACCAACAAAAACTGGCTTCCAATCCTACAATCCTATCTCTCCTACCCCTTTACCAACCCCGATATCCTCGAAGAAGCGCTCGAAACGCCCAAGAACGGGGTGACGTGTGTGGGGAAAACGAGACGGGTATGTATGGATGGAAATGAAGGGATGGCGAAATTGGGTGAGATGGTTATGAGGTTGGTTTTGAGGGAACAGTATTATTTGTTTAGTATTCCGGATGGTATGTTTTTTTTGGTTTTTCTCCTTCCTCATCATCATCATCATCATCATCTTCTTCTTCTTCTTCTTCATCTGTGAGTATAAAGTGGAGATTTAGTCAGGAATATATTAATCCTTTTTTGGAGAAATAGCACAAGCAGCTCAAATAACAAACCGTGTCCTTTCTCGCCATTCCCTCAATGCTTACCCTACCATAGCATCATGTATCCGTCCTCAGCCCTACGTTCCAATATCTTTTCGCAACATCATAGAACTTGTCAAAGAAGACTCGCGCGAAGATAGTACCCGTGTTATTAGCAGGGCAGTTAAGGCTGTTATTGGGGCTGTGTATTTAGATGGTGGGGTTGAAAGTGCGAAGAAGGTGATGGAGAATTTGCAGATGGGAATTAAGTTGCCGCCGGGGAGTAGGGAGTGAGAGAACAAGGGTATGGAGACGGAGAGATTGCAGATGGTTTGGGTAAATCCATAGATTGATTGATTGATTGATATATTTATCGTTATAGGTTGTAGGCTATATGTGCTTGCACGTGTAACCTTTGCCATCTATTCCAGTTTTGGATAAATGACGCCCGGGGGTTAGGCCTCCGGGTGGTATACTAGTTAATTAGGTTGGATATAATTTAGGGTTATTAGGGCAGGGTTTATATGATTGCTGTTGTGTAGTTGATTAGAGCTTTAAAGCTGTGGTATAATTGTAGTTTGTTTTGTTTATTGGATTATTTTCTTTTGATTTTTCTTCTGATTTTCTTGTACGTTTTATTGGTGATTTTAGAATTATATATGAACAATTCTGGAGATATTATATTAATATATATAAGATATATATATAGTTGTTCGATATATTTGCTTTGTTAATTCAGTTTAGGGTGTTGTGGGTAAATATTGTAGAAGAATTTGGTTGTTTTTAATTATTTAGTGAGTTTGGTAATGCTAGAAGGGGAGTTTAAAAGTCAGGGTATAGTTTTGGAAGGGGGGCTTTTTGAAAGCGTTTTGTATGCTTTTTTGGTTTTGTAGAAGAAGAAATGTAAAGGGGTTTTCCTTTTTTTATAAGTATATAGAATGTATGTTTTAGGGTGATGGAAGTGTTTGTGATAAGTTGCGAAATCTCTGTGTTGCGATTTAATCGTTAAGATATAGTCTAATGTAGTTCTTTTTTTGGAGAATAATATTGATTTTTCTGTATGGGAGATTATGAGGTTCTTATAATATTGAGGGTTTGTGGTATTTTATAATTGCTTCTTTGCTAGTTTAGCGTTTGATTTCGCTAATCGTTTTAGAGAGGCTAGAGTATAGATTGGGTGAGGGGGGGATGGAAGGGCGGTTCCTTTCTTTGCTGCTTTATTGGCAGCCTCGTTTTCAGGTATGTTGAGGTGGTTCGGGACCTATCGGATTCGGACTGTTCCAGGAGGAAGATGTGTTAATCGGGGTCTGGAGGCCCATGCTTGTGTAATAGCTGCGAATTCTTTGAAGACTGATTGAGAGGACCCATTGAAGTGGGATCCTAATCGTAGTGTCACTTTGTAGTTGGTAAATCCATAGATGATATTGATGGCTTGGAATCTTTTCTTGTGTAACAATCGATAGAATTTAAATCATCTATAGCTAGCTAGACTCAACAACATATCTGAATTATAAAGTGGACAAGTGAAATAAGTGTAAATCCTTCTAACCACAAAATTAATCTATTATATACCTGAAGAATTGCCCGAATTTATCGAAGGATAAAAACCCCTCAAGATGCTCGCAGAGCAGACTATTGCTACGCTTACGCATCATTTACATAAGCGAGGCAGCCGCAATCACAATGTCTTACCATGACTACCTAAGCAATGCTGCCTAGAAAGTCAAAACGAAACCAATGAATTTTCACTGACATTGCTGGAGAACAGTGAAAGGGTGCCAGTGCTTAATCATGGGTGATTATAATTATAGTAAATATCATGTGGTGACAATAGACATTTTTATTATCTACAATAAAATGACACTCGACCAATGAGTAACAGCTTAGGTTTTTCCCGAGGGGCCTCCTGAGACCTCCTGGACCAACACAATAATATTTAAAGAATCGTTTTAGTCCAAACATTAAACAATGATTCTCAAAGCGATTCTCTTGAGCATTTGGTCATCATATAAACATCACTGCATCAAACAAGGCGTGCGAACCAGGAAAGTACTACAGGTCCGATTAAATACCACTTAATACTCTTCGGTGTCCTTATCGAGCAATTCGAACTCAAAATTTTGTTCGGTCAATTCTCTCGAATTAATCGGCCGACGTATGATTAAACTACATCATAAGTGAATGAAACAAATGGTACGACGGCAATATAGCCCCTTCATACAGCCATTTTAAGAGGGATGAGGAAGAAGAAGCTAATATAAATCGTGTGGTTGGTTTCAATTTGAATTTGAAAAAGACCAGTGTTGGTCAATCGAAATCTTTTCTGTAGGAGCACTGGCTATCTGATAGGTAGTGGCTTAATTTTCAACAACTCAAGAGTTGTGCACGGCCCACTTCAAGCTTCTGACAATAAGGTCTGCCGAATCTCACGGGTTTTTTCAAGAGACTTACAGACTCAGGGGATATAGCTAGGTGGTTTCTCGCTTTTGTGGAGAGTACTGGCACGGGCTTAGTCGGGTGCGATCGAGGAAATCTTCCTGCATGTGCCGCAGGGGACATCTCGCCAATCAGCTCCCAGCATAATTTTCGACCCAGCACCCATAAAAGCTGCACCTCCCCCTCATCTAACCCACTCTCTTTTACACTCCTTCACTTACTTTCTTTCCATCGAAATCCATCATACAATTATCAACAAATTGATTCCACATACTCCGGACATCCAAACAACCTTCTAGGAACATAATCACGTGTGTAACACTTGGTACCCTCGTTCTGCTTGATCATCGCTTGACGATTCTGTCCAGGTTCATCAAAAGAACAACACAGTCAACACAATCCATCAACAGCTCATCACCAGTCAAGTGATTCATCAAGCAAACCATCCTCAATCATCAACTTATCACCCCTTGTTATCATTATAAATTCAATCCACACGCCAAAATGTCAGGAAACACTTCACCTGGCACAAGCCACTTACCAACGTATTATTACTTCAACACCACAATGGCACCATCCGAAACCAAGATGAATTCCCTTCAACGAGGACCACAATCTATCTTGACCAATGCCGCCGACAATGATCAAAGGTCACCTGCTCCTAGACAGAAATTCGTTCACTTCGCCCCTAGAGCTATTGATAACGAAAACAATGAATTCAAGACGAAAACAAATGATGAAAAACAGAAGAGAGATGCCATCGCCTTCAGTATTTCCAATGATTCGAAAAGAAACAGAATTTCCTCATCGTCGGAACTGAATAAGGTAGGTTCGTCCCGCAGCGACCTCAGCTCGACCCAAATTCAATCATCCCATCATCGCACTATCCGAGAAAAACCAATTGAACGACGTAGCGGAATGAAATTTGCGACCCAGAATAGTACTTCATCCCAAGGTCGTCAATTTAAGCTTGTTGCACCCAATACTACAACTCAATACCTTCCTCGCGTCCCGAGCCCTCCAATGAACCGAGGTCCACCACCCACACCTCGCCCTGCACGATTGCCTACACCCGATCTTGAGAATCCTTGCGATTGTCCCCTCAATTTCTGTGACTGTCTCAGATGCTATGAGGCTGAGATGTTAAGACGTGGTGTTGAGAGTAGGAGAGAGGTATCGGCTTATTCGAAGATGGAAAATCAATGTGAGATAATTCCTCGAACGAGACCATTCAGAACTGACTCGGGTAGATCAAGCAGCAACTGCCTACATAAGAGATGGGAGACCAGTAGTAAGAGAGCAAGGGCCAGACCCTGTTGTCGTGCCCAAAGAGGATTCTCACATATGCAACTTAATAGGCATGGGATACCCACGAAACGTTGCCATCAGTGCCTTAGAAGCGTATAGATACAATTTTGAGAAGGTAGATACTCCGATTCAAGGCCGGTGTCGTTGCTGATTTTTGAGAATAGGCAGCCATTTTCCTGGAATATAATTATTGAACCCGTGTATTTGACGGCTGAACCATTATTTTTACCTAGCTTCGATTCCAAGCAATGAGATATCTCTTAATAGCGGGTTTGTTTCGGGATCGTACATGGTGTCGCTCGTATGCGTGATATTAATGTATATATGTTGAACACAACTTCGTCTTCCCTGTAGTAGCATAATTTCCTAGCCATATTTCGTGAATGCTGAAAAGTGATTCTTTTCCCCAGTGGACTCCGAATATCGGTACCGTCTCGTACAACAAAGCCATCATCGAATATGAGAAGTATAGAAATGCAAGGATGCGATCCAGTGAAGCAGATAGGACAGTTTCGAAGCCATATTTCGTTCATAGTGACTATTTAATCTTCATTCCTTTGGTTGTATTTGGTTTAGTTCGGGAGTCGTGTTCAAACGGTCGATAATCCATCCGCGAACAAACATTGGCATCGCAGTTGCCATTTTCGTAGGTGTCAGAATGCGCCCAACAGGCAGTACATCTAGCTTCACATCCACCTTTCAGACGATATCGTAGGCGGCAACGTTTCATTCACTCGTCCGACCGGGTATTCGCTCACTATATCAACCTCCAAAACAAACTTTTAAAGTAAGACAAGTGCTGTACATTTTTCGTAGAGATAGCACAGTTTACTTCTTAACATGTCGTTGAAGCTGGCTTTCGTTAATGAAATCGGGCTGTTCCAAATATGGTTAGATCGTGACATATTTTTGGGCCAGGCGTGCAGGCATTATAGGCATTACCGTGCCCCTCCCCAATTGAAGCTTCAACCCCACCTTCTCGTCGACAAAGCTTCACCACTCCGATCTCGCAGATAAATTACTATAAATTATATTTTCATACACTGGTAATCTTTAAGAATCAATCTCGAGTTCAATTTTCGAATCATATCAATCAATTATCAAAATGTCGGACCTCACTACAGTTTACAGCAAGGATGCTGCTTTCCGTAAGCTTCTTCTCATTCTCGTGGATATTGATTAATTTGAGGAACTTCACCTCTTTTACGCGTCAATTCTAACGACTCTATAGCTGCAGGACCTTACTCCCAAGCCATCAAGACTTCATCTACTATTTACTGCTCCGGACGTAAGTTTAAAATCCCTTCTTCTTTTCCATTCCTTCAGCCTCAATTCCCCTTCCTACCCCGGATTCTAAGCTGACCCTTCTCCTACAGAAATCCCATGCACACCTGAAGGCGAGATCCTCACCCTCGAGACTTCAAGCATCTCTGCCATGACCGAGCTCTGCGTCAAGAACTTATCTGCCGTTCTCAAGGAAGCTGGAAGCAGCATTGAGAAGGTCGTAAAGGTCAATGTCTTCTTGACAACTATGGATAACTTTGCGGAGATGAATGGAGTTTATGAGAAGCTTTTCAAGCACAAGCCTGCTAGAAGTGAGTTGATATACCCTTTTCATGAAGGGGGGAGAGAGGTGGATGAGTGGTGATGGGGAGGGGGTTGAATGACGTTTGCAGAAGAAGATGAAATATGCTAATGACGTTCCTACAGGTTGCGTTGCCGTATACCAATTGCCAAAGGGTGTTCCAATTGAGATCGAATGTATTGCTGTGGCTTAAGGCCATGTGAGAAAGAAATTGACAAGCACATGGACTTCGACGGCCTGGATGAATCATGACGTCCATGAATCCTCATCTGCGGTCCAATATTGAGATTATGACATTATGAATACACCATGAAATAGCTACTAGACCGCCCATCCATTCTCCACTGCCTTAAGATCTGTATTTTGATGATTATCTCAATAGTTTGAATTCTGAAGTCAGAAATCGATCTACGTTGAATTGCCTCGCCCAGCATCATCGTGCGTCATACCTGATGTCAGCCAAGTACCAACTCATCATGATTCCAAAGATTTGAGGACATCGAAAAGATCCAGATCCTAATAGCTCGAGTATTCTAATAGTTCGAGATGTTGAGTTCAAGTTGAATTTGCAAATGTGACGTCTACCAGGCCTAAACTCATCATTTACCGGATATTTAAGTGTATTGAGAAGCTGCAGATGTCGGATATATTCCATCTTGACTCGTATGGCTATATATAGTGATTTTCCAAACTAGAAGCATAATTATCCCCATTCCGGTAACGGTCTCTGACGTATATTCCGTGGTGCTCATGGCCTCCGGTACTCAAGTCTAAGAAATCTAGAACTGATAAATACCGACAGTGTCAATATCGGAGCACAAACGCGTTCCTAAACTAGAGCCTGGAGTTTAGAGAGAGCTTTTGATCGATCAGCCCCTGCACGAATATCATCATCGTTTTGCATGTGACAACTTCTCAATGGTGTGATGTATGTCCAATAACGTTCAAATGCAGTGTCTTGAAGGACAATTCGAGATTATTGGATCATCGGCCTGCCAGTTTAGTACACGCAGGGTAGTTGTGCTTACATTTTGATATTCGAGGAGAAATCAGTTGACACATTGAAAAAATAGTGAGAAGTCCTAACCATTGAGCCATCGCATAGAACAACAGAAGGGGATAAAGCGATAAACAAAATTATATACTACAAGCATTGAACGGTTCATACTTTCCCATCGTAGTTAAACCCATAATCTACTACAGAAATAAAACATACACTCTTACCTCATATGGCCTAGTACAAACTCAATCGAGATTCAGTGGCTTTTTTTTTTGATAAGCGGCGAAACTAGTCCGCGAATTTTCCGGGGAAGGTTGTATTTGGTTGGTTATAGCTCATCTCTAGGGGGTAGTGAGTTCAACATTTGATGATATTGAGTCAGTCTCGTATCTCTCGTATTACTCGAGGTTGAGCACATCGTTGATTTCATAGAGTGTCTTAGGCATATTAGTATGGACCTACAGTTCAACCGCATGCAACTGATGTCTCGGGATTTACATTTGAGTCAAGTGCTGACTACTTATACATCTTCAACCTGTTTCTTCTGTGGTAGACTTTAAACTAAAACGTATATGTTATTCTTAACTCGCTTAGCACTTTTGGATCTGACTAAATGTTAGTCCCATTACCGTTTTATCTCACTTAACTGAGCTTAAGCCCATTCCTTTTTGAGCATTAGTTTCCTCGTTTAAATGATAGCGATCCAATTGATAGGAGTAAATGATTGGATGAATTGTCAAAGTAGATTATCTTATGCTCAATTTTTGCTTTGTATTCCCGATGTTACCGTTTTGGCGAGGTTGATCCAACTTAAATGGGTTTAGGCTTAAGCTCAGTTAAGTGAGATAAGACGGTAGTAATATAGGATGGAATCTAAGTTGACGTAATCCCTCTATCTCGAAGCCATCATAATCAACCCCACAGTATCTCCTTCAGTTAGATCTTTAAGGCTATTTATTGGTCCGAGGCAACAGAAATCATACGGAAATGTAGACCCGCACCTCTCAAGGTCCACTGGCATCGAACTACCGGTGTCAGACTGCCGAAACGTCAAAGCTTACAGCGCTTTTGAAAACATTTAGCTCCAATATCTAAGGAGTAGCTTCATTGCTACCGGCAACTCGGCTCATAGCAGAACGAAGAAAACCCTTCACTTAATCACTCACCGCATAATGTGCTTCACGAAAATAAACAGGATCTATTCGAGATAGGAAAATATCTCGGGTGGACTCGGAATAGCTGTAAAACACCTTGTGCATACTCTATGTAGCTAAAACAGGAAACTTGGATGCAAACCATTTACTGAGACGAAGTCAATTTGAACTGAAACTAAAGTGATGGATTTTTTATCGTTGTGCTTACCTAGTATTATACTACCTTCAAATAATAAGTACCGGCACTTCATCTAGACATATCAAGATACCTCTTCTCACACCTAACTTGAGAAACGTGACATCATTTCACTCCATGATCAGCCAAAACACATGACTTACTAAACACGCTATTTGATTTATAGACTCACAAGGTATTCATGCGGCCTTTAGAAAGTACTCTATATATCACACTTCATTTATACATCACCACCATTCCTCTTGTAAACTAAAAGTGGGCCGTGATGTCCTTTCCAACCGCTCGAATATATCTGATCCGCGATCAGATAAACCATCCTAATTATAGAACTTTTCCGTACCAGCTAGCTAATCCCAGATAAGAATGGTGCTGCTATCAAAATTTGATTCCGGTAGGTACTATGATGATGAATTCGCGATGGGATATTAACCTTAAATAAGATGTTGTGGGGTTAGTCAATGTTCGAAAAGTTAGATGTGGGAATATTGGAAAAGGAAGTTAGTTCGAAGGTTCTAGAATTTAGTTCTAGATCTAGACGATAAGATGAGATGTTGATGATAGGATATGAAATTTTCTATACTTGATATCTTTTGAGGGGTTTTTATATTTATTCTTATATTTAGAGCGCGTTCGGATGATTTTCGAATTTTTTTTATACAAATAATAGTTTTAAATAAATATTGATTATTTCCGCTAAAGCGTTATAAATAATTCTATTCAATAATAAAACTCGTACTATACTCCAGCCACGCACCCTCTCAAATTCCGAATTCCATATTCCATATTCCGAATCACAGCATGGTACCGAATCTAATCTAATCTAATCAAATCAAATTTAATCCGATCCCAACACCTCCCCGCCTCCGAACCAATATAACACCTTTCCTTTCCCTTCCTTTCGGCCCAACATACAAATATCCCTCTCATAGCACCTTCCCCCCCCAAATAAGCCGTATACGTAGTCCCAACCCAAGCTCCTCCTTTCGCACTTCGCATTTTACTTCCAAACCATCAACGATCACCAATTCATAACCCAACTCTACTTTTCCCCACAAATCTCATATTCGTGCTACCAGAAAGTATAAAACTCCAGCACTAGAGAAACCACTTTTCCTCTTATAGTATCCCGTTTATCATTTACCATCTTTCGGTACCATATACATACCATACCCCTAGCTTCGGAGGTGCATATTTTCTAACCGTATGAATATCTAGTTCTCATTTTGTTTGTTTTTGATGTGATTAGTATATAGTATTTTTTTACTGATTCTTATTCTTCTTTTCGTTTTTCGATTAGTATAGTGTAATATAGTATAGTATAGTATAGTCTAGTCTGAACGTGTGAAAGTGTGCAAATGTGTATTTGCCCTAACTTCTTTTTTTAATAACTCTAACTACCTTAGTAACCCCGAAAACCCTAGCTCCTTAACCCATCCCTTTAATTCCCCAATTTCTCTAATAACCCTAATCTCCTACTCACACTCGCACTCACATGTTGACTCTAAACCCCATAGTTTATTTCCTCTTTAGTCACGAGCTGGAGTACGTACTCCAGCTACTTTAATCACCCAATCTTTTTCTTCATCACCAACTCTCTCTAACCACTCTAACTACTCCCCCAATCTAATTCCAGACTCCAAAAAGCCCCATCTCCCTTTCCCCCTCAAGACTCAATCAAATAAATCCACATATAAGGATCCCAGGAACCTAGACTCAACCTTCACTAATCATTAACTAAACCATCCCACTGAGCTTTAAATCAACCTCCTGACCTCATTCCTCTACATCATCTCAGACCTCCCAGGCCTCCCAGGCCTCCCAAATCCAAACCCACAAATTCCGCACCTCACCTCACCCCCCATATATCATATCAAGAGAGATAGATAGATATATAGATGGTCTATATAGAGTAGCTCAAAGAGAATGATATTTGATTTAGTTAGAACAGCAGCGTACAAGCAAACCTTAATCATCACATCACTTGCATCACTCACTTCACAAAAAACAAACACAAAACAATATGTGCGAAAACTCCATTGATCTGTAATCTATTTACTAACCCACCATCATTTATCTGCCTTCCTTACCAACCCCTAACGCATAAAAATTTCTGAATGCATAAAGCCCGAACCTAAAGAAAAGAATGAAATAATAAGGATCTAAAATATTAGGATAGTACTGCTGCAGCCAGCACTTTCCTTATTCGTAGCCTCGTGTGGTCAGTAAACATAGTGTCTTCAAACGAAGCACTCGCATGAAAAAAAAAGAAACCAAACTATGATAAGAACCCATTGAATACCACCAGTCATCACCGCATTATATAACCCGGAAATTTATTTCCATCTCCAGACGCCAATGTGAACCAACGAATGAGAAACACAAATAAAAACCGTCCCGTATGATGAATTGTATGTAATGTGGCGTGGCTTTCGGATGGTCTTGCTTGGTCAACTCAAATTCGATGTTGTTCGACAAGCAAGTTCACGCCGGAAGTAGACAAGTAAGAAAATGATGGCCACTATCTACCGCCGGACTCTCGATACGTTGCAGTGAAAGCAAAGTTGCGAAACAATAACAATATCGCCACTTGAAACATAAACGGAGTTAATAGTGCCTTAGCCTCGGATCCACGAGAAAGAACTTTGAAAACAAGCAAGTAGATTCCACCATTCCCAAGGCCGTCACTATTGCACAACCGTTGATTCCCTCAGACTACTTGGCGGTACCTGCTTGTGACGACGCCCAAGTAGAGTTGCTCCATCGAGGTTGAGTTCGAAAGGGCCATTTTTAGTTCTAACCTGTTGCTTCGCAGCTGCTGTTATCGCAGCACTATGCTGTCCATATCCCTTAGCCGGAATTGCGGACTTTGGGTTCAATTTCGTGTTTCGCAATGTCTCACCGACTTGTGCAACATCTGATTGCCCGGATTTTGGTACCTTGGAAGATACTCCGTTATCCTCGTAGTCACCTTCATCGCTCTCATCGAAGTCTTCGTCGTCATCGATAGGGTTGAGAGGGTTCATGGCAGCAGCCCCTCGGTAACCTTGCTTGAAATTCTTCTTGCGCTTGGCTTCCTCCTCTTGTCTGTGAACAGCATAACCAACGTCGAATACTTCACGTAAGTTGACAGCACCAGGGCTTCGGAAATCCATACGTTTGCCAGCACCAGGGGACTCCAAAAGATCGGGGTTGAAGGCTCGTAAGCCACCACCCAACTGGCGTTGACGTTCAACAGATGGAGTAGCAAGTGGTGGAGCGTCAAGCGCCGCGTACGTAGGTTGATCGATGCCTCGAATCCAAGGATGTTGGAGGAACTGTTCGATTGTGTATCTCTTCTTGGGATCCACCGTTAATAAATGTGAGACAAGGTCTTGCGCAGACTTCGAAATGTCATCCCACCATGGGGAGAGAAATGTGTATTGACCTCTGGCAACCTTTTCGGTCAAGACTTGAATACTTTCGTCATAAAATGGTGGGAACCCGCAGAGCAAGGTATAAAGAACGCAACCTAATGCCCACATGTCGACACTTTTCGAATATCGTTCATCCTTGACAATTTCTGGAGCGGTATATCCGACGGTACCACATGGGGTCATAGTTTGACTATCCCATACGACCTTACTCAAACCAAAATCGGCGATCTTGATTCTTCCAATCCCACCGGATCCAACACCTCTGATGAATTCACCCTCATCAACCTTATCCTCATCTTCAGCGGATCTTGGCTTTGGATTTTTGGTTGGAATAAACGGTATTGGTTCGAATAAAATGTTTTCCGGTTTGATATCTCTGTTAAATGACGTCAGTGTTGCTGCTTACCAAATGAAGAACAAGAGTGGGGTTGGAGGGAAATTCTTCACCTGTGGACAACACCTTGGATTTCGTGAAGGTAATGCAATGCTTCTGCAACTTGAGTAATAACGTGTCTTGATAAGTCCTCACTGAAGTAAGTAAGTCGAACAATTTGATGAAATAATTCTCCACCCGGTGCCAGCTCCAAAACAAGATAATAATATTGTTTTGATTCGGAAAATTCGACAAGTTTGATGATATTAGGATGATCTAAACCTCGCATGATTTGAACTTCCTTGAGAATATTTGCCCTCTGTCAAAATCAGGTCGAGTTAGTTATGATCGATACCGTGTGGAATGTTTTTTTGAAAAGAATAGATGAAAAAAAAATTCGCACCTCCACGCCCTTGGGTTGCTTCTTGTTGAAGTTCGGATGAAGATGAGCATCGCCCTACCACGCATTGTTGGCACGATTCAGGAAAGCATAAAGAGCAAAATAATGAAAGATCTCATAGGTACTTACCTGATTAGAGTTCATCTCAAATTTTCGGACAACTTTGATTGCCACCTCTCCAGCTCTCCCTTCTAAGTCCATGGCCTTGTAGACATTGCTGAATGCTCCGTCACCCATTTTCTCAGTGAGTCGCCATCGCTCGAGTCCCGGATATCTGGGTAATCTGTTTTTACTCTCATTTTCTTCTGCCACCAGTCTTGCCAATTCTTCTGTATTGACTGCTCTGGACCCGGCATTTTGGTGTTGTCCTGCTGCGTGTGCTGCTTGGTTTGCAGCCTGTACCCCTCTATGTCTATTGTCCTCATTCGCAGCTGAGTATGCATCTCCTCCAGGGACTTGATGTGCTTGATGGGCCATTACGTTCGGATCTGATTTGGCAGCATAATGTTGAGTGACTGTCGGAGCAACAGGCGAGGCTTTCTTGGTATTGTCTTCATTGGCCTTCGCACCTCCCTTGCCTAAATTCATGATCAGTATTTAAAGTTTTTGGACTTTGAAAAAAGTGAAAGAAGCAAAGAGACAGCAAATGCGTCTGTAAATTTGGGGCTTTCGTTGTCGAATTTGAAAACGTACCACGATGGAGGGCGTTTTTAATGGCCTGCGAAATGGAAGACATTTTAGTAAATATTTCGGAAAATTTGTTGAGCAAATCTAAAATGTCAGGATTTCTGGAATTCTGAGATTTGGGTGAAGAAGTTGTAAATGGATTAAAATTTCCAGTGAGACAAGAAGGGAGGGGAGAAAGTAGGAAGGATAAGCAGGGGTGGTCGGAAGATTTGAGTGGATGTTAAGTCTTAGGAAAAGATTGTGTTTAAGGTTATGTGTAGAATCTTGTGATTGGGATTTGTTGATTGTAATGTAATGTAATGTATGTAATGTAATGCAACACAATACAATACAATGAATTTGGCGATGAAAACTCAAAACTTGATTGCTTATTAAACGATGCAAAAAGTAGAAGGTAGGTCAAATGTAAATACTAGGCAAGTTGTGCAAAGAGGTTGATTATCAATTCTGATATCAAAATAAACTCGAATATCAAAACAAATGAATTTCTAGAAATTTAGTGCCTAGTGACTCTAGGGACTTATGACGACAAGGAGGGTGCTAGGTATATGACGATGTTTTTCTTTGTTGCGTTTCGTTGGAAATGGGCTAAGGGTCTGAGCTGAAAGGAGGAACGTGATAGGCTGAATAAATTGACAGGATAAAAGTAGGAAAACGGGATGAAAAAGACGAAAATGCAATTTAAATTTAAATTCAAGAATGGATTGGATTGAATGATGCGGAATAATAATAAATAATACCTTTAAGAGGAAAAAGATTGACCGAATAAAAGAATAAATTCGTGAATTAAACAAATAGACATAATGAATTTGTATTGCTTTTACTTTTTATTGATGCCGTATCTGAAGTTAAATATATCCAGTTGGGCAATTCCAATTAAGATCAATCCAAGGAAAACCACGCACAAATATAAATACCACTAGAGTCTAAAAGGTTAGCAGATTAACATCCTTTGACGGGAGTTTCGGGACCCCGATAGGGGGAAACTCACACAAACGACGTCATTCATGCCTGGCAGCTTCTGCTTAGCTGCTTAGCTGCTTAGCTGCCTCTCAAACTTCTCAACTTCTCAAGGTCCCGTCAGCAATAATTGCATGATGACGTAGATATTGCTCTTGTGTCTCTCTTGGCATCATCCTCTTTTAGCACTCGCTAGACAAAATTCCGAACGACCGTCTCTGCTCCCTACTGATGCCTACATGCCAGGCATCTTAACATTCGAAACGTATAAAAGCTATCCCACACTTCCTAAGAACTAAAAAGGACACAGGGTAAATCAGAACATGAGCTTCAAGCAAGTTAGGAAAGCGAGGAGGGGGATGAAGAAAATATTTAATATTGACCTACTTGAAGATGTAAAGTCATCATTCCCTATGCTATGCCCCAAATTCTGGGATGGCGCGTTTATGTGTGATCGCCGAGATTATCGATCAACGTTTCTAGGTGCTCTACGTCTCCTGTGTTTCGTATAAGTAAGTAAGCATGGGGTCTCATTGAATGCAGCATGGAACTCCTCACCAGGTAGAGATGTTAATTCGGCTCCTCTTTGATAATAAGATAGGTAGATTGATAGAAGAGATTTTGTGAAATTAGACACTAAAGAGACATCAATCTGTCAAGGCCCTTTGGCTGGCTTGGCATCAATACCTAGCTAGGTATATGATGGTGACGAGGAGGAGAAAATTGTAGCTTGAAGTCGTGGAGAAAGAGATCAATGAATGGAAAGCTTCGAATTCCTGTGCTTCGATACTGAAGAGAAAACATAATGGAGAGAGGATGCCTCTCCTTTATATAATAAATCCAGCATGGTAGATGTACTGGATCCGTAGAGTAAAATATTAAAATTTGCCATTGCCTCTGAGTTTTACCCGTTAAGATTTTAGGAATATCTCTAGTTACTTCACGATGAGAAACGGCAAAGTCGTCGAGATGGGGCTAGTGTCTGCCCTACGACCGAAGAAATAAGGTATCGTCAGCACCAATTCAAATTCAAAATGCGAAGATGTTTAGATAGCATGTATTGAAAAGTATTAGAGAAGTACTAGGTACGCTTGTCCGCTTGATTGTCAACAAGGTCAGCCACCCCCCCCCTCCTCGGGGTGCCTGATAAAAAAATTGGTGGCCATGGAAATACAAAGCCCAAGAGCCTTTGTTTCATAGTGTGCACTGTGAGGTAAATTTGTTAGTATGAAGCTAGTTAATTGGTTCACCGCGCGACCTACAAGAGAAAGCGATGTGTAGGTTAGAATGAACAAAGTGGGGAATCTTCGCTTGCAGACTCAATTTACTCAATTTTCAGAACCAAAGCTACTGCTACAGCTCTTATTTATGTAATTAGTATAAATTCGCCATTACCCCAAAGTTTTTGTTCTAAAACAGTTGCGATAAGTTGGAGAAGATACTTATCATTTTTGATTGCGAAATTAACATTTCTCTCATATACCGGTTCAATGGATCGACAACTCAATGGCAATCCCCGAACACTTGTGTTTGACTTTCACGGCAGTTCAAATTTAAAGACCCGTTATGCTCGTCGTAATAAACTTTGTTCCAGACTCCGATTGTATGTGTACAAGAACAGGATGGTAATTAACTAACTCTCTTAGAGTGGAACCTAGATGATGAGAAGTATTAATTTTTGAGGTGATCGTGAGTCACGTTGTCACATGAAGTGTTACTTAGTATGAGCTCATCTTCTAGAACATCACAGACATTACCCTCGAAAACTTTTCTTCTTTCTTCTTCTTTCTTCCTCTTTCTTCCATGTCTTCCCCATCATCACTTTGGATTACATGTCATTGGAAAAGGAATGGAGATGAAAGGGCAATATACCCATGAGCTTTCTATCGATGTGTCCAAAAGTTCGGAAAGATTTCAACGGGATACTGTCGGCTTGGTGTTACTATCCATAACCTGAGACTTCCGATGTTTTTGCCAATACTGGCGTTGAGACGAAACAAAATGCTATTCACAAGATGCTGGACCTCAGGACGGCAGGGCCACGAGGATTAGACGATAGGACTTAGATAACGGCTTTTCGATGCTACATACACTGGGAAACACCCTCATGATTAATACATTTAAACTTGGAGCTGCTCGTTGTTCAAAGCTCATCGAGGGAACGGGGTAGAGGGAGAAGAGCCGAAGTTGAAACTTGTAGATATTCGGCTACTCAACTGAGGCTGCACTATTGCTGGCGAGAACTACGCCTCGGAAGAGGGAGAGTGCCGAGATTCTGCACCTACCTATCTACGCATCTACAATGTATTGGAGTTGAGATACCAGCTGGTGCCGCTCAGCTCATTCGGACTATTAACGATTTTATCGCCAATTTCGAAACGGCCGCATAAGACAAATCAATCCTTCCTCTATACGGATGAAAGAAGAAAAGGCTTTTCCATCCATCCAGCACACGTCCACTTGCTTTACTCGATCAGAATATACAACAAGAACAGTTCACACATAGATGCTTCAGAAGAGCTTATTCATACACTCGCCTCGCTTACCAAGCCACGTACTTGATCAGACTGGAATAAGCGAATAAAAAGGCCATATTGAAGAAAAGAACGGAAGGGGACTCAACACATGCTGAAATAACAGAGAGCTATCGGGCTTATTACGCGGATAATTACATATCATATGAGACGCTACATGCGAACTCAACGTAACACAAATGCTTTCTACTTTTACGGTTCTCCTGGCTGCAATTACACTCCACATACCAGGGTTTCACGGAGTTTAACATGAGTTGGGCTTGAATATATTGACCTCGCTTGGCAGCTGGCCTGGAAATGTTCGACTGAAAGGGTTTGAATGGAGAGCTTTGAACGGAAGGATGGAAAGGGATGTTTAGTTTATCTGAATATGATAGTGGCAGAGATGGGCTAAAGAAGGTATTCACAAAACTAAGTGGAAAGGAAAAGAAAGGGGAAAAGGGGTTAATTAGGCAAAGACAGGGTTAGAATGAGAATTTATCTACTTAAATATTACCCTAGCAAACAATCAGATTTTTTCATACCCTGACACCATCGCTTATATCCAAAATATCAAATTCGCACACAAATAGAAATCTTTCAATATAATGAAAGAGGATATGTGAGTGGTGCATAAAAGTCCTCATACTAGTATCTGCCATTGAACTAGCTATTAGCTAGTTCCTCGTGTCGCCCTTATCAGCCCCGCTAGATATAAAACGGCGGCAAGCTAATTTTTAGACTTAAAAGCTAGTGCAAACCTAACAGTTAGTTGCTGATCCGATCATCAAAATCTGCCGAGACTAGAATCGACACCGGTCACGCACTAGGATCGTAGTTGGATGGAATGTTGTTCTAGCTTACTGGCAACCTCGTTCTTTTATTTCAGACTTATATAGGGCTGATACTTCTGGATGCTAGAAAGTATGCAATTCCGGAGCTAGGGGCACGTACCTCAAGACGATAAAATACAGAGGATTGATCTGGTTTCTCTAGCGTTGGGGTTTCATACTTTCTGGAAGCAAGAGAAATATAACTTTGTCTTGGTATTCATGTAACTACCAAAAAATGTTGTTTTCTTTTTCGTTCTCTGGCAGATTTGATTGCTCTTCCGCTGTTGTCTTTTTCCCTTCTTCTTCTTCTTCTTCTTCTTCTTCTTCTTCTTCTTCTTCTTCTTCTTCTTCTCCTTCTCACATGATCTTCTTACTCTTAGATAATTTAGATTTCGGTACGGCTTTTATGATGTACCCATTTGTGTTCTTCCTCTCAAAAACAAACCGGTGTGTAATATCACATACCACCTCCATTATCACCTCGTTCCATTTCAGAAGAAAGTTGAATACGATATCTCATTGTAACAACACTAGCCAACCTCTACTTTTTCTGCCTTTACTCAAGGTAAAGATCTTCTCCATTATAACCTACCCTATCAACATCTTACATCAACTATCCAGTTCTTTATACCCCGTACTTTCATATACAGACCATGCTATCTACTAGTTGCATTCCAAATTTTAAGCATCAATTCTTATACATTGGGTGTGGTTATACCCGAGTATTACTAGTGGGAAAACTTCATTACGATGTCATTGAATGGTATTAATGGTAACCGAGTAACGTGTATATACTTCTAATTTCATTATCCAGAACTCCTTTTTTATCATGGCATTTCCATATGTTTTCTTGCACGATACTGAGTGACCCGACAGTTTTCTTTCTCGTACTATCTCCTTATCTTTTCCAATGAATTTACCTTCCTAGTGATATAATCTCTTTCAGTGACATGCTCACACCACAGTAAGTGTCCATTTCTCTCTGTAATCACTATTACTATCATAAGCCCCATTCAAACCATCATTGACAGCCTGATTTCAAATTCCGAAGTTACAATCCCGGAGGCAGTCTGCAGTCGCAGCCTTTCCCAAAGTTTCCATCTCCATTCTTTATCCCCGCTCCACTCACTTTTTGCTACACCTTCCACTCCCTCCGCTCTACCAACCATCATCTTTCAGTTACCCGAGCTACCCTTCCACCAAACACAAAACCACGGGATCAATTACATACAAAACGCACTCTAAAAAAAAAAATCAAATGTCGTGTATACAAGCTAAGAAAGCAGAAAAGACAAATGCATCGT
This sequence comes from Sclerotinia nivalis, assembly GCA_029531795.1. NCBI lineage: Eukaryota > Fungi > Ascomycota > Leotiomycetes > Helotiales > Sclerotiniaceae > Sclerotinia > Sclerotinia nivalis. The sequence continues at coordinate 1,398,935 of JAPEIS010000005.1, read as the reverse complement.
GTCACTCTTCATGTAACTTCTCACCCCTGCCTCCTTACATTCTCCTTACATTCTCAAATCTCATAATATCCCTCCGGCCCTCCAGTTACCTCTTCATATACCTCCCAGTCCCCACTCTCATCTCTTCCAATACCCACCCCCTCCCCCCCATCCTCCCCTCGCCCCTTTTCTAAGCACCACATCCAATCTCCCTCTCCAAGCCGAAAATTCCGCACCAACAAGACAAACGATGAGACAAACGATGAATTACTGCTTTTTATAAGCAAGATAAACTAATCATGACCAACTACCAACCATATGCCCCCAGCCCAACCCAACAACATCCCCTCAAAATCCCATAATCCTAACCTACCCTATCCTCTCACCCTTCCCACCAAGCAAGAAATCCCTCGACATCGTCCATCCCCCACACTAACCTAGCCCATCAAATACATGAATCCATCCCCGTCACTCTTAGCCATACGCGCAAATACCCCCTAGTATCTTCCCTCCAGTCAACAACCCATATATCATCTTCCCTATATTTCCACCGCATTAACCTTCAAAGCCCTCTCAACCCAACATGCACCTGCACATCCAAAACCATCTCCAGGGTATCCCGTAGTCCGAACTGGCTTTACCAATGAGAGAAGTTTAAATTTCTTGAATCTCGTTGAAATATTCAAATGCTTTGAAATATTGAAATGTTGAAATGTTGAAATGTTGAAATATATTTGAACATTTATAATTCTTTAAATACTTGAATCTTCTCAATTTCAAACATGGAAAACTCATATTTAGCCTGACTAGCTCGGACAATTGTATATCTTGACCTCCCACTTCCTCTCCTCCAGTTACCTATACTTTTTTCACTTTTACTTCCACTTTCACTTCCGCAGCAACCCCACCTACCATATATGAATATAATATATAAATCAAAGCCCTCGAAGATGACATCAAACGTCCATGTTCAAGAATAGATGAACAAATGAACAGATAAGCATACCACAGCATTCACTCATTCATTCATAAGTATATTAGTCACAAAAACAAATACAACAAGAAGAAATGAAAAGACCACACCCACTCACATAATCCAGAACTTGTAACCCATTACCTCCTCGCCCCAAGAAAAAGAATAATGATGTACGCATTGGTTGATTGACGCGCCTACTCAACTAACCATCCATGACCTGACTATTACGCCATGACATGACGAAAAATTTAAAACGCCTGAGAACAGTCATATCAGTCATGGAAACCACCGATACCGCTTTCCCTTCTTCCAAATCCCATCAAATCAACCCCGCTCTTGCTGCCTCTCCACCTCCGTCGCCAAGCACCTCCTCCATCCTAGCCTTTCCCTTTCCAATACCACCTTCACCAACTCCCATCCTTTTTGCCACATATCTTTGTGCTACAACACCCACTCCCAAACTCAGTGTCTCCTCCACCCATTCCGCAACCCATTCGCGCGGGTCCACTCCTCCACTTTCTATAATTTGCTGAATCTCTTCCGGTAACCCTGTGTGCGCACCCTCTGATTCTGCACCGAAGAATCCGGACTTCTCTTTTGATGGTGAAGATGCGGATACGGGAGTCAGTGGAGCGGGAGCATCGAGCCATTCAATCCACTTTGCCGGAATAGCTTGGGTAAGTGTAGAGAACGTTATGGTGTGGGCTGGATCGTGGAGGTAAATAGCGAAGGATATTAATTCATCAGGTTTTGGTTTATCGTCAATCACAACTCCTTCCTTCTCTGTTACCGGACCTCCTTGGAACAAATCGACTGGTGATTCATGGGTAATCGCTTGTACGGCCATGAAGATATCGCTGCTGCGAACTGGGTTCGATTCGCTAAGATCTTCGGTAGCTCGTTGAGCTGCGAGTTCTAATCCACCATGGGCATCGAAATACTCCTTCGAATAAGCTTCTGCGCTTACGCGGACGAGTTTCGTTCCTTCGACGAGTCCTTTCACAGAGCCAATATCGCGGTTATCAGTCCCTACGCGCCACCATGGTCCATCGCTCCATCCTGCATTGCCTCCAGTATAACCAGCTTCGGATGCGCGACGTGCTGTTGATTCGTGACCACGTTGGATGACAAGTAGATCCCCTCCTTCAACTTGAGCCATTACACGAGAAAATGTAGAATAGATGAGAGGGTCGAGAGAAGGATAACCGATAAAATCATGGGTGATGTGAATTTGAAGTCGTTCGTGGGATGAAATAGGTGGTGCGAGAGTATGAAGAATATTTGTAAAGGTCGGAAGAGCTCTTGATCTCAGCTCACCACCTTCACCTTTGATTAGCATATCCCTCGCTTGCCAATTAATCAAATTAATATCTTACCAAAACCTCTAAGAACCCCAACATTTCCTTTGACTTGTTCCGCCCATCGTTTTGCTTCTTCATTTTGTTGAATTTCCTTAACTGCAGCTTGAGCTTGATTAACAGCTGCACTAGCTGTAGCTGTTGCTGTTGCGAAGACACTTCCCCATGACCATCCTCCACCCGCCGATGAAGTTTCAGTAGCAGGTTGAGCAACTGGAGCTTTCTTTTCAGCTTCTTGAAGATCGCTACTAGTTGCTGAAGGGGTAAAACTAGTATGAAATGATCGAGTACTGTCAACAGACTTTCGAGGTAAAGTAGGTTTCTCCTCGCTTGATCTGTCCTCACTTCTGCGAGAAGCTGGGGGAGGGGTTGCTGTATTCGAACGCTTCACTTGTTGAATTCGTGGTGTATGTGGTCTACTTGGTTGCTGAGCTCCAAGGTTTTCAAGCTCCGCAAGTAAATCCTGTTCCGATTGAGATGGTTGTTTTGTTTTATGTGATTTCGAAGTTCCCTTGGAAGAAGGTGCTTTAACTTTAACTTCATCAATACCTTCCAAGAGTTCATTCAATTCATCATCCGTTGGAGCTGGTTTTGATTTCTTTGAAGCCATGGTTTTGATTTTGTTGTTGATTGACCAGCAATATCAATGATTGAATAATTTATTGAGAGTATTTTGTTGATTGTTGAGTAAATGATCGTAGCAAAGAAATGATATAGATATTATTATTCACTTTGACTTTCATCTGTGTCTCATTTGCCCTGGCTCTATTTTGGTCGTGGTTGATAAAGGGCAATTATCAAAGGTCCAAACATCGATAATATGGGGCGAGGCTAATGCAACCGTATATTAATATATGATTGGCTCTAGCCACAATTGAGGCGTCTACAAACACCGAGCACCGCCATCTAACATTTTATGACCCGAAGCCCAAATTGAATCGAAATAACCTTTTTAAAGCAGTTAAATGAGAATCTGACCGACTACAATACTTTTTAACAACAATAGCTTTAAGTCTTGAAAATAGCATGTAATTGATCATTGAGCTCTTTTGCTAATCTTCTTATAAATCTTCTCATTCAATTTGTACCTCTTCTCTTAAATATTTTGGTATACATTTTCTTCCGGTTGCATGTACAGCTGCAAAACTCACGTCTGAGACCTTGTGGACAAAAACTCGAACTCTTTGAGAGTTGAAGCCAGCACAACAAAGTGTGTTGGTTTCATATTCTTTCTTATCAATTCACAGAGAAAACTTTCCAATCCTCTTCAATATGGCGCGAATCAAGGTTCCCCCTATTGCGACTCAAGATTCTACTTCCAATATCGAGAAAGGAGTTGGCTCTTCCGAGTCTCAAGAAACTTCATCTAGTTCTTTTACATCATTTTCCTCAACACCAACTTGTCCCAATTGCAGTAATACATTCGCGGAACTATCAGATAAAGTAAGTCAATCTCTATATACTCCTAGTCCCATCACGACAATCTTTTCATATTCACAATATGTAGGACTTTCTCAATCACGTGGCTGCATGCAGTCGACCATCCACAGCGGAATCAATAGGAACTGTTACTACTTCGGGTAGTTCTTTATCACCACCTCCCACTTCACCTGGAAACTTGATTGCTACATCAAAATGTTTTTCCAATGGAGATGGGCTAAAAGCAGATTTGCATTTCGACTACAACGCGGCTCAAGAGCCTGCAATTGCTATTGCTAATGCCGACAAAGAAGATTCTAATTCCAAAGATCATAATCTGATTCAACCATATATCGACCCGAAATCCGAATTCGACTACTATGATCAAATCGAAGGCCATGAGGAAATTGATGTAGACATCAATGACCCTGATATCGGCCTTAAGTTCAAATATCCTAAACTTCCGCCCATTCCACACTTCGAAAAATACCTCAAAAATCCTAGCGAAATGTCATATGATGAATTGTACAAAAGAGCCGAGATAATTAGTACAGTAAGTCATAGTCGCTGCTTCATGGCCTCGAGTTTGTTTTTTATAATTTTACATTGGATGTCCTAATCCATACTGTGCGGCGTGGAACACAACGACTAATCATTATCATAGAATGTTTTAGCCGTTTGGCAAAAGGAATTTGATGCAATTGATGAAGAAATTTATGCATATGAATGTCAAGAGAGAGAACGAGTTCAAATCGAAAAAGAAGCCGAGAAAGCCGTAGAAGAGGCAGACAGAGTTGCCGAGCAATTGGAAAGAGATGACTTGGTGGCTATCGCGAAAGAATACGCCGTTGAATTGAAATCAAAGAACCCTGAATGGACGGCTTTCATGAATCAATTTGACGAAGATGATGAATTTCGCCTACGTCTTGAAAGCCTTCGGGACCCACAATTCAGGGCGAAACTCCAGAGGCAAGCTTTCGCTAGGGAACAAGAAAACAAAAAGCTTAAGCAAAAGGAACTGAAAGAGTCGAGCAAGCCAAAACTTCTCAACGAGCCCTTGCCTGAGATCAAACTGACCAAGGAGGAGATAGAAGCCGAGAAGAGAAAAGTAGGACGCTTGATAGATCCCACGAAATGGGACGATATGAAGCAAGCAGATGTATACGGGTTTGAATATTCTTCACATCCAAAACATCTTGGTGCACAACCAATTCCGACAGCGTCTAGAAAGCGTGGTTTGGGTGAAGTAGACATGGCAGAAGGTAGAAGTGGTCGAGCTCAACGAATGGCGACCAGGAAGATGTACGACCAGAGTACACCAGAAGATGAATCAGATGGTTTGCCAGCAAAAAGACAACGGAAGATCCGAGTACTTGATGATGCTATTGGAGAGTTGTCGAAGACTCCTCGAAAACAAAGCAGAAGTCAAACCCCCATTAGGAGAACCTTTCCATCTGGAAAGCCCATCGGAAGACCGCCAAAATCTCTTTCAAAGCTCAAAGATGTTCAACTTGCTTCGGGCGAAGATGAGCCACCGATGCTTGAAGATGATGCTCCAAAAGACGAAGATATTTCTCGACACCTTCTGCCGTCCGAACAGGAACAGCTGCAGCAATCGGCTGAATCACTTGTCAACCAGATCGCGGAAGAATTACCAGTTGAACCGGTTGTGAAAAAGAAGCATGCAGGTGGTAGGCCACGGAAGCATCCGCTTCCTGTTCCTCCTACTGTGGCCGTTGTTGACATTATACCCCCCACAGAAGAAGTTACTACAGCGCCATCCGAGACCCCTGCGGCAATCGTGCCCCCTATAAAGCCAAGGGCTAAGGTTATCAAACCAAAGAAGCATCCAGCCAAGTCAGCCAAGTCCAGCAAGTCCGGTAGTCGAGTCAAGAAGGAAGCTAATATCGAACCAAGTGCTGAAACTGAAGAAGAAAATGCAATCCTACCAACTACGGAACACGATGAGGATTCGGACTCGGAAGCAACTGAGGCAATCAATTCAAGGCCCGGCAGCTCGTCGTCGCAGTCAACTATTTCTTCTTATGGTAATCGTCAAATCAACCGTTCTTCCACTCGTGAGCAGACCCTAACACGTGAAACTCGAATAGCTACTCGAAAACGTGCAGCTGCATCTGTTGAAAAATCCGTTTCAATTCAGGAATCTCCTAAGAAAGTTGTACGAGGAAAGCGTAATAGTGGATCAAGCGAAACTCCTGTCGCCACTTCTCAATCACAAAAGGCCCGAAAACCAAGTAAAAAGCAGGCAACAATCGAAGAAGATGAAGAAGCGGAACCGTCACATGAACCAGTCATCAAAAAGGAAGCAACACCTGCCGCATACCCAATCATTTCACCACCATCATCCCGAACTAAGCGCAAGCGAATTTCTGAAGCCATTGCCGAAGCGCCAAGCGCTTCTCCTACCAAAAAGGCTCGCAAAGGTCGTCCTAGTAAATCAATATCAACACCCTCAGAGGGGCTGCATTTTATATCCACCTCATCGCCTAAGATCAAGATAAACAAGAAGGCCAAAGGACCTCTTGCAAGAATCCTTCCACCTCGTGAACCGAGCACTCGTGCCCGTCGTGCTCCAAAAGCTATTCGAAATGCTGACAATGCTGACGAGGATGAAGATGGAGATGAGTTGAATATGCCAGCAACGGAATACGAAAGATACCAAGCATTGGCTGATCCAAGGAGCCCCATTACGTTGGGCAAGAGGGTTCGGAAAAGCGTCATTGATTTAAGAAAAGCGATGGAAGGCGGTGATGACGATGATGGAGATGATGAGTTTGATGAGTGATCGGGTTTGACATCATCGATAATTTTCCTCATGGTGGCCAATTCTATTGCCAGATCTGACTATTCATGTCCATGACTCTCATTCCACGTTTGGATCGGACGTCCCTTCCTACATCGATTTGCCTTATAGCTCGCTACAGCACTTCCAAAAACACTAGAAACCTGAGGCTGTTGCTAGTATTCCTAACTGGAAGCAAACAAATTTACTTGTCTCATCGATTGTGTCGATCGAACTTATATAAACCAGAATGGGCCTGAAATAATCCAGGTCAGGCCCTTTTCACGATAAAGGACTACTCATTACAACATCACGTACATAAATTGAGCGAACTTCATGGAGTACTCCTGCTAATTTTCTTTTTCATTTTTGGCTTACCATCGTTTACCCTACTTGTCCATAATCAAGACACGCGAACCATTGGACATATCACACTCGGCGCTCCCTTTTGGCTCCGGCAAAGGGATTGGGTTTAACCCTTTTCTATATATGCAAACAGGCGGATAGGGATTAATTACTTAATCATTGTCATTGTTTCTCTGGGATAATAGGCGGATAGAGGGGGTATTCGTATTTCTTAATGGTTACATGGTATGGACTCGGATCTTGTATGGAAGATTCTTGGGATTGGGACAAAAGGCTTTTTTCTGTTTATACATCTGTCTCATGGCTGGTATTGGAGTTTCTGGTTAAAGGGCACTGGAGCCGTTTTCATTTTTTAGTTCCTTGTCTCGTTCGTTTTGTACATAGGATTATAGGAATGCGGGGTGTTGGTACCAAGTTGAGGTCTGGAATACATATAGATAGCGCAACAAAATGAAATTTTGGAGTATATTTTGACATGGAATCTACCTATCTATGCACTTCCTTCAAATGCTGTGAAGCGGAGTATAATAGTCTCTGAAGTCGTCGGGAGTTGCTGGACAAATTATCCAGTAACATTCAGCTGTGAACTGGTAATCATTGCTACCAATGATCTGATTTGTATTCAAATTCCTTCACCTCAGCTTGACTTTTCATCAACTTGATCTGGTTTTGATAAATACAAATTTACTTCAACAAGTAAGGACTTGAGCTGGAGATTTGAGTAGATGGAAATTTAATTAATAATATATATATATATATATATATTATACTTCAATAGAATAATTCTATCAATGTATCTATCTATATTCTGTTCAATTAATCTATTTATAAAAAATAGTCTATTCATCTATCCCATTATATCGTAAGTGTGAAATCTAAAAATTATCTATCTTTCTTTGTAGTGTTCGTTGTGTAATATCCAAGTCTAACTTTGATGATCAAAATGTCTTCGTTTGTTATTCATTCATGTATGGATGTCGAAACCCCTCATCGATCATATCCCATATATCATATCTCTCAACCCACCCATCCCATTACCTCATATCCCAACCAACTAATGCACAATCTCCACAGCACCTCCCTTCCTCCCCCCAAACCCCCCCGCCGTCGAATTCCTCACCCCGACTACACTAGCCACCAACCCCACGCCCCCAAACGCAACACAAAACCAAAGCCCCGTACAATACTGCTCAAGACTATCCTTCCCCTCCCTCGTATCCACCGCCTGCACCACCGCACTACTAAGCGCCAGCCCCACTCCAGACCCAATCTGAAACGCGGTATTAATCATACCGCCGCAGAGACTCTTGACGCTGGTGGGCACGCTCGAGAGCAGAATAATCGTGCAGGAACAGTAGACGATTGTGACGGCTGCGACGACGAGGAGGGAGGTGGGAAGCACGTGGGTCCAGAAGGAGAAGGAGGTGTGGGTTAGCAGGGCCGCGGGGATGGGTGACCCCATCATCATTAGCATGCCGAGTAGGAGGATGGATTTAGTGTTGTAGCGTTCGAGGATTTTGCCGACGGACATCGAGAATATGAAGCCGGTGAGGCCCATGGGGAGGAAATAGAGGGCGGTTTTGCCCGGGGAGAGGAGATTTACTTCTTGTGCTATTAGGACGATGTAGTAGAGGACTGTTTGGTAGCCGCCGTAGCATACTTTGCGGGTTATGTTAGTATAATATGTAAGTTAAGAAGTGACGTGTTAAAGAAAGAAAAGAAGAAACGAGGGGGCAAGCGATAAAAAACAAAAAAGAAACGAACATACCAAACCCTGAAATCCACAACGCAGCAAAATTTTGGATTTTCCAAAGCGAAAGCGGCATGATGGGATGCGAAGCCCTCTTCTCCACATAGACAAAAATCCCCAGAACAAGCACCGAGAGAATCAACAAGACGATAATGAAAGCCTTGCTCCACCCATACACGCCTCCACTCGACAGCACAAACGAGAGCAAAATCAGTCCACCAGTCGACAATCCCGCGCCCAACAAATCCAAACTCGGTTTCTCCATCCCGGCCAACCGATCGCGCGGTAAGATAAACTGTCCCAAGACGCCCAACGCCCCCGTCAGCGCAGCAGAAACATAAAAGAGATATCTCCACCCGAGACTCCCCGTCAAGAACCCCCCAAAAATAAGTCCTGCGCAGAAACCCACCGCGCCCGAAGCCGCGAAGAACGATAACGCAATCGTGCGATCCTTCGCCACAAAATACGAAGAAATAATTCCCACCGCCGACGGAACCGTCATCGCTGCCCCGATTCCCTGCAGCGCGCGAAAAATAGCCAATTGGATAAACGACGTTGCGAATCCATTTGCTATTGTCCAAATCGATATCCAAAGCATCCCGATGCAAAAAATAAGCTTGCGTCCAAATCTATCGCTTAACACACCGGCCAGTAAGAGAAATCCTCCGAAGGTCAATGTATATGCACTTATTAACCATTGGAGATCACTAGCTTTAGCACCGAATTCCTTTTGGATGGCCGGTAAACTGATATTGACACCTGTCATGAAAACATTGTCCATGAGTTGTGCTCCGCATGTGGTTAGGAGGATGAGTGCGCCGCGGAAACTTTTGACACTGCCGATATCCGGGTATGAAGTTTCGGGCAAATCCCTCGAAGGTTCTTCGATTTGCAACTCGAAATATTCGCGCGGAGTGCCATTTCCGCCGGCGGTTGTATTTGCGTGTCCTTTTCGATGCGGGTGCGGACCCGGTGTATTAGCAGCCGAGGAAGGAGATGGAGGACGCGTTGAATAAGGGGTGTTGAATTCGCTAGGTAATTCTCTGATCGTACTAATTGGACCTGGCCTCGCTGCCTTGGGAAATGTTATGGTTGTATTTCCATTATCTTTTCCCTTCCCGCTATCGTTCTCCATCGAAGAGTCCGCACGCGCTTCAAGAAACGCATCCTGATGCCCACTAATAACACTAGCCGTCCTCGTCAAACTCTCGAGATCCTCCGCACGTATACTATCGCGAAAAGTCAGACGTCCAGAAACATTTGAGCGTCGTCGAGGTTGTGTATTTCCTGCTCCCAAGCCGGTACCATGTGAATCGTCATATTGTGAGTTTCGTCGTTCGGGAATAGGAAGGATATGCTGTTGAGTGGTAGATGTTTCACCAATTGAAGCTGGTGTTGTCACTATTAGCTTAAAATTTCTTGCACAGAAATTTCCAGATTGGCGAGGATGAAGGAGTAAAACTTACGAGACATAGTTCAAATACTACCAAAACTTCATTTGGTATTAAAATAATCAGCGAAAAAAAAAAAAAGAAAGATTATAACGAATATTTAGCACTTAAAGATATAGATAGTTGAGCAGCATCTCATACATTTCATATAGCAACCCACAACCCCATATTTTTGAAATATTTAATCAACATCCATCATCGATAAGCCTGAAAATCCCCCAGCCGTAGAGTACAATCACACCTTATCGCCACGACCTGGACCCTGAAGGGTCTTTTTTTCTTCCAAATCAGCACTTTTTAGGAAGGTTCTCCGACGTTTATCCATGTTCCTGAGCTAGGTATCCGCAGGCCAGCGAGTCGAGACATGTGCGAGGGATCCACACAGAGCCAACACTTGAATCATCGTGGAGATTTGTCTACCTCACGAGCTCATAATCGCTTGGAGACTTCTCTTTGAAGTTTGCATTTGCATATGATATAGAAAATCAAAATTAGCCACTCAGACCTCATATCCTTCAGAAAGGGAATTGTCTGATTAAATAGGGAAAAAATTTCTACCCAATACATCGGACGAGGTAGTTTATGGCCCTTAAACTATTTATCACCGGCTCGGGTCGAGTGAGCCTGCGCTTGCAGCCTTATGGTGTTTATGGGCTTTTTTAAGTATAGTTGTCTAAAGGCACTGCACCTTAAAGACCCAGTTTAATTCAATGCAGCCCACAATTTCATTTATCTGTCACTGTTACATATATATTCACAAACAGAAATGAGACGAAAGGGTCCAAGTTTCCATAGTCGTTCCAATTCCAGCAGCTGTGACATTGATCTGAATTACACCTCCAAACCACCACAGTAGGATCCATCCAACTCATCATACCGCAAGACATCCAACTCCTTGCGCCATCATATAATTCTAGAAACAAATACTCCATTTTATACAATACTTTCACACGTACTGGGAGGGAATATAACGCCAAATCAAATGCCCAACTATATGCAAACGCCCTAACATTGGCGCGTCCATTTTCCATCTACTATTGTCCCTTTGAATCCATAACTCCTCCGTCTTTCGATTCAATGACCCAGATTGTGGTAAGTATCGGAGAAAATCATATGATATAATCAAGAAAACGCAACGAAGATATAAAACCGCTTGGCGAATATGATAAAATGAAAATGAAAGGTAGAAAAATGATATCCCGTAAATCCGCGAAACATTGACATCTTCGTAGTGTCGAGGTCATTGTAAAGGTCGCTTGGCGGGATCGATTGTCGTAAGGCAACTGATTGTATCAGCCGCTAGGAAAGATGGGTCGATTATGAAGCCGGCACGGAATCCTTCTTGACATCCCCCTTCATCTTCTCTTCGTTTTTCTTTCTTGCATCGGCGGCTTTTTGTTCGTCCTGTTTACGTTTGTCTTCAGCTTTTTGTACTTGATTTGCCTTCTTCTCGGCTTCGGTGAATATCTTTTTCTCTGCGGCTCGTTGAGCTGGTGGAGGTTCGGATGCATCATGGGATTGTGTTTGCTGTTCTTCTTTGATTGGTTGTTTGCTTACAGGTGGTGTATCATTTTGTTGGGCGTCCTGTGCGGCCTTTTGCTTCGCTTTCTCTTTAGCTTCCTCAGTAGTCTTCTGTGCCTCTTCCAATTTCTTTGCATCTTCCAGTTTCTTGTTTTCTTCGGATTGCTTGGCTGCCTCTTCTGCCTTCTGGGCATCGGTTTTTGGTGGTTGTTGAGCTCCCTTTTCTGGTTCCACTGGTTTCTGAATATCTTGCTTGACAGGGATCCATTCCATTTTATCGTCGTCAAAGTGGTGGCTTTGTTTGTAAGTTAGCGAGGAAATCCAAGGTGAATATTGCAATTCCATCCAACATACCCCTCAAAGTCAGTCAAGGTCAGCGATTTCTCATGATATTCTGCTTCCAAGATTTCTTTATACGCAGAAGGGATTTTGGCTGGTGCGCCCTCGAAGAAGGTGTCTCGCAATGGGAAAATATAGGTATCCTATGATTATTAGCACGATTCATCTGGCCATGCTCATACGACATTACCCTGTATTCATGACCATCCTTGCAGCTCATCATTCCTTCTCCAGCTGGATGTGTATAATTGTATCTTGCAGTTGTAATATCAATGAACAACCCGCTCGTAGTGTCGACCCATCGAGCATCAATGACATTCAATTTGTCCGATTGCTCTCTATTAACATAATGAGGGTTGACCTCTAGCATATAATCTCGACCTTCTGGAATACGTGGAGTTTTGTAGTGGAAGACTGTCATGTTGTAATAAGAGGCAAGAAAGTGCATCGAGTCTTCGGAAACTTGGACGTCGGAGTCGGAATCCCATGGTAGAATCTAAAGGACGTGAGACTTTGAGAAATCTTGGGCATCTCCAGTATTGTACCTACCTTACGGTTCCACCACCAGCCTAATAAAGTACCATGCATAAGCCATGTTTCCACGCCAATATCTGAGAAAGTAGCGAGGTAGGTCTGAATGAGGTTCGAAAGTGCATGTCTGCGTTCTCTGTATCCCAATTGCTTGTCGGCGAATCTGTAAGATAGATGTTAGGTTCTATCATTGTGTACCATAATAATTTCTCCGAGGGAATTTACATACCGGCCGTCGTAATGTGGATGGAAGCTATTAACCTCACACTGTTAGCATGCAATCCCGCAGTACTTTTGAAAGTCTCTCGTTTTCAGCCTTTGACGGACTTGTAGGATACGTACACGCTCTCATCTGTTAGGAACCCATCAGTTAGTCAAGGTCGACTGAATAAACTATCATGAACCGGACAATTTAGTCAAGCCCGTGTCGCCGGTCGCCATGATAGAATAACCCTCTTGAAAGGTAGGTACTTACGAAAATATTTCTCGCTTGGATCGCCTGCTCTTCCACTCATATCCTTGTGTAGCTTCGTGCGCACACTGTAAAAGTCGGCATCTCTTTTTTGTATTGCCAGCGCCGATACAATTGACAGAAGTCCAGGCAACGTAGTGATCCAAGAAACTCGCATCTTCAAAGTATCACGATATGGTGATGAGTTTACAAGAGAGGACAATGTCGACAGGGTGTGAATAACCGTCTTGGCGCGGGTTATTTGACGTGAATGGATTTGCCAAGAGATGTATGATGTCGTCTTCTCTATTGCGTGCGGAGAGGAAGGAATCAAGATGTTATTATGTCGTCTTCTCTATTGCGTGCGGAGAGGAAGGAATCAAGATGTTATTATGTGCAAAACAAAGAGGCACAAAAAGAGAGAGAGAATACCGATACAAGATGTAATAAAAAAAATGTATAAAAAAGAAAATGTAAATTTCAAAACAGAGAATGAAGATGGACGCGGGGGAAACACACGATCAAGTACTCTTTTGGCAAGAAGTAAATGAGAGGAGACAAGATATTTTAAAGATATCAAAAAAAAAATGTGATCAGCAAAACCCTAAGCATGTTAAAATATTAAGGCGGCATGAGGAGGGTGAGGATATATGTATATGCATTCAGTCGCTGTCTAAAAGAATCAAAGAAAATGGAAAATTAGGAGAATATTGAATGATTGGATGATTGGATGATTGTTGGAGAAGTCCGGAGAGGTCGTCGCGGGGATTCAAGCATCAGCTCCCAAAGCAACTTAAAAAGGAAAAAAGAGGATCCTTATATATTCAGGATGGGGTCTATAACTGGCTGCATAGCTGCATAGCTGCATAGCTGCAATTATTAAGGAGTAAGGGCGTGGGGAGCTGGATAAGTTAGCGCTTCTGTTGGGGTTGGATTGAGGCAAACAAAGTCTAGAAGCCAGTTCCGAGCCGGTCGAGCCCCGGAATATAACAACCTACGTAGATTCTAGAGTTCGTTCTGGTGTTCCTACTAGTCAGGTACAACTCATACAGCAACATACAAACCACCATTCATTCTGCGTTTTGCGTTTAAGTACCAAATTTTCATTGTCACCAAAACAGTAACATTTTTAATTGCTGTTTCCATCGCAATCCCATTAGATTTGGTTGGGCCAGGGGGTGTTCTGTTGTCAATATTTCGCAATAATACCAACAAAAAAAAAAACCTTGGAAAGCTCAGTCATTTTAGTGCGTAAGCAGCATGCAGAGTACGCACATAGATTACGACGCTTTGGACCTAACCTTAATTGTTCCAATCTTTTTGAATTTCCCAAAGGTTTCAGATGATCTACCAAAATACACACGAAACTCATCATTTTTTATTGAAACGCCAAGTAAGGCAATTTGCCTATGATCTTGGGTGTAGCAAAAAAGAATGCAAGGCATGAAGGCCGAGAAAAAAAAAAAAGAATGTTAATCATTACTGAAAGGGGTTCGTAACTGGGGAAAAAACCGTGTATCCGTTGAATCAGCAAGGTTTGCGCATGATTAGCCGCCGTCTGAAGTTATTTGGCACTTGAAACTTCTTGAGATGACGTTGTCATGCTGATGGTGTGATGACAGCAATAGAATGAAATTGGGTCGGTGAGTACGTAGTACCTAGTAGGTAATTCATCCCTTGAAGAAGAGTTGTGAGTACTAACTACTAGGTACCGGTATATGTATGTGCCATACACCTCGAAAGTTATTTTCATCTTCCTCTCCTCTCCTCTCCTTATGCCAACAGGTGGTTGAGGAAATGGTAAATTCATCCTCGAAAACACCATCAATAATTCAAATCCCCCCTTTCAATGACCATCGAGTCATATGTTCAAATAATCCCTTGATAAGGCCGCGTCAGCTATGAGGGAAAAATAAGCCAAGTGATAGCCACCATGTTAAGCTTTTAGACGAATCTTGGCAAAGCTTAACCATCACGCCTTCCTTACCAAGGGCCTGTTCCTGTGAAGGATCATTATTACTAGGAAAGATCTTACGGAGTACTATCTAAGTTCTCCAATGTATTCGTACAAAGTATCACGACAAAGATACAAGCAATACTACGCAACGGTGTCGCTTTTTACTCTTACCGCATACCTACAGATCACTAATGGTCAGACAACATCGCAAACAATGCAACTTACCAATCTGTCCGAGGACGGCAGTGGAAAAAGACAGGAAGATACGACATTAGCTTCGGATTTCAGCTTGGAAGGGATAACTGCGTTCGAATTTCGAAAACCTCGGAGCTGCGTCTTTGGGAATGTCTCTATATTTCCATTTACGGGTAAGATTGATAGCACAATGGACCATTGGGTCCTAGAGAAAGATTTGCGGTATTTTTGGGGAAAACTTTGCCAATGACTCGGACTAGAAGACGATGTGGCTTGAGAATCCATTCTGGTGCATCCTGAATGGAGTCGGACGGAGAAAGGGCTAGCAATAATTACCCCCTCAAAACTTCATGCAATGGCTGTCAAAAGATAACTACTAGGTACTCAGATGGACCGACATATTTAGTTTTCGCGTGAGAAGATAAACAGGTGGGGTCATCTTCGTGTCTTTCTCCTGCACGTTTGAAGAGAAGATGTGGTGAAGCATGATATATATGCACTAATATACAAGGCGCGAAAGCTTAAATCTAGAAAGAAAACCCTTGATTGGTCAGTATTTTATGTATGCTTCGATGTTCAGATCCGGTTGCACGGGTAGATTGACCTTCAGGTGGATTCCTTTCCGAATAACTGATTAGGATCCGGCTCTGGCTCTAATTTGTCCGATCTCAAGACTCAATATCGTCAAATAGAAATCGCACCATTTGTGAGAGTGCCATGCGATGGACGGAATAAATCACACATCAAAATGAAGTATCGAGGGCCCGAAGGACAATTTTATTGTCAATTCTGGGTTGAGACAGTAAAGAGTGTTATGACATCTAGGAATGTTCGATTTGTTGTGCGATTTATTCATCCATCGTATGAGTGCATCA
Organism: Sclerotinia nivalis; assembly: GCA_029531795.1. Taxonomy (NCBI): domain Eukaryota; kingdom Fungi; phylum Ascomycota; class Leotiomycetes; order Helotiales; family Sclerotiniaceae; genus Sclerotinia; species Sclerotinia nivalis. The sequence continues at coordinate 1,382,964 of JAPEIS010000005.1, read as the reverse complement.
ATTCAGTGTATTGCAGCACTTGTGTACGGCTTCATTCGTTCGATGTTCCACTAATAAATACGGAAGAGATACCAAGCCGACGCGGGTAAATCCATGGTAAACTCGGATTATCTGGGTTGAGAACTTCTTCCGTGTTGTTGCAAGAATGCTATCAACATTCTTGATACACCAAATGTTTGCGACAAGATCTCCGAGGAACCTGAGCTTGATTTCGTGCCGTTTTGGAGTAACTTATACAGACTTTTTATGCTTTCCGTACGCCATCTTCGGATACATATCATGTATGTTTGTGTACGGTACTCGCCTTGAATTTTCTAGAATAGTTTCACGACCCTTTAACATATTTCGTTTATTGGTGTTTAACTTCCATTTTCCCATCGATCGCGTTACGACTGATATATCCTGGATTAGCTCTATGCTTATAACACTGTCAGGCAAATTTATGTTCTGAGATTTGTTTTTCATTCCATACTCACAACTTGAGGCTTCATGACGACGTTGAGCTATCCTCTGCTCATTGCCATGAAAAACGGCACCGCATCTTATTGCAACTTTGAAATGCCGAATATTTTCCAACCCTCTTTCCAAAAAATGATTCGTCCTGAAAACATCAGGAGCTTTCGATAAGGCTCAAATGTCTTCTGACGATAGAAGCTATTGTCAGATATGGCCTGATATACTCCCATTGTATCGCATAGTTCCGAAAACTCATATTGTTCCTGGATAGTTAAATTCTCGAGGACGGTATGAATGATGAAAAAAGCTTTTCAATCATTCATTCAATGCCCTTCGAACCAAGTGGCCAAGAAATGGCTAGTATGCGTACATCTCCTCTCGCAGCATCCATCATTCCTTTGAAAATTTGTGACTTGGCGATATTCCTTACTTGTATTTATGTAGATGTCACGATACATCTTGATGTTCTTACCGAGGTCGTCGCTCATCCATTCGCGTCCTGATACGAATCCTGATGCGAGTACGATACAACCGTGCTCTTATCCGTGCCACTTTCTGTCACGTCGGATATTTCGGATGTTTTCTGGGGTAGCCCCTGTCTTATGTCTTTTGTAGGTTGTAATTGGGTGGAAAAAAGGTGGAAAACCGTGAATATGTACTTCGTTTTATCATTCCTAGACACAAGTGCTAGGCAAAGGCTGCGTCTTTTTGTCTCTAGCCAATGACGACAGAGTCTTTGAAGGAATTCATGTAATCGCACCTCGTACAGGATGTAGATTTGGATGGATGTTTGGTGGAGCTTTTCTCGCGGGAAATTTGGTCATACGAAAATAGAAGTAGCCACTTCCTTTCGGCAGTTTGCGATGCGACCAAAAGTACCGATGCATGGTAATGTTGAATCATCTATTTAAGATCAACTACCTTCTGGAAATCCTAAAGTTTATCGACAATCAGATTCCGAGTTGGAGTCCAACGAAAATTCAATGGCCTCTACCATATCAACACAAGGTCAAAGTATAGCAGGAATGATTTCTCAGTTGTCATTGTATGCTGGAGCAATAGTAGGTTTGAATAGATCACGGATCTGTATCGATGGCTAACAGGCGAACAGGTTATCTCCTATATCACATATAAAGTGATATATAATCTTTATTTCCATCCACTTGCACATTTTCCCGGCCCAAGGCTAGCAGCAATAACAGATGGCTGGTTATGTTGGCATAAGTAAGCTTCACAGCATTTGTTATGCTACATCTAAGACTAACGAAAGCAAAGTACTTCTGGAAATTATCACAAGATTATGATCAGCTTGCACAAGAAATATGGTAAAGTTGTGAGATTTGCACCAAACGATTTGTTCGTTCACTAGATCAACCTTGCGATTGACACTTAACTAATTCAAGCACAGAGACTTCGCATCTCCTCAAGCATATCAAGACATTCACGGTCATGGCAAGCAAGGGAAAAGTGCATTTCTTAAAGGGCAAGCCTACAATACAGGTTCAGAAACCAATGCAGGTATTGTCTCGGCAAGAGATCCAGCTGTCCATCGAGAGATTAGAAAGTCTCTTTCTCATGCTTTTAGTGCAAAAGCTCTTCGACTTCAGGAAGAAGTGGTGATGCAATATATGGACTTGTTAGTTTCTCAAATTCATCGACGTAAGGATGACGCAAAGGGATTGAATTTATCAGAAGTATGTGTATCACTATGTTTTTGCTTGTGAATTATAATTAACTAAGTATAGTGGTATAACTGGTTAACTTTTGATATCATTGGGGATCTCGCATTTGGAGAATCATTTGATGCAGTCAAATCTGGAGAAGGTCATCCATGGATCAGTGTCATTCTCGGCACCGTTCATCTCATGGCCCTCATGGAAATCTTTCGACGCTTTCCATTCTTAAATAACTCATTCTTCAAGAAAATCGCAACATTTCTCATGCCCAAAGGCTTGAAAGAAAAGAGCAAGACACATTTCCAAAATTCAATGAAAAAAGCAACACAACGTATGGAACGAGAAAACAACGATCGCGATGACTTCTTCTCGCATCTACTACGCGAGAAAGAGAATGGACCAAAAATCACCCCGGAATTCATTCTAGCCCAATCTAATACACTTATTGTGGCCGGTTCGGAGACTACGGCTACCTTTCTCATAGGAGCAACTTACTATCTTCTTAATCGACCCGAAACACTGCGACATCTCCAAGAGGAAGTCCGCAACGCGTTCACATCTTCAAAGGATATCACAAGTGATTCCACATCAGCACTTCCATACCTCACCGGCGTAATCGAAGAAGGTCTCCGCATCTATCCACCCGTCCCCATGGGACTTCCGCGCGACTGCCCGGGGGCTGTCATAGATGGCCAATACATTCCTAAAGGCGCCGTGGTCTACGTATCCGGATACGTCGCCACCCATAACGAAGAATATTTCACCGACTGCAATGAATTTCATCCCGAGAGATGGCTCCCGTCCTCTCATCCTCTCTATAATTCCCGCTATCAAAATGATGACAAAGATGCGAGTAAGCCCTTCTCGCTGGGTCCCAGATCGTGTCTGGGGATTAATCTGGCGTACATGGAGATGCGAGTGGTGTTGGCGAGGTTGGCGTGGGAATTTGAGTGGGAGTTAAAGAGTACGGAGTTGAATTGGGACAGGGATTCGAAGTTGGTTGTGCTGTGGAAGAAACCGGAGTTGAGGGTTGGGTTTAAACCTGTGGATAGATGAGATTTGGGTGGTTTATTGGTTGGGGGTTTGTTTGTATATCTAGAGGCGTTTTCTTCCCTTTTTTTTTTCCTTTTCCTTTTCTTTCTTTTCTTTGGGTGGAAAGTTTCTAGTGAGTGGTAACAACGGGTATTTACAGGGGAGTTGGACAAGACGGATTACCCTTTTTCTGCAGCGTCCCGTCCGACTCCCTAGACGAGACAAGGAACGGTAGCTAGCCACAAAGTTCCCGTCTTTGAAATCCTATATCGGGATTTGGTAGCCGTGAATTAGATATGTATGTATGCGAGAACCTAGAACTAGGAGTACCAGAACATATTGTATTTCGAGTCGTAAAAACAACAAGAAAATTGATAGTCAGTGGGAAATTGGATTAAGGGTTTACAATAGGGTGTTGGATACAGGATGTAGGAGTTTAATTCTTGGGTAAATAGAATTATTGATTGATTTTTAGTTAGGATACCTACCTATCGAAATGGACTAGCATATTGTTGGAATGTGAATATACAGTAGAAGAGCTTCGATTGGGAGATTTTATGGGTAGTACCCCGGTGTTGGATATTAATCTGGTGATGAGAATAGAAGGGTTACAGTACCTGCTCACCAATCGAACAGCCTAACCCGTTAGGTCACCGCTTTAATATATTCAGTGCTTAATACCTACTCGGATAGTTTATATTCAATTCGAAAATATCCTAACAAGAGAATTCTACTGATGTATCGTCTAATTAGGTTTAGCCGTTCAGTTGGCCAGTAAGGTTAGCTAATTGGCGGATGAACCCTTCTGTGATTTTCAAGTGGTACAAGCATGCAAGAGCCGGCATAATTGGGGATTGGTGACCACAACATGAGAGTACAATCGATGATGAGGAGAACATCTTTCTGTTCATACTTTGATAGACAATCTTCTCGCGATAATAACTACTTCCACCCCAAGTAAAAAATCTAAGGTTATCCCCACAGCTTCTCGGATGAAAGGGTCCTGAGTGATCCTTGCAAGACTTATGGATAAGGAATTGCCCCATGCAATCCATGATAAAAATTCTGAGAAAGCCATCAATGATAGTTGGAGATGGATGGCCCACCTTCCAAAAGAGTCATGCAGATGAGACCATGATCTTTTCAGTTTTATCGCCGCTCAATTATTTGGATTCTTCTCTCACAGACCCTCATTTTTAGAGATTCCAATTGTGTTGCTCGTCGGGTCTCACTGTCTTATTGTTTAATGTTTTAATATGAAGTGTACGAGATTGGGTTACACGATATACATATAGAAAGGTGGGTAGGTCAAGATTTTATCACAACTTGTCTAAACCGGACACAATTGGATAGATGTGGTAGATGGAATTCTAAATGAGGGTGCTACGAGATTTATGTATATAGGTATCAAATGGATCTAGTGTTCCTATGCAAATCTCTCTTCATTTCTACTCAGTATTCTCGAATGAGTTCTCTGTTTATTCTACTTCTATGCTACAATTTTCGCGGAAGCAATTGAAGAAGATACAATCGCTAATTGAATTAATGCAATTAACAGAATGTCTTCGAACGAGCAGATAGATCCCTCAAACTCCGCAGACGATGTAGAGAAAGGCACCTCCACCTCCACCTCCGGCCTCCCTCACGACCCGCTCGCCTCCTCTTCCAAAATACCCACGCGCGATGTCACGATCCCCATACTCTCTACTCCCCCCCAAAACCGTTTCTTCACCTTCACCGCACGAATCGAAAACCTCTTCGGTCTCGAAGCACGGGGTATTCATCGCGTACTTCCCGCCGAACAAACAGCCAAAACTACTCTATCATTCCTACAAATTGTCGTGCTTTGGTTTTCCATAAATACTGCGCCGCAGAATATTACATTGGCGAGTCTGGGGACTGGTGTTTATGGGTTGGGTTTTGTGGATGCCACGCTTTGTAGTGTTTTTGGGGCTGTGGTGGGAGCTTTACCCGTGGCGTATACGGCGGGTTGGGGACCGTGGAGTGGGAATAGAACTTTGGTAGGCGATTTTTTCTTGGTTATAGTGATGTTATATGGGTGGTATGGTTTTGCGGTTCTTGCATGTGGTCATTGGAAATTGATACAAGTCAGCCCCTGAGATGAATATTAGCTAACCGAGTCTTTAGATATGCGCTCGATTCACAATGGGATGGTGGCCAGTAAAATTCTGTGTGATATTGAATTTGGTTATCTTATTAGGATATTCCATGATTGATGCAGTAGTAGCTGGTCAGATGTTATCCGCAGTCTCACCAAATGGCAGTCTATCTGTGGAAGTTGGAATAGTCGTTTCAGCCGTCTTAACATTTACGGTAACAACATTCGGCATCAAGATATTCCATCATTATGAGAGATTCGCCTGGATTCCGCAAACATTTGTTCTTCTAATCTTAGCCGGAACGGCTGGTCCAAAATTTGACATCCATAGTAAATCTACAGTCGAAGGCTCAACACTCGCTGGAAATCGTCTTTCATTCTTCTCGATCTGTCTCAGTGCAGCAATTACATACGCTCCTATAGCAGCCGATTTCTTCGTCTACTGTGACCCAAAAATTGCATCGCGCTGGAAATTCTTCGCAGCAACTCTACTTGGTCTTTCCCTCTCCTTTACCTTCACCTTTGTCATAGGAGCCGGTCTTGCATCTGGTATCACCAATAATTCATCTTGGGAAGCGGCAGGAGCAGGTTCAGGTGCTCTTATTGTTGCTGGTTTCGAAAGTCTAGGTGGTTTCGGACAATTTTGCTCAGTTATTGCCGCTTTGGGCTTGATTGCCAATATGGTTCCTCCTACCTATTCTTGCGGTATTGATTTTCAAGTCCTGGGTCGTTATCCGGCTATGGTTCCAAGATTCCTATGGAATACATTCGGGGTTGTCGTATTTACCGTTTGTGCACTCGCAGGTCGTAATGATCTCTCTGAAATCTTCACCAATTTCTTGTCTTTGATGGGATACTGGGTCGTCCTTTGGATCGTTATTACATTGGAAGAAGAATTCCTCTTCAGACGTCGCAAAAATCCAACGTTTGTATGGAGTGATTGGGATAAACAGGAAAAATTACCGCTGGGGATTGCGGCGTTTGTGGCGTTTTGTGTAGGTTGGGTAGGAGCGATTTTGTGTATGAGTCAGTATTATTTTATAGGGCCGCTTGCGAAGATGGTAGGGAGTGAAGGGGGTGATATGGGGAATTATGTGGGTTTTGCCTGGGCGGGATTGGTGTATCCGGGACTTAGATGGTGGGAGTTGAGGAGGTTTAGGAGGTAGGGTTGAGGAGAGGAGAGGAGAAAGGGGAAAGAAAAGAGGGAGAGGATTCGATGGATGAATTGGGACACTTATGAAAATTACGATGTATGGAACGTTATTGATGTTGATGGAAATGGTATACTTATATTATGGGTCTAAAAGTTATATATATACATGGCAATCAATATATTGGATATACTAGATAGATATAAAGAATAAATCTCTCCAGCGTCTAAATGCAACGCTACAATATAAAATCTTAGTTACGAAGAGAAAAAACCTCATGAAACGACTACTTTCGGATACTTTGATCTTAGAATTACATAGTCTGATCTTCGGATTTTCGGATCATCAGATTTTCGGGGATTATATTATTCGGTAGGTAGATGGTTTCTTCTGTTGTTAATTAATTTCAGCATGTTTAGCTTTTGGGGGGGGTGAGGGGGTGAGGGAGAGTGGTGAAAGAAGGGAAGATGGGAAGATGGGAAGATGGGAAGATGGGAAGATGGGAGAGGATGGGAAGATGGGAAGATGGGAAGATGTTGGAGGGGAGGAGACGAGGGATGGGAGAGGATAAATACAATAGGATAGGATGATGTTTCATTATATGTACATTTATCTAGATGATGGACGGATTAACATCATCCGAAATATATACATTACCTATATATTTTGGCTACTTTAGCCGTTCCTGGAGATTCCTTTGGGGAAATCTTGGGGAATGGGATGGGATGGTTGCTTGAGGGTGAAGGCTATATATATCAGCGGGGTTGTAACTTTAATGTGGTGTTTGGAGGTGGAAGATGTATGGAAGATGTGGAAGATGTTTGTGTGTAGGTGGGTGGGTGTATAGGTATGTATGTATCTACGTAGATATATTTCAATATATAAAGTTAATATAACAGCATCATCCCGTCATTATTTTGACATCTGAAAAAGCTCAAGCGCATGTACGTACATGATATGAGAGAGATATGGCGAGCGGGATGATTTCAACACCGTGGTGTCAGTGAATCAGCTAGCCAGTGTACTTGGGCGCTGATAGTAGCGGTACGAATGAGAAAGTAAGTAATTATCGATTTCTTTTCTCAGAGACAGCATAAGAAGATACGAGAAATAGCGGTGGAAAGAACAAAGATGAACATGATTCAATGAAGATCTTATTTTGTGGTGTCTTACAGTTATATTGGGTATATCTACCATAAATAAACCAATAATAAATACGGGGTAGAAACGAAGTGGTTTATGAGATGAATGGATATTTATCTGTTTACTTTAGAGTTAAAGTTTTTCCTGCGCTTTGTAGAGGTTTAAATGCTCAACGAAAGATATTGAATTCTTATTTTCTCTATTGGCGTACGATCAACATTTCGAGAAATGCTTATTTCATGTATTTGTATAGTAATCCATGACAACCTTCTCGAAGTGATAGATTATTTACTCTATAGGTACGAACTCCGTACTTGGCAGATGAGATGATAATCGTCATGATCACTAATTATTGACTCCAAATCAATGATTTAGCCCTCTCCTTTTTGCTATATCGAAGTTTCGGAATTCACCGCAAACAGACATCTTGAGCCACCATTCTATTTATATTCTCTCTCCTTAATTATAACCAACCACACCCTTGATATTTCCATTTGTGGCTTCAGACTTTTGACAGCACTTCAGCCACACAAATAAATATGCACTCGTTCGGATTAACTTCTCCACTAAGAAAATTAAGAAACCTTCTTTTCGTATTCCCCATCTAATGAACTCAATAAAGTCAAAGAAATACCGAAAACAGTCAGAACAGCAAAACTGACCTCAGCAATTTATCCAATTAGATAATTCAAAGATACGTCACTGTGGAAAATCCTTGGACCCGCGCGAAAACACGAGGGTTTAACATAGGAGACCCTTGTCCCCCCCCTTTCAAATACCATTTAGCAAGGGTTCTTGAAGATTTGGATACGATGCGTGGGATAGGTAGGTGGCAGGTATAAAGAATGCGCTCAATCCCATTCCTGTATACTCATACATTCGTTATTTTTTATAGATCAAATCAGATCTAATCGTTTATCTGGGTGGTAATTATTGACCTACCTTATCCATTCAATCGCATTCGAATCCTTGTTTTGCTGCAGGTTTATCTGTAAAGGTTGTTTCATCTCCGTCTGAGTCTTGAACTCTTTTTTGGCCAGTGCCGGCGGTTACATATCACATGTTTGCGGGGTAGAGTGTCTAGATTGGGAAGGATTTACTTGAGGAGATTTGTACGACTCGTTTGCTTTCTCTTTGTTTTGTTGAGGAGGGGAAAACAGATAGATATAAGAGGACTTCCGCTTCGGGATCTTTTGTCTTGGTATACCTCAACCTCATTTCAGACATCATACCTGGATTTTGTTCATTATTCGACTGCGATCGGGAGGTTTGATAGCTTGAGAGCATATCGGACAATCTACCTACAAAAGATATATTTTTTTATAATACCTCGAGTTCATACCCAAATCAACTCAGCCGCATATACACATACTCGACTCCAAAATACAAAATGCATCCTTCATCCAGCCTTCTCTTCGTCTGGGTCGTCATTCTCGGTACCGTTTCACTCGTTACAGCTACACCAATGCCTTGCAACGACGTATGTTCCCTTTCTGCCCTCATCTATCCCATGATCACTCTCTTCACTACACATTACTAGATTTCAGAATTTCTAACATATAAACTAGGCAACAAGAGATCTCGTGCTCAGAGGAACTTTAGATCCAAGCGCTTGTTGTAGCTATGGTGTGTGTATTAAGGACGTGAATGTTCAAGGTGGTTGAGGAAATTTTGCCTTCATATACTTGGATGAGGAGAGGTGGGTCTGGTATCATTGGTGCAGAAGATATCGAGGACAGCTCGACCTGGATCTGAGTATTTGATATATTGAGTCGGCGTTTACTACCACATCACAATCTACACGATTGGAATGGGTTCTTGTTGGGATTTCATGATTAAAATCATATTGGTTCACAAGGTCCCCACAAGGAATACATACGGGCAAAGCGAAAAACGGAGTTTTTGGATACGAATAAGGGCCAGAATTACAAACGCAATATTCGACAGTAGCATAGTTTGTGGCATGAGTTTATGAATATATGGATTGGTGGGATCGATTTCCTGGTTGGATTGATTGTGAGATGTAGATACCTATGCGCTACATATAAGAAGTCCTTACTTGCCAAAGGGCATTAAAAGTTATTGTCTTTCTTGTATCATTGATCTTGCTGCTTCTTTATACTTCCACTGTCGTCATCGCCATAATCTATCCTGTAGTTTAGATACGATACACGGTAATGATATATAATTCCTTCTTTTTCAATTGGAATATCTGGAATGTAAAAGATAGTTGGAATTTTTTACATCAATATACTTCCTTTTTTTTTACAAAGCAGTAGGTAGATATAAAACTGGTGGTTTAAGATTCCATTCTATTCTCAAAAATGTCCTTTCCTTGTTAAGTTGTTTACACTACCATCATATCATTCCATCATTCCATTCATTCTGGATTTCCCAATCTTCACTCTCCCCTACCAGAAATCTAATAAATTGAAAAGTCCCATTTTTAACATAAAACTATAATAAAATCTTCCATTTATTCCTGTTCAGCTATAATAAACATCTCGTTCTACTTCTCCTTGAGGCGGGTATTTTGGGGATATATACCTATCTACTATTTGATGTCGAATTGAATAAATGGAAATGGAAAACCGAAGAGATAACCTTATCTGTAGCTCGGATTGAAATATGACATAACCCAGAATCCGACCAACATACGGGAATAGCGTATTTGGGCGGAGGATTTTGTTGGAAATGATGTGGGCTGGTTTTGGAAAGGGAGATGGGTTTTTGGCAGATGTTCCGTACAGCATGTGCATGTGTATGTGAAGCGACGGCGAGGAAGTGCGATATGGTGGATATTGGGATATATCTAGCTGAAGGGATATTCGGGATGTGTTATGGGTATGGGGTAGGCTGGGATTGTTATGTGGGATTTATGGTGTTTGGGGAGAAGAATGAGGGAATGTTTATGAGAGCGCAGGAGGAGATGTCCATGTGTATTGATAAGAGACGGGGAAGAAGAGAACTTACCTTGTCTACGTAGGATAACAGAGAATGCTTCATAGGTGCTTTCGGGGTGCAGCTTAGCAAGATTTTTTCCTGTAGCTGATGGGGGAGATGAAGAAGCGACGACGGATACACAGCAGATGAAGGAGATGGATGGAATAGTCCACAGGCATAGAATGACCAATTACATAATTCCCGTTAGAAAATGTACAACGTACCCTGCTCTTGTCACATTTCCATTGCTCTGGACAAGATTTTCTCGAAAAATATGTCTCAACTCACTCCTTTCTCCCCTCACTCACCAACCGAAAACTCATATCTTCGCATTCCCCTTCAAAACCTCCCTCAAAAATCCCAATGCCTCTCTAGCGAATACAATCATGTTTCCCTCCCTATCACCTCCCAACCCAGTATTCAAATCTTTCTTATACGTTCCGTTTTCCGTCGCTATAGCTAATGCTACATATCCCCTTTCCGTTGCACAATATATTAGCATTTGTCTATTGTCTTTTCTGATTTCCATACCTTTCCCATCTCTCACCGCATATGGGAAAAGAAGAATAGAGCGGAAGGGGAAAAATACACAGCGAGGAATAAGAAAGTAAATAAAGTACATACGGTTGTCTATTTGCTCCCTCCCCACTAGCTCCAGGCCCCGCAGTCCCACTCTCACAAATACAATATGTACTCCCCAATTTCGGCCTCACATTTTCAGCAATACCTGCCACGACATCTGGTGTAGGTCCACTGTAGGAGGTTATGATTTCTTGGGTCCAACCGGCTTGTGGATATGTCAGTATGGGGTTCCGGGAAAGAAGAAAGGTATATGAAAGCACAAGAGAAAGATAGAGAATAAAACGGTAGAATTACCAAAAGCTATTCTCGATTCCAAAGTATAAACCGTAAGACCGCCTTTAAATACTTTACTTGCACCAGGTGTACTGAGGATGGAGGCGGATATTATACCTCCTGCTGCCTGTTTTCGTGTTAGATTCATTCTCTCTTTCATACTCATTTCCTCTGTTATCATATCGCTCATCTACCGGAGTCGCCCCACTTCCCATCACTTCCACTTCTATATCTCTCAATTTCTTCCCTTCTTCCCAAGCTAAATCAACCATACCTCCCAACTTCCAGCAATAAGCCAAACCAGAAAGCAAAAGCACCAACTACAATCAACAAACTCTTTCCACCTCTCCTGCCTCCTGCCTTCCATTCCCATTCCATCCCAATCAACAACACAACTACTATTTCCAGCGCCCAAACCGCCCAAACATCAAAGACAAAAGACAAAAGACAACAAAAACCAAAACAAAGTCAAAAAACATACAGTTTCAGCCACACTAACAGTCTCCCCCCTCTCCTTCAACAAACCCATAACCTCAATGACCACCTCCCTCACCTTCTGCGGTGGGAATTCCTTTGCTTCAGACATTGTTTGTAAAGATTTCCTAGATCCAATGTACTTAGGTTTAAAGAAGAGATGATGTTTGTAGAATAATGATGAAGGAATGAAAATTCTTTGTGGAAGGAATTGTGTTTTCATTTATGATTTATTGATTGTATTGATGCATGCTTGATAGAGTAAGTCAATGGTTTTGTATTTCAAAGCATGACGATTGCGGGGTAAGATTTCCTAATGGCGGCCCACTGCATGCACCTATGGATTTTTGGGTCATGTAGGTATCCTTTCACAACAATTGATTGGAGGAAGCGTTTGTTTGATGGATAAATTGCTTGTTCATTATAAAATCTAAAATGTGACAGGTTCTACGAAATTTTTGAGATATACAGATATGCACGGTAACATGCTTGACGAATCATGAAAGTCAATTGTGTGATAATTCATGCTGGAAGCCATTGAGTACGAGCCAGATGAGGGGAAATGACTCAAAAGCCAACATCATCCTGCCTCTTGAGCATGAGCCCACATAATCTCTACAGCCGTTTCGCTAAAGGCTACTGATTCCTCTTGAGATCCAACGAATGCGGTTGTCAAACAATTTACGCGATAAGATGAATCGACCTACTGAACATCGACTTCGACCTTTTGGAAGAGAGCCTAGATTTGAGTCATTGTATGATGAGTACCATCGAGCCTCCAATCCTTACTTCGCATATGCCTCAGAGCCACCAAGAGCTGCCTTTGAAAGATACAGACCTGAGTATCGACTAGGCCCGGTTTTCGATAGAAGGACTAAGAATAGAGGTCGGATCCTGAGTCTAGAAAACATAGAGCTTGTGTTCGACTCAAGTAGCGACTATGAAGACGCAACACACAAGAACGCCTTACCTTTTGGAAAAGCCATGAAGAAATTGCGCACTGTAGTCAAGGAGGCAGGAACCGTTTACTCTGAAGTTCTCAAAGAGTATGATACCGACGTCCAGAGTGTCAAGAAGTACACACCAGACAGGATTCTGAGACAATTATGGTGCTTGAAATTGGATAGTGTTTCAAAAATTCCAGAACAGACGGAGGATTCAAATCACTATGGCAACCGACATCAACAAGGCAACAACGTCAAGAAAATAAATGATTCAGAAGACACACTGTATGAACAGCTCAACCGCCAAATCTCACAAGTCGTGGAAGCCCTGAAGCAGGCACGTATGTCAATTGTCGGAGAAAAATCGAGCGCAACTTTGTTCAAAGCATCGGAAAGATTGAAGGAAAAGATCGATACCACAGGTCGGCAGATCCTGGAGTTGTTTCAAAGGGCCAGAGACGGAAGTCAAGATAGTGAGGCTCTTCTGGACGAGTTGAACGGGTTGTTTAATTTGCTAGAGAGTAGCAAAAAATTGTACACAGTTGAAAAAGAGGGAGAAGACGTGGAGAGTTCGTTCTCATCGTAGATCGTCGCAATAGGATTTGAACAATTCCGGCCTATGGAGTACTCGCGGAGGTGGCATTGGTCGATTTCGAAAGGAGCTAGTCGATCGAATGTTTCCGAGTACTGAGTATGAATGAAAGATCCGAATTCATTAGTAGTATCCCAATTCAAAAGGTGAAATGTGATCACTGACCTAAGAAAAAAATTGGTGAAGCGTCGTCCTCAACAGAGTAATCGGAATCGAATTGTACCCAACTTGTCATCACCGAAGTAATGGCAAGTCTAGCACGCCACGTATTGCACTTAAGTGTCATGCCTCAGCACACACAATCTTCGCAACGGCTCTCCCATAGGAACAATAGCACACAACTCTTTTCTCTCCTCCTTTCGGATTTGATATATAGAGAGTGACCATGCCCTGCTTTTCTGATGCCAATTGCAGACGTGAAATCACGCCGAACCCTCACGGGCAGACCTGTTCATCTTTGTCCAAAGAAAAAGGAACGAGGTAATTTTGAAGAGTACTCCGAATTTCTCATATGCAAATAATTGATCGCAAGCGACCTGATATACCTGAGTAAACAAGTATATCTGTTTGTAGCATAGAAACGCAGCGTTGATGAGGACGACGCTTGAAGAGAAAAGAGAAAGAAATTCCACAGAAGATTTTGAGTTTATGACTCTATTCAAGAAAAAAAAAAGAAAAAAAACTCGCTAAGAGATTGCTTAGCGTCAACCGTAATTTTAGCGCCAATTAAAAGCCCTTAATAATGAAAGAGAACATGCCCGGAATCCCGAACATGATCGTGCATGGGATTGCACAGCCTCGATCCTTGCTGGTGATTATATGACGCGCCTCATTCGCAATACTAACTAAGGTATTTTATATTTACATTCATTATTGCTCATCATAAATTGATTGAATTCCTGGGGAAAGATAAACTTCATCAACATTTACCTCAGAAAGCGGATCTTCATCAAAATGTGCTTCATTTTCACCTGTGGAGAACATGGTATGAGAGCTTCCAATCATTAAGAGTTCATTATTCTTTAGCTAACACTTACCTAGAGTTCTCTTCCCAACTTCAAGGATACGAGAATGTATTATGCCAATGTCATAACTGCGTATGTCTTTGATTAACTCTTTACTCTTTCAACAACTGATTTATTTGATTAGGGAAATTATTCGGCCAAAGTCATAAAGAGACATCCGTGGTTTACCTTCTGCTTCATTCCAGTTTTGCCATTGAGCTTCCATGCCTATGAAGATGTCGTCTGCTCGATCTGCAATTTCGCGCAACCACTTCAAAATCGACCAGATGTACAATCTCAAATAAATGGAGGAGGCCAAGTGCCATTACAGAATCAGCCGCCACCTGGTGGCGGTGGTGGCGGTGGTGGCCCTGCGAATCCTGGATGGGGAGGAGGTCCGCCAGGTGGAAAACAACAACAGCCTATGCAGTACGCATAAAATACTGCTTAGGGTTGGTGATCGAGGAGGCCAGTGGAAGTTGTAAGAAGAGCTTGGTTGAGGATATACCAAAATTGTATCAACAAATATGGGTCTCAGGATATATCAGGCTGGAAAGAGGAATGGTTCGGGGAGGGCGTGGGATGGAGTTTCATTGGAATGGGTTGATGCTTTTGGTGATATTTTGATCTTGGGCAAGAATCAATTTGGTCTTATGTTTTTAGGAAGGATTATTAATGAATCATTGTTCTCAATATCCTGAAGTTTCAGGTTCCTGTTGTCTATATATTATCGTTCGTTTGACTTGCCAAATTCTGGGATGACTTACACAGATGGAAAATAGATTCAGGGATCATTCCTTGCTTATCTAAACATTCTCAACATGCACGTATATGGGTGCTTGGGACGAGTGAAAGCCAGATATTCAGATGAATACCCATTGGAAAGAGCTTGGGCAAGTCTGCCCATGCAGGGGAGTGGTATCAAACTATCTTTGGTGGGATTATGAATGTATCATTTTGTTGATTGATTTTCTAGATATCCATTTTCGAACACTTAGAAGAGAGGTTCAAAAGAATTTTCTTTTGATTGGTGCTTGGAGGCAGTGACAAGGCCTCGAACCAATATGCAAGATGCAAGATGCAGGTGCTTTTGTTTTCATCCCCGTGGAGGTATGCTTCTCCGTGGGGTCGAAAGATCGGGGCGCCCCGTATCTGACTGAGCGGAAAGAAGTCTGTGAATGGATTCGGTTTTCGTAGAGTACTGGGTAGTATTGCGGTATCGGAATGCTTTGAAGAACATCCTATTGTCGATTTATGATCCTACCCCGCTCGATGTCGCCATCTAACCATAACTCATACCCTTTTCCCTGTCTTTTGCACTTCTTCTCTATTTTTTTTTAGGGCAGCTCAAGTTTCCTTATCGATGGCTTTCGAGAAATTGTTCCTTATCAATTCTACAACAGCCAATCAAGGGCTAATCTTTATCTATCACAACAACCGCTTAACCCCCAAATGTCCAAGCTCCCGCTGATGCAGTCAGACAGCAAGGATCTGAGGAACCTAATCCATATGTTTTTATTCGATAAAATTACCATTATTCAACGTTATCTATCAGACAGACGTCAAATTTCCGCTGTGATAACGACTTTCTTTCATACACATCTATTATTCACTATATGGTGAGCAACTCATGTAGGTAACAATACCAAGATATCATGTCTGCCAAAAAAAAGTTTAGTCTTCCCGTGAATGGTTAGTATCACAGTTATCAGTACCACAAAAAGCCCTCCCTTGTACCAGTATGATACGATATAATATGCAGCTTGTCCCCTCTTGTGTCACATTCGTAGATTCTGATTAACTCTGTGAGTACAACATTTTGTCCATTGCATTGGGTTGAATATACCTCTTCATCGAATATGTCAATCGCACCTCCACTCAACTCTAGCTGGGGATATGGAATTGTCCTTGGTCTAGGAGCTCTTTTCGCATTTGGCATGGTAAGTTTTACGTCTAACTGCTACAATTGAGTCTCAAACTAACTTTTGAGTCAACTAGATCCTTGTGACATGGATCCTCAAACGGTATAATCATGAGTTGCAAACATCAGAAATGTTTAGCACAGCTGGAAGAACAGTGAAATCAGGGTTGGTTGCATCTGCGGTGGTATCATCATGGACTTGGGCTGCTACACTACTGCAAAGCTCTGGTGTTGCATACAAGTATGGTGTTTCCGGACCTTTTTGGTATGCATCCGGAGCCACAGTTCAGATCTTATTGTTTGCGACTATTGCCATTGAGTTGAAGAGAAGAGCACCAAATGCTCATGTAGGTTTGACCAATTCAGCAGGGATAGAAACATACTGATGGAGTGTAGACTTTCCTTGAGGTTATCAAAGCTAGATATGGAGTACATGCTCACATCGTCTTTACGGTCTTTGGTTTAATGACAAACATTCTTGTTACTGCAATGCTTTTAACGGGCGGTTCAGCTGTGGTGTCCTCTTTGACTGGAATGCCTACAGCCGCGGGTAAGAGAGAACCATATAACATTCAATGACCAACTACTTACATCCCTTAGCATGTTTCCTCTTACCACTAGGTGTCGTCATGTACACCA
The DNA here is from genome assembly GCA_029531795.1 of Sclerotinia nivalis. Classification (NCBI taxonomy): domain Eukaryota; kingdom Fungi; phylum Ascomycota; class Leotiomycetes; order Helotiales; family Sclerotiniaceae; genus Sclerotinia; species Sclerotinia nivalis. Next base: position 1,366,015 of record JAPEIS010000005.1, on the reverse strand, counting down.
TGTTCGGTGGTATTAAAGCTACTTTCCTCACCGACTGGGTGCATACCTTTATGCTTTTGATTATCATCCTAATCTTCGCATTCACCGCCTACGCAACAAGTGATGTACTCGGATCACCAAAAGCAGTCTTTGATCTTTTGGTCGAGGCAGCTGCTGATCATCCAGTCGAGGGCAATTCCGGTGGTAGCTATCTTACCATGAAATCGTCAGAAGGTGCTATCTTCTTCGTGATCAATATCGTTGGAAATTTTGGAACGGTCTTCTTGGACAATGGATACTATAACAAGGCCATCGCAGCATCTCCAGTTCATGCCCTTCCGGGATACATCATGGGTGGAATCTCTTGGTTTGCCATCCCATGGCTCTGTGCGACAACTATGGGTCTAGCGGCCATTGCTCTCGAAGGCAATCCCGTCTTTCCCACCTATCCCAATCGCATGGATCCCGCCGATGTCTCAGCAGGTCTCGTACTTCCATATGCCGCCGTCGCTCTCCTCGGAAGTGGTGGTGCTGTCTGCACACTTTTGATCGTCTTCATGGCCGTTACATCGGCATCATCTGCCGAGCTCATCGCCGTATCCTCTATCTTCACATATGATATCTATCAAACATATTTAAACCCCGGCGCAAGTGGAAAGAGATTGATATACATGAGTCACGCAATGGTCATCGGATTTGGTTTATTCATGGCTGCTTTCTCAACAGGTTTATACTACGCTGGTATCTCAATGGGTTATCTTTACCTAATGATGGGTGTAATCATCTCCTCAGCCGTGATTCCCGCAACTCTGACGATCATGTGGGCTGGTCACAACCGATGGGCCGCCACACTCACTCCTCCTCTAGGCCTCATCTGCGCTGTCATAGCCTGGCTCGTCACCGCTAAAAAAGAATGCGGCACCCTGGACGTCGATTGCACCGGTTCCAACAACCCCATGTTAGCAGGAAACGTCACGGCTCTTCTTTCACCTCTTATCTTCACACCCTTGTTCACCCTGATCTTCGGCTGGGATAAATACGACTGGAAATCAATGGCCGAAATCCGCAGAGGCGACGATCACGATTTAGCAGGGGAAGCCGATGTAGACCTCGAACTAGTACCAGGCGAATCACGTACATCGGCCGCGGAAGAAGCCCTCGAACAAGTAAAACTTCTGCGGGCTTCGAAAATCGCAAAGGGTATGACCGTCATTCTTACACTTGCATTATTGATATTGTGGCCAATGCCTATGTACGGCAGCGGATATATTTTCTCCGAGAAATTCTTCACAGGGTGGGTTGTGGTGGGTATTATCTGGTTGATAGGCAGTACATTAACAGTGGGTGTTTATCCTGTGTTTGAGGGTAGACATTCGTTGGCGAGAACGGCAAAGGCAATCTATTTGGATATTACCGGAAAACAACATCCAAGTAGACATCATAGACCGGAAGCTACATATGTTGAGGGCGTAAAGGGTGATGGAATTGAGACGCCACCTATTGAGCGTAGTGAGAAAGACATTGCGAGTAAGAGCGAGGTTACTGCTCAGTAGGGGATTTGCTGGGAAAAGAGGTGTTTTTTGTGGAATGGTATGGAAGGGATGCTTGATGATACCAGGAACTTTGCGGGATATTTTTGCTTTTTGTGAAAGGGGTGGGGAAACAAGTACAAATATACACAGCTTGTGAATGCAAAACAATACCTCTATGAAGCCGAAATTTTATGTTAGTGACGTGAGGCCGGTTGTGAAACTGGTTGACTCCTTTTATAATTGTCCACTCCCGGGAAGCAGTCAAACTATAGCTGAGGATCACTCCGCTGCCACCAGAGTAAATTTATTGGTCTGGCCTATTGTAGAAGTATGAAGAAATACTGAGGGTACTTGTCGAGATATCGATCACGTGAATCACTGGTATTGACGCTAGTGCCTCGGCAGCGAGGGACCGAACTCTATATAGTTCGGTATTTCCATAGTTCTAGTTCTTTAGGCAAATCAAATACGAATAATACTGTTATTACCATTGAGGTTTCACTTCACCATATCGGTTCCACCGACAGTACTTAGATCCAATATAGGCGTGCGCGCGGTTTAGAGTTAGGGAAAGGTATTGGAAGCGTATGATGTGGATTTCGATACTTGATAGTTATTTAGGAACCGACGTTCGTAGATGCCGTGCAGCCACACTAGCGGCGCCACTGTGGCGGGCACTAATGATCATATAGAACTGATTCAACATATCAGAAGCGATTGATTAATTTCACCCATCATGCTTCATTGACATCTCACACTTCACAGCACTCCTCAAGCACAGATTCATTGAACTTATTTAATTTAGTCTATCATACAACATTTAGAAACATACCCAAGTTACCAGTTTTTACTAAGAAATGGAAGCGAGAGAGACTACTAGATACTCCAGTAAGTCCAAATGCTCTCTTCATAGAACGAGATATCCATGCCAGCCTTCGCAAACAAATCCATGACAGCCACATGGTCGGAGGAATTCAAGCTCTTTGAAATTTGCCAAACGAAAAAAAAAGTCCAAATCAAATGAGATGTCGTTATGAAACCCTTCCAGAACTCCTCCCATATCCAGCCCCGTTTTGACAAAAAATACCTTCTGGACTTAGCCAGCCATATCAACTTCGTTATCTACGGCTGCTGTAGCTGTAGCTGAAGGTGGTGCCGCCAATGCTGAACCGGAAGCGACACTGATACTGGCACCAGCAGCCTGCGTCGAGGGGAGGACACCCTCATTTACCCATTTCCTGAATTCCTGATTAATCCTGCTAACCTCCTCGTGGCTCTTTTCCTTCATCCATTGATTATTCATCCCGAACTTCTCATGAAATCTTTGATTTCTTGACTCCTCAACTTTCTTTAATCTCTGTCTAGTCTCACCATCTTCACCACCGCCTAAAGCTTTATCAGCATATATGAAGTATTCAACGCCGGGTTCCTTGTAGATGATCTTGTAGCTATTCACACAGATTCTAAGTGTTAAATCTTCGCCCCAAATAAGGGGTTTCCGTTGGTTAGAGCCGTCTTCCGAATCGGTGTCTCCTGATGACAAATTGCGGGTTAGGAGGCTCTTGCGAAGAAGTCTGCGGGGTACGCCTTCGGTAGGTTCAATGCGGACATAAGAAGATGTATAGTATTGCCAACGCTCCTTTCTCTGCATGATATCGAGATCGAAAGTAGTTTCATCTCGATGAACCCACTGTGATGTGGCTTCATTCTTTTTGGGGTACTGATATCCTGTTAGTAAATACGTATAAAGGGAACCGGGAATTACGTACCCATCTGATCAAGAACAATTCCGAATCTTTGATATATTTATCAGCTTGTTTCCGTAAATTGATCTCAATGTTATACGATGTTTCTTTCGATTCTCTGTTCCGGAGGAATTGGTCAATGAGATCCGGGGTCTTCTCCTTAGAATCGGGAGAGGAGCAAATGGAACCAAGGCGGCAAAGACTCTTGAGAAGATCGGTAATGGTGTAGATTTTCCATCCAGTCTGCAAATAGTAATGCCGGAGGTAGTCCTGGTACTTGGTTTCTTCAATCTCGCCTTTGATGAATTTTTCGACGTGGCTCAAGACTTTGGAGTAGCAGGTCTCGCCATCTTCAATACTTGTAAAATCATCGTTTCTATCGCTTAGCAGACCGATTTGTTTCGCAGGCTTGCCACTCTTTGCCCGTTCTATTTCTGCTCTTGCGGAGCTCTCTGCATCTTTGATATCCTTGAATCGTTGATAGAGAGTTTGGAAGATACTGAAGAATACAAACACGGTCTGATTGCAGTATAAATTATACCAATCACGTTGGAATGGTTGGTCCGCTTTCATTTCCAAGTCGTCGGATTCAAGAGGTTTTGTTCCTTGAACAGCAACTGCACCTGGTACGGCAGCCCAACGCTCATTGGTGACTTCAGTAATAGCTCTGTCATCAGTGGCATCCGCAACTTCTTCATCAATGTTAGAATCAACATCCGGTGTAGATTCTTTGCTGCCGGTAGCGCTATCCTCCTTCTGTCCACGGCCTCTTGTTCCATTTCGACCTCTATCAAGTACCCCTCGTCGTAAGTCTGCTTTCTTTCCATTGACTGGCCTTCTGCCTCGACCGTTGGAAAGCTCGGCTGGTGCAATATCTTCGTATTCATCGTCAGGAGTTCCACGGTCAATGTCAGCGGTATGACGTGCGACAAATTCGTCAGGTAGGTCAAAGAATGTAGATATGAACTTCTCAAAGAAGTCGGAAATTCGTCGACGCTCTGAACTACTATGCTGGTTTGCATTACATGCATAAACGATCATGACGTGTAGAAGTTGGCCGATTACCTCCTGATCAGCAAATTGGTAGGAGTACTGGTATTTTGGTGTGGGACCTCTCGAACTTCTAAGACGTCGTTGTTCCTCGTGCTTCGTCTTGATAGAATCTACTAAATGCTTTGCAGCAAAATGCTTCTTGTCGGCTTGCTTGACGTGGATGCCCATATGATCGAGACTTTTCAAGTACATGACACTACCTTGTGCACCCCAAACTGGATTCCATTCACGCTGATAATGATATTAGCAATTTCGCATTATTGGTATAGATAATACTTACTCTAGTAAAAGTCCATTCTTCATCCTTCTGCTTGAGTCGTGCTAAGATTACAGGCAACACAGCACAAGGATCTTGAATGAGATCGGCAACAACTTGTGGACCTTTCTCGGTACCGTAGATCTTTTTCAATACACGCTTGTAAATGGCTTGGTTTGGACCAGCAGTATTAGGCATGCGGAAATTCTGTCTCTCAGCTGGATCCATGGCAACGATTTGCTGGGCAATTGGCTCCAGAAGTTGTATTACTTTGGCGTTGCATTCGATATTGAAGTCATAGTCGTGACGTTCTTCTTCAATGCGGTGAAGACCTTCCTCGAAAATATTCTTTCGGTGGGCTACGAAACCCGAATCTTCTGATGCCCAGGTAGGGTGTGAAGCCCAGTCATCATTGAGCACAGCATGGCACATCTCATCCCGACCACTGCAAGGCTTCAATCGTTCCTGTCAATAGAATATTAGCAAACAATCCTCATTTTCTAAACAAATTGATGATCTGTGAAACGATAATTGAATGTGCTGAAGCTAAAAGTATGGAGATAGTGGAGGACTTGCTCTTTTCGGTAACAACCGATAACTCGGTCCTAAGCCTCGACAATTACTCAATGCAACTCTTCCTGTCGGAGCCTTTGGCCGATTGTCTATAACCTCGTCGATTCCTTCATAGCCAACAAAAGCTTTGAACCAGTTCATCAGATCTGCACTTCCACCGATAAAATTGCTAACTTTGAAAACTAGAACATTTCGATCTATTAGGTCCTGCGAGAAAAGATTGCAAAGCTTCAAAAACTCGTTCATGGTGGACTTATTGCCGATATATTTCTTTACACGATCAAAGAAGGCTAATTCTTCAGAACTCGCGGCGGACATCGACGCAGGAGGAAGTGGTTCGGGTACAATGGGCGTTAGAGTTGGAGATACTGCAGCAGCATCCGCAGCTAGTGGCTTATTGTTATGGTGGGTTTTCGGTCGCTATAGAAATCAAAGTATTAATTAAATACCTCGCCAAAAGATGGATTTGTGAAGTAGAACATCTCGAGGTTTATCTTACCTTATTAGGTTGTGGGCCGGCGCCACGAACAGAGCTTTCTCCACCATTGTTCATCTGCGAACCGGATCCTTGAGTGAGAGGTTTGCGCTTCTTTTCTGTCTTGCCAGTCGTAGGTGTAGGGATTGGAAAATTGCCCATGATTGGTAATTTGGTATCTCCCGGAGGACCTCTGTTTCCAAGCTGGGTACTTTGAGAAGCATCTGGCATAGCTGTTGCTTCTTCCGCCGCCTTTGCAACAGCTTTTGCGTGTGCAGCTGATTCAGGAAGAAATTGTTTGAAGTCTTCGAGGAGGTCGGGTGCGGTACCAAACAAAGTAGTTACTTGACCATAAACGTCTTGAATGGGTTTAGATTCGCGTTGATATGTTTGAAGAATTTCGAGGAATTGTTTGTATATTTCAGGTTTATCTTGGAAACGATTCTGAGGGTCAATGGTGAGTATGTTTTCAAAGGTGATCGGCAGAGAAATCTGAATCATACCTTGATTTTGTTGACGTAACTTATTGCATGATTAAACTCAACTGGACCGCGCTTTTCCATGCCCGGCTGCGCACCAGAACCATTCAAATTACCAGAACTACCGCCAGGTGTTGGCGTCTGGGTGTTTCTTGGTGGTTGACCCAAGGTCGCGCTGACAGCGTTGGTCAATTGAGAGACACCTCGTTGTTGTTGTTGATGAGCTGCGGCGGCTGCTGCTGCTGCTTGTGCTTCATATGATCCAATTTGTGCTTGGTTATGACCATAAGGGATCGCGGCACTCTGGTGAGGTGGGCTGAAGACTGCTTCTGGACTTTCGATACTATGCTGGGGTTGCTGCCAAGTCGTTGATGGACGTTGAGGATTGTAAAATCCGTTTGCGCCGCCGTTGTGGCTAACTACAGTCTCACCAAGTGCACGACCGGCTCCTGGAATTGATTGAATGGTTGTTCCCATGGGAGTTGTGACTCTAATTGTGTTTGGATTATTGTCGGCACCGCACTCGATTCTGTATCCAGGTGGTAAAAATGTGTTGAAACCTTGAATTAAATTTGGATGCCCTGCAAAAAGTTCGGATACTCGATTAATAACACCGGGAGTGTCGATACTGAAAGTGAATTACCAAAGTTAGTATGCCGAACAGGGTATGTCCAATTTGCTATCCAAGTTTGAAAAAGGAAATATAACTTACGCTTGACTTTTGAAGTCTTTCATGATATCAAGAAATCTGTTATAAACGTCGGGTTGATCTACGAACTGAACTTTGACCTGGTCGAGGTAGCTAAGAGCATCCTACAAAGCATTAGATACGTATAATAGCTCAAGGTACAACTAAAAACACGTTCATAACAAACGAAGATAATCATGCTGAAAACTTACATTGAGAATTGGCTGTTGACCACCTTGTGTTAGACCAGCAGGGCCGGGCATTTGGTGACCGGGAGTCACAGGTCCTCCTCCAAACGGCATCAGTCTTGCGGCTGCTACCTCCTGCTGTGTCGTCTCTCGTGACACTATCTGTGGCCTGCCGAATCCAACGTCTGCGACGCCTGGAACACCAAGTGGCGCATTTGACTGAGGAGCACCAGAACCGCGGCTAAAGATGGGTTCCGAGGTGAAGATGTGTTGCTGCTGAGGCTGTTGAGCGGCATTTTGAGCATGGTGTTGCAGATTGCGTGCTGCGTCATTGTGAAGCGGGCCCCCAAAGGCATTGCCAGGTCCACTTGGAGCTCCTAGTGGAGTGCCATGAGTTGCAAGAATTCCTCCTGGACTATGCATAGCCGTAGTTGTCCGGTTTGCTACGGGTTGATGCAATGGGATACTGCCGGCATTGCTTTGATGCGGAGGTGCTGGCTGGTATTGTTGTTCTCTATGTTGCCGATCTCTTTCTTGTCTCTCAAGGTCGCGCTCGCGCTGCGTCGTCATGTCTTCCTGTTTATGCTGTAAAGCACGTTGTCGGAGTTGTTCTTCCATATCTCGATCTCGATCAAAACTTGGAGGACCGTTGTGTGGTTGATTATTCATGACGTTTTTTGTTGGCTGATCTGATTCTCGATTGATTTGACCGATAAGCTGTCTTTGAGGAGTAAATGTTAGCTCTCCCGTATATGAGGAGTTTTGAAATAAGATATCGCCAGCTCCAACTTTGATCATGAATGTGGTATTGAGTTTAGTCTCAGAGAAGAACTGGGAGGTACTAACGAGGTTCCAAATCTACGCGCAAGGCTTTATGCTCCGGCGCAATGGAGTAAACACTGTTAATGTGGTTCCATAGAAGTGAATTTGATTTGCAGTGTGAATCAGAGATACCACTAAATTTTCAGTAACTCACTCTCTTTCTAAATTCATAAATCAAGGCGAATAGGAAGCGAAACGTCGGTATTGAGTCGAAAGAATTTCCAAATGATCGCAATGATGATTTCCAGTAGCGTGCCGGCGAATACCGCGATCCTATTTATGGCTTAAAGTTGCAAGGCTGAACACAAACTAGGGAGACGAGGCTACCAATGGCAATTTACTAGATAGACCGAAGTTCAGCATATCACCGCATTTAGTCATGAGATTTTTTGCTCATAGATTTCATTTCTTTTTTATCAAGGGTTCGAATACGTAAATGAAATCATTATCATTATGTCAGCCATATAAATATATCAAGCAGAGCTAAAGATCTTCGTCGTCACAACGCGCGACAGCAAGGGCAAAGCATCTGAGTTATGTATGCCCAGCCAAATCCACTAGCTATTCAAAAGCCCAAGTCCGAGTAACGCCAACCTTTGCAATGAAACTCTTAGCAGTTCCTATGCATAATTTCTCACGCCCTTCAATATCCAGACTTGCCCATTATAGACATCACCTGCCATGCTAGAGGCCTCAATATTCCCGGGTTGCAACTGCAAAAGAGGTCAGCAAGTATGGACTGCATATATTACGCTTTAACTCACTCGTTTGACACCATCCTTATTCTCCCACCAAACTTCGTCTCCAAGTAGAGTCTTAACTTTCTCTCCTTCCTTCCATGGACTCGCAGGAACGATATGAGCCTCCACAAATCTTCGCAGATTCTTATGGGCTCTCTCCTCTCCGTCTTCGCCCTCATATGCATTCGCCCCAAGTTTATCATAGTCTTCTGGATCTTCCCATGGTTTTCGAGGCAAACCCATTATCGCGGAATTGACGGGAGCAAGAATGGTAGTATTTTGATCATTATTGGCGAATCGCTGGCTTATGGGTGCTATATCTCTTGTGAAGCCTGCAAATATATTGATACTTCGGTCTCTACCAAGAACGTCTGATAAAATGATTGTATCACCCCCACCAATAGGATCGGAAGATGATTCAGATTTAGGAGGCATTGAGGGACCGAGATTGTTGTTTAGCAGAGGTCTTTCAATATCTTTACTCAAAGTCGTAGCAGCGAAGATTGCCGTTAAAAGAAATGGTATCGAGTATGTATATTTCATCTTCATAGTATTGATAATTTTTTAATGTTTCCCAAAATCTTGATATCTTGATAGAGAAATGCGGGATGACGAACTAACAGAGATTGTCTCCGCCCGCTACATCAGCCCACATCAATAATCTTCGATGGGGCTAGAATTCATACACGTGACTAAGTGTATTTCTCTGATTTTAAGCCAATAGGATTGTGATTATTCCAGAGCACAGAGAACATTGAAGCTATTCCCATATGTTTGGATTGAAGCCGTAATTCTGATACTTCTATTTGAATGTAAAGATCAAATTTAAAAGTTTATATGGACATTGAGCGTCTCAAGTACTAGGTACTTTGAGTGTTTGTGAGATCAGACTAGGCAAGTTTTAATTGAATGTCCAAGGAATATTAAGCTATCGACATGATCATGTTGAAGTTCTTGGGTTTTGCTTGCAGATATATCTGCATCCGTTCCATTGGTCCTACTGGTAAGTAAACAAAACAACCTGATGAATACCAATTGTAAAATTATTTATTCCACCCAGAATCTAACAGTCAACTATTTGAGTGGCACTCTTTCACATGTTATCCGCTAACCGATCTTCAAATCCTTAGCATCATACCGGTAAATGCCCCTGAAAAGTAATAAAAATGACCTGAGATCGAATCATCTGATGCATACTCCATACACCTGGGCATAGTTTGAAAACCTGGAGTACCTACTAGCTAACCTTAACATTTATTTTGTGGGGCTTAGCTCCTACCGTCTTTCACATGCTTGATTTCCGCCTCTTTTTCTTTGTAACGATTGTCATGCTGACTCGTGATAGACTCGTGATATTGTTGTGAGCCAAGTTCAATCATATAGTAGGTAGTTTTGCAAAACTCTTGGGAATGAATACTTGGTACTTCCTACCTGTTAGGTACATTTAAAATCCCTATTGCTGTTGGCAATTTCGACCTCAGAGTTCAATCGCATGCCAAATTTGACCCCATCCCCCAATACTGTTTGCGGGAAGTTTTAATTATTTTTATCTTAATATCTCCGTTATGTTTCCCCAGTTCCGTCTGCTGACATAAACCACTTGGTGAGTTCCAGCGAATCAGAATCACACTTTTCTTGCTTAGCAGTTTAGCTCTCCAAACTAAAACATATAGATCCGCAATGCCTCGGCACCCATTCCAGCGGAGAAACGAGCGCACTATTAATAATAATACTTCTAACACAAAAGCCCCAACAACTCAGTCTTTGAATTTCCTTCCATTATTTATCTCCTAAACTTCATTTTTTAAGACTGTTGATACACTCCCATCATCTTCTCTTTTTACAATTTTAATCAATATGGCACCTAGAGTAATTGTCGTTGGAGGTGGTCGTACGTTTGATTACCTTTGTCCTCCAAATGTGTATTAAAGCTAATGTTAACTTCAGTATCCGGCTTGAGTGCTGCGCATACCATTTATCTGGCTGGTGGCAACGTTGTTGTTCTAGATAAGCAAGGTATGTTGAACTTGCGATGATGTTTGAACCCGGCATTACCTTTGACCAAAAATCGGTCTGAATTGCTCCCAGACGTCTCCCGCCACCCATCCGTGCCTTGGATAATTATCAAACGTGTGCTAACTGGTTGTTATAGCCTTCTTCGGTGGAAATTCGACAAGTAAGTAAAAGAGCCATCTACTCGCACATAGATGATTTACTAATGTATCAACAGAGGCTACCTCCGGTATCAATGGAGCACTTACCCGAACTCAAGTCGACCAAAAGATCCAAGACAGCGTAAAGCAGTTCTACGATGACACACTAAAATCGGCAAGAGATAAGGCGAGACCAGACTTGATCAAGGTCTTGACATATAAATCTGCCGCCGCTGTAGAGTGGCTTCAAGATATATTCGGGTTGGATTTGACTCTCGTATCACGACTAGGGTAAGTAAAGACCATCAATGAACTACTCATGCATCTACTAATAGACTCAGGGGTCACTCACATCCAAGAACCCACCGCGGACACGATGCGAAATTCCCCGGTATGGCTATAACATACGCTTTGATGCAAAGGTTAGAGGACCTCGCTGAAGCCGAACCCGAACGTGTACAAATCATCAAGAAGGCACGAGTTACCGGGCTCAAGAAGGAAGGAAATAAGATCACCGGTGTTAATTATGAATTTGGAGGTGAACCTTCTTTTGTTGAGGGACCAGTCGTTTTGGCCACTGGTGGATATGCAGCAGATTTCACAGAAACATCTCTACTCAAGAAACACAGACCTGATACCTACGACTTGGCATCCACTAACGGTGTACACGCCACTGGTGATGGTCAAAAGATGGTCATGGCCATTGGCGGTAATGGAATTGATATGGACAAAGTTCAGGTACATCCAACCGGTCTTGTTGACCCTAAGGATCCTGGATCTAAGTGGAAATTCTTGGCTGCTGAGGCTCTCCGTGGAGAAGGAGGTCTTCTCTTGAATGGGGATGGCGATCGTTTCTGTGATGAACTTGGCCACAGAGATTACGTCTCTGGTGAGATGTGGAAAGAAAAGGACAAGGGAAAATTCCCAGTTCGTCTCATCCTCAACTCCAAAGCATCAAATGTTCTCGACTTTCACACACGTCATTACTCTGGTCGTGGTCTGATGAAGAAGATGACTGGCAAGGAACTCGCAAAAGAGATTGGTTGTACACCAGAACATCTTCAAGGAACCTTCAAGAAATACAACAAAATTGCCGAAGGCAAAGAGAAGGATCCATATGGAAAGAAGTTTTTCCATAACGGACCTGTTGATATCGACGATGACTTCCATGTTGCTGTCATGGAGCCAGTTCTTCATTTCACAATGGGGGGTATTGAGATAAACGCCGATGCACAAATCCTTAACCAAGAAGGCAAATCATTTGAAGGTCTATATGCCTGTGGTGAGCTAGCAGGAGGTGTTCACGGTGCCAATCGTCTTGGTGGATCATCTTTACTTGGATGTGTTGTATACGGACGTGTTGCTGGTGATTCCGCTAGCAACTATCTCTTCCAGAATGCTCTCAAGGGTAACCTTAGCTCTGCATCACGTCTTGGTCAAATTTCCCTTCACATTGATCCATCACAACCTGGCAAGATCTCTGTAGAATGGGATAGCCAATCTTCTAGCAGTGGTGATAAAGTAGCCCAACAATCCCAAACATCAGCTGGTCCCGTTATGAAGAATGGAGCCGATTCATCTGACCCAGGGAAAGTTAGCAAACCTACCAAACCATCCGAGTTCAAAATTCCCGAAAAGGAATTCACAATGGATGAGGTAGCAAAACATAACAAGAAAGAAGATTTGTGGGTTGTGGTTAAAGGCGTCGTTATGGATGTATCTGATTGGTTGGATGAACATCCAGGTGGTCCACAAGCACTCATGAATTTCATGGGTAGAGATGCTACCGAGGAATTCGAAATGTTGCATGATGATGAGGTTATTCCTAAATATGCTGCTAGTCAGGTTATCGGAAGAGTTAAGGGTGTAAAGCCTACTTTGGAACTGTGAGTTTAGTATGCGAGAATGGATTATGGTGAATGGTGAATGGAGATATGAAATGAGAATTCGGTTTTGTTTTGTCTTGATGGCGTGGGATGGGATGGGATAGGATGAATTCATAATACTTGCTCGAATAAGAAATTTGTATTGTATTGATAAGAAGATGAGATGAGACAAGATGATAATTTTCATTTTAACACAGGAGTTTATAAGTTTATTGGATTTTGATATTCCCATAATCGTTCACCCCTACATCATACTGTGTTCGTGACCCAACCTTTGATTTTGGTCTTGATCTTGATCCTGATTTTATTTTCATTTTCATACAGTAATCTAAATCATCTAGATCATCCCAAAAGCAAGGTAATGTCTGTCCTTCACTTCAGACTTCTGCATCCCGATTTTTTTTTTATCTGTAATACTCTGATAGGATGTCGGTCCCTCGCTCGCTCGTTGATTTGTTGATTTGTTGATGATGATGTAATGAATGGGAAAGATGCAATGAATGTAATGGGTGGGAAAAGATGCAATGGGTGGGAAAAGATGCAATGGGTGGGAATATGTGTATGGTTAAGTTAAGTTAGTTCTATTTATATATTGAAATTGAAAGGGCTGAATATTGGGTATTTCGGGTTTGGGGTTTGGGATTTGGGGTTTAGGAGTTGGAGGTTGATGGGACAGGGATGGATAGAAGATGGATATAGGGATAGTGTTTTACTAGGTAAGTTAGATTAGATAGATAGATGGATACCTAGATGAGGATAAGAATGGATAGATCAAAGATGAATATGGGGATGGAGGATATAGGATATAGGATAGGAATGAGGGGGAGGGATATATAAATACCCCCGGATTTACATTCTTTATATTTTTATACTACTAAATATTTTATATTTTTATATTCAGCATTAATAGATGGAGTGTATTCTGTAGGGATGTTGGGTTGGGATTGTAGTTTGGATTTGGTATGGGTTTTTAGAGGGAATGTGAAAGGGTGAAGGGTATGGATGAATGGAGATTTGGAACGAGTTGTGGAAGGGTGAGGGTATGGAGTGTGTGGAAGGGGTGGAAAGAGTGTGGAAGGTGTATGAGAGGTTTGATAGTGAAGGGTATGAAGGGTATATAGACAAAATCATAAAAGAATCAGAATATATCTCCTTTAATTTAAAAACAATTAACAATTAAACAGATAATATCTAAACCAACAACGAAAATAACACTCACATAAAGATCCCAATACTTCAGTAAATGATACAGGCAACAGCTATCAGGGGAGGAAGGCTATATATTTGCTAGTAATTATTCAGAAACGAATTAGATTATTGATGAATTGGAGTATTGTGGTTGTTGTGATATGTAATGTATAAGATGTAGGATGTAAGATGAAAGATGTAAGTTGTAAGATTGTATCGGTGGATTATTATTCCTTGAAATGCGGAGATGTGAGGTATGTTGAGTGAGGATTGGTGCTGAAGATTAGGCTATTGATTATTTTTCAATGGACTACGATACTGGGTAGTTGTGATGGTTTGGCGGTATGTATGTATATATGTCGGTAGATTAATGTTCCTTGGAAGGTGAAGATGTGAGGGGTGGTTGTGTTTGGATTGGGATGGTTTGGGGATAGTGTGGATGGATATAGATAGTCTTATGGGTATACATACCTAGTTGAATTGTAATATGAGCTGATGTTGAGCTTGCAGTGGTTGTGGCAAGACTGTAATTTCACTTATGAAGGTGGAAGGGGGAGTTTCTATTTCGTCTGGAGATACTAACTATATTCTGGGTATATCTGTCTGTACAGAGAAAAAAGAGGAGGGATTCGAAATGGCGATTATGCTTGAAAGAAAAATTTAAAGATATATATAACATCGAGCAGATAATACATTGGTAGGAACTGGAGTAGAAAATCTCAATCATCTGATGTCTGCATAGCTTGTGTGTGACAGCTCGGACAGAATGCTCAATTCTCCCCCACCATCATGTGGTCATATGCAGGAGAAACAAGTTTGGTAGGGATGTATTCAGGTTTGGAAGTTGTGTTGGCGTTGGTTGTTGGGAAGGGTCAGGACCCAGACGAGTGGAATTGGGTGGGATTGGGATACTTGATGGGGTTTTGGAGGTACGCAAGGTGATGGAAATGGGATTTTGGGATTCGTTTGAGGGGTGAGAGATCTGTTTGGGTGCGTCTTGTATTGGAGATTGTGAGATTCTTTATGGTGATGAGTTGTGGTGAGGGGGAGAGGCGAAGGCAAACTCATTTGGACTGGGCAATAAGTCCATACCATTGCATCCTATGAAGAATCTGGATGGTATGCAGTGTAACGAAACGGAGATGGTAAAATGGAGACATAGAGTGTCAGGCTTACAAATATCTATCTCCCCATGTTCTCATATCAAAGGCCACGATAGTCCTTCTGAAGAACGCTGGAATAAAAATAAGAGCATAGCCCTAGAGTGAACATGCAAGAACCTCCAAGCGAAATCACAAGTGTTTCCATCATCACAGTTACACAGCAGCATAAATCCATCCATTCAACATCTGTCGAGACATCAACGCCAAGGTCCAAGACAAAGGAAAGCAACAGAAAGAATCGGCAACTTTGCCTACCTCGAGTAGAAATCCGTCTTACTACATGATGCTTCAATTTGATAAAGATTCAAGGATAACCTGCTGTGTCAACGTAATTGGGCCGAGCTGATATTCTGCCTTTAGTTAAATATGTTACTGATGTGAGTACAGGGTGTAGTTGTATCTTTGTGCTTCTGTCCCATTCATCTTAGATTGAGGCTCTTGAAATGATACGATGATGGCTTGTTAACATGGTGAAGCAAAAGAAGTGACGGGGAGTTAAGATGACTTGAGCCGCATGAACCAACCTGGTAAAAAGTTCAAACTGAGATTTCTGCGACCTTGCATTCGTTCAAAGCTCAATGTTGAAGATGAACAAACATAAGTCTTATCGTAAGCATTATATTTTCCTTCTTACAAGTACTTCTTACATTCAAAGTAAACTTGGGAACATCAATCACGTCGGATCCGGAATTACAAGTAAAAATCGGCGAACGAAGAATGTGAATAATAAGATGCGCCATAGACAAGTCTAGAAAGTCAGCCCCAAATACATTGGCTTATTATTGTAACTGTCGTGGCCAGAACATGGACCAGAACATGGATTCCATATTTAGTTTCGGCGGAGAGAAATAAGATATGGGGTATGTATGAATTATGAGAAGTACTAAGTATATTGTAAAGTATATTGTAATTGTCGGATTTCGGACGGATTTCTTCGTTTGTGCACATCTTCATGAGCTTAACAAATAGTGATGTTTGCTCAAAGTCACGAAATCTCTCCTCTCTCCATTTTATGTAATGTATAATGTACGATCAAGCACGCAGTACTTTGTGAGGGGAAATGAACAAGCTTTGCAGGTGATGGAAACGGCCCATTAGAATTAATTGTAAATGAAACAGTTCAACTGAAGCCATCAAAAGCCACATCCATTCAAACCAATCACTAGAATAAAATGGATTTGGAATACCACTAGAAGATATCGAATAATGTAACTATAGCAATCACATATATCATACTAATCCTGAATTAACTTAGGGGAGTTAGCAAAATGTATGATTCTAGCAAATCTAGCAAATCAACTGCATTTTCCTTGCATTTCCGCATTTCCGCATTTCCTTGCATCCTAATGATCGCTGTAAACCTTGCTACTACCGACCTTTCCCATCCAAGAGTGAATAATTAAATTAATGGCTCACTCTCCCCAGTGAGTACCCATGTATTGTATTGTACGGAGTAAGCAAACATTACCTAGGTGACATTATTGAAGGATTTTTTAACTCTTGATTAGATACCTTCTAGGTCACCTAAGATAGTTATTGTACTCGAGTGAAAGTATTACCATTTCAATCCCTTTCAAGCCTATCCAATACCTAAAATCCAATCAATACCAATCAACGAAACCTAAAGGTCCAATAGGATCAACAGTATCAACAGTATCAACAGGATCAACAGTATCAGTATCAACAGTATCAACAGTATCAGTATCAACAGTATCAACAGTATCAACAGTATCAACAGTTATCATCATTATTATTTCTTACTTCTCTCTCCTCTCTCCTCTCTCCTCTCTCCTCTCTTCTCTCATACCAGGATTACCTACCGCTGACTACTACTCTTCACATTCATTCACTACTAGGTATACTCTATCTATAATTCACCCTTCACTTCCAACTTTCATACTTTTACCCCAACTTCCACTTACAACTTCTACGCCACATGAATGCATATTTCTTTTCTCCTCTAACATGACTCTTTTTTCTCTTTTATTCTCTTCCCTTTTAAATCATTTGAAGCCTACATTGTGACAGGTGAAAAAAAGAGTAACCGATTTCTTCTTAGTCTAAAGTGGCACACACCCATAATAAACTCTTTTGCACCACCAGTGACTACCACAACTTCATTCAGCTTTCCGTTTCTCTCAAAAAAAGCTCAACGCGCTATTCGTGCCGTTAAAGCCTGGCTGGGGTTACACTCATCCCCCCCCCCCGTACCCTCCCCCCCGTCGACTTCCCCAAAATCCCAATCTTGTCTATCATTCGATTCCTTCCACGACAATCCCTTTCCCCACACCCTTAAATTTCTAGGTCGAACATCTTCATTCATTGTCAGCAGTCCTCTCCCCAATACTGTCCGACCGGTTCATTTCCAACCCCCTCCATCTCGTGCGCTTGCCTTCTCAATCACCATCCATCGATCCTTTAACCACGTGCTGAATTGTACTGGAAACAAGGGAATGCTTCTCAGAGCTTGCATCGGCCTAAGATTGTTCATCGTCCAATGGGCATGCCAATTTCCATATTCGAAAATCCGGTGATCATCAACGACTTACATCGAATCCATCCTCATATACTCGAACGTTCATTGATTTACTACGCCGACCTGACGACCACTTCTAATTTACCATGGCCATAGCCATGGCCTGGCACAAACCCGATAATGTTGCCGGCTCTTCTGCGCCGGCTATAATGATAGGATTATTTGTCGCGACAGGAGGACTCTTATTCGGTTATGATACTGGGTGAGTATTGGTGGTGGAGATAATCACGACTTGAGTGAAAGCTGACATGGTCAGTACAATATCTGGAGTAGTAGCAATGCGTGCCTTTCGCCAACAATTCTCGACCGGTTACGTTGATCCGACCGACAATGAATTATCTATATCGCCTAGTCAATCTGCCCAAGTCGTAGCAATACTGAGTGCAGGGACATTCCTCGGAGCATTACTTGCAGCGCCTATGGGTGATCATATTGGACGAAGAATATCTCTCATCATCGCTGTCGGTATATTTTGTATTGGGGTGGCACTGCAGACTGCTGCAATGCATATTCCGATGCTCATAGCTGGAAGGTATGTTGCATTGTTTCGAATATATCATAGAGAGATGACTGAAAATCATCTAGATTCTTTGCGGGCTTAGGTGTTGGAATTATATCTGTTCTCGTTCCTTTGTATCAATCAGAGATGTCGCCAAAATGGATTCGAGGAACTCTGGTATGCGCATATCAACTCGCCATCACTTGTGGAATTCTTCTCGCGGCCGTTGTCAACATATTTACTGAAGGTATTGATGGACCGAATGCCTTTCGGATTCCTTTTTCGATACAATTCGTTTGGGCAGGCATCCTCTTCCTTGGCCTTGCTTTGTTACCCGAAACACCTCGATATCTCATTAAACGTGGTCAACATCAGGCTGCTGCCTCATCACTAAGTCGTCTTCGTCGCCTTGACATCACACATCCTGCTTTGGTAGAAGAACTGGCCGAGATTGAAGCAAATCATGAATATGAGTTGAGCCTAGGTTCATCATCATATAAAGATATTTTCTTAGGCTCGCCGCATCTTGGGCGTCGACTTCTAACAGGTTGTGTCCTACAAATGCTTCAACAATTGACTGGATGTGTACGTATATTCCTCCTAATTGTAAATATAAATTGCTAATAAGTTGGATAGAACTTTATCTTCTACTAGTGAGTATCATTAATGTTACTGTTGCATCATTCACGTCCGTTAAAATATGCAGTGACTGATTAGCTCTTTATAGTGGTACGACTTTCTTCAAGAATGTCGGAATTTCGTCACCTTACGTTATTCAACTTATTACCAACATAGTAAACACCGTCTCAACTCTTCCCGGTATGATTTTAGTCGAATCATTAGGTCGACGTCGTCTTCTCATGGTAGGTTCAGCAGGAATGGCAATTTCTCATTTCTTGATCGCAGCTGTTGGTACTGCAGCACAAGAAGAGGCGAGAGCTGTGAACATAGTAATCATCGTATTCGTTTGCTTCTTCATCTTCTTTTTCGGTTCATCCTGGGGACCAGTCGTTTGGGTCGTCACATCAGAAATCTTCCCATTAAAGGTTCGAGCAAAGTCAATGTCGATCTCCACGGCTTCGAATTGGCTTCTTAATTTCGCCATCGCTTATAGCGTTCCATATATGACCAGCAGCGGACCCGGTTATACAAATCTTCAAGCAAAGATATTCTTCCTTTGGGCTTGCTTTTGTGTGATTGCTTTTATATTCGTTTGGGGAATGGTTTATGAGACGAGCAAGATCAGTCTTGAGCAGATTGATGAGTTATATGAACGAGTTGAACATGCTTGGAATAGTAATAACTTTGAACCTAGTTGGAGTTTCCAGGAGATGAGGGATGAAGGTGCATCTGCAAGTGGAATTCAATTACAACTACAACTCGCTACTCAAGAAGAACCGAGAAGACGAACGGGTACAAGTGCAAGTGCAACGGGAAGTGAGGGTACGATGTCAGAGGAAGATAAAATCATTGCGGGATTAGGAGATGTTGATTTGAGTTATTAATGACTTCTTAAGGGCTATTCAAGGCTTTGGGTATTTTAAGTATAGTATTATATTATGTTTCAAGCGTCGGAGTTTATTGTTGTTAGGAGTTTTAGGGAATGGATGGATGGTAGGATGGTTCTCATATGAATTGCGTATGGTGTAGGGTGGGAAATGAAATATGGTTGGCCTTTGGGGTTGGGGTTGGGAATTGTGATTGGCGATCTTTTTTGGACGGATGGGTTTATCGTATCTACCGCAGGCGAAATTTGGGGAATCCATGTCAAGAATGGGGATGGAATTGGGGTTATACGATGGGGTTTTATACCAATGCAATGCGTATGAGCATATATTGTCCAATAGCAATGTTGGGGCGATATATATATGATATTTCAGATGGATGTTATTGGGTTGACCTGACCTGACCATGGGATCTTTCTTATTTGAATGGATGGAATGGGATGGGATAGATTTGGGAATGATGGGGATGGGGTGGGGGATGGGTGGTTGGTTCTTGTGTGCGCATATTTGAAAATGATATGATATGATAAGTACTTGTGGGTGTAGTGTGAAATGACAATTCTTTTTTTAATGATATGGAGAATGATATGGGAATGAGAGTGTGAATGAGAATGTGAGTTGTATTTTTTTTGGGTGAGGAGTAATAGATGGATGGATGGATTGATGAGAGGTATGGTTTTGAGTGAGGATGAATGGATGGATGGATGAATGGATAAATTGAAATAGGATTACATACCAGACCACCCTTTCCCTCGCTTCCCTCACAAGATCCATATACATATCCCCCCAATAAACCCCCCTCATTCAATATACATCCTAACACTATCCTTAAACTTCTACCACCCGTACAGAATAGCAGGATGAGTATTAGATATCCATCTTGTATATTTAATTTCTATAAGGTTATTAAAGGAATCGATATTGATGGTTGTGCTGAGATGTTTATAGAGTGTTGGGTATTTGGTGGGTTGGAAGTATGTGGAGGAGTTGGGGGGATTTGGATGGGTGTGTTTTCTAGAGGGGGAGAGGAGGTGGAAGGGGAGGGAGATATTTTTTGGTGGTGTGGGGAGTTGGATGTGTGGATGTGTGGATGTGTGGAAGTATCATAATGTGGTAGGGGGTTTTGGTAATATGATGATATTCTACGAAGGAGGAAAGAAGGTGCTAGGGGGAGCGCCGACTATATGGGGTATGGATGTCTGAGGTATTCATAGAGACTAACTACACAATCTATGAAACTAAAATAGAGCAGTCAATGGCAGTCATGATAGTACGAACAACATGCCATTAACCCCTCTACCCCTCGGAGGATATATAAATGGATCCAATGAAGCAGTAGTACATAAATGCTAATGGAAAAATGTTCGATTTCAAATTATATTGCTAGCCTCATCGTGCATGCGGCAATGCTTGGAAGAGAGATTTCAATAAATCGTAAATGTAAGATTTCCAGGCCGTGCATCAACACACTAACTAAAAGTACCGATTAGCTCCGGGTATTCAGTCCTTTATCCACTAATGGTACTAATAGCAACCACTTAAATCTTCTCATCCCACAATCGACATCTAATCCACATTCGACTATTTCCTAATATGATCTAGTTCTTACTTTTCACCTCAAAAAGCCTCATCCCCGCAATTTCATTGGTTCCATTCTCAACTTTTCACATCAATATGCAGGCTCAGCGCTTAAAAATATCTCTTCTTATCACTTTCTCATTGGCAGGTTGAGTTCTTCCCTCCCCTCCTTCACACCTTGCACTCCATACACACGCATAATGTGCCTTCCCGTAGTCCGTTATATTAATAAATTATGGGCAGCCGGTCCGTTCATAAGCTCATCAAGAAAGATTTCTATCTACGATACTTTCTTGAGCAGATGACTCTTGCTTTCTGGTGTTATCAATGTGAGATCGACAGCGAAGGAAATACAATATAATCACATACATTACTTGATCGCTGGCGATTGACTCATATAATTACGCAAACTCGGACCAAAGTATATCTATCCAGCCTATTCATCAATCTATAATATCATCGTGTTACGATAATCCTACACCTTATCCTCTTCTCGATCCGCAATAACTTACATCTTCATCATGGCATTCGGATGGCTTTCCTCACCAATTATGAAGCGCAAATGGAAATTTCCTAAAGTTATCATTTGGCTCAATGTAATCGAACTTGCTGGTACAATCGCAGCACTTGTCATGTTCGGTATCGCAGATCCTGATTTGTATCGAACGAATTTATGGCAAATTGGTTATGATAATGGATTTAATAGTAGTCCAGCTGAGATTCTATATGCTTATGCGAACTATCGACCACTACCAAAGATTGCTTTTGTTTGGAGTCAGACGTAAGTTTTATTTCTTCGTCGTATGGGATGAGATGCGATAGATGAGAGAAGTATTTGAGATGAAAACAAAGCTAACTGAATAATCTCTATTTTATAGATTGCAAAATTTCAATGTCGGAATTTCCGTTCTTTCTATGTTCATCCAACTTTGCAAAGTGGTCATGTTTATTATGCACGTTTGGTATCCTCTCCTCTCGACTATTATCAATGGACTTCTTACAGTCTGTTGGATTGTCAGTATATACGGACAAGCCGGACCAGATCATACTGATCCAAAACATCCAAGTAATGTAGCTTGGTATATTGCGAAGAGTTGTTCATATGCTAGACCAACTGGAAATGAGCATTATTGTCAATTGGCTAAGGGAACTTTTGCCGTTACAGTTTTTATGATGTATGTCTCTACAATTTCATCCCATCACATTCCAAATTTAACAAATAATTAGGGTCGTCTACTTAGCCAATACAATCCTCGGTATTCATTCTCTCATCCCTTCACGCCTGGAACGTTCAATCAATGCGCTCGATCTAGAAGATAACCTTGTATCAACAAACAAAGCTAGAAAGAGAGTAAAGATGACGGATTCTCCGGAGCCGGAAACACCATGGGAAATGCAGGATATGTCACAAAGTGCAGATCTTTTGAAACATCCTTTTACACCGAGAACAATGGCCTTTAAATCTTTGGATAGACAATTACCATTAAGGGCTACTTCGGCTCCGAGATTTGCATAAATGTTTGTTATGGGGTTTGAGTGGGAGTTGAAGACGTCGTTATTTTATGATATGCCGTGAAAAATTGGTTCTACTGAAGGATTTCGGATGATTATCAATATGAAGGAGGCAGATGAGACCACATTTTCAGGATGAATTTGTTTTATGAATCAGGACAACTAGGAAATGGATTAGTGGAAGGGAAAATATTAGCAGGAATGGGTACGGAAATATTAGCAGAATGGCTGCGGAATAGTACCACCAGTACTCATCATTTAGGATACCAAGGGAATGAGAAGGATTTTGCATAATGTATTTTGATGTTCTCCACGAAATCTTGGGTTCTTCTTTTTTCTATCATGTTTATATCATTGGTACTAGGTATTAGGTAGTTTCCTACCAATTTTATGATTAAGATATCCATTTGAATACTTTTGTATGAATTCCGGAAGCTTGAGAATATGAATCTTTGATAAATGATAGTCATGGAGAATAGTGCCTTGGACTAGGTATATAGCTGTTTGGATAACGACGAAGATGCGCGCCAGCGTGGGGAAGGAGGTATAAAATTTAAATATCTTGATGTATAAATGTGTATGTGATGTACAAATGAAATTGGAGGAATAATACATAGTATTGAAATTGAGATGGGTTCGGTTTTTATTTGTTTGGGATAGGTTGGTTGGTTGTTTGGTATATATAGTAGGAGTAGGTGGAGTGTTTTGGTTATGATTTTTGGGTATTAATGATAAGTTAATGGTTTGAGGGTTGAGGGTTGAGGTTTGGTGGGGAGTGAGGAGGAGAGAAGGGGAGGGGGAGGGGGTGATGTGTTTTGGAGGGAGGGAGTGATATACTTTGGAGGGGGGAGTGATGTGCTTTGGAGGGGGGAGTGATATACTTTGGAGGGGGGGAATGATGTGCTTTGGAGGGAATGAGGAGTTGAAGGGGAAAGGGAAGGGAAGGGTAGGGAGATGAAGAAGGGAGGGAGAAGAGGGGGAAATGGAGAGGGGAGGGAGATGAAGAGGGGAGGGAGATGAAGAGAAGAAGGAAAAGAAGAGAAGAAGGAAAAGAAGAGAGAAAATTCCCATTCCGAGATGTATATATATATATATATATATATATAATATTAACAAAATATCAAATACAACTTCTATAAATACAAATATTAAACTTTATTATTATTTAAGGTCTTTTTTCCTTTTTTTTTTTTTTTTTTTTGAAGATGATGGTATACGGAGGAGATTTGATAGTTTTGTGTATGTGGAAAGCTGGCGATGGATTTGGATGGGAGGTAGGGGGTTTAGGGGTTGGGAGATTGGGGGTTGGAATAGAGGATTTGATGGTTTTGTATATGTGGAGAGCTGGGCTGAGTTTGAATGAAGATTGGAATTGAAGTAGAGATTCGATGGGAGATTTTATGGTTTTGTATGGATGGAGAGTTGGGGGGTTGAGTAAGAGATGTTGAATGGGGATTGGGGTCTCGGATGGGAAATTTGGCTTTTGAGATTTGCGAGTTGGTTGGTTTGGATTATAGGGTGGATATTCGGATTGTTTGAGGGATTGTTGAAGGGATTTGGAAAGGATATGGGATTGAGATGGTGGGGGAGAGAGGGGGAAGAGGTGGGAGGATGTAGAGGGGGAAGGAGGGAAGGGGGTTGTGAGGAGATTGGGTGTAGATATTAGGGTTGGATTTGGTGAAGATTTAAAAAGGATATAGGGTTGAGATAGAAGGGAAGGGGGGTTGTGAGGAGATTGGGTGTAGATATTAGGGTTGGATTTGGTGAAGATTTAAAAAGGATATAGGGTTGAGATAGAAGGGAAGGGGGGTTGTGAGGAGATTGGGTGTAGATATTAGGATTGGATTTGGTGAAGATTTAAAAAGGATATAGGATTGAGGCATAAGGGAATAAGGAAATGTAAAGGGGGAAGATATATAGAGGAGGATATAAATGGAAAGATATAATGAGAGATATGGAAGAAAATATATAAATAGGAAGATATAAATGAGAAAATATAAAGAGAGATATAGAGAGAGATATAGAGAGAGATATAGAGAGAGATATAGAGAGAGATATAGAGAGAGATATAGAGAGAGATATAGAGAGAGATATAGAGGGGGGAGGGTATAGAAAGAAAAGAAAAAGGGATAAAAAGGGAAGAGGGAAGAGGGAAAGGAGAAGGGAAAAGGAAGAGGGAAAGGAGAAGGGAAAGGAGAAGGAGAAGGGAAAGGAGAAGGGAAAGGAGAAGGGAAAGGAGAAGGGAAAGGAGAAGGGAAAATGGAGAAGAATTTCTGGGATTGGAATAGGATGGATTGATTGATTGATTGATTGATTTAATTAACGTCCACACTGAGTCAAAGACTATCTAGGACGGTTAAGAGTTCAATCGAGCTTTTAACAGATAGCTATAGGTAATACTATCTAAATAACATACAGATTTATATATATTTTTGATAAAAGAAATGAAAATTAATACTAAAAAGTAAAGCCTGATCTCTATACAGCATCACATATAAAGATAAAAATACCAATCAAAGCATTACACTCATGATTTTCCAAATCCGATCCCTCTATCAATCAAATCCAAACAACCTTCCTTTATATCAACTCTTTACCCTATTCATAACTTCCTAACAATCATACCTTGCCTAATATCGACTTCATAGAACCCTCCAAACCATAAGGATATTAATCCTACAAGATACCCCAATCCTGTATATAATATATCCTCCACCGAATTCTATAACAGATACATTATTAACTCAAATCATTCCATACAACTCCTCCAAATATATAAATTGTTGTTGTTTTGATTCAAATCAAAGAAAGTAAAGTTTAAACCTTAAAACCGAATTTGATAAATCACACCCGATACCCCAAAAGGATCTTGAAAATGATTTTATAATATATTATTGTAAATAATAATATTATCCTCTATTTCGTAATAAAAGTAATATTATAGAAAATACAATCCGATAATACAATTATCAAAAAAACCGAGATCTAGCCTTTGCCATCAACCAACTCGGAAGCAAAAAAACATCGCGATCGGATACCTCTTCCTCTTCCAATCACCACAACTCCATCAAATAATTCAAACTTAGCTCTGCAGACTCTAATAATTAAATAAAAGAGCTGGAGATTCGTAAAGGACACCGCATACAGGTGTTGAATCTTGTCCTCCGGAATAGGATGGATCTTGATCTAGAGAATTAAAAAATTAGGTAATCTCGATGAAGATGAGGAATTGAGAATTCGGGGTTAGGATACATCATATTAAGTATCCAGTATTAGAAATGGATGATGAATTATATTATATAAATGTTAAAAAGGGAAAGAGAGCAGAGAGAAGATAAATTGAAAAGTCGACGAGGTAGAATGTAGATCTTGAATGAGACCCGATGCAATGTTTCCAATATATATTCAATATATGTCAATTTACTTATGTCAATTAATAGCCAGGCTATAGTGAGTTGAGGTTTTCATCACATCACCATCACATCATACATATATTCTCAACCTCAAATTTCATAAACGTATCTCAATGTACTTCCATATACTCAAACTCGCAAACTAGTATGTAGTATTTAGTATTTATTAAGGCGGCAAAAGAAGTACCTCAAAAAGATGTCAAAAGAAAAGAAAAGAAAAATATCTTCATAGACCAAAGAAACCATCGCATGCCATCGCATCCTATTTCAAATCTTAACCAACTGATAGAAAGAGTAAACTAACGCCAATAACTTAATACCCGCAAGTCTGAACTCCTTCTTTGTGCTTTGCAGGAATTCATTCATAAAAATATCCCATTCAGAAAGAGTAAACTAACGCCAATAACTTAATACCCGCAAGCTTGAACTCTGAACTCCTTCTATGCCATTTGAAATCCAACCATAAAAATCCAACCAAAGAAATAAATATCCATCTAGAGCCCAGAATGAGTAAACTAATGCTGATAACTTAATATCAGCAAGTTTGAACTCCCTTCACAACCATATGCCCAGAAACTCCATGCATCCACCAATTTTCAAAAATTCCACCCAAAGAAATAGATAACCAGAGAGTCAGAAACTTATTCGTGTTTTAGTGTTTTTATGAATAGAAGATAGTTGTGACGAGGTTGGTTTGAAGTAAATCAAACCCATTGATTAACCAAAGAAATAGATGGAATGTGTGTTTGAGGAAAATAGCGTTAGTGGAGTTGCGAGATGTGTCGATGTCTTTCCTGTGCAAGCCCTGTGTTGTGTGTTGGTTGCTGAGCTTGAGAACTGTTTTGCCCAACGAAAAGAAAATTTGTTGAAAGTTTGATGCTTTTCTATGTATATGTAGTTTTGTATCCGAAAAATGTACCCTCGAGCGAAGATCAAGGCAATGTAAACACCCATCAAACCTATTAAGCCAGCCAATCTACCAACCTCTAAAGGTAGCAGGTTGACCATGAGCATTAATACGATCTTCCCTAAAGCAATCCCATTCCTTATGAATTCTTCCACCCTCATATGCCTCTTTATCCTGCACAGTAGCAGCCCTAATACCATAAGCACCTCTCCTACCCAGAGCCTGACGATTGACAGGTCTCTGCACCTCGTCAATTTCATGAAAAATTTGAATACTCTCATCATACTCTCTTCTCTTATCAAGTTGTCTTGCCAATTTTCTGACATCACAACCTTGAGGTTCACGCTTGAAGACACGAAGGAATTTGAGAAGATTATTGGTATTCCAATCTCCGATGACTTGGGAGTTGGGTATGGTGAGTGTGCGATCCCAACACCATGCTTTGATGATGGTACGTTTTTCCCGTTTGTAGTGATCATCTTCCATCTTCAAATAGTCGAATAATTTGCATGCTTGACATGTGGGATTGTCTTGGTTATTTAATTTGAAGTTGCGAATCATTTGGTAGGAAAACCAAATTCCAGGAAGTACGTGTTCGCAACTAGGACATCTGAAGCCTTGCGCCATCCTAAAGAAGAGATGTTAGTTTGATCATATATGAGTGAGAAAAATATTGAGGAAAGAGAAGTGGTGATATACCATTGGGAACCCTCAGGTTTGTTAGCAACTTTGCCAGGTACAGATTTTCGAAATTTCTGAACATCACCATGGAATTCTCTGTACGCAACATGGACAATAATTTGATCAATCCCAGCATTTGGATCCATGAGAACCTTTAAAGTTTTCTCCACAGCCAAACAAGGTGATTTATCCAACCATTGTCTGAACATTGTGTGTTTTGATTCAAAATCAATACCCTGAATTCTTGCCTGATGAATAAGACCATGCACTTCTTGCCAAATTGCAAGTCGAATATCAGCAACCACCATACCAGGATCATCCCAAGTAACACCATATGAGTATTGTTCTCCTAATCTTTGTTCACCTTTTTTCTCACCGGCTTGATGTGTTGAGTAAGGACCGATATGATATGCCGGATAGAAGTCTAGAGAGACTTGATGCTCGCAACCTCGAAGACGATCACGTTTGATGATGTTGAGAAGCTCTTGACCATCTCCAAGGTGAATCAATTCACAATTGTAAACGCCGAGAACGCTGAGTTTGCGCATTTCAGGGATAATTAATGCGAGGATATGAGTGCTGAGGAAAGGAACATGATGAAATTGGATGTTCTGTAAGAATTCACTGAAGTTATGCATGGCAATACCTGATAGAAAGTGAATTGATTAGTGATCCGATTCGGAAAGAGGAATGAAGAACAAGACTTACACATCTTGTTCAGGTTTTTAATTTGATCAATGTACTTAATAGGCTTCCCATCTCTGGTAGGGGTGACAATAACAACTGCAGCGGCAGCTGCCTCAAAGTTATTTTTCTCTCTTGGTATTTCACAATTTTCGAAATTGCCTCCAGTGATATCCCAAATACCCTAGAAACATTAGTGGTCATGTAATATATCATTGATAAGAAGGAACTTACAGTGATACCCATTAAGACATCCCAAGATCTCTGGCTAGTTCGACATAACGCAGAAGCAGTGCTATGGTTTTGCCATATCAATTTGAGAAGAATATCATTGGGACCCTCCACTTGAAGTAATCTGATCAATGCGCTTTGATTTTGATTATGCTTTGGTTGCTTGAAGATATTATTCTTGTAATTAAAAACAAAAGATCCCTAGAGTATGCAATCAGATTAGAGTTTCTCGTGCAGTAAACGAAATATCATACCAATGAAGCCAACTTGTTGAATCTATCCTTTTCACCCGTGAAAGGCCAGTTGACCAGGGTAGGAAATTTCTCCTTTGGCCCTGTGGAAATCTCTTCCATCATATTTGCCCAAGGATTTGGCTCATTAGGGTCTTTCTCTATCACGACCTCAGGTTCGACAACCCAACCAAAGTTTGCAACAACACCATTAGAATTTCCTTGTTTGGGAGGTGTCGGAAATGCAGCAGTAGCTAATACTTTAGCCCACGGACTTGAGCGAACTGGTGGAGTGAGCACAACCACTGCACTTTTTTTGGTGCACCATGGAAGAGTTGGTTGGAGTGTAGATTCAGTGGCCCATATGGGAAGGGAAGACCATTTTGCATTCTCAGGTACAGTAAACCATGATCCTAGATCCAGTTCAGAGGTATCATAGTTGATACTGCTATCTTTGGAAGGAAGAGGTGGATGTTCCCAAGAGGATCCATTGGCAGGTACAGACTTACTGGTATAATACTTTAACGTAAATGGTTTGGAATTCGGACCCCCCAGACTGGGACCGGAGACCAATTTAGCCGGATGTGTGTGAATACTGATAGACTTGGCAGAACTACCACTATCAATCTTTATAGTATCACTGGCAGTCTTCGAGGAGCTACCACCAGTTTGTGATTTCTGGAGTTGCTGAGCATCTGTGGTGACAGTAGGTAAGGAAGGCCAAACCCATGCACTTATCTCATTTGGAATCGCAGGAACAAACACCTTCTCTGGTTGCTTCCAGATTGATCCTTTCTTTGAGCCAGACACACGACGTGCGACCTGCAATTTCCCACCATTATCTTGAGCCTGATGGGCCTTGGTGGCCTTGGATTTGACTTTCTTCCCCATGATTAATGATATCTCGAAATGCTATAGAATGTTAGAATACAGTGTACTTGATTAGGTAATAGTGGGCCGGAAGTAAAAATGAGTGGGAGTTATAATAAATGATGAATCTCCTGAAAAGGCCAGTGTAAATGAGAAAGAGTAAGTGCACATGAGAGGTGAGATCAAGCTGAAGAACGAGCAAATTCTCGGGATGACTTACAAGTATTCAAGTTTCAATCTATGCAATGCAAAGAGCTCGGGAGTTGATCAATAAAAAATGCTTCAAATATCAAGGAAGTGCAGTGAGAATAGTCAAAGCTATGCACATAAATAGTATGTGCTTTAGCATTAGACTTTAACTTTTGAAAATTGACTCAAAGATGAAGTGTGGGGTAGTGATGATGAAATTGAGAGTGGTCCAAGGAAAGGATCTTAAATAGGCTCTTAAAGAGGCTCTAGATCAGGGATTTGAAAGAAAGAATAATATTTGAGGAGGAGGACAACAGAAAGAGGTTTCCAGGAGAAGGTATATCTCGAGGACACTTACAATTTGTATGTAGTTTGTAGTAAGTTTCTTCTCAAGAAGCAAAGTTGTTGCTTGTAGAGAAGCCAAGTTACAACCTGTGTGACTCAAAAGGGGCAGAGTCAAGTTCCAGGCTTGTGGGAAAGAAGTCTAAGAAAGCTAATAGGATTCCCTTAAAATTAAAGGTGAAGCGCGTATTGATATAATGTATTTCCAGGAAATATCAAGGAAGATAGTTAGCAAACGTAAGAGAGCGCAGCAGTAATAGCTAATTAAACTTGTAAAGGTCAAGAAGTCTTAGAGTGTAAAAGGGATGAAGGTTCGAAGGTAGATTTGAAAGGTTGAGGTAGAAGATGAAGGGTAGAAGAGAAGGATGGATGGAAGGTTGAAGTGTTAGATAAGATTTAAGATTGAGGAGAGCCGCTGGATATCAGGTTTCTAGACACCCAAACCTTCTGAGTCATTCAAGGAGGGGAATCAAGGCTATGGACCAGTAGGAAATAAAGGGGCGGGGTTGAGGTTGAGGTATTTTACAGTGAATATCATTGAGTGTGAAAATTCTCTTGTTCAGATACTCGGTGAATAATATATCAAGAGAGAATAATTCCAATCATCTCATTTTCAAGAATGAAACAGAGATTGATACAGATAAAATTCAGAACTAATTCACTGATGATGTTGAACAAGAAGAATTCGATGAAATCTCCTCAAAGTATTCATTCAATATGGAACAACAAAGTTTATAGTCTCACATTAAACAAATGGGAAGAAGATACTAGATATCTATTCTATTTTGATATCAGCCCTTCAAAGTATACAATACAGTAGCAAATACAACAATTCAACAATTGGAAGAAATATATATTCCCATACCAGCCATCTAATATCTCAGAAGATTTACTTTATGGTTTTTCATTATCATTGAAGATTTTTTCTTTGTTAATTCTATAAAAGTTCAATAAGTTTAAACAAATAAACTTTCCTAATTATAATAGAATAGACATTTATAGCAGTCAGTTTAATCTTCTTTTTGTGATTATGTTGAATATATGATTTACTTTTTACTTTTTACTACATTATCATATAGCTATATCTTCACTAACTTTTGGAACATTGTTATATATTAGATAAATCAGAACATTTCCCTAATTATAATAGAGAATGAACTTCAATACCATCCACCTTGACAAGATGAAAGTACAAGGTGAATACTATTGTTAAGAATAATCATACTTTTGAATATTGTAGAAATCAATATTGATCTTTTGAACAATAATATAATCTACAAATTCAAAGTGAATTGATAAAGAAAGCTATAATTCACGCAGTATACAAATTTCAAAGAAAAAACTATGAATCAGTGAATACCTAGATAGCAAATAGCAATGAAAATAATTTTATCAATATCAATAACTCTAATTGATATAGACTTTCAAAAGCTCATCCAATATAACTGAATTGATAAGAATACTATCTTGTTACAGTAATTATCATATCAGATCTTATGAATATAGATTAATAGTCAATCATTAATATAGAACTATTTCTTTCATCAATTACTAGATAGTAAAAGACAAGCGTTACTATAGCTTTTTAGAAATATAATATACTTGAAAATACTCATGTACAAAGAATAGAAAGAATAGAAATACAACAATAATAACAAAAATCCACACCCAAAATCCAAACAAGAACCCCTCCTTTATCAATCACAATCACACCCCCCCCTCACTTCTAATCCAAGCGTGAATAATCACCTGCCCATCCACCCATCCACCCACCACACCACACATCACATTATTTCTTGAAGCTTCCCCCTCAGTACATCAGTACTTTGTAAGTAGGAAGCGAAGTATGCGCGGTGTTTTATGCACAATGATGTAATTATTTACCCTTTATCGGCATTTACTCTGTACAGTTATCTATCTATCCATTCTTACCTACTATCTAGTATCTAGTGTCGAGTATCTAGGACCTAGAACCTACTTCTCTAGCCTTCGAAAAACATGTTCCATATATATGATTTATAGTCAACTTTCATCACGGTATTTGTTTATTAGCAGTCGACTGAGTCTATTATGGATTAATTCATAGAGATAAAGATAGATGTATACCCCGTGCTCGAGTATCTACCATCGATTAAAGATACCGCAACCAATCTATTGTTGGTTTTGGGATATGCTGATGAAAGGTAGATAGATATTTGAGTAGATGGATTATTGTGGGTATTTACCTATACAACGCAGATGTGTAGAAATTTGGGAATGGTAGGATTAGGATTTGGAATTTTGGATTACCGAGAAGTGTGAAGGCCGCAGGATTAATGACATTAAGTTCTGGGTCATGTTACAATTACCCCTCTCTTCTGTATTCGGAATAGAGTATACCTTGAGGTATCCTGTGTGTGTACATTAGACTTTAAATTTCGATATTTTGATGACCCCTCCCTCCTTCACATGCATTCCTAGAAAATTGGTCAGGTAGATGTATCTGGGTGTAGAAATCGGGCTTTGGTGGTTGGAGAGGTTTCTTAAAATTTTGCGGAGGGGAGAGTGAAGGTGGGAGGTGGGAGGTGGAAGCAAGGTGGAAGGAAGATGGAAGGTAGAGGGTGGAGGGTGGAGGGTGGGAGGAATTCGATGGAGATAAGTATCTATCAGAATGTATCGTGTGACTTGTGAGGATGTGATGTATAGTGATAATGCAGTAAAATAGATGGTCTGAAAAAGTTGGAAAAGAGGTTTTGAATGTTGGTGAGGTTTCTTTGATTAATTTCATTTTTGAGATTGCGGATATGAATAAATATCTTCTTTCTCATCATCATTATCATCAGTAGTATATCCTCATAGTATTTGAATTCGAACAAGAAGGATATCATCGGACTCAGCGTAGTAATTCCGCAAGGTAAAAATGCAGTAGATAGATAGATATAATATATAAAATTTTCCTTACCTGTAACTAGGACACAAAATCATTGATACTCCTCCCTTCCTCTCCCTAATCAAAAGATCATCAGACAATACTTCGTACCACACATGTCGGTAGGTAAAGAAACCTAGTATCCCCATATAAATAACTGGGTATCAGTGAAACATTTAGAACAGTCTTGGAAGGACCAATAGTATCTTTTAGTGGGATGGAATGGATGTAGGGAAATTGAGATGAGGCTTAAGGGTTTAGATGGTGTTGAAATTATTGGGAGGAGAAGGAGGAAATCTCTTTAGAAGAATGTTTGGATGGTAATGATGTCTGAGGATTTGTTTTCTAGAAGATGGAAATGAGTGGGAAGGTTTTGGAAGGGAGAGGTGGATTGAAGATAGTGACCTGGATGTACTTTTTGATTTGCATGAAATTGTATAATGTAATTGAATGGTGATAACGATGATGATGTTACCATGCATCAACCCTAGTAAATTCAACTCATCCCCATCCCCCCTTTATAATTGGTTGGTTCCCTGAGCTTCCTGGACCAAAACCAATGGAAGGACAAAGACAGAGCACTCTGTAAACCCACCTCAAGTCCAATATCTAAACATTGCCTATAATATTCTCTCAAAAAGGAGTCCAAGCCGTCTATCGATGAGTAAAAGCAAAATGTGTTTACATTGGATATCTCGAATTAAAATTAGACTTCAAATATACAGAGGATATCTCTGAAAATCATTAGGATTAACACAGACAGACCAAGCTTATTAATAATAAATGTCAAAGCTTTTCTTATCTGCCATTTCCAGCAAGGGATGAACTTGCTTGATATGTTTACTCGATAGAAAATGCTCGGATGACTTTTGTTATCTCTCCTTCATATCATGATCATGAGCAAAATAGAGTTTGTATGGAGGTACGTATATATGTATGAGAATAAATAAGGAAAATATTACTTTATTAGTACAAGTTATATGTATGTATATGACGAATGAATATCATGCTCTAAGGGAGTACAGTAAGCTTTGGCAACATGCAGTTATGTATACAGAAAAAAGGGGGGGAGAAAGAAGTAGAGGAAAAGCACGAGAGTGGATAAGAAGGCCATTGCGCAGTACAAATGGTACAAGGGGGTAATTTGGAACGAATAAGGAGGATGCGCATTGTTGATTTTGTGCTCTAAGCTGCTCATGGTGTTCTGACCATGTGAACAGTATCCAATGTGTTATGCATGTCTGGCATTTCTGAGTTCTAAAGTTTGGACCTACGAAGATCAAAATATTCTCAGGATATTATTTATGTTGCATATTTTAGTTTATTCTGTCCTGCATGTTGTGCTGCATAATAAATGATTTTGACAGATTGGATTGGATTGAATTGCCACGAGAGCCACACCATACACACGTCCAACACAATGTCGGCATTCAAGTAAGACTAAAGATCGCCCTACCTATTGATCATGCGAGCATAAATACTAGGTACCCCGTGAGAAAATATGCTCCGATTCAGTGTCGATACGGGTTGCCTTAATTGGGTAGAAGATTGGGGGATTTCGATCGATCGAGTGATGGATGGTGTATGAATGATTCGTTATGGCGTGTTTACGATACACAGGTATTGGTTTGATGTTTGGATGCTTATGATATGTAGTGTGGTAGGTATTGGGTAGATGATGAAGCCGAAGAAGGAAGTTTAAATTTTTGGTAGGTTGTAAGGTGAGGTAAGGTGTAACATATCGGAAATGGGCCCTTCCTAGTAAGTCTGCTGGGAGGATGTTGGGATATTATGTTGCCCACATTAAGATTGTCGATGAAACTCATTATGCGCCAGCATAATCTATACACTACAACTACACCACACCACACCACACCACACCAAAAAAACATACATACATAATGTATCTACCTAGGTATGAATGGATGGGATGGTGTAGTGATATGAGGAAATGATGGGTAAGCGTGCCGTTATGTTTAAGGATAACATATTTTTTCCAGATTGAAGATTCACCCTATTTGAGAATTGGAAATCGAAGATCGAGAATTGAGATGAAGGTTTAGTAATATGGAACATTGATAGAAGACATTCAAGAACAAGGAGAAGGGGATTAATATAAAAAATATAATATTTCTCTGGGTGGCGATCGGAAAGTGAATTATTGACATGAACATATCCATAAAACTATCTATGAAAAATATTGATTCCCATTTAATTCATCAATCAAACCATATGAAGAAGAGATAAAAATGAAATCCACATCAAAAAGTTGAGACCCATTTTATATAACTAGGTTTCATCCATAGGAACTTGGAAGGAATCAAAATAAGAGATGAAGCTTTCGAGAAGGAAGAAAGAAACTAAAGAAACGATACTTTCACTCATTGACTGTTGCACTGACTGTATTGGAGATTAGCTACTCGGACATACTTACTCATTAAAAGCATTCCTTTACCAGATCCTTTTGAGTGGAATCAAATATTGAATTATATAGAATCAGATAGATCAGATTGTATATGGCCTCTTTATACTGTACGTGAATTGATGGCCTCCTTATCCTGTGCGTGGATTGATGGCCTCCTTGTGCTATACGTGAATTGATGGCCTCCTCTCCTCATACTGTACATGAATTAAATTCTATTGAGTGATGAGTCTTGCAGAAGTTTGAAAAAAAGAAAAGGGCCTTTCCCTTCCTCAAGGTGTGAATGAATTACTACTCTACTATTAGGTACTAGGTATATTTTTGTTCCTATCTCTATTTGAACATCACTACATCAACAACAACCAAATATCAAACCTAATCTTTTTTTATACGGTCGTCCATTTCCTATAGTGTGACTTTTAAGTGGGTCCTCAGATGGTCCCTGCACTCTTTAATCAACTGAGATGGTCTTGTCTGAGTGTCTCTTTCTCTTCTAGCCTATAACCTTAAGTAGTTACCGTGCCTACCTAATTTCGCTAGTCCTCTAGCTTTAACGCCCTTGCAACTCGTGGTATTAAAGTAATAAAACCCAAATCTGCCCATCAGTGAAAATCAGAAGAAAATTTCTCTTCATCTTTCTTCCTTCCTTCTTCACACTTACTTGTCATTTACTTTTATCTTATAATAATAAACTTTCTTGCCACGACATTCTTCTATTTCAAAGAAATCTTCTTTGTTTACTCCTTCAACTCAAAACGGAACTTACGCCATCAACAACGTCAAGTTCCTGCTTATCATATAATCAATCAACAACAAAAGGATATTTTAATTCATTTGATTTGATTTGATTTTTATTTCAAGATGTCTGAAGTTCAAAAACCTATCATCGAGGAGCAAGTAGCTGCCCCAGCTCCAGAGACCACCACCACCAGCACTGAAGCACCAGTTGTTGAACCTGTCGAGGAGCCACAGATCGAGGAGCCAGTTGCTGCAACTGAGCCAGCTATCGAAACACCAGCTGTTGTTGTTGAGGAGCCAACTGCAGAGGTCACCACTGATGCTGCACCAGTCGCCAAGGAGGTTACACCTGTTGAGGAGGGAGTTTTGGGTTACAAGGGTCCAGGTTTACTCAAGTAAGTTATCACTCGTCAAAATATCATAATATCGTCACCTGCGAATATGCGCCTTTGATTTTTTACTGGTTCCTGCTCTTTTGAGTTTTAAGATCGCCAAAACCCTCAAGAAGACATTACATGAATCAATAACTAACCTGATATTTTTACAGGAGCTTCATTTTCCAAAAGAAGCACTTCTGGTTCGGATCTGAGCCAGTTGAGCACAAGAACCTTTCCAGCTACCTCCGTGGTGAGAAGCCAGATGTCGCCAACCACAATGCCGCTTGGTCTTCACACACTGGTAATGGTCTCTTGTTCTTCAGCAAGAAGGCCACTGATAAGGCCAGCCCAGCTGGTATCTTGAACTTGGTAAGTCATTCATCATAAAATCATCCCGGATGAAAGCCTGCTAACACGTAATCTACAGTCCGAAGCTTCTGATGTCTCCGAAGATGGTAGTGTCGATTTCTTCTTCTCCATTCACGGCCACAAGCACACCTTCCAAGCTGCCAACGTCGCCGAACGTGATAACTGGATTGCTACCTTGAAGACCAAGATCGCTGAGGCTAAGGAAATCGCCGAGTCTGTTAAGGAGAGTGAGACATACAAGACCAGTATCGCTGCCTTGGCCAAGCCATTCTCTGGTGCCGCGACTCCAAAGAAGGAAGAAAAGAAAGAGGAGAAGGCTGAAGCTAAGGCCGAGAAGAAGGAAGAAAAGGCCGAGGCAAAGGAGGCCAAGGAGGAGCAAAAAGAGGAGAATGCTGAAGCTAAGGCTGAGGCAAAGGAAGAGAAGGCCGAACTGAAGGCTGAGAAGAAGGATCGTAAGAGCCGTTCTGCTTCCCGCAAGGGTGACAAGCGTACTTCCATCTTTGGTGCCATCCCAGGTTTCGGAGGAAAGAAGGAAGAGAAGACTGAAGCACCAAAGGATGAAGTTGTTGCCTCTCCATCAACCGAGGAACCAGTTGTCGCTACTGATGCTTCTGCTGCTCCAGTTGCCGATGCACCAGTTGCCACTGAGGTTCCAGCCACCACTGAAGAAGCTGCCATCGCTCCAGCTGTCGAAGAGCCAGTTGCCGCCGCTGCCCCAGTTGAGAAGCCAGTTCCAACCAAGCGTAACAGCATCTTCGGTACCCTTCAATCCAGATTCTCCAACAAGAAGCCTGAGCCTGAAGCTGTTTCCCCAGTTGTTGCCGCAAAGGATGAGGAGCCAGTTTCCGAGAACGCTCCAGTCATCCCAGCTGTTGATACTACTGAGCCATTGACCACCAATGTTGATGCTTCCGCCCCAGCTGAGACCACTGAGGTCCCGGTCATCAATGGCGAGACCCCCAAGGCTGCTGAGACACCAATGACTAAGGCCGATAAGCGCAAGAGCTCCCTTCCATGGTTGAGCAAGAAGGACAAGTCTGCCGCCACTAGTGATGAAGAGACCGAGAAACCAAAGTCACCTTTCGCCAAGCTCCGTGCTACCGTCAAGTCCAAGTCGTCCCCAAAGGGTGACAAGACTGCTGAGAAGCCACTTGAGCCAACTGCCGAAGCTAAGGCTGAGGACAAGATTGATGAAGAGACCATCACCACCGAGGCTGAAGCTGAGGCTGCCCCAGCTGCTACCGAGCCAGTCGTTTCTGAGCCAGTTGTCGCTTCTCCAACCAGCACCACTCCTCAAGTTTCTGCTACCGCATAAAGCAACTCACATCATTAAAGTTGCGTCGCATCTTCGTAATGATTTCTTATTGTTGTCGTCGGGAAAACGGATCTCCTTGAAATACCCCCAAGATTGATTGATACCACTCTCATTTTGCAGTACTTTGTTCATCTTTCTTTTTTTTTATGCGTTTGTTATGTTTTGGTCTGCCTGCGCTTGCGGTTTCTGCTGCGTATTGATACCCCTATACCCAGACTGTCTTTTCGCAATCTGCCACTAGGGCAAACCAACTTCAACTTAATACCTAATATAAAGTTTCTTGATGTCTTATGAATATTTATTTGATAATGGATATGAATGTGATGTGAATTGTATGTGATGGTAATGTTTCTTTCTTGTTTCGGGCAAATGTGTGATGCTAGTTCTTGGGTGCTGTTTAAGTTCTTAAGTCTATTGTGAGGTTAATTCAGGTCCCTTTTACATTCAACATATTCGTTTTAAGCTTGAAAATTCGTAGATTTGTTGATTTTTTTTGGTATATATAGAAAGTTGTATATTATATATGAAACCAATAATATAAAATTATGGATAGTATATAATATATCTATATCTACATCTATATCATGGGTGAGGTGTTGAGTCGGGTTGGGTTGAGTTGACATGGCGAGCGGATGGCGTTGGAGGTTGTTGTTGAAGATTTGCTGTTGGTGTTTGAATTTCTTTTATGTAGGGAGGTGGGTGGGTGGATGAGTAGGTAGGTGGGTGGTTCTTGATAAGGGGGGGGTGGGAGGAAGAGAGTGGAAGTCAATTTGCGTTATTAACGTATAGAGTTTTGTGCTGGAGACTTGATTGGTATATAGGAAAGATAGATCATAGAAGGGGATGGGAAGATAAGATATGTTTGATGATGATGACTCATGAGATAGAATTGGAACTAGAAGAGGAGGTGACAATAAAGACGGTAAATATAATCTCATTTCTCAATTATTAATGATGAGGATTTTGTTATTATCGTTTATATATTCGTAATCTTAGTGTATCGAGAAATAGTGTAAGAATCCTGAAGGCTGGTTTATAATTCAATATAACTTAATGAAATAATGAAGAGGGAGAGAAAGAGAGAAAGGTTAGTTTTGGGATCCCTCAAAGATGTATCTATTGCGCTTTGTATAGCTTGATACGTAGCTAGGTTGATAGGGAAGAGAGATGGGGTTTATATATAGATGTTTATATGTGATGAGAGGGTTTTGACTAGTGAATTGGGCGAATGATACTGCTAGGAGGAAGAGGAAAATGCAGAGTGTAGAGGGGAGAGTGTTTTGTGATGTAAATGCATCGCTTTCTATCTTCTTCTTCCTCCGGATAAGCTTTTGAAAAGTCAGCTTTGTCCTTGGATATATATATATATATCTGACATCCTGAGATATATTCAGAATCTGTAGCATAGACTATTTCGGTTCATCCATTGTTGGGAATTAGAAATCATCAGCTGGTGGGTGATAACTCGCTTCTGGCGCAGACGATGGGAATGGGATGAAATTGGACGAATAGGTTATAGAGAAATTGTGTTTAGCATGATAAATAGAGGTGATTAAGTATATAACGACAGCAAACAAACAAAGACTTTACCTTGCAACACAGAAGCAAAGCTCAAAATAACAATAAAACACATTTGCGGTAACAAAAAGGGGGGTTAATGATATAACTACCCATCTAACATCAAATCCTCAATAGAAAATCTCTATATTGTGCTCCTGGCATCTTAAAACAGAAAACCGAGTTCCATCAGTTCTACTTTTGAAGATTTGCACACTTAGTCTGGATCTTACTATCCAGTGAAAAACTGGAGGGTGGTTAATTTATACCTAGATCTACAGTAGAGTTTGAGCTTCGAAACTTCTGGGTTGAGGATTCACTTGGCCATCAACCTACCAGGCCATAGAAATTTATGGAAACATAATGGGTGAATTTGACGGGATTTTTTAGGCTTTTTGCGAATTATTTGCTGATTTGTGTATAAAGGGGTTTGATGGGGAGAAGTTCTTCCTGTGTAAAGTTGGAGTGGAGATGTGCATAGTGGTATGTAGGATTCGTGGGAAAGGGAGTAGGTATGGTATGATACATGCTAGTGAGTAGGAAATGATGAGGGGACTGTATAATCAATATTTGATAGGGAGATAAACTGAGTGATATTTGATTAGTTTGCGGAAAATATGACATTGATAATCTGGTTTTTTGACGACGAGGTATAATATAATAATAGGGTTTCTTGTTAGTGGTAATAAACACTCAGCATCAGTGATGATGCCTCTTCTTGGACGTATTTCCTTAATATAGGTAATAGAATCATCGCAGTTGCGATTACTTAGATTTCCCATTTTCACTATTTCTTCCACTCCCCTGATCTTTCGCTTTAATTTGATTTTCAAAAGTATTATGGTATACTTCTCTCGATATCCAGAGTTCTTAAATACTTAAGTTAGAGAATTCACTGAGAAACAAATGATGAAGTTTTCGCTCTAATGTAAGTGCTTTTTTCTTTCTATGCAGGTGACATATACTAATTGAAGTAGTGAATTGTAAAGACTGAACATATAGTGCTAGCCTGAAAGTGTGGATGTAATTTTTCATGTATATCTTGTCCATTTGCAACTTCTTGTCTTTTTTCCTCAAGATGTTCTACGATCTACCATAGTCTAGCCCACAACGATAACTGGAGGTTCCCCAAAACTGAACCGCATTAAATTATTAGATGGTTATCTCTAGCTCAAGTTCTTGGATCGGAGAATGAGATAATGCATATGTCAGCGGCGCTCAAAGTTGAGGCGAAGACAATAAAAGCTGTACTATCGATTAAAGATTGTTGTTCTGTTCTGAGACACCTTGTTACTGTCGATTTCTGACGTGATAATGGGTAAAGAATTACTGTGTATCTTCCTTTCTCGCCACACTTGACTTCGGGAATGAATGCAGAGGCATGAGTGAGTATTCAGTCTATCTAGCAAGAGAAGCTTCTCGTGCTGCTCCGTAACTGGAGCTATGAATCGACTTTTCGTGGATCACAGACGCCTGTCCCAAGAACTGAACCTCATCCTTTCGAACTCAACTTATTGCTATGCTGGATGAGCGCAGTATTGTGGACGACTGTTCTTCCTTTGGCTCAAAATTTTGTAGAGAGGCTGAGATAGAGGAATGAGTAGAACGGTGCGGAAGTGGAAACCCAAATGATTCGTTACCGGCAGGAATTTAGAGTCGAGTTTACAACCGCTTGCAACAGTTGGACGACTTTTATTTTGTTGGAAGACCTGAACCTGAATGCTTTTTGATCCAGATTTTGTGGAAGATGATGAGGTGTGTATTATGATGAGCGGGTCTGCTTCATGTGGGAACGGATAGGGATAAGAGGGAGGGAGATGGGTTTCAAGATGAACATTTGGCTGATTCAGAGGGCAAGAACGTAAGCTGTTGTGACTCGAATTCTTTTTCATCGGAATAGTCTCTTACCTCTAAGTGTGAGAACCATCGTTTTAACATAGCCGGTATCGACAACGACAAGTAATTATGAAAGTGAGATCTTTCCACAGCGTATACGAGCAGTAACAAAAAACCAAATGCTTCAGTCAATTGAAACAACAAATTCATCGGCATATCATTTTACGCTCCCTTCATCATTCTCCGCAACTTCTTGAATCATTGTCAGACATTTTACAAAACAGATTCTTCGGTATTCCGCCAATTCACTCGCTAGATAGGGGAGGGGCATTATCATACTACATCTAAGGAGTTGATCTTGATAAGCGAATAATGACCAACTACACTTTTGATAGCCATATTATCGGCATAGCAAGAGTGGTCAACAAATTATGTTAATAAAACCAAAATTCACAAATAAAAGATATTTAAGTGTTGACATGGATATGAAAGTTTCCGTTTACAGACACAGTCAGGACTAGCGAAACTTCTCTAGCGACGATAAATATGAGTTTTCTAATACCAGCAAAATAAGAAAGATAAACTTAATACAGTAAGCACAACAACGACAACACCAACCAAGCCTTGACATTAGAGTTCCCATTCGAGTTGGTGCATAAGAAGATTGTTCCTTCAAAAAGAGCACTATGTTTTGTTCTCTTGCTTCCTGAAATAGCCGCTTGTCAATTCGGACGTTGTGAACAAACTCATCTCTTCGTTCATCCACTTCTGATCAATTTTTAACTTCTTAGACTGCTTCACGTAAGGGCGCTTTTATATCATCGTCTGAAGACCACCGGATCGATTATGTAATCGAGACCTCCCGTGACATCTTCACGATTTCTCTCTGGAAGTCCTCGAAACGCTGAATTTTGTGTAAGAAGATCATTCACAACAGTTCCAAACTATTAAAGTTTTACTTCCCACAAAGTTCCAAATCCTCGCGAGGATTCAGATCATGATGACCGTATCTAATTCCTCCAAAAATCAACAGTAAAGTAGTTGCGAGCGATGGGAGACATCTATTTCTTCAAATCGGCCGTGATGTATACCCATACAGACATACACCCCGCCAGAAGTCATACTTTGGATATAAGCCCATTGACCACTTGATATTTTACTCACTGAATATGACGAAGTATCATTCATATTCACGTGCACTCCAATCTCTAATCATAACTATACAGCGGGTAAAATAATGAAGTTCTATAGTATATAAGAAAATCAAGAATTCGTATAATTAATCCATACACTTCTCTCGGAAATCAGAAACATTCGCAGGAAAAAGTATCTTGTTCTCGGGATGATTGTGGGAAATGCGGGAATCATAAATCATGTCACTAGATTAGAGGGTAGATATATTAGAAGCAGAAATAGAAGTGCCTTAGGGATAATTATGAGATGAATTCACTTAACCACTATTACTCAAAAACAAGACAATATATCATCGTATCTTTTGACAACAATAATGACAACGACAAAGAAAACAAGGACAGCAAGAGCACTAGAAAAATTATAAATAGAACTTATACCCAATGATCAGGGGGTCTTCTCGGAACATTTCAAATCAATATATGATCTAACCACAAAATTTACAGCTGCTTACTCCTGTAAACATGGCTTTTGTTAGTTAGCACATCTTCCACTGCTGCCAAAATGATCCAAACATCCTTTTATAAAGCTTATCTCAAACAATAGATATTCACATTATTTCCACTCCCTCTCCGTACACAACCTCCTTGAGCTATCTATCATCGACCAACCAACAAAATGTAACCGCATCCAGGTATGTAAACCTCCATTTTCAAAGAAATTTACAAGCTTAACAAGAAGTCCAAAGTGCAATACTATGCAAAAATAAAAAGGTCAGGTTGATTCTTGCATCTTACGGTTCTGACTGCAGAAGGAATTTGGTGCCTGTAGTAGGGTTTGGATGATAATATGGGTTAAGATTTATGAATAAACATATCCATAAATATATCCCAAATATATAATACAAAAAATAAAATAAGAAATAACATCACCTCAAAAAGCAACACCAACACCAACAACAACATCACATCCAGAAACAAACAACAAACCAAAAAAAAAGGACTAGTAATCTTACAGCACAAGATCCGCTCTCCATAAACATCCACTCATCCATCCATCCAACGGGGTATAACTCCGATAGAGATTCGACATATTGACCCAGACCCGGAAACGTTGATTATACACTGACTGGATTCCTGTCTCGCGATCTTCCTTGGAGATAAAAG
Organism: Sclerotinia nivalis; assembly: GCA_029531795.1. Lineage (NCBI taxonomy): Eukaryota > Fungi > Ascomycota > Leotiomycetes > Helotiales > Sclerotiniaceae > Sclerotinia > Sclerotinia nivalis. The sequence continues at coordinate 1,322,099 of JAPEIS010000005.1, read as the reverse complement.
GTTTTTTGTTGATGGGATGAGAATAGAAAGCGAACTGAAGACAGCGAGAGTATATTTTCGCATTGTTGTAGTTTTGAAATTAACTATGCATGTGGTGAAAAGTTTAGTATGGCGTCTGCCACCTAAAGGCAGATGGATGTATTTAACGACTGAGGTAAGGTCTCACTTGTATCGATTCAGATATCATCTTAACATTTTCATGTTACAATTACCTAGCTTCCAGATATCTCATACTAATTCCTCTCCCCTTTGAATCTACCACCCTTCTCTCTTCCCTACTACCCTCTCAACAATCCAACACCCCACTCAAAACCTACAACTGATACCTAAACCCCCTATCCAACTCCCCACCCTCGAGCGTCCCCTTCCCCTCCTCAATCCTCTTATTCAACCACCGATACGCGAATCTCATCCCCACCATAACACTAATCGCCAACGCCGCCATAATAAACAGTATCTTAAACCCTTTATGATAATACGGTTTATCACTTGCTTGAAAAATATGACTTGCGGGAACAGCGCTTAAATTCGTCATAGCCATGTAAAGCGCGACGGCTATGGCGCGACGTCGAGGTGTAGGTTGATTGGCGTTGAGCCAGGCGACGTTGAGGGGATGCCAGGAGGGAGATCCACCGGTGAAGACGAGGAAGGCGTAGAAGGTCCAGTGGCTTTTTGTGTGGGGAAGTGTCTGCGGGGAAGGAGTGTTAGGGTAGGAGGTCTAGGGGAGATTGGGAATATGGAAGGACTTACATCAAGGACGATTAGACCGATGAGTAACCATATTGCAGCGAATATAATTGGTATACTTCTCGAATTAACCTTGTCACTCCACCATGATAATGTAAATGTCGTGATGATCAGAAGAGCACTATTTGGCATCACCAATAAATTCGAATTGAACTTTCCAAAACCAAAACTCTTGATGATGGATGGTGAATATGTTCCTATTGGAGGGGAATATTCTAATCCTAGTAAAGCCATTGAACAATGTGCCCAAACTTTCCAATCTGTAAGAACGGAAACCACGATTTGAAATTGAGAGAGATGGGAATCCCTAGGGTCGGTATTGTATGGATTGTCTCGTACGATACGTCCGAGAAGAATTTCGGATTCGCGAGGGGTAAAGGATGAAATTGGGAGTTTGATAATTGAGTTTCCGCGGCTGGGATCACGAGGTAGGAGAAAAAGTGTTGTGATTCCCACAGTCAGAGTGGCGAGCCCGTCTAGTATATTATTAGCACGAGCATTGCTAGAAGGATTCGGTGTATCATATACCAACAAGGAAAAGCCATTGCCATCCAGTCAAACCAGCTCTTCCACGAAGTCGTAATAAACCGTATGCGATAAGACCGTTGAGCAAATTTGCCATATAGCTACCAGTGAAGAATAACACTGTTCTCTTTCCCAACTCACGTTTTGTGTACCACTTGGTAAGGTACCATAATGTACCAGGAATGAAACCCGATTCACATAGACCAAGCAAGAAACGGGTCGCTAGAAATCCAGCCTTGTTTTTTATGAAGGCTTGGAAGGTGGCTACGAGACCCCAGGCAAGAAGCTGGCATGGAAGCCAAATATCGGCACCAATCTGTTGGGATGTATTAGTTCTGAAGAGTTTCTCTGAACATGGGTGATAAAAGACCTTTTGAATCATAAGATTTGCAGGAATATCCCCAATGCATATACCGACGTAGACAAGACTATTTCCTGTATTGATAATTTCCTGAGTGATGGAGAGATCGGCCATCATGTTATCCGTAAGGGCATTGGAAATGTTGCCTCTGTATGCTGTATTAGCCTTTCTGAATCTAGGAATTGGCGATTCTCGGTATACCTGTCCAAGTTCAAAGTAAAGAACATAATCATGACCAATGGAATCAAATAGAAATCCAACCGCCGCAGAATCTTCTTCTCCTCATCTTCATGCCATTCAATGGCCAAAAGTCGCTTATTGAGCTCCGAGTTGCTCTTCTCTGTAGAATCCTCATCATTGATACTATCCACCTGAGATATGATATCGTTCGTCGGCGCCATTGTCTCTGGTACTTTGGCTGTATTTTTTTAATAGAAATTGTAGAAGTACTCTACTTACCTGAGTACTTGCCAGTGACCTCCCCCGAGCCACCGGCCGACAGCAGTCTTTTCAAGCTTTTCAAGCTTTATCTTATCTCAATACATGCATCGGATGTTTCCTGATTAACACATGTGGTTATCTAGCAACGACCACAATCAGCGCCAAACATAAGGCGTGCTCCGAGGAAAGTTTTATGTCACTTAGTTTATCTAAGCCAATCAGTCAAGCCAGAAAATATTGAAGGTCTGTTGTGGTCGCGACGTAGAGGTACAAGCGAGATGTTGCGAATCTGACCCCTGACATGGCGCCTTTGCTGAAATGCGGAACCTCGTCGTTCTTCACAGTTGATTGCTGGATTTATTTATTGTGTCATTGTATTAATTTATCCTGCCTTACTATATCCATAATCTCTAAATGGCTTTTCGGTATCGGTATATCGATCAGCGATAGCTCGTGGTAAGACTAATGGAAATCTTTCTGAGTCGCGAATTTCTAAACTTCTGTTCAATGAACATTTGACTTCAATTGGCTTCGATCTTAAGAAAGGATTTTTCACTATTTTCCAATCTTCGAACTTAGAACCAGGTAGCTTGGGTGTCAAAGCAATGGCGACAGTTAATAATAATTCCTCGAAGAATGCCATTGCAGTGGCTGAAACCCAAGTAGAAAATACAACCAGCGATACTTCCAGAAAACCAAAGCTACCACCAAAGCCTAAGAACTTACCTCATCCCGAATACACTACGCCAAGGGGTGTATCCCCTTTAATATCTGTACCTAAAGCAGGGTTACAGTATCCAAATTATACGCCTTTCAAGCTACCAGACTTGGTCGAACATCCCTTTGTCGATAGAGGAATTGATTCAGATCCTAAGAAGAGCAAACTTCTAGGTGCAGCATCAGAAGTGAAGCATTTAACTCCATCGATTGGAACCGAGCTCGTGGGAATTCAACTCACATCCCTTGATGATACTCAAAAGAATGAACTTGCTCGTTTGGTCGCAGAACGTGGGGTTGTTTTTCTGCGAGATCAAAAAATGGATGTTCATGAACAGATAGAATTTGGCTCATACTTCGGAGAACTTCATATCCATCAGATGGCTGGAATCATTCCTGACTTGCCATGGGTTCATCCAATTCATAAGGACGAAACTGCCAAAAATGGTCGATCACATCAAATATGGCATTCGGATGTGAGTTATGAGATTCAGCCACCAGGATTGACATTTTTGAGAATGGATACGCTTCCGAAGGCTGGACCTGATGGATATGAAGCTGGCGGAGATACGATATGGGCGAGTGGTTATGATATCTATGAATGTAAGTTGATTGAACGCATATAATGTGTGCAATGCTAAGTTTGATTCTCATAGCATTATCTCCAACTTTAAAAGGTATTCTGGAAACCCTTGAAGCGAAACATAGTGGCCTAGAACAGGCCGAAAAAGCACTTAAAGGCAATGGCTGCCTTCGAAGGAATCCTATTGAGACAATAGTAAGCATCATAAGTCATCCTTCTATACAGAGTCATTTGGCTTACCATGAAATTTTGCAGCATCCTGTCGTAAGAACACATCCAGTAACTGGGCGAAAGACTTTATATGTGAACGAAAACTTTACCAAAGAAATTGTTGGCGTCGAGAAAAGATTCAGCGAGTTACTTCTTGATTTCCTCAATAGAACTGTCGCTGAAGCATACGAATATCAAGTGAGATGGAAATGGTCCACTAATGCAGTTGCGATTTGGGATAATCGCGCTACTTTCCACACGGGGATTTTTGACTACTGTGAGTACTCATTTTATCGTCCAAACTTTTGGCAGACAACGTACTAATAGTGATCCACAATAGATCCTCATTTGCGACATGGCTTGCGTGTTGCAACTCAAGCAGAAAAACCTACCAAATGAGATAGTGCTGATGGTGGATTGTTCTGCTCTAAGCTCAGTGGATGGATGCACCAAGAACTGCATTTGAGTAAGAATCCAACGGGGTCGGCGCCTTCAAGAATGAATACAGGAATATCTTTGAGGAGATATAGGCTTGAAATAAAATATGTCAATTTACATCAGCCTCATCTCATCGCTAATTGATCATGCATATCCTTTCGTGTGAATGTTGTCGTAGATGTTTGCTTTTTTGGTGCTTTTCTGGTGTTCTTCAGTGTCGCACCTCACTAAGATTAATGCGACCGAAGACAAACATCCGAACTTTCATAGCCAAGACAAGCTAGAAATAGTAAATCATCCAGCACTTGATTGAGTAAAGACTAGATGTTTTAAATGTCTCGAACAAGTTCCTTTTTTTCGGACGAGAATGGGAAATGACTAACAGACGATGAGGGAAGAATGAACGACTAGTGGGAAAACAAAGTACTCAGTCGGTTGATATTTTGGCCCACCATTTTCCAAATTTCCTCCCTTCATTCAATCCTCATATCTCATATATTCTCGCACTTGGGACTTGTCTGTGATGTAGGAACACCAAAATCCCAGCGTAAGACTCGAGAAATTGATTGGGATATGGTTTGGGTGGATGTTTGTTGTGGTAAATCCTACAGACAGGTAAACTTTTCACAAGGCTTGTTGAAGGAAGGCATGTTTTCCACCAGCATTGAATATCCAAATACCCCGTTTGAAGTCTTCATATTGTTCATAGTTGAATGATTCTTCTCATATCGTACAACATATTCAATTGCCTTTTTCCTTTCGGGATTATTCTCGCGAGGAAAACATGTTGTTCTGGAATTCTGATGCATCCTAAGCCCTCAAGTGTGGCAGAACAAACGAAGAAATAATCCAATATTCTTCTGCGAGCCTATGTAATTGTTGACCGCCGAAGTAGACGACACAAGTTGGCATTGGCATTGGCATTCGCATTGGCATTGGCATTGGCTTTGGCAGAGGAAGTTGGAATGGAAATGCTGTACATTAGGGCTTATTTTATTGGGCGCATCTCGAAAAGTCACCGGGTTTTGACGATTGTTGACAGGTTAAGGGCTTCAAGGCTTCAAAAGTATGGGAAAGGTGCTCTAGATTGCTGTCGTCGTCACCCCACAGGCGGGGTGGTCCGTGGTATTCTTCATCCCAGGATCACATCAACCCCTCCAGCTCTTCCACAACATCAAAATCACATCATAATTCTTGCCAGCCCACACTTTATTTTTGATACATTGGATTCACATGCACGCACATAAACTTATCAATTCTATATTTAACCAAGAACACCTGCAGCCATGTTATCCAAGTTCATCATTCACCGGCCGCTGTGCCTTGCGTGTTCTCTACCCCATCCATGCCCATAATCCCAAAAAATCTTGTTTCCTACAAGCATGAGTAACCAGGATTAAGCTCGCCAAAAGCTGCACAGCGCAAGCAAAGATCCTGAATCTCGACCTCAATGACATCACATCCAGATGTTTTCCTGTTCTTCCAATCTTTTTCAATGTATGAAGTCCCACTACTCCTTTCGCTGGATTTTTCTTCATAATTTCAATTAACCCACACTCAAAACCAAGTTAACTATAAAGACTATCCCCAAGCAAAAATTTCAAACCTATGTCCTTTATACTCGAGCCATCCTCAGAAGCCTACCGCGAACACAAAGCCAAGAAACAACGCTCGCAACCTCAACCACAAGATCAACAACTTCAAACACAAGCTCAACCTCAAAACAATCAACAAAATATGTCAATGCAACAACAACAACAAAATGGAGGGCAATTGGCTCACAATTTCCAACCACAATTCCAACAAGCAAAGCAACCCGATACAAACAAACCTCGATACAAGGGAGGAAACTATGGACCGGGTACCATCTCCCAGCGCATCGAAAAAGCCATGCACGATCTCGAGCATCAAACATGGCGCTGTCGTCTCGACAAACCTTCCGCACTTCTCGAATACATTGATCCTAAAGCCGTATTTGCATCTCCTGAATACGGTATTTTGACCAATGATTCCGAACCGACTCTGAAAGAAACACTCGAGGATGATGATATGCGCACTTGGAATTCGTATGAAATTAAAGATATGAAGATCGTGGAGATGAGCATGATGGCTGCAGTGGTGGTCTATGATGTGACGGCTAGTATTACCGATGAGAGGGGGAGTCAGAAGGGTATTTATAAGGCGTATTGTACGAGTTGTTGGAAACAAGAGGCGAGTGCGGAGTGGAAGTTGTGTACTTATACTGAGGCGCCGCATCCTTAGTGGAAGGGGTTGGGAATGTGTAATAGAAAAAGGGGGGAGGGAGGGGAAGGAAGGGGAAGGGGATTAATTACGACGTTATGTTATACCTTAGTGTGGATGTCCATGGTATCTGTCGGATGAGGCGTGGGTTGGCACGGGCATGTTTGGTGTTTGGATAGGATAATATAGGAGTTTTAATGGATATTTCTTCATCACCAATATTGTTTATTCTTTTTTTATGATTTACCTCCATATTCGCATATTCACTTTCTTCGGCTCATGAATTCACCAATATAGATATCTTCTCTATGAATTTTGAAATTTCCATTGACCAACTAAAACTCGGAAGTCAAAGTTGACCAAAGAAAAGTGTTGGGATGATGGTAGGATATAGTATATCCATATATTACATCCGTACATGACTCTAGGAACTAGATAGGACGATAATTTTGTTTCGATGAGAAACACTATTACTCCACAGTACTCAATAATTCTAACCTTCTATCGTATGGACAATGGGAAATCCAACCATACAAAGATACCACTCTTTCACACATAAGCCTAAGCTCATTGATTTACGAGAAACAATTCATTTATTACTACCAACACTAAATCTATCAGGTAAATATTTGCTATGCGACTTCATTGAGTACAATTGAACTCATATACACAGATTACTAAGCGGAGCAAAGGGTACACAATACAGCTTGCAACTTCCCTCGAGATGAATGTCCAGCAAAAAAGAGCTTACCAAACCCACACAACCTAAACATCCACTCCCTATCACAACCCATAAAAAAACAACACCAAATCAATACACCTGCATATCATAGGGACTAGATATGTAAGGTCTTTTTAAAAAGGAAGGAGCTACTGATTCCCGGGTATAACTCGCCCGAGTTAACCGACCGTTACACAAGGCGCCATATTCCCTGATCATGACGTTCATAGGACCACATCTGCACCCCTGGCCTCGAACCCCCGATCCAATTTATAGGAATGTCTTTTGAAGATATATGTTTGGTGCATAAACCTTCGCACCATGCATGTAATATACAGAATGTAAATTGGGGTGGAGAGATGCAATTGCGACAGAATTCGCCCAATGTGCGTTTATTTGACGAGATCATTGTATGCGGACATAAAAGATCAGAGATAAATAAGTCGTTCATCATTAGGGCTTATATTTTTTTGAAGGATTAGATACTAGGTAGGTATTCAAGATGTTTTCACTCAAACCGCTACTCTTACTCCTCCATCTAAATCTCTTTCTCACCACAAAAGCACAACTCACCGGCCCTGTCGGCGCAACAACACCCCTCTCCCAAAAAATAACCGAATGCAATATCCTCACTCTAAACCCCTCCTTCAACCCGCAAACCGACGACGTATCTCTCCCCATAACCAGCACCTTTACGTCCTGCGTGCAAAAACACGCAGGCAGTAGATTAATTGTGCCAGCGGGTAATTACACACTTAAATCTAGCATCGTCTTGAGTAATGCGACGAATTGGGCTTTTCAACTCGATGGTTTGATTACCGCCGTTTATTATCCCAATGAGACGGATGCCCAATATACGATTCCGTATGTTGTTCCTCGAGCGAGAATTCTGGAGGGTTTTGCAGGCGTCCAGAAGTTGAATAGGTATGTGTTGCCATATGTTTTGGGTGAGAGGTATAGGGATGTGCATGTTGAGGTGTCGAATAGTACTATTAATGGAGAGGGGGATGGCGAGTTTTTGCAGAATTTTATTGTTATTATTAATGGTGAGATTTTCACACGTTACTTCCGCCGAATCGAGATACTTCTATACTAAACCCATCCCAGCCGTCGATTTCGAATTCTACTCCTCCAATGGTCTCGGAGCCATTCAGGGACAAGGATATCTGTACCGCATTTCCGGAAAGTAAGTCAGCTCACTATCCTCCCCCCAATAGATCATAAAATGCTCAAACAAACCCAGCACAAACCGACCACGAATGCTCAGACTCATTTCCCCTATAAACGCGACAATCCACGATCTACTCCTCATCGACAGTCCGAAATTCCATTTCATATTTGATTTTGCCGAGAATATTGAAGTATATCATCTGACGATCCGTGGAGCTAATCTGGGCTCTTATGATGGTATTGATGCTATTGGGACGAATTATTGGGTTCATGATAATGAGGTTTGTATTTTCCCATCTTCGCTTTTGCGTCTTACCACGTGCGGAGTCAGGGTTTAAAGAAAAGGAAGAACATACTAAAGGGTTTAAAATAGGTAACCAATAGAGATGAATGCGTATCTATAAAAAGTCCTTCACATAATGCACTAGTAGAGAACCTAGTTTGCAATCAAGTCGGTTCGGGAATTTCAATTGGAAGTTTAAACGTATCAGCTGAAATATCCAACATTGTTCGTTTCCCTCCTCTCCTCTCTCCTCCTACCTCTTTCCTCTTCCCAGAAATCTAACACAACCCCATCCCAGCACGCACGCAATATATCCGTCCTAGGCGGCAACGAAATCGTCTTCATAAAAACCTACCCTGGCGGCTCCGGTTACGTAAGCAACATCCTATGGGAAAATTTTCGTTCCAAATCCTCTCTTTACGGTATAAACCTCAACCAATACTGGCAACAAACCTACATTCCCGACAGCGGCGCTGTCTCTCTAACCAACATCACATTCCGTAATTTCAGCGGCTCGATTCAAAATGGTGCAAAGCGTCCTGCTCTTTATTTGTTGGCGTCGGATTATATCCCTGCGACGGATATTACCGTCAAGGATGTAACTGTGTGGACGGAAAGTGGATCGACGAGTGTTAATCATATTTCTAATGTTTTTGGCGTGGGTGATGATGTTTATGGGTCGAATAATGGAATTGTGAAATTGGCTCAAGGGGAGGATCCAAAATCAGAGACGTATACGAGTACGTATACGATTACTAGTGCGCCAACGGGATGGGCGACGCCTACTTGGCCCGCCTGGGCGGTACCGACTACGGGATATGGTAGTAAGTATTGTTTTTGTTTTTTCTGAAGAAGATGAGGAAGAGCGGGTGCAAAGAGACAAATCGATGTGTTATTAAATGAGATGAACTGGATACTGATTATATTCTCTAGCTACGGATCCAATTCCAGTGTATACTCCCGCGCCATTGTGGAAACCGCAGGGGGATTATGATAAACATTATTGGGGATCCTTTTAGAGATCGAATTAGGGGGTCGCGATGCGGAACACTCCTTACTACGGAGATAATGTCGGCCTGAAAGGAAGAATGAAACTGTGAAGAGCAAAAAGTGTATACAGCCATGTTCGCCATATCAGCTTCAAGTATGTGCAAATAAAAGACATGCCAAAAACGGTCCCAAATAGACAGATTTAGCACTAGCATCTTGATTCTCCATAATTGCCTCAAGAAGTTCGACCTTAGTGCTGCACATATCTTTGATTTTGCGACCGGAGCTGTTTTTTTACTAACTTTACTTGCAATTGAGCTAGATGTATGTAAAGAGATTCAGTGAATACACTTCCCCATGAAAAAGTCAGTAATCGGGACAAATAGGGTGCTCCAAAATTTTCTGTGACTGTTAAGTTGAGAAGCGGAAAAGACCGCTTCTCAACTTAAGACGTAAACTGTGGTATACACACAATGTAATGATAGAGGCAGTAATGCTACAAAAATGACCCAATTCAAAGGCTGGGCGTGCTGAAAAGTGCAGTGAATAAATAGCTTCCAAATTTCTCATAAGAGAACCAAGTATGAGTTATGTCTTAGCATCATATTGGAGAGTCCTGCTACTTTCCGCTACATAAATCGCGCTCCTCAAACTAACATGTTTTACCTTTCCACGCTTCTGGATGCTCAAGTAATACTCTACGATGATTTGTCAAGCTGCACTCTTCTTGGCTAATTTCCCCTTGAAATAAGCATCAGAGTTGGGAAGCTTGCTCTGGGAACCCAGAAACGTCAAAATATCGTGGTGGAGAGATAAGGAACGATGCAAACGGTGGATTTTGAAGAGCCTTTCTACTGTCCAGAAAGACTGGATATACTCGGCAACCCCAAACGTGATAACACAATCCTTCGCTGTGTGGACTACCGCTGGTTGGTGGTTAGTTCCTACGATCAATTTCTGATCAACAGCCTAACATAAAACTGGCATTATTCAGGTGTGCAGCTAGGTTTGCGACACAGGCACGCAACAGGGAGCTTAGTTGGAAGTCAACTCCACTTGGATTCATGTATAAGTGGTTCAGAGGCGTGGACTTGGTACGCTGAAACTTTTCAGGAAACTGTTCCATAAGCAAAGTTCGCTGAGGGTGCTTTGGTGGGGTTTACAGGCACTGAAAGTTGCAGAAAGAGAGGCTACTGACAAAATATGTTTTGTCAACACATTGTGGTTGGCACAAATGAAGTTGGATGACCCCACCTACATGATTCTTAGATTCAATCGCGAGGAACTCCACCTTATTCTTGACATGCCGCGTCAAAGTTCCCTGACATAGCTGTGGCTGGCATGCCAAAGCAGGTACCAAAGATCGTCTTTGGATGATTGCGATCATGAGCCCTAAACCTGTGGATCTTGATGGGGTTCCGACCAATTATTTCGGAAATTGTGTTCGGGAGAATCACACTGACGCATGGGCATTGAAGAAAATAAAGCTGCAGCCTTGTTTTATTCTTGTGGGCTAAAAGCATCAAGGGTTTCTCTTATTTGTCGAAAAACAGGCGACATGAACATCCAGTGGAGTTATTCTTCGTGTGATGAGGATAGTATTCAACCAAAAAATCCCCTTGTCAAGGAAGCCTTCATCAAGGCTATTGCTCGTGATCAAGAATGCAGACATGATGAGCAGTAGACTTCTGCTCAATGATATTGTGATCAATCGCGTTGGACAATGTTGCGTGTGGAGGATAATCGCCCGGAATCAGAGAGAAGTATTCTTGCGCTCAGAGCACTGCCAGGATTCATTATTATTTTTGGATATGAGAGTGTTTCTTCTCTCTGTCATCAATGCCGGGCCGGGGTGTAGCTGTGCGACACCAACATCTATGAAGGCTTTGGACTTCAGTATCTTATCTAGGTGTAAATCCGCGTATATGATGCCTCTTCAGCCTCCGGAATATTGACAGGGAGTTCCTGGCCGTCTGAGGACCAAAAATAGCCGATTTTGCTCCTTCTGGAAAGTTAACCAAAGCGCCGATATCTATACTCATTCTGTCGATAGCCTTTTGAGTCAGAACAGTTATCATTCAAAGAACAAATGTTCGAGATTCGATTGCGTATGTTCGTAACAAGTTCACTGTACCTGTTACGTTGATGTGAGCATGGAGTAGGCTAAATTGTAAAAGCGTGATATATAACAAACCTCCTTAGACATTAAGCATAGTCCTGGGTCTCTACCATGCTCAAAAACGAGTGGCCAAGCATCTATGTGAAAGTCTTCTCTCTGGAATATTGTGTTATATTTCAAAAGTGGATGAGCATGCTCCCAGCATGCCAAACCACCAATTCCGCCAACACCAGGAACTTCTGCTACATTCTGCAAGCAATTGCTGAAGCATCTCTAAATACAGTCCTTTCCATATGGGTCAGCTTCTTGACATCAAAATCTGGCCATTATTCCCTATCAGTGACTGAGAAATATTCAGGGGGTTGTTATGGTTTTCCGAGCATCCAAATGATACAGTGATGTGGTTTCCAGCTGCACAAGCACAGGTGCCATCTGAGGAGAGTTGATTTTAGATGAATTTTTGATGTATATTGTAGATAAATCGACATCGACATCGACATCGACATCGACGGTACCGAGGCCTGAAATTTTTGAGGTTAGTTAGTCGTCCATTGAAGAGCATTATGAATATACATACCAGATCCAAGCTGGGTATCTAGGTGTTTGGCACTCCGGGTTTCGATCCGACTTCCTCTATAAGTCCACAGGTTTTCTCCGCAGCCTTCTCGAGGTCTAACCACTCCGGTTCTGCCCGTGTTATTGCAAATTTTGTTGTTCCCCCTGAGTGCGCCATCTTATTTTGTTCATTCAGCGTATTGCGGATGCCATCAACTTATACACACAATTCTAGAGATCCCACTGTCCCCACTAGATCCTAGAGCGCTGTGACGGTACAAAGTGGATGGCATGCTGGGGACCTTTGCAATGCGGCACGATGGTAAGCTTAACGGAGCAGCTAGTTAGACATAACTACTCCATCTTCGCGGCGGAACTATGAGCAGAGTGACTTTCCGGGCTCTGAATCGGACTTGTAAATAGCTGTGATTTCGAGTAAAATTGAGATTGAGCTGGTTCCGGGGAATTTATCCGCTGGCGCATTGTTGACGTCAGTTCTTGAGTAGATGGAAACCGGGGAAGGCCTGGTTTGATGAAGCAGATGGCTGCTGGGAATTCGAAGAGAATCCGTAAGAGAGTGACGGAGCAATTGCACTTATATTTTCGGAGGAAAGATAAACCAATCTATGCAGAAAAGGAGCTGTCTGAAGAGGGGTCCTTTATTGCAGGTAAATACCTATTTGAGTATGATTCTTCACCCTAAATTTCCAGTTGCTCTCAGCACTAAGGTTACAGCTGCAGCTGCAGCTGCAGCTTAGCACAAACACTAAGTTTTGCTTCCCCACATTTCCCCTTCACCAAACTTTATTAAGACTGACTACAATTCAAACCTGACAACAACAATAAGAACATCAATTCTTTGCGAAAGAAGTATGGATCCATTGATTTTCATTATAAACATAATCATTGCAAACTTGCAGATAGCAAGACTGTCTCCTGATAAATGTTGAGCCCACAAAGGATTTCCAAGTGAATGAAGAAAAACGGATGAGTTCTGATAATTGTATGCTTCTTCACCAGGAACATCAAATAGGTACATTTGATACCTTTGTGAGTTGTATAATATCATGGAGGAATCTGATCTGTATAGTGCTGTTATTGGTAATTATCATTTTTGTTACTCCTAACATAATAATTGTTCTCTTGTAGTTATCTTTGCTCGGCGCGCCGAGACATCTGATTACCCATTTCAATAATCCATCAATCTAAAGATCATGGTGGACAGCACTCATTATCACAACCTCAGCTTTAACCTCTCCTTCAGCCATGACTAAGGCCATCAATGAGTAGTCTAATTGAAAGATTGAATCGAGCCTCTCCAATTTCCTGTTCCTCTTCTACTTCTTCCCACCCCATCCAGCTTGACTGGCACAACAAATATAACCTCACCGGCAAAAGCTTTTTCTCTGCTCTCATAATCATCACCTTCACTACTACTCAAACCATCTTTCCTACCTGACTCGACTTTTAAAAGAGTTCGGGATTCAGCAACAAAGCTTCCCTTCTTCTCTCCTGCTTCTCTACCAGCTTTTTCTGCTCTTTTTGAATTCTACAAAACCGAAATATTGGCAGCAACTCCGACTTGGTTTTGACTCAACCCCGATCGCTACATCTTGATAGATATCTATATCTGTTTCATATCGAGGGATAGCAGTATGAAGCGCGAGCTTGAGGTATTGTAATATCAATGCAATACTGGTAGATGGAACGGCAGAGGACTGGAAAACCATATAACTAACATAATGCTGGAGCTCTACCCTTTGTACAGACGGAAAAAGAGAAAGGTCTAGGGAGGAGGCCAGTAAGGATAATAACGTCTCAATACCGTCAGCTATTATTACGAGCTTCTTCATCAACTTGCTTAATACTCTGCCATAGAGCCTGCAAATGGAATCAAATTTTCAAGCACTTTCGGCAGTCTGTTCGTAACTGACGCTATCTGCCACAACTGCGGAAACCCTCGCAATGCGAGGAATTCTCGAATTGCAGGTGCGATCGGCTTCTAGTGCAGATTTGTAATACCAGCTTGCAATACTGTGCGGAGCCTGTCGATGATATAGCTAACTTCAGTTGCTCAGAGCTCTAATACATTCCGATTCATGTCATGTATACATTTCTCCTTCCGCAAATTCCCCAGGCATATGACGCGATCAAGGAGAAGAGAGGACAGCAAGTTGGGAAGAAAATCACAGTTGGAGAGGATTGCGAGTTTCGATAGATCGTTATTTGCGGACGCACCAGCAATAAAACGGCCTGTTCATGAGAGATATAAAAGGCTCAGCACTAAAATTAGATGTTATGGCGAAAGAGAGGTTATCTCAATCTCCTAACTTTTTCTGGGCGAACTTTCGATGACTAGACTCATGACCAATTCTGTGCAAGCCGAGCCACCACAGATAATGGTATTCTAGTTGAATCTACCTCATTCTCTACACAAGCAGATGCAAATTTCACTTCCTTGGATTCATTTTAGAGCGATGTCACCACACCATAAGAAAATCAGTCCACATTCACAGATGTGGAAAGCAACACTGAGTATATCTGTCGTGAAGATGGAGCCATCTAAGAAACGTAAGGATGAAGACCATCTCAGGGAATATTCCACTGGTACCTACTTACCCCATTCGCAATGAGATATAAACACAATAGAGCTCTTCTGAGCTGGGTGGTAACTTCCACACATACGAGCTCTGTATCTTTGTCTACGATTGGAATCGTAGCATCCTTAGGAGTGATGTGTATAAGCAACCTGAGCTATATATTGATTGATTTTGTGGGCTACATGAACTGCTTGCTCATGTCTGCAGTCACCGCAGAACAGACATCTCTCAAGTCGAGACGGAAATAAGAACTTGAGTTCAGAATAAGCATTCATATTCTGCCATGTTTTGAGTTGTGTTATTTTCATTACTAGTTTTATCCATTCCTGCAAGTATAGTCCTATTTAGACTCTCAAGCGAGAGTATAAACACCGTAAACACCGGTAAACTGCTGTTTTGACTGTGCAAACAGGCATCTGGTCCCTGCGTTGTGAATAGCTTAAAACTGAAAGGAAAAACCTTTTGACCTTGCGAATATTATTTACATGCAGCTCTCTGTTGCAGCATAACCCCACACCCTTTTCAATTTCTACGCCTTCCCGCTTAGTCCTTTATACCAAATTACTCTCAGATGCTTCTTCACCTGCGTCTCCAACTGGCGAATTGGGCTCGGTTTTTTGATTTTCCCTGACCGTGTACGGTTCCAAATGGTTAAGAAACCATTGCTGCGATGAGCTGACCCAGTCATCAAAATCACGTTCAGCAACAGTAATCACGTCGTCTCTCCTATCGTCTTGATTCACTATCTGCAGTCTCAAATCGAATACCTCGCTGACTTTCAATGCTCTAATTGCATTCACAACGTCTTTAGCGACTTCGTCTTCGTTCTCACCGAAGTAGTACACGACATCCGTAGACAAAGAAAGGTACAGTAGCAATGTTTTAACACTTCGAAAATGCTCTGTAATAAACTGGCACAAAAGCAAGAATCTGCACAGTTCACAGTGATCCGATAAAGGCTCATGCGTGGTGTGGTCCTCAGAGTGCCAAACGGTATTAATGTGTAGACAGATATGCTTAACCTCCGCATGGTTATCCTTCGTTGTACATTGCTGATGTTGTATCTACAACGCTGTCAGTTTAGACTAGGAGAATGGGAACAATCATAATACATTTTTTTGTCTCTTAGATTCCTTCAAAACAATGGTCCCGTAATGTAGGCGTTCGCCAAAGTCGATTATGATGTTGTCCCAGAAGAAATCAACAACCTCTTTCCACAGATTGACATATTCATCGTTGGTGGCCTTCATCTTTTCAATTTCCTTGCCTTTGCGTTTGTTTTCTCCAATCTGAGTTTTGCTTCTTGGCTCGTCGAGTTGCAATGCGTACTCCACTTTCTCTACAAACCATACTAACCTTTGGATATTCCGATACTCGTTAAATTTGAAGAAGTCTAGCATCCCCTCTGATTGCTCCCAGTCTTTATCTCTCGTCCAGTCTGCCAAATCTTCTTTTGTTAAACCTAGTGGATCATCTGACACATAGTGGTAAGTGGGAAGAGGGCGGCGTATGGTGTTTCTTCTTGATACTCCGAACCGCCTTCCATTACGAGAAAGCCGAGCCCATTGTGCGTCTGGTGACCAAGCGAAAATCAGGAGCCTGTAGATTTTGTTTCGAAGTTCAGTAGGTAGCATCTTGAATAACTTCCAGAATCTAGTTGCCAATTAGTCCATGGTCTTCATTGTCAATGGTAGAAGAGATTTGATCTACACTTACTCGAGCGAGGTGGGTCCATCCTTGAAATAATCGCATACAGGTTTTACAGCTTTGAATTTGGAAGAGATTCTTGGTCCTCTCTGAGCTCCATGTTCTTGATACAAATCATCATCAAAAGATAAATATGGAATTGACCTGGATTGGACCGGCTTCTTTACATTGCGAGGTCGGTCATCCGAGAGGTAGCAATTTCCAAACGCTATCTCGAAAATAGGGGTGTTAGCATTCTTGCGAGACATTTTGAATTGTTCTTTGCTATATTTATGACCAATAATTAGTGAAAGTTGCGATAAATAAGAGAGGTGATAGATCGTGACAAAATATTGAAGAAGTGCTTACCGGAAGAACCGAATTTGAGAGCTCAGCGAGGTGGAACGTTAACAAGAACGGGAAAAGTGTGTGCTTCTTGAGGCTACTTTTGGCAATGAAGAGATCTATTCAGAGACAGCAGAAGGTCTGAAGACTAGAAGTTGATTCGAATTCTGCAAAAACTAAGCAAGGCAGGAAGATGCAAGATGCGAAGGATTAATGCAAGCGTCTGAAACGTGCTTTGTGCGATAGCATGGAATGTTATTGCCGACAGATGCAAACTCTGCAATGCAGAGTAGGGTTCTCTGCTTGGACAGTAGTCAAAGAGATGTTGTGGATATTGTTTGTAGTGTTGATAGTAAAGAATTTTTGTGGTGAAAGCTGTCTGCTGTAGGAATGATTATTGACCTATGTTTATTATGATTGGCAAGGCTGCTTTCTACTCTATAGAGGTTCAATAAGAGATTCACCAAGGTGATAGTACTAGTCAAAACAATGCTTTCATTAACCCGGTGCTTGCCGAAGGACTCCAGTGGTTAAAAATATTTTCTATGGATGGACTGGACGACAACCTGCATCCTCGCCTTGTGGATGGAGCCCAGCCTACTGGACATATCTACCTGCTTTTACATAGTTTGACATATCTAATAATTCAAAGGAGCAAATAATCCTGAGATTATTACTTGATCTCGACCATTTCTGATGTGCACTTCCGAACAGGCAGATACTATTTAAACCTTTTCAAGTAATTCTAACTATCTCCTCTTCATTATCAGAACGGAGAAACTCTTTTGAACTTACTCCCCTCAAGAATACCACCTCATTTATACACGAATCTCCACAGAATGATTTATCTGGACTGCTTTGATACAAAGACATCTTCTCGGTTTCGGTAGCCTCCCCTAAATTCGCAGACGACGCAAGCTAAATACTTTCACCATCCTTTACATTCATTATACGGAGCAGGCTTACCTAGCTGCTTCTTTTCATACGGAGCAGGCTTACCTAGCTGCTTCTTTTCTCGGATGTGAATTGAGCAACGCCTTCTAGACTTCTACGCTCGATTTTAACCGTCCCTTCTCTGTGTAGCAGACAAGCGATTCAAGATAAAGTACTCTTCTTGACTATCCTGCATTCTCTAAACACGAATCTTCACAAAGCAATCTATGCCGGCGGCTTCCATTAGTGCTAGCTACCTCTTCAATACAAAGACAACGCGGCCTTGAGATTACTCTCACTTTCTCCACAAGCTGGCAACCTTGCTTAGTTCATCTTTCAACAACACCTGGGACTTGTATGCGGGTCGATCCTCAGTCATACCAACTCATTCAATACGCATTTAAGACGACGGTATTCTCCAGGCTGCCATTCTCCGCCTTCGTTACCAGTTTTACGGACATTAAAAAAGTGATCTGCACCGGTTAGTGCAACTAGTCGCCCGAACAATTTCAATATTATACTTCCTCACTTTCGCCTAGCCACGGCTATTCTGTTCGGTGACTTCCTTCTACAAAACCTTTTCTACACGCCTCTCTATCTTAACTGGAAGTCAATTGTCATATTCTACGTGCTACCATATTTTATTCAGATTATCACTCTCAATCAGAAAGATGAATGTAATGAAAGAGTTATCTAGCGCGTCGACCCACGATGGTCATACTCGACGTACAAATACTGGTGGTGTCCAGGTTACTGACTCATTTGCTGGTCAAGAACCAAACAACATATCCGAAATCAGTGCAGAGATCGATCACAGTACCACCCGGTCGAAAACCCTAAACCTCGATGGAGTATCTAATGCAGCTAGTGGACTTACTACTATGACTGACCGTATACCCGACCCTTACATCGTGTCCCAAATCTCCTCTCAACATCTTAGACATCCTTCTCCAATCCCGAGCTCCTCTGATAGCATACCTCAACGTCATTTGATAGCAGCTGGCACAAAATCCAAGAAAAACTTCAATACCTTCACGATGTTTCCGCATCTGCCCTTGGAGATTCAGCGGATTATATGGAAAAAGACCTTGCCGGGCCCGAAAATTCTTCTTATTAAGCCTCTTGTACGCAAACAGCTTTTTAGGCCACAAAGAAAACCAGAAGGGGTATACAACAGTTACTACACAAACTATAGTATGCCAAGTTCGATGCTGGTGAACAGGGAAGCTTTAGAAGGTAAGATTTCCCTTTTGCACTTTACTTATACCCTGTAACTCCAGAAAATCACCCTTCGAAGGCTCTGGTGTGGTGATGGCATTAGTTCTTTCACTCGTCTTGCATCCGTCCCTTGGAAGGCTTGCCTATAAATGCTAATATTAATCTTATTCAGTGTTTTCAAAGGAATCGGTATTGATGAGAAGTAGCTTCATCTGTCAAGAGACCCCAAATCGATGCTTCCAGAACAAGATTGTATTAGACTTCAAAATCAACTCCATCTACATCGATCTAACGAACCAACCACGTGGCACTCTCTATTACCGTATGCAGTTTCCCAGTTATGTCATCAACCAAGTTTGGTCTGAAGGCTGCGCCGCCACATTGTTACACCTCATACTCCCCCTCCCTACCATGTACAGCTTTGACTGCACCGATCGACGCTTCTTGAAATATATCAAGGGAATTCTATGGTTCAACCAAAGTATACGCCACTTGACGTTTGTCCTCGCAGACGAAACACGAGATCTCCCATGCGCGGAGAGGGATATTGCATTGGAGGATCCAATCGATGTTGATTATGCTCTTAATTTGTTCGAGGGCGATCCCAGAGAAGTACCGTGTGAAAAAATCCCAAGACATAAATCTGAAAGCCCAGAGATTCGAAAATTCGACATTAATGTTTTGAAAAAATTGCGCTTTCCGCAGTGGGCTCCTGGTATTCCACAGTTTGTTCTCCCTGAAGATCTGGTTGTCGACTTCAAGATTGTGGTTAAGAGGGAGAAGGCGGAGGAATTGGCGAGGAGAAAGAAAAGATTCTATGCATTGAAGGAATTGATTGCTCAGGATGAAGATGTGCCTTGGCAAGGTGTGTTCTATCAAGGACTTGTTGGAGGCAAATAGTTCGCAGCTATGAATTAGTTGATATTCCAGCGCTTCATTTTGATTTGGAGAATCGTCATTTAGTTTAGTTTTCTCAATCGAATTTCCCTTCATCCATCACACTGATGACATATTCCTCAATGTTTCAACTTATCTCGCATCATACTTGATCATATTGACTTAGAGGAAATCACAAGACTTGCAATCTAAATGTGTAAGAGTGCACTTATCAATAACCACCGTCCACCTGATACCTATCACGATCATACAGTACAAACTTCAATTCTCAATAAGTCCTAAATAGTTAAGAATCTCCCAATTGTGGATTTTAAAATCCGAGAACCAAACCTTAAATTACACAATAACCATGTCATATTCAACATCTGCCGGATGACATGTCCTGCAATAGTGAGACCTCTTTAGATGATAGCTGGGATATATCTACTCTTGTTTGAGAATGCAATTCCAGGTTTGAAAATAGCATTACATAGCATCCTCACATATTATCTTCTTTTGGTAGTGGGTTTACCCAAATCTGAAACCTACTGAACTACCAGCTCGAAGATATACTACTTTATTTGATGGTATGTCTGGAACGCCAAGTACTGTGAGATAATGGCTTAGTTTTCTATCATAGAGATAGACTCTGAATGCCTAAAATTTTAGTATAGCTTTAGATTCAGTCCATTATACTCTGTCTGCCTCATGAGATAGTATAGAAGGTCGGATATATCCAAAACCTACGTCTTTGCTGTGTAGTAATTCGCTCACAGCTTGATTGTAAGATCCTACAAACTAGGTTACAAGATCCAAATAAATTTTACTCTTCCATCACTATTTCCTCTAGAAGCACTTGTGCAAAATATCCAAAAGCTCTAACAAATAAACCCTACAAAAATTCTTCATCTTCATCTACCTCGCAATTCTCTCCTCTCCCTCTCCCGCCCTAAAATCCTTCAAAAACCTCCCCCAAACAGCTCCCTTTCCACTCTCCCCTACAGCCACACTCCAAAGCACCCTCGCAGCACCATCCTCCCACCCAATCGGACATCCATCCCATCCACCATTTCTCTCCCTATTCTCAACCACTTCTTTCGCCGCGCTTAGATAACCTGGATCTACACTATTCATCGCCACTTTTCTATCTCGCCAGGCTACTGCTGCTTCGGTTTCGGTAAGCATGTTGAGTGCGGCTTTCGTGAGATTGGTGTGTACATGGCAACCATTTTTGTGGCGGTTGGTGGGCGTGAGTTCGAAAACTCCTTCGCGAGCTGAGACGTTGATTATATGGGCTAGAGGCTTGGAGAGGTGATTATTGATAGTTGTATGGGGACGAGGATTGCCCATCAGCGGAAGGAGTTCGCGAACCAAAATTAAAGGGACGAATGTGTTGACTGAGTGAGCGGAGATGACGTCTTCGTAGGGTATTTCGTATAGGGTTTGGGCCCAAGAGCTTTTAGGTTCTTCCGCCGTTGTTGAGAGTGATGTTATATTTTCTGTTCGTCCGATTATTCCGTCCTCTTCGGGGAACATGTCATTGAGGCGTTTTTGTTCCGTATCGAAAGCCAAGAGATTCAAACTATGAACGCCACCTCTGACTCGAGGACTGTAATTAATGTCAAGAAGCAGACTATCGAAATCGTTGTCTTCAAGTCGTAGCTGACTTTCTAGCTCAATGGCGCGCCTTTCTTGTTTAACTGAGTCTGTCCAGGTTTGCGCAGCATTGTTTATAAGGATATCGAGTTTTCCTGTCTTTTCTGTACTCCAGTCTCTCAATATCTGCTTAATGCCAGCAACTAAATGAAAGACATCATTGGCTGCTCTAAAGTCGGCCCCGATGATCCTTAATCGCTTCCTCCATTTTTCCGAGTCATTTTCCGCTAGATATTTCACGCCTGCATCTCGTGGATATCTGGACGATACTATTACTTGTGCGCCACATCTAAGCAGTCGTAGTGCGGTATGAAACCCTAAATTGATTCGTCCTCCTGTCACCAATGCCGTTTTCCCTTCCAGGTTAAGAGCATCCGGCAGTGAAAGATTGCTTGATGCAAGATTGAAACCTCCACACGATTTGCAAAGGGCTGGATACTGAGGATGAGCACTAGTGATGAGGAAATGGCAAATATAACATCTTCGTTCCTCCCTTCTTCTTTTTGTCACATCTTTGTCCTCAGTGGAAAATGGATTCCGCAAACGTTGGTTCAACGCCTGCACAACGTCTTTTAGTGGCGTTCCCTCATTAATACAAATGTCTTCCGAGCTTTTGACGCAAAATCCAAGCACTTTGAGTGTTGTTTCAATATCCTCTACTGAAGGTACACTCTCAGCGATCTTTTCTATAACATTTGGAAGACTTCCATGCCTGAGCTGCGGCGACATTTGATGTAAGTAAGCTTGAATTCCCTGTACTATCCCAGTATACAAAGCCGCTCCTATCGTATATGAGTATCGAGCTGGTGCATTCTTAGGATACAGCTCCTTTGCGATCTGTTCCCCTAACGGAGATTTGACGTTGGGAAGGTAGAGGGTCAATGGACTAGGAAGTCCTTGTTTTTGACATAATTCTTGGTCTTGTCGGATTTGTTGAGCTATTTTGAAGGGGCTTTGGTTTCTGATATAATTTTGGCATGATTCCTCCGTGTTTAACATAGCTAGCTACCTGAAAATCTTTACGAGACTTTTTGTGACTGTGTTTTGTTTTGTTGTTGAGGTCTCGTCATACAAATGAGAGCCCTAATGATGGGGTTTTTTTATGCTTATTTGCGGCGCGGGTGACCCGCTTCAAGGGCTTGATTAGCCAAGGCCACTAATGCATATCTTACTACATCTTACTACATCCTGTGATTACAGGATGTAGTAAGATTATAAACAGAAAACAGTAAAGAGCAAACCTCCAACTTCTTGCATTCTAACCAAACAACAACAAAATCACAGCATCATCGTCGCATTGTCTCAAAAGGTTGTGCGCAATGGACTCTAACCCTTGGTCGATACCATGGCCTCGCGAACTTCCCGTTTTGGTTCGAAACTTGCAAAAGCTACCACTAGAAATAGTCCATGAGATTATGAACGATCTGCCAGTCATCAAAATCCTATCAATTCTCTCATGGGGATTACCGTACCTTGACCAATGTGTTATCACACATATAACCTATGGACGAGTTTTCAGGTCACAAAATGACATTTCGCACGCAATTAAGCATTACACTCTTTATCGCGAGATATGTTGGTTTCATCGCTGGTCTTCGGCAGACGCGAGCTCTGTATTCGCAATGTCTTGCCAAATGCTCATCAAGAACTTGCTGCCCTTAGATCTGATAATCTCAAATATGAGTCGCAAGATTAGAGCCGGCTTGTATATTAATGCTCATGACCTCGATCTTCTACTTGAGCACCGGGGAAGCATTCGTCCGCGCATTGAAGACACTGGGATCCAGTCGCAAGGGCAGCCCCTTAACCTGAAGAAATGCTGGATCTATTGGAACTGGATCAAGGAGACCAAGTTGCGGCTAAATAAGCTGAAATCTCAAGAGCTAAGGTTCGCCGCACGTCTGATTGAACAATATCCACGAATTTTGAAGAAACCACTCGACCCATCTCAGGGTGCTCCTCGGCCTAACACTACTCATTATGTGGTCATGTTTGAAAGGCTTGCAGTTAAATCTCTATGCGACAGAAAATTATACCATGATTGGAATCATTATCAGTGTAAGCCTACTACGGACCTTATACCATATGACCGATACCTTTGGTTACTACTTGAAACATTAGCCAAGCACCCGCTTGATTTCGGAATCACCGGCCTCGAGGAGAACTTGGCCAAAGTTTCCTTGCAAAATAAGGAGCAAGGAACAGATTTAGGAGATATCAAACTGTCTACTGTCCCCAAAAATAACCCCATTGTTTTCCAATACCCAGAGAATATTGCCGAAAATCTGAGGACAGTATTGAAAGGTCTCATGTATATCTATACGGAACCACCATTGACTGTACCTCGCATCCAGTGGGGTCCTACACGAAATGCCAGCTCCTCAGAGAAGTGGCCAAAATTCCTTGTTGACAAAGGACAACATGAACACGGACAAATCAAGCATATGCGTATGAACTGGAATATTAGACCCCGCGATGAAAGAGAGTATGAGTGGCTAGCGGCTTTTCTGAAAGCTGTTACATGGATTGAATTGAATATCGGACCGGCCAAGGAGGATTCCTAGACGTTCATCTGTCCGGAGCCTGTGTTTTACCATTGAGATCTCGCCTATGGCATGTGTTTTGGAAATAGATAGAGGTGTAGTCTTTTATATACTGTGAAAGAGGTAGGTCGAGATACATACGTCCCGATTGCACGCTGCAAGGGGAAATGGGAATACAAACTGATCAGATTATATTGTAGAGGCTTCAAGTGGTATAACTAATAAAATTAAAAATAGATTTAAATTGTATACAATGGGTATACAAAAAGATTAATGGAAAACAATTGATTATTCAAGAAAGAGAGGACGAAATCCTTTCCTTATATTTAACTACGAAGGATCATATGATTTATTGTCTATGAACTAGCTACGTATATGGCTTCAATAACCCAACTTTCTCACAATACATGATATATCGAGGGTCTAACAGGCTGAGGAACCATGAAATAGTCAAGGGATTGTGTACAGAATCATTTATTGGTACGTCATGAAGCTCATTGGTCCCGAGATCATCGAGCTTTGGAGGAATCGGTCCAAGAAAAGATATAGATACTACAATTGAATGATTTGGTGTATTCAACGCATCCGGATTTTGTGAATGGCTTCAATGGGCCGTACGCGGTCAAGATTTTGTTTGTGTCGGTACAATACTGCCAAGAGAGGGCTGTATGAGCCAACGTGGTGCAAGGCTTTTCGAAGCTCTATTTAAATTTTTAGCTTTATAAATATTATGTCCTATCAAAAATCAGTACTTATACTTTGCACACTACCAATTTGGTACGAACAGTTTCCTTCTCCGACTTCTTTACCTCCTCCAAACTTCAACTTCAAACTCCAACTCAGACTATCTCCAAAGATCAGATAATCGACGATGCTGCCTTCCAAGCAGCCAACACAGGGAGACGTATTGGCACCTTCTACCAAGATTGTTGCGGATAACATGAGCTACGATATCGACGTACAAGTAACCAAAACATTTGAATCATTCGCTCGTCTAGCCATTGAGCTGCGACTCAATATTTGGCGTTTGGCTTGTCCCCAGGAGCGCCTTCTCAAAATTAGACTGCATCCTGTGGATCCAACTTTCGACCTCGACTCACCAACACCATCAATTCTGTTTGTTAACCACGAAAGCCGTGATGAGGCCGGAAAGTTTTACACAAAAGTGCGGCTACGATTAAATCAAGCCGCGGACAATCGAAAAATGTTTCGAACTTTCTACGTCAACATCGATAGAGACATCTTAAGCTTGGATAGTGGACTGAAGAATCCCGATCAGGAGTATTACTTTGAAGGTGATTTTTTGGCTCACTACAAATTAACGCTGTTTTCCGCAGAAACTTGTCTCCGCGCACTATTCCGTGAAATGAGAATCGTTAAGACGTCCGATATCCGCTATGATCAAGGAATGGGGATGTGGTTTTTGGAACCCAATGAAGGCGGGTGGACACACATGCCATGTTACACGCCATTCGATTACATGTTGAATCTGAAGAAGTTAGTTCTCAGCCCTGTAACATTCAAGATGCAAGGATATCTCATGGGAAGACCATATTACCTCTCTCCGGAGCAACAAAGTGTTTGTATCAAGGATATCCGGACCTATTTCGAACAGGTGAACAAGGGGAATCCTGATTATTCACTGCCTGCAATTGAATTTGAGTCGGGAGGATCTCCTTCAACTTAACTCGAGGAGCCATTATTGCCTTTTCATTGATGGCTTTTAGGAATGTTGCATATGGACGAAATTAATAGCTGAATTTTTTTGAG
This sequence comes from Sclerotinia nivalis, assembly GCA_029531795.1. Taxonomy (NCBI): domain Eukaryota; kingdom Fungi; phylum Ascomycota; class Leotiomycetes; order Helotiales; family Sclerotiniaceae; genus Sclerotinia; species Sclerotinia nivalis. The sequence continues at coordinate 1,296,371 of JAPEIS010000005.1, read as the reverse complement.
CAATAAATCAGGGTTGTGGAAGCAAGGCAAGAACTCGGCTGCTTCAAAAGTTCTTTCCTCTATGACATAGACTATACACGGCGATGTCTAAAGGACTATTTCTTTTTTGAGGAACTTGAGATTACAGTGGATAGAGATGAGTCAAATCAAATAAATAGAAAACAAATCTATTTGACAACTTTTCCCATGCAAAAATTTAGTGAGATGTCATATCATGGTGAACAATATGATTAGGGAATTCAGAAAATATGATGGCAAAATGGTAATTGCAACTGTTCTCTCTCCTGCAACGGTCTACTTTATGTGATGATGGCAGTGTCACTATGGTGATCTATCTGGAACCATCAGAAAGAATTTCAGTAAAGAGGTATTGCATGAAGTTCAATGATCTAGAGTTTACTTCTATGATACATTCATTTCACGAGTAATTACTACATCCACACAAGACTAAATAAAATGCCGTAAATCACATCTCTAAAGTTGGGGGATCCCATGTCTTAGCGAAAATCTAAAATGACAGACAACACAAAGGAGCTAGTCAAGTCTAGAAGATGCTTTTGGCTAAAAACTTAAAAGGCAAAACGTGGGATCCAGCAACATAATAATGAAATCTTTGAGCTACTATGCACGTAGAAACATTGATTTCTATCTATGGCCTTTCACTGTCCCGAGCTATTTGGATGTCAGATTATGTAATCAAAGATAATTATAATCCATTTTACACACAATGATTATCTAAACATTCCATTGCAACCCTACAGCCCTCTTAACCACCGTGAAAATGCAATATCTCGAATACACATCCATCTACAGATGCGAAACACTTCCCACAAGCCTAAAACCACAACTATCTCATGTCCAGTACACAGCAAACAGCACATGGAAGCACTCCCAGCTGGACCCAGGATGGAAAGAATGGGTTTCATATCCATTTACCGTTTTCATGAAAGAGGAGTTCCATGAGCATACCGGAGCACAGTTAGTATATGAGTTTATGGCAACCATCTGTGGGGTCTGAGCTGGCGTCAGACTATCGACGAAGGGGTTTTCTTTGCGAGGTTTGATGAGTCCCGATGGATGGAGATATGCCTTGGAGAAGTGGTTGGAAACGAGACGTGCCAGAATGTATGGAAAGTGCATTTTTAAACACGCCATAGTCTCTAGAACTATCCAAACGATCGATAGATCAAGTCGCACCATATGTTTATGCAGAATTGTAAAATGATAATCTTCGATCTGGCAGCCAATTTAGGGCTTGTTCATCAGACACCTTGTCGAGCCACTAAGCAAAAACTTGATCCAAATCACCATCGAATTTTGGAGGAACTGATCATTCTCGCAATTGTCTATAATTTTATTAAATCGGCCATTTACCGAGTAACGGGTATCACAAATAATAAAAGTTTTCCGACCCAAGTAACGCCATAGTGTTTCGCCTTGTGGTATCCGTCGTGAGTATAGCAGGCGTCTCGCATTGATGCAATCTTCTTCATCTGCTCGATAGCATCTCTCGCTTGTCGCTACCCCTTCTTCACCTCGCCCATCCATTTCCCCATTGCTTTAGATCCCTCGTGCGCCGCCTTGAACAATTGCCGTTCTGCCTCATCCAAACCCCTCAAGAACTCTACTCCTTCTCCCCCCCCTCTGCTATTACTCTGTCCTACACTTCCACTCCCCGCATGATCGCTAATTTCACCAGCTCTTGTTCTCCAACTCTCCATCAAAACATCGCATACCTCTTCCTCTTCGAACAGCTCCAAAACTCTCACACCCAATCCATAGAAATTCTGCGCCAGATTGCGCAAATCGACACTCTTAGGGTCGGCTTTCAATGCATTGAGAACGCGTGGGGCGAGACAAGCGGGAAGATCGAGGGTTACGAGAGACTTTTGAGAAGAGGGAGAGGAGGAAACAGCGAGGAGTTCGGCGAGCCATAAAGGAAGATCGACGCGAGTATGTTTTTTCAGCGGTGTAGCAGCATTGTTATCGAGATAGCCCAGAGAGGGAACGTCGAGCTCGAATGTGCATGGAATTTTCTAGCATATATTAATACAGTGACCTTGAGTAAAAGGAGGGGTAAATACTTGAGCGTCGATAAGAATCGCGTCAATATCGTAGTAGGACATTGTCAAAAACCACAGGTCTGCAGCTATAGATTAAGTTTCACCTAATCCACATAATAAAACGACTTCTCAAAATCCAATGGTATGTTGGGAGAGAGGGTGCGAACGAGATCTTGTTTGAATCGGCACCGCGCTTTTATTTATGTTCCCATGGCTTATGTAATCAACAATGACATAATGCGACAGGGAGCTCCAAATATTAACTTCCGTAAGCTTCCCCTCTTTCGCAAACGTTCGATTGATATCTGAAAGCTACATCAAGAATTGAAGCAATACCAAACTTCAAACGCTCAAACATTACTCAAAATGTCGACCACACTTCTTCGCACATCTGCTGCAGCTCGTGCTGCTCTTAGAGCAAGCTCTTCCAAACGGGCTGCTTCAATGGCAAGCACAACCTTCGTCCGTGGAAAGGCTACTCTTCCAGATCTTCCATGTTAGTCCCCTTCATACCCATATTCAGCCGCCCAGATATCTTGTCAAATATGCTAATTGTAACCACAGACGATTATGGCGCACTCGAACCTTCTATCTCCGGCAAGATCATGGAGCTTCATCACAAGAAGCACCACCAAACCTATGTCAACAGCTTCAATGCCGCGAGCGAGCAAATTGAGGCCGCTGAATCCAAGGGAGACATTGCTGGTGCTATTGCATTGCAGCCCCTCGTTAACTTCCACGGAGGTGGACATTTGAATCACAGTTTGTTCTGGGAAAATTTGGCACCAAGTAAGAATGGTGGTGGTGGAGAGCCTGCAGGTACTTTGAAGGTATGGCTACGATCCTTTCCTCAGAAATCTATAGGGCTGTAGGTCTCACAAGGCAGTGGCTAATTATAATATCTATAGACTGCAATTGAGACCAGCTATGGAAATTTCTCATCCTTCAAGACCAAATTTAACGCGGCATTGGCAGGCATTCAAGGTAGTGGATGGGCGTGGTTAGTCAAGGATAACGAGACTGGTCAAGTTCAAATCAAAACATACGCAAACCAAGATCCAGTAGTGGGCAAGTTCACTCCCTTATTGGGTGTTGATGCTTGGGAGCATGCGTACTACCTGCAATACGAGAACAGAAAGGCGGAGTATTTCAGTGCTATCTGGGATGTGATTAACTGGAAGACCGTTGAGAAGAGATTGAAGTGAAGTGGGGATTTGGAGGCTTAAAAGTAGATACCTAAGCAGTCGTTGAACGGAAAATGGATGTATGATCAGTTGAAGCGATATTGCAGCGTTTTTTTGTAACCTTCAGATATTCAGGGAGCTATAATCTACAATACACACACGTTTCTACAAACATAAGAAGATTTAAAGTTGCTACGGAAAATGGTATTGTTGTCTGATCGAGATAGTATTCCTCCATCCTATTCACACCACCAGGGACCTGCTGCCCCACTACCAACACCCCACCTACGGGTTCCAAAATAGTAAACAATAAAATGCCCTACTCCGTGAATAGCTCTCAAGACATAATCTCCCGTCCAAGAGCAGCATCCTCCAATACATGTCATGATGTAACTCTCCACCTAGCATCTTTCCTCCGCACACCCCTCTCCCTCCCTCTTCCCCTCGAAAAATTTCCTCGAACCCTCAAAGTGGATAGGTCAATACCAACACAAAGGTTACCAAATGAGACACTGCAAAACGCCAGCTGGAGTTATCCCAATTTCTCATGCTTTTAACATGAGGCTATGACTGATTTTTTTATATTGGTAGTGAGGGCAGGTGAATATCGAGGTGATTAACCGAGATACGTCAAATTTCCTTCAGCCAACGCGCCTGTGGTATAGTCACCTTGGCTTCGACATCGTTTGCGATGGTATGAGCTATTCTGAGATTTATTCTGCAATCTCATCGATAAGCTGACGAGTTTTTTGCCTCTTACGTCTTTTGTTGATGCTCTTCATTGGATTGGAATCCGAGTCGCTGATGGATGTCAGGCCGGAATTTTCCATTCTGAGTCCCATACCAATGGTGAGCCATAAAGTCTACGCGCGTACCGATCGTTTATGGTATAAGTCTGACAGTTTAACCTGCTGACAAGAATATTCGTGACTGTCACACGAATATAGAAAGCTCTTATGCACTTCCGTCCTAAACTGCGATGCTAGGATCGGAATCCCCAGGGACTTGAGTAGTACTCGAAGAGCTGCATGCTGTATGCACTCCAAGAGATTTACACTCAATAAAGAACTCGATACTTGTAACAGTATCATTGGAAGTCTTATCGCATACGTCGTTTTTCATTTCGAGAAAAGAATTGTTGCAGGTATTTGTAAAGTGAGACATCCACAACCTTTCATTGAAAGTTAGGCTTGTGGCTGTCAAAACAAAATCCTCTTACTTCCTCTGGCGACTCCTTCCACGTCCTTTAGAGCTCTATACAGGCCTCCGTTAGTTTACGCGCGCAAGGAACCCAGGAAACATCAAGTGAGGAGGAAACTTACGTCATGTGATTTGCAGTCATGTGAGCTTTGAGCCACATGTTCTTCTGCCATGCATCGGTTTTCTTCATACAGCATGTTCAATGGTTTTCCATCGAAAGTCAAATCAGAGTCGTTGATACTATATGGCAGCCTCCATGGTTCGGCCTGAAGATCAAATTCAGTGTTCGCGTTACTGGTTGCCGTGACATTTGTGATTAAAAAGTACTGTCTGCCGTCGACGGAGGTATTATTTGTATGAGTTCTCGACATGATGGGTTTGAAAGAGAAGAAATTAAGTATTTGATTTCGATGTTTAATCTGCGATGGCTCAGTGTAATACTAAGTATGTGATTAGAGACGAGGCTGATATTAATTTTGTTTGCTTAGGGATGAGTTGGCAATGTTGATGTTGAGTTGTTGATTTCGAATGTGCAACATTAGACTTCAACAGCAAGTTGGAATGCGATGATACCCAACACATATATGTAAAGGGGAATGGTTATGAGGTTATGTATTTGATAATACCACTCATATTGGGCAGCTCACTGGACTACACTCACCGGGTTGAGAAGGCCAGATGATAATCTTTAAGGTTTTGTGTCTGACCGAATATCTAGGTGATGGTTCGGCCCAACTTGAATGTGTCAATGCGGGTGTGACCAGACTTGGAAATAATCATGGATAGGCATTTACTCAAAAATAAACTTGACGTCTTGTCGGCCCAGTCTTTGATAGTGGCTTAGTGCTCATGTTGTACGATATGACGGAAATGTATTAGAATCGATATTACCGAACAAAAAAAGCCACGACCGAAAGCGAAGGTCAAAGAACATGAATCAGCTTAATAAACCAGCAACAGCAACAGCACCAGCACGCGTCGATCTCTTTTGCAGAGAACAAACAAAGGAGGGACACCAAGGTATAATTTGACTAGACACTTTTACCGAAACTCTGTCTCTTTATCTTTCAACATGTGATGATAAGATCCGAAATGCCTAACTCGAGATATTGATCTCAGATTGTTTCAAGCGACCCACCTCGAAACCGAAAAACAGGGGGCTTAGCAGAGACAGCTGATATCGTGACGATACATTATGACCTGCAGGTACCTTCCCCAATCGCCAAAAAAGCCGTCGGAACCGAGCAAAACTCATGAATTTGTGGGCAAATGAATATTCCGATGTAGCAATCCTGCACTCCGCCATTTCATCTATTTCGGTACCAGATATATCGGAAGCCTTCATCTGGTCAAATCAACTTCCTTGCTACCCCTCCATCGGGCAATAATACCTCACCGCTTACCCCCGCCTGCGATAAATCAATATCAACTTGCCAATAAATATATAGCCGTAGTCAAATTTATTCGGTGGTAGCCAGCCTCATACCATCGTACTATTGGAAATATATCGATATCCTGCAAATCGCGACATCGGGTCAGCATCATATTTTCCACAAACAACCAAAGTTTGGATCGTGAAACAGATAAGGTTATCGCCTTCGAAAAGGCGACTTATTACTGCTCACATGAGCTCTTTTACATCTATATGATAATATTGCTAGCGTAGCCTTTCGTTACCTAAGATTCTACCGGTACTATTCATATTCAAGTATTTCCTCATTTGCTTAGAATCAAATCCCTCCTTGGGAAAGTCTCCTTCGGTCCGTCTTATTACGGGCCGGCCAATATAAACAATGGCGACCAACCAAGAAAAAGTACTCTCGATTAAAAGCGCCTTTTCCTATGCACCCATAGAATCGATTACAATTATATTTCCTCATATTTTCTGCATTCGAACTCGGTATGCTTATCGTCGCATTTGCATTCTCATCTAGATTTTCATCGTGTACATTATTTTCGTGGCAAGACAATGGCAAAAGTTCGCCCGTCTCGGCGATAAGTTCAACATCAGAAACGTAAATGATATGCCATTTCTGTTCTTATGGATTTATCATCTCTGCAGTATTTCGAGTACGCAACATACATGATTACTGCTTTCTTTTTCAATCGCTCATGCAGTGAAGATAATAATAATCTAAATAATAATCTATATCGTGAAAGATTCAAGCTCCTGTAGCCCAAGGCTTGAAGTTACATCTGGCAATCATTTTCTAGTATTGTTACAAAATGTACGTATAAGGCTGAGCTAGATTCCAGGTTTGGTGGCAACTGCATCTGTCATGATTATACGAAGTAGTCTGGCGGAATTACTGCGGAATATGACCGGCCTTCCTTGTTTCAACATTACTCACATTTATCCAATCAGATGCCACCTTGTCGTAACTCAAGGACTAATCACGCCACAATTATCTCACTCGTCATCGCAGCTTTTTGTGAAAAAGAGTCTTACTCTTGGGTTCTTACTGCAACGCTGCTAACAAAATTGTCATTTACGTCACTGTCGTTTTGTACCCCTTGACCTTTAACTCGGAAGTCGAAAGCTTGACGTTCGTGTTGGGGTTGGGGAGTTTTAGAAATGATGCAAGGTCTGTACTTGACGCGCGACGTATTGACTTTATCACAGAAATGGATTTTCTGGGTTTGTCTGTCGGGGGATCATTCCTGATTCTATCCTGATGCAAGAAGCTGTCGTTGTAGACAAACCTTCTCACATGGGATGGTATGCCACTTACTAATGATGAATTGTTTCTGCATCAATTAACCACTTTGATATTCTTGCAATTTGTGGCAAGTACTGGCACACCTTTGCCAGTTATTTCTTGAACGCAAATTTGTTCATTGATCATTGATTGGTCTTCAAGTCTGTCAGGGATTATGCTGAATAAGCAAGCCGTATATAGGCCAGATCAGAGGTTTCATACATACAGAATATACATACATATTGACTCGTCCATTATAATACCTCAATAATTAAGCCGATAAGGTTCCACTACGTTGTACTTGTGCTCTAACCTTGACAGAGTCTACAGCATCTGCTTCTCTTGATATGTGTGGAAGCCTAAGGATTGACCAAACCCATTTGCGCTCTGCCAGTACCTTGATGGTCTCTTTGAGAGGCTCTGCATTGATTGATTGATTTAACGTCCACACTGAGTCTAAGACTATCTAGGACGGCTAGGGGCTCTATGAGCTCCTAGTTGATGCTATGGGGAGTTGTATGCTAGCTAACATACAGTTTGTATAGTTTGGGTTTCTTTTCAACCCTTGAAATGTTGATTGAGGGCAAGTGAAAAAAGGCTCTGCATTGTTGGTACACTAATTAATGAGTTTTAGCACATTCGTTTAGTTGCGTCGAAGCCACGGTAAAAGTTCGACGGGCCCATTTTCCTATTGTAGAATTGCTCACTCTCTACCATCCGCTCCAGTCGAATTACCATAATACAGGGGTGAAGCCTTTATTCTGAAGTCCTTCTCTTCTAGTCCTTTGAGAATCTTACACAATCTGTCTGTAGCTTCTTCTCCAAGTATCTCTAGATGTTTCTGGTCAAGAACCTTTTGTCAATATCGTAACTTGATGTCCTCAGAGTCTCTTTTGCAATAAGGGTTCCGTTCTCCCAAGACCTCACCCACTCAAATCTTCCATATATCTCCTGAATCTCGTCGCTTTATTTCTTGTCACAGCCGCCTTCATCTAGTTTATGACCTCTGCCATGCTCATTCCACACTTCCATTTCTTCTCTTTAATCCAACAATCTCCCTCATCGTATTCAAAAGCTTTATGGAAAACTTGAGGAACCTTTGCGGGCTCAACTTGCACTTGGTAACGCCATGTTGCCTGTTTTCCTTCGACCCATCGAGGACATCCTGTGCAGAAGCAATTGGCTGCTCTATGTAGTACTGATACATACATGTAGGTGTTTCTAGCAGAGACGTTAAGAGGTCCCTTCTTAAAAGATTGGCACAATCCACCTCTATTATCATTATTGCAGTTGCAATACTTTGTGCAATAGTGGGTGGATTCTGCCATGTCCCAAAATCTATCACGAAGACCACAAGAAAGCCTTGTGAAGATGCATATATTGTTTCTTCGGGATCGTTTGCTGCTTCTCATTGAGAATTTCCTTGTCTTCATTTTCGTCTAGATGGGTCTGAACCAGTGTTGCCAAGTATGTGCAATATTCTCAATCGTGTGATAATTACAGTATAATGGTACATAGTTGTCAGTACGGTATTCGGCCTTAATCAGGTGATCCGTATGCTTAATGTGTGGTTGTGGAGTATGACCTGTTTGGTGGGTTTTTAATGGTGTTTCTTCTCTGTCCCTAAAAAAAGAAAACTGTGACTACTATAGTTGATAAAAATGATGACTGCGGGTGCATCGGAAGATACTAGTGAATCTTAAGAATCGCATCATCTGAATACTAATAAATTTGGACTGGTCTTACTGCTAACTTGTGTAGTCTGACCCTTGTACTCAATTCTAGAGTCATAAATCTTTTCCTTTCGGTTGGATATTGTGGGTGTGAAAAGTCTCGCTTTTTTTTTGGGTACCCCAAAAGGGGTTAAGCTGCTTGTATATTAATTGATTGATTGATTTAATTAACGTCCACACTGAATCAAAGACTATCTAGGACAGTTAAGAGCTCAATCGAGCTTTTAACAGATAGCTATAAGTAGTGTTATCTAAATAGCATACAGATTTGTATATATTTTTGATAAAGAAAATGAAAACTAATACTAAAAAGCAAAGCCCGATCTCTATATGGTATCGTATATAAAGATAAAAATACCAATCAAAGCATTACACTCATGATTTTCCAAATCCGATCCCTCTATCAATCAAATCCAAACAATCTTCCTTCATATCAACTTTTTGTCCTGTTCGTAACTTCCCAGCAATTATACCTTACTTAATATCGACTTTATAAAACCCTTCAAATTATAGGGATATTGATTTTATAAGATGTTCCAATCCTATATATAGTATATCCTTTATCGAATTCTATAATAGATATATTATTAGTTCGGATCGTTCTATATAGCTCCTTCAAATATATAAATTGTTATTATTTTGATTCGAATCGAAGGAGGTAAGGTCTGAATTTTAAAATCGAATTTGATAAATCGCATCCGATGCCTCAAAGGGATTTTGGAGATAATTTTGTAATATATTATTATAGATGATAATGTTGTCTTTTGTTTCGTAATAAAAATAGTATTATAGAAAGTACAATCCGATAATACGATTATCAAAAAACCGAGATCTGGTCTTTGCCATCAACCAATTCGGAAGCAAAAAATATCACGATCAGATATCTCTTCCTTTTTTAATTACTACGACTCTATCAAATGATTCAAACTTAGCTCTGCAGATTCTAATAATTAAATAAAAGAGCTGGAGGTTCGTAGAGGACACTATGTACAGATGTTGAGTCTTGTCCTCCTGCTTGTATGTTAAGCACTGTTTCTAATTACACGTTAAACCTTAAATATTTCCATATTTCCATCAACCCGGTATCCTGCAAGTAGCAAAAATTCTAAGATTTCATGTCTCAGCCTAGCTTCTTGTGCCACGTCCGTTTCAGTTTTTAGTAGGTCGACTTTGAAGTAGTCTTCTTCATAAGGTGACCACTTCGTCAAGGGTTCCGCATCTTTCAAGGATTTATCTTCGAACTTCAAAGGTTCCCTGTACTTTGAAGCCCTTGTGTCTCAGCTGTGTTCTTACTTTCCTTGCTTCCTCTATCGTTTCTGACCTCTGATCTTCGCTGATCCTGCACGCCTCGGCCCTGGTATCCATTGTATAGTCTTTGAATAACTTCGGCGCTTGAGCAGAAATACGAAAGTCCGTATCGTCCTTGGGATCCTGCTCTCCGGAAAGTTCATCCAAAGCCAACAAATCTCCAACCCATACCAGGGGTCTTACCACCTGGTACCAAAGTGAAATAATCCTCTTTCATCTTCTTCTTCTTCACCATCATCATCATCTCCGTGACGGAAAGAGATGGAAATGATAGAGCGCAAATTATCTTCTCCGTTATCGTTTTTGTTGGGGCCGTTGTAGCCTCCGCGGCCGAAGTTGACGGATCTGAAATTGGCTCCTTTCAAGACATCTCGCTTCGCCGCGCAACATTCAATAATGTCCTTGAGACCTTTGTAAATATTTTCCACTTCCCCACCCAATTTAAGCTCAAGTGATTTTTTCTCCTCGCACTTTTTGCCCTCACTACTCGCCTCGAAGCAATATTTGCGTTTAGATAGCACAGTTCGAACGTCAACTATCAGCCCGTGTTCGCAGAAGTGGGAGGTAGGAAGATAATTGTGACATCTTTCCGTCACCGCGTACTTTCCGCTGCAACAGAAAGTGAAATATACTAGGAGACATATGATCGCAAATGTTTGAACACATCCCCAAGGCTGAAGAGAAAGATGAAGTGTTCAAATCGGTCTTGGATATCCTATAAATGCCAGGATCGTTAGCCTAGCCCGGATGTTGTCCCAGTGTCACGAATGAATGAACTTACGAAGCTTATTCACGATGGCACTATGCGATCTTGAAGTATCTTGTTATGGAAGAGTAGCTAATCGACCGTGGAAAGTTAGATTTGGACGCCAGCATCACTCTTGATTCTAGTGAACTTACAGCAGTGTTATTGTATGGAGACCAGATTGTTTCAGGCGATTATGATTCAATATGGTGATGTGTGAAGTTTGGAATGTTTCTGGTGGTTGTGATAATGGATTGTGTATGTTTGGCAAAGCAGGAAATAACTTGGGGACTGCGAGCTCTTTTAAGATCGCTGCAGCTGCTAGGATGACTTCTATACTACGGCATGGGTAACTATCCTGGGTGAGTAAACCCGACTTTATCTGCTGTGAGTCGAAATTGGAGCTGGGTTTTTCGAAGTCACTTTGTGGTCATAGGTGACTGAAAAATTAATCACGCATCATATCATATTCACATGAAATTATTCAGCTATTAATTCATTTCTTTGGAAACTGTGCTCAGCTCACAGTATTATAGCATACTACCATACTCCCGGTACTGATGATCAGATTCATATTTCGAGGTGTGTCAGTTATCGATACCTTCAAGATAATTTGCTGTCCTCACAAGACTCTAAATTACTATATTCTATGCAATTTTGGAAAGCATTACAATGATCTGTAGCTTCATTATGATTTTGTATAGATGGTGTGTATTAAAAGACTGCATTAGGATAATTATACCTTGATTTTTTATTATAATCTCAAAGGTTTGCGTACTTATTTCATATCCTCAGCTTTGATTATTTCGCTTCATGTTAAATGACATGAACGTCAATTGTTAAATTAGTAGCGAATCTCAAATTGCTTCCCATATCAAATGAAGGCGGAGATCTTGAATTATGGTGTAGCAGAATGGGATTTTTGAATGTTGTCACGCGTTTCAACCATTACATGACTACTTTTGGAACCTTTGAATGTGGTTATGAAAGTCTCGCATTGATGCAGATAGCTAATTTTTTTTGGTGTGGGAAAGCATTTGCTAATCAAAAGTACATGTCCTCCCTAACACGAGGGCCTGAAGTGGCGCCCTTCGTCTCTCCTTCCAGCACCTAAACCATCAGGCCCTTTCCTTTTTCGAACTTTTTCGTCCACTCAATTCGAACCTTCTGGTGTATTTCCGATTTGAGATGATTAGAAACCCATTTCAAGTAGGAATTAGCTTCTTCTTTGTTTTCTGGCACGACTTCCTGTGGAGTCTCCAAAAACCGTCGACACTCCCCGAGGAATATCCCAGATACCTCTGTTTTAGCAAATTCGCAGAACTTCTGCTCTTCATCGGTGGTGGCGCAGCCGGGGCATTTGTATTCAATGAAACTCCACTTATTGAACGTTTCGTCCACCTTTGGATCAAATTTAACATAATTCCAGGTGAGGAATTCTCTTTCCACCTCTTGTTTGAATATCTGCCACTGTGGTTGAAGTTCAAGTTGAACAGACGAGGGGATTGTTTCGGAAGCGCTGCATGTTTAACAGGTCAACGTGATTGCGGTGCTGATTTCGGTGCTCTTTGTGATGCTCATTGCATCCGATGACATTGTTCTTGAGTTCGAAAGGAGACGTCTATACAAAACATTAGATTTTTGACTCGTATGATTTAGGGGGTAAGTTGATCATTAGCATGCATACTTTGCGGGTTCTAGGAGGAATAACTTTTATGTGTATGAGAATTGGGCGAGATGTTGTTGATACGAGATATTGCTGATGTTTGTACTGATTGTGGAAGTGGAGGGTGGTTTGGTGTTGAAGTTTTGGAAGAGAAAGAAGAAGAGGAAGAAGGAACAGCGGGAGCTGAAAGCTTTTATACACCCAGAAACCATTCTTGAATGACTATTCGCGCTCATTATGACTTGGAGGAAAAAATAGGTGGCATTAAAGTTGTAATATGACTAGGTAGGAAAATATCACTGGAATTTTGAGTTAAACACGTTGGCTCCCGCCTGTGACTCGCGCCGGAGTTATTTACTTCAGTAATCTCATCACTGAATGTGTCATATCTTTGGTATCTTTATTCGTGGTGCAAATATTTTGTCATACTCCCGAAGCATTGAGGTTATATTGTGAGAGAGTTGAGACATTGAAGCCAAATACATAGCTAGTTCATAATCATATGGTTATATGATCCTTTGTAATTAGATATAAAGAGAGGATTTTGTTTTTCCTTTTTTGAATAATCAATTGTTTTCTATTAATTCTTTTGTATATCAATTATATATAATTTAATTTATTATTCATTCTATTAGTTATATTATTTAAAGTCTCTACAATATAATCTGATCGATTCTTATTTCTATTCCCCTTTGCAGCGTGCTATCAGAACGCACGTATCTCGACCTACCTCTTTCACAATATACGCAAAAGTGTATGAAGTAGGTATGCAGGGTCACAAAATTGAGCCAAGGATAAATATCTGCTTTCACAAATCACTTCCTCGTGACAACACTGTTTTGTTTTTCTTGTTTAGTAAAGTCTCGCATTTATTAGTAACATCAGAAGATTAGTAAGCGCCGGTCATGGCACATCTAAATACACAACCACTTCCCCCAACTTCCGCGCGCCTGCTGTCTGGTTTCCTCTCCTGTGAGGACAACCTTGATCATTATGCTTTTATTGTTACAGCTCTCCACGAGAAAGTCCACGGATTCGGGACCTTTGATAAACATAGAAATCCCCTCCACACTGAATCCCTTATCCAACAAAAAGCTCTCTCTCTTTTCTACTTCTTTCCGCAACTCTTCCCATCTCCTTATGAAATCTTCCGGGTTATCCTCCACATCCCCAAACTTCAGCTTCTCGTCAAACTCAATGATGGGCACTTCGCAGACTGTCTTAATACTATTTGATGTAGACATAGATATGGAAGCGCCCGAACCTTGGACTCTTTTAATCCATCTGACCTATCCTGTGGTACTCCAACTGTTTCCGGTTGATATCATCACTCATGATATCTTTTATGGCGTCGCAATCTTAGGGCGAGCAGCATATGTCCCTCCCGCATGCTGGCATTTGATTTGCTACTGTAACTTGTAGTAGACCATGCATGCTATTTTCCTCAGCTGCACAGTACATTATCATGAGGAGGTCTTCGGCACTGGCTTGTGTGTTGAATTTCACCACACTTACATTTCTTGCGAAAGATATTAGAGAGACATTTTGCGTCAAATGCCATGACCGACATATAGATGTAGGCGGAAACGAAGAATTGAGGAGCGGATTTCGGGGATGAGTCTTGGGTACTACTATAATACTAATCAGGGCTATGTTGTGATGTGGAGGTGTTCAAAAGCTCATCGGCAATATACCGAGATGAAGAGGAATAGTTCCGAACCTCCATGGTTTAGACGAGCTTTTGGGAGTTAGCTTCTTGTCCCGGTGACTATGCTAACTTGGCATAAGATACTTTAAGTAGCCTTGAGTGGTTTGGGCAGAAGATTGTGTTTTTGGGTTTCGGTGTCCGGAACTTGAATATTTTTTGATGTAGAAGATAGAAAGCAAAGAGGTTCAAGAAACGTTTGAAAATCATTATGGATCTATGACTTGAAATGATTCATGCGATGAAGATAAACCTCGAAATTTGAGTGATCATGTCGTGTTAAAGCAAATTCACTTGACCAGGGTTACTGCTGTGCCGCAGGTGCCCACAAAAACATGAAAAGCAATAAATTGTTCCTGAATGTAAGCATATGCCTCAGCTAATCACAAAGATCTCGTCTTACATTTCATCAGGTACTACTAACAGACCGGATCTGTTGAACCGCCCCACCAGGGCCACACTTCCGTGCTTCCACATCTCCTCGTCGCCTCTGTATTTATTTTCAAATCACTCACATTTAATTCACATACATATAGAGCAACCGCTTCCACTTTTGCGCGTTTAACTAAAACCTTCTCAGCCTTCCAACGCGGCTCCTGTCGCAAAATGCTGTCCCTCAACAGCGACTTCGTTGCACGTCTCCCGGGTTGGCGCCCCATTGCCCAGTCTTGCTTGGTGCTGCTTGGCCTTGAAATCGTGAATTTCCTTATCAAGCTGTACCGAATGCGTCGCAAGTTTCAGCGTATGGAAAGTAATGGCCTGGTGAGCTTTTACTAGTCATACTTCTCTTTTCACGATGCTGTATTTGCGTCGCTTTACACTTCAGAAGTTGTGGCTGACAACTTCGTATAGCCAATGCCTCCTCATCACCCCTTGTTCGGCCATTTGAAATTGATTGCTGGAATCATGTCTCAAGTACCAAGTGATGTTCATGGTCACATCCTGCCACATCAGATGAAACTTCTATTTCCTGATTTAGGCCCCATGTTTTACATGGATACCTGGCCCTTTGGCCTTCAATTTTTGGTTGTTGTAGCTCCAGATCCGGCTTATCAGATTACTCAATCACATTCATTGCCCAAATATCATGCGCTGCGTGAATATTTGCGTTCTATGACAGGCGGAAGCGACTTGGTTTCGATGGAAGGTAGCCAATGGAAAAAATGGAGAAATATCTTCAACCCGGGCTTCAGCGGAGGACATCTTATGATACTAGTTCCTGAGATGATGAAAGAGATATCGGTATTCTGCGACATTCTGCGAGAAGCGGCGGTGAAGTCGGAGATCATACTCATGGATCCCTTGACAACGAGGTTAAGTCTAGATATGGTCGGTAGGGTAGCGCTGTAAGTACAATCCTCTGGTATGATGTCATTAGCACACTTTCTAAATTTTGCTAGAGACACACACCTGGATTCTCAAGTCAAGACAAACAGTTTTGTTGCTGCATTGCTCGATCAAAATAGATGGCTATCATTTGGGAACGAAGTAAATCTGATGAAACGTTACCATCCGTTCCGCCCCATAAAAAGATGGTGGAACAATCGTCGAATGGAACAATACATTTGGCGTGAGTTGAATCTGCGCTTCAAAAGTAAACATGGACACGGTAAAGCTACCAAAAACCTTCGCAGTAAGACCATAATCGACCTCGCTCTCGATAATTATCTTGCTAGCAAGCCTCAAAGCAACTCCGTCGACGCTATAGATACCATCTTTCGAGACTCTACCACATCTCAAATAAGGACGTTCGTATTTGCAGGCCACGATACAACGAGCAGTACCATGTGTTATGCCTTTCATCTACTTTCGACTCACCCCAAGGCCCGTCAGCTACTAATTGCTGAGCATGGCCTGATCCTAGGGCCAGACCACAATCAAGCAGCAACAAAAATTCTCGGAGGAGGTTGATCGGATAATAATAAATAATATAATAATAATACTATAATATTATTTATTATAATAGTGGAAGACTTAGTCGTATTTAGCTTAGGAGTGATCGAATATATGAACAATAGAATATTGAAGTCAGAATTATATATATATTGAGTATTGAATTTTTTATCTGCTTATTTTTTCGAAGAATTCTTTGAAGAAGATCTTCGTATTTATAGATTTTAATGAGATTCTACACTATTCTATGATTATAAATAAGATCGATTTAAATCGAATCTTATAGAATCATTTTATATAATAAAAGGAAATAATAACCAATAGTATTCAATCTGAGAATAAGAAAATTCTATATGCTTCCATTTCATTCTATTCCATTATAAATCATTCTGATATGATATATGATCGAAATTTTATATAATAATAAAATTTAATAATATGAAATCATATTATTAATATATCACGTGATCATATAACTATTGGTTCGGTAAATATTATTAAGTGATTTAATAACTTATTAGGAATTCTCACAAAAATCGAACAAGATCCTCATCTTCTAAACCGACTTCCTTACACATTAGCTGTTATAAAGGAAACGTTGCGATTATACCCCCCTGCTTCAACTACTCGTAGTGGTGAGCCAGAATATTTCATTTCAGGACCTAATGGACTCCAATATCCGACGGACGGATTTCTCGTTTGGTCAAATTCGCACGCTGTTCATCGAGATAGTAATTATTGGCCTAATCCAGACGAATTTCTCCCAGAACGCTGGCTTGTTCAAGAAGGAGACTGTCTTTATCCTCCAAAAGATGTTTATCGATCGTTTGAACACAGGCCACGCAATTGTATAGGACAAGAGCTAGCGATGATGGAACTGAAAATTGTCCTTGTTATGACAACAAAAGTCTTTGACATCGAGAGTGTGTACGATGAGTGGGACAGAATGTATCCTAGAGCTGGTCCGAGAACAGTCGATGGAGATAGGGCATACCAGATTCTTTCTGGCGCTGCTCATCCAAGTGATGGTCTTCCATGTCGAGTCACGCTTGTAGCCCACTAATGGTCTTATTAATTGAGTCGCGATAGAAAGAAACACGCTTACAGATCTCCTGCTAATTATCTAAGTCATAATGATGACTTCAGAATATCACGGATTATTTTATTTTATGATGAATCACTTTTCTGGCGAGGTTCCTTCCGAGTTATTTATCTTCAGGGCTTTCACCCATTGGAACTCGGATTTTATTGGATTAGCATATGCATTGCTCTTGATGGATTTCATATATTATCTTTGGTTTCTATCTTGCATACTGTAGGTTTACAAACTGAGGACAATCAATGCCTACTTTTGGTAATAAACCATTTCCTTTGGAAAATCTCGCATTATTTTTACATACAGTCTCAACTGTTTAACTAGTTCTACGCGAACCTTTACTCCTTAAAATGTTTTAGTTCTCATCTGGCGCGCCCTGAACCTAACATCACCCCATGGCTGGTATTGAGGAATCCTCAATCTCGTCCCGTCAACTTGCACATCTTTCCCGTCCTTTAGTTCCCACACTACATTTACCAGATACTCGACAGGCCGATCTGTCACTTCCAGAAAATCCCAATTCGGAACCATTTTGTTGTAGTTATCGCTCGTGACGGAGTTGTCTTTTCTCTTCTCAGCTACCTTGACAAACTCGCCTTCCACCATAAATCCCTTCGCTTCTAGACCGGCCTGAGCTTTAGCAGCTTTCTGATGTATCTCTGTTTGGGCGTCTTGAATAGTGCTCACATACTCATGTAGCAGCCCGGGAATACGTAATGTAGGCAAAAAGGCAGGAGCTTGGCCTGCAAAACGAAACTCCGGTCTCGCAATCATTTCATCGCCACCCAAATTCACGAAATCAGGCTGATGGCGTTCGAGCTCCGTCAAGCCTTCTTGTAACTTTTTAATCCAGACAAGTTTCCTATTAATGCGAATATCCTCATGGCCTTCTCCTATTGGTCTAAATCCCCAACGCCCCAGATTGTTGAAAGTTTCAAAATAAGCCTCAGCAATCATTTTTGCCTCTTTGAACAATGCGTGCTCGATTGAAGTGTTCATGCCATTTGCTTCATTTCAATTGCAATCCATACACACTCTCAGTCGATGTGCTACTTTGATTTCCACGGAATTGCAGTCGTCACAGGCTACTGACACTTTTGATTTCCTCGCTGTGGAACATTCGTGTACTACGATTTCGTCTCTTGCAGAGCGTGAACAATCGAAGGATACCCGGAGATAGGGTGGGTCTGGGTTCGGCATGATGAAGGAGTGTCGGCTATTATCTTGCTGCAAGTGCTCGAAGAGATATGCCTTATGGTTTATCTTTGAATGCATGTCAGTCTTTGACGGATCATAAGAAGGGATTTATATATACATTATCAATTTAGAATAATGATATACAAAAGACTTGGAATTTCGTAGCAACTCCGTGCTCGATGAAGTGTAGTTGAATAACTATATTGCTTCAGCGACCTTCAATAATCACGGATCCACTAGACTTGGAAACACTTACGATATGGGCTTACTAGCCCCCTGGTCTGAGAAAGTGCTTTGTATTGGTGGATCTGTGTGATACAAAGCTATGGTGAAAATGTATCTCGAGTTCCTCTGTTGATAAGAAAATGAAAAGAAAAGAAGAGGAAATGAAAATGATACGGAACTTCAAGATCTTTTATTCTTGTGGAAAGATGACCCCATATAAATCACTGGAATAACCAAGTCATAGTGAATGACATTCATTCATTATGACTCCAAATTTGAGTCAGCCTTATCGGCGGAAAGCGTCACAAGAAGTATAGAATCTTTGGTCATGAAGGAAAAAAACACTATCTAATCTTGCGGCTTTCATGGCTCTTTTCTAGACACCGGATGCTAGATTGATAGTAAATCTCTATCAATTTCAAGATTCATGAAACATGGATGAGGACGTTCCTGCTCCTTTGATTAGACGACATATATTTGTTACTCTTATGCTGTGTTGCGGACCAGCTTCTCGATCTATGCTATTTCCCTCTTTGGCAAGACTGTCGCGTTTCTGTGGGTTATGCAGAACATCTATTCTCATCATCACACCCCTCAAAGGTGGGACCGCAGACATACCGTGAATCTTGTCTGTCCCAAATGGGTAGCAACACCAATGCTCACCGAGGAATTTACCGGACCTCCACCCACAACATATTCCACCAAGGCTACAGTATCACTGGAAGACCTGCTGAAGCCGGAGAAATAGCAAAGTTATCAGCTTATTGTGTAGCTTTGCGATGACGTATGTCAATGGTGTAGGACTGATAGTTGATGCTGGTCTTACACTGGTGATTCATATGGGTGAAGGTGGCTAGGTTTCTGTCTCGCTTCTGTTCGCTGTCTCCGGATAGAAGAAATGTGTGATCGGAATGAAACTCGCGCAAATTACTGCACAGATTATCCAAAACCTCCACTCAAGATTTGCAATCCCTGATGGAGTTACTTCGGCAACCATATAGTTCATGATCTAATTGGTGGCTATGGCTAGAGATGCACCCTTTGTGCGCATCTCAGTGCATTAATTTCAGTGGGATAGAGCCATGGAACTCCTAGAACACCCATGCCAAAAGATGCAAAGAGTGAGACCGCCACAGCTCCATATTGATAGCTATGTGCTGGGTCAGAGACTGTCAAGGCGAGAACGATGGTGATAATGATCCAGCAAGTAGAATATGCGAATGCGGAGAGCATCATCACACGTCGACGACCATATCGCCCAATCACGAAGTAGGCTAAAATAGCGAAAAGAAGGTAGTCGACCGATCCAGCGGCTGCAAGAATGCGTGCTCTAATGAGTAAGCCAATTAGAGATGGAAAAGCCGGTAATGCAATTGGCCATTTGAATGATTACAAGCTTCCCCCGACTTCTTATCTTACTTGTCTTGGCCTGCCAAAGGCCTGCAGTTGCAGTATTCATACCCGTACCTAATCCGACAACCACTCTTCCCATCATCATTTGCGCAACACCATAGCTAGTGGTCTGAATTAGTGCACCTAGGGCGATGATGGTGCTGCCCAAGAGTATTACTCTAGGTCGACCAAGAAAATCGCCAGTCCAGATAGTAGAAAGCGCGCCAAAGAAACAGCCCAGATTGTAGACCGAAGTTGGGGTTCCTTGAACTCTCGTTGGTGGATATCCCATGGTTTGGAGAAAGTTATCACCAACTAACACATTTCCAAAGACACCCTAACACGGTTAGTGCTTTGGCGATCAGTAAAAAATTTGGCAGAATACTTGCTTGGTTGTAACCATAGAAAACCAAAACTGTCGACGCAGCTATGGATATCCATACAGTTAGTGCCTCACCAGAACCTCCAAGGTATTTAGGAGCCATCAAACGAAATAGTGGGGATATAAATATATGTCAAATTTAAAATCTTGCAGATCCTGATGGTCAAAAAGATGAAGAACTTTCGTTGATTTCATACCCGACGCACTTCCATGCTACCCCTCATGTAGCTTTATGCTCGCACACGAACGAAGATGCAAGCTGTCCACCATTACTAGCTGGAGGATTTCGTTAATGGATCATCTTCACACCATGTTTGACAGATATAATTGAAGCCAAGAAAGCGGGACGAGTCATTTTTTTCTCGATCTGGGGTCAGCAAAATCGCGGAGACCCCAGATTGCGGTGGATTCCAGCGGCAAGCAAGCGGGGTCTTTTGAAGGTTCAAAGGTACGTATCCAAGTAGGTTAATTCGTGTCGGAAAACCTTCCCCTTCATGAAGTCATATGACATTTTGGTATTCAATTATGTCCAACCTTCTTGGTGTTGTGTTGTCTTGGGCTAGTTGGTGGTTGGCTGGGATAAAAGTTGGTGGGTGAAATCAAAATACCCAATGTCTACTTTTGCAGGCAGAAAGTATATATAGAACACCTTCCTATATAAGCTTAAATTTGACATGGAAATATCTCAATATAATCAATAAAATCGAGTATTCCTTATAATTCTACTTTACTAATTAAAGATTCGCGCAGAAAAACAAATAAAATTGTTAGAACACGTGACACACACTACACAATAATATATGCTTGATAGCCCGTCCAACAAATATTCGCTTATCTTCAATATACTTCAAAAACTTCACCATATCTAGTATAGATCTACTGGACCTATACCTCTTTGATATCTCAAATAGCCCTACCCGTAAAATCTAAACCAGAATAGGAATGTGATGCAGACTTTCTGGCCGCACGAATATTGAGTTGACCAAAAGCTGAGAGAGGTTCATCAATTCTTCATGATTAGCTCATTAAGCCATTCCGTTTGTGCAGCTTTCGTGCGTCGCATCGTTCCTGCCGTGGAAGCATTTTCCGACCACATAAAATGACCCACGTAAATGCCTCATCCGATCGCAATGTAGTATTATAGGTATGGCAAGATCGCGCTTCTGTCATTCATGCTTTATGCTTAAATATCCTGCTGGAGTACCCTTTACATTCGAGAGGATACAATTATACTTGAGCTCGCGCGAAAATGGCGATGAACGTTCAGTCAAAGACCGCAATTGTCACTGGAGTTGGTTCTGGCATCAATTTTTGTTTTTAAAAATTGCTACTCAGTAGAGGATGTAATGTTGTCATTGCAGATCTAGCTCTGCGTCCAGAAGCACAGGAGTTGATTTCGAAATATTCCGCATCTTCGAATGGAGCGAAAGTCGTGTTCCAGCAAACGGATGTGACAGAATGGGCACAGTTGGAGAGAATGTTCGAAGTAGCAACTGAGCACTTTGGTGGTGCAGATATCGTTTGCCCGGGAGCTGGCATATTTGAACCGGTTTGTTTCCACTTTTCTGGCTTGAAGATAAATGTTAATGAATAGTGCAGCCATTTTTGAATTTCTGGTTCCCTCCCAATACCCCTCCTTCAGTTGATAAAACATCCGAGTCGAGGTACAAAATATTTGACATCAACATCACACATCCAATACGCGCGACCCAAATGGCGATAGAGCATTTTATGAAACGAAAGAAGCCTGGAGTTGTTATTCATATATCCAGTGTTGCCGGCCAAATTCCGTTCTTCCCAAACCCGATGTATGTCGCTTCAAAACATGCCATATCGGGTTTCGTTCGTTCATTGGCACAATTGGAATTTCCCACTCCAGATATCCCAAAAGTACGTGTCAGTGCGGTTGCACCTGGTCTAATCAAGACTCCAATATGGACAGAGCATCCCGAAAAAATGGCATTTCTCCCTGAAGATGATCCGGATAATTCGTATTGGGTAACTCCTGAATTCGTTGCCGAGATGATGCTAGAACTTATCGAAAGTGAAAAGTATCTTGGAGGCACAATTTTAGAAGTTGGAAAAGGAGCGAGGAAAGTGGAGGCTTTCAATGATCCTGGGCCGCCTGTAGAGGAATCAAAAGCAGTCAAGCATGTAGCTCGCGAGATTTTGGAGGCTGACATATGGGCATCTTTGGAGAGGCAACACCGAGACTAAACAGTCACAATGAACTTTTGAGGGCTATCTAGGAGAAGAACAATAGAATTGATTCGACGAACTTTCCGATCAGTTACTAATTTAACTCACACGCTTGTGATAAATTCAGGGCTAGCTGTATGGCGGGTGAAAATGTACTACATTGTCTAGACATTTGCTACACGAGCTGACCTAGGGATATCTAGCGTGATAAAACCGCTTCTCTCATGTGGTAATAATCATATTATGCTGTTCCCATGCTGATCCTTCAATGTGAGGCCAGGAGCCGCCCCATATGGATAAGCCAAGAAATAGTCATGAACTATTCTCAAGTCTTTCAAAGTAACATCAATGCCTCTCTGAAAAGCAACACCCCCTGGTGCGCTAAAAGACATGTCTCCCACCTTCAACACCAAGCTTTGAGGAACAGATACCCCTTCGAAAGCAACAACAAACAGAGGTCCTTTCCAATCATGCTTCATCTTTCCAGCCGTAATGGAATTAACAGACTGCGTCATCTTCGACCCATCAGATCCAAAGTTATCCCGCATGTAAACAGCCAGCGTGTGGCTAATGTTTCGTGCTCGCTCGATTTTCTGCGGCTCGATCAAAAGTTATTCGTAATGCCATCGATCCCCCGGGCCATAAGAGAGAAAGTCATCGACATACGGCGCATCGAAAAGCCCTTCGACGTCAGGAATTTTGGTCTTCTTAAAGTTCACCCAAACTAGTTTTGGGGACATGCTGTCGGGAGGAAAGAGAATGCCAAGTTTGTGAATGGGACTTGGACGTGGAGGCATTGTGGTGATCTTTTTGCAAAGCGTTTTGTGGAGAGGCCAATCTAGGGTTTGGCATGTGGACGAACAGTAGGCGGCGGATTTACAGCGTGCACAGTCTTTTGCTGGGAGATTGCAAATGGTACAGGTCGACGCCGATGGATTTCGTAGGCCAACGTCAGGGCTGGTGGTGGTCGCCATATTTATTGCATATGGAAGGTGATGGAAGAAGAGTTGTGAAGAAGAGTTCTGAAGATGTAGTTAGTAAGAAGATAATATCTAGCCCAAAAGTAATAACTAGCACAAAGATAGAAAAGAAAAAGTAAGTATTGTACCCGTAAGAGATTTTTATATCACTTCTATTCGTTAGGCTTGGGATGCACCGCAAACGAAACAAAATACCCAACACTTGCTTTTATCACTTTGAGATATGATTCATATTTAAAATGAAAGACTTACTATGGATATCTATGCGCGCTCCTTTCAGAGCACAAGGATAGGAACGAATGAAGACTTGAGTTTATTGACCGTTGAACTCAACGATTGCTGGGTTGACGATGTGGATGAGCGGTATGTCACGTTCATTTAAATGTTGGGGTGAATCACGTGATATCGCGCGTCGGAACTTTTAGGCGCGCGAATTGGGCTCTTTTTAAGACCAAACATAACCATCGGGTGATTGCAATTGAAAGACGCGGAATATAGTCAAGATCCTGCGAAACAACTACTACCTTAAATCTGAATTCTTCGTGGAACAATTTCCGGAAAGTGTTTGATAGCGAAAACTTTTACAAGTATTCGAATCCATTCTCAGCTGTATGAGGCATCCTCAAATCGACACTAGTCTTATTGGCATCACAAATCGACCTGTGAGTATCGAAATAGCCACATTATTGACTTTGCACCTATTTCTACCCGTTGCAGAAAGCTAACGACTTTTATGACTAGTTAACAGTTTCCATTTCCTTCTGATTCATAAACCGCGATTTTGTCAAAGTTTCACGCAACTTCAAAGAGATGGTTGTACTCGACAAACTTCCGAATCTGGACGTTACTATCCAATTGAATGGAGCGGAAGTTCAGGAATACAATGATGATGAGGAAGTAGAGGTTGGATCGGGACCGGCTGGCAAATATCAAGCCCTCAGAACAGTGTCCAGATATATTGAAGCCATTGATGGTGGTGAGTTCAGCATTAAATGCTCTGCGTCACCCCAATTCAAGATGGATGCGCCAAATCTCAGAATAGATGTTTTAGTTGACGGCAATCCTTCTCATTCGATATTGTTTAGACCAGGTCAAATAGAACAGCATCGGATAATTGAAGGCCCAACGACTTTCCATCCTTCATCCAAAAATGGCCCAGGACGATGGACACTACGAAAGTTTAGGTTTTCTAAGCTTGATATCTGTACGTTGTCTTAATTTGACAAATCCTTATTCTGTTAATACTTGTGCTAAGATTGCACAGCAAATGAAGAGTCTCGACTCTCGAGCTTAAACAAAGACAAGGCTGAAGCCGAAAAGATTGGTACGATTGAGGTCAGAATCTGGCGAGCATCTGCAGAAACACCAGTAGCACCTCGTCCTCATCCTCATCAACAGAAAACCAGCTCCAATAATAAGTTTCATGAAAAGGCGCTTAAAGGTCAAGCTAAATCCCACAATGTCTCGTAAGTTGGATGATAATCATAATGCACCCATCATCCGACTTATACTTTTAGGTACTCGACAGAAATCCCTATCCCTACTACAAAGGAAGTTCAAGTAACAAAGATCGATGGCAACGACTATCCTGTAGCCATATACAAGTTTAAATACCGGTCTAAAGGTGCAATGCAAAATAGCTGAGTGGGGAATCATTACTAACGTCAATACAGAATCTCTCAAGCAGTTATTGATCATTGAGCGAACTCCTGAGTTAGAGGACAGCCCAACCCCAGACCCAGAACTAGATGTTGATGTCGAGAATTTGACGCCTGCTCAACGGGAACGGCTCAAGGTTTTTCTACGCAATGAAGGTATTGCTGTAGGTAGCCTAATGATATCAACTCCACACATAAGCTGATATTACTGTAGAACCGTTCATCTAACACTCCCGAGAGAAAAATCAAACGCGAGCGGGATAGCGGAGAAGGCAGTTCAGACCAAGCACGGCGAAAGAAGCCTAGAACTACACAGTTCGTTGATCTCACTGCGGATTCTGACGAAGATGGGTAGAAACGGATCCCCATTGCAGATATCTATAATCGCTAGAGATTTCACCTTCATTTTCCTTGTGGCGTTCCGGAGTCGGCCATTGCTGGATCTTTGGTTGATCAGATATACCCTACCTATTTCTTAGGCGCGGGAAGATATTCATCGGGTACAATAGCGCAATGGAGGTAATGGGAGAGATAAATTAATGGCGTCGCGTCAGCGAAGAAATGAATGTATGGCTTCATCTAGTCCGGCGGGCTTTCGTGCGGTGATGTTGAGTTTCTTAGTGTCACAGATCTCAAGCATTAATTTTACAATCTGCCACATTACGCGTTGAATGAATATTGAACTTATGTGCATATATTCTCGGTACCATACAAAAACCACACACTCGGCAATTCATCTACTGCATATACATAAAGTTACGGTATTTTCAAAGATAGGTCGATTTGAAAGCTCTTCATAGGTAACGTATTACCATTCAAACGGGTTCCAAGCTTCCAGCAAAGCCATCTTTCCTCTCGCCGATTCCTCGATCCAAAGATGCTCCGGTTGCCACAAAAATGAAGTAGAAGCATCGCACCGCAGGTTGACGGGCCTGTATGTATTTTCATTCTAGTCATCGCTGTTTAAGTTTAAGGCAAACGAGGAAACTTCTGGATCCCTGTGATGAATAAGGTCTTTGAATACCAAGCGTATTCTTTTCAGATGTGATATCCTAGGTAATGCGTCAATATTAGTTAGTGTACCGTCTACTCCTCCTCATGGCCGCTCCATAGTTAATTTCGTTCAAAGATGATGATGCTGAAATCAATATTATTATATATCGCAGATTTCTCTTCATACCTTCATGCCTTCCGCATAATTGCTTTCACTCAAGCCTGGTGACATGGAAATAAATGTGTATTGTGTATTAATTTTCGTCACTAGTAGATGACTAGATATTTTGCTATGCTTTAGCTAGCTTTATGGCCTAATTATTAAACTTTAGCAATCTCGAGCACCGCTTTTGTGAATACTGATTTATCACCATTAATTTTGGATCCTCCTCGTTCCATAGCTGGTAAAGAGTTGCACAGTACAGACCCTTGTAGCGACGCCCCAGAGTAGCTCGAAAGAAATTGCAAAGATCCGCTCGACTCAATCGGAATCATCTCCTGTCAGATCAATTTCCACACGTTTGCCCTTCCTTGATCGCTTGCTCGCCTTAGGTCCACTGCCACCTTCCTCTCTTTCCCGCTTGATCTTCCTCTCTCCATTGGACTGAGTGCCAGTTCCCTGATAAAGATGAAGTTAGCGCGGGCAGAAACAATCATGGATGGATCATACCATCAAATTTCCCAGAAACTCTTGAAGCTTGGCCTTCTGGGTTGCATCGAGGCTATCAAGATTAAAAGATCCTGAAGCTCCTGAAGCTCCATTCGGAATTGGAGAAGGGGAGGGAAAAGGGGATAGCTCTGGGGTTCTCTCGAGTATCAAGAGAGATTGAAGGGACCCTGCACTTGTTAGCAAAATACGAGGGTGAAAGCGTGATGCTAACTCTTAGACCTGTACTTGAATCGGTAGATGGCAATCGGGTAGTCTTCTCCGTCCAGATAACGCGATGTATATCTTTTCTTCTTCATCACGGCTTGAGGAACTCCTAGTCTAATGCAAGATTACTCGTCAGACTATTCTTACATAGCTTGTGGGCTTTGTGGTATCAGGAGCTGACTCACGTAGTGCCATGTGACATAGCTTGTCCCTTGAGCGCCTTTTCGTGCACTGGTGTTGATGTATCAACTTTGAGTTTTATTTTGAGAGCGGTTTGGCAGGTGCTCGACGGCTCGCACTTTTACGATAGACTTTCACCATGATCTCTCCAACAACGCTCAGTCGGTCTGAATCCTCTTTTATGGATGCTAACTTTGAATCATCGACACCTTCGAGAAAATTAGTGAAAAGGTATATGTATGGCTCACTTGGCAATGACTCCTGACTTACTTGTGATTATGTTGCTGAAAATAAATGGCTTCACGAGGGTTTGCCCATTCTCCGATTCAGTTACGATACCTCCCACCTCCATGGCCCTACCAAGAAAATGAGTCTTTGGGGCTAAAGAATTATGGTTTGGAAATATGGGGTATTTGAAATACACTCTTATTCGTTTGATCGTGAAGAGCACAGCTCAAATTTGCTCATCAATGAAAAAACTTACAGAGGAATGTGTCTCTCGCCACCATATGTTTTACGAACTCGCACTCCATCTACAAAAACAAAGAAGCCAACGGTCGGGGAGTCAAATCTGTATGCTTTGCTTATTTCGAGCTTTATTCTGAAATTTTTGCCGGTTCTCGATTCGATATATTTAGCAACCGTCCTGGAAGCTTGATATTTTTCGACCTCTCCTTCAGGAACAGCCTCAAGCTCATCATCGTCGTACTCTTGAAGAGCTTGCTTATCGACGCACACAGTAACCTTGATTCCAGGAACAGCCTCGAGAATTGCCATGGCTGTGGAACTTTGACTTTCGAATTAATACGACTTCCGATTGATATTGGTCGAGATTTATTCAGTAATGTTGACAAGACGAATATTGTGACGCGTTCGTTTTGTGAGCAGAATTATGTTAGTGAAGGTTTACCACACGACACAAACACACGTAGCCCAGCACCTTTGTGAGATGGAAGGAAGAGGCTGGGAAGATAGTTGTTCACCATAGAAATTTCTCGTGAGGGGAAGTTGAGCGACTGTGATAGCCGTCGCGTGATCACGTGCCTCATGTATCGAAAGTCAATTTGCAAACGAGCGGCAATTTCATTTTCATCTCATTTCACGAACCGGTCTATCATACCTCTAGAATGGAAGTAGAGATTCCATTCGAGCTATATATGAATTTCAACCCCTCATTCGTCTCCACTCAAAAATCAAGCGGTTTTTTCTACTGTAATTATAGAGCACATGTTGTATTTGGGATAATTTTTTTCTTTTTCTACTCTGAGTTTCTTTTATTATTTTTTCTACGCCATTTTATATCTCACACATGGATATAGATCTCTATCCAATCCACCTTTTCGTGTGCAGCAAAGCCGAAACCAAAAGTGCATTTTCCATACAACAAACCCAAACTCCGCACCTAGCGCATATGACACTTATACCTACTTTGTTATTTACGCGAGTACTTTTATATCCACGTAAAACGAATCAATACCATTCCCAGCAGTGTTGAACTCAATCTTTCTTTTCTCTTCTTCACTTCAGTAGCTATTGGATGTCCCGCCACTCCCCACAATTCCAGCATTTGTCCCTACGGCCAACCCATTCAGAATGCCCAGATACTCTAATTCTCCCGCCCTAAAATCCTCCTCAAAGTCTCCTTCCATTATATCTCCACCCGTCCCCTCAAATCCCGTCGTGCGTTCCGCAAACCCCCCATGAATCGACGTGCTTCCCATTACTCCACCCATCCCCGGTGTACTCCCCCTACTCCTCTCCACACCCAA
Source organism: Sclerotinia nivalis (assembly GCA_029531795.1). Taxonomy (NCBI): domain Eukaryota; kingdom Fungi; phylum Ascomycota; class Leotiomycetes; order Helotiales; family Sclerotiniaceae; genus Sclerotinia; species Sclerotinia nivalis. The sequence goes on along the minus strand of JAPEIS010000005.1, from coordinate 1,267,230 downwards.
ACTTGCATTTGCAAAAACTCCTCTAGCAATAATCTTCAATTCCCTTTCTGTTCCCCTCGCGCCCTCCCAAACACCTGCTAATACCTTAGTAGCGCCTAATCCCAATCTTATCCTATCCCTCGCCATCCTCCATTCAGCTGATTCTTTTCCTTCACGTTCACCTCTGTTTCCATCTCCCCTGTCATCATACACATATGCACACGCGCTTAAATTTGCTAGCGTTGCCTTTGTGATTCCACAGATACCTAATGGCGTATGCAATAATATTGGACTTGGGAGTGCATAGAGATTTATAGCAGTTTGAGCCGCTTCGATGGTTTTCTTGGTGTGCAACCAGCGAGTTAGATCTTCGTTGCCGGTTGGGGGAGATGTAGGTGGTGGTGGTGCGCAGCGGGAAATATTCTCGAGAGGCGAATGATAGAGGCGTGAAAGGGGGCGGTGGATAACTACTAGGAGTCTGTGATTATTTGGTTAACGTCATATGTCCACATAAAACTAGCTAATAGAAAGAGATTGACGGGAAATGAACAAAACGTACGTTTGTAACAAATTTTGTGCCTGAAATAACAACTCATCTACTTCCTCGTTCTTATCCACCACCCCTTGTTTTTCCACTGGTAAATGAAGTTTCCAATTAACAAGCATAGCGTCGGCATTGGTAACAGCGGATTCAAGATTCTTGCCTATGATGTCGTGAATACTAAGAATGGTGCCGATGATGCGGACAAGGTCAATGAGGTATGTGAAAGAGGAGAAGATTGGGATTTCGTCTTCGAAATCACGGGAGTCATATTCAGAAAGGGCTCGAGGTCGTGGAATATGCTATAGAGGGTTAGAATTTTTGGCCATGTGCGGGGAGAAGTGTAAGGTGAGTAAAATTACATACTCCACTTTCATATTCGTGATCTTCACAAGGTAGATCTACGTGTGCTTCAACCGCGGATAAGCTAGAATATGTTAACACATGGACATTACAATCGCTCATGCAAGGTCACTTACATAAAACTAGAAGCACAAGCAATACCAGAAAATACACCATCGAGAACATACAGTTCCCAATAGGTTCTCCTCCAGCTTTCGGCTAACACCAGATCTCTTTCTAGTCCAGCAAAAGTTCGGTGATTCATACCGATCTCCAACGCCATACATATATTCCTATCCAAAATGGCACGCGCCTTTCCTCTTTCATCTTCTGCGTGGATGGCAATGGCCAGTAGAAGCAAAGCTTGAACACTAAAGCCATTTTGTGGTAAACTTGGAAGATCTAGTTGGCTTAAAGCTATAGCTCTGAATTCTGCTGATGGGAGATCAGGTGCATAGAGTGATCCAATATATTGCATTACTGGTAGGAGGTTATTAAGGGAGTCTGGATCAGATTTCAGTCTGTTCAGGAAATGATGTTTCGGAATGACATAAGGATGGGCTTTGTGGAAGAAACTATTGAATGTCAGTGATAAGATGCGTTGAGGAGTCTAGATTGACGAACTTGTAGTAAAGATCGATCAATCTTCTTGGGTCCACAGGCTTAGCACTGTTTAGTCGTGAAGAAGAGCTATTAGGGCTCACGGAAGCATCAGAAACTGCGCCAGACCATGATTCATTAGATGAATTTCCAACAAGGCTTCCTGTTGGAGTAGAATATCCTCCTTGCTCTATTCCAACAGAACGTCCTCTGAACTGTTCTTTTGCCGAGTTTCTTTTTCGAGGGGCATTCTTGTCTCGCATGCCTCTTCGTGACTTCGCATAGAAACATGGCTTATCATCTTGCTGACAACGACTGCACGAAGGCATTTCTGCTCCGCATTTTACATGACGACTCCGGCACTATTCAATGATTAGTATACTGAGAGGTAAAATATAGTCTCAACGTACCGGTACACATGCTAACGAGACCCTCATACCACCTCTAGACACGTGGCTTTGGGTCGTGTTTTTATAAGTATTCTGGGCTTCCTGAACCGGCGTTCCAAAGTCAAAGAACATTGCGAGGGGATCTTCCGGGACTATCGGGGATGGAAATGGTGATCCGAATCCCTCAGAATCCATAACTTCTTGGTGATGAGGCGAATGCTCGGGTTCTCGGGTTGTAGAGTATTTCGATGGAGCTACGCGTTTTGAAAGATATAGACTAGATGGAACCTCACAAGTTATAGAGATTGTACTATAGTACGCTGTTTACGAGTTGAGAGTTGGTGTGGCAAGCTGATGACATTGATAAGTAGGCCATGACATATTCTTGAAAATAATTTCATGGTTGAAGAAGATTGGTTGTGTATAATGTGATCCGCGCGAGCTTGAGTTGACCCCTGTTCCACATCCATGTTCTTCTGATGTAAGCAGAGTGAAGCTCATGTCAGCAAAAAGTTCGAGACCAGAAAGAGATTAATCGGCTAGACCAAAATAGATCAGGAAGTCGCAAGAAATAAGTGGTTTTGGGAATTCATGCAATGCATTAAGAAGCAAGCCACCGTGAGCGATTGCCATAAATCTGCATCCGCTATCGCTCCACAAGCCAATCATTCCATTTCTTGTCGTGTTACATTGCATCAAGTATGGAGTGTACCAAACCCAAAGGGGTTTGAGAGAAATAGTAAATCTAGTTGAACAGTGGAAAAGTCCCGGCGATAACTTGGTATCCCCACGGCCGCGGTCGCCGCTCCTAGTAGTCATGGGGTCATTTCTCTATCATGCGATAATGATACGTATGTACTAATGATAACATGGTCTACGAGAATTGGGGATCTAGGGCACAGCCGGATGCGCACTCTAAGACTAAGACTAGGCAGAAACTTTGCCGATAACCAATCATTTCCTCCTTCACTGAGATGAGCTATTAGGGTTGAGACGAACGACATGGGGTTTGCTTTAGGTGACGTAGTCGCGGATTCTCACGAAGCCAATGCGGTAAATACCCATCCATCTTCAACCTATTGAATACAAATTTAATGGAATGAATTTATAGGCTAGAATCAGACCTCTTTGCTAGCTGTTTAAGATTGCAGAGAGTAGTATCTCGTGAGTCTTAGCATGAATAGAATGTAATCCAATCCCAGAGGCTTCTATGATGTCGGAGCCACTTTCGAAACACCTAGAGATACACCATTTGGCAGACCATTAACTTTAAGTAGAATAGACTCCGGAAGTATTCTTCAGCCCCCAGCCCTGCGGCAAGCTCGACGGCGGGGCAGCTGGTGGAAATCCCCAGGGATACTATGCATGACATATAAAGGGTAAGCTCAATGAAGTTTCACTAGCCATCCCGCCAAATTGATGGAGGGGTGTTCTTCAAAATTAACTGTGGAGAGATACAATATTCAGACCACAAAAAGAAAAGTCAAAAGAATCATCAGGCAGCAACACTGTTAGCGGTGAATGTCAGGTCAGCACATTGCAGGTAATGCAGGGACATTGACTGAGTCCGTAGAACGAGGATTCGAAGAACGAGAAGCACTTCAAAAGTGCGGAAAACGAGTAACTGGAGAAAGAAGGTAGAGCATTGCCAGGGAAGAAAACTCTCAAATGGAAACGTAACGAAATATGTAAGATCTTATCTCACGCATTGTGGATTTCTTCTTGTGAGTGGGCTGAGTTCATGGTGATAGAGTGTGTAAATTGGGGTATTGATAGTATGTGGCTGCTTGTACAACGGTCAGCTTACATTCTAGTATTTTAGTAATCATTTTGGTTGTTTGTCATGATCCCAAATTGACCAAAAGACTGGTGATCCATTACAACGATACCCTCGGGTAGGTATTTAGCGGAATTTGATAAACCAATCCAGTGGAATATTCAAATTAAGCTTCTGAAATTGTGAAGGAAGCCCCGAACGGCTGCCCAAGAGATCCTTGACAGTGAGCTTAAGACAAGTTATACATATCAGGATCATGGACAGTTTCGAAGCGCCCTGAACATATGTGTATTGGGTTCTTCTTCGACCCTGGCTATTGGCAATTCAAAAAAGATATGCAAGACAATGGGATAGTAAAGAGCATGGATGAGCCAATCAAACTGTAGACATGAAGGGCGCACAGCGAGTATGTATGTACCGGCGCACGCGTATTCATATGCAGAGAAAGGATTGACACAAACTACCTAGTAGTCACACAGCATTTTGCTGATAGTGGTTCGGGAAAGAAACCAAAATAATGACAATTTTAAGGACTTAAGAAACAAAAACAGAAACGTTCTTTGAACTTTGAGAAACGTGACACGGAAATGACTAATTTGGCAGAGTTCTAGAAATCCACAGGAGCTTCTTCCGCTAATCTAGATTGATCTTAGCGTAAATCCCCTGGAAACGGAAGGTCGGAAAGTACCTCGGCATTCACATCAACACAAGCTTCCAAGTTCAGGACCCCTGCATTCTCACTATTTCACATCAAATCATATCACCTCTCAAGTCATACGAATAAACTTCTAGAGAGCATAGTGAAGATATACATTCGATGCTCTTCCGATGACATCCAACCATTTTATTGTCGCGCAACAGCGCGTTGCCGCTCGTCGTCAAGCTCGTGAAGTAGCTGCCCAAACTCACCTTAATCGTCGACGCAACACCGCCATCTCCCAGCGCGTTTCCTCTCTTCCTTTCCCCTTCTCACGAATAGGTACTGCAGGTCTCACAACATGGGATATGATATCGGGGCGCGAAGGGACTCGTCCTTCTTTTCGAGTCGGTCAAGTCGACGCTGAGTTATTGGATGAGGAGTTATTGGATTTGTTGAAAGGGCAAGTGGGTGAAGGTCTCAAGTATTTCGGAACTCATATACAAGATGATTGGTCTGCGGAGATAATGCTAGCACTAAGAGCTATTCTTTTCAAACTCAGTATTTGGGATCATGATGCTACGTATGGAGCTACATTGCAGAATTTAAAATTCACCGATGCGCGACAATCTGGATCCGTTTTGGTATCTCCATCAAAATGGCAGAAAGGTTTATATGGTCTCTTCACTGTAGGCGGGAAGTATGCCTGGACACGTTGGGAAAATTACCTGGTCGATTCAGACAATGGATATGATACCCCCTCGCCCCTTATTAGTCGACTCTCCCGCATTACAGACCTCTTTACAAACGTCCACTCCACCGCCGCCTTCGCATCCTTTCTCGTATTCCTCGTAAATGGCAGATATCGTACGTTACTGGATCGAATTTTGAGATTGCGACTAGCACCCCCTACCAGCCAGGTCAGTCGGGAAGTATCATTCGAATACCTCAATCGCCAACTTGTCTGGCATGCCTTTACCGAATTTCTCCTTTTCGTCCTCCCGCTTGTGGGAATCTCTCGCTGGCGACGCTTTCTATCACGCTTTTGGAGACGTACGAAATCACTCTTCAATACATCATCCGCCGACGAGCTTTCCAGCAGTTCAAAGAAAGGCGAACTTGCTTTCCTCCCCGAACGTACATGTGCTATTTGTTACCATGATCAAAATGCGTTACAAGCAACGGAAGAAGGAGTTATGGCCGCAGCTGCTAGTACCGGTGTGATTGGAAGTGCGCAAACCGATATCACCAATCCATATGAGACAGTAGAATGCGGTTGTATATATTGCTTTGTATGCATAGCTAGTAAATTGGAAGCAGAGGAGGGTGAGGGCTGGACTTGTTTAAGATGCGGCGAAGAAGTGAAGAGGTGTAGAGCCTGGAGTGGAGATGTAGTTGTTGAAACACGAGCCATAGAAGATAAGGAAGAAAAACCTAGGGCAAGAAAGAGTGTGGAATTCCAGGACGACAGGATGAAGATGAATCCGACATCTTATCCAGAAGATACAATTACAGATCACGATACTAAGAAAAACGAAGACGGAGATTCATCAGATCATGATTCTCAGTTGGGACAGGAAGAAGCATATGATGAAGAAGAAGATCAGGGATTAGAGGAATATGAGGATGAATACGAAGCCGAGTGATTGGATTATAGGCGAGCTTAAAGTTGTGGTTGAAGTTATGGTTTGAGATTTCTTCGTGAGATTTGCGGTTCGCTTGATCTTGATACCAGTAGTGATGAAATGGATGGTGTAATCTGGAGTTTGGGGATTAATGGGAAAATAATAGGATGGGATGGAATGGCATGGAATGGCATGGGATGAGACGCGTTTAGATGTGTTTAAGATGGCACGACGAGATAAATCTATAGAATACGTATAATGAATAGGTTTCATCACAATTCGTTACCTATGGTTCCAAATACATCTTCAGACGATTGTGAATGTATTGCTACTCGCCTGTTTTTGAAAATGAAAATCCAGTCCAACTAGTCTAATTTCGCTCGCTCGTTTGAGATATCTCAACGTGGTAATGCTGTGTTCATATCCCTGGGAACTCATGCGTGGGTATGGGTATCGCGATCCGTTTCTTCCAAACGCCATATCTTTAGTTCATATCTGTCTTTTTTTGCATTTCCATTTTTCATTTCCGTCCGTTTTCGTTTTCGTTTTCGTTTTCGTTTCGTTTCGTTTCGTTTCCATGTACATAACGTCCATCATATTATCGCTGCGCATCATGACCATGTTCCCAGATCCGATATTATTTTCTTCCGAGCTGCCTGCACCGTCGACCCCAAATCCTCCTCGGAAGACTTTCCCCTCAAACCCTCGACTCAAACCTTCGACTCAAACCTCTCCATCTCCACATCCCTCACCTCCACACCCCCCCTATAAAACTCCCCCATCCACCCCATCTTCACCTCCGTAATCCACTTCCTCAACCCCACCAGCCCCTTCACCACGCAAAAAATCACACAAATCCCCACCGCAATCCCAAACACATACGCAGCCACCATCCCATTTCTCGACACCTGCGGATCCAGGAATGAATACACATATTGATGTTTCGTCGCAACCGTTACATAGGCCAATCCCAAATAACACGCCAGGATCACAATGAGCCAGAAGAGATGAATCCAAGGCGGTGGAGCGGTCCGCGTGAGTAGGATTTCGAAGAGCGCGAATAGCGAGTTGAGTCCGTGTTCGGAGACGTTGGACCATGCGGTGAAGCGCTCGGGAAACCAGCCGCTGGGGACGATGCCCCGGAATATAACGCCCCAGTATACGATGGTTACTAAGGGGGGGTAACACATTATGGTGCTGTGGTATAGGGAGTGTAGGGCTTGGAGGGGGCGCGGAAGGCGCGAGAGCAGGGGGGTTCCGCTCCGCGCGTACGTAAAGGTGTGCAGGGCGGAGATGGCAAAGTAGAATGCTAGACCCCAGTAGCAGAGAACTGTGGTTGTGTTAGTTTTTATGTATATGAATTTAGGGGACAGAGTGAACTGTGAACTTACTGGTGAAATATGAGAATTCGAATCGGGCGGCTGCGGTGCCATTGGGTAATCTGGCTATTTCCCAGAAGATCACGAAGAGGAGAACAAAAAATGCATAGAGTGACTATATTGTATCATTATGCCATTAACGATTTGTTTCTCGTATGCACATATTCATCGATATTTTCATTCTTTTCCCCTTCGTCATCAGAGATACTTACGATAATAGCCCTAACGGCAAAAAGAGCCCATGGAGATAACAACCATGAAGTTTCGAACCGATGAGTCGGGTCCCATACATCGGTGCCGAATTTAAATATTTGAAGATTGTTGTTTGTCATGATTGGTGAATTGATGATTGGTATTAGTCGTAGTGTTGAATGAGATACCTTGGCTGTGACGTTATGATTGTTGTACAGGAGCGATGTGCTAAACGATGCTATCGATTGCGCTCGTCCTGTATTGCAATATCGTAACGAATTAATAATGTAAATCAACTCCTTCCCACGAGATATTGATCTCAATTAGATCTTTCTCCGGTGTTTGTCGTAAGATGAAAAGAACGCAATGTCCTCTACAGAATAGGGCGAAAGTAAATCTTCAAGACTTCGAATTTTGCTTCGTGGACCCCCTTGTCGTATAGATGAATCTTGGGGTGCAATGTAGCCTCCACCTTCATCCCTGGAATTGTGACGAGATAGGTACTCAATGCCGATGATAGTGCCGATCGAATGTGGAATGTGGAATGAGATTGGATTTGATATGTATTATAATGCCTAGGTACCTAGTAGCTATTGATTGATGGTGAATATTGGATTATTGTTAAATTGTCAGACAGTTATAAATTTTACAGATGGAGGTAATGAGATGGGAAATGTGTTTTGTGCGAGAGAACTGTTGGAATACTAAATAAATTTTCAAGACTAAATTACCTAGTAGGTTTAAATGGAAATAGTTCAACTACACTACTACTTCGATTAAACCCTTAGAAGTTCATCTGCCCCATACTATCACTACTTTACGGAGTACCTACCATCAAATAGCTAATATAAACTTGGCATTTTCTGTCCTACGACTGTGGGATGATATCAGCGAACTTGTGGGGTTCGATATTGTATTATATTGGAATGATAACCGATTCTTTTCATCTATCGATTAAAGATTTACCAATAGTTCAAAGAAGATATTGGGAATAGACTCTATTCTTGAGACTATTCCGATGTTTTCCCTAATCTGAACCATACAATTAAAATGGCTCTAGAAAAGGTTAAAATGCCACTTACCAAATGAACAATGACGCAGTCATCGTCAAGATGGGTATATCCTAATTGTTGGAGTGCTGCTTGGACAGTTTGCGATGCTTCACCGACTCAGATCGGACGAGTATCTCTGATACATACGTGCGTCTTATTCCACCCTGATCTTTATGTAGGTATTGAGTATATGCCCAATTGTCTTAGGGGATCTTCGTTTTAAAACAGCTTTGCTTCTTTTGCACTGGTCAAAACGAAGCCAAAAGTTTCAGCGCTAAACACAAGGAGCAGAGGATGGTCGACCTAAAAGATAGTGCTTCCGGAAGGAAATGCTTCTTCAGAGCTCAAAAGTTCTCGAAGTCATTGACCCATGATCTTATCCTCTTCGTAAAAAGAATTCCGTAATTTTCACCTCTTCGGCTTCTGCCAATATCGGTAATCCAACCACATATCTGGGTATGATTTTGATTGAATTGAAGCTTCCTTAAGTATCTCATAATGTAGGTTTTCGTATTTAGTGAGGCAATGGAGCTCCAGATCTTCATATCAACTTGCTTGTATTAGGCTTGATCGGTATAAGGAGTTGTGGACATTGACACAGTAATATTCGGTCGGCTTTGAAGAGCGAGATGTGGTCAATGTTTGGCCCTTGATGCCCGTGATGCCCATGATTGCCTGTCAAATCTGGCCCACCACCATCAACCCAATATTGTCGGAGAATAAACGTTCGAATGTCTCGGTTTCTGCTGCGCAATATCGAAAGTTCAATTATTCATTGCCGAGATGAAGGTAGGTGAAAACGAATATTTCAATATCCGAGATGTGATTGAACCCTCAAAATCAAATGGTAGAAGAAATTCGGATAATTTTGTATGAGTACTGATCAGCCATGTAAGTAAGTGAAGACGAATCAGGGGTAGATTACTGTTGACTTTTTCATACCCATCTCCGAAAGGTTATAATCAAAAGGAACTTATTGACTGACTATATGATCTCAGATTCATAGAATGTTAATGAACACCTTCAACCACGATATCACTTTGGCGGTCCATATAAGATTAATCGTATGAAGGATCCAATGAAACTTGCTGTGCCTTTTGTAACTTACATTGATGTGTCCAAGTCCACAGATAGGTAGGCTCAAGGATAAACATTTGGAAACGAATTGGTCCTTGAGATACGACCTTCCTTTTCATCCTCTTACGACTTACGCTTTGTGTCACCTGCCTCTTCACGATTAGACCTTAGAGAGACTCGGTAACGGTTGCAAAATTCTCGAAAAGGCCATTCCAGTGATGTTATAGATAGAAACCAGCATGGATCTTCATCCGAATCCAGTAATATTGTCAAGGATGTAGTCCGGGGACTACCCAAATTAAGACGTCTGTGAATGTCTGTGTACACACATTTTCCAAGTCGGTGGATACTCAGTCACAAAAAGCTTATGGTAGAGTAGGATTTCGTGCCTCCTTTTTCTTGTCATACATGTAAACATACCTCGGCAAGCATTGAATTTTTGTAGTGAAAATGCCAAAGGTAGATAAGGTTCCACAAGTGCATAAGGTGAATAATGGATGTTCGAGAGTAGGACGCGTGGCTATTGAATGAAATCGATGAACTCTATATCCTCTCCTCTTCTCTCCTCCCCTCTCCGCAATTTTCGGTAATCCACGGAGTAAGTACATTGGCGATACAAGACTTACAAATTTGTCGCTCCGTGAATAACGGGGGAAGGGTAAGAGAGGAACGATGTGGCTTAACGTGAGCGTTTGTCGTAAAAGCAAGTCCTCTCATGTCGTCCAATAAACTTCCACGTCAATGCTGAATCTATGAGCAATGAACACAAACTATACAGACTATTTCATTTTTCTCTCTCCGTGAGCACGCACTCACTCACTCGACGTAAGACCCGATTCAATAATATATGGGATACATCGGCTAGGGAGTAAATATTAAATAAATTGTAAATATCATGGATTGACCAGTTTAACCAGTTTGATCTAGATAAATGAACGGTATAGATAAATAGATAGTTTGGGTCCGATCTATTAGAGTAAATACCTCCCTGGTTATCTCAGTATGTGATTCGAGCCAGTGCCAAGTCGTATAATCCAGGGGAACCGTTGAAATGATAGAAGATGATTTTCTCACCATACGAAAATCATTTATTGATTTTCATATTATTATTCCCCCATCAAGAAAGTTAAATCATTCGAGAATCTTGCATTCAAACGGTTTATGTATGAAGCTACCTAACTAAGATCTCTCTCTCCGTCATGGTTTATTGATTTATTGATTTATTCAATTGGAAGAAAATAGCAAACAGGAAAAAAAAAATATCTACTTGAGTACAATATACTAATCCTCATCCCTCCTCTTCCCTCTTACCTCTTCCCCTCCAAGATCTACTTGACTGTTATTGTGTAATATCAACTACTATCAAATGAACGGTTCATCGTGCACAACCAAGTTCATCGAGGGTTTTCTTTTTCCACCACAAGGTCCTTTACTTTTTCCAGTCAAACCCACCCTGTCATCACGGCCATCATAGTCACCTGCCTCTTGTTCCGCTGTGAAAGATACACTCACCTACCTACCATAGGAATACCAACATCAGAAAGAGAAAAGTCAACAGCATCCACCACCCACCATCTACCATCTACCACACCATTCACCATCCCGCCGGTCCTCAAATCTTACATTCCTTGCTCGTCTCCCTTTTACACTATTATTCCTATATCATTATTATTTTTTAGTTAGCGACATCAAAACTTGAAACGAAACCTCCACAATCGAAAATCGAAAAGTCGATCTCATCCCGCGCATGGTCCCCTTGACTCAAAATAAATAATGAAAGGATGAACCTGAATTCAAACTAAAATCTTCTTCGCTTCCCTCAGAGCCTCCTTGTGCGATAACCTTTTCCGCTCCCAACCCGTTTCTTGACGCTACTGCAACAAGTAGACACAGACACCTCCTCTACCGTCTACCCTCTGAAGGGGGAGGGTGGACTAGCTCATTGTATGATTTGGATTGACACAACTGGGAAAGCTTACCGTCTCTATCTTTCTGTATTGCGCGAACCGGAGCCTTTGATCATTCGAGTTGTGGACTTCTAGAAGCCTGTCGTGTACCTCAGTCGTGCGCACTGCATCGAAAAGTATATTACCTCATCTACAATACCAAGAGTCCGGTCAATATTCACATGCAGCTAGGATACGCTCGATTCACTCAATCCATGTAGCACAATCAATTCTTGCATAAGTCTTCAGTAGGCAAGGCAGGCACTAGCAATAATGGCTTTTTACGATTCGTCTTCTGATCAAGATGTCGCTGATGGCTTTCCGATTATTCTCGAACCTGATGATGATTCACTTTTCGAAATGCGAGTAGACGATACGAGGCTAGACAACGATACGATGAAAGAGGTGCACCAAGTCAAAGAAATTAAGAAAGTCAACGAAGTTCCCAAAAATGCCATGGTACCCAAGCATCCAATAAATTCCATGCAAGGTGCCTTTGCAGAGTCGATGCAAGAGGCTAGCGACACAACTCGAACAGCACCCAAAATCGGCGACGCAGCCACCCGACGAAAGATTTTAATCGAACAAGATGTGTCCGAAGATACACATTCTTTACGATGGCAGAGGCAGCCAGGTCAAAAATATCATGAATTGTGGAAGTTGATGGCACAAATATCCTTTGGAATTTATCTACTCCTCAATGGAATCGCCAGAGATGAAGAACAAGTTATGTCGATATTGCAGGGACATGTAAATGAGGTAGATGGATTCTTGGAGATGACGTTAGAGGATTTCGATTTGGCACAAAGCGATATCGAGGAGAGATTAAAGCATTTGAAACTTCCATTGCAGAATATCACCATTTTCGATGCTATGTTGGAAGACCGAGCTTTTAGGTCGCAAATAGTCAGTGGCAATGAACGCATCGAGCATGTTATTACACGTACGGCGGCTGCCATGAAGGACACTCTTCTCGATGCGCAACAAGGAATGGATGCTTGTAAGGAATTCACTATATACTTGGCAGGGCAGAAGGATAATATGACATGGCGACAACAACGACCCAATATGGAAAGAGTCTTTGATGCGATGTGTGGAAATGTGGAAGGTTGGCATAAGGCTTACGTCTCATTACAAACCAAAGGTCATCATCTTGGAGTTGCCCTTGTTCAATTGGGAACTATTGTGGCAGAGATGGATCGGAGAGCTGGTCGTGTAAGTCGAGAGTCGAGGGTAAGCTTATGAAATCCATCATATCATTCTTGGTTAACAATATGTAGTTCAGTATTTCGTCTTCAGTGCAAGCCCAAAGTCCCCCTGTATCTCGCAACCTTCGAGTATCCATGATAAAAGAACTTCCTAGCGATCCAAGCCCTATAGCTCCAGCAATTTCGGCTACATTGCCAGCATTCTCCTTAGTACAAGACCGAGAACGAACACCCGAACCAGAATCCGAGCCAGAATCCGAGCCAGAATCCGAGCCAGAATCCGAGCCAGAACCCGAGCCAGAGCCAGAATCTGAGAGTGAAGCTGAACCTGAACAGGAGCCGTTATATACTCTCAAACCCATCACATATTCACCTCTCCTTCTTCCGACCACATATTCTCCAATTCTTGCACCAACGACTTACTCCCCAACCCTCGCCCCAACAACTTATTCCCCAATGCTCCTCCCGACTACCTACTCTCCAAATCCGTCTCCAAAACCTTCGCCGAAGTTCTCACCCAAGTCTTCACCCAAAACTTCCCCAAAAACTTCTCCAAAAACTTCTACAACAAAAGAAGTCCAGCAAGATGCTTTCCTCAAACCTGTCCCGGAAAGCAAGAGAAAACCATCAATTCGGAAGCGCTTTTCTTTGAAGCGTAAGGAATCTGATACAGAAACTTCGAAATCCCCTCCAAAGTTACTCTCCGCCCCGAAAATTACTTCAGTTGCGGAATCGGTGATAGATCCATCCTTACACTTGAAGCCTAGTTCAGAAGTTCGTCCTCGGGATCGATCGGAGCAGCGACGTGTTGAACCCTTGGATTTATCGGCTGATAGGGCGGAGCGTCAAAGAGAAAAGCAAATTAGAGAGGAGCGCAGCCGAGAACGTCTTAGGGAAGAGCATCGCAGAGAAAAACGTAGTAGAGAGCCAAACAGAGAGGAGCGGAGAAATAAAGATGAAAGGAGCAGAGACCGTAATAATGAAGAACGCAAAAGAGAAGAGCGTAAAGGATCAGGACCTTTGAGTATTCCACGCCGCCCGGAACTAGCCACGGATACACCTCCATCACGTGGAATCGATTCGGCATATTGTTCCGAATCGGATCCTCCCATTGCGATTCGTTCGATACAAGAAACCCTTCCGTCACCATCATTTCAATCTACTATTTCGGCAGTTTCAGCACCAACTTTTAGTCACGAACTTGAGATCCCGGCCATGTTATCAAGAGATTTTATCCCCTCCCCCCACTCGGACAAACAATTCTTTCGTCCGGTTAACGCATCCCCACATTCACCACTGCAAAGACCTTGGACTGCAGCACCGGTGCACCATCACGAACGCGTACCGAGCTCGCTATCAAGATCCATGGCACCGAGTCGCATGGGAATGAGTGTTATGAGCGATATGACCACCGTAACAACGGAAGATGGAAAGAAAGTGAAAAAGAAGAGAAGCGCATTTGGATGGCTGAAAAAGGCATTCAGTCTAAGCGAAGAAGAGAGAGCAGAATATGAAGAAAGGAAAAGGAGACAAGATCCTGATCCATATTATGAAAAAAGACCACCGAGACAATTTTTGGATGGAAAGAGATTACCACAGCCTCAGCCGGATTACAGAGAGCGAGCTTGATGAGCATAGCGAGCGTGCATTTTTCTTCGCAATGTTGTAAAACGATACCCATTCTGCATATGTACTTTTTTGAATTTCTTTTCTTTGTTTTCGATTTTGTTTTCTGCATATCTGATATTGAGATGGAAGAACGCATAGGGAGCGAGGATTCACTGGCTGGAGTTAGCGTAGCAATGATGTTTTGGTTAGGGCCATATATATTGAGCTTATAGGAGAGGTGAAATACGGAGGGGGGGTCTATTGATTGATTGGCTGGATTTATTGATCCTGAGGGAGAGCTCGAGGTGGGACAAGGGGACACGGAGTAAAAAGGGAGATGGTACCCGAGAATAAGAGGACAGACTGCCTCGATACCTATCTAAAATATAAGAGGATAGCCTCAAAATCTTAAAGTAAATATTAATGATAACTTTTTTTCATCAGCTCTGGTGGGATTTTGTGTGGATATCAGTTACTGGAGTAGTTGTACGTGGAATATTCTCTTTTTTTGTTTGTTTACCGCTACCTACTATAGTCTATAGTAGTAGTAAGTGCATTATCTACTTATTATATTAATTAATTCATTATCTCTCCATCTTGAGTATATATTCATCATTCTTTTCTTTTCTTTACCTTGATCTTATCAAATCAAAGAGAAAGAGAAAAAGAAAAGGTAAGAGGAAAAGAAAGAGGAAAAGGGGAAGGAGAAGGAGAAGGAAAGGTTATCTCATTCTAGGGTGCGGAGAAGGAGGATTTGGTTTGGTTTGTGGGATATTTATTGCTTGATGATGATGATGATGATGATGATGGAAGTGAATAGATAAGTGAGTGGGTGGGTATTGAGGGGGGTGTTAGGGGGGGGTTATTGAGAGGGGTTATTAAGGGGGGTATTGAGGGGGGGTATTGTGGTGTAGTATGGTTTATGGTATATGGTATATAGGGGTAGATAGAGTATTGGGATTGGAATTTGATGAATGATGAATGATAAGTAATGAGTGATGAATGATGAATATTAAAACTTTCACATGAATAAAATCAAACTATATATATATGGATTGCCCACAGATCAACGATCAAAGATCATTGAGATATAGCTTTTGGGATTGAGGTATGGTTGGTTGGTCATGGTTATCGTATGTTATTATTTTTGGTTTTAATTTTAATTTTATTTTTGTTATGTATATATATGTGTACATGGATATGGATGGAAGAGAACTATCTAGTAGATGCGCCGTAGAGCTGTATTGTGTACATTGATTGAAATGTGGGACGTAGGATATGGAATGTCTTCGATTGAGAGCTGAGAATATTTGGAGTAACGAATGAGATAGATTTCTGGATATTTTGAACGGATGAATAGACGAATAGAAATCTTAGAATAATACCGGTATAAGAACTTCAAAAGGTGCGGCGTTTAGTGATGTATAAAGAAAATATATAGATGAATATGCGAAGGAAGCCTATAGGCGTTCGGTTCGTGGGTTGTATTTATATTGCATGATGTATGATGATGAAAGGAATAATAATGATGTACTATACCAGATTAAAAAGAACAGGCGAAATCAACTGAATGAATTCCTCCGCAAATTTTCAATATATAGTATCGTATAAATAGCGCTGCAAATATTGCAATGAAGTCGACACACCTGCAACAAAATTATTGATGGAACCTGCATATAGAAGTGGGAGGTTCACAGTGCGTTTGGATATCCAAGCAAGTGATTTGAATTACTGAGTATTGATCAAGTATATGGCAGTAGGAGATGGTAGGTACCTCAGGGGTGTTGAAAAATATTGTCGTTCCTTGACTTTCGCGTTGAAGTTGGTGTATTTGTAGATGACGGGACAGCAAAGATTATTTCCGAGATTAGGAGACACGGACGGCGGTCTTATTACCGTTTTTTTTGAGTTCGTAGGCGGCTAATGTGTATAGTGATATTGATGCAGATATTTGGCGATGAGAATTCGTTTCTTTGCTTCCTGTTCGGATATTCTGCTCCATCTTCTGACTTGACTGTGTTCCTGATCGCTCGGGTGGAGATTTATGTCGAGCTTCCTGGAAGATTTTTGTCTCAATCTATTTTTGATATAATGAGACGCAATTAATACTTGGGGGATCGTTGAGACAAATCCCAAGAGACGCTTGGCGCGTTCGTCATTCACTCTATTGCCCGCTTTTGTGTCTATGATCTATACCTCACTAGGTATATAAAGCACACTCCAAACGTCATTTTCCTGACCATATGACCAATACAATGCCCAGAAGTATTTAAAATGTGCGGGAAGAGTGTCCGGAAAATCTCAATATGGGGAATGACTTTGTGTCAACTGGTTTTCCATGTCAGGATTCCTGGCTGTCATTGGTGGAGACAAATTACTGCGTGTAAATAAACTACTGTTATGAGTATGAAATGAGCATTAAAGTCAGCGATAAATCTTAACGCTAATAATAATTACACTTAGACTTCTGAAGTTATCGACAGCAGAGAATTGAGAGTATGAGACAATAGTTAACTTGATAACTTGATCTGTCTTGGCTTCACTAACTATTCTTGCAGTGTTTTCACTTGTATTTTGGGAAAGCATTTATAAATCAGATTATTGGTGGTTAATGTATCGACTGTGCTGAGAAAGTTGTCGTAGAGGTGACTTTGCGAAATGGGTCTTGATGGTGTGCTTGCATTGTTACCTTATGAACCAACGGGATAAGCAAGCTACATTTCTCACAGAACCTAAACTGAGGCGGATTTCGTTGAAGTGTAGTGAATGACCAACTTTGTCATTTCCCATTCCATACCCATCTACCGTCACAACCTAGTACCGTGGGAGCTATTTCGTGGTTCTGTAAACTAGTGGGATAGGAGATTTTATGATTCGAATGTAGCGAATCAAGAAATACCAGCAATTGAATGCGCTCTATTAAAAGGATTTAAGTTTTCTGTTCCTTGTCTCAGAAACGTATGTATTCAGTCCTTTCTCGTTCTTGAAGAACGTCAAGGCTGCCGAATTGTGCGACAGTGCATGGCTATCACCGGGAAGATAACGCGCAAGAATAGAATTACTAACAATACCCGTATAGCGGTCTTGAGCATAATATATGACAGCGAGTTACAGTGGACAGCACCTCTGTGAGAGTAATGTACGAAGAAACTCACCAGAATATGTAGCAAAGTAACAGGGAAAAAGACGAAGGAAAGGGATATAACAACCTTTTCAGTCGTTTGATTGTCTGACCCCTTTTCCCTGGCCAAGAAGTACAGAATCGGAAATTATATAAGCCGCGGAAATAAAAAACTAGATCTCATATCCCATTCACCCGCAAGCCATTCTTATCAAGGTTGGTTGAAACTCTTCGTTGAATTATCCCTCTTATAGTAGCCTAGGTACTTCCTAACAGAGGGCTGATCAATTCTCGACTGCTGACTTTGAAGTTTGAAACTGTGCATCTTCAAAGTAATTTAAAAAGGATCGGGTCTCCAATCTGATGCTGGTTGTAAACTTAAAATCGGCTGCGAACTGCTTGTTTATGTCTCTCACTTGAGTTTCCACGGCTTCAGTTTCCCCTGGCTACGGTTCCCTCTAATTCTAGTTGTGCTTGACTTAATAGTACGATATGGGCTCAAGGTACTGGTATTCTCCTAACACTTCCAACTAATGCTGAAATGCGGAAACGTTTGAAAAAAGCAATGATAGGGATATATCGACGAAAGTCTTTCTATAGAATGGTAGTATGAATGATATTTCCTAGAAAAATAGATTTACTATGCATTCTTTTCACTTTTTCACAAGGGCTCATCATACCAATTATACCATTTCTTCGAAAGTATGCAGCATCTCTCCTCCTGGATATTCAACATTTCAACAAAGTTGCCCTGATATCCTTGCAATTTGAAAATATCAAAGAGCTTGGTTGCCTTCAACTTATATAGGCTCTTGGAATTCCTACCTAGCTCTAGAACCAATGATTTCTATCCAGTTTTATGAATGAGCTAGACAGTTAGCCACGCAAAACTCGTATTTGAGCAACAGGATTCAATGAAATTGTTTTAACATAACATTTCATGCCTTCATCGAGACAGCAACCTTGATTTAACCCCGTGAGCCTACTATTCAAGACTCAACGAAACTGGCCTCGATTTATGACCATGCAGAGTAGAATTTGCTTCATTGATCCAATCGTGAATTATCCCCGGCGGAGTGTAGTACACCTAGAGACAAAAAAGTGTGGAGTTTGGACAGACTTGGGGAGGATTGTTCTATGGTGTGAATTCACTACTTTTGGCTTCCTGAGAACGTGATGGAACTCGATAAAAATGGTACGAAACCTTTTATTCGCTAATCAAAGTTGCCGGAAACTTCAACGCGGGAGCAAATAACTGGAAAGCTCTCTCAAAATGTAGAAGTTGAGTGTGAGTAATGATGGTGTGTGGAAACTTTGATGATAGGTACTGAAATAGCGATGGGTTTAATATTTGTGGCATCGATGAAGCTAGGTAGGGACAACGATAGTGATACTGATAGTTTTGTAGGGAAAGCTTGACGACCTGTAACTTTTCAATTAGTCGGCTTTAAATCCGTACATGTCTGAATGAGTCTTCTCAAGCTCCACTCTTTCTCGAAAAGAATCGTTGATTATATTTGACAGTGACGTTTTAAGATGCATCCTGCGGCGTCGCATATCCGGTAGATGGCCATATCTGAGTAGGCTTAAGTAAACTATAAATGCTAAACACACGCGATCCTTAATACAAGCTCAATATATGAAAGGTTAAGAAATATAGTTGCCCAAAATGTCTACAGCGCGAACAGATAAGAACCGTGACGTAGAATGTTTTGGTTGATTATGCCAGCCAGACTGTCCCAGAGATAATCGTTCTATATCCATAAAGACAAAATGAAAATGAATAGGTAGCTAACTAGCTGCGAGAGTTTTCGGCATAGAGAACATCAATGAAACTGGAAAAACATTTTGTTATACTTAAAGAAATGATGTAGCTCAGGGCTTGAATTGCACAGCGATCAGGATCAATGGCATTATATATCCTCAACCATTTTGCACCACTCTAAAACAATCGAAACCCCTCACCTTTTCATGCAAACTAACTCGTGCCTACTTCTGTTGGTCGTCGATTGAAAAGATTCGTAATCTCCGGATAACTTCCCTGCCGTGAGTGATTCTGGCAACAGACCGAACAAATAATCATAACTAAGGGACTTCAGAGCCTGCTAATTTTACGCAACCACAAAAGATAACGAGGTACTCCCCGAAACGGTGGATGGTTCTCACAATATGTACTCAAAATCCAAGAATAGAAGATTCATGTGGTATAGGTTGGATCAAATTTTGATGATATGAAGGTTCAACTCTTCTACTCGTCATGGTTTCATGTCCGCTTCTTTAAGGGGGAAAGGGCCACTTGGTGTCCAAGTCACCAGCCTGCATAGAAAGAATGGTGTTGCGGCAACAGTTCTTGAGCTTCAGCATAACAACATCCCCCTTGCGCTGGCTTTATCCATATTGATGATTGGCAGGCTGATGGCGCTTGGTGCGATCGTGTCAAAGTTCGGCCTACGTGCACGTGCGCGTGGATATTGAATTTGTCTTCCTGTGAATCACGCTAATTGTGTTGTGTGAGACTTCCCGGAGGAATGAGCTTTCGATATGCCAATTGACACTTGAGAGTGCATGTTGAACGGCCTGGACTTAGACAGGATATTTGTAGTTATACCAAAAGGTTAAATCGCTTAGGAGAGCCAAGCTTCATGAGCTGTTCTCCATAAGTTTCCTGGCTATGCGGCTTTGGCGATGCAAATGCAAGCTATATATTATGGTAGGTGATTGATAGTGATATTGCTTTCATCTCCATGGAAGATTGATACCAGTGTAGACAAACATTCGGTAGACACAGGAGAGAAGATAAGAAATTGTGCTAGAAATCCATTTAAGACGTGCTGCATCAAATAAAATGTACGCTGCACATTCAAAGATTTTAAATGATACGTCTTTTCCAAGTTATCATGGAGTCACGGATCATGTGATCGCGAATTAGAGCCACGATGTGGCGCTAAGCATAGTTATCAGCCACATTATTCGGAGATCGATCAGTGCATCTTTTTCCAAACAAATGATTTTATTCCATCCTAGCCAACACCAGCAAATTCGCTCCTATGAAGGAAGACGTGTGATCAATCTCCCCGTCTGTACTAACAAGTGATTTGATTTTGAAAACATGAGACTCGAGAGGCGCGATACCGAGGCAAACATTCTAACAGTAACAGCCAACGATTTCAAAAGTTTCCAACGCTCAAATTAAATATCGAAGTGGCATCGTCCGAACGACACCTGCAAGTGGAGTCAAAAGAATAAGATCCCACCGATACAATAATAGACTGGATCTGTATTTTGTGGAATGATTTCCGTTGCATGGCTTCTCTCTCGTCATTGAACCTTCTCTACTTCTAGATTAAAGATCATGGCAGCTTGGCCATCTCAAGCCATGAAATTCAAATCTTCTCTGCACTTTTGACGCCACGCTTTTTCCAGATAGATAGCTTTCATCCTGTTCGAAAGGAGCGGGGTTTTACAATCTCTCCCTTTTTGGCAAAGCAGAGCAAAGAAATATTTTATCCAGGGAAAACAACGGATGGATGAGCAACTTTCCGATTATCCTAAACCTTGCAAACTCCATCCTATCAATTGAAGCCCCTGTCAAAAGTCACGGATTCCCGCCGTGGTCCACCAGATCGATCCTTTTGAAAGTTCAGATGGAAACGCGCTCTACAATATCCACGTATGGCCAACGAATGGAAGAACGTTTTACCACGCCCACTAATCAATCAAATCCTTATGATAACAAATCTCTTTTCCTTCTTTTCCTTTAATTTCCTAAATAGACTCGAATCATGTCATCAATCTCATTAGATGCTTGATTTGACTAGAGTGTCGAAAGGAAATCCAATCCATTGTGCATGAATTACGATGACGAAGAATGTGGCTTGTATGACCTTCGTCGCTTGGTTTGCTCAATTGCGGTGGAATATCCATAAATATGTTCTTTTTGTTTTTTTTTGGTTGTGAAACCACGATATAAGTCAAGTTTTTACTTGCAGGAACTTCATCCCGGGATGAGTTTGCTGTCTTTTCAGATGGATGTTTGAAATATAGGCCAAATATGGAATCCGAGTGGGTCAATACACCCACAAAGCTCCGGCTCCCCTTAACCAGGAAAAAATAGACCTTTGAAACGTCAGAATAAGCGAAAGAAAGTTTTTGAAACGCGGGAACAAGGGTTGTCCTATCAAAGTTGTCTAGATGACGACCCATCCAATTTACCCCTCAATATAAATTCATCTGATAACAGCGGCATGGCGTACTTTTCCTCTTTTGATCCAGTTCTAAATGTTACCAAGTAGATAGACGACAGAAAACGAAACAAACGAAAGAGAGGGATTAGGAATCTCAATCCATCCAGCATGTAAGATCTTACCAGATTTTACCAGGACAGTGCGCACAGTCCAGATTCAAATAGATGAACTTGACGAATGAAGCCTTTTTAAGCCATTGATGGCGGGGTTCATTATGATGGATTCAACAAGAATAAGAGTATTTCGAGCTTTTTGAAGTACAAAAGGCTCCATCTGCGCAACAGTCGAATCTGCATTCTGTAAGGCAGGAA
Organism: Sclerotinia nivalis; assembly: GCA_029531795.1. Classification (NCBI taxonomy): domain Eukaryota; kingdom Fungi; phylum Ascomycota; class Leotiomycetes; order Helotiales; family Sclerotiniaceae; genus Sclerotinia; species Sclerotinia nivalis. The sequence continues at coordinate 1,245,202 of JAPEIS010000005.1, read as the reverse complement.
CTTTTTCTTTCTTTCTCCTCCATTCCTTCTCTTATGCACTCTTTTGACCTGTTACCTTGACGGTATACATTCGTTTTTGAAATCATTCTTTTCAACTCTCGTTTCCAGGTCTGGTGACCATTTTTCGAAAGTAACAATATCATATCACATTTATTCAAATACAACTACCACAAGGAACAAATCTAAAATCTCAAAATGCGCACTTCTTTACTAGCCCTTGGTTTTACCGCCAGAGCTCTTGCTCAAACAGCTACTTCATATGTGGATGCCAACACTGGTATCACATTTCAAGGTGCTACGGACACCACTGGATTCAAGTTTGGTATGGCCATGGAGGCCAATGCCACGTCTGACTTCATCGGTCAAATCGTAAGGATACATTCATTCCATGATCACTGCACAGGAAACTAAAAGCAATTAGGTCTTTCCAAGCACAGCTGGTTCAGGATATGGAGGTGTTTCATTAACTGGTGATATGGTTGGCAGTATGTTGATTGTCGCCTGGCCTAGTGGAACTGATGTTATCGCATCGTTGCGTGAGACTAGTGGATATACTTCTCCAGGTGCCTACGCAAACATCACGGCACAGTTATTGCCAATTGCGAATGGTACCTTTGTCAACTCGACTCATATGTCATACACTTTCCTTTGCCAGGCTTGCATTGGAAACACTTATACCATGGCTGCTGGTGCTAGCCAAGTCATCGTTGGATGGGCTCTTGGTAACGGCACTGTCACAAATGCTGCATCTGCTACTGATGCGACTTTCACCTACCACGGTACTGGATTTGGTGATTTCGGTATTGAAACCGCCAGTGCTGCGAACGGTAACTACGCCACATGGGCTGCCATGGCTAGCACTGTCACCGCCAGCAACACAACCGCATCTAACACCACCAAAATTTGTTCAAACAATGCCGTGTCCACTTCTAACTCAACCTACGACTATATCATCGCAGGTGCCGGCCCAGCGGGTATCATCGTCGCAGAGCGTCTCGCAGAGAGCGGTGCATCTGTCTTGATGTTGGAAAGAGGAAATGTTTCCACTTATGCTAGTGGTGGTAGAGCCACCGTCTCATGGAACGACACCGTTACCCAATATGATGTTCCTTCCATGGCATACTATCTCACAACCGCCCCTGTCAGTGATGAATACTGCACAGACACTGCTTCAATGGCTGGATGTCTTCTTGGAGGTGGAACTATGGTCAATGCACTGATGTTCGTCCGCCCACAAAAAGCTGATTTCGATGACAAATGGCCAACCGGATGGAAATGGACCGATGTCAGTGCATCCGCCGATAGACTTTACGAGCGTAATCCAGGTACTACCAACCCTACTGCGAACTCTCAACGATACGATCAAAGCGCATGGAACGTTCTCTCTTCATTCTTGGGCGGTCTTGGATGGTCCGAAGTTGATGCTATCGAATCACCAAACGAGAAGACTCAAGTTTACTCTCATCCACCATGGGATATCCAAGATGGTCTCCGTGCTGGCCCAGTCAAGTCTTACTACCCTCTTGCTACTGCTATGACCAACTTCAAGGCCCAATTCAATACCATGGTTGTTAGAGGTATCCGAAGCACTACCAACAGCACCACGTTCTCTGGTGTTGAAGTTGAAAACTCCAGCACTGGTGTCCGTCAAATCATTAACCTCAATGCAGGTGGTAAGCTCATCCTCGCTAGTGGAGCCATGTCTACTCCCCGTATCTTGATTAACAGTGGTATTGGTCCAACTGATCAGATCACCACCGTTAAAAATGGAAGCAGCTGTGTTACCCTGCCAGTCGAATCTGACTGGATCAACCTCCCGGTTGGAAAGAACCTCAAGGACCATCCAATCTTTACCCTTACTTTCAACATCACCGGTTCCATGGCTAGCAACTCCACCTCCATGATGTCGACTGCTTTCACCTCTCCAAGCACCACCAACGTTGATCTATTCGCCCAACAAAGCGGCCCACTCGTTCAATCCGGTCAAAGATTAAACTTCTGGACATCCCTCAACACCACTAACGGCACCAAATACTTCCAAGGAACCTGTAACTCCCCCGCTGAAGGTCAAGTTCGCATCAAGCTCTACCTTACCCACGGTTTGACATCTACCGGCGTCCTCGGAATCACCAGCGCCGGCGCTACAGAATTCACCACTAACCCATGGATGAACACCGCTGACGATCAATCCGCCATCAGGACCATGATCGACTACTTCCTCAACGCCGCTGAGAACAGCACTATTCTTGAACCCACTGATAGCACTATTACTGGTGCTTCTTTGGTCGCTGCTGGTACTTACGTTACTGGTGATCATTTTACCGGTACTGCTATGATGGGTGAAACCAATGATGGATCTTTGGTCGTTGATACCGATACCAAGGTTTGGGGAACAGATAACCTTTTCGTTGTGGATGCTTCTATCCATCCTGATGTGCCCACTGGTAATACTCAGGCTATTGTTATGGTTGCTGCTGAGCACGCTGCGCAGAAGATCTTGGCGTTGAGTGGAAAGACTATTTCTTCTACCAACGCCACTACTGCTTCTTATCCATCTGGTAGCAATAGCACTTCTCCGGGGTCAGCAGTCTCAGGAGCTACTACATCTGCTTCCTCGGCGGCTGCTAGCGCTGTCGCTGGTGATGATGATGATGATGATGATGATGACACCTGCCCATTCGGCTATGAACTTGATGAATAGAGTACTATGAAAATTTACAGCGTTCCGAAAAAAAAGAAAAGGAAGGAGGAGAAACTGATTCTTTGTATATATCTACATAGCTCTTGATAGCGTCGTTGCGATTCATGTATAAATTTTACACACACACGTTCATATAGCTGATTTTGCGAGCATTTTTTAGTTATGGCAATTTTTGCGTTGAATTTAGTACCAACGATGGAGTTGTTATTCGATCCGATCTCTAATACTTTGTGATTTTTGGATTTAGAAAAATACGGAAAAAAATACAGTATAAAATAGTACCAAGCTTCGCCAGTTCCAAGAAGACTTCCACCCAGGCTTTCTCCGTCGCAATCGCGCCAAATCACATGTCATTCTTCGTTAAACGCACGATCAATTGATCTGGAGAACTTGTCAAAAAGAACTGTACTTTAACCCCTTCCGACGACGAAACCACTTCCAGTTCCAGTTCCATCCCCTCTCCCCCCGCACCCTCCCTCCCAAAAATAAACATCCTAAACATCCTTCATCTGCACATAATCATGATTCCTCACAATCTTATCATTCTCCCACCACATCAACGTACAACCCACCAATTTCTTCAACTCCGCCTCTTCCTTCTCCAATCGCTCCCCTGTTTCAGGAGAAATAGCGGGTTTGCATGTGATTTCCCATTCCCAGGCTGTGAAATCTTTGTGTCCGTGCACGGAGAGGGTGGTGATGGTTAGGTCGTGGAAATTGCTGAAGGTGTTTGAGTAGTGGGAGGCGACTTCAGAAAGACCCATTAGTTGGCGATTGGATGTGCCTAGGGGTTGTTAGTGGATCTTGGGGACTGGGGTTGCGAGTGGGCGGAAAGGAAATGACAGATTGGGGCGAGGACGCACTGAAGTCTGAGTAGACAAAGTTGTCTGGGTGGTAGTATTTCATGATGGCTTCGGTGTCTCCCTTCCTGTAGGCTTTGATGTAGCCATCTAGACGTTTCATAATGTGATCATGGTCGCCATGTTTCTTGTGCTGTACGTGAAGGGGGTGGTCATGGTCGCCATGTTTCTTGTGCTGTACGTCAAGGGGGTGGTCATGGTGAGGCGCCATTTTGATTCACTTTAGAAAAACAGTGTTGTGAAAGTTGTCGAAAAGTTTTGACTACCTTGTTGGAAAAAAAAAGAGGTAGAAATTGCAAACGTATTTAAGTCGAATCAAGTAGGTAGCGAGAGGTCGCCGAAAGCAGAAATATAATTTTGTGCCTCATTAAGTAAGTGGGTTTTGCGAAGGAGTGGTATTAAATGCTGCAAACACCCAACAAATTTCCCACCCATGAATCTTCCTTTCGGATCTGAAGATCGTTATTCGCATCCCACCATTCCTTGCTTTTTTTATTCTTCACTCAACCTAATCACAGTTTATTGGCCAATGGCTGATGGCGGTTAGGCGAGCATCCGATGGGGCAGCCAAGCGAAGCCTTTCAAGGTTGATGAAACAGTATTTTCTGAATTTATGCACCACCTTCTCAATTCATCCTTATCTGTTCTCATCATCATGGTTGACAAGCCGCTGAGCAGTGGGCTCGAGCGGGGTCGAAGCTCTTTTTATGTCAAATATTTGAATGTTGATTGGGTGATAGTGAAGATTAACTAGGGGGCGTATGCGATCGGTTTACCAAATGTATTTTCCCAAGATTGTGGCCAAAATGTAATATGCATCATCTTTTCTATTCGTTACCTTCCCATAGGCTAAGTGAACTGCAGGTTGAAGTGGGGTTCAAGGTATCGATCCATGCAATAGTGGAGGTTTCTGCTGTGGGGAAGAGATGAGAAGTGGGTTGAAGCTCAGTATGTAAACGCACACCATTTCGCAACATTTGTTAGAAGCTAAAATCATCTGTTGGGTTCTATCTTCGCTTCTCCCAACAATCATGACAGTCTCCATGTCAAATTCCTCTCCCGAAAGGTCATGCGGAGATGACGGGCCGCTTCCCCCTGCTCTGCTGATTGGGGATAATAACGCCGCCGCGCAAGCGGCTGCAAGTCATGCTCTTGCAGATATCTTGGATCCTCAAAACTATGATTTTGAGCTAGAGCCCGCTGGAACTGATAATGAGGCAGCAATTAATAATGACCCATCCTCTATCAACGATGAAGATGGACCACTCCTTTTCGCGTTGATGCTTGGCCAAAACAACAAATCCGCGGCCGCTGATAAAGCCATCCCTGATACTTTGGATACTGGGAATTTTGCCCTTGAGCTGGCATCTGCTGAAACGAATGATGAAGAAGCAATAGGTAATGATTTATTATCTATCAACGACGAAGATGGACCACTTCTCTTCGCATTGATGCTTACCAACCAGAACAATAACAACAAATGCCGGGATGAGCCCGGCGTAAAAGCTGGCTCTATTCCCGATACCTTGAATCCTACGAATATCGCTCTCGAGCTGAAGTGCCCTGCGCAGGATGATAATGTGAACGGCGTTTCGAGATCCTTTGACAAAGGAGATGGCCACTCAGTATCTCTCAACGAAAATCATCACTCTGAAGATGCTATCACGGAGGCCATTCCCGAAGTTTTGGAGATGGAAACTCAATTACTGGAGTTACACTCTACCGGGGACGCTATCACCGGGGCCATTCCCGATGTCCTAGAGATGAAAACTCAATTACTAGAATTGCATTCTCCTGGAAATACCATTACCCACGGCATCCCCGTTATTTTGAAGTTAAATTCTCAAGCGCAAGCAGCCCAAATATCAGCCTTGCTTCAAGGTCAATCAATTCCCGTAGCCATATCTACGAAAAACACCGTGGAAAAAAGCACTCCAAAAACATCTAATAGAGCTCCAATTATCGGCTCCATAATGCAGTCCAGACCCCATGTCGCTCCCGATGAGTCCAAAAATGGTGGTTTAAGCAACGAGCAACTACAATTCTGGAGAGAAAATGGGTATCTCGTCATCCCAAATGCATTACCAAGCGACCAAAAAGATCTCTTACTCAAAACTGTCCATGAATCAGCAGAAGCCCTTGCTGGCGGTGGCGAGCGAGTACAGAAACATTCGTATCTCCCAGGACAGAAATCCTACGTGCATCCGTGCGGTCGAGCAATAGCCGCCTTAAGCGACTGTAAGTTTGCACACACTCTAATTCTCTGATCCATTAATCAAACTAACACACCCACCAAGATGCCTTCAACCCCGCCGTCGAACCCCTCAAACGCATCCAGCGTATCGGCTGCGGTATCCACCGTGTCCTGCCCTCATTCCGCAAAACAATCCTCAGTCCCTTCCACTCCACGCTCGCCAAATCCCTAGGCTACAGGGATCCCCGCATAATCCAAAGTCTCATTATAGTCAAAGCCGCCGAAATAGGTGCGCGCGTTGTTCCTCACCAAGATGGCTGTTCGGGTTTCACGGACCCATCTTCGTGCACTACATTCTGGTATGCGCTTGAAGATTGCTCGGTGGAAAATGGTTGTTTGGCTGTGGCTCCGGGGAGTCATCGTGTACAACCCATTAGGAGACGTTGTAAGAATGTGGATGGAAGACCGAAGTTTGTGGATTTGGAACGGCCGGTTTATGCGGAGATTGAGGGGGTGGATGATTCGACTTTGCCGAGAAAAAATGAAAATGGAGAGTTTGAATATAAGAAGTTGGAGGTGAAAGCGGGGACTTTGATCTTGATGCATGGGAATCTGATGCATACGAGTGAAGCGAATCGAAGTAGCAAGAGTCGTGTTGCGTTCAATTTTGGGGTTGTGGAGGGTGAACATGAGTGGTTGAAGGATAATTATTTGCGGCCTTATGAAGGCACGACGGAGTTTGAGAAATTGTGAAACTTGTTGGATAGCTTATCTTTCACATGTCAAATTAATTATGAACAATTTGATCAACACCTGTGATGCGAAGAACTCTTAAAAGTGTTTGCATTGACCAACCACTTCAATATATTCCTCGCCTCGTTGCATCTTTCCTCGCCTAACTCCTTTCCCCTTTCTCATCTTGCACCTTGCGCCTTTCAACTCTAACATCTTCCATCTATCTAATCGTCTTAATCACAGCACCCGGTTCTTCCTTCTAATCATCCCCCCCAATCCCCAACCCCAAAAACGTCAAAAGCGCAACATTCATCCCGGCAACCACAAACCAAAGCAACCAACCCACCCCGGTGACTACCCACCCATTAGCCAAACTAACCGTTGCCCCACCCTCAGCCTCTCCATTCTCCCCCCTATCCGCATTCCTCAATTCTCTCTCCATACCGCCGACCCCACCTACATCAATCACTTCATTCCCTCCGACCTCCACCCCAACCCTCATAAACCTCTCCGCACTCGTATACCAAACCAACGGCGCCGTAACAAAAATCAACGAAACAGACAACACCACATTCCCCACCATCAAAGCCTTCGCCAAGCCCCTCTGTCCCGCCGCCGCAGCAATAACCACAGCCGGAACAATCGAAATACACCTCGTAACCAATCTCCTTACGAACGGCGATAAACGCCAATCCATTGCGCCCTCACAAATAAGTTGACCCGCCATCGTCGCGACAATCCCCGCACTAATTCCCGAGAAGAGTAACCCTACTGCGAAAATTGTTCCTGCTGCTTGTCCGATTGTGTCTACGAAAAGTTGATACATGCCTGGTAAATCGGCATTTTGGTTTTCTTCAGAGAGACTTGCAGCTGCGACGATTAGGATGGCGGAATTAACAAAATTGGCTACGATGAAAAGAGTTATGCAAAGTTCGGCAATCGTGTAGGACATGCAGGATTTGATAGCAGAGAGGGTTGGTCGATAGAGCATGATCGCGAATCTGGCGTTGGATGTACGAGCTTCGTGGTATTTTTCATTTTTATGGTCGAATTTACGCATACGGGCTTGGACGAGACCAGATCCGAGATAGATTGTATGAGGCATGATATTTCCACCTAAAATAGCGCAAGATTGGAAGAGCCTAATGGTATCTGATTAGTATTGGATGAAGAATGGAGTAGAAGTGCTCACCCCTGACCCACGAATATCGTTTTAGAGGGAAGTAGACCCTTGAAGACTTCATTCGCGGGAGCCGTAATAAAAGAAAGTTCTATACAGAACATGATGAAAATAGCCACGACGAATAATGAGATAAACATTTCAAAAATTCGTAGACGTCGTACAGACCCATCTGGTTTGTAAAATAATAAGATGAAAAGAGTGTCTGAAACCGAGATCACACATCCGGCTATTAGAGTGATCTTAGGATTGAGTAAATTGAGGGCAATGGCTGTCCCGATCACCTGAATTAGAAGTAAGATTTCCGTGTGTATGATTGGATGAGGATAGAGCGAGAAGATAAATACCTGTCCGATATCAGTACATATAATTGCACCCTCTGCGAGAATCCACAAAGCAATATTCAACCAAGGATGTAAATGAGCTCTGTTCATCTGAGCTAAATCCATACCAGTTACACATCCTAGCTTCGTTGAGAGTGCCTGCCTTTCCATTAGAAAATCTCCTGTCCCGACTTTCTATCTATTGAACAGAACTCACCTGTAAGAAAACAGCTACAAGATTAGAAAATGCCACTGCACAAAGTAGTTTATACTCAAATTTTGCACCTGCTGTTAGGTCTGACTGGTAGTTATCAGGATCGATATATGCTACGCTAATGATAGCGCCGGGGCCAGTGAACTTGGCGAACTTCCATAGCAATTCTGCTACTCGTCGTGCATATCGCAGAGGGAGATGCGTTTGGGAGGAATTTGAACTTGAGGAAGAATCTTGAGGTTCATTGTCGACCACAACAATGATGCTAGGTTTCTTCTCAACGGAATGTTTTGACTTGAGACTGCAGTTTGTAGGTTCGGCTAAAGAAATGTGAATCCCGGGTTGGTCCATACTTGATTCTTTGAGAACTACTCGTGAGGAGGGCATCCCTTATATCCTCGAAGCACAGAAGAGCCATGTCTCTGGATTGTTCATTTTGACATCAAATTACCAAAAAAATTCGAATGATACCCACGTCTGTCATCCCAAAGGCTTCATTAGGCCAACGCAATTGCAATTGAATTATCCGATCACTGGATAAATGTATCACTGTGATGTGTGGTAGGACAAAATTGCCAATTCCTTCAGCTCAATTACACATTCTGCCGTTGCGAGCCGCACTCCCCTTTTCCTTGCTCCCTTTGAATGCGTGAACATGTGATGAACATCCATCACTGGATGAATGCTATGCGGTGCAACTTTGGGCTATGGCTTCCTTGTAATGTGACGAAGGTGAAGAAAAATGGAAACATTGTGCCGTTCTTTCAGGCAGAAGTAGACTTGCATTCCCACCCGTCTAGCTGTCTCGTGCCGAAAATTCTATCATTTGTTACCAAAGTAGCACCTAGGCATGCCTGAAATTGACTCCATTAGATAGAGAATGTTATAGCGTCGATTTCATATAAATGAAGATCACTTCCGAACCATCAAGAACTCAAACGCCAAAAACGCCAAATATAAGCCCGCCAATCCCCAACCCACCGATCTTCGACCCCCCGCGAATACAACTCCGCAAAGTATTACACTAGACCCCCACATACAAGCCACCTCAAAAATCCCCACGCTCTCTTTTAAAGCCTCTAAATCACCAGCAAGAAACAAAACGCCTGCGCAAAGTGTTAATAGGAAGATGTTTGAACCAGTTGTGTTCGCTACGATGATTCCTCCCTGTCTTCTCTTCCCGGAGAGTATGGCGACAAGCTTTTCCGGAAGAGTCGTCGCGATGGAAAGGATAGTGGTGCCAAGAACATTAGTGGATAGGGAAAGTGACGTTGCGAGAGACGTAAGACTATGAGATAGAATATATCCGGAGAGGGAAAGAGCAAGAAGACCTAATATGAGGTGTACGCTATGGTACAGAGTTGAATGGGGTGTCTTCCGCTGAGTTTTAAAATTATTGTTCAAACTGATTTCCTCGTTTTCCTCATCGGAAAGTTCTCGCCGTGGAAGGTTTTCATAATCATCGTGATTCCGTGACATGGTTTGCAATCTAGTGCTACCTGAGCGCATGGAAAAACGTGACTTTTCAAAAGGAGTTTCATCAAAGTCCGTTTCATCTGAAGAAGTATCACTATCACTGTCCGAGTCATCCTCTGGTGCTGCCATGATGCCTTTATATATTGCATATGCTATGGAGGCGACATATATTCCAAAGGCAGCGATAAGCATCGCTCCTACCATTCTTTCCATAAATTCGAAGAAAAGGACAAATATCGAAAAGAGGGTAGTAATGACAAGAAGAATCGCGGTATAAATCTTTGAGCTCTTGTCAAAAGTAATAGAGGTGGGAGAAAAGATGAGACCTAGAGAGAATGCACCTAGGATATTTGAAATGGATGACCCAATGATATTACCAATTGCGAGTGAAGATTGATGTTGTGAGATGGCGGCTACAACCACGATGAGCTATTGATGTCAGTTTTCTCATACTAAATCAATGGACATTTTCACGTACTTCTTCCCATTCTGCCCCTGACGTGAGCAACGCAATTAATGTTGGTGATACATTCAATCGAGCTGCCACTTTGGCGGTATTATGAATGAACTTGTCGGCGCCACATTCAAGGACAAAGAGTCCACTGATGAAAGCTGCAATATTAAAAGCTATATCATCGAATTGTGCCATAGTTTTGGATGTTGAAATGTCCGTTGTCGTTTAATCAAGAGAACAGAATGGGGGAGGTAGAAAAACCGGGGAATGGGAAGAAGGCAATTGTAAATATTTCCTTGAATAGGATGGATTAAGAAACGAGATTTTCCATGCTGTGTGAACCCAGCTCGAGAATAAACGCATCTCATAGCCGGCAACAGCCTACAGGAATAGATAGGAGAATACTTTGATAGGACTCAAAATATTGAAGCGGATGGGTACCGACAGATTCTGCGCGACGATGTACCACATACAGATACAGGAAGCCGTTGCAAGTCCCCTAGGGAGTTAAAGTTATATGATCGTAACATTCTATATTGTACAGCATAATATGTACGACCTTTAGTTACTTGATATTGAGATGGACCAGTTACTCCGATTGTCTCAATATCTGAGCCTGTTTGAACAAAGGCCTTTATCATGAAAAGACGAATTGAACCCATATAACCAAGGAGACTCCGTCATTAAAACCCCCTAATTGTCCAGTACCCAATCCGTAATTCCCAACTCTCTTTTTACACAATCATCCTTTGAAGACGAGAGCTTTTCTGCACCAACCGGGGACCAGATTACCCTCTGAATCATCGTCCCTCACAAAAGCTTACACCACCCTAAACACCCGCTTCTACAGCTGGCATATGTAAACTCCAATCAATCTCTGCATCCTCTCCATGTCTCTCCTTCAACCATTCATTCGTCTTCTTGAAATGTTCACATTCGAAGAATCCTCTGCTCGCACTCAACGGACTAGGATGTACACTCATCAAAACACAATGTTTCTTTTTATCCACCTTCGCGACTCTTTTCCCTGCAGGACTTCCCCATGCTAGAAACACCACTCCTTTTGTTCTCTTAAGAGCAACTGTATCTATGACCTTTTGGGTAAATTTCTCCCAGCCATGGTTTGCGTGGGAATTGGCTTGGTGAGCTCGAACAGTAAGACAGGTATTTAAGAGAAGGATACCGCGGTCTGCCCATGGAGTGAGGAGACCACCGTTATTTGGAGGGGGTTTGAAGTCTGGATAGTCTTTTGCGAGGGCTTTGAAGATATTTTTAAGGGACGGTGGAGCCGGTGTAGGAGCGCGGACGGAGAAACAGAGACCATGGGCTTGGTTGAAGTTATGGTACGGATCTTGGCCGATGATTACGGCTTTGACAGTGTTGAAAGGTGTATGTCTTGACCTATTTATTCGCTATGATTAGTTACTTGTCACTGTGGTTCAATAGAAATATGTAGATGATGTAAAGTTAAAGATCGGATAAAGGAACAGATGTAAATACCAAGAATAAACATCCTCCATAGGAGGAAATATCTTATCTTTGCCCTCTAATTCCTTCTTCAAAAACTTCTTTAATTCCAGAAATTCTTTCCCCATAATCTCATCTTTTAACACCGCCAGCCAGCTCTCATGAAGTGTCTCAATCTCCAATTTCAACAAATCTTTCTGTTCTTCTGTCAATGTAGCTACCCATTTCTCCTTATTAAATTTGAATGTTGCTGGAGCTGGCGCAACAGTATCCGTAGAGGTGCCAGTGACTTTGGTAGTTGAAGAAACGGTTTTTGGTGGACCAAAGAATGAGGTAATTGATCCGTTTGCTTTAGGCTTTTTGGCATCATTTGTAGAATTTGTGGTGGCTTTGCGTTTGAGAGACATGATAGGGATTGGAGTAAATGGACGATTGGGAAAGAGGAGTAGTAAAGACACTTTTATAGAAGGTATTGTACTATAAAATATCATGAGCAGAGAGTGAGCTTTATGCGAATCTGAGTGTTGTGGTCTGTTGAATATCCCAACTCTATGATGATGGGTTCGCGTCGAGAGCCTTCGACGCGTGAAGTTACTTTACCGGGGTACGCGCTCTCTCAGCCAAACGAAAGCCTGGGTAATTAAGTAGATAGCAGTCAGGACGTTAGCCACATGCAGTCCTCACCAAATCACTAGAATCATGATATGAAATTGCTTCGCTTTGTTTTCAAGCTTTGGATATATTAAGGCTATCGTAGTGATCTTATTTTCTATGATCTCTAATATTATACAAAATTCCAGAAACCCGCTCAAAATCGCTGTGCTTCTAAACACCTAGGACTGGTGGTATTACATTTCCGTGTTTCCTTTTATGCGCCCAAACCAACCAAAAAGAGGGGAGATTTTGTTCTATCACTCGAATCTTCGCTTCCGTTCCGTTTTCTCATTCACACTCCTGAATGCTCTTTTCCCTACTTCATAACAACTGATCATAATTGCACATGCTGGAGCAACCTTTAAAGTCCTGGCTACCCATCCTTTCCATAGGCCGCCAATACCCTCTTCTTTGAAGATGTGCATAAGAAACCTTGGCATAGATTGCTCTTCAGGAGCCAAGACCTTTTCAACTCCAACAGGTGTTTTCCCTGGCTCCTGAAAAATTTGTCTTCGGGTTTTTCCAACATCGAAGGGCATAGTCAAAATGGAAGCAACAGCTCCGGATGTCGCTCCAGCGACAAAACTATCGAGGAATGTCGCTGTGTGCTTTTCTCGACTTTGTGATCTGGTACGTATTTGACCTCTAGAAGTGTTCTTGTCATATGTTCTTCCTCGACTCCGCTCTCGTGCATCTGTCAATGCCCCTCTAACGGATTCATAACCCCACCAGTAAATTCCAGAAAATGGAACATCCCTCCAAAGCGTTAAAGTTAATCCTCGCCACAAAGAGGTATATCCGTGAAGTGAAACCATTTCACCAACGCTCTTCACGGTTTCCGAAAAATGTGCACCACCAATTGCTTGACTAGCTTGCATTCTTGTTCTAAACATTTCGATTGGACTGACGACTGCAGCAGCTATGGTCCTAGCAGAGGCGCCGGCAGCAAGAGGGGCGTAATTGTCCTGGAACATTCGATTGATGGGACTTTGGTTGTTAAATCGTAGCCAATCGTATCCGGTAAAATAGATAATATTCGAAGGAACCGTCATAACCAAAGTAGGCGATAATCCTCGCCATAAAGTTGTGATCCCTTCATTTCGCGCAATCTTTCGCATCCCATCAAAAGTCGAATTGAAGGTTTTTCTTTTTGTTTCTTCCACGGCACATCCAACGCCCTCCATTGCGCTAATTCTGGGCGCAGCCATACAACCGTCACTCGTTGCGCTGCCTGTGAAGAAAACTTCTCGGCAACATGCTGTTATTCCTAGATTTGGTGGAAGTGTGCTGAAAGTCTGAGGGGATGCCATAGCGGCTTTTCGAATCGCTGATAGGGGAGATTGAGAAGGTTGTGACTGTAGACGAACTCTAACAACATCTAGAGGAGTTACTATAAATAAACAAAAGTGTTAGTATGAGTTGAATGTTTGGAGGTCCTCTAGACATTGAAAGGGTTTATGGGCTTCAAATTCCGGTGGCGTACATACCTAATAGTGATGTTAATAGACTTCCAGACATTGCTGAGATCATCTTTTGAGATGCTGTGATATCAATATCAATATCCTCATTGTCGCCCGTCATAGCTACAGTTCCTGATTCTCCAGGTATCAGGTCATCTCCGTGTATTCTATCATGTCCTGAATGTTCCGATTCAAAAGTTGTTGAGATTTGGTCACCCACGGGTGCAGGGCGACTATCCCAAAGGCCGGACATAAAAGTTTTTGTTTAGGTGGAATGACGTCGAATTGACGAGTAATTTTGAGTGTTTGCTAAGTAGGTATGGTATGTAAGGTATGTGTGTGGTATGTATGGAAAAGGAAAGAAATCATTTACGCCGTTGAATCATTTACGTTTGTGTTTGTATATCTTCCAAAAAGAGGGGAAATATTCTACTTGATCATCACGATGTAAATTAAAATAGTAAGTCCATTTTCTTACAGCCATGGAATCGAATAGTCCGAAAACTTTATAGTCCGAAAACTTTAAACTAGTAGCTTTAACTTCCACTACCGCTCACGATCTTAAGAGTTCTCCACCGATCAAAGAAAAATTGGGAAGAAGGAACCGAGCGATAACGGATCTTGCGGCGATAAGAGGAATTAGAATTATGTCAGCGGCAATCGATAAAGTTGTCGCGTCAAGGCCGAGGACTTAATTATAATCAATATTTACTTCTGATTATCTGATTATGGATAATACGGTGAATATTCCCTAAATTATATTCCTCTCAATCAATCACCCTCACCTAATACACCGTAACATCTATCACTTCAAATTGTACATTATGGAAGATTCAAACCCCGAGTTAGAAACATTCCGCAAGCAATGGCAGGAAGAAGTGACCAAAAAGGCAAACACGGCCCAGAGGCTCCCAGTTCCAGCTATTCAGGTAGCAGGGCCTTCTAATTTTTCACGAAAGCTTCCACGGACAAAGCATATTTATGAAAATTCCAAACCCACAGAAGAAGATAATATAGTTGAACCTCAAGCCTTGCACTTTGATGGACCAAGTGGCGCCGCTGAGGCAGTGGAAGATGATGGATTTGACCCATATGGTAAGAAGACTGGCAATCATGAGCCACAATCAGCTTTGGAGCATTATGAAAAAGCGGTAGAGAGGGAAGGTCAAGGTAGTTTGGGAGAGAGTCTTGATCTCTACCGCAAAGCATTTCGAGTACGTTTAGTCTCAACTGAACAGAATTCACAAGACTCCTACTGACAATCATAAGCTTGACGATCAAGTTGATCGAAAGTATAAGAACAAATATTTTCCACCATCTGCCTTTCCGCCGAAACCTACAAATACAAATCCATCGAATGCCTCTGCCACAGTACCTAACACCGCACACCACTCACTAGATGGGCCCCCACCAACTATTAAGCAATTGTTAGAAAGCTTCTCAGATTTATCAATTGAACCTGTACCACCTGAGATTGAGGGAGCACCCGCTCCTCCATGTCCAATTGCAGATTTACCAGATGAAATACTCATACAAATATTCAAGGAAGTAGCAATTCGAGATGTGGCAGAGCTTGCACGACTCTCTCAAGTATGCAAACGCATGGCCTACCTGGCAGCCACGGGAGAACAAATCTGGAAACGAATATGTTTTGGCTCCGAGTTTGGGTTTGGGGCAATGCACTAT
Organism: Sclerotinia nivalis; assembly: GCA_029531795.1. Classification (NCBI taxonomy): domain Eukaryota; kingdom Fungi; phylum Ascomycota; class Leotiomycetes; order Helotiales; family Sclerotiniaceae; genus Sclerotinia; species Sclerotinia nivalis. The sequence continues at coordinate 1,229,798 of JAPEIS010000005.1, read as the reverse complement.
CAATGGCAAACAGAGGTTACAGGAGAGGTCCTCGACATTGAGCCTCAACTGCTCTTGCCTTCACAAGCAACAGATGAAGAATCCACCCCATCAGTACCCCTCAGCAATGATACCATAACTCACTCCCTACTCCAATCAACATATTCTTCATCTTGGAGACAGATGTTTCGTCTCCGTCCGCGCATCCGTTTCAATGGCTGCTATATAAGCACCGTGAACTATATTCGGCCCGGCCAAGCGTCCCCTTCAGCAATAGCTTGGAATTCTCCAGTTCACATTGTGACCTACTACCGCTACCTTCGCTTTTATCGCGATGGAACATTAATTTCTCTTTTAACCACCACCGAACCCAGCGAAGTCGTTCACCACCTGACTAAAGAGCTTCTTGAATACCACAGGAGGAACCAATCTTCCCACCTACCTTCTTCAGTGATGGCCGACGCTCGCCGCGGCCGCTGGCACCTGTCCTCTCTCAACGAATTTCCTTCTGCAGAGTCAGATATCGAGCCTTCTTCGAAAGCTGGGGGATCAGAAGGAACACTATATGTGGAAACCGAAGGGGTTCATGAAAAATATTTTTACAGGATGGAGTTGAAGATGACTAGTGCAGGAAAGACGGTCAAAAATAACAAGTTGACTTGGAATTGTTTCTGGAATTATAATCGATTGACGGATGATTGGGGAGAGTTTACATTGAGGAATGATAAGGCTTTCTTTTGGAGTAGAGTGAAGAGTTATGGGTTAGGCGCTTGATGACGTTAGATCTTAGGATATTAGCAGCAAGAGGTAGTAAGACCTTCACTCGGGGAGATTGGATACATATCATTTCATTGGCTTTTGCCAACGCCTTGACGGAGTAGAATATGTCTGTAATCCATCTTCGTCCAATACGATTCGGCAACATGATGGCGCCGAAGATGTCAAGCGCACATGATATGATTTCAGGAGGGAGTTGAGAATACCAGGCGGCAATTAGACGTTGCGTTGATCCCGAATGTGGTCTAACCAATACAAGATGCTGATATTTCTATATAACATGACCGGGAATGAGTAATGATTACGATCCTAAAGATAAACAGAATAGAATATGTATATTAGACAGAAAACGACAATGCTTTAGACTATATTTGAGATCTCAATTGGTTCTTCGATGTCCAGCTCTTACAAGAAGCAAGCAACCTATAAGTCAAGAAGTTTCATACCAATGCCCAGCTAATGTTTAGAAATATCAAATCCCCAAAAGTCTGGAACCCTAAACAAAAACACCGTGCTTTATCCACACACAACCAATAATCTCCGAACCATCGCCGGATAAAGGAATCACGTGTCGCTATGACTCCACGCTGCCCCTCCAAAGGCCCACTAATGGCATAGTCACAAAAGTGGCCAAAAAGAGTCATCGAATCTGTTTAAGAACTGTAATGGCGAGCAAGTTGCCTGAGACGGCGTTATTTTTGAAATCTACAACCACAGGTCATATAGCTCGTTCAATTTACTCGGCTCACATATCCCGTTCCGCTCGCGAAACCACATTCCTCCACGCAACCCAAACAAGGACCTTCTCCCTTTTTTCCAGAACAACCGAGCCCTTGAAAAATTTCAACCATCAATACCATCTGGCCTCAACCTCCAGACGTCAAGTCCAATTCAATACCCGAAATTTCTCCAGCTCACCACATCTCTCTTTTGCAAAGAAATCAACAAAAGCAGTCAAGATGGTTAAGGAAGATGAATATATCCTGACTCTCTCATGCCCTGACCGTCCTGGTATCGTCCACGCCGTCACGGGATTTCTCACCCAGCATAATCTCAATATTGTCGATTCGCAACAATTTGGTGATCCAACCAGCCTGCGTTTCTTCATGAGAGTGCATTTCGCACCTTCTGCCTCTCCTTCTTCTTCTTCAGAAGCCGAGACTCAGAAGTTGAATGTGGAAGAATTGAAGGGAGCTTTTGAGACGATCGCTCAAGACATGAGTATGGATTTCCAACTCGATTCTTTGGCCAAGAAACCTCGAGTTTTGATCATGGTTTCCAAAATCGGTCATTGTCTTAATGATTTACTCTTTCGTCAAAGTATTTCGCAGTTGGGTATTGAAGTCCCACTTATCGTATCCAATCATCCGGATTTCGAACCATTGGCCAACACCTACAAGATTCCATTCCATCATCTCCCCGTCACCGCCGCCACAAAAGCCGAGCAGGAATCTAAAATTTTGGAGTTGGTCAAGGAGAACAATATCGATTTGATCGTCCTGGCTCGCTACATGCAGGTTCTTTCCCCAACATTGTGTACGGCGATGAGCGGAAAGATTATTAATATTCATCATTCTTTCCTCCCGTCGTTTAAGGGCGCCAAACCTTATCATCAGGCGTATGATAGGGGTGTCAAGATTATTGGGGCCACGGCACATTTTGTCACGAGTGATTTGGATGAGGGTCCTATTATTGAACAGAATGTTGTGAGGGTGGGGCATGGACTTAGTCCCAAGGAATTGACGGTTGAGGGAAGTAATGTGGAGAGTAATGTTTTGGCGACGGCGGTTAAGTGGGTTACGGAACGGAGGGTTTTGTTGAATGGGCATAAGACGGTGGTTTTTAACTAGGTGTTTGGTTGGGTTTGTTGTTGGGGAAGGGCGCGGATGGAATGGGTGAGGAGATGTTGTATACGGAGTATATAGGAGAAATTAAAGCGGAAAATAAAAGTTTACTTACTTGCTTATTATATATATAGTGTAGAAATTGGAATTTCGTATCGTTCACTCATAGTAAAACCGGATTCTCACTTGGTGGATATATTTCTCTTTCAGCACTACATCTCCTTCTCCTTCCCCTTCTTCTCAATACCAATACCACTACCCATCCATGTCCTTCCCTAGCTCTCCAGCTCCTTTCTACCCTCCAAACACAATCAATCCATCACAATCCATTACAATATATTGACTATTACTATCTACCTACCTACCTATACATACGAAAGTAATATATCTATCCACACACCAGCCTCCAGTCTCCAATATCGTATTATATTTTTAACTTTAAGAAAATTATAAATAGAGATATTTGTAATTTAAATGTTAGATTTATTGTATTTATCTAGTAGGATGTGGATAGTAGGATATGGATAGTAGGATAGTAGGATAGTAGATAGGTATAGGTAGGATATGGATAGTGGATAGGTATAGGTAGGATATGAATAGTAGATAGGTATAGGTAGGATATGAATAGTGAGATATGGGTAGTAGATAGGTATAGTAAGATATAGATAGTAGGATATGGATAGTAAGATATGGGTATGATATGGATAGTAGAAAGGTATAGTAGAGTAGAGTAGATAGTAGAGTATAGAAAGTTGATGAGAATGAGGATGAGGATGAAAATGAAAAGGAGGAAAAAGGGAGAAGAAGGGGAGTTTGTTTCTTTTCTTTTGTTATCTCTTTTGGGGTTTTTTGAGAGGGGGGATGGTGATGATGACAAAATAGATATGGGTAGGTTTAGTATAGTATAGTATAGTAGAGTAATAGAGTAATATATTAGAGTAATAGAGTAATAGAGTAATAGAGTAATAGAGTAATAGAGTATAAAAAGTTGATCAGATTATGAACGAGAATGAAAAAGGGGGGAGAAGGGGAAATTTTGTTTCTTTTCTTTCTTTTCTGCTCTTTCTACCGGTATACTTTTGATGAGATAATGATGTACGGAGTTGTCGATATCTATCTACCTAGTAGATATATATATATCGAATATTGCATATAGCATATTGTATAACGAATACCGAATATCGAATATAGCATAATGTATAACGAATACCGAATATCGAATATCGAATATAGCATATTACCTTCCCCCAATACTTATTTTAAGAAATATCATAAGATTATAAGATTATAAACTATAAATTATAAATTATAAAATTCACAATTCATGCGCTAGACTTGAAGTCCTGCCGCGCCTTGTAGATTCGACTCCACCGCATGAAGATCTTGATCTCTTGATGGATACTAGGAGTAGGGAATAGATATTAGATAAATAAGTAAATATGTACAGAGTGGGTAAGTAAGTAAGTAAAGTCAAAAAGAAAAGAAATTTTTGGTTTTCAGCTCGATATGAGGTTACTGATTTGTAGTTGGGTGGTCTTAATTCACATGATTGATAGATAGATCAGCGTTTTATGATTTGAAGCTCTCTGATATTAAGAATCGGAAGCTTGATGTATGATACGCGTACAGAGTACATTTCGTCTGAAGAATTAATAAGGATAGCGGGTTTGGTGCATAGAATGTATGAAATGCAAGTCTGCTGCATGAATATGAATAGTACCTAGGTAGGGCAGGCATATAAGGTTTGAAATCCATGCCCATGATTGATTCATTTGCAAGTCGTTGATGGGCTCGTGCGTGGTATGTGGTATTTGGACTCTGTATGTGGTGTAGTTTTGGTGTACTAAGAACTTAGATCTAGTGGGGTGGGCTGATGGTGGGGATGGTTGTACGGAGTATATGAATGAATGAATATAATATGCTAATGTATGGAATTGATGTGTGCAAAGGTAAGTTAAGTACCTACCTACCTATCTACCTAGTAATCGAACGATTTTATAGGAGTGAATTATAAGGCTGATATAGGTAATCCAATTCTGTATATTGCATCATAGGTATATTATATGAATTGCATACATATAGCAGATGACGATGTTTGAACAAGCTTGAATCCTTGATGACCTAACCTCTTCACCTGGGCAAGTAAACTTCCCACTTACATGCGTTGGCAAAGGCACCTCACATGCGGGACTTGAGTCGACATGGGTGTCACACAGTTGGGATGAAAAATTGTTGGTTGACTGATCTCATAGGGTTATCCAAGGCTGTGGCGGAGACTTCTTTTATATATAGAATGGGGTTTTATACATCACAAGTACGAAAAGATACCTAGTAGTCGTTCACGAGGATGGGAAATGTGATCTGGAATTGCATTCATTGTTCATTGTGCTGATTTTGGATAGGAGGAGATCAGCGGTTTCAATAGAGATCTTTACCTAGGTACGAGTAATTGATTTCTTTTGACGATGGCTAGCTGGGAATTGTTAACTATTATGTTGAGTATTTGAGTTTTTGTTCTGGTGGTCTTCAATACATGATCATAATTGAGAATGATTATAACTCCATTGATGTAATTGTTAAATCTTCATCCTTCTTCGATCTTGAATAGGATAAGTAGGAGTAGAATATTGAAGTGATATGACATCAATCATAGTAAATGGAACTGCATCATTCATTGAGATCTTCCTTCCTCCATACCAAGATCCTTAGCCTTGGCATTGATTTATCTACTTACTAGGTATTTAACTACATCCACTAAATACTACAGTAGGTATCTTTTGTATCTAAAACCACCTATATAGCACCGAGTATTTGTATAACATTTAATCCATATAAAATGATCAACACGAACAATCAACAATCCTTTTGAATACAGCCAGCCAGATTCCCAATATTCGAGCCATGATGTCACCCTTTAAAATGATATACGGCGTAGAATCTTCGCGATATCTTCGCGATAGACAACGAGGGCGAATGAAATATAAAAATCTGAATAGAATCAAAACACACCATACGAATTTCTTATCCTAAGCTAACTGATGGAATACCGTTGGCCGAGACTTTCACCGATACCTAACAGGCTAGCTAACATCCTAGGTGGTAGAACGCACGGATCATTCAACCCAATGAATGACCCCATCCCCTGAAATTTAAATTGATTGATAGATAGATTGATTGATAGAAATTTAACTATCGGGCATTTTTACTTTACTAACCCTCAGCTTGGTCGGTCTATTTGGTCCAAAAAAGTTAACTATTAAGAATCCCCTTTAATTTTTATCCCATCTTCAATTTCACAAATTTGATTGATTGATCGATTGATTGATTTGATTGAGAGAGGAAATCATATCAGCCCATTCAATTGATTCATACATTTTTAAAACTAAAGAAAAAGATATTCCCCCTCCCGCGCGAAAAAAAAAACGTGGTTGGAGAATTAAAGACAAACTCATACTGTACTCACTCTCTCTCTCACACTCACTCACTCACTCACTCACTCACTCACTCACTCACTCACTCACACACTCTCTCTCATTCATTCATTCATTAAAATTATTTCATCCACTCATTTCTGTCTTCAAATTCACAATACAGCGTCTGTTAAAAGCGACCCATTCTTCAATTTCTTCTATCCACCCTACCTACCATCTTTCCCTCTAATTAAATTCTTATCCGACGGAGCGCGAATCTGATACAAGAAATACATCATATCTGATCCATCCACTAAAATTTCAAGCAACATATTCGACTTTCGAATGTATTTCACGTAGCTAATAAGAATTTCATGGTCTGCGATATCGATAATTATCTCGACACTTTCTCGCAATCATGCCGAGTTTCTTCTCAAGGTTAAAGGGTAAAGATGGCCCAACGAAAGCTTCCAAGAAGAAGGGAGGACTTGATGATCTTAGTGATCAAGCACCAGCGAAGCCAACATGGACAGATGCATGGACAAGAACCATTGTAGAACCAGAAGAGATTCAAGAACTGGTGAGGGGATGTACCGTGGAATTAAAATCAAGAGGTATGAGATGATTCAAAATTGATATCATTCCGTTATCGATTATGCACGAAGCCTAGGAAGGATTTACTATGGATTTCTTGATGTTACACATGCTAATTCGTTTTTTGGTCAATGCAGCTTTGGACACGCCATTCCTTCTACTTCCATTCCGACCTACCTCAGATCCGAGCGCGGCAAGAACGTTCATTAGGAATTTCTTCGATAAGAGACAATTGAGTCGGGAGATGTTGGCCCAAGAATTAAGACTCACGGAACCTATGGTGAGCGGCTAGATCGAGTTCTAGAGCAGGATCAATAACTGATATCAATTAGGTGCTATGTAGTGTGCTTAAATGGTGTTGGAGTCGAATGGTTGGTGGTGTAGTTTCTTGGGACGCATATGAACTATTTAAAGTTGGAGAGCATGGTAGGAAATTTGGACTCAAAGAGAAGAAAATCATGGCTAACTCTAGCAGACTCAAATTATGCCCGAGACGCGTTTGTGACTTTTATACCTTTGAGTGTAGAATCTGATGCGAGAAGAGATATCATTTTTGATTTCTTTGACCTCTTATCAGCAATTGCAGCACATGGAAAATTAAATGGTTTAGCTGGACGCAAATTATCAAGATATGCGGGATGGTGGGCTTTCGATCAAGTTGATACAGGTAATGGATTTGAAGGCGGGTATAAAGGATGGTCAACGTGGGTAATATTGTCTGAAAGGTTAAACAAATGTGCTAACAATATATAGTGCGGCTGATGCTGCAAGTCATCTATTCTTCGCCTATCTTCGATCACTCTCCCCCAAATCCGTTAGAGGTATGAGCGGTATATCTAAATTGCCCATGTCCCTACAGAAGCTTGTCCAAGAAACAGAATACCCACCAGAACATCCTTCGTTACTACAACAATCTACTACCAAAGTGGTAATGATAGTGAATTCTGTTTCACCTACACCATTTGCATTATTACGAAGAGCGAATCACTTTCAATATCGAGACGATGACCGCGCTTTACAGCGATTCTCGGAGTACGAGGATCCCGTAAGGGCTTTAACTGATGAATGTCGTCGTGTTTTGAGATCAATTTCTTCTACAAATCAGTCCCAAGTATCTAATTCTCAAGACTCCACCGGTTTACGAGATGCTTCATGGTCACGATTCGAGGATGTTGGATTTTCTGCATCTTTTGATGATGATACGGCTGGCGGTGAAAGTGATTTTTTGGCACCACGAAAACCAAAACCAGTACAAGGGCTAAGAAACACTCCAGCAAATGCCGGGGCTAAATCTGGCGATAGGCCAACTACCCCATCTTGGGCGGATTTCCTCTCTTCAGGCTTTACTGATGATGGAACAACTAGTCCTCCGCCTTTACTATTACCACCTGATAAGATGTTACCACCGATTAATACCAGGGCGGGAAGCTCGCAATCTCATCAACCTAGACTTGAATCAAATAAAGACTTGGAACCGGGTGAGCTTGCAAGCATTACTCGATTCGACTTGGATGATTCGTTCTGGTGGGTTTGGATAAGTAGTTTGGCAGGTGAGGAGACGGTGGACAGAAAGGCTTCATTCGGACGTTGTGCTTTGATTGAGACGACAATCCCTGGCGGTCGTTGGTTGTTAATGGAGGAAATGGTGAAAGGCGCAGCACCAGAGCCTGAGGCAGGTGCTTATATTGCGGAGAAAAAGAGCTTCTGGGGTCGAACTAGGAAGAGTAAGAATAGTGGAAAACGACGAGGATCTACTGGCAAAACAGAATCGGAGAAACCCAACAACTTAAAACCTGGATATACTCAAAGTACGAGCGCCAGTAAGACTACCATAGGTCTTGATCAACATGCTCGAATTCAAGCAGCTGCAATTCAGTTGCAACAAAGACAGAGAAAGCAGGATGAGGAAAGGGGATTAGCGGTTCGACGTGGAAGAAATGATTTGGATGCAGATTCGTTGAAGACTAACAGTGTCTTTACACTTCAACCAATGCTCAGATCAGAAGCTTCACCAGCAATGAAATGGGCCAATAAATACGATAAAGATGCAGTTCGAGAAGCATATCTTGGCAGTAACTTCACGGGACGCGGTCTTGGAGAAGCTGCTATGGAGACAAATGGAAGTTCATATGATCATCAAGCGGCTTTATCACCAGGCATTAATATCAACAGAGATCTGCCCCCCACTCCAACTACTCCAAATGTACCTTCATCACCTCTACCACCTTTGCCGGACAAGGAAACCGAAGCGGCGGCAACTCCAATTTCACCAAGTGATATTCATCCACTCCAAAGAAAACCCGTTCCGATGTCTTCTTTGAATCGAAATAAGCCAAGTATGGATATCTCAAGAGCTTCTTTGGATTATTCGGGCTCAAGCCCAGAAACTCAGGATAAGAATCAGGGATTGAAGAAGAAAGATCCTGCTGCCGGTAATGGATTCAGGGGTATGTTTGGGAGGAAGGGAAAGCAACCGAGAGCTGCACCACCCAATGCTTCCGAAGTAGCAATGAATGGTAAAGGTGGACTTAAGTCTGAAAGTAAAAGGAACAGTCTCACTAGACGATTTTCGAGAAGAAAGAGCCCACTTATGTCACCTAGTAGTGAGGGAGGGGATGGATTTGTTTCACCAGCTCCTCCAATGTCATCTGGTGAACGCACTCCAGTTACGCCAGCTACACCAGTCACTCCTCGTCGTCCTTCCTCGGAACACTCTATTGAGCAAGACGATATTTCTAGGGTTGATACTGAAGATGCTCGAGAAGCTAGTCAAGAATTCTCTAGATTTGATCAAGGACCTCTCGAAGATTTCCCAGCATTTGCTCCAACAGCCGAATCGGATACGCCAAGGGGAAGTGAAGATTCTGCATCACCACCCACCATTGCAAGAAGCCGACATGAGGAAACCAAAAAATCTCAAGATGAAGCTCTCATGCAACCAAGCTCCCCTCAAGATCGATGGGCACAAATTCGTAAGAACGCCGCCGTACAAGCAGCATCAGGTAGAGAAAGTGAGGAACAATCTAGAGGTGGATATAGTCAACCAACTGATAATGATGATGGAGAAACTTCAGGTGAAGAGAGTGAGTATTTACCTCCTTCTACAACTTCCTCATGGGGAGATATACTAATGGATCCAGCAATTGAATCTCGCGTTGCACGTATTAAAGCTCGTGTAGCTGAACTTACGGGTAACATGGAGAATAATAACTCGTCTGCTCCTCCTCCTCCTATTCGAAGAAAACCTCTATAGATATTCTAGTCCTATGTCGATACCGACGCCGGTATCTTTCTCACAACACACCCACGACCAGAATTTTGCTCGAAGACGCCATTCTCAGCGCCTTCAACTAACATGACCTCAATTTCCTTACGGTCCCATCGCATTTACATTCTACTGTCCGATAATTTTTCCACACACAACCACAGCCTTTTTGATATTCAGATTTGGTCTTGATTATTGCAGCGCATATAATTCGGTCCGATAATGTCCTATTCGATACACCTATTTCGGGATTTTTTCTTTTGTTCACTACTATTCGCGGATTTTTTCTACCTTTTTTTGAGATACCATTCATGATTTCTGTTCTGCGTTTTTGCATTTCGTGATGTTTTTAAAAGGGAAGATGTGAGATGAGGTGAGAGAGGAAATGTGAGAGGCAATGGGGGAGGTCGCTAGCGATCTGGATCTGCATGTGGATGTGGATGTGGATGTGGATGTGGATGTGGATAGGTGCAGGGATAGTGGGGTTGAGAGGGGTGGGGTTGATTATGTTATACTTTTGATTTTGGAAGGCGGATAATGGGAGAGTAGAGTATGGCTTATGGGTTGTGGAGATGATGGGAAAGGAGCCCGGAGAGGTGATATGAAGGGGGAATAGAGGAAGTGTTTGTGATACCATTAGTGATGCGCAAGTTCGTGGTTGATTGGTTTGTGAGATGCAGTTAATTATGCAGACAGCATCGTGAGGTTATTTGGAGATATTTGAGGAAGAAATGAGAATGAGAATTGAGATTAAGATGTTTTACAAACACTTTGATCTAGATATCCTTTTATGGGATTATGATGTGACGTATGATGCTAATTTTTACGCTATTATACTCGTATATATAATCGACCAGATTAATCGGATTTATTTATCAAAATTGTTGATAGAGACGAAAAGGTAAGCCAGTTCGGACGGGAACTCATAGAGATAGAAATGAGGAGTTGTGAAAAGCGCAAGGAATAGAGATGGATATGGATATGGATATGTAGGTCTAATTGTCCAATTGTCAAGTCTGGTAAAATCTTGAATATTGTATTTTTTTTTCTCTTTGAGCACACTGTTATTGTTTCATCACCAAAAGAACTACCACCGTTAAGAAATATGACAGAGGTGGCATCTTTGCACTCTAGGCTCGATGGAAAATTTACACTGCTGCTTTCGTGAATTTTTGGGATATGTCAGGAAGTTCTGGATATATGGATGGTATGCAAAAGGAAGGTTCCCAGATCCAGAGTTATCGGCTCATGGAGTTGTGGAAAGTTGCTTTTTGTGTTCGCGATTTCTGGGTTTATACTGGGTTAACGTTATATATGTAGACTAGATTGGGAATATGGAAACCTTGAGACTTGAGATTTGAACCACAGATTGGTTGGGTGATGCGTCTCTAAAATGGAACTTGTATACGAATAAGATGGTTTTAGCATTGGCCCTCACCACTCTAATTCTCATCTCCCTCGAAGCGGATGTAAGAAGAGTTCTAGGTTGGGATCGCGCCACCAAAAGCTTTGAGCATTTTCATAAGAAGATGGGTAAAAGACATATCTATATGAATGATATATGGAAGCTGGCTATAATTTTGGCAAAGCTTGTTGGTTCAGAGACTTTTGTCATTGTAGCTTCATCTATAGATTAACGTTCTAATCAAAATCTTCATCTCCCACCTTGCTTAAATAAGGATATTCCATCGAATGCAGTCTATTTTACTTTGAGTCATTGTTGGAAGAACATTCTACCAAAATTGACCCTGCGACAGTCAAATGTAGGATCTGTGCTTCGTGGGATAAACTTATCACAACTCTCAAACACTTCCCAGGTTATATTGCACAATGTTCGACAATTAGCAGGACAATATATTTGGATCGATCCGTTATTTATAATCCAAGATTCTAAAGATGATGGCTTAGTGGAGTTTGCTAATATGTGTGATGTCTACTCGAATAATTACTGCGATATCTGCGTCACAGCTGCAAGAAATAGTAGTGGAGGGATTTTCCGTTACAGAGAGCCATTATAGGTGCAGCAAAGCTGGTTTTGAATAACTGGCGATAACAATGGCCGATTCGCTTGTATACTTAACAAAGATTTCTGAAAAAAGGAGGTAGACAATGGTACTTTATCCTCAAGAGCTTGGATCTGCCAACAGCATGCTGCTTCTGTGACGTTCTCAAGGGTGTTCCACGAAGAGCATTAGATTGCCATTTGAAAAGCTAGCTCTTGATACTTTCTGATGATATTAATAGCGGCTAACGAGATGGATTTCTGAGAGCTGGGGATATTTGGGAGGGAATTGTGGGAATGTGTATGAATAGTAGTTTGATGCATGAAACGGATAGGCTTGTTGCGATCGAAGTACGGGGGCAAATAATATTTGGCCAAAATATGGGAAAACCACTTACCATCTGATATTCTTTGGATACCGCTGCATGTGCGCGTTTTTCTTACATTTACTACAGTCCACATCTAAACACAAGCATTTATTACTCCTAGCTGGTTTTGGGTATCTTTAAGTGCAGAGATAAATTTTACTCCAATGGTATGGGAAGTAGAGATAGTGAGGCATCCTGTCAGATTTTCGAACCACATATGGATCTAGCGAGTGATGATCCATTTGGACGATTAACATCAAACTCAAGGAGAAGATTTCCGTGCCCATTATAAACATCATCAATTTTCTTAAAAAATATTGCATCAAGAACTTAGGATTCAGAATCAGTAATGCCTTTTGAAAAAATCATTCGTTGGGACTATGAGGATATAATAGCACTTGAGCTAATCGAGTTTTTGTATCTCGTTCCTGTCTGCAAAAGTCCCTTTGTCCCAATCATAGGCAAGCTGGTCGTTTTATACTAGTTGTAACAAGCAAAGCAGATTGGGAGTTCCGACGCAATATTATACAACATGCTTGAATTGTGGGTTTATAATCTCACCAGCATTCTACATCGGCATCTCTTTTGAAGTTTCTAGGCGATGTATGCAAAAAGTCTGACTCTCCCTAACAATCTTCTGTTATTTCAATTTTGTCTGTGTGCTCTTTTTTGGGGTGTTTTCATTGCTTAGTGTTGCTAGCCTGAAGTTTTATTGATTTTTTTTTTAACTTTATATGTTGATTTGCTTTTGGTCAATCATCGATTTATCCCAAAGGTTGTCTTTTCACTCTAGGTGTAATCGCAATTTTCAGTAGGACTTCGTCGGCATAGAGATACCTCAAGCTTCTAGATGTTTCGTCATGGATTGAGGTTTGGGAATGTGTTGTTTGCACTTGAGCATGGGATCCAGGGCACAGCGACTGCACTGTAAACTAGCGGTAAGGACGGAATTAGACAAATTCATGTCAGCAGATGGGAGGGTAAAAGTGATATGAGTGATTCCATTTTTAGAATTGGAAAGAAAGGATCTTGGTGATGAGCGGCAATTCTTGAAGACCTGAGATGAAAATTCAACCTGTCTAAATAGCAGTTAGTTGGAAAGGAGGGAGATAATGATTAACATAAACTAAAAGAGCCGGTACATACCAGCACGAGTTTTTGAAATCAAATTGGAGTTCTGGAGGTACCAAGAAGGTAAGACAACGGAGGATAGAGAAGCAGATATAATTCATCATCTTTGTCATTATTTACGATTATATTCGTTAGGAATGGCAGCCAAAACTTTGCCGAGAGATGACAGTAGTTGGCATTGAAGTGGAAATTCAACAGGATGATGCTGCCCACTCAATTTCACACATTGTGTAGGATGCTATGACTTGCATTTACGACGGCCATCTTACATTTTACATAAAGATGGAAGGATGGATGGTGTAAATTGATTGAAGTTGAGAAAGTTTAGACAGGAGGAATTGGAAGATCCTTTTATATACTTATATTTTCCAGCTGCTGTGGAAAAGCCCAAAATTGGGAACTCGCCCTGTCTATACATTTTGTCTTCGCTACAAGAGTTTTTATCAATAAGTTTGATCTGTGGAGAAGCTGACTTGAGGATATATAAAGACCACTTTCACTTCAATTGAAGGGCGCAAATTGGAAAGAGAGTATGCCCTTCAGCAGACATGGGACGGCTAGTAATGGCAAAGGGTAAAGAGTTCATATTCTCTGTCAAGCAGATGAGAAGATGTGAGCTCGATAAGAATATGATGGATTTTTGATGATGAAGGGCCGACGATGAATGTAATGATTGACAGTAAGACTTCAATCAATGAGAGTGATTTGGACCTGCAGCATTCGAAGAGTGCTGTCCCAGGGTATTTCTTCATGGAACTGTGGTATATCTGGGAAAGTATTCATTCTGGCGAAGTATTTCTTCTGGCGAAGTATTCATTCTGGCGATAAGCAGATGGTGAAGTTTGCATTTAAGTATTTCGTTACTGCTTTTTGGTGGATTTGGAAGACCCCTAGAGAAGGGTCAATGAGTACGGTCTACTACTAGGTTAATAATCAGATTTTCTTACAGGTTGGGACACCAGACATGCTTGAAAACAAAAACGATTTGCGGTTTTCATGCGTGGTTTGCATGGAAAAATTTAACGGCTTTTGAGCTAAGTGGTAAAATGACCTTTATCAGCAGCTTTCGGATATATAAAGCTTTCCAAGAGCTGGATTATTGGGAACTCAAAGCAATTACGTACATACCTTAGCATAAGACAAGCCTTTCAAGCTCGAAGGAGAAGAAAGTGCAATTTTGAGCCTAATAATAAACTGAGCTCTTGCTATAAAGTTGGTAAGTTTCAGGGATATCAGAGAGTACGGAGCAGGTGATTCGCATCGATACATAAATCGACAATGCAAGAAAAGCTCTGACAATAAGTTGAGACTTGATCAATCATTGGCAACTTTGCAATGATGATTTGAAGGTGTTATAGAATGACACTCAAAAGTCTCCGTATGAACTTTGCAAGCCCTTGTAGTTGAGTAGAAGTCTGTGTCTGAAAACTATGTCTTGCTGGCAGCCCTATTCGAACAGTGACATGAGTCAGTTATTGAAGTTTGTGACCTCTTTTGTGGGACTCCAAAGAAACGGCAAATTTTCCTTAAATAGTAGCGTACCACATCAATAGTGAAGTTGGTGGAGAGGAAAGCGAATGGAGAAGGATTGAGCTAGGAGTGAAATCGCTACAATCTTCAAAACTGTATTTGGAAGTACGTCCTACAATTACTATTTATGGTAAGATCCCAAAATAGAACTGTTTGAAAGGAAAAGCCTGCACAATGATGTCTCAATGAACAAATGGAGAGGCTTACTTGCCTCATTGTGAAACTTGTATCCATTTATGTGCCAGAAGTGCTTAGTCGAAGACAAAACAAACTGGGAACCTCTCTATGTTAAAGAAAAAACAATATAAAAAGTTTTGTGATGACGAAGGTGTATAAATGACAACTATACTCACTTACGTGCGTAAAAGTGGAAAGATCCTGGTAGTTGGCCATGGAGACAAAACTGGAAAGAGGCAGCTTTACCGTGACTGCTTGCAATACGCCAACTCTTCACCGATATTGATTAGCAACAGGACATGGCCTGTTGTTATGTGCTTCATACTAGCTTTAGGCTTTTACACATATCATGCTAGCTTTGCGTAGATGAGGGTATAAAGGATGGGGATATAGGAGCACGTGCAACTCCAGTGTTCAGATATTCATTTCCAGAGAAAACACTCCTTAGTCGAACTGAAAGTCTTTAATATGTTGATGAGTGTATTCACTTTACAACAATATTTAATAGCGGATGAATACGAAACTAAAAATAGCCACTCCCGTTTAATATCCAGAGAATTTTGCGAAACATGATACCAGTTACAACAACAAAAGCATGATAGTAACGATGCTGCATCACAGCAAGATCAGTCACTGAGAGCTGATAGATGCAGAGCCGTTTCGGAACATAAACAAAAGTTGAGACGGGAGATGGTTTTCTTCCGATGCATAATAGTTTCCAGCACGATTCTGCACAGATGACCTGCCGTTTATGGAGCAGGATTATTTCTACTGGTGGCTTCCTGCGTTATATGACCTTACCTTATATCGCACAGTCTCTGCTAACTAAAGGTATATTTGAGTTCCTACATAGGATTGAATTAGCCCCCAGAAATTGACCTCGAGCCCAGCCTCCGATAGATGAAAAAAGACTTTTTGCAGATTCACTTAAAACTCCAAGTGCTGCATTCCTGATTTCCATACAGGCGAGCATGAATTTGGAAACAATAGGATGTTTAGAATCCATCCTAATGCGTAGTAAGCGCATCAACAAGTTAATGCATAAAAAAGTGATTGTTTGACATTGAACTTTGTCACATCACAGTATACAAAGTCAAGGAAACGATTAAGGAGAAAAGCTAGTCAAGTGCTTTTTGTACACAATTGGCGGAAGTTTAATGACTAGACAGCAGAGAAGAGCCCGGGTCTTAAGATATGGTTACAAAAGGGCCAGATAGACCAATATTTGAAAGTGGTGACAACCTACAGGATGTTTTCGGGTCACGACAATAAAATGACGTTAATTTGGCAGCAACAATGAAGCCGCTGGATGGAGCAAAACAAGTGTTGCTGTAGAATAAGCATCATACAAATGAGACAGTAGATAGACTTGCTGCCAACATAGCACTCTGTGTTCGAAATGATTTGTTTCTGCTTTCCTCTCATAAATTTTTCCTTCCAGCAAGTTGTACACCTTCCCCATAAGCGAGATTCCTCCTTCGATCCGCTTCTTCCCTTATAAACACCTCAAAATGACAAATTTTCGAAAATCTGCATCACTTCCTTTAAATATAATCTCGCTAGGTTAGGCTCAACCCTGCAAAACTAAAACAAAAATCAAAAGATTACGACAATACCTCGTGCAGGGTTTGAACCTGCGATCTTCTGTGTCCTCCGAAAATTCATGGAATTATGTGAGACAGATGGCATGACCACTAGCCCAACGAGATTTTTGAATTAGATGTTTGTTTAGTTTGATTCACTAAAGTTGTAATTTCAGATGATAAAGGAGGTAGATTGGCGAAGAGGTGAGCTGGGTGGAAGATGAGAGATTCAAACGAAAAGGAAATTATTCACCCACAGATTTGGATGATTTATCTGGGATGTAGCTACTGTTGTGGAACTATATCTACGTAATTGGTTACTCAGAAGTTCGTGAGATATGTAGGCTGTGTTGGTCAAGTGAATGCAACATGTGCAGACAGTACTGCGGTAGGTATGTCGTCCATACTTCCGGTTGTGAGCTTGAGCTTGGAATTTTCTGTACCCCAACTCTATAACAACAACAAAGACCACATACCTTCAATATCCTCTTATAAAATTTCACATACTGTTACCTCGTTCAAGTCATCTGGGTCCTTTCAAACCAACAAAGTTGGCGCGAAAATTGTGTCTAGCCGCCTTGACAGCTACCTGAAGAGTTTTAGAAGCGTGCTGAGCTTGCTTCCCCGAAAAACACGTTGGAATGTTTTCCGATGCTCCAGTTCTCCGTGCATCCTAAAGCAATATCACTGTCATCACAGTATACATGTATAAAATCATCAAACTCTCTGGCACATTCATTTATTGGTATATTGATTTATGCAACGGGTTCTTTGTTCATTATTTTAATGTTCTGTTGCAGAAAAGCTAAACCAGTCCTCTGTACAACAACTTTTCACCCAGCTACCATTCTCCTCAAACAGGGTGTACTGGCGCTTCAATTCAACATATTGATATTCAAGAGTAATATATGAAGTTCCACTCTCTCCGAGACGCCTGTCTATCTCTGCCATGACTGCCACTCGTCGCAATTCATACCATAGACATGAATGTTGCGAAATCCTAGCACCCGGGATCTCAACTACCACCGACAGATTTAGTGTTGTTTCAAGAAATCCTTCCTATAGACACCACGAAGTTTACGCTCATACACGCTGCCAATTTCAACCTCCCATTTGCCCTTGCGGCCACAAAGCTCGTATGCCAAAGTCCAATTGCAAAGCTTTAGATCATATGCGCCGGCAGCAAGCTTGAGTTGCTCGAAAGTATTGTGGCTGTTGAGACGTGCGATAACTTCTACTTGTGTCAAGTTGAAGGTGTTCAACTTGTTGATTACCCTGGCGACGTTGTAAGCCCTACCATTGTACGTAGCGACGTCGAAGTGGTATTTGGGTGCCTTGATGAGAATAGTGACGTTGGAAATGATTGCGGCGTAATCATCAAGGACTTCTAAGAGAGCTCCAATACCCGGGGCTGACTCTGATTGGAAAAAATCCAGATCGATGATCATCTGAACATTGTCATCAGTCTTCTCGATGGTCAAGACGGGGTGTTGACGAAGGGTAGAGAAGTCAAACTCTAAGGCTCGTTTCTTCATTTCTGCCTTCGCAGCAATCAATTTTTGGGTATCTCTTTGCCCGGCGAGCTGCTTCTTTTGTCGAGGTGAAGATTTCTTCTGGCTGATAGCTAGTTTTTTCCGGATGAAGGGTTGAGCTCCTTGAATGGCTTGGATGGCTTGGCCACTGCCACGGTTGTTTTGGCCTGCCATACTTGCTTTGTGGAGAAAAGATAAGCGTTAAGAATTGTAAGGGTAAATTAAGGTTTCAGTAGTGTACTGAGTATCGGAGATGTTTAAATCCGGTTGAAGAGCTATCGGTATTTA
The DNA here is from genome assembly GCA_029531795.1 of Sclerotinia nivalis. Taxonomy (NCBI): domain Eukaryota; kingdom Fungi; phylum Ascomycota; class Leotiomycetes; order Helotiales; family Sclerotiniaceae; genus Sclerotinia; species Sclerotinia nivalis. The sequence continues at coordinate 1,211,318 of JAPEIS010000005.1, read as the reverse complement.
CGTGTTCTTCACAGTAAGGTGTTTTGGAATGTGAAATTCTGGATTCTGGAGGGAAGAGATGTGCTTAAGTATCTACTCCTGTTACAGTAGCAGTTCTACCACAGCCCATGAATACAGCCATCTGGTATAAAAGTCACATTCTTCAACCGTATTGATATTTGATTCGCACGCAGATTGGCCACACACATAGCACTCTGGGACGCTTTAGGGCGCCAAAGTACTGCTACTTAATGTTCTTTAGAAACTTGAATATTGGAATGTCAGATTCAGTAAGCTTAGAAAGGCCCAGCACAATGTCTACTTCGAATTTAGATCTGGAAACAACGTGATTGCCAGTAGAAAAATTAGAAAAGAGGCTATGGTGAATTTAATGAGGCCAATTATTACAAGGCCATCGACCATTTCAAGACTTTAATGTTTTATTGAACGTATTCTGGCGAAGACAAGTCGATTTTGTGATAAATAAAGAGCTAAATTCTGCGGAAGCCAGAGAGTTTAGATGAGCTCTCAGGCTGACCAATCTAGCTAGCAAGAGGATATAAATCACATTAGATACGTTTTAGTAAGTTTCAATCATCGGCAGAATGCATAAAGGCACATATATACAGCTAGATGTATGATTATCGCTATGCATTATTATTGCATCTCGGAGGAGGTTGATCGGATAATAATAAATAATATTATAATAATAATACTATAATATTATTTATTATAATAGTGGAAGACTTAGTCGTATTTAGCTTAGGAGTGATCGAATATATGAACAATAGAATATTGAAGTCAGAATTATATATATATTGAATATTGAATTTTTATCTGCTTATTTTTTCGAAGAATTCTTTGAAGAAGATCTTCGTATTTATAGATTTTAATGAGATTCTACACTATTCTATGATTATAAATAAGATCGATTTAAATCGAATCTTATAGAATCATTTTATATAATAAAAGGAAATAATAACCAATAGTATTCAATCTGAGAATAAGAAAATTCTATATGCTTCCATTTCATTCTATTCCATTATAAATCATTCTGATATGATATATGATCGAAATTTTATATAATAATAAAATTTAATAATATGAAATCATATTATTAATATATCACGTGATCATATAACTATTGGTTCGGTAAATATTATTAAGTGATTTAATAATTTATATCACGGTAAGGGAAATGGTATGTGTAGGTTTGATCTATTATTGTACTACAAGGAGGAGAAGAAGGTCGAGGAGGTAATCTGATTATATAGAAGTGAATGTATACATGTATGTCTAAAGTATATATAATTATATACAGGTAAAGGAAGATGAATCCGTAACAATACCTTTTCTTCAAAAAATCCATTTGATCTCAAATGGGTATTAAAAAATAAAGAAAAATAAAGAAAAAATACAGATCTTTTTCCTCAATTAAATCCCTGAATAAAAAAACATATGATATTCTTTAATGATATTATATTCTTTATTATTATAATATATAATATACCTTTAGACGAAGCGAATAATCTTGGTATGAATGGATTTTCGTAGAGTGGGTGTAGCAATCGTACTGTGTGATTCCGATTGCAAATTCTGTGATTCCAATTGCAATATAGTAGTATCGAAATGCTTTAGGATTCAAACTGATGGATCTGGCTTTTCTGAATGAAGGCGATGATATTCAATAAGAACTTTCTCGTTATCTTTTAAATTATTAGCTAATTGCTAAATTGATATATAATATCTTTATTTAATCAAATAATGATAGCTATCCTTATTATAATTATCTAGAACTCTTTCAAATATTCATTTCTGAATAGATTCATCTTTATTATTGTTTTGTTCCAAAATTCTGTTTTGTATAGTTAGGGATTCTAATTCGTTAATCATTGTTTGAACCGGAAAGTAAGGATTAATATAAACTGGAAGTAAAAAAGAATAATGGAAAACAGGGAAGATTTTAATATTTTTAAATAATTGAATAAAACAAGTACAAGGATAAACTTTGATAATTTTGTAAAGGTCGATTCATTTATCATCTAGTTTTTTTGTTTTGTATAAAATCTTTATATTCTTGGTATTGATAAAAACTTTCTGATCAACTATATAACAAGATAAATCAGAGTGGTGGTGGTTAGTATAGTTTTTATAAATAGCAATTATTTGTTATACAAAAGTATGAAGTTGTTTTAAGATATATTCTATGTGATTTGCGATTCTATTATCTTTAAAGAATTCCTGTTTTTATATTAGAGTCATATCCGGTGAGCAAGGTTTATTAAACTCAATACCTAGATATAGATTAAAGCTGTAATTGACGAAGAAAAACGAATAACTAATTGTTTCAAAAACCAAATTATTAAATACAAATTTGGTTAAGGGTAATCAATCTATTCAATTGTCTTGATAATAGTTAACAAAAGTTTGTAAATACTACTTCAAAATCGAATTAATATATTTAGTTTGATTATCTGTTTAAGAATAAAAAGCTGAAAAATGTTTTAAGGTAATTCCCAATCGCTCCGAAAATTGTAATCAGAAACCTAATACAAACTGCGTTCCCCGATCGGAAATAATATTATCCGGAAGTCTATAAAGTATATAAATACAACTGATAAAAGTATCGATTAGCTTCTTTATCGTTAATATATATATACCGATGAAATGTCTCATTTTGGTTAACCTGTAAACTATCATCAAGATATATTTATAGGTAGAATTATAATAAATACAATCCGGGAACAATATAATATAATCAATTGAGATATCAGATCATGTACGAAAAGGGACAGGCAACAGTTTCAAAAATCCGGGAGGCATTGATTTGGACGATTTGGTACGAATACAAAGTTCGTAGGTTTTTATGTAGAATATAATCTCCAAATGTATATTAGACTATCAATATATACAAAAGACAAAATCGATCGTTTTAGTTCAATCAGAATAATCAATAGGATTAGAAGAATAAATTCGATAGATAATTTAGAGTTTGAATTCATTATCTAATGGAATCCAAATCTTATTCCAATAATAAATTCTATTATTTTGGATCGAACAATTTTGTATAATGATTCAAAGGGTTTTATGATGCTTTTTTGGTTATTTAATTATCGATGGATTGTTAAGAGTAGAGATAAATTGATCTGCGATATCGGATTTAGTATACATTGTATCGATTAAGGTATTAATTGATTGATTATAAAGTGGTACTATTATCTCTATTGATATCAAATTGATATACCCAATCAAATCCTTATAAAAGTCGTTATCAAAACGGTTTTGAAGGAGGATAATACATTCTCGATTCTTTAAACGTTTATTGTTTGGATTAGAGTGATACAGTTGATCTTCGTATTTTCTATTTAATATATCTGATTGAATAGCTTTGTTTTCTGATCGATAAACTATATAGAAATTATATTGAAATAGAAATTCAGATTATCGCATTTGCTATTAATTGAGAACTTTTGTAATCATAAAATATTCGAGATTCTTATAATCAATGAAAATCTCGAATTCCTTTTATAAATTTTAAAACTTTAGATATTATTCTTTCATTGCCTTAATAATAACGAGTAGTTCTTTATTGTAGATCTTATAATTTTATTCCATTGCTATATACTTAAATGAAAAATAAGCGACTAAATACAAAACATTATCATCATTATATTGCGAAAGAACTCTTCCTGAAATTCAATCGAAAGTATCGGTTTTCAAAACAGTTTTCTGTTTGTAATCAAAGTATACCAAAACCAGCGTTATTGTAAAAGCTCTTTTTAAAGCGTCAAAAGCCTTTGTATAATCTGCGATTTAATTCTATATAATATTCTTCTGCAAAAGATTGTTGAGAAAACAATAAATCTTTGAAAAATCTTTTATAAAACATCGATAGAAATTAGCGAAACCAAGAAATCGTTGTAAATTCTTTACATATAAAGACAATTCCTAAGATATAATTGTTAAGATCACATAGGCAAAGAATCAATTAGTCGTAAAACCGTAGCCAAACTTTTCATTACCCTTTTTAATCATGAATAAGATATTACTTTTAAGTTCAATCAATAAAGAGATATCAGAACGCTTATAGTTCGCCACCATTCCTGTCCTTTCATAAGCAATACAAAGAAGCTTGTTTACTAAACATTCCAAACTGATCGATGACGTTTCTACGCTGATGATTCGAAATGAGAATGCTTCCGTTTAGGTTTCTTGTTTTGACGAAACTGTTGCGTGATCGTAACAATAATAACCATAATCTTTTCTTGATCCATTTCGATATCTTCAGTTATAATAATAAAATCCAAATACTTTGTCTTCGTGATTTCGAACTTGTATTTATTAATATCAATCTGTAATCCAGTATCCATTAACTTTTGAATTACTTAATGGATATGCTTTTTATGCTTTACAGGATTATCAGAGTAGATTAGGATATCATCGAGATATGTAGTGCAATATTTGTCCAATTCGTTGAAAAGCATATGATTGATATAATATTGAAATGATACAAATGTATTACAAAGATCGAAAGGTATAATCAAAGATTCAAAAAAACCAAAATGAGTAATGAATATAGTTTTCCATTTATCCTTTTCAGCAATTTGCAATTTGTTGAATACTATAATGATATCAAGTTTGGTATAAATTTTTGTATTGTAAAAAGTGTTTAGTGTTTTGTAAATAATGAGTAATGGATAACAATTCTTTATAATAATATTATTTAATCCTCGATAATCTTGACAAATATAAATCCCCCTTTTCGGCTTGGCAATCAATAATAAAGGAGAAGTGTATCGCGATCTTGATTCCTAAATGAATCTTTTGAAGAAATTATCATCAAGTCATTTGTATATCATTATCAATTCTATTAGCGATAAAAAACGGTTTTTGAAATAAGATAGCTTTTTATTGGGTATCAATTCAATTTTGTGATCCCAGATTCGACGAAGCAGCAATTTATCTGTATAATGTGGAAGAAAGGCAGGAAGTTTGTTTTATAACTATATAGGAAGTCTTTATTGTATTTGATTATCATTAAAAGAAGATTTGCTAATTAAAAATTTGTTGATATCAGTTTCAGAGATCTTTTACAAATAGAGCGATTTATAACAATTGTATATGTTGGGAGGACAGGGGATAACAACGGTATTCAAATTAGTATGAATAATATTGTATTGTAGTATGAGTTCTATCTCTTCTAAGGTCCTCTCCGTACGGAGAGGTTATATATCAAGGTGGGGTAACAACACGTGACCATGTTCCGACAGTATATAAAATTATAAAATTGCAATAGGGTTCTAAAGAGCATCTCTATTATATTGTCTTACCTTTGTAAAATCAATCGAAAATCCCCTTCTATAAGTATCGAGGATAATGTAGTTTATTATAGATGATCTTGCTCAATAGTTTTCTATATAGTATTCAATTTATTTTATATCAATCGGATAGCCCGAATATTATTTTGTTGATAAAACGAAACAAAGCTAGAAGTTTATAACCAATGAACATCATTCATATTTGGATTTGTATCTTTGTAAATAGATATAGAGAATTCCTCAACAGAAAGTAAGGGCAAATGGTTTTTTGGATTATGAATAGATCGATACCGATTTGCAATCTTTAAGATCGATTTTGGATATTGTTAAGATCACATAGGCAAAGAATCAATTAGTCGTAAAACCGTAGCCCAAACTTTTCATTACCCTTTCTAATCATAAATAAGATATTACTTTTAAGTTCAATCAATAAAGAGATATCAGAACGCCTATAGTTCGCCACCATTCCTGTTCTTTTATAAACAATACAAAGAAGCTTGTTTACTAAACATTCCAAACTGATCGATGACGTTCCTACGCTGATGATTCGAAATGAGAACGCCTCCGTCTAGGTTTCTTGTTTTGACGAAACTGTTGCGTGATCGTAACAAAGCCTTCCCTTCAAGGCTTCGCTCCTGAGAAGCCTATTGGTTCTGAAGTCGTTTGCTGTTCTTAAATCATTTGCCAGATGCGAGATGCCGTCGGGCAACAATATGAATGTAGCGTTTGGTCCCTTGTGTAACAAATAAATACAAACAAAACATAAACAATAACAACGTGTAATCCGCTCTACCAGAGCATTATAAACTTTTCAATTCTTCATTTCAATTTCCTGCAATTCTTTTGTTGATATTGCGATAATACCATCAAATTCCTGAATACCTTCAATATGTCTCATCAAGCCCCCGAATTAGCAATGCGATCTGCTCGCTTACTTCCACAACTCACACAATCAATTTGTCTCCGCTGCGCTAAGCGCATAGCCAATTACGATAGCAGAAAAGTTCTACCAGATAAGAAGGTAATCAATGAGGAATGTTTCTTCCTTAAAGGAATCGATTTATTATATACCGAATACATCCGAAAGAAGAAAACTTGTGATGCACTACCAGAAATATTTCATTCTGCTATAAATCGAATGTTGCAGTTACGTTGCGAATGGGAAGCAGCTCCAGTAGATTCTCTAGAAGAAACAGCAGTTCGAAGAAATTTAAATAGTCGTCAGTTTAATTTTACTCGAAGAATGGAAGCTTTTCTTCGCAAACAAAAGAAGCATAGTTTAAAGCGAGAACCTCGGGATACGAAAAAAGCTGTATTAGCATTGAATGTATAGATGGAGAAAAGGGTGAAGTTGTTCGAGATCAATGTAGATTTGTTTCGATATTTCGTCGGTATATCCATAATATTTATAAATGCTTTTGATTAATTTTCCACTAGCTAGAGCAAAATTCTGTGGATAAATTGGCAAGTGAAGCCAAATTGAAGGATACCTCTAGTAAGGAGGATAGTTCTGATACTGCCTCTGCTCGATCCAAATCGTCGAAATCCTTTCGTGCTCTGGCAAAACGAGCAAACCGCAAAAGTGCCAAAGGCAAAACAAAAGATACATGGAATACTGGTGATCATGTAGTGAAAGAAGAATGGACAGTTTCACCTTCTATTTTTAAAACAAAGAAGATTGGAGAAGTTCGTAAATTGGTTTTTGCAAAAAGAAAGATATCGGAACTTGTTGAATCTTTCGACGATGATGATGAAGACATTGAACCGACTGGTGGCGGAAAACCCTCGGCTCCTAAAAAGTCCAAGAAGGAGAAGACTAAAACTTCTATTGTGATCAATATACCTTCTTCGTCTTCAAAAAGCTTTGGTATATTGAGTATTATTCCGGAACCAAATATAGTATCGTCGGCGAAGCATCAAGAAGCATCTGTTCCTTTGACGAAATCAAGTATACCAATAATGAGCAAGGAAGCAACTGGGGATAAGGATTTGTTGAATTTTTCTAGTTCTGATACTATGAATAATATTCCAGGTGAGTACGATTTATATAAAAGGGCTCTTGTTTCCAAACAATGAATATAATAAATCTTTATTGACCGATAACTAGTCATTAACGAATTTGTCGGATCAAGACTTCGAACTGTAGACAGCTCTCTTTCTGGTATACAGATATTACAGGTTATACATCGTAATCCTGTCGTTGAGGAACATATCAGACGTATATTTCATCAATCGGCTGAGCCAGATACTGATGAAAATTCTGATAATATTGGGGAGGATGATTTATTGAAGATAGAGATGAGGAAGTAGAGGAAACGTGAACACTATATAGCAAAGGAAAATTAATATATTAGAAAGGTTTTCAAAATAATAGATAAAATGAATAAGCGTTTTTTTTTTTAAAATATCGGTATTCCAATAGAACTAATATGATTTTCGATATGTTTCAATCGTATTATTTCTTAGTTCTTTGCCTTCATTGTATCGATGATACCTTTTCCTTTTCATAGTTTTCCAATTGTCTTTTGACATACGTTAAATTTCGTGAAGCTTCCCAAGTATCTTCCACTGGTTGATAGTTTTTCCATTGTACTAAATATTACATTCCTCGTCCTTTTTTCCTATATACTAATATTTTTTCAACTTCATATTCCGTATATCCATCAATTTCTTCAGGAGGCGGAGGATCAGCGACACCATCACATTGATACCACAATTCTAATAAAGAAACATAGAAGACATTGTATATTTTGTATAATAATAAAAATACTAGTTTATATACTTATCCACTGCTTATAATATTAGTGATAGTAAAAAGGCTTATAAAACGATCGGAAAATTTCTTTTTGGGTCGTAATTGTTTAATGTTTTTGATACTGAGTATAACTTTATCGCCGATATGAAATCGCTGGGGTAGATCCTTCTTATTATTCTCTAATCTCCTTTTTGTAGACTTTTCCCAAATCTCTACTAATTTTGCCCTTTCTTGATTCAACGATTCAATACATTCTTTTGCAACAGGTGCCTTCCCTTCAGCATCAGCGTCCTCGCCGATATAATTGAAAGTAGATAGATATCTATACATTGCTTTGAAAGGTGCTTCTCCAATTGTACTGTGCCATATTACATTATATATGAATTCTGCCAGGGATAGTAGCGCAGCCCAATCATCCTGTCTCCAATTTACATAACAAATAATATAATGAATTAGATTTTGATTTTGACATTCTATTTGACCATTGGTTTGTAGATGAAATGCAATAGATAATTTGCAGCGAATTCTTAAATAAAATATTAAACTATTTCAAAATTTACTTGCAAATTGTAATCCTCTATTAGATATTATCCCTTCCGGCGTACCGAAGTCTTTAAAAATATATCGAAATAGAATTTCTGCTAGTTTTGATGAAGTTATTGTTTTATTAATTGGAATATATCGAACGAGTTTCGTGTATCTGTTGACAATTATAAGTACAGCATCGTATATATGTTTATTTACTTTAAAAGGGGGTAAATTTATAACAAAATCCATTGTTATTTCTTTCTAAGGACCTGAAGGAAGTAGTAGGGTTTGTAACTCACCATGAGGCCGATGCCGTTTCACGGCTGTCCATTGATAGACAGTACATATTCGTACATACCTTTTTATATCTTTCATCATACTATATCAGAAATACTTGTTTTTCAAGATTTCCTATGTTTTCTTAACACCCCAATGATCTTCTATAGGATCATCATGATGGATCTGTAAGATTTCTGCTTTCACAGTATTATCTAGCGGTACAAAGGCACGCCCATTATACTTGAGCAAACCATCGGCATCGACTTGCCAAAGTGCGGTGTCTCCAACAAAACCACTTCTAAGCCTCAGATACTCTTTATTCTTTGTAAAATCGTCATTCTCCTAAAACCGCAACAAAGTATTTCTCATTGGCTCAGATATAGGTTCGAATGCTGTTTCATCAGCTGTCAATACATAAGCCAATCGACGTAGTAGCGATTGTTTGCAACCAGTCATCATCAGTGACCTTCCTGAATCACGAAGAGGCAAGTTATACCCATTCCTTTGAAAAAGGCCTATTGTATTTCTCAGGGATTCTGTCTCCACTATAGACAGATAAAAAAGTGCAGCAATAATTGCAGTGTTCCTTAATTTGTTTTGTAATGTAGGCAGCATTTCATTGATTCCATTTACATCTTCGGCATAATCAGATCTTCTTGACGGACCATCAGCAGGGTTCAATTTTCCGGACCTATATATGATTATGAAATCGTAAGCTGCTAAAACTTCAGCTCATCGTATTTGTCGTCCATTAAATTGCTTTGTTTTCATGAAATATTGAAGACTATTGTGATCTGTTTTGATTACAATTGTATACTGACTACTTACGACATAATGCCGTTATTAAACAAAAGCTGTATAAATAACTAAAAGTTCTTGATCATATATAAAATACCTTTACTCAACTGAAATGAATTTTCTTGAATAAAAGGTAACGGGATACCATCAGGAAACAGTAGGATTATTTAGATCGTCAAAAAATAATTGAGAAAGTATGTATTCTAAAGCAAATCCAGAAGTATCTATTTCGAGTAAGATTCGGAGGGCTGGTTCAAAATGTCTGAGTATTAGTGCAGTAGTGAATGCCTTCTTTAGATTATCAAAGACTTCCTGAGCCTCCTTAGTCTATTTAAATTCTAATACAGCTTTTCCTTTTTTGGTGCCTTTTAATAAATCGGTTAAACCATAGGCTATTCATGAATATCCGGCGATAAATCGATGGTAGAAGTTTGCAAAGCCTAGGAAAACTTGGATATCATAGAGCGATTTTGGTTCAGGTCACTCTGTAATTGTCTGAATTCGGCTTGGTTCCATAATGACGCCTTTTCCTGATACAATAAAGTCTAAAAACTCGACTTCATGTATATAAAATATATATTTCTTCAATTTCGCATAAAGTTTATATTCAATCAATTTAACAAGAACTTTGCGAATGTCAGCAATATATATTTCCTTGTCTTTAGAATAAATGAGAATATCGTCTAAATATATAATACAAATGCTATCTATAAGACCAATGAATACTTGATTAATATAAGTTTGAAAAGTTGCAGGAACATTTGTCAAACCAAAAGGCATAACTAGATACTCAAATTGGCTATATCGAATGCAGAAAGCCATCTTCCATTCATCGCCTTCCTATATACGTATTCAATGGTAAGCATCTTTCAAATCGAGTTTTGTGAAAAAGACCCCTTGTCTTAAACGATCCAAAGATTCACTAATTAAAGGTAAAGGTGTACAATCCTTTTTCGTAATTTTATTAAGGCCACAATAATCAACATATAATCGATAACCACTATCTTTCTTTAGTACAAACATAATTAGCGTATCAGTAGAGCTAATCGAATGGCGGATCCAACCTTTCTTTTGATATTCGTCAAGGTATTATCGTAGAACAATTAATTCTTGTTCTGATAAAGCGTATATTAATCCCCAAAATGGAGTAGTTCCAGATTCGAGATCAATGCGATGTTCCATTGGGTGATGATCGGAAAGCAAGCTGCTTTCATCTTCAGAAAAAGCCTGTTCATATTCTTTATATTCGGAAAGTATTTTTAAAGGTGCTAATATTAAGATTTTTCGGTTTTTGGGTGAAAATCGCATAATAGAATTGGTTTCAGATAGAAGTACACAAATTATAGCTCCAGTTTTCATATCTCGATATAATTCTTTTGCTGTTATCATTTCCATATCATACAATACGGGACGAAAGCGGAGAGTAGTTGATTTCCAATTAATATCTGGATTCACAGTTTGAAGCCATGGCAGCCCTAAAATAGCATCGATTTCGGGTAGATCCAAAGTAGCGGCAGTAAATCGATAAATGTGAGTTCTTTTTTCTTTGGAATTGTCTAATACTTCGACAATAAATTGATAATCACTATATAAAGGTATACTCATTCCACTAGTAGATACTAATGGAGTGCCTTTTCCAGGATTAGGAATCCAGTCTTATTCAATATACTTGCTTTGTTGAATAATATTAGCTTGCGCATCAGAATCGATAAGATAGCGGAGTTTTGTCGGAATATTATTAACTTGAAAAGTTACTTTAATAATTAAAATAGTACATCCCTCTTATTGAGGATCCAGAATCATCGGAACGGTTAAAATTACTGCTGGGTTTGATCGTTTCTCTGATTCTTTTCCTTTTGGGAATATATAGGACAAACGCGAGATTGATGATCTCCTTTACATCATCGATATACAGGCAGATTAGTGCATCCATTTGCATAATGACCCTTTTGTTGACAACGGAAACAAATCAGGTCCCTTTGTCTATAATCGTTTTTCTGGTTTTCTTTGTTGGGTTTTTCTTTTGAAGGAGATTTAGAATGCTACTGCGATTGTGTATCGATCGCTGATGATGTATTATTTTGTTGTTTAGATGATTCATTTTGAGAACGATTAAAGGATGAATTTGATAATATAATTGTATTGTTTTGTCTTCGACCACGAAGCAGATCATTTGTGTCTTGTGAGTAGTACATTTTATCTATATTCTCGAGATGATATGTTTGCTTAATTAAATCGTTTCGATTTTCAGACTGTTGAATGGATTCTGAAATTCGTTTAGCAATATAGGGAAGTAAACTTGATAAAAGTCGTTCTTTACGGATACTATCCGCTTCAGATTCGATTTCCTCCTCCAAACTATCGAGATATACTACAAAACTATTTATACTTTGATTAGATTATTGTTTAACATTGATGATTTATTGTATAGCATATCGCTATCGATTGCCTTTATCTAATATTACATCGCATATATATTCTTTGAATTCTTCCCAAAACATATTAGAATTCATTGTAGAAGCTTCATATCGATGCCAAACCGCAAATGATTATTATTGAAAGTATTAAATAACATGATCTATCTTCTTTTAATCAGTTGGGAAATAATACTTATCATCATTTCGAAACATAAGTTCAGCCTGGAAAAAGAAATCCTTTGCTTTTCCAATATTAAGACCTTTATAAAATGGCAGCTTTTGAAGTTTTGGAGGTTTCCCTGGAGAAGCATGAATGGGGTTAGATGTTGCCCCTGTTCCTCTAGCGATCGTTGATAGTAAATTAGATACCCTTTCCTATATAAGACGAGCAAAAGTCTCTTCAATTTCTTGTTGATTTGCTTGCTTGAAAATATCGAACTCTTCTTGTATATTTTCAAGTCTTTGCGTCAGATCTAATTCCAATTGTATAGTGAGTTGACGACTAAATATAAGCATCTCGCCTTCGATCCCACTAAGGGTCCTGGAAGCATTATTTCGACTTTGAGAAGTATTTGAATTAGTTAGACGACCTGGAGTATTTCTTGTTCCAACCATTGCTATCCGATGGGGTTCCGTTAAGATACCGATAACTAATTGACGAGTTGCTCTTCAGATGAATGAAAAGAATTGTTAAGATCACATAGGCAAAGAATCAATTAGTCGTAAAACCGTAGCCCAAACTTTTCATTACCCTTTCTAATCATAAATAAGATATTACTTTTAAGTTCAATCAATAAAGAGATATCAGAACGCCTATAGTTCGCCACCATTCCTGTCCTTTCATAAACAATACAAAGAAGCTTGTTTACTAAACATTCCAAACTGATCGATGACGTTCCTACGCTGATGATTCGAAATGAGAACGCCTCCGTCTAGGTTTCTTGTTTTGACGAAACTGTTGCGTGATCGTAACAGATATAGATAATTGGGAATCATCTATATTTGATTATTTGGTTCTTTATAGCGCTTTGTTTGATAATAATTCATATCAAATGTCAAACCCTATTGAAATTCGAAATCGATAAAAGAATTATTAGATTGTAATAAATAATCTTTATTTGGTATTTCTTTAATAGAAGGTTTTTTATAAGAAGTTCTTTTAAAAATAGAAAACATTTGAATAAATGAACAATCGATATTGTCTTTTGGATAATCCTTGATATATAGAAAACGATATTTATAAATTGTACATTTAGCTTTTATATCAAGATTGATAAGGAATTTATTTAAAGATTCGATAACATTAATAATCTATTATAAAGTAACTTTTGTTAAATCCTTTTGTTCTTTAATCGGAAATAGAATTGTTAATATAATAATTAACTTTGAATTATAATATATCAAACAATTGGAAATATAATAGTTTGAAGAGAATGTTAAATTCATCTCCATTCAATTGATAATAGAATTGTAGTATTATAACTATAATAAACCAAAGATTAATAATGTCTTTAATAAAAGTTGGATAATATAAAAGGATTAATATTTATAATGATTTTTTATAGCGATTTTCATTACAAAGTATTCTATAATTCTATTAGTGATCTTTTTTATCAACAAATCGGAATTCATAAGAATAAGGTAAAAATTGTATTTCAATATTATATTTGGAAACAAAAGAATGATCAGTAAAAACTTTTCCAGAGTATCCATTATCAATGAGATTTGTAACAATAAAGGGATTTTTATATATAGAGAATATAATGGTTTTAACGAGTAGGGATTTGTTATTTATAAAGTTGAATTATAATAGTTTATATCTATTCATTTTTTGATTTACCTTTTTACTTTTAATATTCCTTTACAAGCAATTTTTTGTAAAGATTAATCTTTTCTCTATTTAGAACTTTCCTTAACTGAATTAAATATAGAGACAATTTCCTTTAGCTTGATATAATCTTGTTATTATACTTGATTCAGATGCTATTGGCTTTATATCCAATTACCAGTATATTCTCCTCGAAATCCATTGCGATTATTATTAAATCTATTGGCATCTCGAAAAGTCGGAACAGTAGTATATTGATCGGGGGCTGGATTAGTTGAAGTAGCGGTATTGCAATTGGAAAAGGTATTAACAGAAATTTGTTTATTAAAAAGAAGATTATTATTGATATTATAAATAATATAACAATCAATTTGAAGGTAACCAATTCTACTACAACAATTATAAGAAATTGCAGGATTAAATTTCTTTTTCTTATTTTACAAATTCTTTTTTTGTTATCTCTTTTATTTCATTATATCGAAATCTATAGAATCATCATTAGTAATAAATACTTTACCAGAATTTTTGTTATAATATTCAGTATCACGAAGATTCTAATTTTAAATAAAGAATTTCTTTTGCCAATCATTAATATTGTCGATTGTATAAAGGTTCGAATCATTAATAACCAAAATTCAAAAAAGGATTGTAATCTTTTGTTTTATTGTGTTAATAATCTTGTAATTAGATTTGTAGTAAAAGTTAATAAGATGAAACAATGTAAAAAAGAAAACTGAAAAGAATTCCTTTGGATTTATAAAAAGTTTGTCGAATTTAAGCGAAGCTTCCCTTTCGATATCTACAGAGATATATAATTTGTTCAATTTGATCAAAAACAAAACAGTAGAATCAAAGCAAATGAGATCGTCAACGAATCTAATAATATCTGTAATATACTTTTGTTGTACTTGATTATCGAGAAGATTAATAGTATAGCTAATCTTTTTATATTCGAAGACAAAAAGTTATGAATCGATTATTCAATAAAATTACAAATCCAACTTTTAGGATTGATAATCCTTTTGTTGGATAAGAATATTAGATTTTTCGCTTTTAAAAACAAACAGGTCTTTCTGAGTTTGGCAAAAAGTAATCGGTTTCTGATTAATGGTAATACTATCGATATCCAATTGAACTTGCTTGTTAATTAGAGTACAAAAAAACTTGACGTTTTCTGTTTTGAATTCCTCGATCTTATTTGTTTGAATAACGATATAAATAATTTGAATAATAAAGTGATCTTTGATAACAAAAAAAATATGATTCAGGTAAATAGTTTGTTTGTTAAAACTGATAATAAGATTTGACATCATTGAAGTATCCAATTCTGCTAGGATTTGTATAATAGTAGATCATTGATTGAAGATTTATTGGATTTCAATATAAATTCCTTTGATAAAAGTAAGAGTTGTATTATTAACAAATATAAAACCGAAAATTATTGTAAAAAGAATTACAATTGTATAAAGTAATCGATAGGGAATTTGCGATTATACAAAAGCAATCAAAAACAAATACAGAAACCTACGAATAAATACAATTATACAAAAGCAATCAGGGATTAGAAACTGTACAAAAACAGATAAGAAATACGATTGTACAAAAGCAGGCGAATTACGACAATGCAAAAACAATCGAAAACAAATACAGAAGTTTGCAGATGATTTGGTAAGATCAGATCACTTCGTAAAGTAACGGAGCCTTTAAAAGAGTAGTACAAACTATTATAGTAAAGGAAATGATATATATAGATTTGATCTATTGTTGTACTACAAAGAAGAGAAGAAGGTCAAGGAGGTGACCTGACTATATAGAAGTGAGTGTATGCATATATGCTTAAGGTACACATGATCATGTGCAGGTGAAGGGAGATGAACCCGTAACAACTTATTAGGAATTCTCACATTGCAAGTCCGAACCATTCTTAGAAACATCAATATCTTCGCCTCCGAATTAAACCCCATGCTTGACCATTATCAGAAGTTGTTAAACCATAGATACAGCATCATTCTTTCCCATTCAATGACATTCTAGGCCACCAAAATTCCACCCAAAGCACTCTATTCCGTTGCCAATGCGAAACTTAAACAAGGTTCACTATACTGCAAACGCTCCTCCCAAATTCCACACCACCAATCGAGTCTCAACCTAATGAGCACCAAACTCGGCCCTGTATACACCGCGAAGTCGCTTCGAGTAAGAGCTATATCTCTCAATTGGATAAAATTCAGGACCACCCATGACTTGGTAATCCATGGTCCAGTCCTGGAACACTAGACCATTGACGGCGGCAGCAAGCTTTAGCTGCTGAAAGCTGTCATGATCATCGATGTCAACGAGAATGTTGAGCTCAGTTAATGGGAATGAGTTTAGAAGTCCTATTAACTTGTTCATATCCTGCATACGCTGCCGATGAACTTCCCGCGAGCCGTGCTGAGAGGGTGCGATCATATTGATTCGAACATTTGTTATCGCCGGTGCATACTCAGGAAGAACCTTCATTAATGCCATCATGTCGGTGGGAGGGTCGGCAATGAAGTTCAGTCGAATGAGCAGCTCGTTTGAATCGCCATTTTCCTTGAGAACGAGTGCATAGTGCTTTTGGATGCACTCGAAATCTATTGTTGCGGCTACCTTTTTAGCATTTTCTTCCGTATCCTTCTTCTTGGCCAACTTCTTCTCTTCAGCCTGTTTTTTTTCAAGATAATTCTTCAACCATGCTGCCTGTTTGTCGAGTCGTAACTTATGGTCTGCCTCTTTCTTTGCAATCTTCTCCTGTTCGAGCTTTACTGACATAGGGACTAATGTAGGTTGGCCGCGATGATTTTTGCAACCCATCTCGATTAATGTTGGTTTTTCGATGAAAATGAAAGATTTAAGTGTGATTAGAAGTCTAAAGATTGGAATAATCTGTATATCTTGATTTGACTAAAATAGAGAGACAGTAGAGCGGCTGGCATGTATGGGTTCTTACTTTTGTTGATCAGATGATGGAATTTTAGTACCTTCGTGAAATGAAGAAAGAGGAGTTTTTGTGTCGATGAAAGTGTTCGTTTTTTAAGTGGAAGGTGTTATAGTTGATCGTTGTAAGGAAGATGTTTGTAATGAAGATGATCAGGATTCTGGGGCCCTAGAGGAGCCCTTAAGTATACATGCTGTCACGTTGACACCGTAGCTCTTGTGTTCGGTTGATGCTAGCGAGAAATTCATTCTTTTACATCAGCCAAGTCTCGTGATTAGACAGTACCGACCGTAGGTCACTGAATCATTCATAATTAAAAGACCACGGTATGATGTGGTTCGATCTCTAGATAGGTAGAAGGAAAGGAATACCGCACATTCTCATTTCGAAATGTATCTCTATATAGAATCGGGTTTTAAAGGAAGCTGTATATGCCCTTTGTAATTAGTCACTGTCATAGAATGCCACTATTTGGTTGCAAGTACAATGATACCCTGAGAATTATTCATTAGTCAATTCTCGCGTTCAAACTCAAGAACCTTCTTCTCCTCCCATGCCCACTAGTGGACTAGTAGAAAGACCCTCTAATGTGCGTAGATACACTTAAAATTTCTTAGTCAGCTCATGATTCACAGCAAGCCCTACTCGTCAATTGAATTTCTAAATTAGGAACCAACTTTATTGACTAATCGAGCAGTGTGCCCAGCGAAACAAATTTCATCTAGCCTGTTAGATTCTACAAACACCTAAATGATGACAGCCTTGACCTATTGGCACACTATACTAACTACTGTTCCCTTAAGATAAACAATGCATCCCCGATCAACCTCTCAGATGTAAGACGAGTGACTATAGTGTATCATATGCCGTAATTTGGCCAGTATGGAGAAGAACATTGAGTATATCGTGAGTTACTATGGAATTATGAATGAATCTTGATGACCGAGTAGTACGAGCTCTTGAATGTCTAAGTAGAGCTAAATATTCGAATAAATTCGGGCAATTTTGAGAATGACAAATTTTGTCTTCTCTGCTGATATAATGGTAATCCTTGGCATGACTCTTTACGTTATGTTCTTACAGCATGCGCTTTACGTCCTACCCTAACTTGAGGGATCTATCATACCTCTATTAACCCTTGATGCTACAACATTCATCTACAGCATGTTTATATAGGTATGACTAGTTTTTGAATTTCCATATCTTGTGAATCATACTATTATTTTAGAAGATACGCATCACTGAATTGTTGGCCATATAAATTTCACGAGTCACCGGTTATTGATGGGACATCGGTTTTAAGTATTTAATTTCTTCGACCAGACGATGCTAGCTTTGTAGAAGCAAAAGGTGTCTACTATTTCCTCTCACAATATGCTATTCCTACAATAATCTTTATCAATACCCAAATCACTGCTCTCCCACCTCCACTTCCCATTTCTGCACCACAACTCCTTGTGAACTAGAAACTCTGCCTTGTAGAGACATGATAGCCTGTGATCCCACTTACTGCCGATATCGACATTGAATCTTCCCTTTACATGAAGGACCTCCATAGCCATTGTCCAATCCTTAAAGTCCAGACCGAAAATTGCTGCTGCTAGCTTCATCTGGGAAAAGTTGTGAGCCTCATTGAGGGAGACTACGAACTGAAACTCGTCGATATCAAAATTGTTGAGGCAGTTGATTGTCTTCATCATATTCTTGACTCTCCCGCTGTAGATCTCGGGAGAATCGTGATGTGTAGGCGCAACGAGTCGAAATTCAACACTGGTAATAAGTTCCGCGTACTTCGGAAGCACGGTGAGAAGGTCGACATCTTTTGCAGTCTTTCTAGGATGAACGATGTCAAGGTTGATGTACAACTTGACTGTGCCGGTAGTGATGTCTTTCATCACCTTAAGGGTGGAGTGCTTTGGCAAAGTATCGTAATTGAAATTGAAAGCGCGCTGACGAGCCAGAGCCTTCTCTTGTGTTAACTGCCGGGCCTTGGCTTGCTGGGCCAATTGCTCTTGTGCCTCCTTCTGCTGCTCAGCAAGTAGCTTCTCAGCTGCCTTATCGGAATATGCTTGAGCTGCACGAATGACTGGTGCTTGACCACGGGCGTTCTTACTTCCCATTGTAAAAGCTGATGAAATGTTTGAATAGATTTGAGAGTATGTGTAATAACGACCGCTAGAGAGATCGTGAGGAAAGGGTGTATTGAAGAAACTTGAGGGTCGAATAATTTTCGATGTTTGTTGTAGATGCTGAGAGTCGATCTAGATGTATCGAAGATGTATTGTAAAGATATTCTGGGAATCTGGGGACAAAATATCTCTTATACGCTAATTCTGAGGCCGTCGCAAAGTCCCCTATTTCTCGCTAAGCGTACTCATGCTTCCACGGCTGTATTAGCCGCAAGTGTTGCTGCCGTATACCAACATCTCGATATTGGCTAGTGGCACCAGTTATGATCTACTACGGTATAAGAAACCACGCTCGCGGTTACTAGTCCCATACACACGGCAATGGAGACATCTTTGATATTGATTTGGTTGTATTGTTCAATGCTGACTAATATTTGTTGATATATTTCGTACGGTTAGATTGGTAAGCTTTTGCTGGTATTCATATGATTTTCAATGTTAGCTAGGAGGGGAAGTACTGTACGGCAGCATGTTGCCATGCGGCTGGGCAAAAAATGCTCATCAATAAGGCAGAGAGCGTCCAAGCCAAAGATAATAGTATCGCTAGATATCTTGTATCACGGAACCATGAAACCAGAATTCATGGCCTTAATTAAATTGCAGCAAGTAAGAGGATACGATGCACTAGCATTTTGAATAGACTAAACACCTGATAATTCAAGTCTCTGCCTCAGATATTTTACTCCACGTGGTTTTGAAGTGGCACGATCCTCTCATCTCAAAACAGCCACATGCTTTGAACACTATTAGAGTCTTACTACTCCAACGAGCATCTATCAGTATGCGCTGCGGTACTTTAACAATTTGAGGAAAAATTTCTCTGTTCAGGTAGATGTCTCACTATGTGCGGATGCAAGTTGAAGAGCAACGATTTCTCAAGTCATGACCAAAAATCCATGAGTAATGCTCAAAAGCGCTGCGTCGCAAACATTAAAGTAGAAAAAGATCTGCCGGAAACTGCGATAAGCCATACAGGATAGACTCAGTAGCATATGCTGGTAATTAAGTAAGGAATCCCGAAGCTTGAGTTTGGTGTTTTTCTACCCGCCTTTTCCTCCGCGTCATTCTCAACACAAAGCGCAAACAGCAGAAACGGCAATAGCATCCTAGCGCAAACTACAATGAATTCATCAAGTAACATTATAAAACCGATATTGTCAATACGCAAAATTGTTATCACCTACAACATACTTTTTGATTTTGCTGTGCTAACATCACGAGCCCCTTTTGAATCTCGCTAAAGCTACGATTCAGAAATAGCTGTTGGTTACTTTTTGTAGAAACACGAAATATTAGGCCAAGGTATTTTGAAGCATTTGATCGGGAAATTGGTTTATTAGGGATGTTAATAATTGCTGGGAGATGAGAAAAAGTTTGCACGCAACTCCTTTAATGGGCAAGTATAGTGACCAATCACCACACAACACTAGCGTCTTCAAAATGCCCTCTAATCCTGTGGGTCTCTAATTTTGCTGTCAAATGTTAGTTTGGCACTATCTAATATGAATTTACACACAATTCAGCTATTCAAACAACCATCCTTCATTAAGTTTATCTTGCCTTCAGGAGGAAAATAGAAATGAATGCGTTAACACTAAAAACATTACTGCCAGTCCTTTTCCTGTAACACATGCAGAGTCAAATTCCCTAGCTTTCGGGACATGCAATCTTTATGTAGTGGTAAAAAATCGATTCAAGATTCCAATGTCAGAACGATGTAACGAGCGACAGACACATTTTTCTTCTGGTCGGATACGACCACACCTGCATCGCATCTGATGACAAACCAGCCACTTTAGAATCTGCATATCTCTGATTTAACAACGTTCATTAGACAAATTCTATCTTTCCAAATATAAGATAACCATCAGCTCATCCTTGATTACCAAACACGGATGTTTTATCCAAAATTCGTGAAATGAGTTAAAACGATACAAGTCCTCAAGCAGATGTTGACAAATGGCTATGAGACGAAAAAATCTCCTAGAGTAACCATTTCACAATAATCAGCAAGCTCGATCTTCACTCACGAGCTATATGACCCTTTGAAGGGGTAGTTACAAAAACAATTGTGCTGTAGCAATAAGATTGAATACTCGTTGAATATGTATCCCGAAATGAACAAAATTAAGTATGTACATATAAATTATCCTTTCAATTGACAAGAGAAGACTCGACTTTTCCATGAACTTGTTCTGTTGGTGCTTCCATACCTGGCACACGACAAGGATTGCTAGGGTCGTACACTATACTCACTACATTTGCTCGAAGCCAATTAACAGCTTTCTCGTCCTCCACAATTAGAGACTGGCGTGATTCAGTCCTTGCTTCTCCTTGATCTTTGGTGCCAGCGGCCATAGATGATCTGCGCCATACCCATAGCAAAGAGGAAAATATTAGAACGGCAACCACCACTCCAATGGTAGCTCCGGCTACCACGCCGGTGCTTGCACCATGGCGTACATCATTAGTCGGTGACGAGACTATAGCAGATGAGTTGGATGTGACACCACCCGTAGTATTGGCAGTACTGGAGGTGTCGGTACTTGTAGCCAGTAAAGTTTGATTGAAGAGCGAGGCGACATCCGCATTCGTAAAATCCTTCGAGGGGCGCGTAATCTGTGCAAAGCCACTGGAACTGCTCATCAATCAGTAAATGTAAATGCAAATTCGTTTTGGTACTCCGCTGAACACATACTTTCCACCAATAGCATCAGTAATGTTACCAGGGACGATGTAACTATTAGCATCGTGATAGAACGTCGACGTCCATGATAGCGCATACATGTCGTATATAGCCACCCCTGAACTTTCCCAATCACAATAAGAGGAATATTTCTTTTGAGCGCCACCAACTGTTAGCATCTGTCGATTCCCGACTAGATGGCATGTGTGCCCAAAACGAGGGCTTCCTGGCACAGCCTCATAGACCTGAATCCATGTGAACGATGGTAAGGAGAGCACAAATACATCGTCATAGGATACTGAATCTCCGTCTTGTCCACCATAGAGATATACATTGTAACTCGAATTGTCGGGGGCAGCGGCGACGACAGTACACGAATCTATTCTTCTCGGGGGTAAATTTCCCGATGCCTGCTGAGTGTACCAAGTCCCATTTCCCCCGTCATACACACTGTTGATATCGAAAATATTGATTTGATCCATTGGAGCCTAGTTAAATCTAGTTAGACGGATTCTTGATGCTATCAAGGGCTTGTTGTAACCTACCAAAGTGCCAAGTTCATCCGATAGATTACCAGCTTGACGATACATGCCACCAAATTGTATTAGTATGCCTTTGCCATTCTCTCCTATTCCAGGTATATACTGTAAAATACCTCCTGTTCTGGAATTTGTATCGATGGCACCAGTAGAAATATTTCTCGTCGTATTGTCGGTCATGTTTAGCATAACCATACCCTCTAGTGGCACCGAGCTTCCTTCAGGGATTGAGGTAGTTTCTGTGCTTGACCCATGATTTATCTCGCCATTAAAGTAAAACCCAAGGCCTTGATCCGGGACATCAGCACTTGACCCGGAGCTGGGCTTTTCGGGTATCGTAGAATCTACATTAATCGATTCCCACTGATTCTGTGTTACATCGTATGATAAAAGGGTCTGGTTTGGTGATGTAGGATCGGTATATCCATAAAAGCTAGTATTCATGCTTTTCTCAGTTCCACCATATAGATATATCTGATTTCCACCAGGAGATCCGGAAAAAAGGGCGCCGTTGAGTACTACGGACGAGAAGGCATTTGGCGATTCTGAATCTGGGACAAAAACCTGTTCTGATACCAGTGGCAGACTTGCGGAAGCCATTGTCCAATTCCAGGACTCATTCATCCCAACACTGATCATGTAGTTGTCTATACCGGTTTTATTAGCTAGGCGTCAAGTTGAAAGCAACTAACTTACTTGTACCAATAGTGACATTCCCGGTTATGGCACCATGATTGTTAGATTCAACGAATGTTTCATAACCCCCATAGATATACAGGATGTCATTCTTCATTATCGACGAATGGAACCATCTTTGGCACATGTTTTTGACGGGATCCAGCCCTGATGGAATGTCGTTCTGCGCACGACGCAGCATCTCGACAGCCTTCATCCCATTCCCCTTTTGCATTTTATCATTCTTGTAAACCAGATTGTTGGTAAAATTTCGTCGCGAATTTCGCCAAATATCCAGGTTTCCCTCTATGCTCATCGACTTTATGATACCCTTCAAGCTCGTCTTTTCGAGTCAGTGGCCACGAAGGTATATGGATGCGCAATCTGCCGAAGTCCTCAAGGTTTACAGGCGCATGAATAAGTAGAAGGTTCAATATCAAGGCGAGAAATAATCCATGTCAAGAAGCTGGATGTTGAGGAATTTCACGAAGAGACCAGATTTCTATATAATATGAGGAAAGATTCAAACACCAGATGAAAAGTGGCGGAGGCGTGATAGCTCCATCTTGCTAGATAAGGAGACCTAGACTTTCTTAAGATTGCTAGCCAAAAGTATCCAAAACCGGCGCATGTGGATACAGCAAAAGAGGCAGGGAGGGTACCAAACACCATTTGCTTGTCCAATGAACTTTACATAGAGCTTACAAGCATCCATATCAGTGTCAGCACATATGTTGTTCCTGCATAGCAAAGGATTCGGAGGTTGCATTTGGTGGGTAGAAGGATTGCGGCTATCTCATCTTTCTTAGAATAGTACCGAGGAGTTGTGTGAATGAAAGTGGAACTGGATTATTTATTTATACATCAGCCCCCAAATGAGGTCAGCATGAAAGGTAAATAAAATACGGCAGGCTAAAATGGCCATAAGCGCATTTGATCATTGATCACGATCACGTGTGTTATGTGTAACGCATGCAAGAAATGCACGGGCCCATCAAGCTCAAAAGCGACGACTTCACACAATCTCAACATCAACGAGCAAACCACATATCTCAGTCCTAAACCATCATGGCAGTTATCCACGATATCGCGGCTATTGTGTCCTTATTATTTCCTTACCAAATGTCTAATCAAGCGATGCTTTATATTGATACATCTAGTCTACCTTTTTTGTTTTCTTTTCCATCTGTATCGGTCCCAAAATGTCAACCCTTTGAGAGGCATACCGTTATCGCTATGTTTAGGTAGATATGCCTCAATCTCTTCTCTCGTCTGCTCATCGATATTACTTGCGAACCGCTCATCAATACCTATTGGCTGATAACCAGGATCTAAAGCTACGAGATACTTAACTATTTCAAGCTTCCCGTAATAGATGGCCCAATCTAAAACCCGCCTTTGGGCAGATTGCGTGTCAATGTTGGAGCTACCATATTCGGCCAGTACCATAATTGTGTGCACATTTCCTACCCTTGCGGCATACATCAAAGCACTGTTGCCATTGGCGTCTTTCATGCCTTCATTAGCACCCTGTTCAAGCAAGCATCTTACTCCTCGATCATAGCCCTTTAGACATGCAATCATCAAAGCTGTGTGTTTAGAACTTCCAGCTCGGAGATTGATATCGGCGCCAGCCTGAACTAGTAGTTCTATCACATGTGAGTTGTGAGCGATTCCTTTGTCAAAATAAACTGCTGCTATCAATGGTGTTTCTCCATATTTCCTGTCTTTTAAGTCCCAATTGCATGAATCAACAACTGCTCCATACTGTATCAACAGCTTTACAGAAAATACACAGTTCTGGCGCGAGGCGATATAAAGAGGGGTCAGTCCATGCGCATTTTGGACCTCCGTCGCTGCACCACGGCTTAATAAGTATTGAAGAATATGGGAATTTGAGGGTATTTGAGCAGCTCCATGTAACGGTGTACATTTCAAATCACCCGACACCAAATTGATGTCGGCACCATTCTCAACTAGCAGCTTGACGACGTCGAGCGATGCCTCATATTGACCGGCGGCCGCAAACAGGGGTGTACATCCCGCTTCGTCACATTGGTTCGGTTTGGCGCCGTAGGCTAGCAAACACTTTACAGCAACTTTAGAACCCCATTTAGCGGCAAGTACTAGAGCGGTGTCGCCATTCTGAGCAAACCGATCGAGACAAAAGTCGCCTGATTTGATAAGTGTTTCAACCCGTTTCGAGGCTTGGTTTCGTATCGCATCTATTAGTTCCTCGTGTCCTAGAGGTGTTGTCCGTATCGACTTCATAATTGCTCCTTGAACTTGTGGGTATGCAGTACCCTGGCTTGTAGCGGGAAACTTTGCTAGTCGAGAGTGATCTGTGATACACGGAACTTCTACCTCCCTTGTCCCAACCCCAAGCACTGCCGAGTCTATAAACCTATTAGCGGTTTCGCACTATATCGAAGAAGATATCAGAGTATCGTGAAGTACTATTGAAATGTACTCACCAGGAGGTACCATCATCTTTTCCACTCCTTGTCTTGCCCATGTGCCATCAGGCATCTAGTGCATAGGTGAGCCATTGGTTATCTGCCTCGGAAATTTGTACTAACTTCAACCAAAGTTTTGGTTCGAATGGTCTCAAAGACTGACAGTATCGCGATATCGGGTGCCGTGGATAAAAAGTGGCAGAAATCGGAGTTCAATTCGTTGAGCTCATAGGACCGGAAAGATATTTGTCGAATTAATGGAGCTGTGGCATCGTGCTTGACGAGCTCAAGAAGAGCCTCCGTGTCTAATCCTCGATGAGGTGTACCCAAAAATATCATTAACGGAATCGACGGCATTATCTTCCATCGCCCTAACATGGCCTAGGTAGATTTTGTGAACGATGACATCATACTTCATGAATATTTGCATACCTTTTTGATCACTAACCCTCCCAAACTATGCCCGATAAATACGAGTGGTCGATCCTGCTATGGTCAATCCTGTCCCGCAAAACGTGGGTGTGACTATCTTACTGATGCATGTCTGCGTATCTCTTCCACATCACTACGGAAACGAGAACTGAACACTGAGACAACAGCCTCTGAGTGACTGCCTTTCAAGTGAGAGTCAAACCCATAGCTCATGATTCTTGCATTGGGAAAGTCCACAGCTAGTTTATCTCGCAGCCACATATGTGTTGGCTCTGATGCCCATGAACCAAAGGCGTTCCCAGCTAATCCTGTGACCGCAATAATGCTTTCCCATCGATTAGCAAGATACAGCATGGGGGTGGAGAAGCTTACTCAATAGCTACTGGTTCTTGTGGCTCATTTAAAGGAGTAAACCCATAAAATGTTTGGTCAACGACAACTCTGTCTCCCCCATGGCCTTTCAGAGCCGGCAATGGAACCGATGGATTCCAACCCGGTGGTGGTATAAAGTCTACCGTAGCCACCTTTAATTCGCTCGGCAGGCCATCGATAAGTGGTGCTACAGATCTAGCAACCAGTCGCATGTCCGCTTCTGGATCAAATTGCAGATAATTATGGACATTTTCGAGCGTTGTATCGTGGGGTAGTCCTTCTACCCGGTAGCCAGTTCGACCCATCGTTCCGTCGACTTTTTTTCTTCTTAAATGACACTCAAAGAATGTTTGGGTGCTAACGAGCGATGATGATGTTGATGTCAGTTGAAAAGTGATTTGAATGCCAAGTTGCCATCACTGGAATTATTTCTGCCTGGGATTAGGCCCCTGCAAGTGAGACGCCAGAAACCAAACGTACCCCTCCCATCTGGATCCTTCCGATGTCAGCACCTCACACATAAGACACGCCAAAATCCGGAAAATTTCCCGATCCGGTTACAATTGTCGTTCTCATTAAACATTACCACGTGGTACTTGGCAAGGATCAAGCTGACAAGGTATCACAATGAGGAATAAACAAATTTCCATATACAGATTCTGATGGCATATATTCGCGCTTAATTTGCTCCTTCTTCTCAAGATGAAACATGGTTCGCTGTGAATACACACACAATCGGTCCAGGGTTGAGAATACCTTAATCTGGATATCACTAACCGTACCTTGTGACGTTTTATCGCCTGAAGGTGTTGCCACAATTCCTCTTGGATGACGTGATGAGTTGTCAATATTCCAAAGGGCTACTTAGAGATTATGATTGCAGCCCTATCTTAATCCATTCCAAATGTAAGTGTATGGTATGGAATTATCGTTCCAATTGCCGCCACATTACTCCTTCATCCTCCGCAATCAATGATTGCATGGATTAGTTCATAAAGCTGGAAATACTACTTTAATATCATGACATTATCGCCCAAAAAAAGAAAATGATCTCATCCAATACGCGGTACTCATTACTACCTTAAGTAGACGGTAGCTTCTCCCGTTCTTTCGCGATCAAGACGTCTCAGACACTGTACTTTAGCTGGCAATCATTCATTACGGTTATGGCCTTGTGGGTTTCGAAACGAGATTGTTCCACAGAAGTTTGCGTCTTGTCATCAACAGCGTAGCTACTATCTATTTCGGGCCGATCCGCTGGAAACTACAACTTGTGTCGTGATTGTGTTTTACATTAGCACTGTCCCATTTTTTCTCCCGGTTTCACTATACAGTCACTGCACTCCACATTACTTCTTATCAGCTCCGTTAGTATCAACTCCAAATACAGATACATATCAAACCCCGTGTAAATCAAACAGTGACTAGTTCACCTCTTCTTCGTAGTGGCTGAGGATAAAATGGCCCATTTCAATCTCACTCTACTAATACTCTAAAAGCATCTTCACAACTCCGTCGACTATCAAAAACCCAAACATACAAACCAAAGTCTCCACCGCATTTCCAAATCAGAAAATCACATGCATATATCCACGCCATCAACTTAAACCCAAACGTCGATCATCTCGCCTCCAGCGGAGTAAACATATAAACACTAACTAAACACAACATCTTCTCACAAACCAACAATAAAAATCCAATCAATCAAATTAATTTAACTAATTAATCCAACTACCCTCATATTTTTACAAACTTGTATTGAATGAGGTAAGCAACGCATATAGAAAGAAGGGCGTTAAAACTCAAAAGCGTCGTGAAGTCGGAGTTAGCGATGTATGTGAGATTACCATCACCCCTTGCATGTAATTAGCGTGGTCCTATGCTTGCGTTGGGGGCCGTGTTGTGGAGCCAATACAGTAAGCTGCGAAAACGGCGAAACTGGCGTAAGCTAGAAGTACGATTTTAGGAAGGAGTGGAGGTACCGGTCTGGATCTTACTTTTATGAGATGGGCTGAAATAAAATGGGATGTGATGTGATGTGATGGGATGGGCGCATATTTTGAAATTGGGTTCGGGTTTGAGTTTGAGTTAATGCACAGGAGTGGAATAGAACGGAGTAGAAGGAAAGAATTTGTCACCGTGTACTTCGTAGGAATTTGATTTTGAGCTGAACATGTGAACATTTTCATTTACTGAGGAAAGAAACTGATTAGTCAAATGTAGTTTGGATATATGGTAGAGAACTTTAAGAGACGAGAACAGAGCTATTTTCAGGTATCAATGGTTGGCTATTACTCGATCGTGATTGAGGAACTAGATAGATATTGTTCATAGATAAAGCAGAAGAACAAGAAGTAGGGGGAAGTAGAAAATTCGTCAAAAGTTTCATAACCCGATTCCCAATTTCCCATTGTGTACAGTCACTCCTCTGAACCTGCTACCTCCAAAAACCAAAAATACCCTATGAAAAAGAAAAGAAGACCAAGCGAACAGAAAACAAGAACTAAAACCCCAAGAAGATACCAAACCCCCCACAATCCACCCCTCTAACACAAAAACCCCGTCCTACCCAAAGCCTGCAAACTCCATTTCGCATGGGCATGCAGCTCACCAAAAAGTTTCACCTGACCCTCATAAGCCTGCGTATGCCAAGCGGCCGCCTCCGCCATCTCACCTCTGCCTTCAAAACACAACGCCAGCGAATTCATTGCCCACAATGTATCCGCGTGCATTCGTCCATGGACTTGGATCCTCTGTTCGAGTACGCGTTGACGAACCTCAAATGCTTCGTCCATTCTTCCCAGTTGTGCGAGACAGCGCGCTGTATCGGAAAGTGTCCAGATGGCGTGGGGGTGAAGGGCCCCCAGGGTACGGACCATGGAGTTGTAGGCTAGGGTGTGGAGGGCGAGTGCTTCGGTGGGGAGACATGGGGTTCGGTGTGGAGAGCGATAGCAGCGTGCGAGCGCGTTTTGTGTCCAGATTATATGGTGGTCTGTGGGTGGGAAGAGTGGTTCTAGGGTGCGCAGGGCGCGGAGATGAAGGGATTCGGCTTCCGAATGCTTTTGGAGGTGGCGACAGACGCGGCCGAGTTCGTTGATGGTGATGATTATGTCGAGATGATCGTGCGGTAGGAAACTAGAGATATGGTTAGTTTTTAGCAAATTTAGAGATGAGTGTAGGAGATTTACCGGAGTTGTACGGCTAGAGCTTGGCGCTGAATAGCTTCCGCGAGACGGAATCTTCCTTGCTGGTCGTAGAGAATCCCAAGACTATTTAGTAGCCACGCCTTCGAGGCTTTGCCTGAATTGGTACCTCCAGTCTTCGTAATCTCTTCCTCGAAAACACGAACTCCCATATCTATTTGACCACTCATAGTATACAACCTAGCTAAATCTCGGATGATCATCGATCTCTCAAAGTTAGAGATGATGTTAATACTACCCGGTCCTCCACGACGTTGTGATTGTATGAAATCGTCTAGACGGAATAAAGCCTTTTGAATATCCATCAAATCTTCCGCGGTTTGTTTTCCGAGGGTACCGGATTGGTTTGTCCAGGTTTGAACTAATCTTTGAAGTTTGGCAATTCGATGCATGGGAAATGGTAGATCTTCTGATAATAATGATCTTGTAATCCAAGCCGATCTCCTGGTTTGGGATGCAACGAACTTTTCGTATTGTCGATGAAGTTTAAAGTCGTACACAGATAACGATAGATGGTAGCACCAATTTTCCGTGGCATATTTTGCTAAAGGATATTGCTGTGAATTGAGGTTAATCGACTCGGCGATCCCAGATTTACTTAAGTACGTCAACGTCGCCTGGGCTAGCCCAAGGTGCGAGTATTTCTCTTCGAGAAGAAAACCAGCTGCTTGAGGTGACAACAAGGTGAAATTCGATCGATCGTGAAGATATTCGTAGACTGACAAATGGCCAAGGTGAAAAGCGTCGGATTCGGGTCGGTACTCAACCAAAGGACAACAAACTTCTAGCACCGAATCCTTAGAAGGTGCAGCATTTCCGTCAAATATCATCCTCTCTTCGTCCCAAGATAATGCACACTGTAATTCAAGCCAATTGAGAGGCCTTGAAGTTCTACATACCCAATGGAAAATGCGACGTGCCAAAAATTGATTTGCAAGTGGTTTTGATGCTAAACGTTCCAGAATTTGTCCATACACATTGTAAAGTCCGGTAGGAAGCCTGTCCAGTGAGGCTAGCATGTCCTGAGTACTAAATGTTGCTTGCAGTGTTTCCATACCAAGTCGTGCGAATAGAAACATGCCCGCCGCCTTTTGGGATAGCACATTATACACATACTGTTTTAAGTGAGATTCTGTACAAGGAAGAGCCTCGATTGCCTCTCTTAAATACTCTTCGATATCTGACTGAACAGCATTCGTATTGATGTGGACAGAAGGCAGCATGCCCAGTTCTTTGCGCACGGGAAGGATATCTCGTGAGAAGAATAAAAGACGTATAGAATTACGATCTCGGGAAATACCATTCAGCAGGCGCAATATACCTAGCACATCTTCGCATTCACATTCGTCAAGTCCATCTATGACAATGTTAAGTGCTGGTAACGCACGAAGCACTTCTGCAAGCAATTCTGGGATCCTGTCGGCAACGGAGATGCGACATCGTCCGTATCGTTCGGCAAAGAGATATGCAGATATTAATGCCTGTGGAATATTGGTTGCCTGTGCTGTGATCTGACCTAAAAGACTGATATATAGAGATTCCTGGGATTGTTTTAACTTGTCCGTTGAGCTGCAGTGAAAGTATACTGTGGGGATGGAGCCATAATAATTCTGTAAATATTGAATAGCGGTGGCACTGAGAATCGTCTTCCCACACCCTGGAGAACCATAGCACCATAGTACCGAGTCTGACAGCCCGTTCAGCCAATTTTGAAAGCTTGTATCAGTAAAAAGCCATTGACCTGTATTTGCGGATCTCTTGGCACAAGCTTGATGTAAACTCTCGTAGTAATCGCCTGGGTATAACCAAGTCATTACTTTTGTTCTGATATCTGCATCTAGATTATTCATCGGCATTAGCTTCGGTAGTTGTTGTGAATCATCAAGTGGGATTTACGGACCCTTGTTCTCTGGAGGGAAGGAAATTTCCATGACGCCATTTTCACTCGCCTGTGGTTGCTTCACGGCACAAGATTCCGTATACTGTTCATACGCGAGCGTAGCTTCCTGGAAAAAGATTTTGACGGCCTTCGAGAGCCGTCGAACATGGTAAGTAAACTCCGCATCGAGAGACTTTAAAACTGTGCGTTCAAGCTTAAATGCTTTAAACTGGTCAGATAACGTGATTGCAGGAGTGGAAGTAGGAGACTTACTGTCTTTGCATAAGGCCGCGCGAACACTTCCCAGGAAAACAAGGATCTCGAAATATACGTCCGTGAGAGCTTTAGAAACCCGCGGATCGCTGCCAAATATAACTTCATAATGGACAGAGATGTCCACGATATTGGTCATTTTCAATAAAATTTTCGAAACTAACTGATAGAAACGAATCGAGGTGCGTCCAATCTGGTTGTCATTTAGCACAGATATTCAACAAACCAGATTTTATGCTTACCTCTACCAAAGTTTTTGTTGCACTCCACACTAAAGCGGATGGAGCTGGATAACATTGACTCATCATATCCACGGCAGGGCCGCAAATGGTAAGAAAGTCTATTAGAGGGGCGATTTTGCGACTGAAGCATGGGGAGTTACTGTTTGATGGATAATA
Organism: Sclerotinia nivalis; assembly: GCA_029531795.1. Classification (NCBI taxonomy): domain Eukaryota; kingdom Fungi; phylum Ascomycota; class Leotiomycetes; order Helotiales; family Sclerotiniaceae; genus Sclerotinia; species Sclerotinia nivalis. The sequence goes on along the minus strand of JAPEIS010000005.1, from coordinate 1,179,352 downwards.
ATATTCAAGCAATTCGATTTCGTTCATGAGATCTTCGACATTCGCACCCAAACAACAATTGCCAGTTGACTGTAGCTTATTGACATATTTTTGTAGCAGTGTATCCACTGGCAGAACCTTTGGCTCATCCCCAAGATACATCTCCACCCTTTCTTCGTGCATTATCGAGTAAAATGATATCAGAAAAGAGAAAAACGACGGTGTAGTATATGGTATTTTCTTGAATAAGATTATGTATCAATCCTGCAAAACCAACATGTATGAAACGTCATCACACCAATATGCGACTTTCACAGGTGAAGTGAGCGCGTTCCAGACTGTACTCGTGATTGTCGGAGGCCAAGAATGTTGATTAGTTTTTTTTGCCTTTGGCTGCTGAGTAAAGTAAGATCAATGGGGGGCAGTTAACTGGAAAGTGTGGATATATTGACAGCGTAACGCTATATGCTGACTGTGAAGGTAGAAGGGCAAATTTCTTGTCGAAACATTTCCTGATATTGCCTTCAGGCAAATTAGAAAGCCAAAAAAAGAATTCCCGCTAGATAATACATCCTGGAACTGACAGGATTATTGAAAATTGCAAATGGATCCAGAAGTCGGTCCACTCCGGAATTGGGGGCCCAACTTACACCTACCAGCATCTCCCGTTAGCCTAAACACGAGCACAGATACAAGCATTTGATCCTCCTTAAACTTCAGCTTGAAAACAATTCTCCGATGACAATTGGGAAGATTAACCTTTCTTAACCGCTGAATAGTAATTCCAAATGTATACGTTGTGTTAAAGGTAACCCATGGAATGTGAAATCTTTGCCTGACGGGAAGTTTTGATTTCATTTTCAAATGTACACTTGTATAACCAACAAAAATTTTGTGATCAACTCTTAAACTGCAATTCGAATTTTTGGTGCCAAAAAAAATTGAATAGAAATCTGATTAAATTTTATGCGCCTGAGTATCGTCTCTAATAACGCCCATCCGCATACTTACTAACCATGTGTGTCCATCCGCAAAAACATGCTCATACCAACTCAAAATACATTCTTCAACCCAACAGATCATCTAATCCATTTTCTAGCTTTTGTGAAGTTTGTGAAGGAGCTGATCCAGCAGATGATGCTCCCCAAATACCTGCACTTGCTTTTTCCTTGGCCAATTGCCCTAACGCTGGGCCGGAAGTTGTGGGAGTGCTAGTCTTTTTGATACCAGCGCTGGCAGTAGACCACAAGGATCCAAAAGCATCTCCCCCAGATGACTTGGCAGCTGTAGGCGACTTGGCGGAGGATGTTGCCGACATAGGCTTTGATTGTGTGCTGGGGGCTTGAACTGACGTGAAATAATTTGGTTGTGTGCTTTGGTAACCTGTTTGAATCGGACGTGGCTGTTGAGCCATGGCAGGTGGAGAAAATGCAGAATAGTTGGCCGGTGTGTTGTTGGTGCTTGTTGCTGGTGAAATTGACGAGAAACCAACCAGATCACTCAAGTTTGCTGCTTTTGGTGCCGACACTGGCTGAGGTGCGGCGTATTGTGTATTAACAGTCGTAGTAGCGGTAGGCTGTGAAATTGGGGAGAATGCTGCCGGGGCAGCTGGTTGTGCTGGAGTCGCAGACTGAAAATCATCGAAGTCATCATCATCGGCCAGACTACTTGATGCTGCAGGCGCGACTGCCGGGGCGGATACGGGTATTGGGTCATCGAAAGAGAACAAATCGACTTCCGGCTCCTTCTTCTTTGGAGGTTCGGCTTTTTTCGTCGATCGCTCGGTTCCAGCCCTTTTGCGATTGGATGATGCTGAGGAGCTCTCGGCCTGTCTTCGCGACGATGAAGGAGCTGCACCCTCGTCATATTCATCATATTCCTCAAACTTATCTCTGCGGCTGCTGCTGCCACCGAAATCCCCTTGATTACCAGAATCTTGGAAGTCGCTAGACTGGCCCCCGAATCCACCACCATCTCCATACACACCTCCACTATATCCACCATAACCACCTTGTTCCTCACTCCCAAATCCTCCGTATCTACTGGAACTCGACATTCCACCACCTATTCCTGCTCCACCTTCAACTCCAGTATATTTATTTCGTGTAGCTCGTGCTTTCTTGCGCTCCGCCCGAATCCGGTCCACATCACTAAGTAATTCAGCCAGTTCCTTGGCCCTGTTTCTAACATTAACACCTTGATCTTTGCCATTCTGGTCGATGAAATGAAATTGGCGTAACATCTTGAGGAGCGTTAAATGGGATCGCGCATCATCAATGACACGCTCGGAGCCATTCTTGATTAAGAATTCGAGTAGTTGTAATCCTTTGTATATTTGTCTCCATTCCTCGGCAGCTTTCTCTGTGAATCTCTTATAAATCATTGGCATAATCTCATTAAGTAGTTGACTTGGACGAAATTAGTATGCTGATGGGAAATTGACCAGAATGACCTACTAGTTATATGTGCCATTGGCGATTTCCTGCATCACTGTAATAACGCATTAGGATTGACAGCCTAAACATTAAATATAACCAGATCTTGCGACTAACATGAGGAACTAGCACCCCATGGCTCATTATTCGTAGCCTCTCTTACTTTGGCCTCCATCTCGGTATAATTCATCACAGCTGTAAATTATCAGTAAACAACGAGATCGGCCAGCTGTCTACACTGAATCCTTACCATTTTGTACCTTTCTCACACCGGCCTTCAAATCGTACAGCGTCAAATTGGACGCAGCCTCCTTCAAACTGGCGAGATCCATGGCGACGGTTAGGTGGTAGAAGAGATAGATGATATGAAATTGTAGACGCGGGGGAGATTATCTGGGTACTGATTGTATGGAGATGCAGGTGTCCCATGTGTTCAAGAAAGGCCGATCGCACACTAAGTTGGGCACTAGCCTCGATGTAAATGTATGATCACGTGACACAAACATTGACTTGATAATCTTGGGATTTTCCAGGAGGAAATCAAGAAGTGGCTTCGGATGGAGTAAGAATCGGTCTAGGTAACAGCACTTCAGTAGTCTCCTGGTATTTTCGACATGTTTATTGTGACCATCAAGATCTCTCGATTGTACTGAGGGTTCTGAGTTCCAGAATGGTTGTGGCAAAATCCCAGAAGCAATTAAGCGGTGAAGAGCCCTGCTTCCATCAATTTGGAGAAAATCACTACGAAGAAAAAAGAGAATGCCTGAAAATATATCTACAGAGGTTACTTTTTACTTCAGAGAGATCATCTACAACGTTGTACAATCAGTGGCAGTATTCGCCCATCTTCTCTTCCCTCCTCGATTAATTGGTATCTTTTACCGTGTCTCTTCGGTGAAAGAATCCTTCACCAAACCAAATATAGGTACGTTGTTGAGAAACCCCGACCAAACCTGCAGGTCAAAGATCTGCAAGTCAACCATATTTTTCGTATTCCTTTGCGCGCTTTTGGATGATTGGAGCATCGGGGTCATCGAGCTTTCAAAAGTAGCCCGCTTTGCCGCCTCTTGAGTCTGGATGTGCTACACTATTTTTGCTCCCCTTCCACCCGAGTAAAGAATACATGAAGGCGTCATGTCAACTCAATCAAATGCGCGGCATCTCCTGATTGGATTTCCCGTAGAGGTACATTGGAAAACGATCCTTCTAGACTGAGTAGGTTCAGATCACCGCCTATTCAGCAGCTGTGAAACACCAGTGAATATGGATTAGATGATGATATAGTGCATCTGAAAAAGAGGCTATGAGAGGTTACCCTTATAGTCAAAGTTATGTTTACATGTACAGAGTACCTGGAGATACCTACTTTAAAATGGGACTGAAATTGACCTCGATGATTCCCCCTCAGAAGTACTAGTTAGATATGTAGAAAGAAGGAAAAAACAGAGATAGATCTAGAAAGAAACCAGAGAGAATATTCTTCCTTAGAAGAACATCTACTCGGCTGATACTTTTACAACAGTCTCTACTCCGTATTTATATACTTACGGAGTACTTCCTTCTACTATATCTAGCTAGTACTGTATATATGTATATCAAAACACAAGTCCCTCGATCAATTTATCTACTGTACCTACCTACTCCTATCCCTACCTCTGCTGGAAGCTTACCCTTACCAACCCCACCTGCATTACTTGTTTCTTTTCCCCCTTCTTCCGATAGATTCCTTCTCTTTCCTTCTACTTAATTAACCAATACTTTTTGCCCCAAGACCCGAAGAAAATCCTTGAACTAATTCAACTTGTTTTTAATTTTGTTTTAGTATTAGTACGGTACATACTACATACGGTCGTTCTCACTTGCTCACCACCACCATTAATTACTACCACCCCTCTCACAATCATCCCACGCCTCACATTCACTTTTTAACACTGCCCCACCAGAAAACTAATTATCCAATCAGAAAGCTACGAACCACTTCGCTAAAAATGTTATTCGTGCCCCGCACTGCTTCTGGGTTGAAAAGCACTTCGCTGCCCCTCCTTCGCAACACCTTCATCAACAACTCTTTCAAATCCATCTCTTCAAGACAATTCCACGCTTCCAAATCAAACATGGCCATTAAAACGTACGTTCTAGCATCAAAATTTCATCAGAGTAACTACATTGAAGCTAACAGATCAATAGTTTCTTCGATGTTACCTGGGAAGGCCCAGTCCTTGACGCTGCCGGAAAGCCTACCTCCACCGTTCAAGGTAAGTGATACAATCTTCATTTCATTAATCCATTCCGCATCAATTCTATCATAACCTCAATCATCTTCCATCAAGATATGATAGTGTGTGTCTCTTTTGAGCCGATTGAGCTTTTGTTTAGCTTCAAAAACACGTCTTTGGTTTATTTTGATTGTCGTCATCTCAGCCCCACCTTCCAACCCGTCTCTTAGTGTCCGAAGCTGACATCCTTTCTCTATCGCAGAGCAATCCGGAAGAATCAACTTCACCCTCTACGACGATGTAGTCCCAAAGACCGCAGAGAACTTCCGTGCTCTTTGCACTGGTGAGAAGGGTTTCGGATACAAGGGTTCTGCCTTCCACCGCATCATCCCCCAATTCATGCTTCAAGGAGGTGACTTCACCCGCGGCAACGTACGTTACGATAATCGATGCAAATAATATACAAGACTCGAAACTAAAAACTATATAGGGTACCGGTGGAAAGTCAATCTACGGTGAGAAGTTCGCCGATGAGAACTTCGACCGAAAGCACACACGTCCAGGTCTCCTCTCCATGGCCAACGCTGGACCAAACACGTAAGGCTAAATCCATTCTGCAAGACTTCATTTTACTTCAATCAACTAACAACTATATAGCAACGGCTCCCAATTCTTCATCACCACCGTTGTCACCAGCTGGCTCGATGGTAAGCACGTCGTCTTCGGTGAAGTCGACGATGACTCCTTGAAAGTTGTTAAGGCTCTCGAGGCTACCGGATCCGGCAGTGGAAAGGTTCAATACAACAAAAAGCCAACCATTGTCGATTCTGGTGTGCTTTAAATGCATTTGCTAGCGAGAGTATCAGCGGAAGGTGGTCTTTGAGCACGAAATCGGTCGGCAAATCTTCATTATGATTAGCTATCTGGCGGATAAGTGACGAAAAGTAATGCAATGGATTTTACTAAATTATTCTTCCGTCATTTGAATGTGATGTCTGCTTTTGTGATTAGACGCGTGAAATTTTGGTATGTCCCGTCTGTGGTATCTTTCCTTAACTCCAAAGCCGGCCGTCGCTATGCTATGTAATAGAATCCTATCCCGAATATCCCTCTCCGCCTCTAAATATTCAACCATGTCTGAAAATACTCGCATGTACTTGGTCCTACGGGCCCACCCTCCTCGCAAAGATCAGCAACAGGACAGTGTCCACATGGAACATCCGTCAAAGCACTAGACGGACCACCTTCCTGATCCTCCCTAAATCCTTTCCTTACAGCCCTATAGCAAACACCTTCTGGACCCGCAAGAACCTTCTCAATTTTATTATCAAAAATCAATATTTCCAGCAATTGCTGAATATCTTGAGCAGTCAGGGTCATAGCCGTAGCTCCTGAATTTTCAATGAAGGATGTGAGTTCATTAAGGGTCGGATATCCTTGGTAGCCGGGTGGCATGGGTAATAATGCATCGTAATGTCTCCTAGCTCCATCCACAGCATCATCTTCGGTGCTATCTTCGATTTTGACTCGGCCGCCTAAAGCTTTGTCTCTTAACGCTTTGGCTTCATCCGCAGACATCTTTCTCCCTACAACCTTCTTCGGCTTCTTCAAACTCGCCGAACTAGATTTATAGAAAGATTTTCTGTGGATATGATCAAATAAGATGTGCGAGATTTGCGTAATAAATTCCTCATCTAGTTCATTATCGGTATACCATGCTCCACCAGTGGCTCGATCAGAAGGTTGCAGACTGGATTTGATGTACATTTTCCGATTACGGTTTTCCACGGATTTCATTTCCGAGATCAAGTGCTTGGTTTCGAGGTGCTTGAGGGCGGTGCGAAAAACGGCATCATGGAGGTTGGACCTCGCCTTGATGGTTTTGGTCCATATTCCTTCTTCGGCGGCTTCGTCGATGAGCGCGTAGACGATTTCTTGTTCGGAGGAAAGACTGCGGTAACTATTGTTCGGGAATTCATTAGCACTGTCTATATATTATGTGCGGGTAATTCTGATCTGAACTTCTCGCAATTTGGAGCGCAAAGGGGGAAGTAAAAGTCCTACTTCTTGGCTTCCTCTTGAGTACGCAATTTCCATCCGATGCCCCTCTGCGAATCCTGAACCACCTTGAACAACTTATCATTTGTGAGGCCCTGGGTAACAGCCAGCAATATGGACACATCATCATTAGGTAGAACATTGAGTTCGAACAGATCTTCCTGGAAAAAGGTAGGATTATCTTCGAAAGATTCAAAACACTCGTCATAGAGAACTTTTTTCAAGGCTGCGATTTTATCATCGGGCGCCGGCGCGACGGTGCCTGCTCGTGAAGACATGATGGCTTACGATTGTGCGGATTAGAAGCTGTAGGTGATGCTACCGGTGTTGACGTAACATTGAGAGATTCTTCAGGAAATCGAGTTTGGTGTGCAGTGGTGGAAATGTCGAAAGGTTGTTCGAGAGAGATAAATTATTATTTTAGGCGAGGAGGGGCGAGGCTATGGGAAACGGCGCCTTGTCATGCAGCCAATACATGGGCTAGATTAGTAAGCAGGTCTGGAGCCATTTGGCAACTTCCATCAAAAAGATGAGACAGTTGGACAGATTTTCGTAATCTTTATTTCTAGCATTCCTCCTTTTCCTTTTCTCTTTTTTTTTGGTCACTAGTTCTCTTAATAAGTTGAATTCTTGAGTTTAACTTCGGGTATATCTCACTCAATGCAATGGGTAACTAGTAACCATATCGACACTTTCAATATCTAGAACTAGGTACAATTTACCGAGTCCTTGAGCAAAGTGTACCTGTAGCCGAACTTTTAGAAGATGACGAAAGAGCTCCAAGAGAGGAGAGAGAGATCGGGGAGAGAAAGAGAGGGGTATGGACCAATGAAATGTGAGATGAGATTCTAATGTTCAGGTCACACAATAAAACTCCAATGGTTGGGTAAGATTGAATGGGGCAATGAGATCTGAATGTTCGAGTTTGAGTTGAGCATTTAGGGAGCAGAAAGGAGGTCGAGTGGAGGAAAGAAATTCTCCCTCATGTGTAGGGCTAGAATAGTTAGTTCTTTCAGTTTCAGTATTGGACTTTGGATTTCGATTTCGAAAGCGCAACTTGTAAAAGGATTTTAGAGTCACAGTTGACATTGATTTTACTCCATGAATTTTGGATTTCGAGTACCGAGGTCCTTAGAATTGTTTGGCGCAAAGTGAATTCATACGATGGGCCTACTGCAAGGAATAAATTGCATGAGAAAGGTGCATTGAATTCGCGGCCAATAATTGGTTGATCTTGATGCCCATCTATGGAGCCTTTTCTAACCTCGTACCTGATCAAAAAACATTAGAACATATTATCTTGTTTGTCAACTAAACTATGGCGACCCAAATTACCCATTTCCATTTGGCAGATGGCAGCAGTTTTCCATCGGTAGGTCTAGGAACTTTCCAAGGCAACGACGGCAATGAGAAAGTAAAGCAAATCGTGAAGGCGGCAATCCAGGCCGGTTATCGTCACATCGATGGTGCAACAGCATATGGCAATGAAAAGGCCATTGGAGATGCCATTAAAGAGAGTGGTGTTTCAAGAGATCAGTTATTCGTGACTACTAAATTGTATGTCCATAGGAACTAAAACGAAAAGATTTCCTGCAAATTCTTCATAGAGCTCAATCGTGGCATGAGCCCGAAGACGTCGAAAAGGCGTTGGATTTAATTCTTAAAGCTTTGGGCTTGGAATATGATAAGTAATGCATACCGAAAACGGACTTGATCCAGTTACTAATGTTAGAGTAGTTGATTTGTATCTTATGCATTGTCAGTGAACTCAAGAACCTCAAGATCGAACCGTACACTAATGCTGACAACCCAGTCCCTCATGCCTATGTTCCTGGTCCAGATAACAGTACAATTCGACATCCCAGTGGGAACGGAAAGGTAAAGTGATCGCGCTCCTGATGAAAATGAGTGCTAAGCAAATTCAAGCCAGTAATTGATTATGAACGATCTCGAAAGTACACAGAAACATGGCAAGCAATGGAAAAATTGGTAGATAGCGGTAAAGCGAAAGCAATTGCTAAGTTATAAATCCTGCCAGCGTTTAGAATGAAATTTGACTACTTCAGGTTTGTCCAATTTCAATATCCTCAAGACTAAACGGATCTTGGAGATTGCGAGAATTCGCCCCGCGGTTAATCAAGTTGAGGCCCATCCGTAAGTTTTGAATCCTTCGCTACCGCTGGTAAAAGGCTGATCATATACATCCGTAGTTTTTTCCCGCAACATGAGCTGCTTAAATTTTGCAAAAGAGAGAACATCCACCTCATGGCACACCAGCCACTAGGAGGAAAGCCTGTTGGAGTGGTGGCACCTCATGCCGATATTCCAGGACCTCTTTTCGATTCAAAGGTAAACACCGGAATTGTTTTTTGTGAAATGGCGTAAAGCTAACCGATAATAGATTGCTCAGATCGCCCAAGAGACTGGTATGACTCCGGCATAGCTAATTCTTTCCTGGGCGGTTCAGCGTGGTACTTCCGTAATTCCAAAAACCGCCAACGAGAATAGGCTTTCCGAAAATCTGTGCATTGCGCCATTGAGTGAGGAGCACTTCGAAATAATCGACGGTTTATCGAAAACCATTGAGAGCGGACCTGTGAGATATTTGGACCCATGTAAGCACCTAGGGTTTGATATTTTTGACGAGGATCTTGATCAACCTGTGGAGAATCAAGCTCCTTGGGATTGATGGAGAATTCGCAACCGGTAAATGGTAAACAAGGTCTTTTACTGTGGGTAGGAAGTTCCATGAGACAAGTATGGAATATGGAATTCAGTGGATATCAGTCGAGATGATCAATAACCATAAAAGATCGCACGTGATTGTCCTCCATATCATGCCCGTGACACGCAAGTAAGCTTAAGGCAGTTGAAGTAAATCTGGGACATTTAAAATCATAAGAGATCAATCTTCGAAATTGGTCGACATCATGTGCCTCGTAAATTGGAAATCGCAGAACATTCATATTCAAAATGTTGATAGTTCAACTCGATCTGGCATATAGTACATCAATGTTCAAAATTATTTGGCAAAATTATGTATGATATCAAGTGGAAATATGTCACGGTTTCGTGTGGTTCGAGCTAGTAAGGGGGATTTGAGGCAATATCAGGCCCAAACTCGAGGATATCTAGGACATGTGTGGCTGATATCAGACGAGAGAAAGTAAATCCTCGTATTCTGTTTTTGTTCCATTTCAGGCGTTATGTTCATCATTGACGTCCCAATTGCAAACAAGTAAAATTTCAATATCAAGATGAATCAATTTCTGATCTCAGACGAGAATTCTTCGGGGTACTTCTCTACCAAATACTTCATGTCTTGTATAAGTCTGTATCATTGGTCAGATCTATCGTCCAAAGTCACCAGGGAAACTTACGAAACTCTGAATCCTAACACAGTTGGGAAAAGACTCGCAGCATGCAAATTAAAGCGAATTGAATACAAGACAATGCGATCTTCATAGTCCTCCTCAGGCGAGGCCTTTGGAAAATGGACATGGTAGGCATTGAAATATGCTTTTGAGAACTTATTACGTTCCGGTCGCCAATTTCCAAGCTCGTCTACGATGGATTGTCAACTGGCAAGCCCGTGAAAGCTGTATATAAGGAAAACTCACATTCATTGTGGGCATAAAAGCATCCAGGGTCGAATATTACAAGTTCGTCGTCGAGGGTATTTAGACCGGCATTGCCACACCACATGTCCCCGTCTATATGGGTAATGGTTAGGAACGTAAGAAAGAGGAGGTCTCGGACCACTGAATATGAGAGCTGATAGACTTACGGACTAAACTAGGCTTGATATTTCCCTCTAAAGGCCTAAGCAATCGAGGAATAACCTTCTCAAAGAACGCGGGGACCAGAGCTTCGAGTGCCTCGCTCGGTCCTGCACGTTCAGTATTGATCGCCAACATATGGCGAAAACCTGCTGCGAAGAAAGACTCCCAGCTTTCAGAATAATCATTCTTCTGTGGAAGATCACCGTTGAACGTCACTGTGTGGAAGCCATATTTGTTGTTCGGAGAGACCGAGTTCTTATGAAGCCTGGCAATCTGCTCGCAAAATGAAGTTGGCTCCACCAACTCATCGACAATTGGCAGGTATTGGCCCAGGTAAAAGTGACAGTTTGGCTGGTCTTTCATTGTTCCTTGTGTGATGGGTGCTGCTATAAAATCAGGCGTGACTTTCTGTATAGCTTCCATAGACTCGAATTCACCATTGATAGCAGCACGACCTAAATCACCAACTGTCGTCTGAACTTGTCAACATATTACGCAGTTCAAAAATTCGGCAATATACCTTTAAATAATAATCTCGATATGTTCCATCTTTCAATATTGTTGAAATCTTGGATTTCGTGGCCCAAGCAGAGATACCTAAGCCCGATACGTGAAGTACTTTCTCCACATCAGGAAGTTCTGCGAAGTATGTTAGCTGATAGTCGTGAATTTATCTTTCATGTGATCTTCTATCCAATAATACCCTGTGAGTAGTAGTGGAATGCCTAACTGGAAAGTAAATGAACATACCAGCGAGAATGTTTGGATCAAGGACATTTCCAAGAGCTGAACCAAGTTCCATACTCGTCGTGAAAGTGAACTATACAATACTATTAATCAAACCACTTCCAAAGATTTCTTCAATGCATGATGCCGAGCAGTGAATTATAAAGAAAAAGGAATTTAAATGCACCAAGTTTGGCGCTGCATATAATCAACATGATGCGATTCCATGTGGCACAGCAAATTAGCAGCCAACTGTGGTAACTCCTTCAGAAAATATGCAATATAGCAAATAAGAGGGTCTGAATTCGAAGAGCATACTCGATATGCAAGGTAACGATAAGCCATATCAAAGGAACGTCCTAGCTGAAGAGTTAAGGCGGTTATCACGAGTACCCACTTCTCCCGCACCTGCACTCTACCCCATACACAATTCGAGAGAAAAGCGGAGTAAGCATCTTCCCTTCAATAATCTTCAAAAGATTTTCGGAGTGTGCATTTCGCAATGTTTCTCATTCGATAATTGGTGGCTATATATATCTGCATCACACAGTACAACCATCGTAAATTATACAAAGAGGTTCGCGCTTCGCATTCTTTTGCCTCGCAAGTATTCTGGCGTATCTCTAAGCCGATTTCTGAAACAGGTCAAGCCAAAGAGATTACCAATATCTACCTGTTCAACATCAAGTTCAGTTACTTAATTGAACTTTGAAGTTCACCAACATTCAGGTTGAAAATCATCAAACAAAATGGAAAGAAAAGAAGCGGAATAAAGGATTGGTATAGATCTTCCTAAATAGGTATGTAGGTTTCGGACAACCATCCATCCTCTCGAAAAAAACTCAATGGTTATCATGCAGTCATCCGCTGCATGAGGTGATTGTTTGAGCCTCGTTCGCCGAGAACAAATGGATTTGTGTGAGTCGAAGTTACATCCATTACCTCTTATAAGCCGGCGGTCATGGAACTGAGCCGCACATTATGGGAAGCTGGTCTATCGAAGTCTCGCTCTGCAATAGAACCAAGCCGATCTTTCTTTCCATTTATCCTGCTGCGATTTACATTACTCCTAATCAACACAAAATAATTTGCCTCATTACTCAAATGAAAATTTAGTCGATTCTGTTGCTATTACCACTGAATTATCTCAAGGGGAATTGGTCATTCCAGGAAACCTTATCATTTGGGTTATGGTCACAGCCTCATGCTTTAACGAACTAGCATGTGAAGAACCCAGGGTACTCAACTTCCAATGTTGAGTCAAAACGTAATGAAATGGATCAGGTTTGTGATCAATCTAGCAAAAAGCCATTTCTATTTGACACTCACCATCTCTCGACAGCTGCAGAAACGCCACGCCAGCAATCATGGCCTAAACTATATTGACCGAGCGCTGAAAGGAGTGTCGTTTCGCCATACTAACAAAGTCCCCTCCGAGACAGCAACTGATCTTAAGGGTCCCTTGGGGCTCAATTTACTTCATGCACCATTAGAGCCGTTGATAGATCTCATATTTGTCCACGGCTTGGGGGGTGGATCCAGGAAAACATGGTCGAAATCAGAGGATGCGCGTCATTACTGGCCAAAGGAGTGGCTACCTCACGACCCTGACTTCAAAAATGTCAGAATTTCTTCATTCGGGTACAGAGCAGACTGGGCAGAGACGAACGGGAATGCGCTTGATGTTGGCGACTTCGCACAATCTCTACTAGGAGAAGCGAACACTTGTCCGGACATTCGCAGGAGTAATGTAGGATTCCCAATACTGTTCACAAATATTCTACTGATATTTTCCTTAGACAAAAATTGTTTTTGTCGGTCATAGTATGGGCGGCTTGGTCATCAAAAAGGTAAATTAAGGTTGCCGTAATAGTTTTCCGCAAACTAACTAATCTAGACGTACCTACTGGCAATCGAAGATCCGGCGATGCATGATCTTGTTGAGCGAGTTGACACGATGTACTTTCTGGCCACTCCACATCGAGGTTCAAATCTTGCCAAGACACTTAACAATATATTGCGGGTATCTTTTGGGACCAAGCACTTTACGACTGACTTGGAGATGAACAGCAGTATGATAGGCAGTATCAATCGAAGTTTCCGCCATTATCCCGAGAACTTGCATATATGGTCCTTTTATGAGAACCAGGAAACGAATGCCCCTTTTTGCAAGGCAAAGGTTGTGGAAAAAGAGTCTGCGACATTGGAATGGCCAAAAGAAAAATTTGCTTACATCAATGCTGATCATCGAGGAATATGCAAGTTTGACTTGCCTTCAGATCCCAATTATAAGACTCTTAGAAATGCGCTTAGTTCAACGATCGATAATGCTACAGCAGAAGGTAAGCTGAACCATCACCAGAACATTTTTATCTCGCTGATTTTTGATTGAAGTCACAAAAGTTGAGGTCAAGACGACATCCGCCGAACGGCATCGCCTTCATAGCCTATTGGGCATTCATGATATTCCAGAAGATGATCGAATAATGGCCCGAGATGCAAAAGTCGAAGGCTCGTGCAAGTGGCTAATCTCGAGACCAACATTCGATTGTTGGCAAGATCCTTCCTCTGATGCACCTCCAGTATTCTGGCTGAGCGGGGATCCTGCATCAGGGAAGTCCGTTCTCGCTGGTCATGTTATTGACCATCTGGAGCAAAACAATCTTGCATGTAGCTACTTCTTTTTTAAAGATGGAGTTGCTGTTAATTCATCAGTTGGCTATTGTCTACGTACCCTTGCGCACCAAATGGCACTATCTAGTCCTGAGATCCGCAAGTTTCTTTTAGGTATGGAGTCAAATGAGATCACTATCAACAACAATGACGAAGTTGTAATTTGGAATAAACTGTTTGTTAATGGGATCCTTCAAATTACGATGAGGGTGAACCAATACTGGGTCATCGATGCGCTCGATGAGTGCACTCGCTCCCAGGCTCTGCTTCCTATGTTAGCCAAGCTCATTAATTCTTCCAGATCTCGGGTCCGGATCTTCATTGCGAGTCGTCACAGCCAGATTTTAGATAAGGGATTTCTCAGCTTTGGTAAAAGTCTAATCAACCAAGAAATATTTGCCTCAGATACGATGGGGGATATTAAATTATTCTTGCAAAATCATATAGACAAACTTCCTCTAGACACGCTTGAAAAACAGGAGGAGTTAACTGAGCGGATACTGACTATGTCTTCCGGGTCTTTTCTTTGGGTACGACTCGTCACGCAAGAACTCTCGGAAATCTACACCGAAGAGGATATCGAGACTGTTCTCCTGGAGATACCAGCCGATATGAATGAATTCTATTCAAAAATCTTGGGGAACTTGTCGAAGGATCGAAGAGGAGCAAAACTTGCCAAAACCATCTTCACATGGATTGTTTGCTCATGTCGACCCTTGACGGTTACTGAAATGCAATGTGCGCTGAAGCTAGATTCGAAAAGCACAGTCAACAACCTTCGAAGAGACATAAGCTCCATTTGCGGACAGCTTGTCTTCGTTGATCAACAATCACATATATACCTAATTCATCAAAGCGCCAAAGACTTTTTACTACAAGAGGATCTCTGTTCCGAATTTTTCGTAGACAGAAAAGAAGGACATTATCGACTTGCTTCTCTGTTCCTCGACGTACTAAGTAAAGATTATTTAAGAGCCTTCCGGGTCAAACGATTCGAAGTATCAACATCTTCAGCGAACCATGAAGCTACGTTACTTGACTACGCTTACACTTTTTTCTCGGAGCACCTATATCGATCCCCATCTTCTCGTGCAGAGCTTTTCCAAAAGCTCTGTACATTTCTTGATACGAACGTTTTGTGGTGGATTGAAACACTTGCAAGGATGGGTAATTTCAACTATATAAGTCGTGCCGCCAAAAACATGAAAGCTTACCTCGATCGCCGTCAAAAGTATTTCCCTCCCATCGGTGAGGGTCTTCATGAAGTGGAAGCCTGGATCACAGATCTTATCCGTATCAGCACCAAGTTTCGAAACATCCTTCTAGCATCGCCTCCATCAATCCATAGCCACATTCCATCGATGTACCCTTTTCAGTCAATCATTGCTACCAAGCACAACCAAGCGAAGCACGGCCTGAAGGTAACAGGCTTGCCAAGGGAAACTTGGGATGATTGCTTAACCCAAATTGATTACAAGGGGCAGGGTTTACAAGCTACCGCACTTACGCATGGAGAACATATGTTTGCTGTTGGGTTATCTGCTGGCCGAGTAGTAGTATATGATACTGCGTCGAGTCAAGTCAAATTTACTTTCGATCACGGGGAAAAAGTGAAGTTTCTCACGTTTGGGACTAAAGATCATTTGCTTGCTTCCGCCGGAATACGCTCGATACGAATTTGGGAACTCGAAATAGGCGAGATGAAGTGTTCATTCAAGCTCGGTTGTCGAACAATGGCCCTGCGGTTTACCCCTGAAAACCATGGATTAATAGTGGCAACATCAGAGAATTTCATTTCATGGTTCGATATATTCAAAGAGAAGGAGAAAGATCGAATATTTTGGCATGAAAATCACCATGATAAGATGAAAACAATCTATCAGCCGCCGGCCGAGGTTCTTGTCTCACCGGGCCTAGAGATGATAGCAATTAGCTCCAGGGCAAGTCCTATACTCCTTTTCGATTTATACAACGAAGTTGTGTGTGGTGAGCTTGTTCGAGATCAAGGACTCATGAAAAGCATTGGTGGTACTTCTATCACGCATCGGCCATGGCTTTCAATCCGAATCCCGATATCAACCTACTAGTTGTCTCTTATGGAGATGGAGAGCTTGTGGTATTTGACCCAAAAACAACTGAGCTCAAGCACCGTATACCAGATGTACATACCCAAACATTGGCATGTTCACCTGATGGAAGAACATTGGCGACAGGTAGTTCTTTCGGCACTGTTCAGCTCTATGAATTCGACGGCACGGAAGATGCAAATCTATCTCTGATATATCGAATAAACGCATACGATGAAGGTATCCGGTCGCTAGTATTTAGTGGTGATGGCTTACGTTTTGTGGATATTCGGGGTTCCCATTGCAGAGTATGGGAGCCCGCTGTTCTTGTAAGGAAGTCACTAAGCGATGGTGACAATAGCGATATAAGCGCACCAGCAAAAGCAATAGTCCAGACTATGGGAATGATCGAAGGAAGTGTAAAGCCTGACATAACAGCAGTTGCAATAGAACCGAATGGAGAGGAAATCTTTTGTGGTAGACAGGATGGCTCTGTCGCTGTATACAATACGCACAATGGCCTCGAGGATACATATCTCTACAAACACGCTACAAATATTTCAGCAAATAAGATTGTGTGGGGAGGTAGTGCTAGCATTCTAGCAACAGCGGATGAATCTGGTCGTATGCTTATACAAAATTTCACAAGATCTAGTGACAAATGGCTACTATCCCGCACTGTTTTCGACTATCGCTTTTCCGATGCTATTACAGGGTTACTGTTCAACCCTGGAAATGATATCCTTTTCATTACCACGGCTACTTCCAGGTACATATGGAAGAGCGATAGTGGAGAGATTCAACATCGTCTAATTACTGGCCACAATTTGAAGGATTACAAGATCAATACCCATGCGCAAGTACCAGGCGCATTCATTGCATTTTATCCTGATCGTGCACGAATATTCGAATGGGAAAGTCTAGAAGAACTCTCACGTCCTGATGGTATCAGTCTTGACATTCCTTCTTCGGGGTCACTTGCGACAATAACTAATTCGGTCGAAGGCCCACATGCTATGGTTACGCTGACAAAAAGCCGTTTTGGGCAAGCACCAGCTCAACTTCGCTGTTGGGACACGTCTACTGCTGACCGCCACTCAACTACCATTAAAGCATTTACCGCGCTCGAAGATCTTGGCCCATATATCTACTATATCATCGGTTTGAGCGGTGCAAATTTGTTCTTCTTACAGTACTTACGCACAGATAATGGCCGGCCGGATTTCACCCGGAATTATTTATCAATATTATTCTATTCAATTTTATTTATTAAATCAATGTTTCATTATTTTAATATAAAATTTTGATATATTTGAGATCTATATATATATTTTAATAATATAAAAATATTATATTGTTATTTTACTTTAAACCTTCAATATTTAGTATACCAACTATCAATCGCGATACAGGCCTCTATTCTATTCGATATACTAGCCCTTAATTTTTCGAATAATCTATCATCCAATGTATCTCAAGCTGCTTGTAAAGTACTCTTCAATCTTTGTTTAGTATATTCTGAGATGCTTTTATCTGTAACAAGATTAGGAAACATCTTAAAAATATATACTTTTAGATACTATCAAATATGCTTTATAGGATTCAGATCAGGGCTATAAGAAGGTCAATCTTGAACTAATGAGATACCCCTTTCTCGAAACCATACTTTTACTTTATGAACAGTATATATAGGAGTATTATTTTGTATAAATTGATACCCTGAATCCAATCCTTCGAAAATAGATTCGATTTCTGTATTAAGCACCTCCAAATATGAATTGGCACTATACCCAAACTTTTTGGATTCAAAATCTCTATCCATAATATAGAGATTGTTCCTTTTGGTATCACAAAAACCTCTCTAGATTATAACCTTCATATTCTTCTTTGAAGAATATATTTGAATTATATTTCGATCCCATTTTTGAAAGGAAGAACAGAAGATCCATTCCTGCTTTTTACTCCGCCCTTGTTCTACAGAGTATTCGTCCGATTAAAAGATTAAGCTTCATTCCTCCACTGTAAGGCCCCTCTACATTAGGTATTATACAAGCCGTTTAAATATATGTTTTGATATAAGTTCAGACCTTTTTCTAGTTCTTCAATTGTCTATTCCATATACATAGAAGATCCTCTTGATGATATCCCTTTTGCAATCAAGCTTACAAGCTGTAATGATTTCCTGATAGATCGATTTGGGCTATAAATGTATATACTGTATCACTATACATTTGTCTCTTTCTGAATAACACTTTTGTTGGGGTTTTTTGAATAAGGATTTGCCTTCATTATATAATTGATTCATTTTAATAGTGTTATATATAATGGTGCAGGTTATTCCAAGATCATTCGTAATTTTAGTGGATCTTGCACCTTCTGAGGCTTTTCCAATAATTCTACTACGATCATATAAGCTAAGATGCTTTTGAGGAATATTATTATTATCAATTGATCTTAATGGAGTGCGTTATGATGGCATAATTAATAAATAGAATATAGATTGTAGGAATGAAATGTGTAAAAATTTATATTTACGCGTTTTCGGCCATTATCAGTGCACGGTTACTGTAGCAACTGATCTTTGGGTCTGTAGCCTCAATATGGAGAAGTTCTGGCTGACCCCTGATATAAAGCGTCATTTCTTCATCCCGGCCGATTGGATCCATCCGACGGACGAAATGCAATTTTACCTCTCAGCTAAGGACGAATTTATTTTTGTAAAGAGAAACGAGCTGGCAATCATCAAAAGAGGACTAGAGTCGCCCCAATCGATAAGACCGTTCCAGTTTCTTCCAGAAAGAAAATTTGTTGGAGCCTGCTGTACTGGGAAACGGAAATCCCCATTTATATAACATTAAGTTTATGAGGCAATGATCTGTCATTGTATTTTTTGTGTAATGCCCACATGGAATTGGGGAAAATTTCCCTTGGTCAGACTGTGGACGTCGGTAGCGAGGAAGCATGCGAAGCTGCTGGGCAGAGGGAACTGAGGTACAGGAAATTGAGGCACGAGGAGCTGGTAAAGCTAGAGAACTAGCCACTCGCAGCGTTATGTCCAATATCTACAATTTACCAAAGGGTGTGCCACTGGACACCATTAATATAATTTACTGTCCAGAGACTCAGTGTTGGGCCCCCGTCCTCATCCGGCCATGTGAAATGCTAACAAAGCAATACCTCACACATAGAAATCCAAACAGATAATAGCCCAAATAAATCAAGATTGATTGATTGATTGATTAAATTAACGTCTACACTAAATCTAAGACTATCTAAGACAGCTAAAGGCTCTTGTGGATTCCTAATAGATAATATAATGAAGGTAAATTGGCCAATTGATCTGATTTAGTATATAATTTGAACGATTGAGATGGACTCAATCTTTTGAGTTGGGTAGGGGAAATGAAAACTAGTCCTGGGGGATGACCCCGAAATAAATCAAGAAATATAACTGATAGATACTAGGAAATACCAAAGTACCGAATTGGTATTTTCAAATCTAGTCAACTTATAATCACTAGAATTTTTAAGCTGTTAAGGGGAGTAAACACGTTGGAAAAGGGTGAAAATTGAAGATTTTGATGTTGCGCATTTTATCATAAACTAGGTTGAATCGAAGTGGTTTTATAGAGGTTTCTGCCTCTCGTTACCGCCTTCTTGATTAGTACGATAACAAGGGGATATGTAAAGAGTTGCCCGTATTGAGCTCCGGATATTCGAGACTACAGGGTCTGAATAACGGGAGTTATTGTGTGACCTGGGCTGGACGACGAAGGCAAATTTTGCGAGTTAGGATTAACTAATGGGATGGAATGTATAATCCACAAGCGAATGATACAGCCAATTGCATGATTTCAATATGGACTACTAATAAATCAAACCCTCAAATTCTGTATACAAATCGCCAATGCATTATTATATGTAATGGCAAAATTAACCAGTAGGGTATAATCATATTCGATGGTTACTGATTCTCCTTTCTAATCATATCTAGACGACAGCGTGCAAGTCTCCATCCCATCCCATCCCATCCTCATTTTTGCTTCAGCACCCCAATTTACATCAGTCCAGATGTCAATACACGCATGTAATAAACATCAAGAGCAGCAAAAGTATTCAGCCATCAATATACACTTCCCTCAAGTCCTCAAAATGACAATATACAGCATGTACATCTACCACCCATCACCTTAACAATAAACAGTTCGTCCATTCCATTTAATTCAATTATCCAGATATCAACTTTAACATCAAACAAATCATCTTCATCCCCTGACATAGTGGACCCTCACCACACAACACATAATGCACATCCATATTCCCTTAGTACATAATGTACAAACATTCTCCTCTTCTTCATTAATCAATAATAACAACGCCCGTTTGGCTTAGCGGTAAAGCGCATCACTAGTAATGATGAGATCCTAGGTTCGATTCCTAGAACGGGCATTCAACAACACCTATCCACGGACATTCCATGTATATTTTTGCCATTTTTGCCATTTCACCAAAATACTCAAATAACCTGATTTTTCAGTGAATGAATAACGCAGTGAGTAGCCAAGTACTAAAATTTTATTTTTCAAGGCAATTTCTAGTGAGTGGGTAGTGGATAGCTGGTGGGTAGATAGATAAATTAGGGTTGTGGGGAGTAGTCCGAGCGGTGAGAATTTGGATTGTAGGTTTTTGTATCGAGAATGCACAACTTCTTCTTAACCCTGAATTCGAAGGATATTTCTATCAAATTAATCATATATGTATGATATATCATTGCAACATTGATGAAGATTAATAACCACTGTCGGATTTAAGAATACAGAAAGGGTATTGAAATCTGTAGGTGTGCATTTATTTGTATTAGGTGATAAAATGTTGTGTTTGTATTTGTAGCAGTGGCATGCAGTAGACAAGTCGATAGGAACTAATCGACTTCGTTATTGATACTTTCTCCTCAGAACTTTTTGGAATTGTGGACGTTGAAATTTTGATGTAAAATAGTTTTGTGTTGTAGGTTTAGTATGGCAATACAGCAAATTGCTGAGGTTAGATGTGATGTGGTTTGGCAAGACTTATCAATTGTGGTTTTCAACGTTTTGAGCTTTGAATGAACACTTATTCAAAAGAAAGAAAACCAAGTACACCTTGGCACAAGAAGGGATAAGCTTCCTGGAAATTTCACGAGCACCAGGCTTTCTCTCATGTGGAACAATATTTTAGAAATCCCCAAGAATTATATTGTGGTACATCATTTCTTCATGTTACAATTTCAGCTCTTTTCTGGTAATTATCCAGAAAAATGCATATTTTACTATAAATCAGTTAGCACTGGATTTCAACATCAATTCAATAAATAAAACTCACCTCGGCATCCGCGATCTTAAGAACCGCCTTTCCAAAGTTCTTTCCTTGAAGCATACCAATTAATCCCTCTGGACCATTATCAATACCTTCAGTAACAGACAGGGTAGCCTTGAAGCTTCCATCCGCTAACCACTTAGAAACATTCTCATCTCTTGCCTTAGCATGTAATGGGCCCATGTTAGCATCACTAACAATGAAACCTCTCATAGTGATTCTCTTTGCCACGATGCTGATCAAATTCTTGATAGGATATCTGTCGGCGTCAGATTTATTGTACTCGCTAATCATACCACAAGCAACGATTCTGCCATAATCGTTCATGGCATCGATAGCCGCTTCTAATTGTTCTCCTCCGACATTCTCGTAGTAGATATCGATACCATTTGGTGCGAGACGCTTGAGAGCATCTGCTGGTTTCTCGGTTTTATAGTTGAAGCCTCCATCGAATTTTAATTCGTTGATGATGTAGTCTAATTTGTCGTCAGATCCAACGGATCCGATAACCTTGAGACCTTCGTGCTTGGCAAGTTGTCCAACGAGTGCTCCAACGGCTCCGGAAGCGGAAGAGATGAAGATGGTTTCGCCTTTAACTGGCTTGCCGATCTCGTAGAAAGAAGAGTAGGCGGTCAATCCGGGCACTGAATAAAAAAGGCGTTAGTATGTTTGTGCCAGTGGTTGTGATGGTGATTGAGGTAACTTACTGCCTAATGCTCCAAGGAAATGCTTTACGTCAAGGTTATGTGGGTTTTCAACTTTTTGAGCGCCATCTGCAAGTTGTTTTGGAAGAGCAGAGTACTCTTCAGTCCAGATGAAACCAGTGATAAGGTCTCCTGGTTGGAATTTAGGGTTGTCGGATTTGATAACTTTGGCGACGGTGTTGTTGTTGATAGGTTGTCCCAATGGAAATGCTGGAGAGTAAGACTTGGTTTCTGCAGGTCTCATGCGTCCACGTTGATAAGGATCGAAAGAGGCATATAAGTTCTTAGTTGTGATACCTCCAGCTGGTGGTGCTTGCTCGAGGTCAAATTCGCGTGTCTCTACTACCAAGTCCTTTCCTGGAACAGGAAATCCTTGGGGAACTTGCTTGAAGATAAGACCTTTGTTTTGAACCATGTTTGCTGTTTTTTATTGATATATTCTTAATGTAGTAAGTAGAGTGAGATTTTTAAAAAGAAATCGATGGAGTATAGTAATGAGGAATTGTGTGTGATAAAAGATATATATATGTGAACAGTCTTTGTAATTGAAAATTCCTTGGATATGACGATTGCTAAAATGTCTTCTTCATCCAAGCTCAATCCAGTAGACAACCACCTACCTACCTTTCGGAGATATACTAGTATTCATATTCTTCTTTTCATTCGCTGCCCTTCAAGGGACATCTTCTCCATTGAATCACCATCTCCGTCCCCGATTGCGTGAGTTTATGTGTATTAGTAATATTTTTGTTAGAAGAATATGGATAACGTCAGAATGTTTTTGTCTACCATACGTTATTAATCATGCCGAGGTTGTCGGGTTTCATACCACCATTTGGAAAAAGACCCCGCCAAAGCCGCCACCTTGACAATGAACAATGAAGATGTTCCACATAAAAATACTACAAAATATCTATTTGAGGAAACACATCCGTCTACGTACGGTAGGAGTTAAGGTTGAGTGGGCCAATTCAAATTAGTTCAGACAGATTCATGCTTTGTGGCTCCAATAGATAGCCGATCGTGTTGCCCCTTCATCAGAATTCTCACATCTTAAACACCGAACAACAAAACATGAGTACCCAGAAGGCTGAAATTCATCAAAGTAACTTACAATATCTCTAGTCTCAACGTGTGGATTTCCATGTACATGCATGCATTTAATTAGTACATGCATTGGCCCCCGCTCCGGAAAGTTCTAATATGCATGCCCCTCACTATCTAATTTTTTCTTCTGCTTTCCGCCAGATTCGGTGCAACGTCTACAGTACTTGTATAACATAGCAGTTTTCTCGAATTAGCGTCGGTAGTGATTTGATTCACTTTAGGGAGATTATTAGGGAGGATAGGACGGAGATGAAGTTATTTTGGGTTGCATCCATGCGTCTTGGTATATTTTGTAAGGACCACACGTGATCTGTACCTGACTTTCATCATTGAATGGATGTATAGGTAGTTTCTTTCTTATTTCTGTATAAATCAATCTTAACTTATTGATTAGTCTTATTTTATGTTCATTCAGTTGCTTAAAGATGTAGTTCTCGTGGGCGATCTGACCAGTCAATGAACATATTCTAACAGTCATCTCTATTTATCAAACGATAATATCAGCTCTTGAAGTCAAAATTGGAAGTTTAAAATCCTGTTCAAGATCCTGTTCAAGATCCTGTTCAACCAGACCACTGAGTCCTGAGACCACAAGATTTATTGGAACTTTCGCACACTCTGCGCAAGTACAAATCCTTTTCTTAACTTTTCGTGGCTTTTATTGCGGTCCTTCGGGACGAAGAGGAATTGTAGACTTGATGACCCTATGGGCTGAAGGCCAACCATGGTTTCTATAAGAACATTCAGAAAGGGTGAAGTATCTTAGATGCTACAGGTCTTGGCTGCCTGGTGTGAGGCTATCCGTAAGATATCTATTTATGCTAATATGTCAAATATAACTTCGTACCATGCGGCATTTACCATGATACTATGATTATCTTCCTCGGTGTTAATATAGCTCCTATCATGCATCTTTTCTAGATGGACTTAGAAGACTCTCCTACCAAGGCAAAATATTCTGAACCTTCTTCTTGCTAGTATTGAAGTACTTAAGCACTAAAAGTACATCTCTTAACCCGCCGACTTTAGCTATCATCAAACTTCATCCTACGAATCCTCAACGGATAATGCAGTAGCAGCTCTTGTTTCTTCAATAGAGAGGTGACAACTATCAAGATAACTCGGTTTTATGTTGGGAATCTAATCAGTGTCATCATTTGTGGCTAGTTATTCAAATGCAGATGAGACGTCATGTTATCCAGAGGCCTGCGTCCCAAATTATTCGCTGCTTCCACTCAGAACTTCAAGTTTGGCAGCCATGTGAACCATCTCAAGAATCTCTTCGGTATCATTGATTATTCCCCGATTACTGGGATGTTCATCATCAAGAAGAACCCGAGCAATTTCTATATGTAGCGTATTCAAACTCCCTCCTCTCTTTCTCTCCTTCTCCCTCTTCTCCAAACCCGAGGAGAATTTACTATATTCTATCGATTTTTCATTTATTCTTTTCTCTTCTTTTCTTTTCTTTAAAAAGACAGTATATACTTTTATCCCTTTGAATAAAAAATATAATAGAAATCATATAATTCATTTTTGAACACAATCTGAATTCAATTCAATTTTATCATATGAAATCTGGTTCTGCCTTTTTCTCTCTTTTTATTCTAAACAATTTATATTTGACTATTTTCTAACCAAATTTTATTAATTCCTCTGTTTTTTCTCCTTCAAATCAGAAAACTCTCTTCTTTCCTTTAGTTAATGAGAGGAGAGGGGGGGAGTTTGAAAATGCTGTCTATATACCAATGCCGCCATCACTGACTGATCAGCATTGAAACGGCTGCAATGCGTTTTATGTCCACCGATAATCTACATAAAAAATGTTACTTATGTTCTCATCTTCATCTGATATTTGCTTCAGAACACATCTCCAAACAAAGAATTCCTCCTTTTTATTCCTGCTTTTATTCCTCCTTTTATTCCTCCTTTTATTCCTCTTTATAATCCTCTCCATATAATAACCAAAACATGAAACACCACACCACACCACATCCCATCCCATTCAAAAACATCCCAAACCCAACCCCAAACCCATCTTCCTCCTTCCAAACTCCTTCCAGCACCCATCTACCACCATACCACTAATTCGTATCTCTCCACAACTAGCTATATATATATACTGTGAAAGAGATAGATCGAGATATATGCATCCTGATTGTATATTGCAAGAGGGAATAGGAATAAGAATTGATTAGATTAGATTATATTGTAAAGGTTTCAAATAGTATAATTAATAGAATTAACAATAGGTTTGGATTATATATAATAAGTATACAAAAAGATTAATGGAAAACGATTGATTATTTA
Source organism: Sclerotinia nivalis (assembly GCA_029531795.1). Taxonomy (NCBI): domain Eukaryota; kingdom Fungi; phylum Ascomycota; class Leotiomycetes; order Helotiales; family Sclerotiniaceae; genus Sclerotinia; species Sclerotinia nivalis. The sequence goes on along the minus strand of JAPEIS010000005.1, from coordinate 1,153,941 downwards.
AGAAAGGGAAAATGAAGCCTTTTCCTTATATCTAATTACGAAGGATCGATCATATGATCTATTGATTATGAACTAGTTATATATTTAGCTTCAATAACCCAACTTTCTCTCAATACATATACAAATACTAATACCAATGAAGTAATTACCAATAAACAAAAACAAAAAACAATAAATATCCACCCATTTATACGAATTTTCCCAGATACAAAATATAACGAGATGGATTTGTAATAAATATTTCAGGGGATATTCAACCTTTCAGGTTAAATTGACGAAACATCATGATTGTCTCAAAGTCGAGTATAGATATATACTCAAGTATGCGAGAGATATAATAAAGAATAATGTTGATTATACCATTCAGTATAATTATCCAAGTAATTAAATATGATATGGTGTGAAATCTGTCTTTGATTTATAGTAAGGGAATTGAAGTATTTTTGACTTTGATATACTTTTATACATTTGAACTTATCTATCCATATAGAAATCTTAAATGGCTTCAAATCATATATATTATCCCTTTCCTACTCCTCACACCCCTCCTCGCCGACCCAACTCCCACTCTAATCCCCCCTCCGCCCCCTAACCCACATCCAACAAATTTTCCAATTCCCCCTTCCGCCAAGACACCTTCATCAAAAACCTCCTCGTAATTCCACTGACCACCTCCTCTCCAGCTGTATCACAAGCATCAACAACATCAAACCCATCCATACCTCCTCAATCCCTTCTACCTCCTCATGATCAACCCCCCTCCAAATCCCAAGAATCTAAATCTACAACCGCTTAACAAACCAACAGCCATTCCATCCATTCCATCCATTCAACCCTCAACATCTATATTCAAAGTAACAGGAGATCAATACTCCGATACATTCGTCAATAACACTATCAATAACATTATTCATATATATGTATATACTACAAATCCCATCAATCTCCTAGGCCTCTGAAGCCCAAGAATACAGTCATGATCATATCTATCCTCACAAAAATCAAACAGAGAAACCTAGCAACAAATAACCTAATTCCTATAATTCCCGAAAATATATACCTTACACAATAATACTCAATACTCAATAGCATCACAATATAAACAAAACTCCCACCTCCCTACCATCCATATAATCCCAATTAATGACTCTCATCTCTTATCTCTCAATCATTATATTTTATATAAAAATTGACACATATATACCTCAATCATCGACACCTTAATCATCGACACCAGAATCAACAATATCACAATCAACAATATTACCCTTAATCCATTTGATCCATTTCCTAGATAATCTTACAATACTATACCAATAAATATCAACGACCCATACATAATATCCAAACTATCTATCTCTGCTCTCCTCTCCTCTACTATCCAAATCCCATCCAAATCTAAACCCAACACCTAAAATATCCATTCAACTTTCTATTTTCAACTCTCTATTTTGTATTTTCTTTTTTCTCACAAAAAAGCACTCCGGGGTTGTCTAGGGTGGGGGGAGGGGTAGATCGTTAAGGTGGGAGGGAATTCGAGGATTAGTATTTTCGATTTGTGGTTTGCAGAATTGAGAATAGAATGCTAGACTAGACTCCTTTTATAAGACTAGATCTAACATCAACGTTTAAATATTCATACACGAGTAATTGAATTATCAATACATTGATAATGTCCTTGACACCCAGGATAGACACTTGAAATAAATATTAATTTTTGATATATCATGATCCAGATACACTTTTCCCCTCAAAATCGCGTATTCTAAACCCCATCTCGCACTGCTTCTGAATTTGTCGATATAACAACTATTCAGATTTGATTGTTATGCTTTGGAATTTTTATTATGTGCTGGTTTATGATGAATGTTCTTTATCGGAGGATACTCGAGTTCTGGTTAATTGAGCTTTTTTACTTATAACCTCCTCACCTCACTGCAATTCACTCAGATACTAAAAACCACCGATGTCCACTTAAACAAACCCAATCTTTTTAACTCCTAATATATCTATCTTCACACCTCGTCAATACCCCGCTGAATAATCAACAACAAACGCATTTGCGCCCCCGAACAGTCAATATACAACTAACTAACAAACAAACAACCCAGCAAATCTTCAAAAATAACTTGTTAAATCCGCGCTTCTCAAAATATCAACTAAGATATCACATAAGCAATGCAAAGTTTCTCCACGTGCGCATCAAAATCTCACACCAAGAGAAAGTTCTCTAATCATTTCACCTCATCCAATCAAAGCATTATGATCCTCATGAATGTATTTTCCAAGAAAAATGATTTCAGATTCCTAGTTTGAATGATTACTTGATGGCGTGGCTACCGACCCGGTAAAGGCTTATGATGTGCAGTACTAATACCGTAATCTTGGAATCGGAGCCGGACGAACTGTTTCCCCTATTGGTATTTGTATAGGATAGCGCGATCTGAGTCCGAAACTCCACGTGGGAATTTGAAAGTGGAATTATGGGGAGGACTGTGGTGGCGTGGTTGGAGTTTGTTTGATTGGTAATTACATAGAATTAGCTCAGCCTCGATCGTGATTTGGGACGATGGATTTTCATCACCAACATGTTGGAATGGGTACTACTAGTCCGGGTAAAAATTTCATACTCTAAGCGCCCAGTAGTCCTACAGTTGGAAATGAAGATGAAAACTAACATAACATATTTCCTCAATGAGCCATTCAATTGTGATTGGCGGTTTCAAGGATCAAATGTTGATGAAGAGATGTGGTACAGATCTTTTAGTCAATAACAAAATACAGTGATTGATATTGAAATGAGGAGTCTAGCTCTCAATTATTTTCCCAACTCCAAGGACAGCAGATTAACAAAAAAGGCGATTCAAATTTGTAAAAAATTGTTTTGAATTGAGCATTGCCACACTCCGGCGAATCAGGCTACATTCCTGCCATTTAAGACAAAGAATATATATATCCCACTCGTGATATCAAATGACAAGTTTGCCCGGTATTAATAGTATGTAAAATATTTCTGCGAAGCCACTAGGAACGAGAGTTAAAATAGCCAAGTAAGACCGATACAAACAAGAATGCCATGAATTACCGATATGTAGGGAGGACGAAGATCAAGATGTGTGTAAGCTTCGATTTGACGTTGGATTTTCCCGCATTTGATACTGAAAACTTGACTGGAACCAAAACAAGAGTTTCATAACGTTTGACCGTGAAAACCATTTCCCCTGATGATGCGATGGCACAGTTAAATTTTCCACGAAAAGCCAAGCGTACTTTTCTCTTGCTCCAGAAATAGCATTTCTTAAGTTTCAACCCCACACTGCAATTCCGAGATTGATAGAGGATTCGGGATATCATGTTACTGGCTCCTCCAAATCGCTGCCAAAAAGCTCATATTTCTAACGTGCAGATTCCGTCACAATGTCCTATGCACCTATGTCGACATTTCGTCGATAGGAAATGTTGCGAAGGTGGTTTGATGGGTATGTTCTGGTAATTCGTGTTGTTTGTCTAGGACACACGTGGATGATTTACGAATGATGCACCACATGGCAACGGATTCCAAATCCCAAAGATCATAGTTGAAACAGCCTTGAAGGATGAATTGCAAGGCGGAGGGAATAAATGCGATGTGCCGTTTTGATATTGAATTAACAAGGACTTTTACGACGGAATTGTGCACCCACAAGAGATGCGGTGCGATGAATGGATTTTATGTAGAAGGATCTACCATTTTGTCAAGTGGTCTGTGATGATGGATGCTTGATAGTACCCCTTGATTGGCATACCTTTGTGCTAAGCCTTTGAATTAAACAATTTAATTGTGTTATCCTTCGACAGATATCCTTCTGGCGTCGTATCGCTCAAAGATACTGTTCTCTTGGATTGGTATTCTGTGCCTCTGGATAAAAGCAATCAAACAAGCACATTAGCAAATCATCTGTATTGAGTAACTTTTCGGACTTGTTAATGGAATAATGGAGAAAGTCAGTCGGGTAAGCCAATCCATACACTCCGTCCTGCACACTCGTTGGGGTAATCCTACACACAAAAATTATTCCATTTCGTTTCAGCTCCCCGGTTTTTGTCTTGAATCGAAACTTTGAAAGGTTCATGGATTTTCCAGTGTTTCTAAGCTCGAATTGAAACGATTGTACAAAAGATACGACCTTCCTAATCTCGAGGGTCAGCTCATCAAGGTAACATAGAAAGGAATTTTGACAAGGGAAGTTTGATCGATCGCAAACCTCGGCTTAAGAAAGATGGATCTTCTGAATGAAAACTCGGATACCCTTATGTAGGATAAAACAAATGTTGATTAGGAAGCGCATTTTTTCTGTGTGGGTATGTAGGCTATTAGGCATCTACCGGTAATCAATTCCTAGAGTTTGCCGTGTGAGGTGTGAAGAAAAATACTCTAAATATACTTATGTGGGTTGGCTTATCTAGATCAAATATTCAAGAAGAGCAATGATGTGGCGCAGAAGTCGTTGGTTGTTTGAATGTTCCATGGTACGGCAAATGCATAAGGAGAGAGCTTGTCAGCCAACCATAATTGTATATCTTACCTAAAAAAAGGCTGCAGGTACATTGATATCATGTACATGATGTACTGGGCATGTGTTGATTTGGCAGTATAAGGAAAGAGTGTGGTTGTGATTTGTGATTGGTTGTTGGTGATGGAAATTTATAGATTTCTCTCGCATGCTTCTACGAGTAATGATTTCTTCAATTGAGTCCTGCCAATCATCTTCATCTTCATCATCATCATATTCCTTACATTCCTTGGATCTTGAATTGACTTGTTAAATTGCAACATTACCAACATTTTTCATCCATAGTTGATTTCAAAGTGGATCCTGTCGACGTGAACGTGATGTGATGTGATGTGATCGCCGAAAGGAAGAACTTAGAATCCTAGAACCGGATAACTTATTACAGTCAGTCCTGTTCGCATAGATTGTCATCCATTGATTGTGAGAAATAGCAGAGAGCCTGAGCTGTGGTTGTGGTTGCTACCAATATAGATCGATAGTTCGTTACCTACCTACTAGGTCGTTTGTTACTATTCTACAATTTCTATTCCTTGCTTAGTGGGGTGGCTGTCACAGCCGCCCGGAACGGGACTTCTGGAGAAAAAGCGCCACTATCACGTGGGATGCATGCATGTTATTAAGTAGTACTCGCTCAATCTGAAGAATATCACTTCGCTGTCCTCGAAGGAACATAGCAATCGACACATATACAGAGTGATAAATATTACAAAATCTTTTCTCTCTCTCTTATTCATATACATACGGAAATTGCATACAGATATAGAAGGTACTACTGCAGAGACTTTAGAGAGTGAAGACTGAAATGGATAGAACGGAACTCAAGTCACACATGGAAATATCCACTTATTAATTTATTGCAACTGCCGCTAAGTTCCCAGAGCACACCGCGCACTACAAACACGTTTCTCCCCACTACTGATTGATATCGATTGCATACCTCTTTTGATAATCTCGAAAGTTCGTTTCCTTTGTTCTCATTCTTTCAGAGCTCTCTAATCACTTATTTCTTGTCGGTATCAAACCCCGATGATGAAGATTTGATGTAATGTCTCCGAATCTCAGAATACTCGAACAAACTCCTTCGGAACACAACTTCACGCGGCTTCTTGCATTTGTGTCCAAGGTCCTCACCTCGTTCAACCTTTTCAGACCATGAACCATCCTTTATGCAAACTACTAGTCAATGTCATCCTTGCTCAATAAGCTTCTTCAAAGATTGTACTCTGTACACAATCACGTCACTAGCATCTAAATTTAGCGCAATGCCTCGGTCACAAACATGTTTATGCGCTTATCCGTCGTGGGAATCTTTTTGTACGAAGTGGTTCTCGGGGACGACCCTTGACGCTACTCCAAGATTCCAGATCCCCGCAATCCAGTTCAGTATGGTGGATGTCTGTAAAATTTGCCACGAGGCAATCCACTCCATTCCTTCTGTTGTATCGAGTTAGGAGTATATGGTTAGCCTATCACTTCTCTTGTCTCGTAAAATATTGATAAATTGCGTTTGTACTGTGCGGCGCTTGTTACTTAGAGGGATTTGGTATTTAGAATCCAGTACCACGAGGTCGGTGTGGATGTGGTCCCCGGCGTACATGATGTTGATCTATTAACCACGCGAGTTTTGTGATATATCCTCAAGCGATGCACTAGCACGCTATCTTTAATATATTCTTTGACCTAGATCTTTGACTTCAAAGATGAGCCCCATTGCTACCAAGTGGATGCGAGAATCCAACTTCCGTCCGATGTTGTAGATATACCTTAGGTATCCTAATGTGTCCCTTGTTAAAGTATTGTGTCAATGTCGGACAAATGATTGCGCCGTGTATCAAATTGTATTGTGCAGTATCTCGAAACCGAAAATACCCAAAATCCATTGAATCGATATCCACGGCGGAATTATATTCGAAATTTTGGTTCAAATCATATTTTGGATCGAATACTCTGCGATTATGCCACTTCAGAAGAGAGGGTCGAGCTTTAAACAGATGGGTTTCCATCTTGAGAGTAACGGCGCCGATGGGTTCTTCGAATACGACCGTAACACAAACAATAGGCATCCAGAAAGCCTTTTCTGGATATCAGAAAATCCCAAATCCGACAAACTTGCGGTTAGAAGGAATACAGCTATTATGGTACAAAAACCTCCTCAAATTCGGATAGATTTCAACCAACCGGCACAGTCACCATTAAGTCCATTACATTTCGATTGGGATTTTAACGAGAACTCGGCGAGCGGAGGTGTGGAGGAAAGTGTGGGTGATCATGGGGATGCGAATACCTCGAACCTAACAAAGGTACAATCGACTCCGATTGGAGATAATAATGGTTCTTTGTCCAAGTCTATATCCAAGTCGAAAAGTTGTGTCTCATTGGGAGATGGAGATGGAGATGCTCATTCTTTACCACTCGTAACAACATCAATAAATAATAACCAGCATCATAATCGTCAGCCCCGTTATCATTATTTCCCCCAAACCCTGGCGCCCCCAAAAGTCAACTCAGGTGATGCACAAGTAGCAACACAAGCGCAGACTTGCAGGTACAGGTGCAGGACTGCAGCTGGCGTGGTATTTTCAGAAAAAGAAAGTCCGCAGCAGGCACAAGGAAAATTTAACTTGAGGTTACATTCTGAAAAGAGAGAGGCGCAAGCTACCTCGTCAGATCAGCTTATGGAAGTGAAAGGATCAACTATTAATCTCTTTCATAATCCAAAAAATACTTCATCATTGTTGTTTAATCATCTTATTAATGACAAAGGAAATCCAACTCCTACTATAACTAGTAGTATTCCTGACATTTCTAATATTCCTATTATTCCTGATAGTACCAATACCAGCAAAAAATTAATACGGTCAACAAAATCATACGATCGATTTCTTCCGAAATCATCAAAGGACAAATCTTTTTTTCATTTCTATCACCACCAAAATCAACATCTACAACCATCACAAGAACCATCACCATCAGCACAGGAACCACCACAAGAACCGTCACAACAACCGCCACAACCACCCCATCACCACCAGAATAAGAAATCCATATCAACGTCTGCTTCATGTTCGAATTTAAAAAGTATGGTCGAGTTTACCGATAATGTTGAACAATTAATTCGAGAAACGGATGAAGCATTTCTAGCGGTTGGATTTGCTTTAGGTGATGCAAAGGATGCAACTCGAGGATTCCAACAATTCAATAGTAGTAAAGTGAGTAAGATCACTGGGATGGGTATGGGTATGGGTATGAACAACATGAACATGGACAACATGGACATGAACATGAACAACATGAACAACATGAACAATACTATTATTACCCGATCAATTGGAAATAAATCTATCGCACGGACCAATTCAATCTCGAAGCGCAATCAAATGCAGAATTCCAACAGTTTGAAAGAACGTCCATTATCAATTGGTCTTTCTGGAAAATCCCCGGTACCAAAATCTATCATCAACTCAAAGGCAAAGAAATCGAATTCTCCAAAACAAAAGAAGATAACTGTGTCGGATAAGGCTTCGAGAAAGACTCTACCACATCCACATTCAAGTGCAAGATGGAACTTAGGAGATGTAACAGCCAGTATGGCTGATGTTTTCAAAGGAAAATTCACCAGATTGGAGGCCGATGAAATGTTAACTCCGGATAGATTACAACAACTTGAGGAAAAGGTGGAAAAGGCAAAGTTGGAAAATGAGCGAAAAGCTTCACTGGAAAATGCTCAAATTGAAGCCGCTCGAAATGTTGAGGCTGTTAAAGATGTGGATGGGGTTACTTCAATGGAAAAATCACATAAAAGAGATGGGGATAAAATGCTTGATACGAATATCATATCATCATCGGACAACTCAAATAAAGTATCTCCAACTGAACCATTTCATTTTGAGAGTTTATTACCTCGCATCAACAATGACAAAACATCTAGTTCACCACAAATTACCAGTTCCTCTTCACCACGACCATCTACATCCACCGATCCATCTGAATCTTCGGAAAAAGATCAAAAAGCCGCTCGAAAACCATTACCCGATCTACTAGATCCCGACTATGATGAAATCGATGCCATCGAAATCGAACAAGCATTCGAGGATTTTCATTTTCCCTCTCCACCCCGCGATTCTCCACATTCTCCACCCCGACTCCCACGAAGTCGATCAAACACAGGAATGACCAATCTTTTACCCACCATTCCCGAAATCTCCCCGCTTAACATCATATCCCCACGAACCCCAAAACGAACTTTCTCGCAAGACTCAGATTATTCGCAAGATTCAAGCACATCTTCAGTAGACTACATCCAACTACCTTCCACACCCTATACACTCACCTCCCCACTTTTCCGCCACGGTCCCATCCGTCTCGAACATGTCTACCACCGCCACAATCGCGATTCCGTCTCCGCGCCTGATCTCGAAGAAGCACTCGATTGGACTGCATTCCAAATGGCTATTTCCGGAACAATGGACGATGGCACAATAGGCGCTAGCGAAGAAAGTATCTGGGAAGCAGACGAAGCGGAAATTGATAGTATCTTCGACTGGTGGAGTGGATTCGGATACCCAGGAATCGGTCGTCTAGTCAAAGAAGCACCTATCTCGAGACGCAAACGAGGTAAAAGTCTCGCGGCGAATGATGCGGAAAAATGTCCTCGCAAAAATAAAGAGGGGAGGGATAATCGCGCGACAACTATTGGACTCGGACTTGGATTTGGTCTTCCCCCCGGGAATCATAGTGGCAGACCGAAAACTCCAGAATACAAGGGCGGGTTATGGGTAGAAACTATTCGCAATAGCGCGCCACAAGTCGTTGAGCCCGGATCGACGCTAGGAGCTCGAAGAGATGCGATGATGAAAATGCGTGTTCCGGAGCCAAAGATTGATGATGATGATGATAATGATAGTTTACCGCCTTCGCCGATTAATCTGGTCAAGATTAAGGATGAGTATATTCCGATGGGATATAATTTGGGCCATGATCTGGGGGATTTCTTAAATTGGGAAACTTATCATGTGCAGAGTCTTTTTGGGGAGGATGAGGGGAGGAGTTATATGTAATTTTTTGGTGATGGGTGGATATACAGAGTGGTTAGGGAGGGGTTAGGGAGAGGGTGTTATGATTATAAATGATTGGGTTGAATGGCTGGATGTTTAAGAAAGGCCTTGGAGTTTAAATTTGGCGTATGGGATAGGGTATGGATATGGACAGGGGTTTGGATATGGATATGGATATGGATGGGAGTTGGATATATATATATAATGTATTGCGATGTATATATATTGTACAACTAATGAGAAACGTATAAAAATGCATATGAGAGGACATGAAAATGGATATCAGAGGACATGAAGAAGAAAATCTGTATGAGATAGAAATAAATGTATAATAATCTATACACTCGAATGGTATCATAATCCCAAAATATTTTTATTTTTATCATTATATTATCCCTAACAGATCTGGGCCTAGTAAGCTCTTATTCCTCTTCCTTCTAATAGTCTACAAGTTCCTTGATCTTTGGCCTCGCCTCCAAGTAAACGAAGAAGCGGTTATACGAATTAATTGATTAAATTTCACCCCAAAATAAAGAAGATCTTTGACCTCCGGGTTGTAATCTCATCTGGTGATTCTTTTAACTTTTAAACTCTGGGGTCATCTAACTATAGCTAATAATTACTTAATCGAAATATTCATACGAAATTTATATTTGAATAATCACTTTATTATCCGCCTCTACTCTTTTACTTCTACTCCCACCTCACATAATCAATATGATGCCAAAAAAAAAATAACAAACTCTCAAATCCTCAATGCAACCGAAATCCAATCCCAATATAGGATCTTATCTCCTCGCGCAGAACCCAAATACCAATCTTCATCTCTTTACAGATTTAGAATTTCCTAATTGCTTAATAAAATCGGCCAATTTGCTTTAAGAATCTCACTTTTTCTTTTTCCTTCTCTTTTTTGACACTTAAAGGGGTAGCGAAGCGAACACAAAAGCGAAATCGAGGGCGGTCTGAGTACAGGCTGTGCAGCCGATTTCTATAGATGGTATTGCTTATGGATGTATTAGATACTTGTATGAGAGCGCGCGGATAATATTGGGGGGTTGATTGAGGGGGGTTTAGTATGATAGAGAAATTGTAAATGTAATCATACATATATATACCTGAATAGAAACTGACAGATATCAACTTTTGTATCTCCGTCCACCTTTCCCTCGGTATTATCAATCTTTGTTCCACGCAGCGGAAAATCCTCGTCTCCCTATTCGAGTTTTTAGATAGTGCTTTTAATGGTAAAAAGTAGATGTTGATAAGCCAGCCACACCAAATCGGCATTTTATCCTCGATGTCAACAAAAGGATCTGATGCATTTATTGCACTCGGGAAATAAGGTTTGTGAAGATGTAGAAATTCGCATCATGGATTTGCTACCCCGGAGGTATTTTATTAATTGTTCTGTAGCAGATAGATGAGAGATAAGTATGGAAGACTTGATTGGTGAGGCCTTTGTGATGATTCCATCCACTTTATCACTGAGCTCCCGAAGCCCAAATATCAGAAAAGCATCGTGCTCGATGGGACTGTTTTTTTCAAAGCAGTCTGCAAGGAAACTCTCGAATCCTGTTCCTTGCTTCTCATGAATTTCGAGGAGAAATTTGTGTCCTAAGCCAGGTTCGATAATCGTACGAGACGAATAAAATAAAAATAAAACAGACGGGTGATCAGTGACTTTAATTTCTAGTGAATGACTAGGACCAATAGGATAACTAATTGATCCTTTCTCAAGTATAGAAAATGGTGGAAGGTCGGATGGACGATCATATAGATGGTCATATGGTATTAACAGGAACAATCTCACTGCTGTGGCCATCCTGCGCCGTACAAAAGGTATGCTTCAAGGTAGATAGGTTTACGGGTATACAGGGTCAAAATATACATGACACGCCCGTTCTGAGATCTTACTCTCCCCCACGGCCTAACCTCATTTAACAACACTAGCAGCATACATGGGTAGCCCGATTGGTTGTATGAATGAATAACCTATCATCTAGTCCTATCATTGTAATATCTGAACATCATCATCGGCATTGGTGTTTACAATATGCACGCAAGGATTTCCGAATGTACTAGGCAACTAATTTAAAGCAGAAGCCTCTCAAAACTCCCTACACTAGAAGAAAACGTAGTTCATAGCAAGTGTTTGGGAACAAGGACTGCGAAAAATACAGATTCAGATCCAGTTAATCTAGGGAAAAATAATGATGGCGGTGTGATCCATCAGGAACCAGCTAAACCGTACTTCTTAGAGTGTAAGGAGGCGACTCCCTTGCTAATAAAGGTCGGAGAAAACAAATTCAACCCGACCAAGTGCTAGATGATTCTTGAAGAATGCTAGACGATGTCCCTTCCCACCCATACACCAAGAACTACAGTTTATGAGGGCAGTAGGTACCAAGAATAAGTAGGGATTACTGGATCCTGGGTCCTTGTTCTTTTGGTTCATAGGTTAACCAATTTTACAGTGTCCCCGCACCTCTTAATTTAAATGAAAGAGACCCAATCACCTTGAACACATTAGGTACCACTTTGGTCGTCATGTCCATATTACTGCATATGTTTGCCGCTGCTGCATATATCGATTGCACAATTTCATGAGAATGATTAGCCTGGCCTCCCATATGGCTGCTAACCTAGGCTTTGGTGGTTGTAGCTATGGCATGCAGATGGATGAACTTCGCATTTAAACCTTAGCGAAGATCTTTCTCGCATGGCCGTTCTTGCGTAGATAGTACCTCTCTAGACCATGGTCGCATCTCCAGGCGACTTCAATTTGTCTCGCAAGGGCACGGTTGCAAAGTGTAAGGCCTGGTGGTCTCGAGGAATGCGGGTGCAACTCAAATTTGTGCAGTCAAAGAAGAACAGTGGAGTGTAGTGCAATACCTTGGACTTATCCCCTAAAGTACTTCTTGGACTGTATTTGTGGGTTTTGATATAATATACGATCAGATCATCCGTATATAATGAATTTTTATGAATTTTTATTATTATAAAAAATAATCGAATTTGAACCGTATTTGATATCTAAATTAAGGTTTTCCTAGCCTTTCCGGTCATTTTCTAACTCGTTTCGATCGAATTAACCCCCTTTTCTAGCTCCTCCTTTATAATCATTTTCGCTACCTATTCTCGCCATCTATCTACCTTCGTCGTCGTCTCTATTCTATCCTAAAAGTACTTAAAGAAAAAAAAACCTTAAAATATTATATAATTCATTTTTTAAGTCATTATATATAATCTAAAATTAAACAATATAATTGTACAATATGATAATGATTTCGTAGTATAGGAGGATAGTAAATGATTAAAATACGATATGCAACATAAATGAATTCATGATTCGTCGCTTTATTAGTGAAATTGGTGAAATTAGTCAAATGATTAAGTGGGGATAGCATCATTTTCTCAATTATAACCTTAGATAGACTGAACCCTTCGCTTTTGTTGTATATTACGACCTTCCGTATGATTTTGGGAGTCCAGTTTTGTAACACTTTCGTCCATTTGAGCGGCCAAATTTGCTGTATTTGTAGGTCAACAAAAACCGTATATGATGACCTAATTCTAGTCATTATATACGGTTCATAAAGTTCCTTAGGGATCCTCACCCTACAGATATCGTAAGAACTTTGAAAAACGCTAGATGGGATTGAAATCAACCTGGTTTGAACAGGAGTTGCCATGCAGATAGGGGATTCGTCTCCTTAGGAAATCGAAACCCCAGTGAAGGAAATTCAACCGCCTGCAGAGGAAGTTGAACCTCGCGGAAAAGAAATCTAACCCCCAGTGAAGGAAATCGAAACCCCTATATGGCATTCATCAAAAGAAATTATAATTGAATTCAACTAATCTCAAATATCCAGAACCACTAGCCTGAAAGGTATGCTCGCAAGATCGTATCGCTTGAACCGAGACCCCATCTTCTTGGGCATAAGCGCGGCTTAACATCAGAGAAGTGCAGCATCAGAGAAGTACAACAGGACCTAGTTATACCGGATCAAAACATTCAACTAATCAGATCCGGTGTACAGTTTTTCGTATCAAAAGGTATGAACAAGATTTTATTCAAGGTTATGTATATGTAGAGCACGAGTTGGATGCTTTATTCATGACCTCGGGGTATACAAGAGAGAAAGCTCTGAATGAGGTAGTCACTTCACTTGTTACTTTTGGTACAGTACATGATTGAGAGGAGATTGTACAGAGAAATGTAATACGGTGGATTGGTATTGGCCTAAGATACCATTTGTCTAGTATCTCCACTTGGAGAAACGCTGAATATTTGCTTCTGCTTCTGCTTCCTGGGTTGATAGCCGATACCATGTAAGCTTTCCCCCCCCCGCCTCATATATTTCAGTAAACCAACGAGATACCACAAACAGCGGAGAGAACTACCTACCATTCAAGAATCCAGCTCATGAGGAAGCTATTGCACTCCCTCAATCAGCGATCATAAAAAAGAAGTCCGAAAGTTTAAATGCTCTGAGCTTAGCAGAAGGATTCGAGAAGGTCTACCAAAACCATTCAGATGGCATGATTCGCGAACCGGAAATGCCTTTCGTCTCGATCTCCGGAAGAGAAGCTACCTCAGTGTCAAACCGACAGACGAACCGGCGCTCAAGCCTTCGTATCAAAGTGTAACATTGATATCCAACCACGATAGGCGTCATGTGGCGAATGATTAGGGAGTCGTGAGATTATTGGATCTATTTCATACAAACGGCCTGAGAAATGGAATCTGTGCTGTTTTACTTGACATTGCGACCTGGCTACTAAACCTAATTCGGCTACTTGTGACGGCAGCCCTAATTCGATAAATGCACCGTTGGATACTCCGCACAATAGACTACAATCCTAAATTTAGCTGCAACTTTACTCCTTCCCTTCCCCAGTCATCGGCTGACTTGATACATGAGCAACAAGAAAAAGTAGTTGAGAGACCTCTTAATAAAGACTAGATAATAGCGTGGTATCTCAAGTGCAAGGTGGTTACCACAACGAACCATCGAAATGAGCCCAGTGAACATGCCCACTGTAAATGAGCTAGAGACTATTTTGAAAGCTTATCTTTTTAAAGGTATGGAGCAAAGCTATAGTAGACGAAATGAGGGAAATAGAACAAAATGCTTCTCAAATTACCGATATGGTTTGGAAGTACTGTGCAAAATTAGCGAATGAGGATTTTCAGTTAGTGGTTAAGATATCTTCTTCAGCCGGAAAGGCTATTTTGGAAGTGATGGAGTAATCGATTGCAAATTTGGAGGAACTATTGGGTGAGTATCTTTTCCAGGTTATGGAAACTGGGAAATGGAGGATGGGAGAGTAGCCAAGGGGTGTCCAACTTTCACTAGTGCCTTCAGAGTTTTTTCTACAACGGTGACGACAATAATGGTTGTAGATTGGAGATGATTATGAGTTTTTACATGGAGAGGCCTAGGGCAACGTTAACCAAGAGTTTTGCTTTGCTAAAGGCGGAGATAACGACGTCCCTCATCATAGAATAGAAATATATTCAGATCAATACAACCCAACTCTCTACCACCAAAACCTCAAATTTTGCATTCGCAAAGAAGACAATTTTCATTTTCCTTTTCCTCATTCGTACGTATCACGAGGACAATATCCTAGAGCGATAATTATACGGCTATTTCCAGTTACTCTATAATATCTATCTACCAAAGCCCACTGCGGTGAAAGTATAATATTAGATAGATTCATAATCCGTATTGATGGTTTCATCTCCTTCGATCTGTATCTTTGGAATCAGGAGTGATCTGAATTCAATGGAAAGTACGGTCTATTCCAGAATGTGATAAATCAGGTGGTTTATCCTGCAGATGCAGTATTCGTACTTGTGTCCAAATGCTTTATCTTTTGAGCGATGTAAAGATCAGTGATAATGTTTGGGATGCAACGAGGGATGTGCATTACCCTTTGGAGTAAGGTGGGTAAATGTAGAAAGGGGGAAGATTGGTGGTTATAGAATATAAAATAATAAACGTCAAGGATATTTTTCTCATATATTTCTTCATCTATCTATCTTCACACCACATTGTGTTGTTTTCATTTTTCCCGCTTTGAGTTTAATTGGGATTCATTACTCGAATATATCTTACAATATCACATCATCATCAAAAAACATACTTCGAGTCTTCGAGCCCTGGATGTATTTTAAAAATTAACTTCTGTTTCGTAGCCAGAAGTAACAGCTTTTGTTATCTAAATCTAAAAGATCTAGACCCTTTTTTCCTTCACTATTCCCCTTTCATTACCAAACCGAGCCAGCAAGTTTTAAATACCAGCTCTCTCCATTAATTCATCCGTATTTGTATCCCAGGATGACCGACATTGTAATATGTATGCGTGACAAAAAGACCAAACCAGCGCTTAAAGATTCCACAAGCAGGAAACCGGAAAACCAAACGCACATTTAATGATCGCTAAAGTTTCAAAAAACACCTAAAGTACCGATTTGAGGATTTTCGTTATGCAATGTCCATATCAGTATTAATATCAATATCATACGATATGAAATGATATGATATCATGCCAACGAAAACAAATCGACCCATTAATCGACTCCACCTTCAACAATCCATTAAGCGGTCAATTTACATGACCAAAGTAAAACCCGCAAAAACACCCGCGAAAATAACAGCCAAACCATATGATTTTCCAAAATCCATAGTCATCTGAGCACCACTCTTAGGAGTAGATGTTGAGGATGATCCACCTAATCCTGTATATGCAACTGCATTTGTGCTAGATGCTCCTGCTGTACCGGTTGCACTTTGAGTGGCACTGCTGGTGGTATTGACGCGAGTTGGGTTTTGAGCTCCGCATGGATGGTCATCTCTGCAGGCTCCTTGGCAGTTATTGTCTCCGTTACAGGCAGCGACGCAGTTGGTGGCGTATTGAGTACAGATGAAGTAGGGAAGGGTTAGAGAATATTCGGATGCATTTGGGGAGAGACCGTTGCCGCAAATACATGCATAGTCGAGGGTTGACTGTTTTTGAGTTAGTCGAATTCGACTTTTGAAGTTTGGAAAAGGGAAGGAGAAGATGATGATGTACTTACAGGATCACAAGTGTTGGTCTCGGTGGTTGAATCATTTCCACCATTTTGCAAGCAGAGAGATGGACAAGTTTGAGTTTGGGATTGACACCATGATTCTAGATGTGATGGTTAGTATACTTTCTATGATGGAAAGAAAATGAAGGGAAGAAAAACTTACTACGAGTAGCCAATGAAACACTTGAAGGATCAATAGTATATTGAGCAGTTGCGAAGTTAAGCAAAGCAGTAGCAAGCAAAGCTGTAGCGATGTTGAAGGAATGCATTTTGAATTATTTGATGGTGAAGAAATAGAGGTGGAGGTAGAAGTCGAGGTTAGAAGTCGAGGTTAGAAGTCGAGGTTAGAAGTAGAAGGTTGAGATTAAAGTCAAAGGTTTTCGTACTTGACAATTGTATTCTCGATGTAAGCTATCAACCAGCAAATAACACCAAAAGTCAGTCGTCGAAATCTTTCTCTAGAAAAATGAGATGTTGCTCAAATTTAAAAGTGGTGGCGGGAGTATTGTCGTTTGCCTGATTGGAATGTAACGAGGAATCAAAGTTTGTTTACCTTGCCGGAATACGAAAATGTCAGGTATGTATGTGAGTGTGGATGGATGTATGGATGTATTTATCGACAAACATCAGTATACATGAAGTCTTCCTGTACTATGTTGTTGAAGAACTGAACGAAAGAATTCCCAAGAGCAGTAAGAGCAGTTTCTGATGATTGTTAAAATACAAAAAAGCGAATGTGTTTTTTCACGATACAAGAAGGTGAAAAGGGAGTAGCGTACGGTAGAAGATTGAGGAGAAAGAGGAGATAACCATCCATATATTCATTCACCTGGTAAAGCTTCCCTTCGATCTACCACGCCACCGTGACCCTGGTGATCCCCAACTTATCCAAGCTAGTATAAAACCTTGATCACAGAATTAATCTTATTTTAGTTTAGCTTCTTCAATTTGACCAATTAAATGATTCAAATTCCAATAACCCTTGAGAATATCTCAATTTATCAATGGCATGGGGTACTGACCGTAACTTCATTGAGATTGGTGCAGATAGATTGCACAACTTTTTCTCCGAGAATTGTTACTATCTTAAGAATTCCAAGGTTGCTTGCATGGATGACTTTCACTTGGGAGACTGCAGATTTCAATCCCATTAGTGAATGAGGGGAAATCGGAAAACAAATGACTTGCTCTTCGTATTGACTAAACTAGAAAGATGAATTTGTGCATGAAATAAGAGGTTCGATGGGATTCTAGTTACCTAGGCGGTAGAATTAGATATTTGCCTCCATCACGAATTCCTTTGGGTTCTCATCACTTTTCATCCCGTCACCTCATTCACTACATCCATCTACGGAATGGAGTACAACCCCTTCTACCCTTTATCCCGATATCCCGTTACCGTCACATGTTGTACCCATAAATCCATGTCCAACCTGCATCTTTTTGAGTATCTTTGCATTTTTATCCTCAAGAATACTAGGTAGATATCTAACCGTGACACTCAAGCTTCCCATCTCCGGAGTAAGTGCCCGTCAGACTTGATGTTGCGGTGAAAAGTGGAGTGTTCTTGCTTGGCGAATCAACGGTTAGGTATCATAAACTTTATTTTATATCTTCTTGTCATTTATGTGCTTCGTATTCGTCGTATGCATTAGGAAGGCATATCGTATCTGAAGATTCTGTATGAAATCGGATAGGTGCTATGGATGAATGAATAATGAAAAACTTATCGATATTCACAAAGCAGCGATAAACTTTTATCTTTTTATCTTAGTTCAAAGATTTTAAAGCTGGGGAAACAAGGATTCGAATATCGGCTGTCACTAATATCAGCCGGGCTACAGTTTTTAGTAATTCTCAAAGTCAACAACACCCTTTTTGGCCACCCGATACCTATTGAATATTCTTTTATTTACATACGATTATTACATGCGAACATTATCACTAGGTGGCACAAGCACAAGCACAAACACAAACAGAAGCAAGCAGAAGCAAGCAGGAGTGGTACCCGCCGTTTCGAAATAGATGGATGGAGTTCGCTACTACGTCCCATTCTAGCAATGGAAATGGCATTAGCAATGGCGCTTCATTAAATAATCCTAACCCTAATGCTAATCATAATTCCAATCGCCCTACTCCCAGCAAGCCGGAAAACCAGATTACCACCACATCCCAATCCCCCGAACCATCTTCCTCGGCGCTAAATTCAAACGAATCCCCCTCAACTTCACCCATCTCCACAACAATCCCCCCCTACTGGCAACAATCACAAGCGCGCCCTCTTTCTTACGTTTCGATCGATTCGATTCATCCTAGCGGTATAACGCTCCAAGATAATACTGCAGATGGAGATGAGGAGGGAGACACAAATGGGAGGGATAAGAATGAAGCTTGTTGGGCGAGGAGTGTAGTGATTGAGGATTATGTGGTTGTGAACGGAAGTGGGATTGGGGGGATGGGAAAGATGGGCAAGGGACTTGGGATCGGCGGAGGCATTGGTGCATTTGTGGTTTGGAATGTCAGGGTTGATACATTGGAGGTTTGTTTTGGTTGTTCATTTTCCATGTCCCCTCTTCTCCTCTTTCTTCATTCTGTATATCTTTCATCTCCTATTATTTTCATAAGCCATTTGGATTTGAAATCTTACTTCTCTCCTCCTCAAAATAGGGCACTCCAATCATTATCCGTAAGCGCTACAGCGAATTCACAGATCTGAGAACGAAACTCCTACGTACATTCCCTAATTCTGCGGGTACAATACCGGAGTTGCCGAGAAAAAGTGTGATATCGAAGTTCAGGCCGAAGTTTTTGGAAAATAGGCGGAGTGGTTTACAGTATTTTCTCAAGTGAGTGTGTCTCTCTTTTTGGGGAGAGGGGAGAGTAGGAAGAGGGTGTGCCGGAAAGGACACGAGTATGATGAAGAAAAATAAATTCAACTGGCTAATCATGAGGAAATTTAGTTGTATATTACTTAATCCCGAATTCTCGAGTTCGCCTGTATTGAAGGAATTCCTCTTTTCATAAGTCGACAAGTCGAGTATGATAGGAGAGATCAGACGAAGAAGAGACATGATAGCGATCTGTATATTGAGCAAGCATGGCGTTTTATTTTGATATATATGGTGTATGAGGATATCTGGGTATGAATTCAATATTATGTAAAAGCGAGCAAGTTGTTTATTTATTGGATATGTTGTTATATATATGTTTTGGAAGTACGTATTTAGTTTCTAGCTGTCTTGGAAGAAGGAGGTGCCCAGTTTGGGATACGGGGTGTATGCCTCACACATTCGAGGGACTGATAGTTTATATATCGCATCATGGTTTTATATGTGATACTTGAAAATAGAGAATAATTGATGGATGAATGGATGATACTTGAGCCGGAGAATTCGGAATCGAAATGTTAATGTTAATGTTGAATTATTAATGTTAATATTAACTTTCATCTCAATACAATATTGAACTGAACTTTCCTCAAGCCGGAAGCAACCCCACATTTCTACATCACGTCATCTCATCTAATATGTTCAGAGTATTCGTGCTTTGGCAATTAACAATTAACCCCTCTTCACTCTTTACTTCAAAACTACCTACCCGACCCCTCTTCTATTTACACCTCCTCAACTCACTTCATACCTCACCTTCATCTCTTAACTCAACTTCATCTGTTGGGACTATATTGAATCATACAGAGAGATAAGAAAGAACGCAGCCTCAAGAAAATACTGGCAAGCTAGAAATACTCACGAATTCGTAACTTATCAAAATGGCTCTCCCACCAAAATTCGCAGGTCAAAAGTTTGTGGCTACGGCTGTACCGGCGTTTCATACTTTGGAGTTGTATTTGGATTATGTTTGTCCGGTATGTATAGGCCGTACTGTCTTTTGGCTTTTTTCTTCTCGTTTTCTCTCTTGTTTCTCTCTTTTTTGGTTTGCGCAGTTGGTGCATGATGCGCTTGTGATATGGATACCTTACTTTTCTCATCTTTATCGCGAACCGTATCCATCTTTTACGTGTTTTTCATCGACTCATTATGCTTCATGTCTTTCTGATATATGTTGAATTGATTCAATATCATTGTAATATGACCTGCTGGTTTGCGAGGCATTCGATTTACTCAGTGGTAAATTGCTTGATCGTGATCATGGAAAAGGGAAGGTGAGGGAACATTTGGCTTGAGGAATATTATATGGTCTAAGAGATTTATACTTCTTGTTTTCCTCTTATAATAAATCTCTCTTTTTACATCTCTTGCTTTGCCCTTCAATCTCTCCCCTTTGCTACTTCCGGCCCTTAAATCTCACTCACACTACACCCAAATTCAATACACAGAGTAACTAACAAATTGACCCCCTTCTCCATAGTTCTCGGCCAAAATGTTCAATACAATCTACACATCCGTAATTCCCCTTATCAAACAAAAATACTCATCCAAAGTCCAAATTATCTTCCGTCAACAAATTCAACCCTGGCATCCAAGTAGTACATTGGTCCACGAAGCTGGCGTCGCTGGTAAGACCATATCCTCACTTTCTCCATAGCCAATAACTAACCCACTTCCCTCAGTACTCGCCCTCTCCCCTCAAAATTTCTATCCTTTCTCCGCCTCCCTCTTCAAGCAACAAGAAGATTTCTTCGACGTAAATGTTGTGAATGAAACACGCAATTCAACATATAAGCGTCTAGCGAAGATAGGAGGAGAAGTAGGAATTGATGAGAAGAAAATGTATGATCTTTTGAAGATTAGTGATAAGCCTGGCGAAGATGGAGCACTTAATTCGGGAAATGGAGTTACGGATCAACTTAAGGTTTTGGTGAAGATGAATAGATTGGTGGGTATTCATGTTACGCCGACGGTTGTTGTGAGTATAAATTTTCTCTTCTTGCTTGTGATTTGGGTGCGCCTGGGAGGACTATGGAAGAGAGCGGTGGAAGAGTGGTATCGCGAAGAGTTACTAATTCAGATTATTACAGTTCAACGGTGTAGTAGAAAATTCAATCAGTAGTTCATTCACCGCCGAGCAATGGGAAGAGTGGTTGGACAAAAACGTTGCATAAGAACGTTGCATGAATACTCTTTGGGAAGTAGGGTAACCCTGTAGCCCGGCCTCGGAAGCGGGAAACTGGAGCTGGAATTGGAATTGGGGGGTAGAGAAAATAGTACTTCATGAAGCTTGTTTCAAAATTCTGAGCATCCGTTTGAGTGATACTATTCTCCTTTGTCCCGAAAGAATCCGGATATACTATTCTATGCTATACTATACTATACTATACTATTCTTCGCTTCGTTAGTTTTTGTATCGTGAAGAGAGGAAATATTCTCTATGATAGGGAGTGATTCCGGAGCTAAAGTCGATGATGGCTCTTCCTCCATCTTCTTACTTTTTATATTCGTATATCAAAATTCCTGCTCTTAGCTCTAGTTGTGCTCCTCAATGAAAAATATATTCGTTTTTGGGATTCTGAGTATGAATGAGTTTTATTTATTATAATATAATATAGAGATGTGTAGAATATATATGTATGGTGTGTATGTATATATATATGTCTTACCCTCTGGATTATGGACTCGACCCTGGGATATCTTATGATTACTTTATGTACCTATTATATATTATATATCATGTGGTTTCGTGGCGTTGTGGCGATTGTACAACGCTATTGTATAATAGTATCAAATTATCACGAGCTCAACTTGGCGTTGTGAATTTGGCATTTGGAATTTGGAAAGAGTAGGTAGCTGGCTGTTTTAGTGCTGGGAGGCGAGTATGGGTGTTATTCATGTTTTTGGTTGTATGGTATTGTATGGTATGGTATGGCATGGCATAATTTGACAGCTTTTTGAGTTTGAGAGAGAGAGAGAGAGAGAGAGAAAGAAATTTGGCGCGAGGAGGGTGAGATGAGATGAATGCGGATGATGGGGGAAAAGGGAATAAGGATGAAAATGAGGATGAGGGGGAATGGGATGGTAGGTAGATGAAAGAAGAAAAGAGATGAGATGAGAAGAGAAGAAAGATGAATGGAGATGTGGAAAGGTTTTAATATTGATAGATGTTGGATTGGATTGGATTTGAGGGATGACGAGATTGGAGGACCTGGTGAATTGATATGATATGATAAAGCTAAATAATGATGTCAATTGACATGGAAAAATATTATGCGTTTTCGGATTTGACAGCGTCATGGCATATTCGCAATATTCCAATAAGTATAAACCCGAGTGTTTCAAAATTGAAGGGAAGTGTGGAATGCGAGATGTAAGCTGACATCTTGACCTGCATGATGCGCAGTGCATACATATCAAACTATACATATATGTCAAGCATAATGGGGCGCAGCTCTACATATCGTTGGAGAATATTTTTGGGTTTTCTTGGTATTAAGAAATGAGTGGATTCAAGGAGTGAGTATATCGAGTATGTGAGTAAGTGAAAGATTTCGTTTCTATATCCGGATTTTTCAAAAAGTGTCAATTGACTCGAAAGATTAGGAAGGGTATAGATGGCAGTGAGGTATTTCAATGAAAACTTTAGAATTCATTTCGCTTTCGATTGCGAGATTTGAGATTTGAACTTTCAATTCTCATTCTCGATTTTTCAATTCTCAAACAATACCAAGAGTCAAGAAGGTAGGGGAGAATTACGTTATATTAAAAAAAAAAAAAAAAAACCACTTGGATATTCATCCCTGAAGAATGTAACGGTAATACGAGGAAATACTAGGTACGCGCATTTAGTTTTGTTTTTGGAACAAGCCATTTATGAGGTCTTTCGTCTCATGCCCTGGATCTTCAAGCGGGTTTGAAGTTGCTGAGGGGCTGTTCTCAGAAGCATGCCTGTCACAGAATACGGGAGGCAGAAGAAAGGTAAACGGGCAGAATCTTGGAGTTTTGCTGTTGGTTTCGCGGCTTGGAGAATCTTGGGAGTATACGTTCTCGAATGCTGGATGATGTCGTATGATCGGACGATTATAGATCCGGATATATCACAGAAAAGGGGTGAAAATAAAGATCGTAAATGAGAGAAGGATGAATGACTACTTGAAGCAATTCGCGACGATGAGTATGGATGTAGGAGTCCATTTGACATACTGATTTTTAATGGCAAGGAATCTTTGGAACGGCAATGCTCCCCAAAGATCTTTTTAATGTTGGTGGTAGTTGGTAGTTTATCTTAACTTCAATCGTGAAAACGTGGTAGAGTAGTATTTTTGACTAAAGGTACGGACTGGATGGTTTATTCGTATTGAAGATTAAAGATATCATTCAACTGCTGTGGTTGGTCAATTCCTTAATCATCTACGAGTGATCGATCTCGCTTACAACCTTAATTTAATCCTGATCTTCATTGCTCCAAATATTATCCACCCCCTTCATCAAATTTCCCTTTTCCGTTCACTGTTCACCCATTTTTCATTCATAGCCGACAAAAGGAATTATATTGAGGATCCACAACTTTCAGGCAAACTCTTTTTCGTGTTTCATATTTGTGGTCGTCTTTCTAACTTAATTGTTTCCTATAGGTCTGAACTTCAAGCTGAGCGCGCTTATAAAAATCCGAGAAAATCCTCCTGTTAGACCAAAAAAATGCTCAAGAGTGTCTGATGCAAATATGAATTCTGGGTTTAAAAGCTTATAAAATTTCTACTCGTCATACTATCTTCAAATAAAATCAGCAAATGAATTCGGTTTAGATCTTTATATAACCCATGTTGATCAGAAAATTGAGGATGAATGATGGATAGTCAACCTACCATTCTGTATCTCCTGGGGAATCGGAAAATAAATATGACAGGGCTAGGTATATGAGACCCATAAAATCCTTTCATGTACAATACCATGTTGGTTTGTGTACGAGGCCAGTTTTGTTAACTCCTTCACCAATTCTTGCACTCAGCTTTCCTTGAGACCTGGTTGATCATTCTTTCTTTTCATTCATTCTCTCGTTTTTACCGTTTTTTTTGGCGTTTGTTGTCTAGAAGCACTTTACCATTGCTACTTGTTTTACAAATCAATTTTCAGGTTATATTTTGGAATAGTAAATCAGAAGCTGGTTTAGGTCAAGTCTTTCGAAACCCTTCATATTTTATTGTGCTAGATACACACAGCCAGCCTTGTTGAACTTCAGCTGTGCTGTGCCACACTCATATCATCCTTATTTCTTCAGCATTACCTTTGCGAATATTTCCCCTCATTCCTTTTGACATACACATACGGACCTTACAAGAATAATGGCTTCACGAATATCAACAAGACAACAATTCTTATTGTTTTGTTCTTTTTCTTTACCTTTATTGGCATCAGCTTCAACAACAGATACACCAACAACATGTTATGTCATAAATGGACAACATAATTCCAATGCAGGATATAGATGCGATAATTCAACAACGGGTCATAGTTCATGTTGTCAAGCTGGTGCTATATGTTTTTCAAATGGAGTTTGTCAACAAGCAAATGGGAATGTTCAAGATTATTTAAGAGTAGGGTGTACAGATCCTACGTGGAAAGATCCAGCCTGTCTAAATCAATGTACTATTTGTAAGTCATGTGAAGCATAGCATTAAGTTGAAAATAATAACAATGATAGATGCTAGAAGTTCAACTGCGGGTATAAGGTTTTGTAATGGAGCTATTACATCAACAACAGAATAGTATGTTCTGCCGATTAATGGATTGTGAGGTCTCCAATACTGACCAAGAAACAGCTGTTGTGATACGGGAGCCTACGGAGTAGGAAGTTTCGCTTGTTGCGACAATGACACAGATATCTTCAATATCTCACCAGTCGCCACAGTGCTCGCCCAAATTCCCTTCACCTATACCTCATCATCCACATCATCTACCTCATCCACATCTTCCACATCCACCTCTTCAGTTTCAACTTCCACCTCTTCAGTTTCAACTTCCACCTCTTCAGTTTCAACTTCCACCTCTTCAGTTTCAACTTCCACCACCACATCTAGTTCAAACACGGCCACAACCTCAATCGCCTCTCAAACATCCACCGCCCCACTTCCCTCCGCAACCTCAGCGTCCTCTAGCAACGCGGCCGCCATCGGAGCCGGTGTCGCTATTCCATGTGCTATCATTGCTATCGCTATTTTGGGATGGCTTTTCTGGAGAAGAAGACGCGCACAAAAGCAAAAAGCTGATCAAATTCTTAAAAATAATGAAGCGGGGTTTCCAGCACAAGGATATCCGGCTACAGAAGGAGCATATAACGCACAAGCACAAGGAGGATATTCTCCGAGTGAGATTGGAACGGGATATGATAGGGGAAATTTGGGAGAAGCCGGTGGGATTGGGATTGCAGATAAGAAGGGATATTTTGCGCCCCTGCCGACTGAGATGGAGGCGGAGAGGGCGGTGCATGAGATGGATGGGGGACATTTTGGAAGATGATGATGATTTGAGGGGGAGGTGCGATGTAAAAATAAAGTTTAGGTTTTAGGTTTCGGGTGGATAGATTAATTGAGGAGGATATGCCGGGTTTAATCCGATGACGGACAATACGATACGACCCTGGAAATGGGAGGGGAAGATAATGAGAAGTAGGATATCGAATGACCAGTATCGTGATTCATGATCGATATATACACGCTTCGCTTCGACTTGAAATGGGATGGTTGATGAAAAAGAGATGGAGTGAAGTTGCAAAATCATACGCCAAGCTTTACCTTGCGTTTGTCTTTTGTAATCTTATATACAGTATTCCGATGCGTTTCTCCTTGCGTTATGATTTGGCGATACGCGTAGCGGTACTATACCTTTTTGAGCGGTTTTATGATGGGATGGGATTTTATTACTAGTCTCGTTACTGTGGTTTATATTCGTGGAGAAGTATTTGTGGAATATTATTTTAATATATATCTATCCCTTTATACCTTCGATTGATTGACTCCTGGTTGGGAATTTGTAAGAGATAAGTGAGATGAATAGGTGAATAGGTGAATATGGTGATATGGTGAATAGGTGAATAGGTGAATAGGTGAACAGATACTAATGTAGTGTACCTAGGTAAGGACGGGAAGGAAATGGGAGAAGGAGAGCCGTGGAAAATGAAGGTAGCGCGAGATTTGAGTAATTCTATATCAAATCTCAGATGGGAAGTCCTCCCTATCATGCACAAAACATCAGGAGTCTCCAATTCAAATGGAGATGATGATTGCAAATTCTGGAGCACTAGAAGTAAATTGCGAAACGAAGCTGCGAAATATTGAGGCTGATTGATTTTTGGGTGGACTTTTTGAGAAGTTTGGTCGTTGGTTGTTGGTATTTTGTTTTGATTGCGCTGTGGTTTTCCCTTGGCTTTTTCTTTTACCGTTCCGTCGTCGTTGTGTATATCAGCGATATTCACCTCAATGGGCCTCATGTCACCTAACACAATTTCTTCCAAGTAGTATGCATATAAAAGCTCCACACATTCAGTTAATACCTCTAATCCAGTGCTAATATTATATAATTTTAATGAAGGAGAAGATGGCAGGGAGATTAGAAAAAGGATTTTATACTTGAATTGTAAGAAATTTAGCCGAACCAAGTAGGTTACTTAAGCCGTTAAATTTGGATTTGGCAGCTTTAGCTTAAATCAATATAACATCTAATATACTATTGAACTGGAGTGTGAGAGACTATATTTGGAAGCGAGAATGGATATGGGTTGGTTGGGGTTAAGTGGATAGGATAGGGGATGGGAGGAAGGGAGTTGGCTGAAAACGTGAGAACAGGCATGTAAAAGCACCTCCCTTCTCATCTCAAATTCCTGCTCTAAGTCATTTATGTAAACATCATGGGCAAATAAATGATGCACTCCCCCCAATAAGTTACTGTAGTCCAGTAGCAAGCCACTATATACTGTATAAAACAGAGAAATGTCCGAAATCGGTACCCGGCGTCACGGCTTTTTATTTAGATTTTTTCACAGTTCCATTACTTTTTCGGGGGAGGGGGTTTCATTTCTCATTGTTGATGCGCATGATTTACGCCGTCGCATATATTTCTTCATCTTTTGTGATTTTCGCTGTCATGCATTCCCCATCTAGAGAGGTTCGGAATTCAGCTCAATGAGGCACTGAAAATTTCAAAATACACAAACTATAGATTGCTTGACGTTAATCTCTGATCACAGTTCTCAGAATCGACAGCGTCACTAATATGGTTAATTTTAAAAGCCTGATCGAGGTCGATCAGGATCGTTGTTGTGTTTTGAAGGAGGAAAATGTGAAGTGAGATTGGCGTTTATATAGTTGAATAGACTTGTGTTGGGTTGATATATGGGGATGGGCATGAGTGAATTCGCTTAAGCATGGGAGAGGATAATTCTACGTTAGTTTCAGCTTGCGTTTCCATACAGCGGAGCTCCTTGGAAGGAGTAGACGGAGAAAATGGAAGGAAGGGGAAGGAATGGAAGAGAATATATAATTACTAATCTTCTCAACTCATGGTTTCTTTCTCTAGATTTCTTGTTCTGAACAGTACCCACGACTGATTCGAGGGAAATACTCAGGGTGCCAGTATTCTTAGAAAGAGATCCGACTCAGGATTCGAGATATTACTGTCGTTCCTGGAAATTTTCCTCATATTATCCCCAGATTAAAAACTTGCATTTTCGTCATTGTCCATTCTTTCGAACTTTTCTTTTTGTCCGTGTATTGTCGTTTTTATAGAATATTGCTTCTTGCCCGAGGTTATTGTCATCATCATCCAACTCTAGATCTACACATCAAGGTTTTCGAAGCTCTAGCTCCGTTGCCGCGATCGCACAATTGAGGTTTACAGTAAGGTGGCGTAGTAAATGACGACCAGTTTGAAAATTCAGTATGCTTTTGTCATCAAGAGGTCCTAACACCAAAAAGGGGGCACACGATATCTCATATGAAAAGAAACTGTTCGGCGTGAAGGAAATGGCCTTTATATAATTGAGCTAGGGGGCTGTGAATAGGTTTGGATCGGGGATTGGTGGATTCTAAGATTGATTTGGGTGAGTTTTGAGAAGGTTTGGTGTTTTGAAATTTTTTGGAGTTTGATAAAAGGAAGTGCGAAGGAAAAGGGGGGGAGGTATATAAGCACATTATCGCTTTCAATGTTTTCAGGAAATGTCAGGTACGAGTTGAAGATTTCGCCTATCAATCGCTAGGGATCTCAATATTGGAGAGAACAAAATTCAACCCAGGCACTCAGCGGGGAGATTAGAAGAATAAAATTCACCAGGGAAACATTTGGAAAATAGGGTTTGGAATATTGATAAATTTTAAATTATTGTACTTTACGAATACGTTATCATCGGTCCCGTTTGTTTTTCATTTAGCTTGATTGTTATCATTAACATCATGCGCTATCATTGAAGCTTTATATCTGAAGTTTTACCCAATGCCTCTCTCATAGTCTAGGCATTTAGTAGCTATTAGTTGTCCAGTCATCTAAGTACTCCACGCATTCTTTCCTACTCAAAATGCTTGATTGATCTAACTTATTTCACATTAAATAGACTTAAGCATTGATTGATTGATTGATTAAATTAATGTCTACACTGAGTCTAAGACTATCTAAGATAGCTAAAGGCTCTTACGAATTTCTAACAAATAACATAAGGAAGATAAGCTAGCTTATTAACTTGGCTATATATATGATTTGAGCGATTGAGATGAACTTAATCTTTTGAATTGAGTAGGGGAAGTGAAAACTAGTCCTAGGGGATGAATTTCGAAAAGTTATAATAGACTTAAGCAGATCACTAGTTAAGTCCCTTTTAATGCTTTTATGAAGAGATAAGAATCTTTTGATCAGGGAAAAGTACTGAGTGGAGTTTATTGGTGGTGATCGGTGGGAGGAAGCACCCTAATACGACGCCGGGGAAATTGGAGCATTATGAAGAGGTCTAGTGTATGGATGAATTATTGAGTGTTCTTCCCAAAAAATGATTTTGTGCAGTATATATGAAACAAGGATATCAGTTGAAGTGCAGACGCAAAGAGAAATCTACATGGCGCTGGGCATGACAAGGTACTGCTAAGCTGGAAGGTAGACAAAAGCACTATGGCCACAAAGAATATAAACACTGATGAATAGCTGAGATGGTACGAAGGAACAGAGAGGAAGAAGGGACATGAATGAATATAAACATTTGACCATGACAATAATTATATTAAGCAACAATATAGAAATACCATATTCGAAAAGTGACAATAGTCATCAAACATCAAAGATATACCACGATGTCAAGAGACGACAGAGGCACTCACTCCATCCTACTTCCAGGTAAGATTTAATTCCCAAATCTCAAATACAAACCTTGCAATAAAGCACTATTAGAATATTCCTGGCTTCACAAATCCTATCGTTGTCCTGAGAGGTACTTATTTTAATAATTCAAAAATCTAGGATATGTTTGTATGAATCTTTATATACCTACTATCAGCCCTAAATTCCCCCTTAATCAATCCCACAATAGTCCATTTCCAGCTTTTATTTTGCCTACAGAAGACAAAGCAATGCAAATAACAAATATCTTGTGGTGCCATTTACCAAGCCAACATTTTCCCTAGCTTTAGCCCACCTCCTCTCTCAGATTCCTCTCTCAAATTCCCCTCTCCTAGTCAACTCTCTTTCTCCAGTAAATAAATAATCTATACAATATAAAAACACACTTCTACTCAACAAATATAAAACCGAAACATGTATTCACTCTGATAAGAGGATCTTTGAGGATTGGAAGATTTGCTTATAGGAGAGGTATTTGAGTTTCGGTATATGGAAGGCAGAAGGCGAAAAGGAAAGGGACCATGAGAAATAGAAATCGGGAGGGTGAACAGTGAAAAGGTATAGATTGAGGGCAATGATGATATTGATATGATGGCGACATTTATAATAATAATGATAGAAAGTATCAATCACAAACAACAAATCTTTGATCGCCACAATCCGTCTTCCTTCAATCTACAACACTAGAAGAATAAGAAAGTGGAAACTCTTTCAGATTCGCTTACTGATCTTCATACCTATTTCACCCCTTGTGTATCCCAAATTATTGCTTATCACTTGTATCTCAAGGAACTCATCCTCGGTAAACTCATTCTTTACATCCAAATAGAGAATCAGACACCATGATACTCCACTCCTCCTCAGTCACAATCGTGAAGAGATATAAAACCAGTGGACTTAATAACGTAATTCTCAAATATTCACCCAGTTCATTCTTCCTTACTTCTGCACTCCGCATTCGTGCTTGCCCAGCTCCTCATCTCATTTTGCCCCTCCTTAGCCCTACTTCGTATCCCAAATCCCGTGTCCCAAATCCCGTGTCCCATACCCAATACTGATTGATTGATTGATTGATTGATTGAATTAACGTCTACACTGAGTCCAAAACTATTTAAGACGGTTAAGGGCCTTGTGGGCTTTTAGCAAATGATATAGGGAGTTGTATACTAGTTAGTATACAATTTGTATAGTTTGGGTTTCTTTTCAACTTTTGAAAGGGAGGGCGAAGACTCAACACCTGTACGTGGTGCCCTCTACGAACCTTCAGCTCTCTATTGAGAGTCTGCAGAGCTAAGATTGAGTCATTTGATGGAATCGGATACATTGGAAGAGAGAGAGAGGGTTTCCCGATTACGATATTCACGATGAAGGGGTTATTACGATTTTACAGCATCAATATCTTCGAAAGGATGAACGAACATCAACCCAAAATACGGACGATGGCTACAGAAGCCCTGGTTAGATTCAACATCTGCCATCGACTATTACCTCAATACGAGGTATGATACACCTAATAAGTCCCTTCTATTCCAGAAGGGTCTTTTCGATACGGAATTTGCTACTGTTTTATTCGCATTTTATACCTTTTTTCGACAATCGATTATCGAAAACACATTCATTTTAACACTACGATTATTACGAAACAGAGAATACCATCATCTATCAACTAATGCTATACTCTGGGCATCGATACGATATTACATTTTTTCCTCGATTTTACAAAAATATTTTTTGTGTATGTGTGGGTAGGGTTAGGGCCACGCCCCATTATCATTACATTCAAACGACCGATATTCCATTCGGCGGTTTCGATTATTTACATTCAAACAAAGCTGGAGATCATCACATTTAGGAAGGCATGCAAAGGAGCTAATGAATGAGTTCGAGCTGAGGAGAATGGTGCCTTCCAGTTGCTTTTCATTAGTATGAGGACCCTTTTGCTGTGCTGGAGGTAATCTTGACGGAGATGACTCTTGACCTTTGTGGGAAGTGGTGTCGGAATAGCAGATTGGGTCGAAGAAGAAGATTATATCAGTGGGATGCTTTAATTAGCAAGGGGTAGGGGGAGAGCGAGGAAGGAAAGGTCTTAGAGGATGAAGATATCGGGCTTTGTTCCCCAGTATTAGTTTTCACTTGCCCTCAATCAACATTTCAAAGGTTGAAAAGAAACCCAAACTATACAAACTGTATGTTAGCTAGCATACAACTCCCCATAGCATCAACTAGGAGCTCATAGAGCCCCTAGCCGTCCTAGATAGTCTTAGACTCAGTGTGGACGTTAAATCAATCAATCAATCAATCAACTTTTGAAATGTTGATTGAGGGTAAGTGAAAACTAATACTGAGGAACAAAGCCCGATATCTTTATTCTCTGAAACCTTTCCTTCCTTATTCTCTCTTTATCCCTTGCTAATTAAAGTATCCCATTGATATAATCTTCTTCTTCGATTTAATCTACTATTCCGATATCCATTTCCTACAAAAATCAAAAATCATCTCTATCAAGATTACCTTCAGTATAATAGAAAAATCCTTATACTAATGAAAAGCAATTAAAAGATACCATTCTCTTTAGTTTGAATCTATTCATTAGCTCCTTTGTATGCTTTCCTAAATGTAATGATCTTTAGCTTTGTTAGAATGTAAATAATCGAAATCGTTGAATGGAATATCGGTCGTTTGAATATAATGATAGTAGAGCGTGGCCTTAACCCTACTGTATATATATAAAAAATATTTTCGTAAAATCGAGGAAGAGGTGTAATATCGTATCGATGTTTAAAGTATAATATTAATTGATAGATGATAATATTCTCTGTTTCGTAATAATCGTAATGATAAAATGAATGTGTTTTCGATAATCGATTATCGAAAAAAAAAAGATATAAAATGCAAATAAAACAATAATAAATTCTATATCGAAAAGATCCTTCTGGAATAAAAGGGACTTATTAGGTATATCATATCTCGTATTGAAGTAATAATCGATAGCAAATATTGAATCTAATCAAGGCTTCTATAATCATCGTCCATATTTTGGATTGATATTCGTTCATCCTTTCGAAGATATTAATACTGTAAAATCGTAATAACCCTTCCATCGTGAATATCGCAATCGGGAAACCCTCTCTATCTCTTCCAATATATCCGATTCCATCAAATGATTCAATCTTAGCTCTGCAGACTCTCAATAGAAAGCTGGAGGTTCGTAGAGGGCACCACGTACAGGTGTTGAATCTTCGCCCTCCTCATACCCAATACTATATAAGCCACCGCTCCACTTTCAAAGGAACATGAAGTATTTATTGAATAGAGCTACGAGTACGGAAACGGGGCGCAGCAAAGATCTCGTGAACCTGGTCTGTTAGATTTCTTAGCTTTGTTTTGGGAAATAGAGGGGGATGGGGAGGTGTGGGGAGGATTGGGGGGGATACGCAGATACACAGAATCTTTTTATGTAAATCATTGATTGTATTGCTCATCCATCCTATCTCATGCATTGCATCCATCTCATCAACCCAACAAGCGAACCGACAAGCAAATCAACCCATCAGCCAGCCCAATAACCCACCAAGTAACTTTTATACCCTACAAATCATTCATTCATTCATACTGTACAAAGTTTCCTCTTCTTTTTGTCCACCATTAAAAATGTCTTCCCCCTTTCATCCTCTCTTTCGTTCACGAAATAATAGATGATGAACCCATCCGCCCTTTCTCTTTCCTATCGCTTGCCCTTCTCTTCACGCCAGCAAAGATTAATCAACCAATCCACTCCATAAGGCCATATTGCAAATCTTGACACCCATCATTAAAGCTCAAGTCTATTCGACTGTATATGTATGTATGTACCCAGTCCCGCAGTGCAAATACGAAGCCAAGGAAAGAACCAACCAGAAAATGACATCTTACATGAGAAGAAGAAGTGTGCCATTTTCGTAAAACTTAAGACATACTGAACAAAAGAAAAGAAAAAGGGAATCTAATGGGAGTGACCATCATGATCCGAGTGGTCATGTTGAGGCTCTACTGCCTGTGTTGAACAACAACCTTTTCCCTTGCAATTATCAACACATTCCAATAAACAGGAATCATCATCCTCCATTCCGCATTTGTTTTGGGCTTGTCCGTCTAGTCCTACGGATTCACCATTAAAGATATGATCATGATCTTTGTCGAGGCAAAATTCCGGTTGAAGAGTTGCGCTATGAATACCATGACCGTGTAAGCATTCTCGAATTTCCTTAGATAGCTGCATATATTTTTCTCCTCCATCTTCACCAATAGGGAAGGCAACTTGAATATGCATAGACGCAACGAGTTGAGAATCGCTGAGTTGCCAGATATGGACATGATGACAACCCTTCACAGCTTCGAAATTTTCAATGTCTTCTTTGATAAGGGCGACATCTATTGAATCAGGTGTAGCTTGAAGTAAGATTTGTGCGGTAGCTTTGGTTAATGGAATGCAAGATCGAAGAATGATGATGGTAATAAAAAGTGATACAGCAGGATCAGCATATAAACGACCAGGCCAATTAGTCAACCAAATAATCAAAGCAGTGACGATGACCCCAACATTTCCAAGAGCATCACCAATAACATGAAGAATCATAGCGTTCATTCCCATGTCATCATGATTGTGACCATGACCACCGGACTTCTTCTTAGATTTGTTGTTGTGATTATGTGCCGCATGCTTAGATTGATGACTTGTGCGATGTTCATGATGATGGCCTCCATCCCCGTGATCATGGCTATGAGCGTGAGCCTCTGAGTGATCATCGTGTGTATGTGAAAGAAGAGGACTGTTTTCAGTCGGTGCGGGTCCGGATTTAACATGAGCATCATCATCTGGTTCGCTGGAATCCTCGCTATCAATTCCATCCAATTGTGTCTTGCTTGCAGCAATAATATCTTGTCGAAAGCTTGCTGGATGAATGCTAATATTATCCAAGCTAGAGAATTGAGATTTGCTTGTTCGTCTTCGATGAGTGTGTTGTCTGGAACTTCTGCTGGGCGATCTAGTCATGATACTGCTGCTATCACGAGCTGTCGAAGCATCTTCATCGGGCTTTGTAAATTGTACTTGGCGTTTGGCGGTAGCTTTTGCGACGACGGCTTCGGGGAATACTTCGGCTGCGATTCCATTTTCTTCGTTAATCTCATCTCTATATGGTTCGTATCCGTGCTCATGAGTATGACTATGCGCATGCCCTTCTTCCGCAGCGCTGACTTCATCTCCATGGGAATGTCCATCTCCTGGACCATGAGAATGACCATGTCCACCTAATACGAAGAATCCAGCAAGGTTCGACGCCAATCCCAACGATCCAACAATAAGTATAAGTTTTGGTTCTCCGATTTCAGGTGGATCGAAGAAACGTCCGACAGCTTCGAGAACGATTGATACGCACAGGGCGATAAGGAAGACTGCATTGAAAAAGGCTCCAAGGATTTCGGCTCTCAAAAACTATAGAACGGTTAGTTGCCGTCTTGGTAAAGTAGCTTTCCGTTCGGAAGTCCTCGATTTGTGTAACCACTTACGCCAAAAGAATATTTATCAGTAGTGTTTCTTCGTGCAGCTTTAACAGCCCAAAGACCAACAGCGAGAGAAATGATATCGTTCAACTAGGTAGATGTTAGTATAAAGACAGCTTCATTCCCTCTTGAATCATGTTACCATGTGAAAAGCATCTGCCATTAATGCCAATGATCCAACCCATAAACCAACACCTAATTCCACGATAAAAAATACGCCATCGATCAATAGCATGACCAGAATACGCGTTGACTTTGACCAAGCCATCTCTGAAGATTTAAAGAGTGATACACTCTTTCTTTACCAGAACCTTAGATTGTTGTTGAAAAGAGTCGGTGAAGGTATTGAAAGAAGTGTAATTGTATTGGTATTGGTATTTGTATTTGTATTTGTATTTGTATTTGAAAAGATGTGGCGTGGTACAGATGATTTAAAGATGACGCCCCTCTTGAATATTTGTGGTTTGTTGTGTCTCGCGATATTTTGGATTTCGGATCTCATCCAATCCCTTATCAATTATATTGATTTTAATCCCTTAATTTGTACCCAAAAGGTTTATTAATATCCTAAACCAAACGTCCGAGCAATGAATAGTAATTATTCTGTAATGAAAAAAAAATGAAAAGAAAAAAATGAAAAGAAAAGAAAAGGAGAAAGGAATAAATTAATTGTACAGGAAGTAATTATGAAAATTAGAAGAGAATCTTATTAGGAGTGAATGAATCGACTCAAATTATCAGAATTAGTAAAATGAAAATAAGCTTTTAGAAATGAAAAGAAATTTTACTAATACTCGAGTATAGAAGAATCTTAAAGAGCTGAATAAAAGTACTACTGGACGGAGCAGTAACTGTACTACGGGTGTGTACGGACATCCGAGCATGCTTGAAATCTTCTTTTTGGTGAACAACATGTGACTTATAATCATGTGATCATATCTCATTCATGGTCATTGATGATCCATTGTCATCAGAGTTAGAGGTCCAATATATTGAATCTCATAAATATATGTATCAAATGAAAAGCCCAATACTTGCTTGATCAAAAGTAGATGTTTGATCAGTTGAGTCCGTTGAAAACATGATGATAAAATATTACTCAATGTATCACAGTCATATATTCAATGATTTCATGAAATTAACTATCGCTAAGATTGCCTTGTCAGATGATGGATATCTACGATCTCTGACTTCCTTATTTCTCTTCTGCTGTATACAAGAACATGAGTGAAGCAATACGCTGAAAAAGACTACTTACTGCAAAGGGGATTGATGAAGGCACATACACTTTCATCCTCAACCTCCGGAACTATAGCAAATTTCCCGCAGTTGGTGCCATTTTGGCTACATATGCCGTCTAAATTTATCCGTCAATGATGTTTCATGCAGAAGAACCCCAGATTTGTAGTGAATTCTTTCCGTTGGTCCGCAGTCAGAGTCTGAAGAGCAACATGACCATACTTCTCCCCTGCTCCCAATATATTTCAAGCACGTGGCGACGGGTATGCATGTTCTTGGCTATCAATATAAAGCTCCCCGATTCCCCCAATGAAATAAAGTCAGATGAACATGTTTGTAGTAAGTTGCCTCAAGATACGCTAGTCCGAAGGGTCCGAAGAGTCCGAAGTAGAGGCCATTGGTCCGAGGCATTTCAATACCTCGAAGTCAACTAATAACATCATCACTTATCGGACTTCAAATCTTCTTTTAAAATGTCCACAGCAATTAGAAGTATAAGGAATGCTAGAAATATCTAACTTATGTCAGCAGTGTTCGTTCAATGACATATCATAAGTCACGATGCTGAACTTCACTCACAAAGAAAAATCCAGCTCCAATGATAATGACTTCAAACCCTCCTGAGAGAGCTTTACCTCTCACGATAGCGTTTTGGTGTCTCCAACTTCTGATAATTCCTATCAACAAAGTTGTTATTGCAGCAACTTGACATATACAAGCTAGAGGTTTCCCAAGTACGAAGAACCCTAATAATGGATTTGGCGTGGGGGAATGCTGCAAACGGCTGTATATACATCAGTAAAATGTCATAGTACTTCCAAGTTAGTTAAGCACATACAATAGTTGTGCAACCGATACCCCTAACATTGACAAGGCCAATGAAGTCCTGAGATACGCTAGGAAAGTTCTTTCCACGGCTGGTAGGAATAAGTTAGTAAGTTCATTTACGAAATTATAGACAGTGAACACATAGAGCAAAGGGACATATCAATACTGAGGCAAGAACCAGATACAATGAAGAATGTCAATACTAAGTATACAGATTCTGATAGACACATAGGAAGAGTACTGTACATAGGTGAAAATAAAATCTCAGCTGACAGAAGTATTTCGGCCCTGAATCCCCGAATTTTATAATTGGTAAATGTACCTTGTCATTATAGATCGTCTGAATCGGATCGATGAAAAAGGATAAAAGTAATGATACGTACCTAAATGGTCTCTACATGCAACATGGTCAACAGTTACACTGATTTGGTGTCTCCAGAACTTTGAGACATCATAGGTTAATCGACCGAAAAATCCAGTAGGTGCTGTACTACCAGGACCTAATGCATGAGAAGATGAAGCGTTTGTATAATTTTGTCTTATGTGGGCCAATTCTGAAAGTTCAGTGGATTCCCATTGATCTCTTTCTGGTGATGATGGTTCGGGTGGCTCATCGGGTTCTTCAAGGGATCGACGATGGCTTGGTGTTTCAGCCATTATAATGGGATATGTAAATGCAAGATGACATGCAGATATATTGCAACAATTTATGGTAAGACTTAGGTTTCACGAAATGTTGTAGAGATCTTGCATGGGCATAATTGAACGGATGTGAAGAAGAAAGTTGAGGTTTAGAATTAGGATTAGAGCTGATAACTAAATTAGTTGTAAGTGTAAGTGAGTAGGTAGGTGAAGCTGAGCTGGGTAGAGAAATGAGGCAAACTTCTTACTTCTCCCGATAAGAGTACAAGTACCATATGAAGTGAGCTTGAAACTGTAAAGGCATAGACATGGGCATGTAAAAGTATGCTTCAAGATAAAAATTGGTGAGTATCGTTGCTCGGAAATCACAATGCAAGTCTCTCACCGGGATGGCATTAATGAATCTCCACTGTGGCGTTTAGATGAGATTACACAGTCACATGATATCATATCACATGACTGGATCGCTCATAGCTTCTGGAACTTATCCATAATTAGTTAGTACAGTTCGGTCAGTACCAAGAATTGCCGAAACTCTACTGCGTACTTCCTAAGCTCACACTTCATATACTCACATACACACCTCGAGGTAAAGCAAATAAATAAAGCGACCATAGCATCGAGATCTACATTCAACTTATCCTTCAAAATATTTTCATACTTTTCCGAGTGGTCAATATAATAAGTTCCAGATCGTATATATACATTCCCAAATCGACGATCATGATTATGGTACACACGAAAGCTCATTGGAGGCGAAGCCGGCCCGCATGTCCGCGTTACAGACGCAGACGCATCTCAACAAAGTATTAATCAGCATGAGGTTTTCATGCAGTGTTTCGGAGGTATTACAAAGATTGAGCCTAGAGGTCAAAATACCACTTAGATGGATACACTACATTGCCTAGGCGAGATCTCTGCATATTCTCTCCTGATATTCATTCCAAGTTGCATATTTGGCGAAGGATGGGTAACATCCGTTCAAGTCGACAAAACCCTTGTTACCGTTTTTCTTCCCGCTATCATCTTCTGGATTCTGCCAGTATATCAAGGAGATGCACGTTAGTGTCTCTCGCAAAAGCACTGGAGCAGCATGTCTTACCTTCCTAAATTGCAAAAAATCGCTGAGCCGGTCCGTTCATACCGTTCCCACCATTGGATTGACAAACTTCCTCACCTTAAGGCTGAGCAAAAGTTGTCATTGATCTGGTAAAAGTTTAATCCCACAACGGACCGTCACACCAACAGTTCCTTGCAAAGATGCAGGGTTGTAGGAATAGTAGCCTGTAGTCATGCAAATCTTATATCGGATCCATGTCAAGTTCTATTCAGCCATGCATGGAAAGAGTGTATCCATACATTATCCGTAATATTTTACATCGCCTTACCTTCTTCTATGCGGCGTATGGAATGCTCATCCGTAGAAGCACCGGCTATGAGGAATATCAATTGAAGCCAGCTGACCGGGTCGGTCTCTGGAAAGATTGATACTGAGTTTATATGCAAGGTAGATTGCTCCTTGCATGCTACTCTAGCGTTGTGCTTTATAAGATATCTCTTCGTCCCATTCCATCTACTCATTCTCGCTCTTTTGTGATATCCGGAGAATTAATTGTTGTTGGGGAACGGTTGATATACTTTGCCGCACGCTAGCATCAATCACTTTTCCATTCATTCGTTGATATCCCAAGGGTTCCCACTGTCTAATTTTAAATTTCGACAAAACATCCTCGAAATTTTCACTGCCGCACAGAATGGCAAAGTCACCAGATAGCCAAATCTCTGACCCTATCTTTGATAGATTTGAAGAAGAGCCGGATGCTATCTCAAGCAGGGATACAGTCGCAACACCAGATTCTGAAAATTTTCCTCCTGAAAGTCCTTGGGAAAAGTATACTACGCTTGATCCAAGAACAAAATCTTGGCAGTTGGCTGCGTCGTTGTCACTCGAAGAGCAGGTAAAAGGGTTTCATTCTATTCACTGCTTCTTACTGATAACCACCTCAGGTTTCTTTACTTGTGGCAGCGGACTTTTGGAGATCAAAATCGATTCCTTCTAGGGGAATACCGGCATTCAAGACTTCCGATGGTCCAAATGGTAAATATTTACGCCCTTCTAAGCATTCGTATCGCTTTACATTCCTCAATGCGAGGCGTTTACTCAAGCCGATTGTCTTATACTAGTACTGACTAACTGTAGGTGCTCGTGGGGCAATTTTCAAGGCTGGAACAAAGGTTTGTCTGAAGTATTCTAGCAAGAAGCAGCTTTTTAACAGATTCAGGCCGCGTTATTTCCATGCGGTATATCACTAGCAGCAACATGGAACACCGATCTTATTCACGAAGTCGGACAGCATCTTGCTGACGAAACCAAAGCTCGATCGGCCCAGGTTTTATTGGCACCAACAGTCTGTTTACATCGCGGTCCATTAGGTGGAAGGAACTTCGAATCTTTCTCAGAGGATCCTTTCCTTACAGGGAAACTCGCTGTCGCTTATATCAACGGGTTGCAGGAGAAAGGTGTTGCTGCAACGATAAAACGTAAGAAATATCCTACGGTGTGCCGTTGTCACATGTATTTGGCTAACTATGTACACAGATTTCGTAGCTAATGAACAAGAAACATTTAGATTGACTATTGATTCTATAGTCCAGGAAAGGCCTCTGCGAGAATTATACTTGCGTCCTTTCGAAATGGCCATTCGAGAAGCTAATCCTTGGGCTGTAATGTCCTCGTATAATTTGATCAATGGAGTTCATGCAGACTGTAACTTCCACACGCTGAAAGAAATTCTAAGAGGGGAATGGAACTATGATGGGTAACAGTTTTGTATCCTCTAGATCATATCAGTTTACTGACACAGTCTAGTCTGGTTATGTCCGATTGGGGTGGAACCAACTCAATTGCAGAATCCATCGAAGCAGGTTGTGATCTAGAAATGCCCGTGTCAACAAAATGGCGAGGCGAAAAAGCAATTAAAGCGATACATAACGGTGAACTAAGCCGAGAGGCCGTTGAAAAAGCCGCCGCAAACATATTATATCTTGTGGAACGGACAAAAGGATCTGACATGACCCCTGAAGCCCCCGAAGCTGAAGATGACAGAGAAGAAACGAGAAAATTAATTCGTCGAGCTGGAGTTGAAGGATTGACCTTGCTGAGGAACGAAAACAAAGTCCTACCAATCAAAGCCTCCCAAAAGAAAATCGCAGTCATAGGACCAAATGCCAATCGAGCAGTAGCAGGGGGTGGAGGTAGTGCTAGTTTGAATCCTTACTACAGCACCATCCCGCTCGATAGCATCAAAGCTATATCTGGAAAGGAAATCACATATGCTCTAGGCTGCCACACCTACAAATGGCTTCCTCTTGCAGCAGACTATTGTACCACATCTACCGGCGCTCAAGGTGTAACCCTCGAGTTTCATATCGGCGATAAATTCGAAGGAACCCCTCGAATAATCCAACACCGCACCAACACAGATCTCTTCCTCTGGGATTCAGTCCCCGAAGAAGTGAATCCCATCTGGTCTGTCCGCGCAAAAACAATACTAACACCCACCACCACCGGCTTGCATACTCTCTCATTCTCAAGCGTAGGTCCTGGACGACTTCTCGTCAACGGCGATGTAAAAGTCGATTTGTGGAATTGGACGGATTTAGGTGAAGCGATGTTTTCGGGCAGTAAAGATATTCTCTTCGATATTCATCTTGAAGCCAATGTTCCCGTCGAGCTGGTAGCCGAAACAACAAATGAAATCCGTCCCTTGGCCAAACAAGCACAACTTAAGCAAACACACGCCACAGGCGGCTGTCGCATCGGCTATAAAGAAGCGGATACTGAAGACCATTTACAGAAAGCTATTGATGCAGCAAAATCCTCAGATGTAGCGATTGTTATCGTGGGTCTCGATGCAGAGTGGGAAAGTGAGGGGTATGATCGTCAGACTATGGATTTACCAAGTGATGGAAGTCAAGATCGATTAATCGATGCAGTTGTAGAGGCGAACCCAAATACGATTGTGGTCAATCAGTCAGGAAGTCCGGTGACGATGCCTTGGGCAAAGAAAGTCCCAGCGATACTTCAGGCGTGGTATCAAGGGCAGGAGGCGGGAAATGCATTGGCTGATGTACTTTTTGGATTTGCAAATCCGAGTGGAAAGTTACCTGTATGTGATTGTTATTCATTTTCTACCTCTTTCCTTCCTTCAGACTTCAACATCAATCTTCATATTCCATAACACTAACCGACCAATCAACTAACACCATTCCCCTCCCAAACAGACAACCTTCCCCGTCCGCCTCTCCGATAACCCAACCTACCACACCTGGCCCGGCGAAAACCTCCGTTCCCTCTATGGCGAAGGTCTCTACATCGGTTACCGTCACTACGACCATTTATCCCTCCCCCCTCTTTTCCCATTCGGTCACGGCCTCTCATACACCACTTTTTCCTACTCTTCTCCCACACTATCCTCCACTATTTTCTCGAACTTACAAGAAAAAATAACGCTCAGCCTAAAAATCACAAACACAGGCTCCATGCAAGGAAAAGAAATAGTCCAACTCTACATCCACGATGTCAGGAGTAAACTCCCCCGACCAGAAAAAGAACTCAAAGGATTCGCAAAAGTCGATCTTGCAGCAGGCGAATCAAAGAATGTGGAAATTAATATCGATAGGTATGCGCTGGGGTACTGGGATGATAGTTATCGAGACGCAAAGGGAATGTGGGTTGCGGAGGAGGGGGCATTTGAGGCGTGGGTTGGCGCTAGTGCGGCAGATATTAGGTGAGTAGCCGGCTTTATTCATTTTCCCGAGCTTGCTGCAGGTTTGAGCAGGATGTTCGGGTGTATAAAGTATAATTGCTAATGGTGTGTTTGTGTGCGTGTGTAGATATAAAATTCCTTTTGAAGTTACAGAGACTTTTACTTGGGTTTTTTAGGGGAAGAATGGGAGAGGATGGGAGAGGATGGGATGGGATGCGGAGATATAGGAGCACGATGAGAAGAAGAGGGAAGAAAAAGGAGAGAAACATCTACACACAGTAGTAGAACGACGAAGAGATCATAAGAACCGGGAGAAGAGAAATTTTTGAGAAATTTTCAAATCTTATTCATTTATCTAGTGGCGGATACGGGATTCAATTTCCATGTCTTTTCTTTTGTTTCCGTTGCTTTTTTTTCCTGTCCAATTCAGCTGATTACTTGCACTATGATAGATAGATACCTTTCATCGATCTTACTTTCTTGCACTTACTTTATGAATATCCTCTCTTTGCATTCAATCATTTATTCATTATGTAAGATACATACTTATTTACATGAGGTATCATAACAAAAATCCATAATAAAATCCTTCAATCATATAATACAAACATCGCGCGAGTGATCAATCAATCAATCAAGTAAACAAAGCCTCTGCCCCCCATCCAACCCCCTACCACGGTGATGATATACAACCCGCCTCACCACCTACCCTTCATCATAATCATATCTTACAATCCATCACCTACCTACCTATCTCTACGTATGTACTGTGTGTATGTATGTATCACCAAAATATGTACGATACGTACGTATTCACCTCCCTTTCCCACTTGGATATATGTAAACCCAATCAATGCCGCACCATATGCAATAGCGAACGTATACTATGCAATGCAAAAAAAAGTAACCGCCGATGCAAAACCCCAATTCACAAACGCCTTGCTCATTATAATACCACCGGATATGCATTCCTTTGGCATATCATAACATATCGTATGTACCATTCCATTGGCAGTTTCAGTGACCCGACCTAGGCCAGCCTATCCATGCATCCAAAAATTGTCAGGAAATCCATCCTTAGGAATCTCCAACAGAGGATCCTCGGACTGTAACTCCACTATCCATCCATCTCCTTGCCAGACTCGGACGGGTTGGATTACTATCGTTGCTCTCTTCTCCATTTTCATTTTCATTTTGGTTTTCATCGCCATCCTTCTCCTACCTATGCCTATTCTTTCCGTCCAAGTAATCCTCACTTCCCTTTTGACTCTTCATCACTTTCGGACTCTCAGATGCCCTTCCATCCTCAACTAACATGAAACTCGGTGTATGTGTATCACTCCTACTTAAATCCTCCCGCCTCAAATCCCCCGCCAACGTATCTCCCCAAACCTGCATACTATCCCCTCTAACCACACTCATTCTCCTTACTCCCCCTCCTTTCTCCTTCTGTCTCATCATCTCCTTCCCATCCCCATTCCCTAGCGCAAACTCTAATTTCGCAGCTACCTCCATTTCTTCATTTTCTTGTCGCTCCAATCTCCCTATATTTTCCACCGTCAATTTTTGGCGTTTCGCTTCATCTCCCGCTTGCCCCGCACCGATCTCCATGCCCTCTCTATGCGCATGTACATGTCCATGTCCACGAGTATCATGTAAAGAAAGAGCTCCATGCTCATCCCCCCCAGCACCAACCAATTTCTCATCTCGTAACTCCTTGGCTTTTTCCTCGAACACTTCGCGTCGCACGGCTCGTTCACCCTCGGACTCTGGCTGTGGGAGAGTTAAACGCTGGGAATTATGGCGCTCGCTTTTTGTTGGGCGAGGTTGCTC
Organism: Sclerotinia nivalis; assembly: GCA_029531795.1. Classification (NCBI taxonomy): domain Eukaryota; kingdom Fungi; phylum Ascomycota; class Leotiomycetes; order Helotiales; family Sclerotiniaceae; genus Sclerotinia; species Sclerotinia nivalis. The sequence goes on along the minus strand of JAPEIS010000005.1, from coordinate 1,109,133 downwards.
AAGGGAGGGCCGAGAAGGATCTTTGAGGGGTCTAGTTGAGTCGAGCCCTGGATTAGATTTCTTCGTAGAGGCGGGTTCAAGTTTGAATGTTTGGGACTGGGATTGTGGTGTTGGTTTAGGTGCCTGAGAAGAAATAGGTGCTTTGGGTGCATGGTTTTCGCTTTTATCTATGGGGTTTGACGAGCGGTGGCGAGCCGTACTTGTTGAGGCGCGTCTGTCAAATCTACAGTGTAGGGGTCAACAATATATCCGTGATTCTGTTCCCAGATGGAAAAAACACTTCAAAGAGAAAGGGATTTCTAGGAAAAATACGGGGACACATACTTCGACTTCTCATTTCTCCTCGAACAATTTTCATTATCTCCCTCCGCACAATCACTCCCCTCATCATCCCCCTCACTCTCCAGTGGCGGAACTCTTCTATTAATCGCCCATCTCACCAACATCTTCTCCAAAGTTTTCCCTTTAACAGGCTTCGCCAGATAATCATCCATGCCTGCCTTTTGGCACTTCTCGCGATCGCCTTGGATGACTGATGCTGTCATGGCTACGATGGGAATATTACGCGTTGAGTAACTGTAGGGGGAATGGTGACGCAATATATGGGTGGCGCGGTATCCATCTATAATTGGCATCTATTGATGTATTTAGCAGGATATCTCAAAAATGATAGGAATTCTTGGGAAATTACTTGTACATCCATAAGAATTATATCTGGTTTTGGATGAGGTGGATTTGGAGAGTCTGCTGCGAGGAGATAATCAAGAGCTTCTTTTCCATTCCAAACTGCTGAGGCGGTAAATCCTAATTTTCGGATGGTTTTCAAAGCGATTTGTTGATTGATGGCACTGCCAGATATTAGCATAAGACCCTGCATCCCAGATTAAATCCACTTACTTGTCTTCAACAAGAAGAATTTTGATATTGGCTCTATCAGCAGGTGACATCTCTACCTCGGACACAACTGGAGGCGTCATACTAACCGACCTATGATGTCTAGGCATTTCCGGCGAGTTTTTCTGGGGCGAAGCGCCAACATCATAATCCGAACTACCACAGGAGACACTCATTTCGGATTGTAATCGATCTGGTAAGCTTCCAATATCAATTAGGGCATTTCCATCATGATATTGTGGCTTGTTGAAAGGAATCCAGAAAGTCGCCGTCGTACCCTGTCCTAACGATGATTCCAGAGTAATTCTACCGTGCATCAAGTCTACCAAATTCTTACTTATCGTGAGACCTAACCCCGTGCCACCAAACCTCCTTGCTGTTGATGAATCTGCTTGACTGAAAGGTTTGAATAGACGTTTTCGGACTTCCTCTTCAATTCCAATACCGGTATCTTCAACCACAAACTTTACTTCGATAGTATCTGCATCTTCTCTCTCTTTGATGACCGAGAATTTGACTCTTCCTTCGCTGGTGAATTTAATACTATTCGTGAGGAGATTTGTGATGATCTGACGAACACGACCTGGGTCGCCCATAACAATCAAATCTTTATCAACTCCGACCGTGATGTCAAAATCGAACATGAGATTCTTTCGTTCAGCAGCGAATCCCAACATCTTACTAACGTCCCGCACCACAACTGACAAGGAGAATTGTACTTCCTCAATATCCAATCGGCCAGATTCAACCTTTGAGAAATCTAAGATATCATTGATGACTGTGAGAAGTGCATTGGCGGAACGTTGAATGTTCTCGGCACATTCTTGTTGTTCTTCGTCAAGATTCATATCAGTGAGGAGTTCGGCCATCCCAATGACTCCAGCAATAGGTGTTCGAATTTCGTGACTCATGTTGGCAAGGAACTAACTCTTTAATCGACTGGCTTCTTTGGCAGCTGCTTCATTTGCAAGAAGTCTGGTGTTCTCCCTTTCTTGCATCTGGAGATCATTCTCACGATCTTTAATCTCAGTGATATCCATAGATAATCCAATGACACCATCGATGAACGCTTCATTGACATGTCCACCTCCATCTTTCTTACCGAGAACAGGGACAAATTTTGTGCGGTACCACCTATTGTCGATGGTGTGTTCTTGCATGTCTTCCATTATCTTTCCAGTCAAGATATCCTCGATTGGTTGCAGTGAAGCAGGAATCACATTATGGCTTTGCCTGTGGTTACCGGGGTGCGAAAAGACGTCGTAAACATTCTTCCCAATGTAATCAGACCCCTTAGCTTTACCACTACCCGCGAGGCTCTCATCGCTAGATCCTACATCACTCTCAAGATCCCATATGAAGGAACCTTCCAGGAGATTAATTCTTCGATGTCGGTCCACGGAAAACAGCGTAACTTGAGCATGGGTTATAACGGACAATAATTGTTGACGAAGTCGTTTGGCTTCGAACCGTGACATGACCGCTTCATGGATATCCGTGCAGGTTCCATACCATTTTTCGATTTTGCCAGTATCTTTATTCCTCATGCAAACAGCTCGTCCCAGCATCCATCTCCATTCTCCATCGTGTTTTCGACAACGATATTCTGTAGTGTAAGGTTCACCAGTCTCTAGACAATGTTGCCAGCGCTTCTTTGTCAAGGCCATATCGTCTGGATGAAATGATGATTTCCAACCCTCGCCAAGGGATTCCTCGACGGTCAATCCCGTATAGTCATACCAGCGCTGACTGAACCAGTCATGCATGCCATCGGGAGTAGTCGTCCAAATGAGCTGCGGCATACTATCACAAATCATTTGAAACCTCTGCTCATCAGCCTCTTTTATCTCGGCGATCTGTTGTGTCACAGCTGTGATATCCCTGCACGTCACAATCCCAGCCAAGAATTCGCCAGTATCTGGGTCTCGAACCGCTTCTCCTGCAAAAGGTTTTAGTATGTCTCGGATTGATCTTAGGAGCTCTTTATACCTAAACAATCAAATAAGATCCTATCCCTAGTATCGGGGTCATAGAGGCCTAACAAACGACTAGAAAATGGTGTTTGTGTTCTTACTAAAACCGAGATAGGATACTCTGACGGATCTAAAGCTACCGTGAAATCATGGTTGTAACAATGCCATTTTCCAACTAGATCAAAACCTGTGAAACTATTAGTAACGCTAGATATAGATCGAGGGCTGAAGATTCATACCGTCTTTAACATTTGACATGTCGGCTTCTCTTGCGAACAACCTTCTTGCAGCTTTGTTCGGTATCGTCACACTCTCGTCCTTCCACATTGCCAGAATAGGAATTTCCGTATTATCCAATAGTGCATCTTTCAACACGATTACCTTCTGCAAAATTGACGGGGCGCCTGACTTATTAACGCGTGACGGGGGACCCAAAGGTGGAAACGGAGAGGAAGACATGGGCGCATGCGTGGGGCTAGAAATTGCAGATGAGCCGCTGGATCCTTGACTGGAATCATGACTGGAACTATGTTCGGAGCTAGCGGATGATGGGTTTGAGCGAGACATAGAACTCAACGAATGGGAGCCATTGTTGGAGCCCATTTGAAGCTTAGGGTTGTGTACTTTCCTGGAAGTCCCGCTTGAGCTGGGTAATACAGGTTGAGAAGTTTCTGTACTCGTGAAGGTCAACATGAAGTATTTTTCACCCTCGATTTCGAAGATACTAATGATCATTTTGGCATAAGAATCTGGACCCGTTAGATTGGTTTTCATATAACAACGTAGCCATTAAATGAATATTTGCTCAATTGATGCATGTCGCTGGGTTGATCATATTGAAATGAAAACTCTTTTAAGCCATGCACAAAAGCACTGAAAAGAAGACAAGCACCTAACCATTTTCGAACAAATGTTCGAAGCATCAATAAGCCAAACAGCCCTTGGAGAAGTATGAAACTACCGCTCTGTGCGTGGAACAAAACATTAAAGGTAAACTTACGTCTATCCGACATCTTCTTAGCCGTTCGCCCAGCAAACGATGATGCTGTTATTAATCCAGATGTGATGATAACTTCAACCACGGCATCATGAACCACAGAGGCCTTTTTCTCAGCATTTGTAATCCTACTTGGAGGTTCTGTTCTTTCAGCGGTCGGTGTCACATCTCCTTCATACTCCGATGATACAGTTTCTTGCGCATTCGCATGTACATTGATTTCTTCGCCCAGACTATCCAGAAATGTATCCCAAGTAACCCACACAGGCTTGAGATCTTTCACCATGTCGATGCCCAATTGGGAAAGTGTTTGTCCTTTGTATTGTTCCGCCCATTGTGCATCTTCATTTTCTTCACTTTTGTCATCGTCCGCACTGAGTAATCTCGCAGTGGCTTCGTTTGCGAGTATCACCGTTTTGGAGCTATTTAGAACCATAACAGGGTATGGCAGATAATGCATGGCCGAAAATGCTACATCTGCAGGCGAGACCATACCCGGAATGTGTAAATGTAGATTACTACTCTGGCCAGATCCTCGTCTCCCACTTATATATTCCTGGGCTTTTAAAGCATCCAATCCATCAATTTCGCCGGGAGGCATATGTAAAGGTGATATCGGTCGATCATATTCTGAATTTGGTGTACCTCTCTCTGTTTCATTTGGCGACACGACCGCATTCCGAGGAGGAGGAAGGCCGATATAGGTGGGGTGCTCGTCGACGGCCATGGTTGTTGATATTTTGTACCAACACTTGACCAATGTTCGTTTGTTTTCAGTATATAGACTTCCCAATATCCCGTTTCTTCCCAATATTCTCTTAAGGCGTAGGTATTCACTTTATGCAAATTCTGTTCAGGCCCGCTAAGATGTCATCTTGCTGTGTTGATAGTAGAAGAGGATCGTCGGTGTTGTCGCCACGTTGATATGCGACGAATGTCAACTGATATTGTCTGTCGTGCACGTACTCCGTAAGAAGGTGGATTGAATTATTTCGAGATGATAGTATTCGCAAGTATTGGTTTATTTAGTAATAAGTTGAGAAAGGGAATCAGAATTTTACAATTGGGGGTTTGAAGAACAGTGTTTTGGTGGTTGGACGGGTTGAATCCGGATTTGAATCGACTAAAACGGTATTAGAGGAAGGACTTGATGCTATTATCGACCAGGCCTCGAGACTAGAAGCATTTGGAACAGAAAAACAACGGAGAAAGATGATCCAGACTCCAGTAAACTTTTAGAGTTGATCTAAAGTACAGCCTGTACAGGGCACATGGTTTTTCATCAATTGAACTAAATTATGATATTCTTATTAATAATTGAAAAGATGTTTAATAAAGAATGATAAGGATGATTGAGAGTGAATTTGGGCGATATAGTAGTGAAACATACAAAAGCCAAAAACAAAAAATAAAAACAAAATGTAAAAAATAAAATTAATAATAATAAAAATAGAAAATTAAAATTAAAATTAAAAAAAATAAAGAAAGAAAGTTCAAGCAACATAGATGAATGATCTAGAGCAATACTCACCCAAGATGAGATGTCCCATATGGTAAAAATTGTCAACAACCAAAAGGCTGATCTTCGAGAAATGATATATCTGAAATGAGGGGTGATCTGGATTCTCGAACCTCGATCCTTACAGAAAGTCCTTTTGATGTTGCCAATAGTCATGGGCCTCATGGCATAGCAATAACGCCTGCTCCTTGGCCTTTTCCTTTACGACACAAGTTGATCAAAAGAAAAGCGACACATAAAGCATCCCATGTCTCTATCCTACTGATAGTAGTGCCCAAAGGAATGCGATCGATACATGAAGCATCCCATTTCTTCTCTCCGAAGGGATGAAAATCGTGGCAATAAATTTTACCTAGTCGATCCGCATAAATGATGGACGCTCTTTTATTAGTTGCCGAAAGGGTCTCAAAAAGGGTCCACGCCGATGCCTCAGAAAGCACTGATCGTGCGGGGAAGTAGGGATTGTCTGCTACTTATCATATCTTTTAAAATGCGAGAAGTCTCAATTCATATAAAGATCTTCACTTTGTACCAAAAACGTTTGACAAATCGTTGGATTTTTCGGATTATTTTTCATCGGAAAACCCTATGCCATGTAATCGACAGGGACTCAGTGGGGGGAGATTTGAGTTGGTTGTAGGTTGTGGGTTATCGTATTGGATCCATTTTATTTACTTCAAGACCTTTTCTTCTTCTTGTGGAACCAGAAGAAGAAGAAAAAACTGTTGACTTCTCCTTATGACGTAAATGAACAATGCATGAGCACGAGCACGAGCACGAGACTGTAGAATAGTGGCATATATGTCGTGAGACTACATGGCTATTTCTTGTTAGCATATCTCACAAACATCAACCCATAATCTATTTGAGCATAATGACATACCGGTATATATTAGGTGTAAATCTAGGTATCGCGGCTTTTCATCCATATAGGATAAGGTTCCACATTGCATACATACATTCTAACACATCTTCTTCCTATGCCATTGCAAATGTGATGCGGATTTCAAAATTCAAAAATAGATTGTCAAAGTTTGGTAGTACTACTTATGAAGTAAAATCAGGGTATATACCATCATGTTTGCCACCCATTTTCGATACCAACCTACTCCTTTAACCATCAGGTGCTTCAAGCCCTTCATTCTCCGCTCCTTCATGTTTTTCGCTTCCTTCTTTACTTTCCCATCATACCTTCTCAATATGTTCATTAGTCTTGGTTTGCAAATTCTTGTAAACAAACTCATTTGTACGAAGCTTTGTCGTACGTATGGGGCGGTTTTGATGATCCTCCGCAGTGTATCTTCATAGATGGACATTTCCTGCCTGTCACGTCGAACCTCCATGCAGCATTGTTACGTCTTCGAAATCGCACTTTCAACCGAATCATATGGTGTGAAAGAGGTAGGTCGAGATACGTACGTCCCGATAGCACGCTGCGAGGGAGAATAGAATACGAATTGATCAGATTATATTGTATAAACTTCGAATAGTAGAACTAATGTGAATAACAATGGGTTGGGGTTGTATATAATGGATATACAAGAAGATTAGTGAAAACGATTGATTATTCTAGAAGGGAAAACGAAGCCTTCTTTTTATATTTGATTACGAAGGATCATATGATCTAATATCTATGAATTAGCTATGTATGTGGCCCTAGCAATCCAACTTTCTCACAATGGGTGGATGCTATCTGCATCAATCAAGAAGATGAGCAAGAGAAAATTCGCCAGATTCAAATGATGGCGAGGATCTATGGTCAAGCGAACCGAGTTATCGTTTATCTTGGAAAATCTACGGATGATAGCGACTTGGCTCTTGAAAGCATACGAATTGCTGCGGAATACGAGGAAGAGGAGCCGCATGATAGCGATCTGCTCTCCGAAAGTACAGATATTACTACAGACGATCAGGAAGAGAAGTCGGTAAATCTATCGACCAGCCAAAGTGATGAAAAGCCAATCCTTGAACTGCTTAAACGACCATGGTTTCAGCGCATTTGGGTAGGTAATTTAGCGTCGCCAATATCCCGAAAAAAAGGCCAATAATCTATTTCCGTTTAGGTACTCCAGGAGGTTGGCTTAGCTCGAAGCATCCAGATCTTATGCGGTTCCGCGGAGATAGACGGGTACACATTCTGTTTAGGCATCAGCAAGCTGGGGCATTTCTTCGAGGACTCTTCGCATTTACAAAGTCTGATTCGTGCAACTATCTATATGATAAGAGGATCAATCTTCCGTCCAAAACATACTCTGAGTCCACTAGGGGATCTTTCTCTAGGTGAGTTGATTGATATGTATCATGCTCACAAGGCTACGATACGTCACGATAAGGTGTATGCGTTGCTGAGTATGTGCTCCGATGATTTGAGCTCAACCGGCCTACTACCTGACTACACGATTCCATGGAAGACACTTTTTCAACGGCTTATCGAGTTTGTCCTTTGTGAAAGGGTATCTGTAGAGACGTGGGATGATAGGGAAATAGCAGTAATCAAGAGTCGAGGTTGTATTCTAGGCCATGTATCCTCGGTAAGGATTGACAGCAATCAATTTCATAAGCAACACATAAATGCTGTTTGGAACAAGACGCCAATATCCTTGCAGTACAACGAAGATTATGGTACCGAGTGGACACTACAACCCTCCGCACAGTCCATCCAGCGAGAGGATCTTATTTGTCTTCTAGAAGGAGGTTCAAAACCATCTATCATTAGAGCATACAAGGATCATTTAGCTATCATCATGATTGCAGCTACTTTGCGCCGGCGCACACAAACCGATCATGAACATGCCACGTTTCCACAATCTTTGCCTTCTCCCAATGTCTACTCACATGAACTTTTACTCACCTGGCAGTGGGAGCCAATCCCCGCACAGGATCAACCGCTAAGCGATCGTTTACTAGAGATCAATTATGTAGTGATACTAATCCTGCAAGAGGCCCCCAATTATGAAAGGGCAATGGCTCAGCTCAAGGATTACATCGGGAAATATGAAGAGGTATTTGGAAGAGAGAATCTACATATATTGTCGTCGAAAGAGAGGCTTGCGTGTATCTACGGTGAACTAGAGGATCAGTTTCGCGAATCAGAGAATCTCCTATTGGAGGTAATAAAGATCAAACAGGATTTCCAAGGCAATTTTCATCAAGATACATTGAACAGCAAAGCGCAACTAGCGATGGTTTGTATTAATGCAAAATCTAACATTTGGTTCGCGGACTCCCTGGACGGCCGAGGAGAAAGATTGGGAAAGAGAATTAACGGATGCGATCAGAGATAATACCCAAATTAGAGAAGGGGTTTTAATGATTGCTATGATGAAGATCAAGGACAGAACGATGCCTTCGAGTTACGTCGGCGAAAGATGGTTGAGGCTTTTGCTAAGCCTAAAAAGGGAAAATGGTTTAATCACAAAGAACGTAATAGGATTCACCGCAGTGTTTGGATCTACGAACCAGCTAGTTTTGCTGTTACAAGCATCTGAGCCAGATTGCGAGAAAACATACGACTCGGAAAATCTACTCGAGGAACTTTATGACGGGGATGTAGGGATGTCATTGATGAAGAAACGCCGCGCAGATATGGAGATTACAAAAGAACTGTTGATGGCCGTAGCGAGCCGGCCGGCGAGCTTGGTGGGTGCGAAATGGTATATATGATGGAAATACTAAAGAAGGCATTGTCAGGGTTAGAGCAACAGTATTGACACAGTGGAATCTTATCAACTTAATTGGAAAGGTATTATATTAAAGAGATCAATAATGATACTATATGTGTACCCTATAACATGGTTTATCAGCAGTCCGCCTATATCACTAGTCCGCCCATTTTTTGGCCATTTCCAACTCTTCCATTTCAATACACGTTTTATCAATAATTATTTATGGAAACTCATTCTAAAGAAGTACGAATTATCTTAGTTATTGAAGTTATTAAACTTAATCTACAATTCTCAATTCGGAAAGTGGCAAACCTTTATAATATATTTCGATCTATTTTGAGGGATAGAATTAAAGGTTGTACTAATATAACTGATTATCAACCAAAAGATTATAATTTGATCAAATTAAAAAAGGAGGTGTTTATCCAATATATAATCGATATAGATAAGAAAGGGTTTGTATTTAAATTAAGTAATGTAGAAGATATAGCGAATTATATCCTCGAATCGCGGGGTGTAAAGAAGGTTGGAAAGTTCTGGGCTTATCGTTTTGTTAAACGATGTTCAGAATTAAAGATATGTTTTAATTGCGTTTATGATTTTCAAAGAGTTTTTTGCGAAGATCCTAAGTTTATTGAAGAGTGGTTTGGATTGGTATCGAATATACAGGCGAAATATGGTATTGTCGATTCCGATTTCTACAACTTCGATGAAACCGGCTTTATGATGGGTATAATATGCTCTGGAATGGTTGTAACTAGTATTGAACGATATGGCAGAAGCAAGGCAATACAATCAGGCAATCGAGAATGGGTTACAGCGATTATATGTGGTAATGGAAAGGGTTGGATTATATCTTCATTCTTGGTGGTGCAAGGGTAATATCACCTTTTTAATTGGTATACCGAAAGCAGTTTTCCTGCAGATTGGGCTTTTAAACTTACTTCTAATGGATGGATGAATAATGAGATAGGCCTAGAATGGTTAAAGCATTTCGATAAACATATTATTCGTCAAAGGAAGGGCAAATATCGAATGTTAGTATTGGATGGGTACGAAAGCTACGAATCAATATCTTTTCAATCATATTGCAAGTCAAATGATATTATATGTTTCAGATTACCATTACATTTAAGTCATTTAATTCAACTATTCGATGTTGGGTGTTTTGGTGTATTTAAATGTTTATATGGTTGTCAAATTGAAGGATTTATCAAAGTTTATATCAATCATATTACTAAGGTTGAATTCTTTATAGTCTTCAAAGCTGTATATTTATAATCATTTACTATTCAGAATATGAAAGCTGGTTTTCGAGGAGCAGGTCTAATATCATTCGATCCTTAATCTATACTTTCAAAGTTAGATATTAGGATTCGTATTTTTATCCCTTCATCTACCTCTTTGGAATTTACCAATTCCTGGATCTCTCAAATTCTTTACAATCCAATTGAGGCTCTTTTATAATCAACTCTAGTAAAAGCTCGAATAGTTCGTCATCAATCAAGTTCTCCTATACCTATATTTGAGATTGTGTAAGTTTTAGTTAAAGGTACAAAGAGATTGGTATATGAAGTTACACTTTTGAATGCTAAGAATTGTATGCTTCGAAGAGCAAATGAGGTATTAAGTAAACGTCGACACGCTAAAAAAATTCAACTATGTAATGGAGGAGTATTTACTGGACAAGAAGCTGAAGATATATTATCACAACAAGAAATTGATAATCAGATTCAACGCGACGAGCGTCAAAATAGGGGAAATTCTAATAGGGAATCATCTACTAGTCGATATTGTAGTAAGTGCGGAAAGACTGGTTATAATTCAAGAACTTGTCAAAATAATATAATAGATCCTAGATTATTAGATTCTTAATAGTTTGAATCAATTGAATAAGTTATGATTGATTAATTAGAATTTGAAGTGGTTAAATGGTCAAAAAGTGGGCGGACTAGTGATATGGGCGGACTGCTGATAAACCACGTTATATGAAAATTCTGATCTGGTCTATATAGAGTTTGCTTACTCAGCATGCTTATTCAGCATAATTCCTAACAGGCACGGGATTACAAGCGAAGCGTTAGAGATTATGGCGGGGATGAACAATTATGAATTGATGGCCTTAGCTCTCGAGAAACGAGTCCCGAGCAAGGCCATGACGGAAGCGGTCATGATATCAGCAGCAGGGAATTCGAATGGAGCAGAATTGATGGAGATCTTGTTTGAAAAACATGGAGGGAAGATAATAATCACAGAAGCAATCATAATAGCAGCAATAGAAAATCGGATGTGGGGTGTTAAAATCGTGGAGGCATTACTCAAGGAACAAAAGAAAAATATTACCATCACAAATGAAGTGATAAAGGCTTTGGTAAAAAGAAATAAAGCGGCAATCACTTGGTCTCGTATAGATGATATAACAATTCCATTGCTTGAGAAGCGGGGAGCGGATATGAGGGCCACAGAGGAGATATTTAGGATGATGGCAACGAAAATCAATTTTAGCAAGAAAGCTCTAACACTGTTGATTGAGAAACAAGGGGAAAAGATGAAGGTTACACAGGAGATGGTGGAAATTGTTGCAGAAGAATACCCGGATGATGCAATATTGTTGGCAGAGATGGAAGAAATGTGTAAAATGTAATGAGTAACGTACCAAACTTCAACCAACACCTAATTCACTCTTATCCAAAGGTAATACTTGGCTTCCTAGGACAACACCGTGACCGTTCATATTCCCTCCAATTCCCATTTATCGTTTTTCTCCCCTTGTTCCACCGTTTCCGATCAAGCTACACACCAAATGTTACGATGACTTTCACAATTTAAACTCCAAGACACATGTATTTTGATACATCTTCTCATTTAGGTTTGAAATTTTATACATATACGCATTGATGAAGTGCAAAGCCAAACATAGCTCATCGAAGGTCATATCGAATTCTCTCTAATTTCACTTCCAAGGCCATCTTAGGTTATATCCATTACCTCTTCCTTCATATCCAAGTATACACGATCATTTATTGGATATTAGCTCTCCATTATTGCGTCACGCATCCATTTGCGAGTCTTGTCCCACTATGTTGCGCTCTTGACTTTGGCAGGACGGTGAGAATTTCTCTTGCGCTTCTTCCCGCCATTTTCCCCCTTGCCACTCACATCCGCCTCATCTTCACTACCCAGGCCCATGTCTCTCTCAATCTTTAATATCTCGAAATCCTCCCTGACACCACCAATTTCTCTCCCATCTTCTTTCACTTCCCCTCCATACTCAAATACTTTTTCATCCTCCTCTCCATCACCATTTCCTTTCGCACTACCACTTCGACTATCTCGAAAAACCTCACTTGTGCTTCTCATCTCTTTCTTCCCACAACAATCCTTGTCCCCAACCCTCTGCTTCTTCTTTGCTCGGTTTTGTTTGCTGCTTTCTGGCAGCTGCAAAGCAGATCCCGGGACCTTAGCAAGTTCACCGAGCACTGGAGGAGAACATATGTTCAATCCAGACTGCGGGCGTGAATTCAGTAGTGAGGTAGGGGCCGAGCTATTTAAAAATGGACTTGTCATCATGCGAGGAGCCATACCTAATGGAATCCGAGGACCAGTTGGAGGAGCTTTATCCAGGCCCAAGGATCTTTGAACTGCTGCACGTTGTATAGCCACACGTTGCGCAGCAGCCCGTTGTGCATCAATTTGCTTTCGGATGTCAATTTTCTGCTCACGTAGCTTTTGGGTTACTTGATCTTGGGTAGCTTGGCGCTGAGCTTGAACATGATCCGGGGCTGTAGCACTTTGCTCTTGCGCATGAATTGACTGTCGTGCTTCAATTTTCTTCCCTTCGACGACTGCACGGTGTGCTTGAATTTCCCGAGCCTGAAACAACTTGTGCTGCAGTGTAGTAGAGATGAGTGAGGCAGTTGAGGATTGGAAATTCTGGTTAGTGGTTTTGTTTTGAAATGGGAGGTTACTAATGGAAAATGCTTGAGACATTAATTTAGGAATGGAGTTACCTGTAACAACGGGATTCCTTGGAGCGACATCTTCGACTTTCTCAATAGGTGTGATAGCCAATATGGAGCTGATTTTTGCAGTTCTGTCCACTCCAACCATCTCACCGGAAGCACTAGCCTCGCGTTTTGTGCAACCATCAACGTTTGGGACAATCTCCGTAGAAGTGGTTTCCATCACTGTAGAGATTTTTTGAAAGGAATCGCCTGTAGGGGCTGACTGTAGATCAACAGACCTGCCATGAGTTGCATTCTTGGCACAGCAGTTCATTCGCTCTGAGATAATGCACTGTGGGTTTTGAATATACCGTGCTCCAGGCAGATCCTCTGGCTTCTTAATGATCTGGTCAAGATCCCCTTTCTTTCTTCGGCTCTTCTTTTTACATTCTTCTTGCGTGGGATTTAAATCATTCGCAGTATCGACCTCCGCAATCCTGATCTTTACCGGTTCGATATCTACATCTCTAGGAGCTTTGAGGGCCTGAAGTGCAAAAGTATGTTAGCAAGCATATCCAATGACTATAGTGTGACAAACCTCGAGCGTAGTATATGCTGTGGTGTCAGGTTGAGGAAGAATTCTAACTCGAGGATGAGTTCCAGAGCGCACAGCTTCAGCAAACTGAATGATCTTGACATATTGCTCGAACTCGAATAGCTCCTGTGCTTCATACTGTTCGACTTGATAGAGCTCGTAGATATTCAAGCAAGAAGAACCTCCATTTGATCCAGAATAATTCGCATCCAGTTCATATAGCCCTGGATTTGACTCCATGATGAAAGACAATCAAGTATACAATCAAAACGATGTCTTTCAACAAACAAGAAAGCAAAGATGAGGGAGAGACAATGGTCAGATTGCGTTGTTATTGCTATACTTGACCTTTAAAGAGAGGAGTTGGTCTTGAAGTGTTCAGGTTACTGAAGCTCTTTACTTTGTTTACTTAAACGAAAGACGGGGAGGTATTGCGCTGCCCTATCGGCGAAAGGTGTCTTAGTCTCCGAAGATAGATGATATCAGACGAGAATATTGATGATTGAGGGAAGGTACTAATTGAATTAATTGATTTGATGTTTAGGAAGGGGCGGTTTCATGGATACCACATTATTTTTGCCAAGGCGGGTAGCCGCATAAGCGCAGATATACAAACTTTAAAAGGTTCAAGAAGTCCAATGGCATAGACTAACACATTATTTTAGCTGCAAACACTGCTTTGGCATATATTACTAGGTATTATTGCAGGTCGATTGCATGGCAACCAGATTGTGTTATCGCTCATTAATCAACATCGCCGCGGTTAGAGATCTCCTCTCACTTCTTGCAATTCTCCCCATTTGCCTAGTTCTTTGGCATGATTGTCTTATGATCATCACCTCTAATTACTCCTCTCAAAGTTTGTAGGTAAAGCAGGCTCATACATGGCTTTCGCACTTTTCTTTGGATCTCCAAATTAAGTGCCATATTCCTTTTCCATCTCTCCCTTGGCATGGCTAGGATGTGGATTCTCGGGAAAGCGCAGAGACATTCCAGCCCAATAAGTACTTCGGCTTTACTTCCCAAGACAGCCCATCTACTTGCACACTAAAAAAAGGTTCACCCCTTTGACCTCCAACACTGGTGGCTTGCTGAATGAGGTAGCCACATGACTCTTGTTCCGCATGACCTTCATCGCCTTTTTGAAACAGCAGGAAACGGAAAAACTTTACTTTCATCTGGGTATGAAATTATTGTTCACTAACATATTGAAGAACAACGGCAAGGCCGTATCCTGCGTTGTTGGCTAGGTCCATGGGAGCCAAATTTGTCTTTTGCGGATATGAAAGAGGTTGGATTTCAGATTGACTGGTTGTGGGTGCTAGAGAGCTCCAAGCGCATATCGAGAATGAAATCCCTTGTCAATTATCCCCTTGAACTTCAAAGTTTCAGACTTACGACCGGTTGCGACTGGAATATCCCCCCTGTTGTGAAATTGGTCAGTTTGCATTTTGGACCAGGGTTCAAGAGAGCTTGCCTATCGAAAACCTCCTGGACGAGCTTCTTTCCGAATCTGGGTGGAAGTACCACTGATCAAAAGACTCTAGCCATGATTATTGTGGTAAGAGCACGAAATTTGATTTGATGGGTATAGATAATATCGTTTAAATCGGTTATGGAATATGCTAATACATACTCATCAGATAAGTCAATATCCTACAATTGTATAGATCTCCGTCGGCTTCGAGGAGGCAGACTCCTGCAGAGACTTTAGTTGTGTTAGAAAAAGTATTGATTTACTGCCTAGATTCCATGCCTTATTGTCCTTCCGGAGCTTGTTGAATAGTATATGAAATATTGACTTTCCTCTATCACAACTATTTGAAATGAGGGGGGGAGGGCCGAAATGGGCTGTGGTTGAAAGCGATGAGGGAGAGGGCAGAATGATGATTTAAGCTCGACGTCATACCGTACTGTCAGACTTCTAACTACTAAATTTTAGCAAACACTGGGCAGAAGAAAATGACTCGGAGAGGAATGCGCCTTGCCTCGAATACCTGGTACCAATACATGTTTGGGAATAATATCAGAAGGTTCTGTCTCTGCTTATCAGATCTGAATCTCGTCCCATGAGCCACCCCTCTCTCTACAACAAAATTCGGGTTACCTTTTGTTTAGATTATACGGGAAGCCGATGGCTACAACTATGTCTTCTTCGGAACGTCCATAAGCTCCCGTAAGTACATAAGTCATGCTCCTTTGGACTACCCCCACGCTGGAATATTTTCCTAGAGGAGCAGCTGGTTAGTTAGTCAACGTCATTCCAACCCCGCATTGTGATACCACACTCTTGGGACGACACAAGGGATTCAAAATAGCAAAGACGGATTGGAGATATATTGGACCTTTGAAATAGAGATGACAAACTTCCAACACCTTTCGATTCCCATCGTTCTTGTTTTTATCTTGAGAAAAGGCCACGTTTGCTGTTTTCTCCTTCCATTTGCAATCTTAGTTTGCGCTTGACTTTGCCTTGCATTTAAAAGATATATCGAGTATTATGAAACAAGTATCAATATCAATATTAGTTATTTGTATCATTCTTGGCGACTCACATTCCGAAATCACACAGCATATTCCACTCAAGTACATATTAAACAATGCCCCGCTCAATACTCAGTTTTCCCACTCCAAACCCACCTATCTCATCCCCCAAGCCTAACCTCATAAACAACCCAAAAACCTCCCAAAATGCGTGCCCAAGACCTCCCAGCTTTCAACGATATGTCTCCTGTCAAAGGCATGCCTCAAGGAACGGCCTGGGGCCTCTTTGACAAAAACGGCGAGAGAGACAACTGTGGTACTCTCAATTTGCTCAAACCAGAAAATACACTTGAAGCGAGTAAGGAGATCAAGTCGGGCAGAAGTGTTGCTTTGAAGTGTGTTTTTATCTTATTCGGTCCTACACAATCCTTCCTCGTACCATGTTTCTTGTTCCTCCACATTAAAATGTCAGGAAGAAGATGGCAAACAAAAATAAAGAAACAATGTACTAACATCTATCCACTCCTAAAAGTTGGTCTCAAGACCGCATCCACGAACCAGGCTTCGGTCGCGAGATTCCAAAACATACATTCGAGATCTAACTACCTTGGCTTTCAAAGCATACGACGATGTGATTTCTATTAACACGCAAAGTGGTTCTCAATGGGATGGGTTTCGTTCGTCCACCTTGCCTTCCTCTCCATTCTATACATTCCGTATCTCTATGATGTCCTTCGCCATCCCGTGCATTCCGTATCCTCCCCCCGCGGCAAGCTAATTAATCGGAGCTAATTCCCTCCCTCTTTCCAGGTCACTGGGCTCACCAATCCACATCCCTCTACTACAACAACCTCCTCCTCTACCCGGCGCCCATAAAAATGGAATAGAAGCCTGGACCACATGCGGTATCGTAGGACGTGGGATACTAATCGACTACGTAGCCTATGCTCAGCGTCGCAATATATCCTATTTACCAGTGTCAAGACATGGAATTAGTATTGAGACGATTGAGGAGATAGCGAGGGAACAGGGTGTTATTTTTAGACAGGCAGATATTTTGATTGTGAGGAGCGAATTTGTGAAATGGTATGAAGAAGCTGGTGCTGAAGAACGCATACAAAGCGTGAAGAACGCCCACGAATCCGCAGGAGTGAAAAGATGTAAAGAAACTGTCGAATGGATATGGAATGGCCACTTTCCAGCAGTAGCGGGTGATACGGTGGGTTTTGGGTGTTCGCCGCCGGCGGAAAAACACTCGGAGTGGGTGCTGCATGATTGGCTTTTGGCTTTATTGTGAGTTTAAATTTTTCTTTTCCCTTCCCCTCTCAAGTATTTTCCCCTCAAAACTACTCTTTCCCTCCTCCCTCAAGCAAACCATGCACTAATATTCCTGCCCCTCTTTCCTTAAGCGGCTGTCCAATAGGCAAACTCTGGAATCTAGAAGAATTGGCCAATGTATGCGCAGAACTAGATCGATATTCTTTCTTTTTTATTAGTGCGCCGTTGAATATTACTGGTGAGGTGGCGAGTCCGCTGAATGCTGTTGCGATTTCTTAGAGTTGGTTGGGGAGGAAAAATGGGGTGGAAGGAGGGAAGGAAGAATGGGAAGGAAAGGAGGAAGCGAGGCGAAAGAGTAGCAACTGTAGTTGAATTTTTTGGAATATTTACATCGCCACTCCTTAGAGTACCCGTAGTGATCTTGACCTCTTCGCTGCGTTGGCTTGTCTCCCTTCTTCTCCGCCCATATTATCTGTTCCATCAAGTCCATACTCAAGGCCTCCACTCCACCATTTCTTCGACGAAAGAAATTTCATTCTTCCTCCCCTTCTTCCATTTCCCTTTTAACCACCGCTCCCAAATTAACCACATTCCTCAAGTTTCCGAATGGCAACACATCACTAATCCTCTTCGCACCACTCAACCACATGGCCAACCTATCAACTCCACATCCCCATCCGCCAGTAGGTGGCAATCCCACCTCCAACGCTTGAATGTATCCCTCATCCACTTTATCCATGGGATTCTCTATATCCTTAAATTTCAACTGTTCTCTAAATTTGTATCGCTGTTCAAATGGTGAATTTTCTTCTTCGTACATATTTGCTATTTCTTGGTGCTGAATGAAGAGTTCCACCCGTGCGGAGACGAGTTGCTTGGTAGCAGGATCGAGGAAGGATTTTGAGAGGGGCGCCATGCAGGAGGGGTGATGCATAATGAAGGTGGGATCGGAACAGTGGGGCTCGATGTAGATGGATGCGAGTTTATCTAGGAGACGGGGAAGGGTTGGGTTTTCGGGGACTTCGAGGTCATATTTTCTGAAGAGTTGGAGGAGGTCTTCTCTAGCGTCATCTTTTTGGAGATCAGGCAACTTTTCTTCAATTGCAGATTCGATCGCGGGTATGAATTCGATTCTTTTAAAGGGCTTTGTGTATAAATCCGCTTCGAAGCGTGGAAGTTCCGTAAAAGGCATGTATTTTACATGTTGAGGATCATCACGCAATCCATTGACGAAATGTACAAGACCCGAAATCAACTTCTCGGTCATGGAGATAAGATCCTCAAGGTCGGCATATGCTTTGTAAAATTCACAAGTTGTGAATTCCGGATTATGTGTAGCATCAAGACCTTCGTTTCTAAACGCAGGACCAATTTCGAAAACTCGATCTAAACCACCGATGACTAGGCGTTTCAACCATAATTCAGGAGCTATTCTGAGAGTTAACTCCTTTTCGGGGAACTCTGTTGCATTTGTTTTGAATGGTTGGGCCATGGCACCTGAAGCCTTGTCGGCAAGGATCGGGGTTTGAAATTCGAGAAAATTATCTTGAACGAGGAAATCACGGATATGCTGTGTGATTTTTGAACGAAGCCGTAGAGTAGCGGCGACATTGTTGTTGACAAGAAGGTCAAGATGTCGATTTCGAATACGAGTTTC
This sequence comes from Sclerotinia nivalis, assembly GCA_029531795.1. NCBI lineage: Eukaryota > Fungi > Ascomycota > Leotiomycetes > Helotiales > Sclerotiniaceae > Sclerotinia > Sclerotinia nivalis. Next base: position 1,090,127 of record JAPEIS010000005.1, on the reverse strand, counting down.
TGGATCCTCTAATCTTCTGGGTACCGGTGCCAGACCTGGAGTCAATATATGTGGTAAACCTATCAATTGGAGAGTAGCTGAACCATTGTCTTTACGAATTGGGTAACCAGTTACAGCTATTACATGTTAGATTCGCCAGAAAAAGAGGATGTGACATAGAATTTTCACTCACAAATAATATCTCCACGTTGCATAATTTTGCTTAAATTTTCGAAGGAAATGGGAGTTTGCACATTAACATCTTGATTTTTGGATATCTTCCCATATTCGGCCTCTAATTGAATTGAATAACCGTCTTCTATTAAATTCATGAAGACAAGCTTTGAGCCAAACTTTCGCACACTTTCAAGCCTGCCTACAAAAAATCAACCTCTATTCGCATTCTGCCCAGAAAAGTTCTTACCATGCAGCGTAAGAGCATCGGTTTCATGACTATATCCACATTGCAATGTCGCACAATACTCAAGACAACCTTTCACCGTAGCAATTCTACCAACCTTTTTAATTCTTGGATAATGTAAGGCGCCAGATAACTGAAGTTTTTTTATCCTACTTTCAGAGTGATCTAAGCCTTCCTTCAACTTCACTCTCCGGGCCTTAAACCCCCCTTCAGTCTCGCAAGAAGGAGCCTTCGGCCGCTTGCCGCGTAAACAATAATGTGTAGAGAAAAGTCGTGCATATGCAGCTGGTTTCACCGGTAGAATGTCATGATAGAGATAGGGTCTTAGGAACCGTAGACCGGTAAGAGAGCTCATCCTATAATCTTAATACAACTCAGTTAGCTTCACTTCAATGAAAAACAATATTAAATCAATGGAAGATGTAGATATTGAGTTTTTTCAGACAACGGATCGATGTGAGATCAACCACTCTCCCGAAGAAGGGTGTCAGTCGCAACGGTTCTAATGTTATATGGAAATCATCATATAAACTCATGGAAAGATAATAAAGCAATGAAGGAAAGAAGATATCATATACATACCAATTATTTATTACACTCTCCAAGACCAATTGTTGGTATGAGAGTGTTATTGTTGACGAAGAAGTTAATTAATAGTTGGAAGCCCAGCTTCGAGTTTTATCTTCAAAAAAATAATTTGCTTCCGGAATAATGTTTTCCCGACGCTAGTGAAGCTTTCCATTCAAAGTTCATACAAACCTTGGATCGAGGGTATCAAACAAAAAGTAAGCCCAGCCCTATTTGGTATTTTACAACTTGAATACCATCACATATTTCCCAGTCTCATAAACACAAAATACCGCAATCATGTCAATGTTCGGAATGGGTCGTCCTCAGCCATCCTCGCAAGAGAAAATCGCTGCTGCTGAGCAAGAGATGGATCTTATTACTGATATGTTCAACAAGTATGTTTTCCTATTTGTACTCGAAAGAGTAGATTAGACTGCCAATGGGGCAAGCTCCGAAAACCCCATAGCTTGCTGCGCTCAAAATATTGAAGATATATTTCTCTTCCAGATAGTCTACCCTCACGGCAGTGGCTTCCGGAGGGCTAGCGGAGCGTTATTATTCATGAAGCTATGAATAGCTTCATGGTATCTAGTCTATACTGACATGTTTCCACAGACTCAGTCAGTCATGCATTAAGAAGTGCATTCCTAAAGAATACCGCGAGGGCGAACTCAACAAAGGCGAGGGTGTCTGCATTGATCGATGTGCGGCCAAGTTTTTTGACGTACAGATGAAGATCTCCGAGTTATTACAAGCAGAGGCAGCAGCTAAAGGAGCTGGTGGCGGTGGTTTTGGAGGTGGTGGATTTGGAATGTAAATTGATTTTGATGGAAGGAAGCTTCTTTGGGGCGGTTTTATTATTAGCCCGTTTGGGTATGCACATGATGCAGAGATGACATGATGATGGAAAGGCATAAAAGGAATCAATCGGAAGACGTTGAGGACATGAAGAAACAGTAGCGGGTGATGATAAAACTCATTCCTGTTGATATTGTACATTAGAATGTGGTACAAGGACAGCACAAACGACGTTCATATCCACTACCCCCAAATCCCAAAACTCCAATCCATACGCTCAAATAATATAAATGCTTGATGGGTATTCCCAAAACGCCTGCTGAATGTAGTTGTCGAATAACTAATATAAAATCAAGGGCTCCTCGGTGCCACAATATTTGGGCCAGTACCAATTCCTGTGATGGAGCGAACAACCCAATGAGCCCAACTTTCTTTTCTAAAAATATTTTCCAGTTCATCTGCCCGTGTTTCCAAATCATCTACCTGTCTTTCGAATTGAGATACACCATCCTCTACGTCCTGTACTTTTGAGACGAGAGAATCAAGCTCGTACTCAAGTTTAGCTCCAAGGACTTCAATATCCTTGAGAGTTTCTGTAACATGAGATCGTTCTTCGCCAAGGAAGTCTTGCGTGTTCTTCCTTAGATCCTGGTATTCTTCGCTCAGCTGCATGTGTAGTTCTTGAAATCTTTCTTGGTCCAAAGCAGCTTGATCCTCTAAAAGGTTGATTCCGTCGATTCTTTGTTGTACCCATGGGCATAGATTGTTGCGGAGATCCAATATCTTCTCGTATATTCGTTTATAATCCTCGTTGAGTAGTTTATGATTTTGTAATGCAAGCCACTCATCTGATTCATCAAACTTGTCAATAATACCAACAGGATCCCAGGTTAGAATAGCGTCTTCGGCATCGCTGAAAGACGCGTGGCGCTGTATTCGATCTTCGCAGCGATGTCTCCTCGTGTGAGACACATCGGAAACACTATGTCGACGATGAAGTATTGCCACAAAATTATGATTGTCACTACGTTCTGCCTCTAAAACTGGACCTTCAAGGTCACCTTCGCCGAAAATGGAGCCTGAAATCGAAGGTTCCTTTGCCACAAGTTCGCGCCGAATCTCCTGCGCCTGTGCCTGCCACTGTTCTTCGGCTTCCGCGGCCTTTCTTTCCTCCAATTGTAAAGCGCTTGGATTTGGAGTGAGACCTGGCAAGCTTGTCTTGGAATTATCAGGAGGTGATTCGCTACCCCTTTCACGCAGCCCAGCTTGCGCTAATCCGGTCACGACGTCTTTAGGTTTTGGAATTGCACTTTCATATTCTCCCGGTTTGATTTTCCAACTAAATGCTTTGTTAGTTGTTGGGCTAGATGGTGTGCTTGACCCATAGGGTGTTGTGGTCAGATGTCCCGGGCTAAAGTAACCACCGTTCTCATCCAAGTCACGATTTTCGTCTTTCGAATGTTTACTGGCATGGCCGCGTAGGCCAACAGCATCCTTAATTCGTCCAAAACCTTGCTTGGCCTCGCTCATCTTTCCAGTAGCCTTTTTAAACACAGCTTTGTGAAGTTGGAATTCTCGGTCATTCGAAGTTTCCAACATACTCGTTGCCGATCCTGGAGGCTGAGCGGAGTATATGTCATCGGAGACTTCTTTTCTGCGAATATCTGTATCATCCTCTGGAGGCACTGAATCAGCTCTGTTGTGAGACCACATGTATCCACCATGGTCATCCTTCGTGAACGACATGTGAGCCGCCGCAGATTCCGATTTACCATGATCATCGGCACCTGTCCGTCTAGATTTTCCATACCATAACCATTTCGATCTTGCTCCATGTACCAGAGTTATGAAGCGCTCTAAATCCCAAGTCTCGATGTCGGCAATCCCAGATTTATCACGACCAACCATTCCCATAACCATTTCACCACTTTTCCCACTAACTTCTGCAAGGGTCGATTTCACCGCTTTTGGAACTGCCCAACCATCTCCCGCAGCACCTTTCGCAGTGACTTGATGTAACCGCTGTAGAGTGTGCCTATCTAGCCTCCTAGTACGCTCCATTTTCTGGGACTTTTGAAAATAAGCTATACCGCGCTTAAGACTAACAACATCAAAAGCGTCCTTAGCCACCGGGGCTCCATAATAATTGAGTCGATTTCTAGCACCCATAAGCAATCCTAGAAGTGCGGCCACAGTAGTAGGACCTAGAATCCCATCGGATGGTTCAATGTTGTAGTATTCAGATCCAATTTCAGTCCACCAATCATTTATTGCTCTCTCCGTAACATCGCAAAGACAACCATCAGCGTATTCCTGTTCTAATTTCCCGAATATCATTAGGGCTACTTGACAAAGCTTTACTAGTTCGATGACAGCACCATATAGGGGTATTCGATCGCTCGTTTTGTATAATTGAAAGAATTTGGCTTGTGTCGCAGCCGCCGGGGTCTGAAGGCTCATGCCGGATCGACCAGAACATCCTAACCTCTTCAAATTCTCGTTGACAGTGAAATCTTCCCTATGTTTCCTCACGTCTCCATTCGGTACCGGGATGACATTGAGGCCAGAAGGAAAGCTGCTCAAATTTGTAACCATCAATGTGCCCAATGGCGTATCCTTAGATCTGGCATGATATTGAGAAATGGCGTTGAAGTAGACTCGGAGTCTCGGATTCCATGTCTCCTTATCTGCAGGAATCCCCAGTACCCCTACTTGAATCTTATGGCTGGCATCCCCTGTATAAGTCGTAATAACGAAAGTGGGATGTACCCTCGAACATGCCCATTGCTCGACCAGATAAATTTCGTAACCTTTAAGTTCTCCGTGACGTTCTATAACTTCCGTGGCGTTGTCCTCCTCTAGATATCTGTTGAAAGTCAAAAAATTAGTAAGGAATTCTGAACTCAATAGTAAGAGTTCTCATGCCTGAAAGCAATTGGATCTGCGAATACATAAGGTTGCTTCGCATGCTCTGATTTATTGCCATTATTCGGTTTTGCTTGAGAGGTTAAACCACTTTTATAAGAATGAGAAGTCGTCCTCGAAAGGGTCAAAAGATCCTCTCTATTCATATTTGGATCATATGCATGAGGAATTGAAAAACGAAAAGACATGTTATTCCTTTTATGCCTCTGTCCTTAATTCCCTTTCCTTCCTTGTTCACTAGGCTCTTGCGCTCTGTGCTGTGCTGTGCTGTGCTGTGCTGTGCTGTGCTGTGCTGCGGTAACCGGGGTCCTTGATGTGATGTCGATGGTAAAAAGGGAAAATCTTCATTGCAATGTCTTCTTCATGAGTTCATATATTTATAAATTTTGAATAGAAAAGGAGTAAGGAGTAAGGAATTTTTACATCAATGTATGTTTCAAATTAATGAAGAACCGATGTCCATCTCTCTCTCTCTCTCTCTCCCTTTTTGAATCACATAGCTTTGAATTCCATAAAAAAAAAGAATACAACAGTTGTTTTATATTGTGCTTTTTATTCATTCAAAGGTTGGTTTACGCATGCACGCATGCGCATATGATCTGATTGGATTTGTAGGTAGAAAGAAAGGCGAAAAAAACATTAGGGGCTTCTTTTTTGGCTTTATTATCCTTGAACACCTTCTATAATTGGGACCCAAGCTCCCCTGCGAACTCCCTTAACAATTCATCATTTCCCGGGATTCACCTGTAAATGGAACCGTATCAATACCGATGAAGTCCCGATGAAGTCAACATATCATATCGTACAACAAACTGACGACAATCGATAATATTTACGATTCTACGAAGTTTAACAACAGAGCAGCTTTATTGAATTCACATATACCCTTCCCACCATCATATACATACAATACCGACATCAAACTCATAATCCATCCGGTATATGGAGACAGCGATTGCGAACATACATTGATACCTACATCCAGAAACTAAGGCGGGGTGAACAGCTATGGATGTGCTTGAGACGGAGCTTATTAAGCTACAAAGGGACTCCAGCTTTGATCAAAGTATTGAAGATGTGGAAAAGATCATACAGCAACTTGAGAGAGCAAGATACTCTATCGAATCAGGTAAATAAATTCTCTACTCCAAAGAAGCAAGCCTACGACGGGACATAGGGACGTGAAGACATGGAAGCTTTGAATGTCCCTATTGCCACCTCGGTTTTGCTCTAACGGCATTGGATAGTCACTGAACTGTTCTTTTCATCTAGAGCCTCATTCTGTTTCCATAACTTTAGCCAGACTTCAAAACCCGCTGAAGAATGGTTTTGATAAAGTTAATGATGATATCAAAAAGATCCACAAAGCCCATACTACCTATGGCAAGGCCTTGAACGCGGTGAGTGATGCATGCTTATAGTGATACACATGACCGTGAGCTGACCATTTGCTCTTCAGAATCTCCCAAAACAAACATTACCGACTGAGATCGATGCCCTCGCAAGCTATCCAAAACTCGTAAATCGAGCTATCACCATGCATCTCTTACGCGAGGGACAATTCGGCGTAGCTTCAACATTCTTCGAAGAAACACAAAATTTCCAAGAGAATGGCTCGAGTCGGGAAACAAATGGAGACTTATTCACATCACAGAGGGACGAAATCTTCGCATCAGACGGAGATGTTTTGGGCGATTTCGCTGCCGAAGAATCACAAGGACTACAAGGGGAATTCGAGACCATGTATAATATTTTACACCAACTCAAACAACGAAACCTTCGTCCGGCAATAGAGTGGGCACAAAAAAACAGCAAAGAGCTAGAAAGTCGAGGTAGTAATCTCGAATTCGAACTCAACAAACTCCAATTCGTTTGGTTATTTCTAGGCCCAAACGTGAATGGCCTTCCAGATGACGAAAACAACGGTCTACCAGGCGCACTCCGCTACGCACGCATTTACTTTCCTCAATTCCAAAGCCGTTTCCTCCGCGAGATCCAACAGCTCATTACTGCCATGGTCTTCGAGTCCAATCTCCAAAACTCACCCTATCAACAAACCTTCAATACCTCCACCTCATGGTCAGACGTCTGCAACTCTTTCACACGCGAATTCTGTTCGCTTCTCGGCCTCTCCGCCGAATCCCCCCTTTACCTCGCTGCCACAGCCGGTGCCATCGCCCTTCCCACCCTCATAAAACTCGCTTCCATTGTCAAAGAAAAACGCACAGAATGGACGACAGCAACAGAACTTCCGGTAGAGATCGCATTGCCCAGAAGTATGATGTTCCATCCGATTTTTGTATGTCCGGTGAGTAAAGAACAGACGAGTGAAACGAATCCCCCCATGATGATGCCGTGTGGTCATGTGGTTGCGAAGGAAAGTCTGCATAGGTTGAGTAAGGGCGGGAGGTTTAAGTGTCCGTACTGTCCGAATGAGAGTCAACCGAAGGATGCGAGGCAGATTTATTTGTAGGGAAACGCGGGGAATACGCATGGGCATTATGGGAAGGTGTATATAAGCTTTATGGCAGGCGTATGTCTTGGATTAAATATGGATGGATGGGCTGCGTTGGGTTAGGATATAGCATTACAGGATTGGACGGGGCGTTTATGGGATGTGGGACACACACATACATATATGTTGAGGTCAAGGTCTACATTTCAGACTGTGCAAGCAACGGGAATAGCGATGGAACGAAGAGAGATCTTCATACATTAGCATCGACTCCACTTTGGATTAGAAAGAATGAATTATATCACATCAGTGTATGGACGCCCAACACCAAAGGCTGCGTCATACAAAATCTAGACGAAGAAGGAGAAGAACAGAAAATAGGTCGAAAATGTTGAATCTAATGAACGATGAAGTAAAATTGTCGCGAAATTAATTGAATAGAAATCACGGTAATTAATTATTCAGATGTGCCGCAAAAGTTTCCTGCTTGTTTTAAGTGGTGAAGGGGAATGGGAGGGATGAAGGGGGTGAGGTAAATGTGAATGGAAGGGTAGTGAGGCGAGGTGAGAATGAAGTTTGAAGTGATATCAACTCAACTTACCTATTTGATCGGGAACTTCAAGCTTATAAATCATGTTCATGTTCAGAAATACACAAAATATAAAGGAATATCATGGAGCAATATGAGCTTTCATCACTAATATGTTTAGATACTAATCTTACAATACTTAGTATTTCATAAGCAGCCCATTATATTCATCTTTTGGGTAATAGCTTACAGTATCATCAACTTGGTATCTAACGAGTCATTCGTATCTCAAGACCGTTGGTCTTCTCTCTTTACACACACTCTCTCTCTGGGTTCTCCCTCGCTTAAGCTCACGGTCGGGCTCCCCATTATTCTCTCTTTGTGTGATATTCTCAAGGCTGGCTTATTGCCTCATCAACACATCACTAAATATCCTCCTTGACACATTGTTTCTTTTCGCTTGCGTCTACAACCTCCGTTATCGTATCAGTCTCCGTATCTGTTTCCATCTTGGTATTTTCCTCTTTTTGTATTACATTCTCATTTTCCTCTTTCTTGACAGTGTCTCGTTTGATCGCAGAATCAGGATTAGGTTCAAAATCCATCTCCTCTTTGACTCTCTTTTCCCCAGCTTCACTTCCAATATCGTCTTCCGCGGCTCTTTTCAATGCAGTTGATTCTCCACCTTCATCCTTCACCTCAACGTTCATGACCGCATCTCCATCTGCATCTTCATTCGACTTTCCGCTCACTTCACCATCCTCTTCTTTCGTCTTTTTCTCCACTTCCTTCTCCTCTGTGTAATCCGGCCTTCTTCCCACGGCAGCCTCAACATCAATTCCACCTCCAGTCATCGGTACCTTTCCCCGTTCCTGGGGCCCCATATCCTCTATCCCAATTTCCTCTGGACCTCTCGCATGTGGCAATTCATCCTCTTCTCCCATTCCATTTTCATCTATTCTCCCTATCCAATCTTCTCTATCGGGTTCTCTCTGCATCACCCTCAACTGCGATGCTGGCACCACTCCGGCTTTCTGCTCCTGGCGTAATAATTCTCCCTGTGTAACTCCACCTTCTGCTCTCAACCCCTGTTCTCCTAAACTAGACACGGGTGACGAGAGTAATGACATTATTACATGGGAACCAACTGATGAAATTCCATTAACGGATACAGAAACCGTCTCAACACCACCGGGTCCATTTGGTCCATCAATTGTTTCAGTACTCTCGGTGCGTACTTCCCCACGCGGCGAAGCGCCTCCAGAACTCGTACCATTTGAGCCATTGTGCGTGAGGCTTGATTCGCGCTTATTTAACCAACTTATAGGTGTCAACAACGCGCCCCCCAATGCTTCATCGCTACCCAGTCCTCCATTCGCAGAGGCGGTTCCAGATGTAGGATTGCTCCAGCTAATGCTCAGAGGGTCGACTGATGGGGGAGTTCCATTGCTGAGGACCGAGGAAGAAACTCTTGGGTCTGGGATGGCCGGTGGAAGGGGAAATGCGGTTATGGGCGATGTGACGTGGATGACACGGTCGAGGGCGTGAAGGTAAGAGGGAAGAGAACGATGGTGCTGGGTAGGATTTAGGAGGAGCTCGGAGAGACGTTGAATTGTATGAGGAGGATGAGTTGGAAATGTCTTGTTCAAGGTATTTTGTATGTCAAGAAGTTGCTTGTAGCAGATTGAGGGAAGAGATTCTAACGAAGGCGGAGAGTCGGAAGAGGGGTTTTCCTTATTGGTATCTTGTTTGGGGGAGAGTGAAGGAGAGGAGGGGCGTGCGTATGTTGGAAGTTTTGGAATTTGGAAATCTGTGATGGCAATCTGGTATTGAATTAGCTGTCTGCGCATCATATAGGGTCTTGGAAAAGTAAATGAGGTGCAATCGCACCTTTTCCAATCTAATCATCAACCTTTCAAGTAAACTCGGCCATGTTGAGCTGCAACCCAAGTGTCAGTCAGTCAGTATTAACCCATCACACTCCACATTCCCGACCGTCATAAGAATGCGCAAAACGTACAAATCAATAGGTTGACCATATGCGAGTGTGCGCAATATTTCCTCATCATTGTCGATGTCCATGTTTTGGGTTTGCGACAAGATGAAAAGTTTTGGGTTGAATTGATTTACTCGAGGCTAAGATTGGGAGGCGCGTTTGATAGTGATAAGTGGTCGGCTAGCTTGAGATTGACGCGATTGTGATTGTGAGCTGCGAGTGAGTTTGGTGGGAAGGAGCTTGGGCCACCGATAGAGATAGAATTGAGGGGTGGGTATTCACTTTTTTTTATGTATAGGATATGATCTTTTGGGTATTCCCTTTTGATCACCAATAATGCACGCTTCCAACACATGACCTTCAGATGCATCATGCGCGAGATGTATTCAGCATTTGTTGAGATATACATCTTGACGTTCCCTTATTGTTTGTCATGATTTCAACCTTACTGACAGAGCATACCAGTCCCTGTCTTAGACCATTTCAACTTGGTTTCAACATACCTCCTCCACTTGCCCATTTCCCTGCGTTTGTGATTAATCTCGTCTTGGCATTACGGACTACATTTTTTCCCTTTGTCGTGACCACAGAGTCTTTTTGTCGAAGGGTGTCAAAAGGAGATAACCATTCGGACATGGACCTCTCGTAGGCGCCTCCAGAGACTTGGCCTTGATACCAATGATGTCGAAGAGCAGAATGTGCTAAAATGGCCATGGGTGCTCAATGTTGAGAAGGATATTCAGAACCGGAACAGTTGAGGGGATCTAGGAGACCGACAAGTGTCAATGTCAATAGAAAGAATATGAAAGAAGCTGAGGAGGATCATCTTCGTACGATTAAAATTCAAATATTACCAGCAGGTGTCCACAATATCAAGCAAGGCTGGAAGATTCTCATACTATTTGGGTGCCTTGGAATCATTCATTCAAGGAGCCCTATATGGTCTTGATGGAAGTACAGAAGATGTTGTTGTTTGTCCATCATGGTGCTCTCTTGGAGTCCGGGGTGGGATTGCATATGGGTGTATCCAGGGTGATTGCAAACCCGCTGGCAATGTGGAAATCTGGATGTATCGAAGCGGTTTTGGTGTCCGCCTCAATTAAGAAGGAGGTTATGAGCTCGCGAAGAACCTCAAAGTCATTACCAATGTGAACTTTAGTGGCGCCGAATACCGAAATTCAAAACAGAAGAACAGTAATGAAGGGTCACACTTGACCGTATCCACTTGACCGACAATAGCGCTGAAGGATCGACCCTGCATTAATATGGGCTCACTTTTGCTATGTCCTGCTCCTGCTGGATCAGAAAGCTCTGATCCTTCTATATCTGAGTCCCTGCAGTGATACATGAGCGTGTCCGTGACTCCGGACGCCTCGATGAAAGAGATGAAAACAGATGTATTTGTATTTGATTCCATTTACGATCAGGAGACAACGGTGATCGATTCATAATACTGTTGTTTCTTTAATGGAAAGGAGTGAATACAGGTGTATTTGTCTCAACATATCTTCGCTGTTGATATTGGAAAGATTTCTATCGGATATTCTAGGTCTAGGAGGGAATGAAAATGAATCAGACACTTGAAGGAAATTGTTCTGTATCAGTTACTTTTGTGTTTTTATCTGTATTTGAGTCTTCGATTAAAATGGTTGACGAGAGAGGGGGAGGTTGGTTGAGTATCCTACACTTGAAGAAGAATATTCTGTATCCATAGACGGTATATATGAAGTAGCTGGAACAGGAACATGTGTTCGGAAAGTGTAACCAGTTGCTTCCGTGATTGTGTTTGGATCTTCAACTAGAATGGTTGTCAAGAAAAAAGGAGGCCGATTGACTTCTGGAGAGAAGAATCTATATGAAGTTTTTCCTTGATAAGTAGAATATTGGTTTTAATATTGTGAAAAGTCGATTGTGGTTGTATGGAAAGATTATAATGAACATATTGAAGGAAGTACAATCCACTGTTTTGCAGTGTTTTTGAATTCAATTGATTCCATCGAAGTTGATTGTATAGGCAAAGGTTTGAGGGTAGAAGCTTGAGCGTTTATCCATCTCGATGTTGTTAGTCCATTCGCCCGCCCACTCACCCGCTCTCTGAAGATAGAAGCTTGAGCGTTTGTCCATCTTGATGTTGCGAGTCCACTCGCACGCTTCTTTTGGAGGAGGCCGCGTAAGCTACCCTGACGCGGTATGGCGAACATGGTTTCGATCATAGCTATATGGCCACGCAAATGGTTACTCGGAACAACCCGTTGACCGTGGGTATGACCTCAGGGATTCCATGCTCAAGTACAGAGCGGCCGACTACCGCAGACAGAAGGGTAATATAGTCTAATTTAGCCGTCCTGGAGACAGAAAATCACGGCTCGAACGACCCGTTTTTGGAGGTAGCTATAAAAGTGCATGAAGCTGGGCATATGCGACTACGAGTTGAAACGACGCGGTATTCGACTATACGACCCTCTCGCTGGTGGACTCTGTAGGCGAGAATGGAAGCATCAACCTCGAGAACGGTCAGACGATGATAGGTTTATCTATCTGTGCTGCCTAGCGTATATGGAGGCCGCTGGAAGGGTTGTAGCAGTTGCATTTGGAATCATGCAAAGAGTCGAAACCATAAGGACATACTAGCTCCTGGCTAAAGACTGCTGTCCTGACGGGGTCCACGATGAGCTTATATTGGGACATGAAATCATGTTCACTGTCTGAGAGCTAGTCCCGTTGAAGGATATACCCGCAGTTAGAAGCAGGGGCACCCGTGAACTGTTACATCCCAACATCCTCATTGACAAGAAGGACCTGATGCGAGAAAGAGTGGCCTGCCAGGAAGACAAGCGGCTGTACGAATAGACTCGATTCGATTTCCTGATTCAAGAGATTGGATCCACCTACCTAAGAGAAGCAGGTATACACATCCAGCTGTACACATCTACGGGCGAGTTTGGAGCCAGGCCCGAGGGGTGAGCTCATGGTAAGGTACTCAGAGTCCCAGGTAAAGGCGCCGACGGACGTGTTATGGGGTGCGTGCAAATACGGAATCGTGGGAGTGTCTCAGTGCAGGCATCTACCGGTCTTCAAGCAATATAATCCAAGCAGAGATGTATTTTCGATCAGTGTTACAAAGGGAAGGATGGGATACGGGACGCTCAGGCTCGGGAAGATGGAGCTGCTGTTGATACAGCGCATGAACGTAGGTGTGAACAACACTATACTCGAGAGCGACAATGTAGATGCGAACGTATATGCCAGATGTTCCATCCTGCCGATTTTATGCGATTGTGCGAGTGGGAAGCCTCCTATGCAGGTGGTATAAACCAGATACTCGCTCATTGAGTTTTGTTCGCGATGATCACTGGACTTAAGACAAGATTAATATAGTTTATATTTTTTTAATATTTTATAAATTATTAAATATTAAAAAGACTATTTATTTTACAAATAAAATGTTCCAAAAAAATATTATAGTTCTCGTTGTTTTATTAATTACGAATTATATATCTTTCTCTGAACCCTGGTTTTCCAGCTCTTTACGGCGATTGTGACGATCCTGTATTAATGCCTTAGGCCATTCTTTATTTTGTTCTTTGGTCCCTTCCGAAGGGACCAAAATGCCTTGCATTTATTTCACCCTGTATTCGCTTAGGTTTTGGTCCCCTCCGAAGGGACCATAAAAGGCTCAACTTCATTATCTTTTGTACGACAGTTTGTTATTCTCTAGTATGGATTAATTGATTCATTCTATTATGCCTTGAATTAAGACCATCGTCACAGCGATTGTGTTACAATAAGGATCTGAAATTATTTAATTATAGAGTTTTGAGGATATACTTCTCGAGATAGTTTGTATCTTACGAATATAATTAGACTATCTTTAGAAATAATCTAATAATCTACGACTATTTGTAATCATAATGTTTGAAGAAATATTGAATATTATTCAATTAATACAAGTTTTAATATTTTATATAAGTATAAAAAAAAATTTAATAAATTAAAAAAAAAATTTATTTTTTAATTTTTTGTATCATTGTTGTTATTATTATTAAGAACAATATTATCATTTTTTATCATCATGATCAATTACAAATTGGTTTTATTTTTATTTTCTAATTATTTCATTCCTTTAAAATATTCGCTGATCAAGCACAGCGACGTTGCGATACGAGCCCATCGGAGCGATGAGAATCGTTCAGTTGCCTTCGGACACCTGATCGGCGGAATTTTTGATTGCACTCCATTGTGGATGTTTCCTTCTCATTGGGATCCTGACTTTATGTTGGGGCTTGAAGAAGAGATTGGTTTTTATGGTGTGCGAGTGTGGGAGTGATTGTATGCATAGTTAGGGAGGTAGGTAAGGAGTCTAGCAGATGTATAGACAGGTAGAATTAACAGCCAGCCATCCGTCAATCGCCATGCATCAATAAAACAAGAGCCAATCCATCTCTACCATTGATCTGAATTGTGTATCATGTATCCTGTGACATTGTGAAAACAAATCATCTATGTTACTGCCAAGATGATAAATTTTTTCCACCACACATGGGTAAATGGTATCTGGTGGATCAATCTACTCTTCAACACTTTGAACGAAACTCATTCTTGGAATATCATCAAGGAGGTACTCGCTGGCGCTTGATTGTAAGTAAGGTTAAAGTTTATTTATCTCTTGACAAAATTTCCCATATATTAAAGTTCATTAAAACATCAAACAACGAAACAAATATCGTATTTATTAACTTTGCTGACATGCACCTCAATCCTTCCAATGTTCGTATTCTTATGCATCATGCAGCGAAATATAGATCAAATATAAACAAGCGCTTCATAGACATCAAGTTATTAATAATAATAAATAACAATAATTTGTTTCTCTTCATTCTTATGATTTAACTACGGAGTATGTATGATCTCTGCCACAGTGCCGTGTGTGTGCCGCAGTTTCCGAATTGAACAATTTTGCTTCTATCAAATTTATCAAATATTGCTGAGCCTCACTCGGGTTCATTGACTGCGCCCATTTTCTAGTACATCATCCATTAGCCATTCTATACAACAAATATGACATGAAAATAATGACTTCATTGCCAAATCTTTGAGGCTGGTGGAGAATTGTTTGGATTCTTCTATACAAAAGATGTAATAAATAAGTGACCTTTTAAGAGGATAAAGTTTTTAAATTTATATTTTATCTACTCAACTACCCAGCACCAACAATATCTTAACAAACCAAAAATACGAAATCTCTATCTAGAATTCTAACTTCTACGTTGCCCAGCCATATGGAATATTCATACTAAACTCATCATCAAAATAGTCTTTTTATTCTTAAACATACAGTGTTATCCGCTTCGGAAAACCCAGGAATAAAATAGGCACGACTGATCGGAAGCGAAAAGGAAAACCCCATACACTCCCATACAAAATTGAAGAAATAAGCCAATTCAACTGGCTGATATACGGAGTCCTTACCACCCAATCTCATCCCTTCAACTCTAAACACAACAAATACATACAGACGCTCACACGCTCACACGCTCACTCAGACCACCCTCTCTCCCTCCCTATCCCTCCCTATCCCTCCCATAGTGCCACTCCTCTCCACCCTCCACCATCAAAACTACATACCTCATCTCAAGCAACTTCTTATACGCCGCCCTTCATCACACCTCCGCCTTAACGTCAACCTCAATCTCCGCCCTCCAACATTCCATCCCGGCCCGTCCGCAAACCTAATTCATACCTAAGAGAAGAAAAGGGAGAGGGAATCAATCCTTTCGTTATTCGACCTCCTATCGTACCCATCTTCAATTAATCTCCTTCGTCAGCGCACACTCATTCGCTTTCCATTTTATCGCATGCTCACACGACCTTCTCTTTCCCTACCTGCGACCTGCGACCTATTATAGAATCCCTACTCATTTTAAAACCCACCTCTAAAAGAATCTCAACGCCACACTCTTAACGTTTTACCATTGTGTCGCACCTCATTCATACACATAACGAACCACAGAACACAACAGACAGCCGTTGATTCATTTTACCTATCTATCCATGCGATCGATAGTCTAGCATTCCTAGTCTGCATCAAACATTCAATATTCTCTTCTCCCGAGACCCCCCGCTCTCATTGCATTAATCGATTCAACTTTTTCGCAAATTATCCGAACTCTTTCTGCGTTTTACGACAGATTTAAGTCATTCACCTTGGCTCCTGTTAAGGAGCCTTAAACACCGCAGACGTGGCTTTCAGCAAAGACTCTCGAAAGTCCCTGCTTTCTCTTGGTCAGGGACCATATGAACAAGACGCTGGAGGTTATTTTCATCGCGAAGGACTCACATCAGGACCCAACGGGATAGCAACAAGTAGAAAAGAGAAGATGTATATTCCGAATACCACATGGACATGGGCGTTCATGCTTGCCGCAACCATACAAGCCGCAGCAGTTTTAGCCATTGAATCGTAAGTTTTAACAACATTGAAAAGGATACAACATCGTTCTTGGGGTTCATCTGATAACATGTATCACTAGATATGTATTCGCAAAGTTCCAAACGAGTCTGGTTAAAGGCAAAGAACAAATAGCCCTCGATCGAACAATTCCAACCTATCTCACCCTGTTCATTTTTGGTTTCCTCTATCAAGTTGTCTTGGTATACGATTCGTTACGACTTAAGAACACAATTCAGGTTATCGGTCTTTGCATGTACAATGGTGGAATGTTGATATACGCCTCCATTCAATACGATCAGATTCAAACAGCGATTGAGTCATTGCGTCACCTTGAATATGTGGATGCGAATGCGAATGTCTGGCCGGATGTGCAAGGATTTTTAGTCGCAGTTCCATGTATTATCGCTTTCTTTACTGTCTTGATGTCACTCATAGCTTGGAAACTTTACGACGAATTTGCCTGGACGATTTACAAACACATCAGCGCTGATTTGCGAATGAAACGGAGATTCCTGACCTACCAAGTAAGTTCAACAGTCTCCATATTTTCGATCTCATGAATACTAACTAATAAACCTAGATTTATATTGCCTTGTTGAAATTTGATTTCTTCTTCTTCCTGGGATTCACGGTCCAATTTCTAGTTATCGTTACTGGTGTACAAGATTTCGAGTTCGGCTTGACAATAGCCGCCATCCCCGTTACCATCTTCATTCTATTCATGGCCGCCTTCTGGACTCGTCGCGAAAACAAACCAGGGATGCTCTCAGCCATTTTCATCTTCCATTGTGGTCTAGCCTACTTTATCTTCAAACTTGCCCGAATGTACCAACCGGCCAAAGCTGCAGACTATTTGCCAGTTCGTAAGAATTTGACAAGTTTCGCCGTCATCACAATCATTCTGATTATCCTAACGATCGTGAACGCTTCCTTATGTACGGCAAATTTCAATAAAGGTCTTAAGCCACATTTGAGGAAACGAAAGATCGGTGGTGAAGAAGAGAAAATCGACAATATGACCGAATTACCAGATCTCAGTCATTCTCAAAAACAATCGAATCGCATGACGATAGATTAAGCAAAAAAAACACCCTGTGAATAAAAAAGGGCATAAGACTTCAAGACACCTGGTTACAAACTTCGGAATTGGATTATGAAGGTTTAGGACTGCATGTACACTGGGATGACTATGACATTGGGGTTTCTTTCTCTTTCTGTTACTTTTTTTCTTTATTCGTTTCTCTCGTTCGTTTTCTTGCGACTTTTATTGCGACAGACCTTTTTGAGCGAAGTTATTTAAGCTTGCCTTGTCTAGGTCAGTATGGCTGGTAGGCAGGCAAAGGCATTCGAGGATACGAAACCTCACTTCATACCCGGAATCGATGGATATTGGCGGGCGGGCGTTAAAGAGGGCGTATTATGTGATTTTTGTGCTAGGAATGGGCGTCGGTGTGTTTGTAGGGCCGGATTTGGGCGGTATCGTGTGATCCATGAATGAATTGTCTTTGGGACTATCTTTCTGAATAGGATAGGCTTGCTGAGCAGGGTTATCTTACTTGGGAGAGGGAGCATAGTAGCATGGCATTCATAAAGTCGCGATATGATGTTTGCATATGAAACCTTTAGCGAAGCAAAATGATATCTTTATTGAAGTAAGGGAAAGAGGGAAAACGGTCAAGTGAATGAAAATCATGGTCGCAAAATTCATGTCTAATGATTCTTTGTGCTTTGGGTGGGATGTGACTGTTACTCCTTTTGAAGAAAGGCTCGCAGATGATGAAGAATGGTGTATCGATACCTAACCGTGCTTCGATGATTGAGAGAGGTAAATGAATGCGCGCCGGTCAAATTGATGGTCCATCTTTTGCACTACTGTATGCATCAACCGCGGTCGGGGAGTAGACGTATTATTTAGTGCCTCAGGTCGCCACATCTCTTAGTCGGGGAATTGGTCTGAGGTAGGGATTTATGAATGATCAACTTTACAACAGTAGTTCTTCACAGCATGTACAGTAAAGAGGTAGCCGCTAGTCCTGACCTAGTGAGCGGGTGAAATGGCGGCGATGGAAAGATTACCTCTCTACAGAGAATTGCTATTTCTCTACATTTAGTAAATCCTTTCATGGAGTTTAAAGATTCCTCTGCCGAGAAATAACATGGTGAATACGTCCAACTTGTTGACCGTTTTTGCCTTTTGGAGCTTTTCGCACTTTGTGTTGGTATTCGTCTCGTCTCACCTCATTTAATTGTCATGCACAAGTCATTGTTGTCGTCTTTCTCCTCTGACCTTTAGTTTTATTCCTCCTCGACGGTAAGTCCAGTATTTTTGCTTCAGATTATCTTCTTTTGCTTAATTGGACCCTCGCCATGGATATCAACTTCAAGCCAATGCGAGGCTTCCTCCGGAACAGAAGCGACACGACAGGACCTTGTACTGATGTCGAGAGAACTTGCATGAGCTAGAGATCTTTTCACGGGAGAAGCTTCTTTGGATGGATTTGTCTAATTCATTTTCGGTACTAGGAAATCATGCGTATGGAGAGCTACGGTATACTTTGATTGTGGCTCGATCTACTTCAGGTAATCTGGTGGAGATAACTAACGTACATGAGCATCGCATTGAAGTACTCTTTTACTTTTCCGTCTTCGCTTAAATGTCGATATATGCTCAAACACGCACAAGTCCCTCCATCAAACACTTCATCGAGCCGCCCTGGCGCAGTGGATATACCACTGTGCTTTAACCACCTTCGGGTGGGTGGGGTGTTTGATAACAAACAGATTTGACCCCATTTCGAAGGGCTCTGCTAGTAATAAAATCCTATCATTACGGGGATTTTCCTATGCGCGACTTGGTTTTTGCTATTTGGTTGGTTGGTTGGTTGATTGGTTGATTGATTGATTCTTGTGCGTGGAAGACTGACTAATGGCGACAGTGAATTTATAGTGGGGAGGTGATGATTGTAAATTTGTTTTGAGGTGAAATAATGTGAGGATCGGATGAGTGTGAAGGTGAGATATGTCTTACTTGCCGTCGTACTGCCTTCTGCACTGAAAAGCCTCTCATATCGAAGGTACACCAAAGCAGATTGATTCACATCTCCGTGGCAAAGCCGAGTCTACGGCCCTACTCATTTCACTCTCAAATCTCTGAGCCCATCTACTTTGAAAAACTACCTTTGTTTCGCTGGTGGAGAAGGAAGAATAGGGGTAGAAAGGAGATCGAAGGCCAGTCTGCTTTCTACCGTCCTCAGACTCCTCAGATATTTACTTTATTAAACTTTGCACGTTTTCCAGATCTTTCCTATGTGGACAACAGTATCCATCGAAATTAGTGTTGTTCCGCAGGAAGCTCCTCCACTTCCTTCGCACTGAGAGCGATCTTAGCCAAGATGTGAGATTCTAGAATAGGTTTGCAGTAGCATTTGATGGCAGTTGTATGGAGACCATGATGATTGTGCACTCCTTTTATAATAGAACCGGTCTGAACCTATCTTTCTCTCATCTCGTTCGGTTTGGTCTTTTTAATTCACGCTATGAGCATTTCCAATCATGGGTATGCCTTCCGTCGTTTGTGCTTAACGTTCTCTCTCTCTCTGGATAGAAGTTTTACCACGTGCCAGTCATGACTGGTACCTGATAAACTCATAATTTTTACCATAGGAGGCTTATGAGCCAGTACGGGATGATCTATTTCAATTATCAGAGAAGCTCGGGTGCAAAATAAGGAACATATGGATAGCTGATGTGTCTATTTATAGAGCTAGTGGCGTATTGAACGAACCTGTACAAGGTGTGACAGTAGTTTAAAACCTTTCCTGTGCATTACCAATAGTCGCGGTTACTTGACGTTAAATAGCTACAGACTCATATTTCGACCATTTAAGGGATCTCTTGCATATGGTCAACATCCTTAGAGAGCGAATGTCCCGACCTATAATGGGCACAGGACATAACTTTGGTGCAGCCCAGTTGTGCGTAGAAATCTGGCACTTTTCCATTAGAACCTGACAAAACTTCTAGGGTCAAGCTCTCAATTATATATCCCCGCCTATTCACAGGTCTTATTCTCGCTGAGCCAATAATCCAATCTTCTAGGATGAACGTCGCACGTTCTTCCAGCTACCGACCTGACTTTGGGCACTCCTTTTCTGCTGCCTCTGCTGCTTTAAGACGGAACAATTCCCTTGCTGGTTTAGATCCACAAGCACTAGATAAATTTCTCAAATATGGTGTTCGCAGAATACCCACAGCTCTACATCCTATTTCCGAAACTACAAAAGAAGGTGCCTATACCCTCACTACCACAAAACATCAAGAAGTGTGGTCTTTTCTACGTCCAAACTTCGAAGCACGTGAACTGGACATGATTATGAGTAGACTCGACCATCTACTTTTCGGTAGAGAGAGGAGTTCTCTTCTACCGTCATGAGATTGCTTTCGTTCAAGAATATTTGGTATGCTTACGGTCAAGCGTACTCTTCATCTTTGGTCCAAGAAGTTATTTGTCAGCTCCTGAATAACAGGATGAAAAGATGAAACAGATTGGAAACGGGACTTGGTGGTAATGGTGGTGCCAAAATGGGGGAAGTCGAGAAACATTTTTTTAAGTCTATTCGATCAGGAATTTGGTGACTACCTTGAAGATTTCGATTAGCTTGGACCATATTTTCAGTAACATAAGTTACTAACGAATCATAATTCCTACGAGTCTACTGTATTCAAGAAGAAGTCATCAGTTAGATACAATCGGTTCCTAATTCCTTCCAAGGTTATGTTTGGAAAATCTCGATGCTGCGGGGCTTGAAACCATCGCAATCGACAGATTTCCTTCAGTCCATGGCTAATGTATGCGGGCATCTCACTTCGACACAAAAGCATATAGAAAGTTTGGCATTTGTCTATTATAATTCATACAGTAATTTACACATGCCTTGCAACAGCTTGCAATAGCCACTCTGTTCCCTTCAGTCCCTGCTATTGGCATAGAGCAGATCTCCCTTCGAAGATAAATTTAAGAACTCTTTCTCTCCTTTCTCAACTCCGCCAAAATAGCCTCTCCAACCCCACTAGCACTCGCAGGATTTTGTCCTGTAATAACCTTTCCATCTCTTGCAACGACCACCTTTGCCGCAAAATTCTCAGCCGCCTTTTCATACTTGCCATTGCTAGCTTCGTTTAAAGCCGTTTCTAACTCAAAGGGCATGACATCAACAACTCCATAGTTCTCCTCCTCGGTATTTGAGAATCCCGTCACTGGGGTATCTTCCAGGAAATATTTGCCAGAGGGGAGTTTGGCATAGGCAAGAGCTGCAGGGCCGTGACAGACGGCTGCGATGACTCGGTTGAGGGAGTGGAATTCGGAAATGATTTTTTGGGATGTTTCGTTGTGGGCGAGATCGAACATTGCTATTCATACGGTTAGTGAGCTGCATTCATATCTGGCACCCTAATTCTCGAGGTGGCAGAAGGGGGAGAGAAGGAAGACATACGACCATGACCACCAACATAGAAAATGGCATCAAATTCCGCAGCTTTGCCTACGAAATCTGAAAGTGGGGCAGTATTTTTCCATAAAGACTCCTGGGTCTTCAAGAAATTGACAGAAACATCATCTTTGGAGACTTCGATAGATGCAGGATCTAAAGGTGAAGCACCACCGAGGACGGAAGCGATGGTTATTTGAGTGTGAGGAGCAAGGATATCATATGGATGGGCAAATTCGGGCTAGGTAAAGGAGGAGATGTTAGTTTTAAGTCTTTAAAAAAAAATTAGAAGGTATGGTAGGAGATAGAATCGTAAGGAAGGTGAGAAGCAGGGAAAGTGAGAGGAGACGAACAAGATACCAGCCTGTAGGCTTTCCAGAATTGCCCATCTTATCATGGGAAGTGAGTACGAAGAGAACTTTCGGTTGAGTTTGAGGAGCCATTTTTTATTGTGTATAATATAGAGTATTGTCTGAGAGTTTGATGTCGGGTGCTAAGTTTAAATAAATGGTGATGTTGGTGGATTGTTTGTTGCTTTGAGTAAGTGTCAAGAGAGATTTAAGTGAAGATGATTTTATTTGAGTATGAGATCTTTCCTATCTCGAAGACATTCACTTCTCTTTATACAACTTTCCCCTCACCAAGCCATCATTCACTTGCTGTATATGACGTGACGTATCCAAACATCGGAGATAAAAGACCAACAGCAGCTTGTGCCGCAAAACCAACAAGTTGTTCTCCGAAACGAACAAAGAATCTGAGTGATTTCCACCCCGATCCAAACTGCTGGAACATATCGTGATGAATCCTTACCAATCTTGGCGCCATATCCCAATAATCTGGGACAAAACCCCTGCCAAATAGTGAAATAAGATAATTGAAGCCCTTGATTACCCCTCACGAACGTAAATGAAGGCCAATAATAGCAGCTCCTGAACTCCGGAAATGGCCTGGGCCAAGTTCATAGCCAATCCTGAGCCTGAGACCAACATGATTTATCATATCAATGTAATCAGCCTCAGACCTAAAATCCGACATGCAGATAGGTTGTCGTTGCGATAGATTCATGAGGTGTTGATCTCCTAAACTCCGAACAATAGAGGTCATAGTGAATAAATACCATGGGGAAAAGCGGTGATACTACTTTCGGTGTTTCAGATAATAATAAAAGAGCATGATACATATCAATGATACATCTCGATCGAGTACTCTACCAATTCAACTTGTCCATAGATCACACTCTTATCTAATTCATATCACACTTGACGTCATCCCTTCTTTTCCTCCCTTAAACTCCGCCGAGAGCTCATTCTAACAACTTGGACACCCCCAATTAAATTGTTTGATGGTGAAGTTGGGATCTCATGGTGTGGGATGGAAACCTCTCCCGCATATCAAGTAGCTAGCTTTTAGCTACTATGCCATATATATACTGTGTATCGAAACACCCCCACCCCGTCAGGAACAACATCTTGCTGAACAAAGGTAAAGGCTCTTTTGTTGGCTAATATCTTTGAGTTAGTCTACACGCCATACACCACAAGGCCTTACTACCCGGCAGGGCAATGTACCATGACATCCAAATCTCGCACATGTAATCATCTTCACGGTTAGAAATAAATACGCATGTAGTAAAAGCGATCAATTAGAAGCAAGATATAGCTAATCGTTGTCGCCATTCCTGGGTGAAAATACATACGGAATAAATCCTTGGTCTTATTCAAAAATGAATATCACAAGAAAGGTAGAAAAATCCAGAATGTAACCTTATAGATGTACGACAATTATGGTACTTCATTTCCCGTCATTCCGTCGTTCATTTCCCACATTCCGATCCATTCGAAAGGGAGGGTATCGCCATATTCATCATTCCACTAAAATCTCGCACCGCATTACTGCCTTGCTGCCTCTTCTCATCCTTCAGTATCTCCTAGTTGTTTGTCTTCTCTTTCGTTGTCTCCTTGGCCTCTGCCTTCTTGGCTGATAGAAATTGACTCAACCATTGAAAGGCCTCACTTGACACGATCAATCCCGTGCTAACGACTGCCTTTCCAAAACCAAAAATACCCTGATCTTCCGTCTTCTTGACCTCACTATTGTATTTCCCCAAGACATACTCCTTTCCCTGGTTGCCCTTTGAAATCGGATAGAACACAAAGTATTTTCCATCACTGTAGAGCTCACCAGTGGGTTTCTTGACAGCGGGAAATTTGGACTCAATAGTAGATAAAGTAGAGTCGCCGAGCTCGTCGGCTTTCGCAACGTAGGGAGAGACGTATTGGTAGGGCTTTTGGAGGTATGGGATAAATGGCTTGCCGAATTTCTCGTATGAGGTTGTGGTTAGGTCGATGGATCTTTGGCCATATGGATTGGATTTGAAGGTAGAGATTGAGTCGTGAACGACAGGGTAAGATGTGAGATGCTATATTTTAAGAGTGTCAGTGTCCTGCTTTGAATGAATTTATGATTCCATGGAATGACTCACACTAAGGAAGGCAGATGAAGGAGTCTCGCCGTTCACTTGAGGTGCCATTTTGCTAGAAGTTTTAGAAGTTTGGGACGGATGCGGCGTAGATTATCTGTAACTATTGATGAGTGCAGTGTCAGCTAGGTCCTAGATTCAGAGCCATCATGCTATAGCTCTCTGTAAATAATAATCTTGGTGGTCGTGCCTTGCATAAGACGTTAATGATAAGCAGGAGTGTACATACTATTTGCTTGGTCTTAAACAATTCGTTCATGAGTTGATATGAAGCTTTGTGTGTGAGAAGTGAAAAACGTTGGTGGAAAGATCTAAAGTAAGAGGTTCATAAGAGACGGGGGCAAGCAAGAACCATGGGTAAGGAGTAATGCGCCACAAGTCTGGAATTTTCCAAAATAGGTAGATATATGAGATGAGATATGTGAATTTGCATGTGCTCAATGCATTCCTGATGCAAACGGGGCGGGAACCCACGAATCAGGTTCATTAGGCATAAGGTGCAAACCTTGAAATTTTCGAAGTGAGCGTTTTTAATTGATTGGGTATTCTGCCAGGGGCTAGATAGATTATTGGGGATTGGCATATGATAGTTTTCTTTGTTTCTTTGGATAGGTGTGCGGTGTATTTTAGACGATGCCATCAAGTGGGTTGATAGAAAGCGACGGTGTGGTCCTGCTAAGCACGCACGGGTATGAAAACAGGGAACGTCTAATCAATGCCAAGAAGCATGTGAAAGTGTATGAAAGTACAACAATAGAACATTCCTCAATTTTGATTTTATAAAGGGATACTTTTAATCATGTAATAATATGTTTAGCGATTATTATGGATTTGTGTATTTTCTCATCAATAAAGAAGATTATTCCAAAATACGATAATTGGGGTGGGGGAACTAAATGTTAACCATGCATATGAAAGGGTAGAGGGTAAAGGGTAAAGGATAAAGGATAAAGGGTCCCTCATCCTTATCGCTCGCTTGACTTATCTTTCCAATCAACCAAACCAAAAGTCACGCAGGTCGATACCGACCTGCATGTATATATCACCTCATTTCTTTTTGCTTTCCGAGCATAGTGTTACAATTTAGAGCTGAGCTTTCGTATCCTCGGAAGCAGGGTTCGCCCTATTACATATTACATACGGTGAAAGTCACGCCATTTCACTTGGGCAACGTCACCAGCCACATCCGACATCAGACATCAGACATCAGACATCACATTTCGACATATGAAAGCTTAAGAAGGCAAGGTATCCCGGATCCACTATCAGAAAAAGATAAGTCAAGTCTAGACATGCAACAATGACAACTACCTAACTACATACATGTGCAGTACTGGTGTTCGTATAATTGGTAACTGATGGTTCCACTTTACGATATGTGTCCGGCCCGATGCAAATTCAAATCCTACTAGGCCTTTGGCTTGCGAGTCTGGACTTGTTTGACCTCTCATGAAAATATATCTAATTTTGAATCATCTCATACTTCCAGATGTTTGTAAGGAGGACAACCAGAAATTCAAAAGGGAGTCAGAAACTCAGCTAAGCTGACTCTTCATTGACGGAAAGACTTCTCCTTGATAGCACTCTCTGTTCTTGCCAAGCAACAGATTACATACTGCTGGTAATCTTACTTTCTTCTGCACTTTCTCCTGTATTCAGAATCATATCGCACCGCTCACACTGAGACATAACGCCGGCACATTGCCACGTCTGATATGGCCCCGCAGGTCTCAATTTGGCAATTCGGGGAGCTTTCTTCTCCTATGGTCACCATCGTAGAGCCAGTCTCCCTTAGTATTCAACGAAACTATCATTCTTCGAGTATATGTATTGAAAGTCTGAGACCATACCCAAAACCTGTCGTTGCTCTTAAAATTCCGCAGCAATTGCAAATGACCCTTTACCCCAATGTCATCCCTCGGCTTCATAACAACACCTTCACCCTCACCGCAATCTACATACTCTTCTCCGTCTTGACCTTTTTGCGTGCTCCCTCATTTATCGGCATAGACCTTTTCCTCTGAAAATTATCGTTTGAAGCAAGGGTCGGCTCAGCTTCCATCTCTGAACCAGTGTCAACAACGGTATCGCTCTCCCACTGCTGGGCTGCCACAAGATTGGCCTCTCCTTCATAAGATCGATTGCAGAGAACTGGTGCTGAATCATTCGCAGCACAACCCATAAATGCCGCATATCTAACCAACGTTAACTTGCATTCTGCCTCTTCTCTCGTGTCGTCCGATAGAAGGTGAGGTCGATGTTCTTTTGGGACTGCGATTTGATTAGTATCGAGGTAAAAGGTCGTCTGAAGATGCTACATACATAAACATATCCAGATCCAGTCTTCGACCAGCCAGGCCTTGTAGGACGATTCGACATTACCAAAACAACTGACATATCTTTGGTGCATTTCCTCCAAGACACTCTTGACTTGCTCATCTGTGTAGCCGTATTGTGAGCTTGTTGCTTTGGCAAGTATTTCGTCATAGATGCTTTTATATGGCCTCATTTTTCTATAGTTGTTTTCCATTTTAACAATATGTTCCATGGGTTGAGGAAGTGATTTATCACCTGTGCGGGTGGTATTTTGTTGTTGAAGTCGAGGCTGTGTGGTTGTGATTGGAGAAAAGGTAGAGGCCCGGGGAGAAGACAATAAAGGTGAAATTTCCAAAAATAAAAAGAGTCAATGTAAAGGTTATTCATCATATGAGTATCAAGATGAAGCACCTCGTACATTCAATTGTATCGTATGTAGGCAGGTAATTGATGTTGTTTCATTTTATTTATGTCATTTTATGGTACGTGTGATTCATAGTTTTGAATCTAGACCATGGATGTCTTGTATTCGCTCGGGATGTCAATCTCGTACGTCAAAATAAAGAACATTGTAAGATACTATATCTTGCACTGTTACCCTTCGTCAATCATATACAAAACTCGAAACTGGGAACCCCATTAACCCCTCCATTCCATACTGTTTTCTTTAGCTGCACCACCGGCATCGTAAGCCATATTTCCTTCCTGCTCTAGCCCGCTTCCCTTTGACTTCTCCGCAGTTATCCATGTCTTCTATGTGTTTTGGATTCGTTATGTCTTTTGCATTTTTGGGGGGGATCTGAATCCTCGTTCATCTTGCTGGCTCGTTTTTCTCTTACGCTCACCAGGGCTTGGTGAGATGGGAGCCTTAGCCACTGCCTTGTCGGGAACCCTAAGGAGGGAAGAAAGCAAACCGCCATGAATTCTAGAGTTACGATGCTAATATGGTCAGACTTGCCTGATGATTTGTGTGGAGTAGAACCTGTAGAAGTATTGTCAATAATAGCATTTTTAGTTTCGCCTAATATCGATTCATTCACAGCTTTGGGTCCCGAAACATCTTTGACGGAATCTTTGAAAGTATTGATACCAAATGCTTTTTGTGCTGAATGGCGGCGATTCAGTGATGGTTTTGGACCCCTGAATATGGCTGGCAGAATCTATGGAAGCATTAGTGCCGGTTCTCTTTTTTTTCCCCCGGATCTTTGGCTTGGGTTCCGATTGAAGCCGGCCAGCTACTTGACAATTGATATTTGATGGTATCAAGTTGCGTTCAGGGTCAGCTCGAACATTCTTTGATGCTTCCCCTCGGCTTGGAATCTCCATTTTCCACGTTTAGAGCTGAAATGATCTGCATCTCCCTTCCAGCCTGCTTTTTTGTCTGGGAATGAGGCGACTCCTATAAACCCGATTATTTGCCATTGTCCACTAAATAGTATGTTTGATGATAATTTTTGAGCACCTACACAAGACCTTGCAAGTTCATTGATCTGCATCCAGCCTTTCTCTTGAAGATGAATATTGATATACTTAACCCAGTGATTTGTCTTGCAGCTGCTGCATAGATATCTAAGACTTGCCCTTCTGTATCACCATATTGTTCGCTAATCACTCATTTTGCGCTTCAATGCCTCGGTAATGTTCCATCTCGAATATACTGAAAGAGTGATCAAAGAAAACATGGAATCCTCGAGCCCTAGATGTGGTCGAAGAAACCGATCAGATTTTCGCTTCATACTGATATAATTGTTATCGTTCGAGGACGTTATCAATAAGAGGACAGATTTCTCAAATTGTAGATGTACAAGTAAACGTCCTAGGATCCGAAAGACTTTCAAGTTCCACTTACTTAAAAAGAGCCTGAAGAGCGCGCTAACCAATACCGAACACAAAATGAATATCAACCACCAATACACTATTACAGTCCGTAAAACTAGTCTCGGAGCTTCGTCGTTTCCCAAAGTTTCTATGCAATGGTGACTTTGTAGTATATTGGATGAAGTCTTTTCCAAACCTAAGTAATTATCACACCAGCACTCTTTGAGTGAATGCGTTGAGTGATAATTAATGCCTCGTACCAATATATGACTTGGGCTTAGCTGAACGATTAGAAAGTTATTTGGATGCTATCTCTAGGAGTGGAGAATCTTATAGGACTAAAGATGTGGACAATGGAAAGACAGTAACAGGACTTTAACGCAGGAATATTTCAAATGGAAAAGGTTGAAGTAGAGTCATACATATATCTTGGCGGTACTTCCGCTTTCCGACTTGAAAAAATGGTATTATACATCTACCTTTGCGCACTTTCTAGGGTATTATGCAACGGATTCGCCACTAACTCCTCCCTTATCTAGAACTCCCGTTAACAACCCCTTTAACCTCCTCATTACTAGTGCCAGCTTTCCCCATCAACTTCTCTGGAACAACACGGCTCGTACTCGGCATCATCTCGAACGTAACCTTCTTCCCCCTTTTCCCACCCTTCTTCCCATTTCCATCAAATCCCAAAATCAATCGAACTTTCAAAGCCGCGCTCCGAGCACCGTAGACAATGCCTACAATTAATGTGATGAAATCCAAAATATGCACAAACCACCATATATGCTGAGTACCCAATCCACAATTCACGAACTCGAACTGCCACTCCCAACTCTCTCTATCAAACCATAAACTCAATAACCCTGCATTCCCAGCAAAATCTCCCATCATACTCCGTACTGTTATTTCGCGCAGTCCTGGAATACCCGATTGGTCTGCGACGCGCTTGGCCTCTGTGTATCTATTGCATTTCCATTCTCGTTCCTCTTCAGGCGAACTTTGATTGATGTGGTGATAGATATCACAACCTTCGTGGTCATGACCAGTCACAACAACACCACGTCTTCCCATGCCTTGCCCGGCTACTTCTGCGCTACCGCTCATGCCAAAAATACCTTCCAGTATACCTCTAGAGGCATCGCGGGAGAGGTGATTTTGTTCCTTAACTCCATTCTCGAATTCCCCTTCGAAAAAATCGAAGAATGGACCGTCCACACAAATTCCTTCGTCTTTGTACAGTGGAATATGGGTGAGGACCATTGTGAAAAGTGCAGATCGTTCGACTGCATGGGAGGTGCTTATTAGGTCGTTAAGGAATCGATAGGACTCGTCTTGAAGGTCTTTGTCAGATACAGGCGTATCGAGGTTCATATCGTTCAGGATCACAATCCTGATTTCAGGTATATCTCTCACATCCACATTTCCCACAGTCGTGGAAATAGAACCAGTATCGTTGTAAGGCAGCTGAAATCGTAATTCGTAGTTCGCTTTCCCAAAGACGCGCTCAAATCGAGCAACTCGATCCCGCGAAATATCTCCAGCATACCCAACATCATGATTGCCTGCCACGTTTATAATCCTCCTCTTCCAAGCCGCAGCATCATCTCCAAGTATTATTGTATCCTGAAATTCGAAAGCTGGCTGCGACATGACCTCGTCCGGAATTCGTTCTCCGTGTTTGAATACCCTATTCCAATACCTTCGCCCACGTTCCTCAAATTCATCATCATCTATCCATTGACTCCCGACAAGATCGCCGAGCACGGCAACATGTGTAGGATCCAACCACCAATGTGTTGCGTGGTAAATATGTCCCAGATAATAATCATTACCAATGTGATCGAATCGTTTGCGATAAACTTCGAAAGCCTTAGGGAGATCGTCGAGCCAGAAATCTATGATATCATGGAGGCTGTGCCGCACGCGCTGCAGAAGGGTATGTTTCGTGCCGCTACTCATTCCAGAATCTTTAAAGAATTTCTTCAAATTGGGCAAATTGACCGAGTCGATGTCTCGTATAGAGGATTCACCCTCGAGTTGGGGATCGCCCAAAGCTAGGAGCCTAAATGGTGCTACTTTCTTTGCATCGTATAAATTTGGGAGCGCATGTTTGCGAAGTGTATTGACGTATGCTTCCGAAGCATCATATTCAGGTGAAGGAAAAGCGCAACCGTGAAATGCCGGGTATAAATACAAGTAAGAAGTAAAGATTAAAGACAGAGGCACAAGAAGGAAGAATGCATAACGAAGGACAGATATTAGAAACATGTAGAAGGCAGCATTTGACCACAAGAAAAAATAATTGGCAGTAGAGAGCGAGAGATGAGGGGAGTTTACAAAGTGGTGGTATAGAAAAAGAAAAGAGTTGCTTGCATAGATGTATATTTATATATTTCTCAAATATCATAGATTTATTATTTCAGATCTCCTTCTCTTCCCATCTTCATCTGCTAGATTCACGAATGGGTCCAAGCTCTGAGCGAGTGACGTCACGTGACAATCGACTTGGAATTGATTGCGCACTTTTAATTCTGTATACTGCCCAGCACAGAATGGGAGGGGAAGGGGCTGTTGGGGAGAATGGGAATGATCAACGCTAAGCCTCCATGGCATCTCGTAACGAACGTAAAAGTAGCAATCCACCTGAAGTCATTCTCCCGCTTTTCCCACTTGTACGGCCAATGAGCAAACTTCAATTTTCAATCTTGCTTAAGCCTTCATCTTTTTAACAAGTTTCGTTTCGGTTACTCCTTACATAATTCCTTTGCTGCATCGACTAGCTACCTCTGTAAATCTAGTAACTGAATACGAGTGAACAAAGTGTATTGGAGGAGAGGCTTTATCAAGCATTCAATAAGCATTCACTAAGAGTTCACCAAGCATCATCTGACAGGCATCGGAATTCATTTTGTGACAGATTTTCACTATCACCTTCCCCGCCTTCCTTTAAAAATACTTCAGCACAGCACAGCACAGCACATCTCATCTCATCTCATCTCAGCCTCACTACCTGGCAAGTAAGCAATTCCATTAGCTAGTCATATATATGGTGAATGAATTTCATCGTTCTTTCCCAACAATCTACCAATCTTTCCTTTGTCAATTGCAGATTACACTATTATTACAACGAACTATCGGTTTGAAGCCCTTGTGATAACTACCAAGATTCTACGTCAAAAATCCAACGCACCTCTCCATTTATGGAGCAGAGCATCATTATACTATGGCTCTTTTAAACAAATTACTCCACAAGGAAATTCAAGGAAAATCTCTCGAGAAAGACATTCCTTCGGTTCAAATCGAACAATCTTTCTCACAGTCACCATTTGGCCCTCTAGCCAAAGTAGGTGAAGCACCGCCAAGTTACACGGCTACAAATGCGACGGATGGCGCCGCTGAAGAAGATCTGAGTGCGGCCTTTGCCAACCTCAAAATTTCACAATCAAGTATTCCAGCTTTTCCAGATCCGGATATATGCCTTGTGCATCTCAAACTATTGAAAACTTTTCATGACCTCAAAGAAGATGTCGGGTACACTGATGGGATATTTGGTCTATGGAATGCACGTTGCGAACTTCCAATCGTTGAGGATCGCAATAAAGCGTTGGTTGTGATGCGAGAGAAAAGATGGGCTTTGTATATTGCGAGAGCGGTAGAAAGATTTGAAGATTGGTGGTTGAAAGTGTTATGTGAGCAAGAAGACGCGACTAGATTGCGAGAGAATGATATGAAGATCAACTCGAATTTTATGGATTTCCCGAAGCATGGTGTAGCTAAGACTTGGAGCACTTCATTTTTACCCCCTAAAGGTAGGCTGTTAGATTTTACTGTTCATGCGGCGAAAGAGTTCTAACATCAAAACAAGATGTTCTTATGGTATGGCACTCGTTGATGCTCAATCCTCGAAACTACCTGGAGGATTGTATTCGTTTTGGGTTGAAAGATCTTTGGGCAACCGGTATGCCATGGCATGCCGTCAATACAGCCATTGATACGAGCTTCACTTATCAAGTACCAGAAGCAGCCAAAGAGAGATTCACAAATGCCACGGGACATAATTGGAGTAATGCCAAGGATCATTTAGCAAAAACACTGAATTGCCCGCGATGTACTCAAGCATTGAAGATTCCATGGACTACATGCGCTACGAATGAGAAGCCGTCATTGAAAGAGTATGGTATATATTTTGATTTCTGTGATATTGTTGCTAACATTAACAGAATCATGGAAATGAACGGTGCCGGCTATGGCGATCAGGGTTTATCTTACATCTGTCATAGATGTGGTGGTGAAATCAATCATGATCTTTTACGAGTCGCCAAATTCAGGAGAGAAGTTGAAAATCTAATTATGAGAGGGTATCCTCTCGGAGGCACAATTCTATCACCGACTACTGGCGTCCCAGAAGCTGTGGAGACGAGAAACTCTCAAGGGAACGAAAACACTTTCCCTAATCGTATGATCACTGTCGAGCTAAAGGCAAAAATGCTGGACCTCATTGATAAAAACCCCAACTCGAAACCTGCTATGACGGATGTCAGAGATCTTATCGAGGCAACCATCAAAGATAGATCAGCCATTAGGAGAATCAACAGCAAGACGGGCATTGTGCTAAGGGCAGAGCGCATCGCAGTTCGAAAAATGATGTCGAGATACTGGGAAAATTCTTCAATCTTCGCGCTTGAACTCGGAGGAGCCATCATTCGCCAGAGTATCTTTGTCGATAAAATGGCCAATCTTGACTGGCTTCATTCTCCGGCTGCTCGGAAAACAATGACTCGATTACTCACCAAGTATAGTAGATTCATTGATATCATGCGTCTTCATCCAAAGGACGTCTGTGTTCCGACTTTGGATGTGGACTTGGCATGGCACACTCATCAACTATCACCAAAACAATACTACGATTATACATTCTCTCGATGCTTGAAGTTCATAGATCACGATGATAAGATGGAGGAAAACGCTCTTTCTACTGCCTTTGAATGGACAAGTAAGACTTACGAGAAACTTTATAGACAAGTGTATTCCGAATGCACTTGTTGGTACTGCGAAGGTGAAGTTCTCCGCCCTCCTGCCCACTGCTTACTGACATTCTCGAGCCATTCGCTCCAAGCACATTGATTCATCTAGCCGCGTCTTTGGAACCTCCAAACACGAGAAAGTCCTAGACTCCTTCTACACATCTGGAGCAGCAAAACAATGTGACCCCAACAACAGTGCCCACATCAGTGCACACTCTGCCGTTCGCATCGAAGAATCTGAGATCCGTGCTTCGTTTCTTGATAGACTCAGCCGGAAGAACAAATCAGAGATGAACCGCGCCTATGACAAGGCTCGCCACAGAGCTCAACAGAAAGGAAGGACCATTCCTCCTAGAGACGATTACTATTACATGGCTTGGGGCTATCCATATATAATGTATGGACCGTACATGAGTCCCATGTATGTTGGCGCTCCTGTCTACTATGCGGGCGACCCATGCGTGATGCCTGTTGGAGTTGGTATGGCCGGAGCTTGTGCGGCTGGGTCCTGTGGAAGTGGAGTTGCGGCTGGCGGCTGTGGGGGTGCTGGAGGATGTGGCGGAGGGTGTGCGGGTGGTGCTGTGGGTGGTGCAGCAGGAGGCTGTGGAGGTGGAGGGGGTTGTGGCGGAGGAGGAGGTGGTGGTGGTGGTGGTGGTTGTGGGGGTGGCGGATGTTGAACAATTAATTTTCCAGCGAGAAATTCAGATAACGGGAAATGCGATGAGATATGCTTAAGATACCATGATAAATCTGGCTTTGGGATACAGATTACTGTTATATTGTTATTTTTTTAAGCTCGCTTTCTTAAATTCTCTCTGTCTCACTTCTCGTTCTTTTCTTCATCTTAGAATAGTATACTACTAGATTATTAAAGCAACGAACTATAATAAAACTTATAGTAAATATCTCGAATAGCAACTTTTTATCTTTCGATACCTTGTACTAGTATCACTTTTAATCTCATTTACAATTAACATTTTCAATTAGTACAAATCTAGAGAATAATATATATATTCCGGGGTGTACGTCAATTAGTTCATATTCATATATAAATATGATTATAAATCACTTCAACTTTTGACAATTAATATTTAAATATATTAATCTATTTCAACTTTTTAGTTCTATTCGAATATCAATTTAGTTTTTTCAAAATAATTAAATTGATTATTTGATTAATAAAAAAGTTATTTTTGAGATATCTTTTTAATAAAATTATATTAATTCGAATTTCTAATATTTTGAAATACAATTTTATCGACTTTATTATTTAAACTTTAAATTTCAATTTGAAAAAAAGATTCAATTCAGAAGTATTTTCATTGAAAATTTATAATATAATCTTTAAAAAAGTTAAATTTTTGAAAGATTTTATTAAGGTATATATCACGAGGTCCCTGTATAGGATATACGGAGACCGTCGGGTTCCCGATCCATATAGATCGGCCCTCGGATAAGTGTAGGCTAGCCCTCGTCGGGGCTAACGCTATATACAAATATATTTAAAAGATTATTCTTATTATAGAATCATAACTCCTTGAGCTACGTTTTATTAATAAAATTTATATCTGTTATCCTATCTGTCGTCTTTATAATACTTTATATCTCTATCGATATCTTTATAATTCGTATAATAAAGGTTCTTTATCATAATACGAATACCTCTGTATTCGATATTGTTACGGGTTCATCTCCCTTCACTTGCACGTAATCATGTGTGCCTTAGGCACACATGTATACACTCATTTCTATATAGTCAGATCACCTCCTTGATCTTCTTCTTCTCCTTGTAGTATAACTATAGATCAATCTTATATATACCTTTTCCTTTATTGTGATAGTTTGTATTACTCTTTCAAAAGCTTCGTCATTTTACGAAGTGATTTGGTCTTGCCAAATCATCTGTAAGCTTCTGTGTTTGTTTTTGATTGCTTTTGCGCCGTCGTAATTCGTCTGTTTTTGTATGGTTGCGTTTCTTATCTGCTTTTGTACAGCTTTTTTATTCACTTTTGTGCAACTTTTGATCTCTGATTACTTTTGTACAATTATATTTATTTGTAGACTTTTGTATTTGTTTTCGATTGCTTTTATGTGATTACATTTTGTGTTTACAATTCTTTTTATAATAGTTTTTGGTTCTATATTTGCTGATAATACGACTTCTATTTCTATCGAGGGAATTCGTGCTGGAATCCAACGAATCTTCAATCAATAGCTTATTATTACACAAATCCTAACAGAATTGGATATTCCGGTAATACCAAACCTCATTGTCAATTCTGACGAACAAATTGCTTATTTGAATTATGTTTTCTTTATTATCGAAGATCGTTTTACTATTCAAGCTATTTATATTGCTATTCAAACAAATAAGATCGAGGAATGCAAAACAGAAAACGTTAGGCTTTTTTGCACTTTGGCTAACAAACAAGTTCAATTGGATATTGGTGGTATTGTTACTGATCAGAAATCAATTATTTTTTATCAAACTTAAAAGAATCTATTTGTTTTTAAAAGCAAAAGATCTAATATTCTTGTTTGCCAAGAAGATTATCAGTCCTGGAAATTGGGTTTGCAATTCTATTGAATAATCGATTTACAATTCTTTGTTTTCGAATATAAGAAGATTAATTATATTATTAGTCTTTTCGATAGTTAAATACAACAAAAGTGTATTACGGATATCATCAGATTTATTGACGATCTTATTTGTTTTGATTCTGCTGTTTCGTTTTTGATCAAATTGAACAAATTATATTATATGATATCTTTTAGGTCGAATTGAAATTCCAATAGTTCATCAATATTTTTCGGAAATGCTATTGATATCAAACCCTAATTTAACCATTTTCCTAACAAACGAAGATCTTGAAACTATCTCATCCAAATCTAATTTTGTCGATTTTTGTAGAAAAGAAATCAAAGGATTATTAAAAAAAAGAACTTTCGAAAATATTCCTATCTTTTCAATCCTTATCAGAATTTGTATCTTCAGAAGCCGATTCATCGACGAGATTAAACACATCAGAACCAATAAGACAATAGAGAAATTATAATTAATAATTCAAATATACAACAATATTAGAAAAGAAATTGTTTTAATTCAATCTCTAACTTTACAAAAGATTAATCAATAGAAACTATTGATTCTAACTTCAATCTTTAAATCAAAGAACATTTATATTTATTTTCACAATATCTCACAAATCTATATTCAAACTACAATAAAACTAAATCGATCATTTTACATTTATTCTTTTTAGAAAATATATCTTTTATAGAATATCGTTCTTCAAATAAAGAAATCTCTATATAGCATTACAGAATCAGATAATCATTAATTCAAAATATATTATAATTATTATACAAATCGTCTCAATCTTATAATTTCAATCTACAATCATTGTTTTCTTTATTAAAACAACAATATACTTGTATTTGTTGATATTCAAACCGACGATATATTTATTATCGCTGACAAAGTATTTACTGAATTAGAATAGAAACAATTCAAAGCTATCGATTTTCAAATAAAGGATTATAAGATATTAATAGAAACAAACTTTTTCAAATTCAATGGAGCTATTGTATCATTGATCGATAATATTATCAATCTAACTCAAAAACAATATTGTAAGAATCTTCAACAAATCGTTTTTAGTTTTGCAGATATTAAAAATACCAAAAGCAAATTATAAAAGAATACTTTAACTCAAGAATAATATATTATTCAATAGATTAAAGGAGTATATATTACTAATCTTACCTAATTAAAGACTACATATTCATTATCCTACACTATTCAAATCATTGATTCTATTCCAAAAGATATTGAATTCTTGAATAAAACTCTTTCTTAACAATTCTATAATACTATCAAAGGATTGAAATTCGTTCCCTTCGATTTAAAGATTTTTACCCTTTTTGTATTCGTAGATACAGGATTTGCGAATAACCCTAATTACTCTTCTCAAATCGGATATATTATAGTTCTAACAAACAAATCCAAAAACACGAATATCCTTTATTGGACTTTTGTTAAATACAAAAAAGTTATTAGAAATATACTAGCTTCAAAACTTTATACAATGATTTTTGAATTTGATATAGCAAGCGTTATAAAGTCTTTCTTTGATCAAATAATTATTTGCGATTATTCTATTTCATTTGTAGTATATACTAATTCGAAATCATTTTACAAATGCTTTGTTAGATTCGGTATTATATATGAAAAGCGATTGATAATTGATTTGATATATATTCACTAATTGTATAAAAGGCAGGAGATTCAGGAGATCCATTGGATCGATGGAAATACTAACCTTGTTGATACAATGACGAAGGCTAAACCCTATCAAGCTTTGAAGGAATTGATTAATACAAATAAGATTAAATTGGAAATGGAGATATAGATGAAAAGAACAGATATTAAGATTTTAGGTTTCCAAATATTGAGGTTTAGGTTTTCGGATATTATGATTTTGGGTTTTTCTATTTCGTTTTTGTATCTACATTTATTATAGTTAGTTATTCTTTTAAAAAGATAATCAATATTAGTATTCATATACTTTTAAAATATATAATCCTTACTTAAACAAAAGCTTCTATATTGAAATCATTTGTATTCGATGGTTTTTTCGAACCTCGATATACAATATAATCTTTAATTTAGAGGTCAATTGTATAGCAATCCAAGCGCTCTTACAGAAATCTCTTTTATGAATAATCTCAATACGATCATAAACATTTTGATCATTTCTATCGGATACAATGATTACGAAGTCGTACCGACAGAAACTAAACCATACAGATATACAAGACTTCTCCAAATATATATATAAAGCTTAGAAGGTAATCAAAAATATCCTCTCCAAAGTATAACAGAAAAAGATAAAAGATATCAATCATTATCAAAGATCGATCGATTTCCAGATAGAAGATAAAGTATACATTATCATTAGAAATTTCATTACAAAACAATCTAATCGCAAACTCGATCTACAAATAGCAAAACTATCCCATATTCTCGAAAAAGTAGATCATTCGTATCGATTAGATTTTCCTGAAAGTATAAATATATATAAAATCTTCTCCTCCAATAAATTACAAAAGACTACAGGAAACCCTATTCCCGAACAACACAACAAACCTCCTCCTCTTATTATAGTTATTGCAAATACAGAATTCGAAATATAATAAATCCTAGCTTCGAAGCTCCTCTATAAACAAATTCGATATAAGGTAAAATAAATAGAATACAATAACGATTCTATATAATATTATTATTTCAATGTTATATATATTCTATACAAAATATAAGAATTTCATACTCAAAACCTTAAAACTATAAGGCCCCTTAATCACCTCCCTGAATAGATAAAAACTTAAAAGAATAATAATAACGATTATAACGAATTTGTAGATAACAAATCTATAAATAAAGCAACTAAACAGAATTATTTATCCGCTCTTTTTCTTTTCGAAAAGGAGGTTACAACTAATTTATAATTTATTCGAAAAATCATTTGTTGTTTTTGCTTTTTCTATCGTTTATTTGTTTGCTTTAATTTTTTACTTTGCTCTTTTTCTCCCTTACCTTTATTTTATTCAATATACTATAATTGTATATCCAAAACAGATTCAATTTATTAAAAAATATTTATTTCATTATGAATTTCCTAAATAGTTTATTTAATTCACCCCGAAAAGCTACTACGACTTCGCCCTCAGACAACCCCACCAACGATCGTTCCTCTCCTTCCACCTCTCCCCCTTTAAAGTCTAACACACCAATAGCCTCAAAGCAAAAGGAAAACGCTATCCGTTGTTCTCCTTACAGAAAGAACTTTCAGATATCCAATACGAAAAGTTAAAAGGAAAACTTAAAAGCAAATCAATTTTCTTTGAAAAGGAAATAATATAACAATCCTGTATTAATACTTTAAACTATTCTTTATTTTGTTCTTTGATCCCTTCTGAAGGGACTATTTATTTCACCCTGTATTCGCTTAGGTTTTGATCCCCTTCGAAGGGATCATAAAAGGCCCAACTTCATTATCTTTTGTACAACAGTTTGTTATTCTCTAATATAGATTAATTAATTCATTTTATTATGTCTTGAATTAAGACCATCGTCACAAATGATAAAGAAGAATTCGTTTTTAGCCTATTCAAATACAAAGCGAATAAATATCACATTCAAAAACGATTTGATCACAAGATTATCTATAACCTTCAATATATTGTATTTCACCATTTTGTAATAAGCTTCGATCCAATCTTGATATTATTTGATAGCAT
Organism: Sclerotinia nivalis; assembly: GCA_029531795.1. NCBI lineage: Eukaryota > Fungi > Ascomycota > Leotiomycetes > Helotiales > Sclerotiniaceae > Sclerotinia > Sclerotinia nivalis. The sequence goes on along the minus strand of JAPEIS010000005.1, from coordinate 1,050,574 downwards.
TAATACGGATCATCTTCGTATCCTTTATTATCTTATTGTACTTAATTCGGACTAGCTCTTAAATCTCATCAAAGATCAAAGCGAATTCTCTTTAAAGTATCACAGAGGCAACAGACAGGACAACAGGAATCACTTTTATTAATAAGACGTAGCTCGAAGAGCTACGTTTCTACAGAAGGAACGTTTCCTTTAAATACATTTGTGTGTGCTAGGGCTCCGAGCCCTAGCGCTCTTACAGGGTACGATCACCGAGCGTGCCCCGCTCGGTGCTGGATCGGACAGGTGGAGCCTACTAAAGGGGCCGGTCCAGTGGCCCGGCCCTGACCCCGTGACATAAAGTACAACTATTAAGAATCTAATGAAATAAACTTCATCGTTGATTATAACTTACAAAACTCAAATTAAAATCACTTTAGATACAATAATGTTTACCTATTCCGTAATCTTTTCATAGCTTTTCTGATTACAAATCCAATTTTCAAATTGTACCTTGTAAAACATTAGATTTGAATTTCAAACAATCTATTTCCACTTTTGCTTTTTCACAAATACCCTTTATACATCCGATCATTAATCTGCACTTACCACTATCAAATTAAATGAATCATCTAAAATGAAAAAAAAATTTAATCAAATTTTATCAAAAGTTCGATAATACCCTTCGGATTCACAAAATCCCACACCTTTAGGATTTTGCTTCGATATTCTAAATCCTCGAACCAATCTATCCATTTCATTCGATTATCGAAATAGATTCTTTTCCGATCTTCACAATCTTGAAGAAGGACTTATAGAATCTCCTAATTCAACATCGTAACAATACTTGCAGATTGCATTTGAATAATTATAGAATAACTTATATATAAAAATAATAATTTATTGCAAGCTCTAAATTCAAACATTTTAAATTCGCATAAGCTATTCAAAAGACTCTTTATTTCAAAAACTCTATAACTCAAAAGGTTTCCGAACTTATAACTATAATGAATCACAAAGTTTATTACAAAAAAGAGAAGAATTGATTTGATTGATCTTCTATTATACAACCCAAAAAATTGTTTATATATCCCTTATAAAACGCTAACACCCCCGATCGAAATATTATCGGGGACCGAAGATCCTCCGGTTTATGCTATAGCTAGTCTAATCTTGGAACAGGCCTCCGGCCTGTTCCGGTACCTTTATTTCTTTACAAAATATAATAAAGAAAAAGAACAAATATATTAATTCAAAAATATAAAATCTCGAAAATAAATATATAATAAATATAAATCCCTTTTCTATTCTAAATAAAAAGATCAGATCACTAATTGTATTAAAACAATTTGCTTTTTCAATGAAAATATATATACGATCGTTTAATTATTATATTACAAAATCTAATTTTTCGATAACTATATATATAAAAATATTTGATTGAAATTTGAAAACAAACTTTTTCTAAAAAGGGGATAATATTATAATTCGAAAATTATATAAGCTGATCATATCGATCAGACCCTAAGCGATTAATATTCGGAGATCGATTATATACTTATAATTAATATATATAACCCTTTCAGGATTATCGATCTTTCACTTTCTAGTTATAGATTCTAAGGATAATTGAACCCTGGTTTTCCAGCTCTTTACGGCAATTATATCATAAATTATCGAAAGTTAAAAAGTTGTTATTCGGGGTATTTACCGTTGATTTTATTTGATATCCGCAAATTCAGGAAGATTGTTAATGAACTCGATTCCCTATCAGAAGTGGATGCTAATTTGGGTCGTCGTGTCACGGGGTCCCCGTATATGGTATACGGAGACCGCTCGGGTTCCGACCCGTAAGAGTCGGACCTCGGATAAGTGTAGGCTAGCCCCGGTCGGGGCTAGCGCTATACATAAATGTATTTAAGGAACCGTTCTTTCTATAGAAATGTAACTGTTACGATCACGCAACAGTTTCGTCAAAACAAGAAACCTAAACGGAGGCGTTCTCATTTCGAATCATCAGCGTAGGAACGTCATCGATCAGTTTGGAATGTTTAGTAAACAAGCTTCTTTGTATTGCTTATGAAAGGACAGGAATGGTGGCGAACTATAGGCGTTCTGATATCTCTTTATTGATTGAACTAAAAAGTAATAGTTTATTCATGATTAGAAAGGGTAATGAAAAGTTTGGCTACGGTTTTACGACTAATTGATTCTTTGCCTATGTGATCTTAACTCTTCGAGCTACGTTTTATCAATAAAAGTGATTTCTGTTATCCTGTCTGCTGCCTCCGTGATACTACGTAGCTCCTTCCTATTTGTGCCGATACTTCTACGATGTCGTCCCGTCTGCACCCACCTAGCCAGCCCGGCTCCCCCGAAGAATTCGCTATTGTTGTAGCTAGTAATACCGCGATCTGATATCGTTACCTCACCTTCCTTTACGAATTCAGTATAAGAATGAAAACAAAAATGATCGATCTGCAATCCGCAATTCAAAAGCTTACTCTCGATCTGTAAGTCGAGAAAACTGTATTTATACGATGGAAAGAGAAGAACGATAGATTGATTATTTATTTGATTCAACTCTATCCCGTTCTTGTTGCTCCGCCTATTTCAATTTCTACCGATTTGATCGATTCCTTGTCTCTGATTTCTGTTACAATCCCAATTGCTGCTTCTGTTCTATCGAAACCTCAATTGAATGAGAAGGTATCTAATCCTGTATTGTTTGATGGAACGAAAATCGATCTTGATCGATTTGTCGATCAAATACAGAATAAAATGTATACCAATTTCGATTACTTCATTTCCCCGCATTCCCGTTTGACTTACATAACTGAAAGATTAACTAGATCTGTTGCTGTACAAATTCGATTGTATAATATCAAAGGATAATTTGTTAAACTTACTGATTATAAGGATCTATTGTAAATACTGGAAAGAGTTTATAGAAACTAGAACAAATAAGTTGAGGCCCGGAAACTCCTGATCAATTTAAAACAGAAAAACCAACCGTTCTATATCTTCTATACTGAGTTCCAAAGACTAACATTGGAAGCCAGAATGGCCGACGACAACAGTACCCTAGTTATTCTATTAGAACAAGCTCTATCGAGTGAACTGAAAAACCAAATTGTTATTGTTGAGTCCCCTACAGATAATATCGACACATTCGCTGTTTTCGTATAGATATTGGAGAATTACCGTCTATATCTGATAAAACCGACCGACTTCGATCATAGCTCAATCATCCCGCCACCCCACACTACTACTCAAAACCTGAATCCTGTTAACCGTACCCCCACTCCGTCCCCGAATCCTACTATCCGATCTGCTACTTCTGCTACGACTATACCTACTGAAGATCCAATGGATCTCAATTCCCAAAGATGTATTAATAGATATAAACGAAGGGAATACTTCTGTTGTGGATCTGTTGATCACCATATAAAAAACTACCCGTTCCCAGATAATCGTTCTGTGCAAGCTAAAGCTAACCTTACCAATCTTGCCCCACTATCCCCTGTTCCGTCTTCCACCCAGATTCAACTGTATACTATATCACCGTACAGTCTGTCCCCTCCCAGCTCCCCGAGTTCGGGAAACGGAGCCCGTCTGATATAAATCGTTGTCAGACGAAAGCCCTATACACACTACATCTATCCATCGCCACAACTCAAGGTTTATCTTTTGCTAAAGAAACAAACAATCGAACAAATCTAATGATATTGTCTATTACTATCCTATCAATGTTTAATCGATCCTATCCCATTTACACTATAATGGATAACGGATACGAAGGATATACTTTCGCAAACCGAAATTGAATAGAAACTATTAAGCTCCCAACATACAAATTATCTATCCTGTTCGAAGTCATTGAATTCGACGGAAAAATACTACCCGAAAACCGAATGGATCGTTACATTCTAATCGATCTGCAAATCAATGATTACTATAAGAAAAAATCGAAAATCTACATTACTGAACTAATTCATTATCCGATTATTCTAGGATTAGCCTAACTAAAGAAATACAATCCCTATATCGGATTCATATCCAATACCTTTCGCTTCGATAACGAATTCTACCGAAAGTTCTATAATACATCTACACAACCATCGAATATCCGAGCCCTATCCGATATCCTTGTCAAAGCCTGTCCTGTTTATCTACCGCTTCGTTCTGAAGCGCTAAAAAAAAGAGATATAGCAAGTATTTCAATCCGAACTTGCTCGATGTACACCTGTCGAGGTTATAAGATGTTCCAAACTAATATCGATTTGATAAACCGAATCCTGAAGGAAAAAGAAAACCCTGTTCTCGAAGATCTGCTTTCTGAATTCCGTTCGTGGATCGATGTATTTTCTTTATATAACATTGACAAACTACCTCTGCATCGTTTATATAATCATAATATCCGATTGCAAAATGGAGCTAAGCTACTATTTGGAGCCCTGTATTCAATGTTTCGGGACGAATTGAAAGCTTTGCAAAAATAGTTAAGGGAAAACCTAGCAAAAGAATTCATCCGATTGAGTTCTTTTGCTTCCGCTTTGCTTGTCTTATTTGTTAAGAAACCCAATAGTGGTCTTCGATTCTGTATAGACTATTATATATTGAATAATCTATCTGTGAAAAACCGATACCCGTTACTTTTAACCAAAGAATCCTTGAATAACTTGAAAGGGATAAAGTATTTTACAAAAATAAATATCATCTCAGTTTTCAATAATATCCGAATCAAGGAAGGACAAGAATACCTAATTGCATTCTGTACCCGATTCGACCTATTCGAAACCTTGATCATACTGTTCGGGTTAATTGGAGTTTTAGCAATATTCCAACGATTTATCAACGATACTCTAAAAGAATACCTAGATATATTCTGCATTGTTTATCTGGATGATATTCTGATTTATAGCAAGATCCGTTCTGAACATATAAAGTATATACAAAAGGTATTAGACGTCTTACAGAAAACCGGATTGTATACCAATCTATCGAAATACGAATTCCTGAAACCTGAAACGAAATTTCTGGGCCTAATTGTAGGCCGAAAGAGAATCCGAATGGACCCAACCAAAATTAAGATAATAATTGATTGGAAAACATCGAAGAACCTAACGGATATACAAATGTTTATAAGGTTTAGCAATTTCTATCGACACTTTATTCGCAACTTCTTCTCGATTATTTGTTCGATGGTAAATCTGATTAAAAAGGATGTAGTCTTCCAATGGAATCCTGATTATGAGAAATCGTTTTCGAGTTTGAAAACTGTATTTACAACAACACTTGTATTAATCTCTTTCGATTAAAAGAAAGATGTAATTCTAAAGACGAATACATCGGATTATATATTTGTTGGAATCCTTTTTCAATACAATGACAATGGGATTCTGAAATTTATTGTATATTTCTCAAAGAAGTATTCAATTGTAAAATATAACTACGAGATTTATAATAAAGAATTACTAGTAATTATCCACTGTTTCGAAAAATAGCAACCCGAATTAGAAAATACCTCTTTCCTAATCAAAATCATTACAGACTATAAGAATCTGGAATACTTTACAACAACAAAACTATTGAACCATCGTCAAGTCTGCTGATCTGAATTTCTGTCCCGTTTCAATTTCAAGATTACGTACCATTTTGGAAAGTAAAAAGCGAAACCCGATACTCTAATCAAAAGATCAAAGGATTTGTCTAAAAAGGGGAATGAACATTTCCTTTATCAAAATCAGATTGTTCTGAAAACCGAAAATCTAGATACAGATCTGTTTCCTATTGTTAAAACAAAAAAGAAAATCCATTTCGCAATTACAATCTATAACCAAACCCATACCAATACCCCGTCATCTGTTTGTAATCCCGAACCATCTATCTGCGAACCTGGATTACCTACTTGTGAATCTGAATCACCTACGATACCCGATAACCCAATCCCTATCCAATTACCTGAATCTATATAATTGGAATTCCCTGAAGAATTGAAACCCCTACTCGTTGAAGTTTACCTGTCCGACCTGCTTTCGCTATCGATTTTAAAAGCTTTAAAAAAGAATACTGCTAGACACCTGTATATCACATTATCTGAATATACTATGAATAATAACCTATTATATTATCATAAAAAGCTTTATATTCCTAACTACGATCCTCTGAAAGCAAAACTCCTTCGAATAATCCACGATTCCCCTATTGCCGGACACCCACACCATACCCGTACCTTCGAACTGCTTTCCCGAAACTACTATTGGCCTAGATATTACAACTACATCTCCCGTTGGATACACAATTGTTATAATTGCCACCGAACCGCCCCAAACCGTAAAGAACAAGAAAAAGTCTTACACCCTCTCCCGATCCCACAACAAACCTAAAAAGATATCTCAATCGATTTCATCACCCATCTTCCGAAAAGCTCTAAATACAATACAATATTTGTTGTAATCAATCGATTGACCAAAATGAAACATTTCCTGCCCTGCCAAGAAACCTGTAACTCCGAAAAAGTCTCCCGTTTGTTCCTGAAACATATATAGAAACTCCACAACCTACCGCAAACTATTATATCCGATCATGAAACTCAATTTATCTCTGACTTCTAAAAGTATATCTATAAACAACTAAATACTATTTCGAAACTATCAACAACTTATCATCCTGAAACCGATAAACAAACAAAAAAAGCGAACACAATACTCGAATAATACCTTCACTCATATATATCCTACCTACAGAACAACTAATCCGAATAACTACCGATCGCCGAATTCTCGATTAACTCTGCCTAATCCGAAAGCTCCTGCCTATCGCCGTTCTTTGCCAATTACGATTTCCATCCCCGAATAGATTTCGAACCCACCACACTCTCCGATCGTTCTGGAATCCTAAACGCTGAGGAATTCGTCAAAAAGATGAAATCGATCGTCGATCACCTAAAGACCGAACTAACCGCTAATCAAACCCGCTATTCGAAGAATACCGATTCCCATTGTTCACCTGCCCATCGATACCAGCCTGGAAATCTAGTCTAACTTAATACTAAGAATATCCGAACTCTTCGTCCCCAGAAGAAGCTAGATTGGAAGAACTTAAATCCCTTTCGAATTCTGAAAAGCATAAGCTCGTACACTTACAAACTAAAGCTCCCTGCCTCTATAAGGAATCACCCAGTCTTTCATATTAACCTATTGTATCCCGCCAATAATGACCCTATCCCCGATCAACACAACCCGCCTCCCCCTCCTATCGAAGTTGAAGACATTAAACAATTCGATATAAAGAAAGTCCTAAATTCCCAATAGAAACGTCAAAACCGTAATGACCCCCACCTAAAGTATACTATCCGATAAATAGACTATAATACGCCTACCGAAGAACCTACAGAGTATTTGAAAAATGCTCAAGAACTGATCCATAATTATCACCATCGTTATCCGAATAAACCTAATCCCCCTAGTCGTCTCAACAAAGCTCGACCCTAAAGAGGAAAGTACTGTCACAGGGTCCCTATATATAGTATACGGAAACCGCTCGGATTCCGACCCATAGAAGTCGGACCTCGGATAAATATAGGCTAACCCCGATCGGGGCTAACACTACACATAAATGTATTTAAGGAACCATTCCTTCTATAGAAACGTAGCTCTTCGAACTACGTCTTATCAATAAAAGTGATTTCTGTTATCCTGTCTGCTGCCTCCGTGATACGTCGCCATTGATTGAATGACACGTTGAGTTCACGTTCTTATATACAATAATGACTATGAGAATAAGAGAATACATTAACGACAACAAAGATCCACCACCAGATATTCGTCAAATCTCTGAATCATGAGCCTTCCACTTAACCTTTGAATGTCGATCCTGCAAAACGTATCAAACTAAGCAACTAGGTGGCTAGAAAAGCGGGAGAGACCGACACACTTTAACCCTGTAGAGTCTTGTGCGTAATGCTTGAGAAAAGAAAGCGTTGTTGAGAAGAGGAGGCTATATATGTACCTTCTCCCTCTTTTCCCAGTTATTTGTTCTCTCCACATGAGACTGATGGAGAATTGAGTAGCGTATTGTTCTCCAGGGACTCGCACCAGATCCCCAGGTTCAGTCAGTCCACCAAGATTATCTTTCCTACTTCCCATTTGCTTCAAAAACTGGCAGTATGAATACTCACCATACTCCCCACTTTCCCTTCTTCAATATACACAATCAAAAAGCGTAGAAAGAGAGATAGGGAACAAAACTAAGCATTTGCTTCACCAACCAGATTTCACGAACCTTGAGAGAAGCGGGGTATCAAGAAGACGGACCAGATGACTGCTTAGGTTTAGAAGTGTGATGATAATAACAGTCAGAAAACATGCCGACGATGATGACGAGGTAAAAGATAGCAAAGCAGGAAAATAATAAGTCCCTGTTCACCGATCTTCACAATTTTCAACCCTTCGGTTTTATAACATACATCATTTCGTCCCCAGCGAAACAGCCCGTCATGGAACAACTCCATCAATGCTTCGTTTTGATGTGATTTGGATGGTGATTTGGATATGAAATACTAGTTTAAGAGGGCTTTATATACTCTTCTCTCGACCTCAACCGTACGCGAATTTTCGATACCCAGCTTATCCGTTTGTGTACTTAAAGATTGATACTGCAGTAGAACCCCACTATACCGAACACAAGAATTAGACCTATAGATTCCAGTATAGATGGGATTCTGGTGTAGAAAGGTTAGGCATTGTTAAAGCATCGTCAATATTTGTATAATCAACCTTGGAATTTTATGATTTGAGTATATAACAGGGAAAGACGTTCGGACCTTTCCCCTACAAATTTACACCAGAATCGTGAAATTTTGTCCGTTGTAACTTGAAATACCCGAATTCCGGTATATATATACGAAAATGGTATATTTTTGGAAAAATGTCCGGTAAATGTAGGATTCCGGTCTAAAGATGTTCAATAAAACGGAGTTTCTACTGGACTTCAATTCCCACAAGTCCGAAGTCACGTTTCACTCAACACAAACCCGGGACACGACATGGTCAAACTTTAATTTTGATCCACGGTACTACAGTGGCCCAATCAAGTGCTGAGTTGTAGCACTAGGCTTGTGGTGCCTTGCCCCTTTTTAACGGATTTTCGTGCCGGCTTGGCTTATGATCTTGCTTGACCTATGCCACCTGCTGCCTTATTTGGCGCGTCTAGATTGTTTGTGTGATGCCATGGAACCTGGGGTCTGAAAATAAAGACTACCCGTGTTGATTCGGGAAATTCGAACACGCTAATCAGGGACCTTAATTTAAGGCGCATATGGGTTAGGGTTCGGGATAAGTTTGGAACTGTTTTGATTCGCTCGTCGATGGATTAGTGATTTAATGCTTGAGATCTCAGTAGAAATTTCGGAAAGAGCCTCAGAATTTCCCCAGTTAAAAACAATCTCATCGACGCTAAAATTGAGCATCCTTGCTTAGCGTGCTCGAATTTTCTAAATCAACAACGGTCCTCGTGCTGTCAAAAGTATGAGACCATCCACTTAATAATGGGCCCCTATTCCCGTTGTAGTTTACCATGTTGTGGCACGCCTAGAGTGGAGAGCCTTACACTTTCTGGCCGCTCGAGGAAGTAGCAAGTTCAATGTCCGTTGTAGCAACTTGATCACCTTGGTTGGGGATTTGGACTTGGAATCTCGGATGAACGAATCTCGGATGAACCACTTTGTTTTCATACATGACTCTTGCTTGTTCACTTGTTACAAATTGAAGGGCTTTGACAATCATTTTCGGAACTCCGGAATTTCACACTCTTGCCGAAAGTCGAAACTTGCAACTTGCAACTTGCAACCTAGAAAATGACGACCAGACTCCACAATGCTGCCTCTAACATATATGTATATAAGAATCACTTGTATCCCATCCATTATCGAAATCACACAAGCAAGATCTTGACCAACAAATCAGTCTAGACCATCTGATATACTTTTGTATTAAATCTGCCGCAATCATGACCACTATGAAAGTTGCCCAATTGGTGGAGCCAGGAAAGCCTTTAACAACAACCACAATCGAAAAGCCGATTCCAGGACCAAAAGATGTTCTTGTCAAAGTCGAAGCTGCCTGTCTTGTTCCAAATAGCGCCAACATCGTTAAGAAAGGTCCGGGCCTATACTACACTTTGCCTGAGATGCCGTGCGTTTTCGGCCTCGATGCTGCTGGGATCATTGAGGCTGTAGGAAAAAATGTTGTCGGATTGAAGGTCGGGGATCGAGTTTACGTTGATCCGCAAATATCTTGTGGCAACTGTAAACAATGTCGTAAGGGTGAGTGAAACCAGCTTCTCAAGAACATCCATCCCATTTGCTAAACAGAAAAACAGGAAGGAGGGACCTATGCACCTGGGGATGCTTGCGTGCCTACTTCGGTACTGCAACACCAGAAGGACGGGCAATTCTTAAGCAATATCCTATTGGTTCGCTTTCGCAATACTTGCTCTCGCCTGATGCGAACATCGCTGTGATTCCTCCTTCAATCGATATCAATACTGCAGCGAGATTCGGCTATATTGGTACCTCTTTTGCAGGTCTTAAGAAATGTGGAATGGGTCCCGGAAAAACTCTCCTCATCAATGGTGTAACAGGTACCCTAGGATATGCGGCAGTAGCCATAGCTCTGGGTCTTGGTTGCACGAAAATCTTGGGAATTGGAAGGAATAAAGAACGTCTCGCTGAGGTTGAGGGAATGGCCACGAAGGGCCGTATTGTTGTTCGTTCCACTGAAGATGAGGGAGACATTCTTGAATGGATCAAAGAACAAACAAACGGATTTGGTACCGATGGTCTTTACGATTGTCTTGGTAATGGAGGTGATGCAAATGGTACCAGCAAATTTATCAGCTCGGTGAAACGTGGTGGAAGAGTAGCATTGGCCGCTGGTGGTGTTGGAGGCGACATAACTCACTCTTATGGTGAAGCTATGACACACGATGTTAGTGTCAATGGCACATTGTGGTTCACTAGTGAGGAGATAGATGAGGCTATCGAGTTGATTGGTGCGGGCGTCATTGACTTCTCATTTCTTCAACACAAATTCTTTTCTTTGGATGAGGTTAATGATGCTTTAAAGACTGTAGGAGATCGTCCTGGTGGAGCCATCAACATCATTGTACAGCCACATGCATAGAGCATAGGTAATGACTTGGATTAATGTTACGAACAAACGATGAAGCAAATACAAAAGAAGTCTGCTCTATTTTTGTCACATCTTATAGGAAGAGCTAAGCTATTTAGGGACAATTAGTAAGAACAAAAATTGAAACTCCACCCCAAGATTCATTCATTTTCCTTGTCTCCCACTTGTGAAACTAAACATTGCAATTGCACAAAATTATTGTACCGTTTTTTGAAGGTGCGGAGTACTCACTCATGAATCAGACATAGGAAAGTGTCTTCAATTCATACAATCAAGTGCTTACCATTCCGCAAACTTGTTACGTGATTTTAGGGTTGTGAAATATTCAATTATAATATTGATACATAACCTCAGGGTTGGGTGAAGGGTAGGGTATACCCGGGGTAAAAACCAGCCAAAAAGCCACCCTGTTCGAACTCCACGGGGTAGGGTAACTACCCAGCGAAATGCTCCGGGTATCGGGGTACCGCAGGGTATTTAGCACGTGAGGTTAGAATCTAACATTGATCAAAGCACATTGAATATTTTGATCACATGATTTTACTATCACATGAATCAAATTTCACATGATTAATCCATAATATACCAGTAAACACGTTGGAAATGACAGGTTGAAGATTTTGAGGTTGCGCATTTTATTCTAAACTAATAGTCGGCTCTCTATGACTCAGCCGCCTACTGTCGTAGTCGGGGAAAGCGATGATGATGATTATCACGGTATGAGATGGGATCTTAAATAATATAATAATATGATGATATTCTATAAAGAAGGAAAGAAAATATAAAAAGAAGTATCGATTATATAATAGAAGGATAGATATTTGAAATAATCAAAAAAAGATTAAATTAAAATGAATTATGAATCTATAATAGTATCTTCTTTTTTAAAACTTTATTTATTTTTAAATAATCAATAATATTTTATAAAGTATTTATTCTAATAAATCAATATTCAAAGTATAATCCAGATTTTAAAAAATATAGATATTGAATTTTCTTTTTCTTTTTTAAAATCGGTTTAAAAATTAGAATATAGTTTTTTAATTATATAAATTGTATTTTTTTCTTTATTGATCATTATTAAATTGTTTTTGTAAAAATTAAAATTGATAATAATATTGTAGTATTTGAATAAATTAAAATCTATAATAATAATTCCGGTTTTTTAAAGTATAAATAATAATATTCGATTAATGTTTTTTTGTTTCCTTTCAAATTGATTATTAATTGTTAAATTAATATATAATATCTTTATTTAATTTCATAATAATAATTAATTTTATTATAATTATTAAATATATTTTCAAAGATCTATTTCTGAATTAATTTTTCTTTTTTATCTTCTTTTTTGAAAAATTTATTTTTTATAGTTTTTGATTTTGATTCATTGATTATTCTATCACAGGTTCGTAACCCGTTCCTAGCTAGTCTGTATAGCTGCTTAAAGTATTTATCCCCTATATAATCGGCGCTTTTCCTAGTACCTTCTTTCTTCTTTGTAGAATATCATTATATCTTAAAGCATTTTACTATTATTGTAATAGTATATTTTATTTTTCATAAAGATTTTGCTGTTGAATAAGAAAGATAATTCAGTTTTGCCAAATAATCAATTTTATAAAATACTTGAAAACTTCGATTATCAATATATTAATAAATAATAAATAATATTTTAATTCGATTCCAATCTAAACTCAAATCCAGATTCAGATTCAGATTTAGATTCAGATTCAGATCCAGATCTTGATTTAATTAATACTACATTATTATATAATCGAAATCAAAGACCCTACAATTATACTTTAGTTTTTAAAATTGTTTTAAATAATCTATTATTATATCGGATACTATTCAATCAATTCTATTAGAATCATTGATACCTTTAGCCCGATCAAAAACGATATTTGAATTTTGAGAGTATATTAAGTCTATTTTCTTTAATTATCAATAGCTTATATATAAATTCTTTAATATTAAAGATAGAGATCTTAAAGATTCAACTTCTATTTCCGATATATTTACCAATATATAGAATTCTGAAACTATTGTATATATACAACATTTGTTTAGTTTCATAGAATAAACATTAGTTTAAGCAAAGCAATACCGATAAGAAATATATATACTACAAGGAGATCTACAATTAAGTAATACAGCTAATATAAGATTAATGATTCAGAACTTTGTTTTTCGGGAACAACTTGATTAATTATCTATCGACACAAACCCTACTATATCAATCTATCGATCACAATAAACTACAAAGAATTCTCAATTATTCAAAGATGAAAAAATAGATCTTTTGATTCGATAAAACAAATACAAAGATTGGAAAATGAATTTATATATCTATTGGAAAAGCGATCCTATAGTTTTCGATACAAAACAAAAGAAATTGTTATATATGATTTTGTTTTTGAAAGGAATAATTCGATAAGAAAAACGAAAGGATATAGAAGGAATTATAGATAATATATCGGAATTTACTATTGTAGATATATTCCTAAAGAAACTCGATGGTCTTTATATTTTAATTGATGCTGAATATAAAACAGCAATCAAATTCGATAAATTCAAAATAAACGAAAAAACTCTATTTCTTTCTTTTTATTTATAATTGGAATATTTAAATATACTTAGTAAAAAAACTCTTTGAGAAATGATTCTTGCAATGAAACAAAAAGTCATCAATAAATTGAAGACATTAATAAAAAGCGATTTAAACCCTTATAAATTTACTAATATTGAAGAATAAAAAAAGAAATTCTAAATATAGAATCAAAATTATCAGAATAACAAGCATTATAATATAAACTCTTCGAGATCTAATTCAATTTATATTCAACGATAAGTATTATCAGTATCTTATATTTAAGGCGATTCTATAGACCTTGATACAATCAGAACCTCAAAACAAATATAAAGAAAGTACGAATATCTTTATAATCTATACTATTTTTGTAAACAATCTAAACACCAAATTACAGATTGTAAAGTAAAGAAACAAGTTGATATTATAAAAAATACAAGCGGATACAAAAGTATTTCTTATAAAAGTAATTATTTGAGAAATAATTATCAATTATATCAAAATCAACAATACTGTCCGAACAATTCAATCAATCGAGATAACTATCAATGAAGAGAATATCAAGTATAATCTCAAATTCAACAATACTACCCCTTTAATCCAATTAATCATAGAAGTTTTCAATAAAATAATTATTAAGATTACAATAATCATCAATAACAATATCTTAATATATTCATTAGATTTGTTAAAGAAAAAGCATTAACATTATCAGAAAATATATCAAATATATCTTTTTGTAATATAATATCACTATCATTTATATTTATTCAAAAATATTCGGGAAAAATTTAACCTTTACAATAAATCGTTTGCAAGGGTTATCAAGGGATACAGAATGAATACAATAAATAATAATTAGCAAAGAATCTTTACAATTTAATTCTATAGATAACAAATCTCTACTCGTTCAAACTACTATATTCTCAATATATCACGGTGAGGGAAATGGTATATATAGGGTTGATCTATAGTTGTACTACGAGGAGAGGAAGAAGGTCAAAGAGGTGACCTGACTATATAAAAGTGAGTGTATATATATGTGTCTAAGGTATATATGATTATGTGTAAATGAAGAGAGATAAATCTATAATAGTATCCTCTTTTCAAGAAACCCATTTGACTCCAAATGAGTATTAGAAAATAAAGAAAAGTAAAGAAAAAATATAGATCCTTTTTTTCAATTAGGTTTCTAAACAAAAACGTATGGTATTTTTCAATAACATTATATCTTTTAATATACAATATTCTAAATGCTATATTCTTTATTGTAATAATATATAATATACCTTTAAACGAAACGAATAATCTTGATGTGAGTAGATTTTCATAAAGTAGACGTAGTAATCGCACTGTGTAACTCCGATTGCAAATTCTGTAGTTCCAATTGCAATATAACAATATCGAAGTGCTTTAGGATTCAAATTGATGACCCTGGCTTTTTTGGATGAAGGTAATAATAATCGATAAGAATCTTCTCGTTATTCTTTAAATCATTAATTGATTGCCAAATTAGCATATAGTATCTTCATTTGATTAAATAATAGTAATTATCCTTATTGTGATTATCTAGAACTTTTTCAAATATCCATTTTTGAACAGACTCATCTTTATCGTCATTCTGTTCCAAAACTTTATCCTGTATAATCAAGGACTCTGATTCGTTAATCGTTATTTGAATCAGGAAATGAGGATTAATATAAACTGAAAGTAAAAGAGAATAATGGAAAACAGAAAAGATTTTAATGTTTTTAAATAATTGAATAAAGCAAACATAAAGATAAATCTTGATAATCTTGTAAAGATTAATTCATTTATTATTTAGCTTCTTTGCTTTACGCAAGGTCTTTATATTCTTAGTATTGATATAGACTTTCTGGTCAATTGTGTAATGAAATGAATCAAAGTGGTGATGGTTAGTATAATCCTTATAAGTAGTAATTGTTTGTTATACAAAAGCCCGAAGTTGCTTCAAGATATATTCTATACGATTTATAGTTTGATTATCTTTAAAGAATTTCTGTTTTTGTATTAAAGTGATATCTGATAGACAAAGTTTATTAGATTCAATATCTAGATACAAGTTAAAATTATAATTGGCAAAGAAGGGTAAATAATCAATTGTTTCAGAAACTATATTATTGAATGCAAATTTGGTTAAGGGTAATCAATCCAATCAATCATTTTGATAATAGTTAATAAAAGCTTATAAATACTATTCCAGAATCGAATTAATATATTTGGTTTGATTATTTATTTGAGAATGAAAAGCTGAAGAGTATTTTAAAGTAACTCCCAATTATTCCGAGAGTTGTGATTAGAATCCTGATACGAATTGTGTTTTTCGATCGGAAATGATATTGTTCAGAAATCTATAAAATGTATAAATACAGTTGATGAAGGTATCGATTAATTCTTTTATCGTTAATGTATATATATCAATGAAATATCTCATTTTGGTTAGCTTATAGATTACTATCAAGATATGTTTATAAATAGAATTATAATGAGTACAATCTAGGAGTGGTGTAATATAATCGATTGAGATATCAGATTATATATGAAAAGGAACAGACAATGATTTCAAAAATCCGGGAAGTATTGATTTAGACGATTTGATACAAATACAAAGTTTGCAGGTTTTTATATAGGATATGATTTCTAAATGCATATTAGGCTATTAGTATATATAAGAAACAAAATCGATCGTTTTAATTCGATTAGGATAACTAGTAGAATCAAAAGAATGAATCCGATAAATAATTTGGAGTTTGAATTTATCGTTTAATAAAACTCAAAGCTTATCCCGATAGTAAATTCTATTATTTTGGATCGAACAATCCTGTATAACGATCCGAAGAGTTTTATAATACTCTTTTGGCTATTTAGTCATCAATAGATTATTAAAAGTAAAGATAAATTGATCTACGATATCGGATCTAGTATACACTGTATCGATTAGGATATCAATTGATTAATTATAAAGTAGTATTATTGTTTTTATTGATGTCAAATTGATATGTTCAATCAAATCCTTATAAAGATCAGTATCAAAATAATCTTAAGGAAGGATAATATACTTTTGATTCTTTAGATATTCATTGTTTGGATTAAAATGATATAATCGATTTTTGTGTTTTCTATTGAATATATTTGATCGAATAGTTTTGTTTTCTAATTGATAGATTATATAGAAATTATATTAAAACAGAAATTCGGATTATTGTATCTATCGTTGATTGAGAGTCTTTGTAATCATAAAATACTCGAGGTTTTTGTGATCAATGAGAATCTCGAATTTCTTTTGTAAACTCTAAAGTTTTGAGTATTATTTTTCTATTGTTTTGATAATAATAAGTAGTTTTTTGTTGTAAATCTTATAATTATATTCTGTTATTATATGCTTAAATGAAAAGTAAATGATTAAATGCAAAATATTATTATTATTGTATTACAAAAGAACTCCTTTTGAGGTTTAATCGAAAATATCGGTTTCCAAAACAGTTTTTCGTTTGTAATCGAAGTATACCAAAACTGGTGTTGTTGTAAAAATCCTTTTTAAAATGTCAAAAACTTTTGTATGATTTATATTCTAATTCTATATAATATTCTTTTGCAAAAGATTGTTGAAAGGATGACAAATCTTTGAAAAATCTTTTATAAAATGTTGATAGAAGTTAGCGAAATCAAGAAATCATTGTAAATCCTTTATATATAAAGGCAACTTTTAAAATGTAATAGTTATAATCTTTTCTTGATTTATTTTGATACTTTTAATTATAATGATAAGATCCAGATACTTTATTTTCGTGGTTTCGAATTTGTATTTGTTAATATTAATTTATAATCCAATATCTATTAGTTTTTGAATCATTTGACGAATATACTCTTTATGCTCTACAGGATTATCGGAGTAGATTAAAATATCATCGAGATATACAATATAATATTTATTCAATTCGTCGAAAAGTATATGATTGATATAATATTGGAATGATACAGGTGTATTGCAAAGATCGAAAGATATAATTAGAAATTCAAAAAGACCAAAACGAATAATAAACATAGTTTTCTATTCATCCTCTTTGGCGATTTGCAATTTATTGAATATTATAATGATATCAAGTTTGGTGTAAATTTTTGCATTGCAAAAAATGTTTAGTATTTTGCGAACGATAGATAATGGGTAGCGATTCTTTATGGTAATGTTATTGAGTTTTCGATAATCTTGATAAATGCAGACCCCCTTTCTAGGTTTGGCAGTCAATAGTAAAGGAGAGGTGTATCGTGATTTTGATTCCTGAATGAATTTTTTGGAAAGATTATTATCGAGTTATTTGTGTATCATTATTAATTTTATTGGCGATAGAGGGTAGTTTTTGAAATAAAATAGTTTTTTACTAGATATCAATTCAATCTTGTGGTCCCAGATTCAACAAAGCGGTAGTTTATTTGTATAATGTGGGAGAAAGGTAAGAAGTTTATTTTGTAATTATATAGGAAGCCTTTGTTGTATTTGATCGTTATTGAGAAAAGGTTTGCTGGTTAAAAATTTGTCGATATCAATTTTAGAGATCTTCTGTAGATAAACAGTTTATAACAATCGTATACAAAATTATAAAATTGTGGTGAAGTTTTAGAAAGTATTTCTATTATATTACCCTGCTTTTGTAAAATCGATCGAAAATCCTTTTCTGTAAACATTAGGAATAATATAGTTTATTGTAGATGATCTTGTTTAATAGTTTTCTATATAGTATTTAATTCATTCTATATCAACTGAATAGCCCGAATGTTATCTTGTTGATAGAATAAAATAAAGTTAGAAACTTACAATCAATAAATATCATCTATATTTGGATTTGTATTCTTATAGACAGATATAGGGAGTTCCCCAATAGAAAACAAAGATAAATAGTTTTTTGGATTGTAAACAAAGCAATGTCAATCTGCAATCTTCAAAATCGATTTTGGATACGGGCAATTGGAAATCATCTATACTTGATTATTTGATTCCCCACAATACTTTATTCGATAATGATTCATACCAAGCGTTAAACCTTGCTGAAATTCGAGATCAACAAAAGAATCGTCAGATTATAATATATAACCCTTATCTAATATCTTTTTGATAAAAGGTTTTTTATAAAAAGCTCTTTTAAAAACAAAAAACGTTTGAATAGATAAACAATCAATATCATTTTTTGAACAATTTTCGATATAGAGAGAGCAATATTTATAAATTATATATTTAGCTTTTATATCAAAATCGATAAAGAATTTATTTAAAGATTTAATAATATCAACAATCTATTATAGAGTAACTTTTATCAAATCCTTTTATTCTTTAATCAAAAATAGGATTGTTAATGTAATAACTGGCTTTGAATTATAATACATCGAACAATTGGAAGTATAATAGTTTGAAGAGAATGTTAAACTTATCTTTGTTCAATTGATAATAGGATTGTAATATTGTAATTATGATAAATCAAAGATTAATAATGTCTCTAATGAAAACTAAATGATATAAAAAGACCAATATTTATAATGATCTTTTATAACGATTTTTATTACAAAATATTCTGTAATTCTATCAGTAATCTTTTCATCGGTGAATTGAAGCTTGCGAAAATAAGATAAGAATTGTATTTCAATATTATATTTGAGAACAAAAGAATAATTAACAAAGACTTCTTTAGAGTATCCATTATCAATAAAACTTGTAATAATAAAAAGGTTTTTATATATAGGAAATATAATAGTTTTAATAAATAGAGATTTACTATTCATAAAATTGAATTGTAATAATTTATATCTATTCATTCCTCGATTTACCTTTTTGTTTTTAATATTCCTCTACAAACGATTTTTCGCAAAGATTAATCTTTTCCCTATTCGGGATTTTCCTTGATTAAATTAAATATAAAGATAACTTCCTTTGATTCAATATAATCTTATCATTATACTTGATTCAAATATTATTAATCTTGTATTCAATTATCAGTATATCCTTCTCGAAATCCATCGCGACTATTGTTAAATCTATTAGCGTTTCGGAAAGCCGGGGCGGTAGTATATTGAATAGGGGCTAGATTAGTTGGGGTGGTGGTGTTATAATTGGAAAAGACATTAGTAAGAGTTTGTTTGCCGGGAAGAAGATTATTGTTGATATTATAAATAGTGTAACAATCAATTTGAAAATAACCGATCCTATTATAACAATTGTAAAAAACTATAGGATTAAATTTCTTTTTCTTATTTTGCTGATTCTTTTGCTATTATCCCTTTTGCTTCATTGTATCGAGGTCTATAGAATTATCATCAATAGTAGATATATTATCAGAATTTTTGTTATAATACTCAGCATCATAAAGATTCTGATTTCAAATAGAGAATTTCTTTTATTAATCATCAATATCGTTGGTAGTGTAGAGATTTGAGTTATTAATAATTAAAGTTTGAAGGGGAATAGTAATCTTTTGCTTTATTGTATTAACAATCTTGCGATCAGATTTGTAGTAAGAGTTAGCAAGATGAGATAATGTAAAGAAGAAAACCAAAAAGGACTCCTTTGAATCTATAGAAAGTTTGTTGAATTTGAACAAAGCTTTTTTTTCAATGTTTATAAAGATATATAATTTGTTCAATTTGGTTAAAAACGAAACAGCAAAATCGAAACAAATGGGATCGTTAATAAATCTGATGATATTTGTAATATACTTTTGTTATATTTGATTATCGAAAAGATTAATAATATAGTTAATCTTTTTTTATTCGAAAACAAAGAATTGTAAATCGATTATCCAATAGAATTATAAATCCAATTTCCAAAATTGATAATCCTTTTAACGAACAAGAATATTAGATCTTTCGTCTTTAAAAATAGATAGATTCTTTTGAGTTTAATAAAGAATGATCGGTTTCTAATTAGTAGTAGCATTATCAGTATCCAGTTGAATTTGTTTGTTGGTTAAAATACAAAAAAGCCTAACGTTTTCTGCTTTGTATTCCTTGATCTTATTTGTTTGAATAACGATGTAAGTAGTTTGAATAGTAAAGCAATCTTCGATGATAGAGAAAATATAATTCAGATAAACAATTTGTTCATTAAAATCAATAATAAGGTTTGATATTACCGAAGTATCCAATTCTATTAGGATTTATATAATAGTAGATCATTAACCAAAGACTTGTTGGATTCCGGTACGAATTCCCTCGATAAAAGTAGGAGTCACACTACCAACAGATATAGAATTAGAAATCATTATAAAAAGAATTACAATTATACAAAAATAATCGATAAAGAAAAAAATACGATTATACAAAAGCAATCAAAAACAGATACAGAAACCTATAAATAAATATAATCGTATAGAAACAATCAGAGATCAAAAGCTATACAAAAGCAAATAAAAAAGCTATACAAAAGCAAATAAAAAAGCTATACAAAAGCAGATAAGAAATGTGACTACACAAAAACAGACGAATTACAACAGCGCAAAAACAATCGAAAACAGATATAAAAACCTGCAAATGATTTGACAAGACCAAATCACTTCGTAAAGTGACAGGGCCTTTGAAAGGGTAATACAAACTATCATAATAAGAGAAATGGTATATATAGAATTGATCTATAATTGTATTACAAGGAAAGGAAGAAGATCAAGAAAGTGATCTGACTATATAGAAGTGTGTGTGTGTTATTATTTAACGGCCGGAGGCTGGGGACGAAGTCCCCTTTCTCGTTGCATACTTTATTGGGTTAAAGGTTGTTAGGGAGTTACTCCTAGGCTATGAATAGTTATATATATATAATTATATTTAAGAATTGAATGATTCGTAAGTGTATTTCTATAGCTATTATAATCTTATTTTTACTTTGTGATCTTTTAAAGAGATTATATAATATTATCAAATCTGTTAAGTTACAGTTGGTCCGTCTTTGGCTTTGTGATCTTTCTAATACAATTGTTTATTCAAAAAAAAAAAAAAAAAAAAAAAAAGAAAATACAAAGGAAAAATTTCATTATTATCAATTTATTCACCCTTGGGAGAGTATGAGATTGAATATCGGGGTAGATTCCAAAGGAAGGTATCGGGGGTATATATTGGTGAAGAAATTGGTTCTATTTGTCCATTCTGTTAATTTTTTGGTTTCTTTGTAAATGCTGCAAAGATATGGGAGGAGGATTTCAGGTTTGTTTTTCAGATGAGAGTGTTTTCTTTTAGTAATATTGTAGAAGAAGAAGTGCAAGGGGGTTTTGTATGTATTGTATTTGTAAAGGGTATATATATTATAATGATGGAATTGTTTATAATAGATTGCAAAGTTTCCATATCTTGATCGGATAGTTATCAAGCGTTTTAGGAAACTTCTGGGTAGGGTAAGGTTTTTGGGGAATTTCAGTAACGAATAGATCTCCAAAGCTTTGTAGGATAAAGGGATTACTATTGATTATAACTTATCAATAACTTTCTGTTATAAACCTTTGGTTTCTTTTTTGAATTCTGTATACAAGAAATCTAATTCAGGTTATTCAAGAGCAGCTTCTGCCTTTACTGCTTTGTCGGCTGTTTTATTCCTTGTTATATTTTTGTACTCTGGAATCTATCGGATGCGGATCGTGTTATACCTCCAGTTTGATGCTAATCTTCGAAAGGATGTGAAGGTTTCCTGTAAGGAACTTGTAAAGCTTGAGAGAAGCTGTATTGCTATTTCGATATTATTAAGACAAATCCAGATGTTTGGGGTCATTTTGGCTTCTAGTAGAGCAATTGCAACTTTAAGATCTTCGAATGCTGCTTTAGTTTCTATATTGTACACTTCTTTATGTTTGCTTATTACAAAACTGATTTCGTAGAGTTTATATCCATTTAGGTATCCGATAATGCTATATCCTGTATTTCCGTTCGTTTGTTTCGATTCGTCAATGAAAACCACAATGTCGTTTCGTAGGAGTAGGTTATAGAACTCGTTGAAATCGTTTGTAACAATCCCTTTGTTTCAGTTGTTGGGATTATTTATATGGTTTAGGGTTTGTTTCTTTGATTTAGTTTCTAGTCATTTCGGTGTTGCTAAAGGATTGATTTATTTTGATAATGGAAAGGATAGTATTCTTCTAGTATATCGGATTTTGAATGTATTATGGTCTTTTTGTATTCAATCTGTTCTTTATACTAAAGGATAATAAAGATTGAATCTCTTTGTTTTGATTGTTGTTGTTGTAATGATGCTGTTGAATTCGATTTCAGGGGGTCTGAATCCTGATTCTTGGTAAAGGATGGCTGTATTTATTGTTTTCCAAATTGGCAAAATTGCTTTAGTACATTCCAGAGTTACTTTAGTTAAAACATTGATATAAATATCTACTTTATTGTTTATTCTATATTCTTTTCCAGAATATATCCTTTCCGATCATTAGGTTTCCGCTTTGTAGTATACCTTTTTGAATATATATACTTCGGTTATTTGTCGGAGTAAATTGACTAGAATATTCTTCATCAAATTGTTTAGAGATTTGAAAGCTTTAGTAACTACTATTGTTTTCGTTACGAATTCTTTTATATATTATTTGAAGAAAAGTTTCTTGTCAAATAGGATTCCGAGTTATCTAAAGTATAATCTTTTATTATTTAATTCTTTAATTATAAAATCCTTTATTGGGATTATCGAAATTGTATTTGGGTTCTAATCTGTTCTTCGTTTCGAAAAATGGATCAATTCGGATTTGCCTAAATCAAAAATAATCTTTTCCGAGATACTCCAAAAAATAATCTCGTTGATTATGAAGATAAGATATTTGGTATTGTCGGATAAGGAGTTTGAAGTTATTATAATGGTAATATCGTCTATATATCCGAATTTGATTATATTCTTTCCCATTCTGAAGATCGGAGCGATGTACAGTATAAAGAGAATTGACAAAATAGAGGATTCTTAAAAAAGCCTATAGTCAATTTCCGTTTTTGGATCGATAATCCTGTTCAATCGAATCTGTATAGATCTCCTTGTGATAAAGGAGGTTAGCCATTTGGTCAGATTATATGGCCATCCTTGCTCGTACAATCTGCGTATAAGTCGGTCTGGAAGGATTGTATCGAAAACTTTCTTGATATTTAATATTAGCAAAGAAACTGATTTATTTATATTAAGAGATTGTTTAATATCATAAATGAAGTATATCGTTAGATCAACTATTGATTTCAAAGGAAGAACTCCAAATTGATATATGGTTATAATCTTGTAAGTGATCGATATCCAGGACATCTGTTTGGTAATCAGCCATTCTAATCTCTTACCTAGTACTGATAGGAGAGCAATGGGTCTGTACGATCTCGGGGTCGATAAATCTGTCTTGTTGGACTTGGGTATGATAGCTAGAATCGCGCTCCGAAAGAGTTTCGAATGATAACCGATATTTAGATAGCTGTAAAATAATATAATGATATATGATTCAATGAATAATCAGGCTTCTTTCAATATCGTTATTAGAAGCTCGTCTACCTTTAAGGCTGTATTCCCTGTTTTGAGGATAGCGTTCTATATTAAAGAATTGTTAATGACCAAAGGGAGTAAAGAAATAGATGAGATTGTAGGATAATCAGTAGGGATGTTTTCTATTTCAATTGCTCTTTTTAGAAGATTGTTGATCAAGATTCTTTGTTTGATTAAGGTGGTTATTGCTAATAACAAATTGAGTGTTAAAGGGTTCTTCAAAGAGAATAAATAAAAGAACTCTATAATCCTGTATCATCTAGTTATTGCAAAAACGTTTTTGGTCTATTATATCTGATTCATTTTTGTACAATAGAAGGATCTCTGTACTTTCCTAATTGTTTTTCTGAATTCGCTTTTATTTGATAGTTGATGATAATACTAAATATAAATATCGCTGCATTCAATATTCCACTATGATTGTTCTTTATTTTGATTTGTTGTTCTTTTGATTACTCCATTATAAGTATTGTAGATTGCCGATATCAAATTTTCAATATACAAATCGAGGTCCTATTCATTTCTTAGGGCCTCTTTGATCATAATCAGATTCGTTTCTAGAAAGAGTTTGAAGAGAATAAAATCCAGACTTTTGAGTCTTAATCATTCTGTAGTATATTGTTGTTCTGTTTCCTAGGGGATTTCGGTTATAAGTAGAAAATGATCCGATATGATATCCAAATGGGTTGCTATCTTTATATTAAATCTCATTTGAGTTAATACATTAGAATCAAAAGCTAAATCTAGGATATTATTAGTTATATATATAGGTTTGTCAATCTCAAATAAAAAGGTTAATTGTAAACTATCTAATCATTTAATAAAGAGAAAGGCTTTTGGAAAATGAATATCTTTATAGGAAGATTGTCAGGAAGAATGTAACAAATTGAAGTTTTTGTATAGGAATATATTTCCTATAAAGAAAGTGTTTGGGATATTTATAAGAGTTTGAATGATTAATTATATCTAGATTAAAGTTCTATAGGGGGAGTTATATATATTAATAATATTGATTTTGTAATTGGGTTTGTTTTTCAGTTGAAGGAAAAGTATATCCGAAAAGGAGTATAGATTTTCGATGAGAGGTTTAATTTGAGTGATGGGGATATCTAATTCTTTGTAAATATATAAGATCATTTTAGGATGTTTGCTTTCTTCCTAATTGTTTATAGGAGAGTAGTACTAATATATTGAATATCATTTGATTAACTGATGGAAAAGGTCTTGTGATATATATGATTCCTGTATGAGGATAATATCGATATTTTTATTATATATTATTGAAAGTGCTATTTCATATACAATTGTATTTCTGTTTGTATTAATTTGAAAAATGAAAAGATATTGTTTATTTATTATTGTACAAATTAAAAAATTCAATTGTTTTTAAAATAGCAAATCTGATAAAGCAAATCGTAGATGGAGACGCTTTCAAAAGGGATTATAAGAAAAAAATGCAAGATCTGAAAGGGATAGATTCTTCTATTGTAGTATCTATATCGTCGATTAATTTAAAGGTTGTTGTTGTTTTTAATACCGAAATATATCCAACTTTGTTTCAGGTATTACCCATAGCAAAGCTTGCTATTCTTCTGATTTTACTTTTTTGCTCTTTAGTAAAGCTTTTCTTTTGATTAGTATAAAAGGGGCATTTTTTGTTATCTACTGTATATAAACCGTAACAATACAAACAACAAAGTAGATAAGCATATTTACCTTGTATATTGTATCTATTCGAATATTCATATTCCTTGTAATCTGTAGCGTTGCAAAAGCAGCATTTGTTAACCTTGGTACAGCTTCTTTCGTTATACCAATTCCAATATTTGCTACATTAGATGATTTTGTACTTTCGGACTATTGATCGAACAGTAATTGTATATCCGAAAATACATAAAATTTTCGGGATTTGTTCTATTTTGATATTGTATAGAAAATTAACGAACCAATTGCAAATCGAGTTGGACTCGTCTGCTTTACTATTCGGTGTTTCTACAATTGAAAATGGAATAATATATATTAATTCCTTAATAACTATAAACAACATTTCTAATATCACATCGCCGACCATATATTAATTATCTTCGAAATACCCAATTCGTCTGGGAACATTGAAAACCCAGTATAAAAACCATTAAGTGTTTCATTCTACTCGTACTTTCCCGACCGAAGAATCAAAGTAGATACAAATAATCTGTATTTGTGATTCCAATATATTGATGGAATCTGGTTTATAGAAATAAAATACAAATCCTAACTTTGTATATTGCACTTCTTTAAGAACTGCACCATATATTTCTAATTGATTTTTGAAACTGATATAAATAATATAAACATATATATCCCTCATCGAATGATTGGATAGAAATCAAACGAAGAATCTATTATCCTTATCGTTTTTTCGAATATTCTTGTTTTTTGTAGTTGAAAACTTATCCTTAGGTTTTTCCGTTTCGTTTGATGTAAAGATTACAGTCTTTGTATATATAATTTTAATATTAACTTGGAAAAGCTGAAAAGTAAAAAAGGGGATTTTAGTAATTGTGAATCTTATGGATATTATACCAAAAATAAATGCTTAAAAGTAGCTCGTTACCACAAATACAAATTCGTTGTTGAGTTTATCTAGAGCCTTTTTTAAATGTCGAAGAAGGCTATAATTGTTGATACAATGTTGATCCAGGAATTTGGCAACTAAATCGAAAAGGGATTGCCCTTCAAATATTCTAATGGAAACTGCTACAATAGATTCCGTTAGAGTTTTCTGAAAAGGTCCTTCAAAGATGATGAATGGTACCATAAGTAATGATTTTTTTTATTTTAATACAATACCCAGAGGGCAGCGCTATTTCGTAATGTAAAGTATGAAATAAACAATATAGTTATAATCGATTTCTCTTCTGCCTTATAAAGTATATATAAGATTAATGTGTAAGTGTGTGTATATATATATATATAATATTTTTCGTCCGAGGCTCTATGCGAAGCACAGGCCTCAAATTCCCAATTGGGACAAAGGATGCCAGGGAAGAAAGGCCCTTGGGTTTCTAATTAGTTAATTTAAGTTTACTAGTATTATTATATATGCTAAATGCTTTAGCAGGGTTTATATGATTGTTGTTATATATTGAGTTAATCCTTTGAATAGATATTTTAGTTGTTCTTTATAATATAGTTAGATCTTTCGATTCCTGATTTTCTTTTCTTTGTTATTGTAATCGAGCTTTTTAGTATATTTTGTTAATATAAAGTTTTTTTTTTTTTTTTAAGTTTATACAAGTTTAATCTTTCCGAATCAAAAACCCAACGTTTTATACAAAGAGAACCCAAAAATAAAATAAAATAAAAATGAAAATCAAAGCAATTCTTCAATTTATAAGTTGTACAAGGAATCGAAGATATATATCCTAATAGAATCTTGTAGATTTGAGATAAACTGTTAATTTCGTTGCTTTTTTTATACTTCCCAAAAGATAAAGGATGGCTTTAAATAATAATAACTTTGAAAGGGTTTTTTGAACATTTCCAATTTTATAAAAGTAAAAATGAAGAGAGGATTTTCTTTTCCTATATAAGTATAATATATAAGCATTTTCGTGATTGAATCGATTATGATATATTGCGAAATTGTTGTATTAAGATTTAATTATTAGAATGTATTCTAATATTGTTCGTTTAAAAGAAAATATGATTGATCGATTATTATAAGTTATAAAAAGATCATTGTAGTTTAATAATATTATAATCTTGATTTTACTAATTTAGTATTCGATTTAGCAATCCTTTTCAAGAAAGTGAAAGTATAAATAGAGTTAAATAGAGATAGAAATGTTGTTCTTTTTTTAACTGTTTTATTCATTATTTCATTTCCGGGGATATCTAGATGTTCAGAAACCCATCGGATTCGAATTGAATTAGGGCGGGTATATAGTAAACGAGGTCTGAAAGGCCAAACTGTAATTAATTTGCAGAATTCTTTAAATACTGATTCAGAGGATTTAGTCGAATGAAAATCTAAGTGTATAATAATCTTTAGATTATTCAAGAAAATCTAAAGGTTTATAGCAAATCTAATTGAAGGTAATTGAATTGCTGTCTAAGTATCTTTCAAAATTGCAATTGCTTCGATATCGAAGACTTCAATATTATAATTTAATGAGAAAATCTATTGATCTATTTGTAGATTGTATTGATAAATTATTGATTTATTTTTTGTAATATTATTTAAAGCTTCGTTTTTCGAATTATTGGAGAAAACTTGTAGATCATTTTTTGGAATCGTAAATATAAACCTTTCGAAGTCCTTAGTTGTTTGTTCTTTCGAACGATCGAGAGGATTATTGATTTTGGTTTTTATAATGATATATAGTTCTTTATTTCTTCAAAAAGGAAATACAATTGGATTAATATATTCGGCTTTTGAAAAGGTTAGGATAATTCTTGAAAACCTTGATTCGGTAATTCTAATATCGGTTTTAGCTAGGATATTTTTGGTTCGGATTCGAAGGGGGTATTTAGAATCGAGCTGAATTATTCAGATTGTAAAGCTTTGGGATATCAGATTAAACTTTATCTCAAAGGGCATCAGATTTGATTCCTTGTATAAGATAACAATATTAATTGTATAGAATACAGAAAGGATTACTTGAGTATTAATTAGTATAATCTTATTCAAAAATTTCAAATGTTTTTTACCTGATTTGAGGTTGTGAAGTTTCGATTTCGTTTCCTAATTTGATCAGATCATCAGGTTTCGATTGCAAAATAGCATTTCTTCAAAATACAAACAATAATTACTCTTTAAAACAAAATTAATAGGATATCTTGAATTGTCTTTTCAAATAAATATAAAGCATTTGCAATTGTAAGGGTTTTAGCTGTAAAGATTTGGATATAAGATTTGAAATTCAATTCCTTATCGAAGTAGACTCTTAATCATTTTAGCGGATTTGGTTTTTCTGTTATTGAAAGATTTTCTGTATAAATGATTGAGCTTTCGATATTTTTCCTGAAGCTTTTGAAGAAATGTATCAGTTCGGATTTCTTAAAATCGAAGGTGATCTCTTTAGATTTGCTTTACTTCAAAGTTTTTAGTATTTCAGATCGTAATTGATTACAATTAGATTGTAAATTTGAAGAAAAAGCTACTAATGTAATATCATCTATATATCCAAATCTTCGAATAGGATTATTCAATCAAAACAAAGGGATTATATAAAATATAAAAAGAATAAACGAAATTGGGGAGTCTTGTAATAAACTATACTCAATATTAGTATTGAGTTTTGTTTCGCCGTCAAACCGAATATGAACTGATCGATTTGTTGAAAACGATTGTATTCATCGAATTAGATTGTCAGGTTATCTTTGTTCTTTGAATCGATGGATTAAATATTCTAAGAGAACAGTATCAAAAGCATTTTTGATATCTATAATTAATAAAATAGCTTTAGAATTTGAATTCAAGGCTATTTCTATATTATGTATAAGGCAAGTTGTAAGATCTATTAATAAACGAAAAGGAAGCATTCCGAATTGTTGTTTGATTAATACTTTGAAAGTTATAACAATCCAAGATATTTTTTTAATGATCAAACGTTCGAGGTTTTTTTCTAGTATCGAAAGTAGGGTTATTGATTTATAAGATTTGGGGTTCGTATAATTTGATTTGTTCGGTTTTGGGATGATAGCTATAATCGTTGATCGAAAGTATTCAAGGTGATGGTTTATTTCAAGATATTTTTGAAAAAGTTGTAGAATATTGGATTCAATTTGTAGTTATACTAATTGTAATATCTTAATTGGGATCTTGTTTATATTAGGAGCTGTATTATCTATATTGAGGATAATAGTTTGAATATTTTGAATTGTAATTTCAGGAAATAGAATAGAATGAATAAAGATTATAAAAGAATCGAAAAGGATATTGCTGATTTTAATTATATTTGTTAATAGATTATTGATGAATAGATCTCTTTTGGCTTGAATAATTATAATAAAAGAATGATTTAAAGAATCTAATAAAGGAAGAGTTCGATATATTCTAATTGATTGATATTATTTTATCATTTTAAAGATATCCTTTATTTCCTTAATCGAATCAAATTTAAATAATTAGAATTCCTTTTTTGCTTTTTTAATAATCTTTCGAAGATTTTGTTTTGATTTTGTAAAGCTATTCGTTCGATTTTCCTGAATAGTTGTTCGATAGGCTTCATTCCATTATAGTTGATCTGTATTTCGGTTGAATGATTTTTAAGCTGATCCTGTATATACTAATTGTATCGATTGAATAATATTCAAAGCTAGATTATCAAAATCAGAAGTTGTAGATAAAGATTGAAGATCTAGATTTGCTAGGTTTTCTATTAATAAAGTTGAAAAGAGTTTTTCATCAAATGTATCAATTTGTAATCTTCGGATTGGATCTTGGAATCTTGTATTTCAATTTAAAATTGTTAATAAAGATTTGTGATCGAAAATTGTATCAAGATAAGGAGTAAGTATTGTATTAATTATATATAATCCTGAAAGGAATACAAGATCGAGAATATTATCCAAATCATAAGTAGTTTTGTTGATTGTAAAAAGAAAATTGAAGAAATAATCATTTAATTAGTTTATAAAAAGCTTTGTAAGATTAGAATGTATAGAACAAAAGGGATCCTATCTTATATAATAGAGATTCAAATCCTTTGTAAGGAATATAGAATTAAAAAAAAAAAAAAATAAATTGAATAATTCTTTTATTGTTTGGTTTTTGTTTTGATTGTTTTTAGGAGTATTATAAATATTAATAATTATAAGAGTAGAACTAATTGTAAATTGAAGATATAAAAATAATAAATCCCAAAAGGAAATAAATTGAAGTTGATTAATTCGAATGTTTGTTCTTTTGTAAGTATAAGATATTATTCGAGAACGGGTTTCTCAGTTATTGAGTAATGTGAAAGTTTTGTAGACTGGATAGGATTTAGTAATTCGGTATGAGATATTTGAGAATATATAAGGTTCTTGAATCAAAACTATATTAATATAAAAATCATTAGTTAAGGAAAGTACTAGTTTATAAAAGCTAGTACCTTTAGTTATATTAGTTTGTAAGATGGTTAAAGGTTTTGAAAATGTTTTTGGATTATATATTAAATAAGATCGGAAAAGGAGTGGTTTCCAATGTAATGAAACGATTGGAATGATTGAAGGAAGGTGGAGCTAGTAAGGATAGTATCTAGATAGTTCGAGTTGGGATTGAAGGGGCAATAAGTTCTTCTATTGGAGAATCAGCTTTTAAAGCTTTGGAGTATTTTGTATTGATACAAGTTCTGATTCTAATTGTTTTTGATATTTTCTAGATAACTTGCTTTTCTGTTTTGGATTTGAAACTTTTAATGATAAAACGAAGGGGGTACCCAGGATCATTTGCTAGATGAAATCCTTTGCAATATAGGTATTTTGTTGAGCAATCATAAATTGTATTATATCTAGTAGAATAGTTTTTTTCTGTATATTCGATTGTACTACAGATTCGATACTTTTCAGAACGAAAGCAAATTCGGATATTGTACTATTGAAAGCATCGAGTGTATTGGATTATCTTGAGTTTGAAAACGATCCGAGAGGTATTAATTGTAATTCCTAGAATCCGGAGGTTTTTGGGAAGAGCTGTATATTGCAAAGTTGGGAAACTCAAAAACCAAATAGAATGATATAAATTGGATTCTTTGCTTTATATGAATTCAATTGCTTGAATTGTTTATTATTCTGTATTATTATTGATAGTGTTGAATATAATTTTCGATTCGATTGGAACGATGATCAATTGTTGTAAATCTTCTAGAGTTATAACAATTCGTAGAATGTAATTCAATCGATAAATAATCTATAATTGTTGTTATTCGATTTTACAGATTTCGAATACTTTTTCGATTATATTTAAAAGGTTTTCTAAAGCTGTTAAGTCCTTTAAAGAATTCGTATATAATGTAAACCCAGTATTTATTGATTGAACTTCTTTCAAAAGTTTCGTATTATTTTTTAATTGTTCTTTTAATATATTAAGAACAACGAAAGAACCAGCTTTTCAAATTAAATAATCGAATTCGATGCAAACAAAAAGACGAGTATCGGTTTTGTTCGAGATTTTGAGTTGAGTTTTGGATTGACCTTTAGCTTTTAAAATTATAGATTGTATAATTGGTAAAGGAATTGTAGCTTTCTAAATATAAATAGAATCCTTGAGATATTGAATTATAAGGGTTTTTGCTTTTTGTTGAATAGATTTGGGATCTAATTGAATAAGGAAAACAACAAAGAGTTTATTAATTCGAGAAAGATAAGATCCATTGATATATATATCGAAATGTTTATTTACAACAGAAAAGATATTAGTGCAAAATACAATCAGAGGCTTACGAAATTGAGCAGAAAGAGCTCGAACTATTTCGATATTTAGATATTTGTCCCACAATAGAGCAATGGGATTGAAGATCTATTGACCTTCGTTTGTTTTATTAATAGCAACATTGATTGTATTAATTAAAGACTGGGAGAAAAAAGGGATTGGGGGGGCAGGAGGTATGATGGCGGAAACGCGTCTGTACAGCGCTTGCTGAAGCTGAAAAGTTTTGTTTTTAAATCTTATGGATAATAAGAACGATTGATTGATTAATAAAACGCGATAATAAACGCGTTTTTCGAAAAATTCAATTCTTCGATGGCTTGCTTGCTTGACTATATAGAAGTGAGTGCATATATGTGTGTCTAAGGCACACATGATCACGTGCAGGTGAAGGGGGATGAACCCGTAACACAATGCATTTTTCTCCCTTCAATATAATCAGCTTAATTGATAACGGATATTCAGGAAAGGCATTGGTTGATTATTCTTTTATTGATCGAAACAATATTCTAATTCGATCTTTATTATATTATTACGAATTCTGTTTAGCAGATAGAAATACTGTAGATATTATTATTGATTATTTCGTAATAGATATAATAATAGAATAATATAAAGAAATATAATTATTCTTTATTATAAAACTTTCTAAAAAAACTCTAATTATTTTCAGACTATTATAATTACAATACTATAATCTATATATAAACTAACGGAATATAATTCTCTTTTTTAATTCTCAATATTGTATAATATATTATTACTCTTACAATACATTCGATCCAATACAAACACCAACAATCCCTTCGTCAATGTATACAAATCAAATATACAAAAATAATATATCTACAAAACTATTTATTAATAAAATCCTTAATATATTACCTTTAATTAAAACTTTCCTTTTTAATATAAAAAAGAATCCTTCTCGATATTTATTATTATTTATCGAAGATGAAAACAAAAACGACGAAATATATACACAAAATTTTAGAATGATCTTAAAAAAGCTATCGGAGCAAAACTATAATAAATCAGTTTCTATAAACAAAGATTATAAATCGATAGAAGACTCTGGAATCGATTTGCAAATCGATAAAATCTTGATACCCAATATAAATCATTATTATATAAAAATTTGCAATAAAAGAATATCATTTCAAGTATAAATGATATCAAATCAATATCCTATTCAATATAAACTTATACAAAAGATCGTTGGACAATATCAGCCGAAATCAATATCAAAGAATGAATCCTTATTATCGTTATCAATCTCAATCCCAAAAGAGTAGATCGAGATTACTTTCAATATAAAATCAGATTTAGATAATATCTGTTGGTTATAAATTATTAATTTTATATTTTTTTGCTAATAGAATAAAATAAAGATTATATATTTTATATAAAAGAAATTAAATCAAACAAAAGAGATTATCCGATAAAAACGCTTATAGAAAACAATAATAATCCTAACTCTTCAGGAACAAGATTTCAAGGATATATTATATAAAAAAAACAATATCGTCGATATATTAATTAAAGTATCTCCGAAACTTTATAATTTTGTTTACCATTACTATCAATTAAAATATCTTCAGAAAATAACAGAAATAGATATCGAGAAATTCTTCAATAACAAATCATTATTCAATAATAACGAGATTAGGAAAAAGCTTTCTTTGTAATTTCAAGATAAACTATTTGCTTTTCTATTTCATTACTCAGATATACTTTCTCTATATCGGATATAGAATCACAAGATAGAGTTAATACTTGGAAAAGAATTTCTATATTTCAAAAATCGCTTTTTGTTCCTTTTCGAATTAAAGATAATTCGAAAATGGATCGATAATAACTTTGCCAAAAATTTCATTCAGGAATTAAGATTACGAAATACAATTCTATTACTTTTAGCAATCAAATCTAACAGAAGAGTTTGTATTTATCAGAATTATTATAATTTGAATAATATTATTATTAAGAACTGATATCTTTTATCAATTATTCAAGAAACTTTGAATACTCTTTGCAATGTAAGAATCTATATCAAATTAGATATTATTATTACTTTTAACAAATTTTATATTACAGAAAGTAATAAATAGAAAATTGTTTTTATTACTCGATTTGGATTATTCGAATCATTAATTATATCTTTTGATCTTTACAATATATTAATATCATTTCAATATTATATTAATCATATTTTGTTTAATGAACTAAATAAATATTGTACTATATACTTCGATAATATTCTTCTATACTTTAAAAATAAAAATCAATATCAAGAATATATTTATAATATAATCCAGAAATTACAAGATACTAGTTTACAAATCGATATTAATAAATACGAATTCGAAACAATTTCTACGAAATATTTAAATTTTATAATCACAATCGAAGATATAAAAATAGATCAAAATAAAATATCAATTATTATTTTTTAAATACAATCAATATCTGTTAAAGATTTACAACGATTCCTCGGCTTTGCGAATTTTTATCATCGATTTATAAAAGACTTTTCAAAAATCTATTGTTCTTTAAATAATTTTTTATAGAAAGAAATAGATTAACAATAAAAGAACAATTATATAATAATATTCGAAAATCTAAAGAATATATTCACAACAGCTTTGATACTTATCTATTTTAACCATAATAGGAAAACTGTATTGGAAATAAATACTTCGGATTGGATTTCAGAAAAGGTATTTTCTTAATATAATAACAATAATGTTTTATAATTAGTAGTATACTTTTCTTCGAAATATTCAATTGCTGAATATAATTATGAGATTTACGATAAAGAATTATTAATTATTATTAAATCAATAAAGGAATAGCGATCGGAATTATAAGAATCTCAATAGAAATTCGAAATCTTGATTAATCATAAGAATCTGGAATACTTTACAACAACAAAAGTATTAAATCAATATCAAGTATAATGATCAGAGTTTTTATTCCAATACAATTTCCAAATTGTTTATCGATTAGGAACCAAAGCAATTCAGCCAAATGCTTTAAGTTATCAATAAAAGAATCGATCTAATAACTCTAATCCCAACAACGAATACTTAAAAAACCAGAAGTGTATTGTTTTATCTATTGATAGATTCAATATAGATCTATATAAAAAACTTACAAACGATCTTTTGCTAATTATAATAGATTAGATAATACTATTTGAAGATAAATTTATCGACGAATTCATTAATACAGTATATAATAGATCAAATATAATCAAATAATTAATATCAGTAATCGAAGACCTCTTTATAATCAAATAACTAAAAGAATTCAGGAAAGCCTTACGAATAGTTATACAGAATTGCTATATTTACAATAATAAAATCTATTATCGTAAAAAACTATAGATTCCATTTGATAACAAACTAAAGATACAAATTTTATACAAAATATATTCGTCGGACCCCGTTGATCATCTTGGTTATACGAAGACTATTGATTTGATCTCCAAAAGCTATTGATGACTATAGATACATTAAGAAATAAATATTTATATTCAAGTTTATGAATTCTATATTCAAACAAAATCCTCAAAATTATCTTCTTCAGAATTCTTGAAACCATTATCTATTCCTTTCCAATCATAATCAGATATTTCAATCGATTATATTATATCTTTACTAGATTATAAATACTACAATTCAATATACAAACATATATTAATAATTATTTATAAATTGACAAAAATGAAACACTTTATAGATATAAAATCTCTAATAATAGAAAAATTGATTAATACTTTCATCAACTATATTTATATATTATATAATCTACCGGAAAATATCATTTCAGATCGAAGAATACAATTCATATCGGGATTCTAAATACAACTTTCTGAATAATTAAAAGTAGCTTTTAAATACAGCTCAGTATTTCACTTATAAATAGATAACCAAACAAACCGAATCAATTCAATTCTAGAACAATATTTGTATACATTTATAAACTTTCATCAGGATAATTAAATAAAGTGATTACTATTGATAGAATTTGCTTTAAACAATTTGATTTCTGAAACAATAAATTGTTCGTTGTTCTTTGTGAATTACAGTTTTAATTTAGAATTGGATATAGAATTTAGTAAACCCTACCTTCCAAATATAATAATAACTCAAAAATACAAATTCTTCAAAAGAAACAAAACAATCGATAAAATGAAATATATCCTGAATCAACTTAAAGTATTTACAAAACAATTTATCGTAATCTACAAGGAATATACAAATCGAAATAGATCAAATTCATTACAATACACAAAAAAACAAAAAGTATATATAAATACAAAAAATATAAAGATATTTTGTAAAATAAAAAAGCTCGATAATAAATAGATCGAACTATACAAAATAATAAAGGTTTATTCATATACTTATTTGATCAAACTACTAAAAAATATACGAATTTTCCCAGTATTCCATCATTCGTTACTAAAACCAATATATCCAAAACTTCATTTCCCAAAATAAAATTTAATTAATAAATCGGAATTGAAAATTACAAAAGATAGAATCCTTGAAAAAGAAAACGAAAAGGAAGAATCAATTCAGAAATGAATATTTGAAAATATACTTGATAATTACAATGAAGATAGTTATCATTATCAAATCAAATAAAGATACTATATACCAATCTGATAATCAATATTAAATCTAAAAGATAATAAGAAGATCCTGATCGACTATTATCATTTACACTTCAAGAAATCTGGATTACTATTATAGATCTTGAATCATTCAAATGCTGTAATACTATTATCAACTTCAACTCCTATAAAGATTTTACAACGATCAACAAAAAAGAAAATACAATTTATTTGAATAGAAAAATACTATCTTAAATTTTAAGACAATCTTAAAATTTGAAAGATGATCTTACAATTCAGGAATTTGAAGTATCTAAACAAGATTTTATTTGAACGATTGTTTTTCAAAAAGATTTTATCAATAATTTGAGAACAAATTAAACTTTGAGAAAAAGAGTATTATTATAGATTCATAATCCGTTCCTAACTAATCTGTATAATTGTCTAAGACACCCATCCCCTATATAGTCGACACTCTTTCTAGTACCTTCTTCCTTTTTCGTAGAATATCATCATATCTTAAAGCACCCTACTACCACTATAATATATTCATTGTTTTAGAAAATAAAATATTGTATATATTGATATTAATAATGAATAATAAAATACAAAAAAGATCTAAATATTCTTTAGTAATTTGATCAAACAAAAATATAAATAAACCTTTATTATTTTATATAAATTGATTTATTTATTATCGAATTTCTTTATTTTATAGAAAGTTTTTATATTTTTTGTATTTATATATATTTTTTATTTTTTATATAATATAAAAAATTCGATCGATTTTGATTTATATATTTCTTATAAATTGTAATTGATTATTTTACAAATGTTCAAAATTGATTTAAAAAATATTTTATTTTATTAGTTATTTTATTTTTCTTAAAGAATTTATATTTTTGAATAAATATTATATTTGATAAATAAGGTTTATTAGATTTTATATTTATATATAGATTGAAATTATAATTTGTAAAGAATCGAAAACAATTTATAATTTCAAAGATTAAATTATTAAGAGCGAATTCTATTAAAAGTAATTATTTTATTTAATTATTTTAATAAAAGTTTATAAATATATATAGATATTGTTTTAAAATTGAATTAATTTGTTTTGTTTAATTATCAATTTGTAAATGAAAAATTGAATTATATTTAAAGATTATTTGTAATTTTTAAAAAATTGTATTTAGAATTTTGATACAAATTTGATTTTATAATTTAAAATGATATTATTTGATAGATTATATAGAATATAAATCTAATTAATAAAAATATTAATTAATTCTTTTGTTATTAAAGATTTTATATTTATAAAATGTTTTATTTTAATTAATCTATAAACAATTATTAATAGTTTCGGAAAATAAGATCGATAATCTTAATATAATTAGAATAATTAGTTGATTTGAATAAATATTGTTAAGAATTGTTAAGATCATATAGGTAAAGAATCAATTAGTCGTAAAACAGTAGCCAAACTTTTCATTACCCTTTCTAATTATGAATAAGCTATTACTTTTAAGTTCAATCAATAAAGAGATATCAGAACAATTATAATTCGTTATCATTTCTGTTCTTTTATAAGTAATACAAAGAAGTTTGTTTATTAAACATTCCAAATTGATCGATAACATTTTTATATTGATGATTCGAAATAAAAACGCCTCCATTTAGATTTCTTGTTTTGACGAAACTGTTGTATGATTGTAATAAAGCTTTCCCTTCAAGGCTTCGTTCCTGAGAAGTCTATTAGTTTTTAAATCGTTTTCCATTCTTAAATCATTTGTTAGATACAAAATGCCGTCGAACAACAATATGAATATAATATTTGATCTTTTGTATAACAAATAAACACAAACAAAACATAAACAATAACAATATATAGCTTGTTTTATTAGAGTATTATAAACCTTTTAATTCTTTATATCAATTTTTTGCAACTCTTTTATTGATATTGCAATAATACTATCAAATTCTTTAATACCTTTCATTAAACCCCCGAATTAATAATGCGATCTATTTGTTTACCTCTACAACTTATATAATCAATTTGTCTTTACTATATTAAATGTATAACCAATTACAATAGCAGAAAAGTTCTATCAGATAAAAAGATAATCAATAAGGAATGTTTCTTTTCCAAAGAAATCGATTTATTATATACCGAATACATCCGAAAAAAGAAAACTTGTAATGTATTATTAGAAGTATTTCATTCTATTATAAATCAAATATTATAGTTATATTATGAATGGAAAGCAGCTTCAGCAGATTCTCCAGAAGAAATGACAGTTCGAAGAAGTTTAAATAATCGTCAGTTTAATTTTACTCGAAAAGTAGAAGTTTTTTTTCGCAAACAAAAGAAGCATGATTTAAAATATGAACTTCGGAATACGAAAGAGGTTGTATTAACATTGAATATACAAATGAAGAAAGGGGTGAAGTTATTCGAAACTGGTGTAGATTTGTTTCGATATTTCGTTGGTATATTTATAATATTTATAAATGTTTTTGACTAATTTTCCATTAGCTAAAGCAAAATTCTGTGGATAAATTAACAAGTGAGATTAAATTGAAAGATACCTTTAATAAAAAGGATAATTTTGATACTACTTCTGTTCAATCCAAATCATCGAAATTCTTTTATATTTTGGCAAAACGAGTAAGTTGCAAAAGTATCAAAGGCAAAACAAAGGGTATATAGAATATTAGTGATCATATAATAAAAAAGAAGTGGATAGTTTTACTTTCTATTTTTAAAACAAAGAAGATTGAAGAAATTCGCAAATTGGTTTTTACAAAAAGAAAGATATTAGAATCTATTGAATCTTTTGATAATAATAATGAAGATATTAAACTAATTAACAATAGAAAACTTTTGGTTTTTAAAAAGTCCAAAAAGAAGAAAACTAAAACTTTTGTTGTAATCAATATATCTTTTTCGTCTTTAAAAAGCTTTGATATATTGAATACTATTCCAAAACCAAATATAGTATCATCAACAAAGCGTCAAAAAGCATTTGTTTTTTTTTAATAAAATCAAATATATTAATAATAAACAAAAAAGCAATTGAAAATAAAGATTTGTTAAATTTTTCCAGTTCTGATATTATGAATAATATTCTAAATGAGTATGATTTATATAAAAGAGCTTTTGTTTTCAAACAATAAATATAATAAATCTTTATTGATTGATGATTAATCGTTAATGAATTTGTCGGACCAAAACTTCGAATCGTAGATAACTCTCTTTCTGATATATAAATATCGTAGATTATATATTATAATCCTATCGTTGAGAAATGTATTAAATATATATTTTATTAATCGACTAAACTAGATACTAATGAAAATTCTGATAATATTAAAGAGGATAGTTTATTGAAAATAAAGATAAGGAAATGGAAAAAATGTGAATATTAAATAATAAAGAAAAATTAATATATTAAAAGATTTTCGAAATAATGAATAAAATAAATGAACGTTTTTAAATATCAATATTTCAATAAAACGAATATGATTTTCTTTAATCTTTTTTGATTTTACAATGTATTTCAATTATATTACTTTTTAATTCTTTACTTTTATTATATTGATGATATATTTTCCTTTTTATAGTTTTCCAATTGCCTTTTGATATATATTAAATTTTGTAAAGCTTCCCAAGTATTTTTTATTAATTGATAGTCTTTTTATTGTACTAAATATTATATTCTTTATTCTTTTTTTCTATATACTAATATCTTTTCAACTTTATATTCTATATATCTATCAATTTTTTCAGGAAATAGAGGATCAATGATATTATTATATTGATATTACAATTTTAGTAAAGAAATATGAAAGATATTATATATTTTGTATAATAATAAAAACATTAGTTTATATACTTGTTTATTACTTATAATATTGATGATAATAAAGGGATTTATAAAGCAATCAGAAAATTTCTTTTTGGATTATAATTGTTTAATGTTTTTGATATTGAATATAATTTTATTATCGATATAAAATCGCTAGAATAAATCCTTCTTATTATTCTTTGATTTTTTTTTATAAACTTTTCCCAAATCTTTATTAATTTTGTTTTTTCTTGATTCAATGATTCAATATATTCTTTTATAACTAATACTTTCCCTTTGATATTGGTATTTTCGTCAATATAGTTGAAAGTAGATAGATATCTTTATATTATTTTGAAAGATGCTTTTTTAATTATATTATACTATATTGTATTATATGTGAATTTTGCTAGGGATAGTAATACAACTCAATCGTTCTATCTCCAATTTGTATAATAAATAATATAATGAATTAAATTTTGATTTTGATATTTTGTTTGATCATTAATTTGTAGATAAAATGTAATGGATAATTTACAGTGAATTCTTAAATAAAATATTAAATTGTTTTAAAATTTATTTGCAAATTGTGGTCCTTTGTTAGATATTATTTCTTTCGGTGTATCAAAATCTTTAAAAATATATCGAAATAGAATTTCTGTTAGTTTTAGTAAAGTTATTGTTTTATTAACTGGAATGTATCAAGCGAGTTTTGTATATTTGTTGATAACTATAAATATAATATTGTATATATATTTATCTATTTTAGAAAAGGATAAATCTGTAACAAAATCCATTGTTATTTTTTTTCAAAAATCTAAAGGAAATGATAGAGTTTGTAATTTATTGTAAAGCCGATATCGTTTTACAATTATTCGTTGATAGATAATATATATTCATATATGCCTTTTTACATCTTTCATTATATTATACTAGAAATACTTGCTTTTCAAGATTTTCTATATTTTCTTAATACCCCAATAACCCTCTATAGGATTATTATAATGAATTTGTAAGATTTCTGCTTTCACAATATTATCTAATAGTATAAAGGTATATTTATTATATTTGAACAAATCATCGGTATCGATTTGCTAAAATACAATATCTCTAATAGAATTACTTTTAAATTTCAGATACTTTTTATTCTTTATAAAATCATTATTCTTTTGAAACTGTAATAAAGTATTTTTTATTAACTCAGATATTGATTCGAATACTGTTTTATCAGTTATCAATATATAAGCTAATCGATGTGGTAACGATTATTTGCA
The DNA here is from genome assembly GCA_029531795.1 of Sclerotinia nivalis. Classification (NCBI taxonomy): domain Eukaryota; kingdom Fungi; phylum Ascomycota; class Leotiomycetes; order Helotiales; family Sclerotiniaceae; genus Sclerotinia; species Sclerotinia nivalis. The sequence continues at coordinate 1,008,174 of JAPEIS010000005.1, read as the reverse complement.
ATCAGTTTCCATCAATGATTTTCTTGAATTACGAAGAGGTAAACTATATTTATTCTTTTGAAAAAAGCCTATTATATTTCTCAAAGATTCTATTTCTATTGTAGATAAATAAAAAAGTACAGCAATTATTATAATATTCTTTAATTTGTTTTTTAATATAGATAATATTTCATTGATTTTATTTATATCTTTAATATAATCAGATCTTCTTGACGGATTATCAATAGGATTCAATTTTCTGGATCTATATATAATTATGAAATCGTAAACAATTAAAACTTCAGTTTATTATCTATTAAATTGCTTTGTTTTTATAAAATATTAAAGATTATTATAATTTGTTTTGATTACAATTATATACTAACTACTTACGATATAATACCATTATTGAATGAAAACTATATAAATAACTAAAAGTTTTTGATTATATATAAAATATCTTTATTCAATTGAAATGAGTTTTCTTAAATAAAAAACAACAGAATATTATCAAAAAACAATAGGATCATTTAGATCTTCAAAAAACAATTAAAAAAGTATATATCCTAAAGCAAATCTAGAAATATCTGTTTTGAATAAGATTCAGAATACTGGTTCGAAATATTTGAATATTGATATAATAATAAATACTTTTTTTAAATTATCAAAAGCTTTTTGAACCTTTTTAATTTATTTAAATTCTAATACAATTTTTCCTTTTTTGATATCTTTTAATAAATCAATTAAATTATAAATCATTTATGAATATCCAGCGATAAATCGATAATAGAAATTTACAAAGCTTAGGAAAACCTAGATATTATAAAGTGATTTTGGTTTTGATTATTTTATAATTATTTGAATTCGGTTTGATTCTATAGTAACGTCTTTTCCTGATATAATAAAACCTAAAAACTTGACTTATATATATAAAATATATATTTCTTCAATTTCGTATAAAATTTATATTCAATCAATCTAACAAAAACCTTGTAAATATCGATAATATATATTTCCTTATTTTTAGAATAAATAAAAATATCGTCTAAATATATAATACAAATGCTATTTGTAAAATCAATGAATATTTAATTAATATAAATTTAAAAGATTGTAAAAGTATTCGTCAAATTAAAAGGTATAACTAAATATTCAAATTAACTATATCGAATGTAGAAAGTCATCTTTTATTTATTATCTTTCTATATATATACTCGATAATAAATATCTTTCAAATCGAGTTTTGTAAAAAAGATCTCTTATTTTAAATGATCTAAAGATTCATTAATTAAAGATAAAGATATACGATCCTTTTTTGTAATTTTATTAAGATCATAATAATCAATATATAATCGATAATCATTATCTTTCTTTAATACAAATATAATCGATACATTAGTAGAGCTAATTGAATAATGGATCTAATTTTTCTTTTGATATTTATCAAGGTATTATTATAAAACAATTAATTTTTGTTTTGATAAAGTATATATTGGCTTTCAAAATGAAGTAGTTCCAGATTCAAGATTAATACAATGTTTCATTGGATAATGATCGGAAAACAAACTGCTTTTATCTTTAGAAAAAATCTATTTATATTCTTTGTATTCGAAAAGTATTTTTAAAGGTATTAATATTAAAATATTTTGGGTTTTAAATGAAAATTGTATAATAGAATTAATTTCAGATAAAAATATACAAATTGTAACTCTAGTTTTTATATTTCGATATAATTCTTTTACTATTATTATTTCCATATTATACAATATAAAACAAAAATAAAGAATAATTGATCTTCAATTAATATCTGGATTTACAATTTAAAATTATAACAATTCTAAAATAATATTGATTTCCGATAAATCCAAAGTAACAATAATAAATCGATAAATATAAATTCTTTTTTCTTTAAAATCATTTAATACTTCGATAATAATTTGATAATTATTATATAAAGGTATACTAATCCCATTAACGAATACTAATGAAATACCTTTTTTGAGATTAGAAATCCAATTCTATTCAATATACTTGTTTTATTGAATAATATTAGCTTACACATCAAAATCAATAAAACAGTAAAGTTTTATCGAAATATTATTAATTTGAAAGATTACTTCAATAACTAAAATAGTATATCCCTTTTATTGAAAATCCAGAATTATCGAAACGATTAAAATTATTATTAAATTTAATCGTTTCCCTAATTCTTTTTCTTTTAAGAATATATAGAACAAATATAAGATTGATAATCTCCTTTATATTATCAATATACAGACGGATTAATATATTCATTTGTATAATAGCCCTTTTATTGATAATGAAAACAAATTAAATCTCTTTGTCTATAATCATTTTTCTGATTTTCTTTATTGGGTTTTTCCTTTAAAAGAGATTTAGAATACTATTACGATTATACCTCGATTATTGACGATATATTATTTTGCTGTTTAGATGATTCATTTTGAGAACGATTAAAAGATAAATTTGATAATATAGATATATTGCCTTATCTTCGATTATAAAGCGGATCGTTTACATCTTATAAATGGTATATTTTATCTATATTCTCGAAATAATATACTTGCTTGATTAAATCGTTTCGATTTTCAAATTGCTAAATAGATTCTGAAATTCATTTAATAATATAAGGAAATAAGCTTCATAAAAATCATTCTTTATAAATATTATCCATTTTAGATTCGATTTCCTTCTCTAGATTATCGAGATATATTATAAAACTGTTTATATTTTAATTAGATTATTGTTTAGTATTAATAATTTGTTATATAGTATATCATTATCGATTACCTTTATTTAATATCGGATCGTATATATATTCTTTGAATTCTTCCTATAATATATTAAAATTCAATATAAAAGTTTCATATCGATATCAAATTGTAAATAATTATTATTAAAAATATTGAATAATATAATCTATTTTCTTTTGATTAATTAAGAAATAATATTTATCATTATTTCGAAATATAAATTCAATTTAAAAAAAGAAATCCTTTGTTTCTTCAATATTAAGATCTTTATAAAATAACAATTTTTAAAGTTTTAAAGGTTTTCTTAAAGAAATATAAATAAAATTAAACATCATCTTTGTTCCTCTAATGATCACTAATAATAAATTAGATATCTTTTCCTATATAAAATAAACAAAAGTCTCTTCGATTTTTTATTGATTTGCTTACTTGAAAACATCGAACTCCTTTTATACATTTTCAAATCTTTACATCAGATCTAATTCCAATTATATAATGGATTGACGACTAAATACAGACATCTCGCCTTCGATCCTATTAAAGGTTCTGGAAGCATTATTTCGACTTTGAGAAGTATTTGAATTGGTCAAACGATCTGGAGTATTTCTTATTCTAACCATTATTATCTGATAGAGTTACATTAAAGTACCGATAACTAATTGACGAATTGCTTTTCAAATGAATGAAAAGAATTATTAAAAATTGTTAAGATTACATAAACAAAGAATCAATTAGTCGTAAAACAGTAGCCAAACTTTTCATTACCCTTTCTAATCATAAATAAACTATTACTTTTAAATTCAATCAATAAAAAGATATCAGAATATTTATAATTCGTTATTATTCCTATTCTTTTATAAACAATATAAAGAAACTTGTTTACTAAATATTCCAAATTGATCGATAACGTTTTTACACTGATGATTCGAAATGAGAACGCCTCCGTTTAGGTTTCTTGTTTTGACGAAACTGTTGTGTAATCGTAACAAATATATTCTATATATGATTTATACTTTCAATTTATTACTAAAAGATATTTATAATTTTTTATAATAATAAAATTATAATAATAAATTTTATTATTATAAATACAACAATCTTATATAATAATATATAAAATCTTTCGGAATTCTTTTAATTATTTAATTATAAAAGGATTTTCGATTATTAATATCAATTGTTTTATTATATTAGATTTAATATATATTATATCAATAAATTTATCAATAATATTATTTAATTTAGTATAATTAATAAAAGTTCATTTGTAAATTCCCTATATAGATTTATATCGAATCTATTGATAAATAAAATATTATATTTGTTATTAATTCAAAAAATTTATTAATATAAAATACTTTAAGTTTTTATAATTAATCAAAATTTCGAATTCTTATTGAAATCTTTATAATTTTGATTACTATTTTTTTATTAATTTAATAATAATCAATAATTCTTTATTATAAATTTGTAATTATATTTAATTATTGAATATTTAAAAAAAATTATTATTGATTATAAAATATTATTATTATTATATTAAAAAAGAACTTTTTTTGAAATTCAATTTGAAGTATTTGTTTTTAATATAGTTTTCTTATTATAAACAAAATAAAAAAATACTAAAATTATTATAAATATTAATTTGAGATTTTCGAAAACAGTTATATATTTATTTTTATTTTTATAAAATATTTTTTGGTAAAAAATCGTTTAAAAAATAACAAATCTTCGAAAAATCATTTATAAATCATTAATAGAAATTTGTAAAATCAAGAAATTATTATAGATCTTTGATAAATAATAATTGTTTTTAAAAAATAATAATTAAGATTTTATTTTAATTTATTTTTATATTTTCAGTTATAATTATTAAATTTGAATATTGTATTGAAGTTATTTCGAATTTGTATTTATTAATATCGATTTGTAAATCAATATTCTATAATTTCTAAATTATATTATAAATATATTTTTGATATTGTTATTTGTTTGAAGAATATATACTATAACATTTATCGAATTCATTAAATAAAATATAATTAATATAATGCTAAAATAATATTAATATATTATAAAAAATATATATATAATAAATAATTCAAATAATTAAAATCGAATAATAAAAATATATTTTATTTATTATTTTTTGTAATATAAAATTTATTAAAGATAATAATAATTTTTAGTTTTATACAGATTTTATATTATAAAAGGTATTTAAGATTTTTTTGAATAATTAAAAAAAAATATCGATTTTTGATAATAATATTATTTAATTTATCATAATTTTAATAAATACAAATTTCTATATTAGATTTAATAATAAAAAACAATAAAACAATATTATATAATTTTGATTTTCGAATAAAGTTTTTAGAAAGATTATTGTCGATTTATTTGTATATTTTTAATTTGAACGAAAACAAATTTTTTTTTTTGAAATATAAAAGTTCTTTTTTAAATATTAATTTTATTTTGTAATTTTATAATAAAAATATATTAATATAATATAATAAAAAAAATTTATTTTGAAATTATAAACAAAGTTTTTATTTTTATTTTGTTATTATTGAAAAAAGATTTATTATTTAAAAATTTCTTGATATTCATTTCTATTATTTTTTAAAGATATTTTAGATGATAACAATAATAAACAAATCGTAGAATTTTGATGAAATTTTGATTAATATATCAATAATATTTTCTTTTCTATATAATATATATTTAAAATCTTATTTTTGAAAAATTAATATTATTATTGATTTGTTTAAATAATTTTATTAAATAATTTTGTATATATTCGATTCAATTTCTTTTATATAAAATATAAAATTAATAATTTGAAATCAATAGATATTACTTAAATCTAATCTGATATTTAAAATGAAATATATTTTTTTTAGGATTAATATTAATAATAATAATAAGAATTTCTTCTTTGATATCGATTTTGATTAATATCGATTAGTAATTTTTTATATAGATTTATAATGATTAGAATATCGATTTGATATTATTTAAACTTAAGATAATATTTCTTTATTGTAAATATTTATATAATAATAGTTTATATTAAATATTATGATTTTGTAAAATAATAATTCAAATTCAGAATTCTTTATTAATTTATATTAAGCTATCTATTTTTATTGTGATAATATATTCTACTTTTCAAAAGATTCTACTGTTGAGTAAGAAAGGTAATCCAATTTTGTTTCGAATAATCAATACCAGAAAACCTAGAAACCTTGATTAGCAATATATTGATAACCAATAAACAATATATCGATTCGATTCAAATTTAGATTCAGATCCAGGTTTAGATTTAGATCTAAACCTCGATTTTATTAGTATTATATTGTTATATGATCGAAATTAGAGATTCTATAATTATACTTCAATTTTTAATATTGTTTTAGAAAATTCGTTATTATATCGAATATCATTCAATCAATCTTACTAGAATTATTTTCAATTCTAATTTAATCAAAAACAATATTTAAATTTCAAGAATATATTAAATCTGTTTTCTTTATTTATCAGTAACTTATATTGGAACTTTCTAATATTAAAAATGAAGAATTTAAAGATCCAATTTTTATTTTCGATATATTTATCAATATATAAAATCCTGAAGTTGTAATATATATATAATATTTGTTCAACTTTATTAAACAAATGTTTGTTTAAATAAAATAATATTGTATCACGAGATAGTATGATCACAGAGTACATTGAAGGGATCGGGGCGAAGATGGTTATATTGAAGTGATAGAGTTAAATGATTGAATTGAATGATTTGTCTTTGATTATATAGATCAAGGGTTGATTTATATAAACAAAATGGATACTAATTATTTAACGATATATATTATTTTGGATTAAACTTCGATAATTAGTATTTCATAAAAGGATTGAGGATTATCGTAATCGATAAATTTAGATTAACTAATAGAAATCGATAAGATTTAGAATCGATAATTGTAAAAATTGATAATACTTAGAAAAGTCTGAATTATAATGAAAAAGAATATAATAATCATAAATAAAATAATATTATTATAAAGGATATAATGACTATAAACTATTATATATATAATTAGATTATATATGATTATCTATAATATACCCTCCAGATCGAGAATCGATTTGTAATAATAAAGAAAGATTATAAAAAATAATGATTGATCTAAAATGAAGTATAAGCTTTGATTATATATAGATATCAATTTCGGATGATTCCTATTGTTTTTGATGATATAATTCAATTTGATCGATTAATTGATCAAATTGATCAAATTGACCAAATTGATTATTTCGTAATCATACCGATAAAATTGATATAACTCTATTAATCATACCGATAAAATTGATATAACTCTATTAATCATTTTGAATATTGATTATTTTGAATTGAATTAATTATATTAACTGTATTGATCAATTAATATAATCAAATGATGATAGATTGTAATATATTGATTGATCTAGTTGATTTAATAGTAGTTATGAATTAGCTAATGTTGTATATATGTATAATCAAATTTCAGCAATTTTGTATAGTATTATGATAGTGTTAAATTCGAAGGTATATAATATGGCAAATAGTTTGTAATTAATATAATCGAATTCAATCGAAACTATAATAATATTTCGAAAAACCCGACGAGACTCGAAGAAAGAAAAATACGATCAAAAGAGATCTGAAAGTAAATTATCTTACCCTTCATTTTTGTAGTGTATTATTTTTGGTTGTTAAAAAGGTGATATTAAAGATGATTCAAATCTTGATAACTATTGTATAAAAGTGAATTGAGGAGGATTTCGATCGTATATAAATTCGAAGAAATTTGTTTGTAGGTTTATATGATCGATTAAAGAACGATTTCGAGCTTTTAATCAATATTATATATAACTTTAGTTGTATAAAAATGGATTGAGGAGGATTTCAATCTATACTAATTCGAAGAAATTCGTTTGTATATATATACAATCAATCTTCTATCTTGTTCGAATGGCGTTATTTATATATGAATTTCGATCGAGGATTGAAGAAAGGAGAGATATCGAAAAAAGAAAAAAGAGAAGGAATAATTGATAATCAATTAATAATTAACTTTTGTTTTATTAAAATTTTGATTAAGATGATATTGTAATAATAATTATGAATTAATTAATATTGTATATATATATACAAGCAAAATTCACTAATTCTGTATAGTATTATAATAATATTAAATTCGAAAATATACAATATAATAGATGGTTTGTGATTATTTTTATTCAATTTTCGTAATTCTGTTATTTATATTTTGTAAATTTAGAAATAAATAGAAATGCTCGAATTTTTGTTATATAAAGTTCTTGATGAGTTTGTTGATAATTATATCGATAATTAAAAGTTAGATTATATAGAAGTTCTTTTTTGAATATTCCTATTGTAATTATATATTTCATATATCGATATATTTTAATTTGATTATAATCTGTTCGTTTTTATCAATTACTAATCTGATAGCTTATTAGTTATTATAGAATACAATTATCAGTTTTTTTATTATAAAATTAATTTCTTTTAGAAAATATAAAATTGCTATAATTTCTTTTGATGTATATTCAATATCAAATACTTTGGTTTCAATAATTGAAATAATCATAATATTCTATTTAAATACTTTTTATATAATTAAACTATCGAAAAAGGATATAATATATTCTTAAGATAATCGATGAGTATTAAGATTATTTGTGAAAGAAGTATTTGAGAAAACAAAAAATTATAGTATTTGATCATTATTATATTGTATTATAAGGAATCTTGTATTTCAAAGATATTCGAAACAATAATTAATAGTTTTTATATATTTATTTGAAGGATTGATTAAATAATAATTCAATTATAAAACAATGAATGATATATTTGCTTTTATTGTAATTGTAATATATAGAATTAAATTTCATTTTCTTTTGATACAATTTGATTATATATATTGGAGTTTGATCTGAATTTTTCCGAAATATTATTATAGATAATAATATACTTGTAGTTTCATTTGTTATTTTAAATTTCTTAGTAATCTTTTCAATATACATATTATAAATTAATTATAATTTCTTTTTGAATCAATTATAAAGGATATATATTTCTAGAAACTATTTTGTATCTTTAAGATTATATAATTTATATATAATTTTGATTTCTTCAATAATTTCAATAGTAATTGATTCGTTTCTTTTGTAGTATATGATCTGAATATTATCCACGAAGAATAAAATTATAATAGTATATTTTGGATTAATATAAAAATATAGCTTTTTTTTATATTATATTAATTCTAGTTTTTCAAATGTTTAGATGAAATCCCTGAATTATATAACTGAGGAGTTATATAGATTATATAAAGTTCGATCGATAATGATATTTTTGTTAAGGATTTTATAATTATCGAAAAGATAATATACAATTGGAGCACCCAAAGGATCATATAGAATATTGATGATAATGATAATGATGATGGTATTTTACGTCCTGGGGACTTTGTGGGATCCTGTACTTTTCGAAGGGTATAAGGATGGGTTAGTTTAAAAGTGTTTATATATAAATATTAGAGTATTTCTATTTGTTTTGTTTTTGTAAATTTGAGAAAGTTGTTTAATCGTATAGATCGAGGATGTCGCTTTATAATCCTCTTTGATTTTAGATCTTTTATTTTGTTTAAATTGATTTGTAGTGTATATTTATCGATATAGTAAAAGAAAATCTTTATTTCAAATAAATATATTTTTGTTGAGGTTTGATTTGTTATTAGTATTTGAATTTAGATTATTATTATATAGTTTTATGAATATAATTAATATAGGTTTTTTAAGATTATTTTAATTTTATAATGAAAATCAATTTAGCGATTCTTCTTTTTAGATTTCCTTGAGGAATTTTTAGAAGATATGAAATTGAAATAGAAAGTAGATTAGGTATTGAAAGTTTTTTTGTATTGTTTTTTTGTATTGTGATAATTGTAATAATCATTTGTAGAAATACTATATAGATTATTGATAATAAGTTATATACTTTGGGGTTTTATTGTATTTATAAGAGTATTTTAATTTGATATTAATATATTTAAAACGTTTGTAATATTATATGAAATCGTTATAGTTTGTTTGGATAAAGAGAAGATAATATAATTGTTATATTTTGTATCTTTATAATAGTATAGTATATTGTAGTATTCCTAATAATTTGTTTTATATAGATCGATTCTTTGTTTTTTTGATTAGGGATTATATAAATAAGGAGATTCCAAATATTCTGAATATTGATATTGAAGTTCGGAAATGTATAATCTATATATCTATTATATTTCTGGAATTGATATTGTTAATGTTAAGATCATATAGGTAAAGAATCAATTAGTCGTAAAACAGTAGCCAAACTTTTCATTACCTTTTCTAATCATGAATAAGCTATTACTTTTAAGTTCAATCAATAAAGAAATACCAGAACATTTATAGTTCGCTACTATTCCTGTTCTTTCATAAATAATATAAAGAAGCTTGTTTACTAAACATTCCAAATTGATCGATAACATTCTTACGCTGATGATTCGAAATGGGAACGCCTTTATTTAGGTTTCTTGTTTTGGCGAAACTGTTGCGTGATCGTAACAGTTAAAATAACTTGATTTGGTATTGGATTTTATCGAAAAATAAAGCCTCTATAATTGATTTTTTATTATATAATTCTTGAATTGTTTTTGATATTCCAACAATCTAATATAAATACTATAATTCAAAATTCAAAATTTTATTATTATCTAATTTTCTTTGAATATACTCGATATTATATTGTTTTAAAAGAATCTTCCGAATTTTTTTGGATTCTATCCGGAATGTTCAATCGATCCTTGTAAAAGTGATTTTCGGGATATCAATAATTATATTCTGAAATACTCTTTTTAGAATATATAGATTTTTGTAAATAAACAAGATCTCTGGATTAATTGTTATTAAGATATAATATTCCTTCAGTTTCTTTAGTATTTCGATTCTTAAAAGTTTATTCTCATTTAAAATAATGGATTCTTTAAACCGATTATTGAATATAAGAATTTTGGGGGTCTTCAAAGCTTTTGTATATGATAGATCTTTCTTTAAATTTTCTTTTGTATTTTTTCTGATTATTGTTTCTCTTCAATTTTGAATATAAGATTTCGAATAAAATAATCTATTATTTTATTTAATAATTGAATAACAATCCTTTTTTGTTCGTTCAAAAGAACTTCAATATAAATATTAAATATACAAACGAATCTTGTATAGATTTAGCGATGCGTATTGATCTTTTTGTCGATATCTTTAAGGCATTTGATAATAATTAAAGAAGCTGTATATCAATATAAACACTTTATATCTGGTCTAAAGAGAATCCCATCTCCCTATTAAAATAAAATGAAGGGGAATGGTTACTCCGATCGAATAAAGTCAATTATAAGAGATGCTATCACTCTCGACGGTATATTGAGTTTCATTTTCTCAAATACAAACGCCTTGGAAAGGAAGGAAAGTATATCTCTAGTTTTTAAAACGATCTTAGAATTATTATAGCTATAATTCTCATCACCCAACTATATACAAAATTTTTTTTTTTTCAGAATTTTATAAACTTTATACCGAAATATAGATCTGACTTAGAGGAGTTCATTAAAGCAAAAATAAATTTGAATCTATATGTAATTTATTTTTAATACAATTTATCAGAAATATATATGTTTCAAAATATTTTGAGAAAAAAATCTATACATTTAAGTTCTTATCGGATTTATCTGGTCTTTATCGGATTTATTGTAAAGGGGTAAAATCTTGTATCTCGTATTATTTTATATAAATTAATTAACTTTTAATCATCAAATTCCTTTATTATCTTTTTTGAGATCTTTTTATACCCTTTTTGTTTTTGTATATATTATGCTATTGTCTTTGTATCTTTTTTGAGATCTTTTTATACCCTTTTTGTTTTTGTATATATTATGCTATTGTCTTTGTATTCAATCCCTTTTTATATCTATTTATAAATCTAAAAGTCCGATTACAAAAGCATTTCATAATCTTTATAGTATATATATCCAAAGCTTCAATTGTATTCTTTTTAGTAGTCTCAAAACTCTTCTTTTCGATCTGTTTAAACCTAATTTTCGAATACCTTTAATATATCTCAATAGAATTCAATTCGCAATAGAATTTGGATAGAAAAAAGCAAATATGATCTGTATCTTCGATGATTTGAATTATAGCCAACTTCTGCTCCCGGAAATCTTGATGATTTTGCAAAATTCGAGTTAGGCAATATAAAGGTTAAAAGGAGAATTGATCCGGAAAAGGATATTTTAATGGATTAAAGTATCGAAAAAAGCATTTGTTTTTGAATTTGATCTTTTTATTAATACAAGAAAGATAACTTTGTTCTACAAGGATCTCTATTATATTTTTAGATATTTTGGATTTATTTATAAGATTAATAGTCTATATCTTCTATTTCTTATCTATAAATTTCGTTTTTGTTGTTTTCGAAAAGTAAAATGTATCTTTTGAAATACTTGGAATATTTCTATTATTAATATTTATATTGAAAGTATTCAATACTCTATCATTAGTAGAAGTATAAGTAAAGGATTGATCAAATATAAACATTTCAATCTTATTTGAATATACTTCGTTGAATATAATTATAATCTCTTTGAATTGTATATATAATTGATCGTTATTTTATTATGGATTCCTTTGAGTATTAGAATAAATGATTTTCTGTATATCTTTTATAATATCTCTGTTTTTATTTTTTATTACAAATCTTTTATATATATTAACGAAATCTAAGATATGAATAAGTTTTCCTTTTTCCTTTTTAGGTATCTTTTGTTGATCTTTTTCTAATCAAATATACTTTCGAAAATCGAAAGTATGTATATAAGATTTATTATGAAAGTAGATAATATACTTTTTTTTATCAAATATAATAGATAATATTTCAATCTATTCTTTATTAATTTCGTCGAAATGAATGATTGGTTTATTATACTTTTTCATTATTAGGAGAAATTTCTTTTGTCGATATTCAATAACGTTTGGATATTTATGACTATTAATATAAATATCTTTTTTAGATTTTGATAGATTAAAGTTATATTTTAATAATCATTTATAGCTAATTATTACAATTAAAGGTTTAATTGAAATAACTATAAAATACAGGAGAATCTTTTTATTGATAATGTTGGTAAATAAGAATAGTATCATTATATCTATTTTTTGTTGATTCAATTATGTTTTGCAGGCTTTCAATATTCCTTTGTTATCTAAAAAAGATATATCTTTTCTTTTTCTATCTTTCGTTTATATTGATAAAGATCGGTGTATTTGATAATAGAGAAACATCTTTTTAATTAGATGAACAAGAGTATGGCTATTAGTAGTTTTGTGTATGATCGAAGCAATTCTTTATAATGCTTCAATTCGATTAATTCGATATTCTTTTTGTTTAAGTATATTTTGAAGGTAGAATTGAAAATATTGAAGATCGAAATGAATATATACCGTTATAAATTCTTTTTGAATGACCCTTTTAAGCTGTATAGTAATATTATTAAGTATTTCTCGATATATTAAACGAATCTGGAATCTTTGATTATTTTCGATATTGTTGATTCTATTGGAAATAGTTATTAATGTATTATATAAGAGTTCCGAATATTTATCTAAAAAATTTACAATAGTTATTTTATATATTTATATATCAACAAAATCATCCTTTTCTTTAAATATTTCTTCTAAATTATTCTAATACTTTTTATCAGATTCTTTTTGAAGATAGATATTAAAATTGTTATCGAGAAGGAGGTAATAATATTTAAGGTTTTTGAGGTACATATTATAATGATTTAAAAGGGCCAAAAGAAAACTTAGATTACTTTTTATTTGATTTAAAATCAGTTTTTTTTTGCTTTTCGACTGCAATTTTTTCTTTCTATCATATAGTTCAGGATTTTTGTAATAATAATACAGATTTCGGGGTATAAAAGACTAAAGAGACAATCTCTTTATAGATACTAATAAAGATTGAACTAGATTTTTCGAATTTTATAAGAGTATTCTCATCAAAGGAAAGGATACCCTAGTATTCCTAGAAGAATAAAGATTTAGAGATTAGCTAAATAAAATCAAGATCAATATCTGAATTATCGGAATCTTCTTTTTTCTATACAAAGAAACCATACCGAACATCAAAAACAAAAATCTTTTATTCCTTTTTACTAAAATCTTTGAATTCATTAGGAACTAAAGATTCTAATTGAGTATTTATATATAGTCTTTTGAAATTGCTTGAACCTTCCATTTTAAGTTATTTATAATATTAAAGTAATTTAATTCAAATATAATTCATATTTATATAATATAAAAATAAAATTTGAATAAAATCTTGAGATTATTTCCTACAATTTTATTTATATATTATAGATTAATCTATAAATTATATTCTTTAAGAATATAATTCATACCTTCTAAATAGTTTCAAGATAACGATAACAAGAGTTTGTAATCATAGATATACAAACGATAATAAAAAAAAGAGTAATAGTAATAATACGAAAAAGAGGTATATTATATAAAATATCATTTTTTGATTTTTGATCATCTATATTTCAAAATATTTTGAAAAAAAGTTTATTTCTTAAATTAAAAAAGATTGAATAAATATTTTCGAAAAAAATTAGTTCATTATACTCCTTCAATACAGGGCTACATTTTGATATAAAAATTATTGAATTCTGAAAAAAATATTTTTTTTGTATATAGTTGAGTGATGAGAACTGTATCGTAAATGCAACGGTGGGATCGTGAAAAATGTATAAAAGTTAAAAAAAGATATAAAATAAATATAACAAATAATAATTAATAAAGAATCTTCATAATTCAATTTTATAAATAATAAATCTTTATTTATTCAAATCATTATATTCTTAATATATTTTCCTTTTTTTTAAGATAATTAATTTGATTGATAACGAATGTTTAAGAAAAGCAATTACTAATCGTTCTTTTATTGAATAAAATAATATTCTAATTTAATTTCTATTGTATTATTGTAAGCTTTATTTGATAGATAAAAACATCACAAATATTATTATTAAAATATTTTGTAATAAATATAACGATAAAATAATATAAAGAAATATAATTATTTTTTGTTACAAAACTTTCCAAAAAGATATTAGTTATTTTTGAGTTATTATAATTACAATGTTATAATTTATATATAAATCAATAGGATATAATTTTCTTTTTCAATTTCTAATATTATATTATATATTATTGTTTCTATAATATATTCAATCTAATATAGATATTGATAATCCCTTTTTCAATATATATAAAATATATATATAAAAGTAATATATCTATAAAACTATCTATTGATAAAATCTTCAATATATTATCCCTAATCAAAACTTTTTTTTTGAAATAAAAAAGAATTTTATTCGATATTTATCATTATTTGTAAAAAAAAAAATCAAAGACGAAAACAACAAAATATATATTCAAAATTTTAAGATTGATTTAAAAAAGTTGGTAAAACAAGATTATAATAAATCGATTTCGATAGAAAAAGATAAAGATAAAGATTATAAATTTATAAAAGATTCTAAAATCGATTTATCAATCAATAAGATTTTAATATTTGATATAAATTATTATTATATAAAAGTTTACAATAAAGGAATATCGTTTTAAATTTAAATAATATTAAATCGATATATTATTTATTACAAATCTATACAAAAGATTGTTAATCAATATTAATCGAAATCAATACCAAAAAACGAATCCTTATTATTATTATCAGTTTCAATTCTAGAAAAGCAAATTGAGGTTATTTCCAATAAAAGATTATATCTAAACAATATTTGTTAATTATAAATTATTAGTTTTATATCCTTTTGTTAACAAAATAAAATAAAGGTTATATATCTTATATAGAAAGAATTAAATCAAGTATAAGAAATTATTCAATAAGAATATTTATATAAAACAATAATAATCTTGATTCTTCAAAAACAAAACTTCAAGGATATATTATATAGGAAAAGTAATATTGTTGATATATTAATCAAAATTTCTTCAAAACTTTATAATTTTGCTTATTATTATTATTAATCAAAATACTTTTAGAAGATAATAAAGATAAATATCAAAAAATTCCTTAATAGTAAATCAATCTTTAACGCAAAATCTTTATAATCAATTCTAATAAATAGTAATTTATATAAAATCCTCTTTAAAAGATCAAATTCAAAAAGATTTATTATAAAGTAATTGAGATTTTATTTTCTGTATATATTTATTAAAATAATTAAGTTTTGTTTCTATCAAATATCCTTTTCGAATTTTAATAATGCCTTTATTATTAATCGAATTCTATTGATAATAAAAAGAACTATAGATCCTGGATTTATCCAATCAATTTTCGCTTTTGTATTCGTTAATTTATCCACTATTTCGTTTTTAATAATCCCGATATAATCAGGAGTTCATTTAAAACCAATATTATATTGATTGGTTAATTTGTAGTATTTCAAAAACGTTTATTGGGATGAATCAAAGATATTATTTTGTAAATATCAAATGATTGAAGTGTTATCTATATAAAATCAGATCCTTATCTTAAGAATCTTAAGAAGCTCAATTATAGTTTGTATTCCTTTTAGAATATCAATCATTTTGATGTTGAAGATATATAATAAAGGATTTATTGTTTCATTTTTATATATTATTTATTCTTTGTTTTTATAAATAATATAATTACTTAATATTTTCTTAATATTTTAATAATATTATTTAGTTCTGTGAAAGAAAACGGGGGTATCTTCTATAAAAAGCTAATCTTATTAATTATTGAATTCCTTAATGATTTATTCCTTTGGGATTCGATTGATAAAGTTTGTATAGTTTTTTATTGAATGATAGAAGAGGATTAGAATAAATCAAGGAACTTTTGATATAAGATTTCGAAACTTAAAAAGCTTTGTATCTTTATATTATTAATAATCTAAAAATTCTAATCTAAAAATAATAAAATAATCAGAATCAATTGTTTAGAGCTTTATTGTAAATCTGATTTGTGTTTGCTATAATACTAACCGATATCCCCATATCGTGTATGACCCCATATCTTGCACACACTTTTAATTTTATAAAATATCAATCATTATAAACGGATATAATAACGATATGTTTCTAAAGGTCTGTATAAAGCTTGTATTAGTTCAAATTAAAGATGGAGAGTATCCTAAATATATTCAAATAATTAATTTCATCAAAATCAATCGTTCGATGCTTTTTTGATATTATAAAGACAAAATCATTTTCTGTAGTACTATATATACTGAAACTTACTAATTTCTTTCAAAAAAACAAGAAAATTTTTTAATTGATTAGATCAATAAATTGATACAAAGATCTATACTTTTTACAAATTGTATAATCAAAAACTTTACAGAAGAAATCATAGGTTGCTCTTTAAGGAAGAATTGGATAACAAATTTTGTGAAAAAGTATAAAATATATTTTCAAAATCGGTATTTTCGATATATTGATAATTTGTATATGAAAGTTGATAATATTATTATATTTGAGTATTTTTATAATTTAGTTTAAATTATTTTATATTGTTATTGAATTTTATTATTTAAAAGAGTTATATTAATATTTTTCTTTTTTCTATTTAGTTAACAAAAGTGATTAAAAAATATAATATATTATCGAAGAATATATATAATTGGAACGAAAAAGACTTTTTTATTGATTTGAAGAGAATTATAAAAAGGATAATAAGTATTAGTATATATAATTGTAGTAGAATTACAAAAGCTAAATAAAATAGATCAAAAGAGTTTATTACTCTTTTAATATATATATATACTGATAGAATAGTTATCCTTTTTATTTTAATTTATAAAGAAGAATTTGGAGATCTATAGGATATATAGATTGATGAAATAAAAGTAAAAGATCAAGTTTATTTCGGAGTTTCAAATAATAGATGATCATCGAATATATTCGGTTTTATTTAACTTATTAAAATCTTTCAATATTATATTTGTTCAAAAGTAGGAAAAGGATATCGTTTATTGATTATAGATAGTTATTCTAATTATATAAATATAAAATTTATATCGAAATATGATGAATTGAAGATTATTTTATTGATTTAATTTTTTTATTTTATATATCGATTACAATTTTTTGATATAAATTACTTTTTCCTTCTTTTAACAAATTATAAAATAAAATTCAATAATCTGATATACAAAAACAAGGGTATCGTTGGGATATCGAAATATAACTTTTGGATGATATTTAAGATAGTTTGGATTCAATCTGTTATTATTTATAATATCCTAAAATCTTTCGAAAAAGTAGATATTTATTTTATAAATAAGAATATTATTATTTGCAATATTGAATCTGAAAAAGCTTTTACAGTCCTCATCACTCAACCACCTACAAAATTTTTTTAGAATTAAATAAAAATTACACCAAATTATAACCCTGGGTCTAAGAAACATAACAAACTAATTTGTTTTTCAAAATTCTTTTTTGGTTTTTTTTTAATTTACAAAATATTTTGAAACATTAATAATGAAAAATCATATAAATGATAATATATATGGCCTACCCCTTTTTTATATTTTCGTTACCACCCTTTTTTCATTATCATTTATAAATCTATAATTATAAACTTTTGTTATTACTATTATAAAATTATATAAAAGCTATAAAATATTCTTTTAAAAAATATAATTTACAAATAGATCCATAATTTGTAAATGAAAATTTTGATAATTGATACAAAAATCATTTTTATATCATACAAATATAAACTATATCTCGATTAATCTTATTTGATACTATTAACAACTCAAAATAAAGGTTCCGAATAGCCTCAAAAAACTATATACAAACACCCAATTTGAATCATCTATAATTCCTAACGATATTAATGATTTTAATCAAAAGAAACAAAAGATCTTCGATATTGATATTCAACATAATCTCCCAATACAAAAAGAAAATGATTCTGATAATTCTGATATAGATATCGATTCTACAAAACCAATATCCAAATCTACACCATTTTAGAAACACCAAATTATTCTTTCTTTTGATAATAATGCTTTTATGAAACTTGAAAAGCCTACTTCGAACTTTATCAAAATCTATCAAAAGATCTTTTCTCCAATCTTTTATATACCTAAAATTGTACCATCTTCAGAAAAATCTTAAACTATACAATAAAAAGAGAAAATAATTATTGAAAAAGAAAAAAAAGCCAATAATAAATCTAATAAAAAACAATCTAAACTTTTTTTCGATCCTTCTCCTTCTAAATCAATATCAAAAGAACCTCAAACACTATCATCTCCTTCTTATCAATAATCTGAACATTTATCTCTATTGTCTATTCATTCATCACCATCTCGACTATTACCATTATTTAATAAACAAAAACAAAAAGATTCTAATAAAGATTATCAAAATAATATAAAAAAGATATATACAAAAAAAAAAAATTTGATTGATATACAATCACACAAAGTAACATTCATAAATCTTTCAGATAAACATTCAGAACTATTATATGATATTTTAATAACTCCAATTAATAAAATCGATAATACCGAAAATAGGAAAAAATTCAAAACTCATTTAACATATAAAAAAGTTCTTGATAGTATTATTTCCCAATTTAAAAGGATTACCAATAGAGAATTTATTGTAGCCTATATCCATTTCGACCTTCAATACCTCCAATTATATATTCAGAATATTCTTAAAATAAAAAAGTATCGAGTTAATCAAATTGAAGTATTACAAAAAGTAGTTTTAATTATATATAAAGTTACTAATAATACTACTCTTATTTAACGAATTCGAAATATATTTCTTTATTATCAGATATATCGATTTTTGTCAATATAAACTAGAGATAGAAAAAGGAAAAATATATCATTTTTAAATAATAAAAAGGTATTAGAAGCTTGCAAAATATAATTAAATCAATAGGAAATCGATACAATACTACTACTTTTATTTACTAACGCTATCAATAAAGATATCCTCCTTTGTTTGATAATTATTTCAATTAAGCCTTTAGCTTTAATTATTGATTACAAATAATTATTAAAATATAGATTTAACTCTTCGAAATCCAAAAAGAGTATTTATATTGATAATCATAAACATTCCGATATTATTGAATATCAATAAAATATATTTCTTTCAATAATAACAAAATATAATCAAATGATTATTCATTTTGACAAAATAAACAAAGAATGAATTATATCCTTTTTTACTCTTACTTATAGAAAGAAAAAGCATATCTTTTTCTTTTATAATAAATTTTGTTTTTATACTTTCGACTTTAAGAAAACTATCTGATTGAAAAAAGATCAACAAAAAATACTTAAAAAGGATAAAGGGAAACTTATTCATATCTTCAATTTCATTAATACATTTAGAAAGTTTATAATAAAGAACAAAAACAGGGATATTGTAAAGGATACCCACAAAATTATCTATTTTGATATTCAAGAAGATTTATAATGAAATAATAATCAATTATATATACAGTTTAAAGATATTATATCTTTATTCGTTGAAGTATATTCAGGAAAAATTGGAATATTTATATTTGATCAATTATCTATTCATACTTTTTCTGAAAAGAAAGTATTAAATGTTTTTAATATGAATATCAATAATAAAGATATTCCAAATATCTCTAAAGATATATTCTACCCTTCGAAAATAACAAAATCAAAATTAATAGATAAGAAATAGAAGATATAGATTATTAATCTTAATGACGGATCAAAAATACTTAAAAGTATAATCGAAACTTTTATAGAACGAGGATATTATTTAAAAGCTGGTATTAGGAAACAATTCAAAGGCAAATGCTTTTTTCGATGCTTTGATCCTTTATTATATTCTTCTTCTGAGTAATTCCCTTTTCAACCTTTTTGTTATCTTACTCGTATACTTCAAAATCATACAGATTTCCAAAAGCAAAAATCGGCTATTGTTCAAATTATCGAAAATGCAAATCATATTTGTTTCTTTCTACCCAAATTTCATTGCAAATTAAACCCAATTGAGATATACTAAAGATATTCGAAGACTAGATTCAAGCAAATCGAGAAAAAGAGTTTTGAAGCTATTAAAAAGAATATAATAAAGGCTTTGAATACATATTCGATAGATATTATAAGACGATTTTGTAATAGATCATTTCGATTTATAAATAAATACAGAAAAGAGATGAATACAAAAACAATAATATAATATATACAAAGACAAAAGGAATATAAGAAGATTTCAAAAGCTATAATAAAGGAATTTGATAATTAAATGATATTTAAATAATAGTTAAAAGTTAAATAACATTGATATAGAATAATCTGAGATACAAGGTTTTACCTTTGAATGATAAGAATCCTGATTATATAATTAGCTCGATAAAGACCGATAAGATTAGATAAAGGTTTAACACACAGACTTTTTTGTGAAAATATTTTGAAACACCAAAAAATATACTAAAATGTATTAAAAATCAAATGTATATCAATTTAAATTTATTTTTACTTTAATGAACTCCTCTGAATTAGGGCTATATTTTGATATAAAAAGTAAAAAATTCTAAAAAAAAATTTGTAGGTGGTTGAGTGATGAGGACTGTATATTATTTAAATTGATACAATTTGCAGGGAATAAAATAAAGATATTATATACAATTAAAGTTTTTTGTTATTTTAAATTAAAGTTTAGTTTTAAATAGAATTCCAATATTATTTAAAAACTTTTTAAAATTATATTTATAAATATAATTAATACTAATATCCAATTGTATAAAGCAAAAGATTTAAAAGAAGTTCTAAAAATTGAAAGAAAGAAAAGGATTCATTTTAAATATTTAAATTTTGTAGAAAAGGAGAACAAAATACTTTTTTATATTTTCTTTTGCAAATTGAAAAAACTAATATCTATCAATCAATTAAAACACTAATTGTTGAATAAGAAAAGAAAGCTAAGAAATAAAAGAAAGTTGAAAAGAAAATTGAAAAGGAATAAAAAAATAAAGCAATTAAAAAGAAAATAATATAAAAGGAAATTGATTATCAAATTATATATAATACCAAAAAAGGAATGAAAAAAGCTTAGAAATCATTAATACCTTTTATTAAAAAAGTTCAAATAATTTCAAAACGTTTTTATATTATAGATCTAATATTTAAGGAAATTATAAAGGATTATAATATTGTAAAGATTGATAAATCAATGATGAAAAAAGAGAAAGGGGTATTATATTCAAAGGCTAAACGATATACCAAGATTTCATCGAAATTGATAAAGTAAAGATTTTTTGATTCTATTGAATAACACTATATCTTTTCATATATCAAAAGAAATTGTAGCTTTATATCTTATAAATTATAATTAATATCGAATTTTGAAATGATTGTAATTGTGATATAGTGTGACGATCCTGTATTAATACCTTAGGCCATTCTTTATTTTGTTCTTTAATCTTTTCCGAAGGAACCAAAATGCTTTAAATTGTTTTGTATTTATTTCATTCTTGTCACGGATTCGTAACCCGTTCCTAGCTAGTCTGTATAATTGTTTAAGGTACTTATCCCCTATATAATCAATGCTCTTCCTAGTATCTTCTTTCTTTTTTGTAGAATATCATTATATTTTAAAGTACCCTACTATTATTGTGATAGTATATTCTACTTTTCATAAAGATTTTGTTATTGAATAGAAAAGATAATTTAGTTTTACCAAATAATCAATTTTACAAAATATTCGGAAACTTCGATTATCAATGTATCAATAAACAATAAATAATATTTTAATTCGATTTCAATTCAAATCTAGATCCAGATCTAGATTCAGATCCAGATTCAGATTTAGATCTAGATTTCGATTTGATCAGTATTATGTTATTATATAATCGAAATCAAAAACTTTATAATTATATTTCAGTTTTTAAGATTGTTTTAAATAATCCATCATTATATCGGATAACATTCAATCAATTCTATTAGAATTATCGATACTTCTAGTTCGATCAAAGTAATACCCAAGCTTCGAGAGTATATTAAATTTATTTTTTCTAATTATCAATAGTTTGTATATAAACTTTTTAGTATTGAAGATAAAGATTTTAAAGATTCAATCTCTGTTTTTGATATATTTATTAATATATAGAATTTTGAAGTTGTTGTATATATATAATATTTGTTTAGCTTTACAGAACAGATGTTAGCTTAAACAAAGCAATACTAATAAGAAATATATATACTACAAGAAAATCTTTAATTAAATAATACAATTAATACAAGATTAATGATCTAGAATTCTATTTTTCAGGAATAATTTGATTAATCATTTATCGATGTAAACCCTGTTATATCAATTTATCGATTATAACAAATTACAAAGAATCTTGAATCATTCAAAGATGAAAAAATAGATCTTTTGATTCGATAAAGTGAATATAAAGATTAGAAAATAGATTTATATATTTATTAGAAAAACGATTTTGTAGTTTTCAATATAGAATAAAAGAAATTGTTATATATAATTTCTTTTTTAAAAAAAACAATTCGATAAGAAAGATGAAAAGATATAAAAGGAATTATAAATAATATATCGGAATTTACTATTATAAATATATTCCTGAAGAAACTCGATAATCTTTATATTTCAATTGATGTTGAATATAAAACAACAATCAAATTCGATAAATTCAAAATGAATAAAAAAACTCTGTTTTTCTTTTTTTATTTATAGTTAAAATATTTAAGTATATTTAATAGAAAAATTCTTCAAGAAATAATTCTAATAATAAAACAAAAAATCATTGATGAATTGAAGATATTAATAAAAGATAATTCAAACCCTTACAAATTTATTAATATTAAAGGATAAAAAAAGAAGTTCTAAATATAAAACCAAAATTGTTGGGATAATAAATATTATAATACAAATTTTTCGAAATTTAATTCAATTTATATTCAACGATAAATATTATTAATATTTTATATCCAAAACAACCCTATAGATTTCGATATAATTAGAATCCCGAAACAAATACAAAGAGAATACGAATACCTTTATAATCTATGTTATTTTTATAAATAATCTGATTATCGAGTTATAAATTGTAAAACAAAGAAATAAATTAATATTATAAAAAATATAAATAAATATAAAAATATTTTTTGTAGAAATAATTATTCGAGAGGTAATCATTAATTATATCAAAATCAATAATACTATTCGAATAGTTCAATCAATCGAAATAGTTATCAACGAAGAGGATATTAAGTATAGTTTTAAGTTTAATAATATTGTCTTTTTAATTCAATTGATTATAGAAATTTCCAATAAAATAATTATCAAGGTTACAATAATCATTAATAATAACATTTTAATATATTTGTTGGATTCGTTGAAGAAGAAATATTAATATTATTAGAAAAATATATCAAATATACTTCCTTACAATATAATATTATTATTATTTACATCTATTCAAAAACATTTAAGAAAAATTTAATCTTTACAATAAATCGTTTATAAGAGTTATCAAAGAATATAGAATAAATACGATAAATAATAATTAATCAAAAAAATTTATAGTTTAATTCTATAGATAACAAATCTTTATTTATTCAATTTATTATATTCTCTATATACTCTTCTTTTTTCAATATAATTAATTTGATTGATAACAGATATTCAGGAAAAGCATTTGTTGATTATTCTTTTGTTAATTGAAATAATATTCTAATTCGATCTTTACTATATTGTTGCGAATTTTGTTTGGTAAATGGAAATATTATAAATATTATCATTGATTATTTTATAATAGATATAACAATAGGATAATATAAAGAAATATAATTATTCTTTATTACAAAACTTTCCAAAAAGATTCCAATTATTTTCGGATTATTATAATTACAATGTTATAATCTATATATAAACTGATAGGATATAATTCTTTTTTTCAATTTTTAATATTATATAATATATTATTGCTTTTACAGTATATTCGATTCAATACAAATATTAACAATTCTTTCGCCAATATATACAGATTAAATATACAAAAGTAGTATATTTACAAAATTATTTATCGATAAAATCTTTGATATATTATTTTTAATTAAAACTTTCCTTTTTAGTATAAAAAAAGATTCTTCCTGATATTTACTATTGTTTGTTGAAGATAAAAACAAAAACGACAAAATATACATTCAAAATTTTAGAATAATCTTAAAAAAGTTGTTGAAACAAGATTACAACGAATCGGTTTTTATAAACGAAAGTTATAAATCGATGGAAAACTTTAGAATCGATTTACAAATCGATAAGATTTTGATATTTGATATAAACCATTATCGTATAAGAGTTTACAATAAAAAAATATCGTTTCAAACACAAATGATATCGAATCGATATTTCATTTAATACAAATCTATACAAAAGATCGCTGGATAATATTGATCGAAATCAATACTAAAAAATGAATTTTCAATCCCAAAAAAGCGAATCGAGATCATTTTCAATATAAAATTAGATTTAGATAATATCTATTAATTATAAACTATTAGTTTTATATTTTTTTGTCAATAGAATAAAGTGAAAGTTATATATTTTACATGGGAGGAATTGGATCGAGCAAAAGAGATTATCCGATAAGAATGTTTATATAAAACAACAATGATTCTAGTTCTTCAAGAACAAAATTTTAAGGATATATTATATAAAAAAGGCAATATTACTAATACATTAATTAAAGTATCTCCGAAGCTTTACGATTTTGTTTATCATTGTTATCAATTAGAACATTTTCGGAAAATAATAAAGATAGATATTGAGAAATTCCTCAATAGCAAATCATCTCTCAACGATAATGAGATCAAAGAGAAGTTCCTTTTGTGGCTTCAAAACAAATTATCTGCTTTTCTATTTCGCTATACAGATATATTTTTTCTATATTGGGCATAGGATTACAAGATAAAGTTAATGTTTGGAAAAGAACCTTTATATTTCAAAAATCACCCTTTATCCCTTTTTTCGAATTAAAGATAATTCGAAAATGGATCGACGATAATCTTGTCAAAATTTTTATTTGGGAATCAAAATCATGAAGTGTAGTTTTATTACTTTTAGTAGTCAAACTTAGTAAAGGAATTCGTATCTATTAGGATTATCATAATTTGAATAATATTATTATTAAGAATCGATATTCTTTATCAATTGTTCAAAAAACTTTGGATACTTTTTGTAATGCAAAAATCTATACCAAATTAAATATTATTACTACTTTCAACAAACTTCATATTGTAAAGAATAACAAATAGAAAACTACTTTCATTATTCAATTTAGATTATTCGAATTATTAATTATACCTTTTGATCTTTGTAATATATTAATATTATTCCAATATTATATTAATTATATTTTATTTGACGAATTGAATAAATATTGTATTATATATCTCGATGATATTCTTATATACTTTGAAGATAAGAATTAATATCGAGAATATATTTGTAATATAGTTTAGAAATTACAAAATACTAATTTACAAATTGATATTAAGTCTAGTACCCCTCTTTTCGGCCACCCTTTTACACCAAAAATCGTGATTTTCACCTATTAATAACTTTACAACCAATCAATAGAATTTAATGAAATTTGAATCATGAATTCATTATATAATTATCGATAAATTCTGAAAATTTCAGATTTTTTACGATTTTATTGATTGAGATATTGAAGGTTGAAATTACGATTTTCAATTTGTATAGGATTTATATACAAATTTTAAAATCTTGAAAATCTTCAATAATTTTTCAACAAAAATAATAAAAAATAAACTATAAATCTTTTAAGAATATTTATATTGTAATCGATCATTCAGATTAATTTGTTTTGAAAAATAATTAGTAATTATTGTTTTATTATCAGTTGAATATTTTCCTATATAAAATTTTATATGGGTAAATATTTGATTGATAATAAAACAATAATTACTAATTATTTTTTCGAATTAATTAATCTATTTGATTAATTATAATTTAAAGATTTGGAAAAAATTTATAATTCATTTTTAATAATTTTTAATAAAAAGTTATTTCAAGTTTTAATAATTTTCAAATTTGTATATAAATCCTATATAAATTGAAAATCGAAGATTAAACTTTCAATATCTCGATCAATAAAATCGCAAAAAATCTGAAATTTATAGAATTTACTATTATATAAGTAATTAATCTGTACTCCGAATTTCATCAAATTATATTTATAAATAAGAAAGTTATAAAGGTCGATTTTCGTTATTTTTGGTGTGAAAAGGTGGCCGAAAAGTGGGGTACTAGACTTAATAAATACAAATTCGAAACAACTTTTACAAAATACTTAAGCTTTATGATCACAATTGAAAGTATAAAAATAGATCAAGATAAAGTATCAGCTATTATTTTTTGGGTATAATCAATATCTATTAAAGATTTATAACGATTCTTTGGTTTTGCGAATTTTTATTATCAATTTATAAAAGACTTTTCAAAGATTTATTGTCCTTTAAACGACTTTTTACGAAAAGGAATAAATTGGTAATAGAAGAACGATTATATAATAGTATTCAAAAATCTAAAAAACATATTCACAATAGTTTCGATATTTGTCTATTTTAATTATAATAGGAAAATTGTATTAGAAATAGATACTTCGGATTAAACTTTGGAAAAGGTATTTTCTTAATATAATGATAATAATGTTTTATAATCAATAATATATTTTTCTTCGAAATATTCGATTGTTGAATGTAATTACAAGATCTACAATAAAGAGTTATTAGTTATTATTAAATCAATAAAGGAATGACAATCGGAATTATAAAGATCTCAATAGGAATTCGAAATCTTGATTGATCATAAGAATCTGGAATACTTTACAATAACGAAAGTATTAAATCAATATCAAATACGATAATCAAAGTTTTTATATCTCAATACAATTTCCGAATTGTTTATCAATTAGAAATCAAAGCAATTCGGTTAGATGTTTTGAGTTGTTGATGGGAGGATCGATTTGATAGCTTTGATTTTAACAATAAACATTTAAAAAACCGGGAGTATATCATTTTATTTGTTGATAAATTCGATATAAATTTATATAAAGAATTTACAAATGATCTTTTGTTAATTATAATAGATTAGATAATATTATTTGAAGATAAGTTTATCAATGAATTTATTGATATAGTATATAATAGATCAAATATAGTTAAATAATTAATATCAGTAATCGAAGATTCTTTTATAATCAAATAGCCAAAAGAATTCAGGAAAGTCTTATGAATAGTTATATAGGATTGTTGTATTCACAATAATAAGATCTATTATTATGAAAAACTATAGATTCTGTTTGATGATGAATTGAAGATATAAATTTTATATAGAATATATTTGTTGGACTCTGTTGATTATTTTGATTGTATGAAGATTATTGATTTGGTTTCTAGAAGTTATTGATAATTATAGATGTATTAAGAAATAGACATTTATGTTCAAGTTTGTAAATTCTATATTCGAATAAAACCTCCAAAATCATCTTCTTCAGGATTTTTGAAACCGTTGTTTGTTCTTTTCCGATTATGATTAGATATTTCAATCGATTATATTATATCTTTATTAGATTATAAATATTATAATTCAATATACAAATATATATTAGTAATTGTTTGTAAATTGATAAAAATGAGGTATTTTATAGATATAAGATCTCTAACAATAAAAGAATTGATTAATGTTTTCATTAATTGTATTTATATATTATATAATCTACCGGAAAATATCATTTCAGATCGAGAAACGCAATTCGTATCAGAATTCTGGATATAGCTTTCTAAACGATTAGGAGTAGCTTTTAAATATAGTTTAGTATTTCATCTATAAACAGATGATCAAATAAAACAGATCAATTCAATTCTAGAATAGTATTTGTATATATTTATAAACTTTCATTAGGATGATTGAATAAAGTAATTATCTTTGGTAGAATTTACTTCAAACAATTTGATTTCTGAAACAATAGATTGTTCGTTATTCTTTACAAATTATAGTTTTAATCTACAATTAAATATAAAACCTAGTAAACCCTGTCTTTTAGATATAATAATAACTTAAAAATGCGAATTCTTTAAAGGAAACAAAATAATCGATAGAATAAAATATATTCTAAATCAATTTAGAATATTTGTAAAACAATTTATTACAATCTATAAAGAATATATAAATCGGAATAGATCAAATTCATTATAATATACAATTTCGTTATCTTTGTTTTCATCTTCGATAAATAATAATAAATATTAGAAAGGGTTCTTTTTTGTATTAAAAAGGAAAGTTTTAATTGAAGATAATATATCAAGGATTTTATTGATAGATGGTTTTATAGATATACTATTTTTGTTTATTTGATCTATATATATTAGCAAAAGGATTGTTGGTATTTGTATTAGATCGAATGTATTGTAAAAGCAATAATGTATTATATAATA
The DNA here is from genome assembly GCA_029531795.1 of Sclerotinia nivalis. Taxonomy (NCBI): domain Eukaryota; kingdom Fungi; phylum Ascomycota; class Leotiomycetes; order Helotiales; family Sclerotiniaceae; genus Sclerotinia; species Sclerotinia nivalis. Next base: position 978,713 of record JAPEIS010000005.1, on the reverse strand, counting down.
TTGAGAGTTGAAAAAGAAAGTTATATTCTATTAATTTATATATAGATTATGATATTGTAATTATAATAGCCCAAAAATAATTGAAGTTTTTTTAGAAAGTTTTGTAATAAAGAATAATTATATTTCTTTATATTATTCTATTATTATATTTATTATTAAATAATTAATGATGATATCTGTAGTATTTTTATTTGTTAAACGAAGTTCGCGATGATATGGTAAAGGTCGAATTGGGATATTGTTTTGATCAACGAAAGAACGATTAACGAATATCTTTTTTGAATATCTATTATTAATCAAGTTGATTATATTGAAAGAAGAAAAGTGTATTGAGAATATAATGATTTGAATAAATAGAGATTTGTTATTTATAAAATTAAACTGTAAAAGTTCTTTGTTAATTATTGTTTGTTGTATTCATTCTGTATCCCTTGATAATTTTCGCAAACGATTTATCGCAAAAGTTAAACTTTTCCTAAGTGCTTTTGAATAAATGTAGATGGCAATAATATTGTATTGTAAGGAAATATATTTGATATACTTTTTGATGATATTAATATTTCTTCTTCAATGAATCTGGTGAATATATTAAAGTATTGTTATTAATGATTATTGTAACTTTGATAATTATTTCGTTGGAAATTTCTACGATTAATTAAATTAAAATGACAATATTGTTGAATTTGAGATTGTACTTGATACTTTTTTCGTTGGTAGCTATTTCGATTGATTGAATTACTCAGATAGTATTATTGATTTTGATATAATTAATGATTATCTTTCAAATAACTATTTTTATAGGAAATATCTTTATATCTGTTTATATTTTTTATAATATTAATTTGTTTCTTTGTTTTATAATTTATAATTTAATAACTAGATTGTTTACAAAAATAATATAGATTATAAAAGTATTTGTATTCTCTTTGTATTTGTTTCGAGATTCTAATTGTATCGAGATCTATAGAATCGTTTTGGATATAAAGTACTAACAATATTTATCGTTGAATATAAATTAAATTAGATCTCGAAAAGTTTATATTATAATACTCATTATCCCGATAATTTTAGCTCTATATTTGAAACTTCTTTCTTTATCCTTCAATATTAATAAATTTATAAAGATTTGAATTACTTTTTATTAATACTTTCAATTTATCAATAACTTTTTGTTTTATTACAAATATTATTTCTCAAAAAGTCTTTTCATTAAATATATCCAAATATTCCAATTATAAATAAAAAAAAGAAATAAAGTTTTTTCGTTCATTTTGAATTTGTCGAATTTGATTGCTGTTTTATATTCAACATCAATTAAAATATAAAAACTATCAAGTTTCTTCAGGAATATATTTGCAATAGTAAATTCCGATATATTATTTATAATTCCTTTTATATCTTTTTATCTTTTTTATCAAATTATTCTTTTTAAAAAAGAAACTATATATAACAATTTCTTTTGTTCTATATCGAAAATTATAGAATCACTTTTTCAACAAATATATAAATCCATTTTCCAATCTTCGTATTCGCTTTATTAAATCAAAAAACCTGTTTTTTCATCTTTGAATAATTCAGAATTCTTTGTAGTTTATCGTAATCGATAAATTGATATAACAGAATTTGCACTAATAGATAATTAATCAAGTTATTCTCGAAAAATAGAGTTCTGGATTATTAATCTTGTATTGATTATATTATTTAATTATAGATCTCTTTATAATATATATATTTCTTATTAATATTGTTCTATTTGAATTAGTATTTGTTTTGTGAAATTGAACAAATGTTATATATATATAATAACTTTAGAATTCTATATATTAATAAATATATCGAAAACAAAGATTGGATCTTTAAAATCTCTATTTCCAATACTAAAAAGCTTATGTGCAAGCTATTAGTAATTAAAGAAAACAGATTTAATATACTCTCAGAATTCGAATATTATCTTTGATCGAATTAAAGATATCAATAGTTCTAATAAAATTGATTGAGTGGTGTCCAATATAATAATAGATTATTTAAGACAATCTTAAAAACTGGGATATAATTGTAGGGTCTTTAATTTCGATTATATAACAATATAGTACTAATTAAATCGAAATCTGGATCTGAATCTGAATCTGGATTTGAATCTGGATCTAAATTTGGATCTGAATTGGAATCGAATTAAGATATTGTTTATTGTTTGTTGATATATTAATAATCGAAGTTTCTGAGTATTTTGTAAAATTGATTATTTGGCAAAACTAGATTGTGTTTTTTATTCAATAGTAAAGTCTTTATAAAAAATAGAATATACTATTATAATAATAATAGAATACTTTAAGATATAATAATATTCTACAAAGAAGGAAGAAGATGCTAGAAAGAGCACCGATTATATAGAGGATGGGTGCCTTAGACAACTATGTAGACTAGCTAGGAACGGGTTACGAACCCGTGACAATAATATCTTTTATCTTGACGTTTCTTATTGCAAATACCAAATGTTCGAGTATTTCCTTTTTTAGATATTCTAAGTATTCATATTATAGTTCATTTATATCTTCTTTTGAAAGAGATTGATTACAAAATTAATAGAATACTTTATTAATTTTACGATTTATAATTGAATATATCAAAAAAGGATTGCTTATAGAAATTGATAAAAAAGTACTCGAATAGATAGAAAGTGGTTTGTATTCTAGAAATACAAGATTTTCAGTACAAATACATTGAATAATTATAATACTATTTGATAAATCCTCTTTACGGAGAGTACAATCGTATCCAGAATACTATACACCAGTATTCAACAATCGAGTCTCCGAAACGATATTGATATAGAAACTAAGGATAAATACTATATTATTCAAAATGAGATCATTGTTAAAGTATCCCTTTCTTATAATAATACCTTTGAATGTACAGATACTACAGTCTAGGGTTTGAAAGGATGTAGTATTTGCTTCTATAAGATCATTTAGATCAAATAATATATATCTATTATTATCAAGAAAAAAGATATCGTTTACAATATATATAGCATTATAATTATCAAATAGGATATTATTGAAAAAATGATGAATCTCTATAATAATAGAGTAAATCTCTATTCAATCGATTCGAATATCAAAGATAGCAATATTGAATATATATTCAAAAGGATTTATATTGAATTTTATTCATTCTTTCTTAATTTATTCAAAATATATATATTTCCAAGATTATAAGTTTATTCAATCTCTAATTATCTTGAGATCGGAATCAGTATAAAACTATTTAGATATTGGATTTGTTTTGTTAGTGAATGCTAACTCTATAGTTCGACAATTGTTTACAAAATACTGATATCCAAAATTATTCTTTCATTCGGTTTTTATCTTGCAAAAACAATCCTAAATTCTACTGATATCCTGATTGCTTCTAAAATTGAATTCCTTCTTATTCTTTTTAGACTTTTTATCATTTTAAGAAAAATTAAGAATAGAATACACACCTCTTTTGGTTTTAGAAGCGATCAAATCCTGGAAGATTAATCCTTTAAAGATATCACCGAATTGTTTGAATGAAAGATTTAATACTCTAAATTAATTGTTTATTTCGATTTGTATTATTATAATATTTGCCCAGATTGAGAGTATCCTGATACCAATTGTTTGTAAAAAAGCATTGATGGCGATTTCATTCTATACTTTTGTGATCTTATATATCTAAGCTTTGATGAAGACGATTGTTTAATTCCTATACTATTTGATAGAGTCGGTTTTGTTGAGTGATATTTGTACTAGAACAGATCGATATTTGTGGAGAACTATGAATTTAGTAAAAGTTATTATTAATATAAGCTTTTGTTTAAATGAAAAAATGATTATCTTGAAAGAAAGAATCGTTGTATTTTTGTTAAGAATAAATAACTTTATAAAATATATTTGATCGATAAATAATTCAATTCATTTATAGATATCTCGAAAAGTTTTGTGATTTTATATATATTCTTATTATTGATATCGATACTTTATTTGAAGAGTATTAAGTTCTGTAGATATATCTTGGAAAGTAGTTGAGAATAGAGTAATAGATCTAAGTGGAATGAGTTTTGATATATGATCATTGGAATTGTTCATTTTAGTATCTTCATTTGAATCTTCTTTTGTTTGAATTGTTATAAGGTATTCCGAGAATTCTTTTTGATATTGAACTTGATTAATTCGATTGTATTTTGTTTAAAGATCAATAGTGGAAGGGAGAACAGGAAGTTTGATTATTAATTAATCAATCTGAGTACGAATTGATTCATTTGTTAGATTTAAATTTGGAGTAGTAATATTTGAAGTGGAAACGAGTGAGTCAGTATTTGAGTTGATTTGTTTCTAGATTTCTTGAACCAAGTATTTGTTTTTCAAACGAAGATATTATTCTAGTTATTGAATACAAGTAATAAAAATAAGAGAATTATTTTGATCTTTCGTTATATTAGAAGGAAGATAACTAAGAAGGTTCGAATATTTGAATTTATAAGAAAGGTAAGATTGAAGTAAAGAAGGGTAATCTCTTGTGAACTGAGTAATCATCGAATAGAAGTTTGAACAGATTAAGAACTATTGAGTTTATAATTATTACAAAATAATATAATTATAGAATATATTGAAAAGATCAAAAAGAAGATGATTCTATTGAAGTAATAAAGTTAAATATCTAATTGAATAAGAACTTTTTGAATAACTTGCTTTCGATTCTATAAATCGAAAATTGTATATATAAATTAGATCCTCGTTATCTAATTAATAAGATACATCATTGAAGTATGATTTCTAGTGATATCATATCAGGATCAGTTTGATTAATCGTAAGAATAATTAAGGAATTAGAATAACCTAAATACGAATGATATAAGAAAACATACAATGATCGTATAATATAAATAATATAGGAAAGAGTATGATGATTATACGATGATGTATTGATCATAGATCATTTATATGTGATTTAGGTAATATGTGATTACCCGTGACAATAAGATAGATCCTCTAATATAGATAACAATAGATCTCCTTTTTGTTCCAGAATACACCAGCGATATTTTCGATGAATTAAGGATTTCGATATTGTTATACTTAACAAAGTAAGCTTTATTATTGAAAGAAAATCAATATCTATAGTATCTCTTTATAGAAGATTTAATACGAGAGTAAAAGACTTTGAACTTTTCAACGATAGAGTTAATACTTTTTTCGAATTATGAAGATTCCTTATAAAAGGAAAACTCTTGGATAATATAGATCACTATTTGAATAAAGATACGAAAGTTCGCATTATCTTCCGATGAATTATTAGTAATGTATAATAGTATTTGAAGCCGAAATGATTCGAAAGGAGTTTGCTATATATCAAAACGTTTTGGATTATTTTGGCTCTATTTATTTTGTATCTAATCGATAGGAATTGGTTATAACCGAATTTCGATTTTTATAAATGAGAATTATGATTTTCTATTAGTTTTATATATAGTTCTTAGAATTCGCAGCAGAAGTCGATTAATCAGAAAATTCTTTTCGAAGAGAATTCATTTCGAAATTCTTTTTCTTGTTGAAAATAGTGATAATAGCTATTATAGATCTTTATTTCGATTTTCAAGATTATATGAATCATTTAACGAATGTAAATGTAAGGATATATATAATGAATCAGAAATATACTGTATTGGTCTAGAATCAAACTCGAAAGAATTTCTTGTTTGATAATTATATTAAAAGCTTTATTCTTTTGTATAAGAATGCTAAGTCTAAGTGTATCCGAAGAGAAAAGTCGATTACCCTTGAGTTTATTCTGAATTTCAAATCTCATTCCTTTGTCTTATCCTTTTTTTGCTTTAAATGTAAAGCCTTTAATTGGATTAAAAATTATATATACCTTTCCGATATCCACGAAGTTCATATAGTTTTCGAAAACGAAGGAATCATTTCAGAAATTCCCGATTTCGATTTATATGAATCGGGAAAGGATTAGTTTTTAGGAAAATCTCTTTTTAAGATTATCAATATGATTTTAAATATATTGATTTATGGAACTTTATGGATGGTAATAGTTTTTTATTTTTCTGTTACCTTTTAGTTTATAGTTTCCAAATCCGATTTTTTGTATTAATAAATACTAGAGTTTTTGTTTATTTGTTTATTAATATTCGTTTTGTATATCAATTCTTTTAATATATTAGTATCCCTATTATTCTTTTGAACAACTCTATCCTTGTTCAAGGATATAATAGCTGATAAGACACCGCCGTTATTTATTCTATTCGTTTAACATTTCGGTTAAATGATAGAACCTTCCTTCAAATCCCTTTTCTATTAATTGAAATAAAAAAGGATATTATTATCGGAGATCTATAATTCAAAGTTTATGATATGATACCCCGGTCATTCAACTACCAATTAGTATAACCAAAAGATTTACCATTAGTCCTATACTTTTCAAGGGACATCACTATTTCCTGAAAGTTTCTTTCAGCCTTCAAATCATTATCCAACCCCGAAATCGAAAAAGATATACAATATTGTGATATCTTCTTCGAAATCGATTATATAAAACTTTTATCTTCATTAATCAGATTCACTACTAAACATGAATAGGATTTATATATCAACTTTCGATAGATGGAAAAAGAATTCAAAGAAAGCTCATCTATAGAACAATTTTTGCTCTCCTTCGAGGGTACCAAAAATCATAATTTGTTTCCTTTTGCAAGGACCAAAAACGATTTGATATTTTCCGAAAAAACCAAATTAATTAATCGTTCTGTTTTTCTAAATAAGCTATTCTCTGAATATTATCAATCAAACTACCTATCCCAAACTACTATCGATATTATTGTGATTTCCGTCGAAACTTTCAAAATATATAATCGTTGTTATGATAATACTATTTTTTCTATTAATATCTACAAAATCAATATAGTATTAAAGAATCGAATAAGGAATATCAATAATAAAGAACTTCAAGAATTACTTCAAAAAATTCTTTAAATATATTATGAATATCTCGATATCTTTTCAAAAAAGGAATCTAATAAATTATCCCAATATACAGTATATAATTATAAAATCGAAATTCTATCAAATATCTAATTTAGAACTAACCCTATTTATAATATATCCTTGGAAGAACTCTTAATTGTTAAGGAATACTTTATCGATAATCTAAAAAAGAATTTCATCGAAATTAGCTCCTTTTCATTTGTAGTACCAATACTTTTTGTTTCCAAATTAAACAATAGTTTACATTTCTATATTGATTTCCGATGATTTAATATTATTATCAAAAGGGACGAATACCTTTTGCTATTGATCGATAAGATTTTAATATGTATATCAAAATCTAAGATATTCACAAAATTAGATATTCGATAAGTATTCCATTAAATTTATATGCATTCTGATTTCGAAGACTTGATTACATTCCGAACCCAATACAGAACTTATAAATATAAAGTCTTGTCTTTCGGATTGATTAATGGTTTTGTTATTTATTAACACTATATGAATAACATTTTTTTCGATTTTTTGGATATGATCTATATGATTTACCTAAACGATATCTTGATTTACTTCGAGAACAAAGCGGATCACAAAATGTATATACTACAAGTTCTTAATTGCCTTTGTAAAACCGGATTATAAGCCGATATCAATAAATATAAATTCAGTATTGAAAGGATTAAATACCTTGGTTTCATTATTTCTACCAAAAAAATAGAAATAGATCCAAAAAAGATTGAGATTGTAAAAGAATAGAAAGCTTCTACAAATATTAAAAGAATACAATCCTTTTTAGGGTTTTGCAACTTTTACAAATACTTTATTCAAGATTTCGGATGAATTGTTCGTTTGTTTATCAATCTAACAAAGAAAGACTTTTTATATATATAGAACAGCAATTGTATCGTTGTTTTTGATCATTTTAAGAAAATGATGCTTCAAACTTTTGTTCTAAAGTATTATTAATTATATCTACAAATCATAATCGAAACCAATATTTCAGATGATATTGTTGAAAGAATGCTCTTTCAATTATATAATAATAATCAATGATACTTTGTTGCTTTTTTTACTAAAACAATATTCTCAACTGAAATGAATTATATAATATTCGATAAAGAAATACTTATTATTATTAAAGTTTTCAAAACTTGGAGAATAAAACTTATTAGAGTTCTTCATTATATAAAAGTCGTGATAAACTATAAAACCTTGGAATATTTCATAATAAAGAAAATGCTAAATCAATAACAAACCGGATAATCTGAAATCCTAGCAAACTTTTGATCGAAATATTATACCGAGCAAAAGTAAATAATATTATAATGGATATTTTGAACTATTGTAATCAGGAAATGGAATTCCAGGAGATGTTATGTTTTAAGTAATACATTCAAATCCTACTCCTACTAGAAGTTCTTAACAAGAAAATATTAAACAAACTCAATATAAAAGAAGAAGAGGTAATTACAATTCTAATTATTAAAATAAAGAAACTTGATCTAGTAAATTGTATTCTATAAATTAATTATATATATTTATCGATACAATTAAAATATGATTTGGCAACTAATTTGAAAAAAGAATATTCAATATATAATAGTTTATTATTTTATAAAAATCGATTGATTGTACCTGATATAGATGGTTTTTGTATTAATTTTATAAAAGAAATCTATACCCAAATCTCTTCAATTTATTCTGATAAAATCAAAACGAAGTTGATTATAAAGAAATAATACTTTTGAAAAGGAATGATCGATTATATCAATTAGTATATTGTTACAGGTTCATCCCCCTTCACCTATACGTGATAATATGTGCCTTAAGCATATATGCATACACTCATTTCTATATAATCAGATCACCTCCTTGATCTTCTTCCCCTTCTTGTAGTACAATTATAGATCAACCCTATATATATCTTTTCCTTTACTATGATAGTTTGTATTATCCTTTCAAAGACCTCATCACTTTACAAAATGATTTGGCCTTGCTAAATCATCTGTAGGCTTCTGTATCTGTTTTCGATTACTTTTGTGTTATCGTAACTCGTCTGTTTTTGTACAATCATATTTCTTATCTGCTTTTGTACAGCTTTTTTATTTGCTTTTGTACAGCTTCTGATCTCTGATTGCTTCTATACGATCATATTTATTCGCAGACTTCTGTATCTGTTTTTGATTGTTTTTGTACAATCGCATTTTGTATATGCGTTGCTTTTGTATGATTGCATTTTCTTTATTGATTGCTTTTGTACGGTTGCAGTTTCTTTATCGATTACTTTTGTACAATTGTAATTCTTTTTACAATGGTTTTTGGTTCTATATCTACTGATAATGCGACTCCTACTTTTATCGAGGAAATTCGTATCGGAATCCAATAAGTCTTTGATCAATGATCTACTATTATACAAATTCTAATAGAATTGAATATTCTAGTAATACTAAACTTTATTATCGATCCTAACGAACAAATTACTTATCTGAATTATATTTTCTTTATTATCGAAGATTGCTTTATTATTCAAATTATTTATATTGTTATTCAAACAAATAAGATTAAGAAATACAAAACAGAAAATGTTGGGCTTTTTTGTATTCTAATTGGTAAGCAAGTTCAGTTGAATGTCAGTGGTGTTGTCATTGGTCAGAAACCAATTATTCTTTGCTAAATTCAAAAGGATCTATTTGTTTTTAAAGATAAAAGATCTAATATTCTTATTTATTAAAAGGATTATCAATCCTGAAAGTTGGATTTGCAATTCTATTGGATAATCAATTTACAATTTTTTGTTTTCGAATAAAAGAAGATTAGTTATATTATTAATCTTCTCGATAGTCAAATGCAACAAAAGTATATTATAGATATTATCAGATTTATTGATGATCTTATTTGTTTTGATTCTATTATTTTGTTTTTAATTAAATTGAACAAATTATATATCTCTGTAGACATTGAAAGGGAAGCTTCGTTCAAATTTGATAAGTTTTCTATAGATTCAAAGAAATCCTTTTCGGCTTTCTTTTCCATATTATTTTATCTAGTTAATTCTTATTATAAATTTGATCGTAAGATTGTTAATACAATGAAGTAAAAGGTTATTGTCCTTTTCTGAACTTTAATTATTGATGATTCGAATCCCTGTATTATCAACGATATTGATGATTAACAAAAGAAATTCTTTATTTGGAGTTAGAATCTTTATAATATTAAGTATTATAACAAAAATTCTGGTAATGTATTTGTTGTTGATGATGATGATTTTATAGATCTCGATACAATAAAGTAGAAGGGATAACAACAAAAGGATTAGCAAAATAAGAAAAAGAAATTTAATCCTATAATTTCTTACAATTATTATAGTAGGATCGGTTATCTTCAGATTGATTGTTATATTATTTATAATATCAACAATAATCTTTTTCTTGGCAAATAGACTCCTATTAATGCCTTTTCCAATCATAATACCGTCGCTCTAATTAATCTGGTTCCCATTCAATATACTATCATTTCAGCTTTCCGAAATGCTAATAGATTTAACAATGGTCGTAATGGATTTCAAGGAAGATATACTAGTAATTGAATATAAGATCAACAATATCTAAATCAGGTACAATAATAAAACTATATCGAATTAAAGAAGATTGTTTTTATATCCAATTTAATTAAAGAAAATCCTAAATAAAGAAAAGACTAATCTTTACAAAAAATTGTTTGTAAAGAAATATTAAAAGCAAAAAGGTAAATCGAAAAATAGATAAATATAAATCATTACAATTCAACTTTATAAATAGTAAATCTTTATTTATTAAAATTATTATATTCTTTATATATAAAAACTCTTTTATTGTTACAAATTTCATTGATAATAAATACTCTAAGAAAGCCTTCACTAATCATTCTTTTGTTCTCAAATATAATATCGAAATATAATTCTTACCTTTTCCTTGTGAACTTCGATTTGCTGATGAAAAGATCGTCGATAGAATTACAGAATATTTTATAATGGAAATCGTTATAAAGGATCATTATAAATATTGATCTTTTTATATCATCTAATTTTCATTAAAGATATCATTAATCTTTAGTTTACTATAATTATAATATTACAATCCTATTATCAATTAGATAAAGATAAGTTTAATATTCTTTTCAAATTATTGTATTTCCAATTGTTCGATATATTATAATTCAGAGCCAATTAGTACATCAACGATTCTATCTTCGATTAAAGAACAAAAGAATCTAACAAAAATTATCCCATAACAGATTATCAATACTATCGAATCTTTAAATAAATTCCTTATTGATCTTAATATAAAAGCTAAATATATGAATTATAAATATCACTTTCTTTATATCAAAAATTATCTAAAAGATGATATCGATTCTTTATCTATTCAAACATTTTCTATTCCTAAAGAAACTCCTTATAAAAAACCTTCTATCAAAAAGATACCAAACAAAAATTATATATTATAATCTAACGATTCTTTTATTGATCTCGAATTTCAATAAGATCTAATACCTAATATAAATCATTATCGAACAAAACACTACAAAGAATCAAATAATCAAATACAGATAATTCCTAATTGCCCACATCCAAAATCGATTTTGAAGATTGCAAATCGATATCGCCTTATTTATAATCCAAAAAACCATTTGCTTTTGTTTTCTATTAAAGTACTCCTTATATCTATTTACAAAAATACAAACCCAAATATAAATAACATTCGTTGATTGCAAACTTCTAGCTTTGTTTTGTTCTATCAACAAAATAACATTCGGGTTATCCAATTGATATAGAATAAATTGAATATTATATAGAAAACTATTGAGCAAGATTATCTACAATAAACTACATTATTTTCGATATTCACAGAAAAGGATTTTCGATCGATTTTACAAAGATAGAATAATATAACAAAGATACTTTCTAAAACTCTATTATAACTTTATGATTTTATATATAATTATTATAAATCGCTCTGTCTACAGAAGGTCTTTGAGATTGATATTGATAAATTTTTAACCGGCAAATCTTTTTTTAATAACAATCAAATACAACAAAAGCTCTTTATATAATTACAAAATAAACTTTTTGTCTTTCTTCTATATTATATAGATAAATTATCACCTTATCAAATTTGAGACCATAAGATTGAATTGATACTTAATAAAAAACCATCTTACTTCAAAAACTATCCTCTATTGTCAATGGAATTAGTGATAATACGTAAATAGCTTGATAATAATCTTTCCAAAGAGTTTATTCGGGAATCAAGGTTGTAATACATCTTTCCTTTATTGTTGATTACTAAGCCTAAAAGGGGGATTTATATCTATCAAGATTATCGAGGACTTAATAATGTTATTATAAAGAATCGTTATCTATTATTTATCGTTTACAAAATATTAGATATTCTTTGTAATATAAAAATTTATATTAAGCTTGATATCATTACAGTATTCAACAAATTGCGAATCGTTGAAAAGGATAAATAGAAAACTATATTTATCATTCGTTTTGATCTTTTTGAATCTCTAGTTATACTTTTCGGCTTTTGCAATACACTTATATCGTTTCAATATTATATTAATCATATGCTTTTCGACAAGTTGAACAAATATTGTATTGTATATCTCGATGATATCTTAATTTATTCCAATAATCCTATAAAGCATAAGGAGTATATTTGTTAAATAATTCAAAAACTAATAAATATTGGATTACAGATTAATATTAACAAATACAAATTCGAAATTACAAAAACAAAGTATCTAGATTTTATTATTACAATCGAAGACATTGAAATAGATCAAGAAAAGATTATAATTATTATATCTTGGAAATTGCTTTTATATATAAAGGATTTACAATGATTTTTTAGCTTCACCAACTTCTATTAATATTTTATAAAAGATTTTTCAAAGATTTATCGTTCTCTCAACAATCTTTTACAAAAGAATATTATATAAAAGTGGATTATAAAGATTTTTGATACTTTAAAAAGGGCTTTCATAATGATACCGGTTTTGGTATACTTCGATTACAAACGGAAAACTGTTTTGGAAATCGATATTTCCGATTGGACTTTAGAAAGAGTTCTTTTGTAATACAATAATGATAATATTTTGTATTTGATCGTTTATTTTTTATCTAAGTATATAACGATAAAATACAATTATAAGATCTACAATAAGGAATTACTCGTTATTATCAAAACAATAGAAGAATAATGTTCGGGGTTTTAAAGTTTACAAAAGGAATTCGAGATTCTTATTGATTATAAAAACCTCGAATATTTTATAATTACAAAAGCCCTTAATTAATAATAAATACAATGATCCGAATTTTTGTTTCAATATAATTTCTATATAGTTTATCGACCGGGAAACAAGACTATTCGATCAGATGTGCTCAATAGAAAATACGAAGATCGATTATATCACTTTGATTCAAACGATAAATATCTAAAGAATCGAAAACGTATTGTTCTCTTTTAGAACTATTTTGACACTAATCTTTATAAGGATTTGATTGGGTATATCAATTTGATATCGATAAAGATAATAGTATCATTCTACAATCAATCAATTGATATTCTAATCGATACAATGTATACTAGATCTGATATCGCAAATCAATTCATTTTTACTTTTAACAATTTATCGATAACTAAATAATCAAAGAAGTATTATAAAACTCTTCGAATCGTTATACAAAATTGTTTAATCCAAAATAATAGAATTTACTATCGAGATAAACTTTGGATTCCATCAAACGATAAACTTAAGCTCCAAATTATCTATCGAACTCATTCTTCTAATTCTATTGATTATCCTGATCGAATTAAAACAATCGATCTTGTTTCTCATATATACTAATAGCCTAATATACATTTGGAAATCGTATCTTATATAAAAACCTGCAAACTTTGTATTTATATCAAATCGTCTAAATCGATACCTTCTAGATTTTTGAAATTGCTACCTATCCCTTTTCATATATAATCTAATATCTCAATCGATTATATTATACCACTCTTAAATTACATTCATTATAATTCTATTTATAAACATATCTTGATAATAATCTATAAACTAACCAAAATGAAATATTTCATCAATATATATACATTAATAATAAAGAAACTAATCGATATCTTCATCAACTATATTTATACACTTCATAAACTTCCGAACAATATCATTTCCGATTGGAAAACACAATTCGTATCAGGATTCTAATTACAATTTTCGAAGCGATTGGGAATTACCTTAAAGCATTCTTCAGTTTTTCATCTTCAAATAGATAATCAAATCGAATATATTAATTCGGTTCTGAAGCAATATTTACAAGCTTTTGTTAACTATTATCAAGATGATTGATTGGATTGGCTATTCTTAATCGAATTTGCATTCAATAATATGGTTTCTGAAACGATTAATTGTTCATTTTTTTTTCGCTAATTATAGCTTTAATTTGTATCTAGATATTGAGTTTAGTAAACTTTGTCCGCCGGATATAATTCTAATACAAAAACGGGAATTCTTTAAAAGTAATCGAATTACGGATCGTATAGAATATATCTTAAAACAACTTTGTATTTTTGTATAACAAACAATTGCTATTTATAAGGATTATACTAATTGTTATTATTTTGATTTATTTCGCTATATAATTGACCAAAAAGTCTATATCAATATTAAGAATATAAAGATCTTGTATAAAGCAAAAAAGCTAAATAATAAATAGATTGGTTTTTATAAGATTATCAAAGTTTATTTCTATATTTGTTTTATTCAATTATCTGAAAACATTAAAATCTTCTCTGTTTTCTATCATTCTCTTTTACTTCCAATTCATACTAATTCTCACTTTCTGGTTCAAACAATGATTAACGAATCAAAGTCCCTAATTATATAGGATAGAGTTTTGGAACAGGACAATAATAAAAATAAATCTATTCAAAAATGAATATTTGAAAGAGTTCTAGATAATCACAATAAAGATAACCACTATTATTTGATCAAATAGAAACACTACATACCAATTTAGCAATCAATTAATGATTTAAAGGGTAACGAAAAAATTCTTATCAAATATCATCGCTTTCACCCAGAGAAGCCAGGGCCACCAACTTGAGTTCTAAAGCACCCCGACACTGCTATATTACAACCGGAACCACAGAATTTGCAACCAGAATCATACAATGCAATTGCTACACCCACTCTACAAAGATCCACTCATACCAAGACTATTCGTTTCGCCTAAAGGTATATTACATGTTATTGCAATAGAGAATATAGCATTAAGGGATATCACGTTATTAAAAAATACCATACGTTTTTGTTCGGAGATCTAATTGAAGGAAGGGACCTGTATTTTTTCTTTATTTTTCTTTATTTTTTAATACCTATTTGGGGTCAAATGGGTTTCTTAAGAAGGGGGTACTGTTACAGGTTCATCCCCCTTCATTTATACATAATCATATATACCTTAGGCACACATACATACACTCACTTCTATATAGTCAGGTTACCTCCTTAACCTTCTTCCCCTCCTCGTAGTACAACTATAGATCAACCCTACATATACCTTTTCCCTCACCGTGATATATATCGACAATTGTACTACTTGCTACAATTATTATATTTTAAGAAATCGAATACTTGGTTTTTTATACCCTTTGTCCATTTCTATTAGATTATAAATAAATATATCAATAGATTTCAAATCCTTTTTAAAGGATAAATATATATATAATAATGTTTTTATAATTATCGATGGGTTGTCGGAACAATCGATGTGCGTTCTTTACTGTCGTATCGCAATTGCCCGGGAAATGGCTTTAATGTATCTGAACTATATTTATTGTTGAAAAGGTACCCCAACTATTATCATATTCGATAGAGATTTACAATTCATATCCGGCTTTTGGAACGAATTCATATGAATCCTAAATATCAAATTAAAACTATTTATAACTTATCATTTTCAAACAAATAAACAAATCGAAATTATAAACTAATACCTGGATTAACACCTCCGATTATATATTAATTATTATCAAAAAAATTGATTGGAATTCTTATATATAATGGATTATATATAGTTTATTATGCTTTATAAAAACTTAGGAATATCCCCTTTTGAATTTCAAAATGAATACTTCCCAATTATTTCCTTCGATTGAAATAGACCCTTTTCTAATACTCTTTATACAGTAACAAAAAAGTTGAACTATACAGATACCCAAATCTTCTCCAAACGTATATATGAAATTTGAAAAATAACCAAGGATATCCTCTCCAAAATATGACAAAAGAAAATAAAAGATATCAATCGTTATTAAAAATCAATCGATTTCTAAATAGAAAACAAAGTATATATTACTATTAGGAATTTCATTACAAAACGATTTAGTTGTAAACTCGATCTACAAATAGCAAAATTATATTGTATTCTCGAAAAAGTAGACTATTTGTATCAATTAGATCTTCTCGAAAGTATAAATATATATAAGATCTTCTCCTTTGATAAATTACAAAAAGCTACAAAAAACCCTATTCCCGAATAATACAACGAATCTTCTTCATCTATTATAATTACTGCAAATACAGAATTCAAAGTACAGCAAATCCTAGCCTCGAAACTCCTTTATAAACAAGTTCGATATAAGGTAAAATAGATAGGATACAATAACAACTCTATATAGTATTATTATTCTGATATTATATACATTCTATACAAGATACAGAAGTTTCATATTCAATACCCCGAGGCTATAGAACCTTTTAATCATCTTTCTGAATAAATAAAAGTCTAGAAAAATGATAATGACGATTACAACGAGTTTGCAAATGGTAAATCTATAAATAGAACAACAAAACAAAATTATTTATTCGCTTTTCCTTCCTTTGAAAAGAAAATTACAATTAATTCATAATTCATTCGAAAAATCACTTATTGTTTTTGCTTTTTCTATCGTTTGTTTACTTATTTCAATTTTTACCCTGCTCTTCTTCCTCCTTACCTTTATTTTATTCAACATATTATAATTGTATATCCAAAACAAATTCAATTCATCAAAAAAATATTTACTTCACTATGAATTTTCTAAATAGTTTATTCAATTCGCTTAAAAGAACTTCTACAGTTTCACCTTTGAACAATCCTATCAACGATTGTTCTTTTCCCTTCGCCTCTTTCATTTTGAGATTTGATACAACAATAGTTCTAAAGCAAAAGGAAAAGACTATCCATCGCTTTCCTATCTATAAAAGAAGTTCCCAAATACTCGCATCTCCAAATAACAAAGAAATCCATTTCTCCAATATCATCGATTTCATCGAAAATCATTCAGATATATTTATTGCCGATATAATTCGAATAATCAATATAATCAAAACACAGGTTGCACAAGTAAACACCGGCTTCGAAGATTTCGTTCATCGTTTTGATGTATTCGAAAAAACACGACAATTTTATAAATAATTGAGTATAATAAAGAAAGATATAAACGAAAAATATACGAAATTCGTCGAAATGATCAACAAAGGTAAATAAACGAAACTCGATATCGGACTTTCATAGAAAAGACTAACGATTTGTATATAGAGTAAAGTATTAGCTTTAAAATTGTTTATCAAAGCCTATCCGAAATAGCAAACGAATACCACTTTTATATCCAAATTCGTATACATTGTAGTTACTACAATAAACAGTATTAATATATATCGAATTTTGAATATTATTATTATCGAACATTTTCAATAATACAATTGCGAAAGCGGAAATGGAGGAAACAGACTTCTGGAATCTGCTATAATCGATATAAAACGAGTATAGAAGTTCATAAATTCGAAAAAAGATATTCTTTATTCTTTTTGTATTTTTTCCTTTATAAAGAATAAAGGACTCATTATAATGTCTTGCGATCTCCTTGGAAAATACAAGAAGGGAGAAATTTATACGACTTCCGATCGTTTTGACAACGAGGATAATAAGAATAATAAAGATAGTAAGGATAGTAAGGATAATAAAAATAATAGAGATGATATAGATGATAAATATAGTAAAGATAATAGTAGCAAAGGTGATGTAGATTATTAATAACAATATAGGTGTATATGTACTAGTACATTCAAGCGAAATAATATAACTAAAAATGCTAGTAGTATAGATTCCGGCTAAACTATTGTTTTTTTTCAATTTTCTTTCCCAATAGTATTCCTAATAGTATTCCTATTAATATTCTTATTGGTTCATTTATAGATTCAGAAAGCATATCGATTTGTATATTATATTACAATATTTGATTGGCTGATTAGCTTAATAAAGAATTTTATAAAAAATTAAACAATACTTAATCTTTTGTATTATCAAAAACTAATAAATGATTAATAGAATTATAAATATTAATTTTAGAATCAACTTATCTTATACAGTAACCGTGCACTTATACTAGCCGAAACGCGTCTTTTTTCGAAAACGATACGTTTCCTTCAATATTATTATTATTATTTTCATAAATTATGCTATCACAATGTAGGCCATTAAGGTCAATTAGCAATAATAATGTTCCCTGAATGCATTTAAGCCTATACGATCGCGGAAGAATAATAGAGAGGCTTGAGGGGGGTAGTAAAGTTGTCGAAATTGCCAAGATCTATAAAATCCCCCATTCCACTATATTTTATATTCGAAAAATGAATCAATTGTGCAACGATAGCAAATCTATAAAACAAAAAACTCGAAAGAAATCATATACTGAACGAAATGAACAATATCTACTACATTATATACGATTATTTCCGAAATCGATTTATAAAGAAACAAAATTAGTATATAAATTGAATTGTAGTATTACTACTATTAAAAGGATTTTGAAGAAGAATAATATAGCCAATTGAAGAATTAAAAAGAGACCTGAACTTACAGAAGAATATGTGATTAAAAGGTTAATATAATATCTAGCTTATAAAGAATAAACAACGGAGGAATAAAACTTAATCTTTTGATTGGATGAATATTTTATAAAACAGAAAAAAGGTAAAAAACAGAAATAAGTCTTTCGCTTTCCTTTTCAAAAATAGAAACGGAATATAATTCAAATTTATTCTTCAAAAAAGAATATAAAGGTTATAATATAAGAAGGCTTTTGTGATACCAAAAGAAGCAAGCTTTATATTATGGATAGGGATTTCGAGAATGTAAAGTTCGGGTATAATGCCAATTCTTATTTCGAGATCCTTAATAGTAAATTAGCTCCATATTGAGTAAGATTGGACGAAGGGTATTCTTTTATGCAAGATAATATTCCTATACATCGTACTCGTAAGGTATTAGAATGGTTTCGGATTAGAAGTATTCCTCTTGTCGAATTATGGTCTTTTTATAACCCCAATCTGAATCCTATAGAGTATATTTGGTGGTACTTAAAAATACACCTTTTCGAGATGTTTCCTGATATCGTTGTAGATAAAAGCATTTCGGAATATACTAGGCAAAGGTTAGAGAGTGCTTTACAAGTAGCTTGGGATATATTGAATGAAAAGTTATTCAATAAATTGAGAGCTAGTATGTCGAGTAAAATAGAGGCCTGTATTGCGGCTGAAAACTGGTATACTAAATATTGAAGAATTGAAATGAATTACAAAAGAAAAAACCTTATTTTATCAAAGTATATATTAAGATCTTTAATATATTCAAATTTAATATTAAAATATTGAATGATTGATTTAATAATTAAGATTGAATATAGATTGATTGATAAATGATTCCGGGTAAAATCCGGCCGTCAAGTATAAGTGGTCTAGTACTGTACATCTCTTGGGATTGAGTTTAAAAGCCCCAAATGTTTGGCTGATTGGTTTAGTAGAGAATTTTGTAAAGAACGAAGCAATGTATATTCATTTGTATCATTAGAAACTAATAAATGATTAATAAGATTATAAATATTAATTTTCAAATCAATTTATCTTGTATATCTTTTGGCTTTAAGTTTAAATTTAAGGGCTCGAAATGTTAACGAGATTTTTGATTATCTACTAGTATATAAAATTATTAATAAAAGTTTTTTATAGTGTATTGAAATTAAAGAATATACAAAAAGAAAAGAAAAAAAAGAATAAAATAATAATAAAATGAAAGAGAAATAAAATGAAATATAAAGAATAAAGAAGGAAAAGAGAATAGAATAATAATAGAAAAAAAGGAAATAAAGAAGAGAATTAAAATATAGAAAATAGAAAGAACAAAGAAGGGATAAATAATGAAAATAAAGAAAATAAGAAAAGAAATTGAAATAAAAAGGATAAAAAAGAGATAGATTTATATTATAATAAAAAAAACTAAATTTGTTTATTTTAGGGATTATCATTTTCTATATTCGATATTTCCTCAAAGTTGATATCTCGATTGTGATTATAAAATAGACTTTGATTACTATTAGTAATTGATAATAAATCTTTAATCTTTTTATATATTTATAATTGTTCTCAAAAATCCGAATCAGTATCTGAATCGTTAATAAGGTTATCGATTATATTATTATTTATATTCAATATAATTATAATCTTTTCTTTATCATCTTGAATTATATCAATCTCTAATTTAATCTTTTTCTATAACAAACAAATTATTCCAAAAGATTGTATCTTAGATTAAGATTTTTAAATTCGATAAATCTTATTATACAAATCTATCAAGAATATTAACAAAATATATAGAATCAAAATAGATATAAAATTAAAATACTCATTGCTTTTACATCTTCAAATCTTTCCAATGCTTTCTTATCGATTCCATTACTATCAGAAGTATAATCCGTTCGTTCTCGAATTATATATATAATCATAATAAATATAATTATTACTATTTCAAAATAAAAAGAATTGAACTTTTATCGATATAATATACTTCTTCCAATACATTCTTTTGATCTATAGAAAAGCCGTATAAAATATTTGATTAACAATAGACTTAAAAAGTATTTTCTTCTATTTGTTTCAGAAAGAATATATTATAAAAACATTAGAATAATAAATATAGTATAGATTGATATAAATAACAAAAATAGTAAAAATAATAAAGATAATAAGAATAATAAGAATAATAAGAATAATAAGAATAATAAGAATAATAAGAATAATAAGAATAATGAAATTAACGAAGAGTATTTGGAATTTTAGTAATGAATATAATATAAGAATTAAATTATAAAAATAAATTTGGAAATAACTTTATCATATTATAATTAGCTTTTAATACTGCCAAATTGATTGTTAGTCTTTTCCAGAATTTCTTATTGCACTCTTTTTTTGAGAATATAAAATTATTTATAATATCCCAAATTTCTTTTATAAAGTTTGCTCGATTTTCATTTATATAATCTCAAAACTATTCAAATTAATATTTAATAAAAATATATATTAATTATTAATAATCATTTACCTTTCTTATAATAATATTTACAAAAGAATATTGAATATATTGAGAATCAAATTCTTGATAAAATACTTAATATAATTCTTAGTATATTATTATTGCCTTCGATAGATTTGACTTGTTTGTTTTAAACCAAAGAGTATATCCGATATTATAATCTTTTATTATAAAAGTACACTTTTAATAGTTAAGAGTTTCTATAATAATTTGTAATGGAATATCCTTTGATAAGTTTTGTTTAGTTTTTCTTTTTAAATAGCGATTTGTTTTATTTTAATAGAATCATCTAGAATAGTTATTATTATTATTGTTTGAGAATAGAACAATGTTTAATAATTCAAATGTCAATAATGAAAATAATTCTCGGTGTAATATTTATATTCGATTGTAGACGATTTTTAGTTCATTAGATCGAGGTCTTTCTTGAGGGTATACAAAACAAAACTCTTTACAAAGATTGATTAGCGGATATTATATATTTTTCGTCATTAGTTTATTTCGATTATTTAATAAGCTTTCAAGTTTTCTTGATCTTTAAGAGATATATAAGCTTTTATTAAATGATTTGATATATAGTAATAAAAAAGAATACAAATCGTTAAAGTAATATAAATAGTTCGAATTGTTTTTGATATTGATTATATATTCTTTTCTTTTGCAAATATATTAAAACTATTAAAAGAAAAAGCATCCTCTTTATTTTTATTTTCGGAATCAGAATTATTACTAAGGTTCTTATTATAGTCTTGATCTTCTATATTATCCTTATCATTATATTAATAATATTATTGATCAATTTGAAGTTCATCATCAAGTATATCTTCAAATTCAAATCAATCTTGAAAAAATTAAGATATAAATAATTAATAGATATTATATATCTTTATTAATTATCTCTTCTTTGCGAATTATATTTTACTAAATCTGATTTATATTTTTATATATCAATAGTTTTTATAAAAATAGAATTTCTTATTTACGAATATGTTTATAATTATTCTTTTTTGACTTTTTTTTGATAAAATTTATATTGTTAGAAAAAGTATATTTAAATTGAAAAGCTGGAATTGTATTGTTTATTTCGAGTTTTGTTTATTAAAATTGAAATTGAAGAATAAATTATAGAGTAAGATTATTATAAACTTAAGGATAAATATTCAGATACAAATATTCGAATCTTTAAAAGAAAACAAAAATTATATATATAATTATTTCAAATAAAGTTATATTTTATAAGAGAATTGATGATTATTATAATCGATAAGATCTAGAGTAAAGATCTAATATCAACGAATATAAAAACCATCAATATTTAGAAAAGTCTGAATTGTAATAAAAAAGAGTATAATGATTATAAATAAAATAATAATATTATAAAAGATATAATAATCATAAATCATTATATATATAAACTGATATCGATTTTGTAAAGAAAAAACAATATATATTTTAATAATACTCATTATCTTTTAATACTCAAAATTTAAGGTTCAAAATCACATTCAGGTAATATTTCGGCGGATTACAGTTTTATTCAATTTCCATCTAACCATCCTAATCAATCTAATCATCCTAACCATCCTTACCATCTTTACCATTCTTATTATCCTAACCATCCTGACTATCCTGATCATCCTGACCATCCTGATCATCCTAACCATCCTTACCATCCTTACCATCCTGATTATCCTTACCATCCTGACCATCCTGACCATCCTAACCATTCTGATCATCCTGACCATCCTGATTTATCATCTTTTAATACTCAAGGCTCAAGATTATATCCAGATAATATTTCAGTAGATCACAACTTTACTCAATTTCTACCTAACCATCCTGATCAATCTAACCATCCTTACCATCCTAATCATCCTGACTATCCTGATCATTCTGACCTATCATCTTTTAATACTCAAGGTTCAAGATTATATCCAAATAATATTTCAATAAATCACAGCTTTATTCAATTTCCACCTGACCATCCTGACCATCCTAACTATTCTGACCATTCTAATCATCCTGACCATCCTAACCATCCTGATCAATCTGACCATCCTAAAGCAATCTCAATTAGTCTATCCAAGATTGAAAACAAAGAAATCTAGAAAATCAATAAATATAATATCTATAAGATATTTAAAATTCCTAAGAGAATTAATTTGATAAAGAATATAAAAGAATTTTGAATAACAATAACAAAACAATCAGCTCGAAATATATATAATTAAAAACCAAACAATTATATATAAAAAATCGATAAAATCAAAAAAGTGAATTCGATAATTTATCTATTAAAGAAATCAATTAATATATAATATATCAAAAGATTAATAAATCATATATATCTTCAATAAACTCTCTAAATATAAAAGTAAATATAATAATAACGAGATTTGATTTACTATTCAATTCTACAAAATATATCAAAGAGTTTCGAGATAAAATAAAGTATAATAAATTAATTCAAATTATTATTCTTTAATGATACAATAATAATATTCTATTTATTCGATAATATATACTTTTTTTATATTGAAATAAATAATGATAATCTATAGAAATAATAATCTATAAAAATGAATAATAACAATTTATAAATATAGATAACAATAATCAATAGAAAATTTATAGAATTTGATTGAGTTTCTATATACAATATTTGAACTTTATTTTTTTATTAAAATTATTTAATTGAATACTATTATCGCTGAGAAAATCATTATCAAAAAGATCATTGCTAAAAAGATTATCACCGAAAAGATTATCGCCGCCCCTATTATTGCTATTATCACTACTGCCTTTACAATTGCCCCAATCGTTACTTTAGCCCTTTATTCTATCAACAAAATCGAAAGTATTAATAAAATTGATAATATTAATAATATTATTTTTGCTATTTGAATACTTACTATTATAATACTCTTTTTAATATCAACTTTTATTCCCCTCCCCTGTTAACTCAATATTCATTGTTCTATATCAATTCGTTATAAACTAACTTTTGATTTTATTATAAATAATAACAAATCTAAAATGATAACTACCTCTTTCTTCTTTCAAAATAACCATTCTCTATTGATACTATTCTAAATAATCAGAATAATTAGATTAATATATAATAATCGATTAATAAGAATAATTATAAATATAATCAAATCCAAATAATATCATTATACCTCAAACACAATAATATCCTTCTAAATAGCCCTACTATTTTTTATATTCTGTAAATTTATAATCTTTCTTTCTAATATTTTATTAATTTCTTTTCTTATATAATTTCGCCTTTGAATCAAATTCTTTTATATATTATTCTCAATAAAATAAAGATAACTATATACCTCTTTATTACGATTTCCAATCCAATTATATCGAAAAAATGTTTAAAGTTTATTTACAATCAAATAATCTGGTTTCAATAATACTATCAATACAATTTCGCTAAATGTTAACCCAACCCCAAAAGATATCGATATTGTTATTATATATCTAAACTGCTTAGATTTTGAATTTAGATTATCGATATCTGTATAATCATATCAAAGCTTTAATCTTCTATCAAATTCTTACAATGTTATTATTTTATCAAAAAAGATAATATCTTCTTTAAGAATTCCAAAAGTATAAATCATCTATTAATCTTATTTAGTTTTATTTATAAACTAAAAATAATAAAAATAATACTTATTAAATATAAAATTCGAATATCAATATAAAAATAAAATACGAATATTATATAATATAACTTGAAATCTTTAGAATCAGTTTTATTCTTGAATTCATTAATAGATTTCTTTATTACAATAAACTTTCTAAAAGATATTACTATTTCCTTAATATATTTGCAAAAAGATTCGTTTATATTATTCTATTACTTAAATCTGGTTTTTTCAATTACTTTTTGATTAATATATTTAATTCATTCTTTTTTTATAAATATTATATGATTCTTGTTTTTTAATTTGACGATATTTATCAAAAAAGGAAAACTTGTATACAAACAAGAACGATAATAATATTAAGCATTTTCTTTTTTCAAACGAATATAGTTTTTAAACAATTCAAACTTCGTTTAATGAAAAACCTTCTATTAATCATTTTATATATTATATTTCGTATTCTCTTTTTGCTTTTGTATTTGAAACTGCTTTTGTCATTTAAATTTATGCTAATAAGAAATTTCAGAATATATATTAAAAAATAATACAATAATTAAATCTTCTCTAAGAAAATTCGATTTAATAATAAATCAAAGAATAATTGCTTTGATAATTAAGAACAATAGATCGATATATTCTTTAAAAACTTTTTTATTCAATATATTATCTTTGACTTTTTTATCCTATATCTTTCCCAATATCAATATCTTAATACTATCAAAAAACTTCAATACTTTATAATTATTTCAAAATAGCTGTTTTATTTTTATCAAATATCCTACAATATCCATTAGCCCAAAAATAATCAAGATATTATTCATTGAATTATAATAGATATTTTTATATTATTTCTTTTCGAAAAATAGATCTTTTAAAATTCAAAGAATTACTAATATTGCTAAATATTCTTTATATACTTTATCTTTTTATAAAGTTGAAATAATTAATATAATATATTTGATCTATTGATAAACTAGTTTTAAAATAACTATTATAATTGTATCATCTGGATTCCTTTTTCTTAATATATATAGAGAATTCTGAATTGAAACAATTTTTTCTCTTTCGAATCTTTCAAAAAACTATTTGTTTATTGAACATAATATAATAATATAGATAATATAATTATTTTGAAGTTTCAAAGTATATACAGATTTTGATAGATTATACAGATCCCCAAAATCAACATCAGACATTATATCCGATTTAACTAAAAAGTTTATTATATTCATATCGCTTTTAGCATTTCTATAAACTACAACGAACTATATATTCAATAGATTATTCTCATCAAAAAACTTATATTATTCGTTTATTCAATTAATAAACAAACCAAAAAGAATTAGAATAATATAAATCCCAAAGAATAACTTGAATTTGAATATCTCGTATACTTTTATATATAGACAATCCAATCTATACTATTTATATATTCGATGATTTGATAGACAAATCTGATCTTCCATTTAATCATTTAAAAAATAATTCATAGATTTCTATTGAATATCATTTTATATACAATTAATTATATACTAAAGATAACAAACAAGATATAATATAAAAGTTTTCTTTAATTCTATTTTATAAACTTGAAAAATTAACTCAATATTTGAATTCTATATCATCAAAATCCGAATAATATTATAAACTTAATAAAACAAAAGATAACATTTCATTTTATATATTTGTATAATAAAATCCGATTTCCTAATATATCGAAAATAATAAAGGATATTATACATTATAAATTATTTTTCTTTATTAAACTATTTATATATCTTGTTTTCGAATTATATTTATAATTTTATATTAATAATATCAATATAAGTTTCTTTTTATAATTATAAATATTCTTCAAAATCGTTTTGGGATTCGTTTTCCTTTTGTTCCGGTTCTTTCTTTTCATCAAATATATCTAAAAACTTATCTTGGAAATAAATAACTACATTATGATTAAAAATAGACTTATCTTTTTTCTTCTTTTATTAATCTATCAATCTTTTGATTTGGATTTTCTTTATCAACAAGATAATATTCGAATTCTCTTCTTTATCATTAGACTTTCGATTATTTAAAACTGATTCTGAATTATAATCTACAAGATTCAAGTTATTAGTGTTTGCTTTTATTGAATTAGAAAGATTATATTAGAATATTATTTGATTAATAATGTTTATAAATAATAAAAGCGAATCTTTAAATTATATTATTAAATTGATAATGAATAAATCATTATTAAAAGCAATTTAAATAATACAGCGGAAATCGTTAGAAAACTCGATCTCTATTAATTCAGATACTGATTTTATATCATTCAGATCTTTGATAGTAGATATATATATTATTAGTTTTTTAGTATTAGAATTGAATTTAATTCGATTTTTGTTTAGGTTTTTAAAGGTATCCTTTAATCTTTGAAAATCAAAATCAGGACTTTGTAATTCGATTAATAGTATATTGGAAGATTCTTGCTAACGAAAAATAATTAGATATTCCTTATAATCTCTATTTGGATTCTGATTAAAATGAATATATATTGGGATTTTGTTTATTGTATTCAAAAAAGAAAGAATTTAATATTTGAGATTAAAGTTAGAAAAAGAAAAAATTGTTTTTTTAATAAAGAAAAATTCAATAGAATTTTTACTAATATTCTTTCGATTATTTTTTCGAATTAAGTTACTTTTGCTTGATATATAATATATCGAAGATTATTATTAATCTATTCATTATATATAATATCGATATTTTCAAACAAATTTCGAATTTGAATTTCTATACAAATGTATTCTCTGAATATTGTTATTAAATATACAAATAAATCCTTTTTATATCTAAAATTCATATTTTTATTTAATATCAATTTGTAAAGTTCAAACTTGATAGAAAATATCTTTTGATATATAATATATTATCTTGTAAATTGATTCTAATTGATTTTTAAGTTTGTAAGAATAATCGAAATACTGAGATTATTCTTTGTATATAGATCTATTGGATATTTTTTATAAAAGCTTCTTGATTAAGATATAATAATTCTGTTTGTAGATTTTATAAATTTGAAGATTGAATTTGAAATAATTTTGAGATTCCTAATTTAAAAAGAATGAAGAATAAAGTCTTTTGAGAATATACAATAGTTTAAATATTGTTTTAAAAGATAAAATAATATAATAATAGGAAAAAATAAAGTAGAAAAGGAAAAAAATATTATAAATTTGAATAATAAAATTGAAAAGATTATTTATTTGTTTATATAAACAAAGGTTATACAATAAGGATAGTGATAACAAGGATAGCAAATGATTATTATTAATAAATAAACAACAATAAATAATAATAATAAAGATAGTAAGAATAATAAAGATAATAAAGATAATTGATAAGATTAATAAGAATAATAAAAGTAATTAGTAAGGATAGTAAAGATGATAAGGATAGTAAAGATGATTGATAAGGATGGTAAGGATGATTAGAATGGTCAGATGGAAATTGAGTAAAACTGATTGGTCAGATTGGTCAAGTTGATCAGGATGATCAGGATAATAAGGATAGTTAGAATGATTAGATGGAAATTGAATAAATCTGATTAATAAGATTAATAAAATTAATAAGAATGGTAAAGATGGTTGATAAGGATAATAAGGATAATAAAGATAATAAGAATGATAAGAACAATAAGAATAATAAAGATAGTATAAGGATAATAGTAAGAATAATAATTTCGATCTTAAAGTTTACTTTCAATATCTCTCACCCCTTTATACCCCGAATACAATTCTAACTTGAAGTTTATTTATAATTGATAAACAATATTATACTTTATGATTTATATTGCTTTTATTGTTCAATTTGTATTCAAAATACTTATAGCCTTATTATTCATCAAAACAAATATACTACTAAACAATACATTATTTAAAAATCAATTAATATAATAAATCTCTTCGAATCTGATTTACGAAATACAAAGAGATATATATCAATAATATTTAATCAAACTATTGTTCTTTTAGAAGTTTCTAAAGAATCTATATTAGATCTATTATCAATAATCGAAATTGAAGACAAATTGCTATTTATTCTAGATAAAAAAGATATCGAAAACGAGGTTTTATATACAAAAGATATATAAGATAATATTTTTGATTGGTTTAATGAGAATTTTGAGGATATATCGAATATAAATATGATATTAGATTTCTTTATATCTTAAGGAAATATTGATTAATAAAGCTATCAATAGAATCTTCGATTCTAATAAATATTAATAAAATCAACTCAAAAGAAATAAATGATACAGAATTTGAATCTATATCTCAATTATCAATTCTTTCTGAATTTGTCGAATTACTTCGAGGTCAACAATATATAACAATTGATAATGAAAACCTAGATGACGATATTCAATTAGATAATAATAATACTTAAGGATTAATATCCTTTTGTATATTAAATTATATCGAAGAATTTATATTTATAATATAAAGACGAATCATACAAACATTCGATATAAATACAATTGATTTCGATTTATACAGTTCTCATCACCCAACCATATACAAATTTTTTTTTTTTCAGAATTTTATAAACTTTATACCGAAATATAGATCTGACCTAAAGGAGTTCATTAAAGCAAAAATAAATTTGAATCTGTATATAGTTTATTTTTAATACAATTTATCAGAAATATATATATTTCAAAATATTTTGAGAAAAAAGTCTGTGTGTTTAAGCTCTTATCAGGTTTATCTGGTCCTTATTGAATTTATCGTAAAGGGGTAAAATCTTGTATCTCATATTATTTTATATAAACTAATTAACTTTTAATTATCAAATTCTTTCATTATCTTCTTTGAGATTTTCCTATACTTTTTCTGCTTTTGTATATATTATACTATTGTTTTTGTATTTAATTCCTTTCTATATCTATTTATAAATCTAGAAGCTCGATTACAAAAGCGTCTTATAATCTCTATAGTATATATATCCAAAACTTCAATTTTTTTTTTTTAGTAGTTTCAAAGCTTTTCTTTTTGATCTATTTAAATCTAATTTTCGAATACCTTTAATATATCTCAATAGAATTCAATTCGCAATAGAATTTGAATAGAAAAAGACAAATATGATTTATATCTTTGATGATTTGAACTATAATCGATTTCTACTCCCGGAAATCCTAATGATTTTGCAAAACTCGAACTAGGTAATATAAAGGTTGAAGAGGGAATTGATCCGGAGAAGAGTATTCTAATAGATCAGGGTATCGAAAAAAGCATTTGTTTTTGAGTTTGATTTTTTTATTAATACAAAAAAGACAATTTCGTTTGATAAAGGTCTTTATTATATCTTTAAACATTTTAGATTTATTTGTAAGATTAGTAATCCATATCTTCTATTTCTTGTTTATAAATCTTGTTTTTGTTATCTCTGAAAGGTAAAATATATCTTTTGGAATACTTGGAACACCTTCATTATTAATATTCATATTAAAAGTATTTAATACTCCATCACTAATAAAAGCATAAATAAAGGATTAATCAAATACAAATATTCCAACCTTATTTAAATATACTTTATTAAATATAATTATAATCTTTTTGAATTATATACACAATTAATCGTTATTCTATTATAAATGCCCTTAAATATTAAAATAGATGATTTTCTATATATTTTTCACAATATCTCTATTTTTATTCTTCATTACAAGTCTTCTATATATACTAATGAAATCTAAAATATAAATAAATTTTCCTTTCCTTTTTTTAAACATCTTTTACTGATCTTTTTTTAGTCAAATATACTTTCGAAAATCGAAAGTATATATATAAGATTCATTATAAAAATAGATAATATACTTTTTCTTATTAAATACAAGAATAGATAGTATTTCAATTTATTCTTTATTAATTTTGTCGAAATAAATGATTAGTTTATTATACTTTTCTATTACTAAGAGAAATTTCTTTTATTGATATTCAATAATATCTAAATATTCATAACCATCAATATAAACATTTTTTTTGAACTCTGATAAATTAAAGCTATATTTTAATAACTATCTATAACCAATTATTACAACCAAAAGTTTAATTAGAATAACTATAAGATACAGAAGAATTTCTTTATTGATAGTATTGATAAACAAGAACAATATTATTATATCTATTTCTTGTTGATTCAATTATATTTTGCAAACCTCCAATACTCTTTCATCGTTTAAAAAAGATACACCTTTTATTTTTTTATTTTTCGTTTACACTAATAGAGATCGATATACCTGATTATAGAAAAACATATTTCTAATTCGATAAATAAGAGTATAGCTATTAATAGCTTTATAT
This sequence comes from Sclerotinia nivalis, assembly GCA_029531795.1. Taxonomy (NCBI): domain Eukaryota; kingdom Fungi; phylum Ascomycota; class Leotiomycetes; order Helotiales; family Sclerotiniaceae; genus Sclerotinia; species Sclerotinia nivalis. Next base: position 947,224 of record JAPEIS010000005.1, on the reverse strand, counting down.
ATGATCAAAGCAACTCTTTATAATACTTCCATTCGATTAACTCGATATTCTCTTTGTTTAAATATATTTTGAAGATAGAATTGAAGATATTAAAGATCGAAATAAGTATATACCATTACAAATTCTTCTTGAATGATTCTTTTAAGCTATACAGTAATATTATCAAGCATTTCTCGATATATTAAACGAATCCGGAATCTTTGATTATCTTCGATATCATCGATTCCATTGAAAAGAGTTATTAATACATTATATAAGAATTCCAAATGTTCATCTAAAAGATCTATAATAGTTACTTTATATATTTGTATATCAACAAAGTTATCCTTTTTTCTAAATATTTCTTTTAAATCATTCTGATACTTTTTATTAAACTCTTTCTATTTTCGTTTATCAAATAATAATAGAAACAAGAATGAAAATGAATAAATAGACAATGGAGATAGATACTAAGATTGTTATCGAAAAGAAAATAATAATGTTTAAGGTCTTTGAGATGTATATTGTAATAGTTTAGAAGGGCTAAAAGAAAGCTTAGATTGCTTTTTATCTGATTTAAAATCAACTTTTTTTTGCTTTTCGATTGCAATCTCTTCTTTTTATTATATAGTTCGGGATTTTTATAATAATAGTATAGATTTCGAAGCATAGAAGATTAAAGAAACAATCTTTTTATGAATATTAGTAAAACTCGAATTAGACTTTTCGAATTTCATAAAAGCATTCTTATCGAAGGAAAGAATACCCTGATATTCCCAAAAGGATAAAGATTTAAAGATTGGCTGAATAGGATCAAGATCAATATCTGAATCATCGGAATCTTCTTTTCCTGTATAAGAAAGCTATACCGAATATCAAGATCAAAAACCTTTTGCTCTTTTTACTAAGATCTTTGAATTTATTAGAAGCTAAAGATTCTGATTGAATACTTGTATACAATCTTTTGAGATTATTTGAATCTTTTATTTTGAATTATTTATAATATTAAAGTAATTTAATTTAAATATAATTCATATTTATATAATATAGAAATAAAGTTTGAATAAAATCTTGAAATTATTTCCTATAATTTTATTTATATATTATAGATTAATCTATAAATTATATTTTTTAAAAATATGATTTATATCTTCTGAATAATCTTAAAATAACAATAACGAAAATTTGTAATCATAGATATACAAACAACAACAAAAAAGAAGGTAATAATGATAATACGAAAAGGGGGTATATTATATAAAATATCATTTTTTGATTTTTGACCATCTATATTTTAAAATATTTTTGAAGAAAAATTTATTTCTTAAATTTAAAAAAGATTGAATAAATATTTTCGAAAAAAAATTAGTTCACTATACTCCCCCGATACAGGGTTACATTTTGATATAAAAATTATTCAATTCTGAAAAAAAAATTTTTTTTTGTATGTGGTTGAGTGATGAGAACTGTATCAAGATTTATGAATATAATCTTTTCTATTAGAAAAGAATCTATAAGCTTCTTTTTCGTCAATATATAAGTTCTGATTTTAGTTGCTTTTAATATTTTCTGAATAATTTACTTTTCTGTTTTAGATTTAGGGCCTTTGATGATAAAACAAAAAGGATATCCAGGATCATTTGTTGAATGAGATTTATTATAGTATAGATATCTTGTTGGGCAATTATAAATTGTATTATATTTAATAGAATGATTTTTTTCTGTATATTTAATTGTATTATAGATTCGACACTTTTCAAAACAAAAGCAAATTCGAGTATTATACTATTGAAAGTATCAAGTGCATTGGATTATCTTGAATTTGAAAACGATTCGAGAAGTGTTAATTGTAATTTCTAGAATCCGAAGGTTTTTGGGAAGAATTGTATATTGTAAGATTAGAAAGCTCAAAAACTAAATAGAATTATATAAATTGGATTTTTTGCTTTATATAGATTCAATTGTTTAAATCATTCGTTGTTTAATATTATCGTTGATAATTTCGAGTATAATTTCCGATTCGATTGGAATAATAATCAATTATTGTAAATCTTCTAGAATTGTAATAATTCGTAGAATATAATTCAATTAATAGGTAATCTATAATTATTGTTGTTCGATTTTATAAATTTCGAATACTTTTTCAATTATATTTGAAAGGTTTTCCAAAATTGTTAAATCTGTTAAAGAATTTGTATATAATACAAATCCAGAATTTATTATTTAAATTTCTTTAAAAAGTTTCGTATTAATTTCTAATTATTTTTTTAATATATTTAATACAATAAAAGAATCAGCTTTTCGAATTAAATGATCGAATCCGATATAAATAAAAAGACGAGTATTGGTTTTGTTCAAAGTTTTAGATTGGATTTTAAATTGATTTTCAGTTTTTGAAATTATAAATTATATAATTGGAATTGTAGTTTTCTGAGTATAGATAAAATCTTTAAAATATTAAATTGTAGTTTTTTGTTATATAGGATTGGGATTTGATTGAATAGAAAAAACAACAAGGGATTTGATAATTCGAGGAGAATATAATCCATTGATATATAAATCGAAATGTTTGTTTATAATAGAAAAGATATCGATGCAAAATGTAATTAGGGATTTACGAAATCGAGTAGGGAAAGTTCGAATTATTTCGATATTAAAGTATTCATTCTATAATAAAGTAATAGAATTAAAGATCTATTGATCTTTGTTTGCTTTATTAGTAATAGTATTGATTATATTGATTAGAGATTAGGAAAGAGAAGAAATTAGAAGAGCAGAAGGTATAATAGCGGAAATGCATCTGTATAATGTTTATTGGAACTGAAAAGTTTCGTTTTTAAATCCTATAGATAATAAGAACGATCGATTGATCAATGAAACACGATAATAAACGCGTTTTTCGAAAAATTCAATTCTTCGATAATGTTGTGTTGTTTCGGTCCTTGCTTGCGTGTGTATGTGTATATGTGTGTAATATTTTTCGTCCGAGGCTCTGTGCGAAGCACAGGCCTCAAATTCCCAATTGGGATAAAGGACGCTAGAGAAGAAAGACTCTTGGGTTTCTAATTAGTTAATCTAAGTTTATTAGTATTATATATACTAAATGCTTTAGTAGGGTTTATATAATTGTTGTTGTATATTGAATTAATCCCTTGAGTAGATATTTCAATTGTCCTTTACTATATAATTAGATCCTTCGATTTTTGATCTTTTCTTTTTTGTTATCGTAATCGAGCTTTTTAATATATTTTAAAGTTTTTTTTTTTTTTTTTTTGAAGTTTATATAAGTTCAATCTTTCCGAATCAAAATTCAATGTCTTATATAAAGAAAACCCAAAAATAAAATAAAATAAAAATAAAAATCAAAGTAATTCTTCAATCTATAAATTGTACAAAGAATCGAGGATATATATTCTAATAAAACCTTGTAGATTTGAATCAAGCTATTAGTTTCGCTGCTTCTTTTATATTTCTCAAAAGATAAAGGATAGTTTCAGATAATAACAACTTTGAAAGAATCTTTTAAGTATTTCCAATTTTACAAAAATAAAAATGAAGAAGGGATTTTCTTTTTTTATATAAATATAAAATATAAAGATCTTTGTAATTGAATCGATTATAATATATTACAAAATCGCTATATTGAAATCTAACTGTTAGAATATATCCTAATATTGTTTGTTTAAAAGAAAATATAATCGATTGATTATTATAAATTATAAAAAGATTATTGTAGCTTAATAATACTATAATTGTTTATAATTTTGATTTTATTAATTTAGTATTCGATTTAGTAATCCTTTTCAAGAAAACGAGAATACAAATAGAATCAAATAAAGATAAAAATACTATTCCCTTTTTAGCTGTTTTATCTATTGTTTTGTTTTCGGGGATATTTAGATGTCCAGAAATCTATCGAATTCGAATTGAACCAAGGCGGGTATATAGCAAACAAAATTTAAAGAGTCAAACTATAGCTAATTTGCAGAATTCTTCGAATATAGATTGAAAAGATTCAATCGAATAAGAATTTAAATATATAACAACCTTCAAATTATTTAAGAAAACTCAAAGATCTATAACAAATCTAATTGAGAATAGTTAAATCGTTATCTAAGTACCTTTTAGAACTACAATTGCTTCAATATCGAAGATTTCAGTATTATAATTTAATGAAAAAACCTATCGATTTATTTGTAGATTGTATTGATAAGTTATTGATCTATCTTCTATAATACTATTTAGAACTTCGTTTTTCGAATCATCAAAAAAAACTTGTAGATCATTTTTTGGAATCGTAAATATAAACTTTTCGAAATCCTTAGTTATTTGTTCTTTCGAACAATCGAAAGGATTATTGATTTTGGTTTCTATAGTAATATATAATTCTTTGTTTTTTCAAAAGAAAAATACAATTGGATTAATATATTCGACTTTTGGAAAAACTAGGATAATTCTTGAAAACCTTGATTCGGCGGTTTTGATACCAGCTTTAATTAGAATATTTTTAGTTCGGATTTGAAGGGGATGTTTAGAATCGAGCCGAACTGTTCGAGCCGTAAAGCTTTAGGATATCAGATTGAATTCAATCTCAGAGGGTATCAGATTTGATTCCTTATATAAAACAACAATATTAATTATATAGAATATAAAAAAGATTGTTTGAATATTAATTAATATAATCTTATTCAAAAGTTTCAAATGTCCGTTCATTTAATTCGAAATTGTAAAGTTTCGATTTCGTTTTCTAATTCGATTAAACCATTAGGTTTCGATTACAAAATAGCATTTCTTCAAAATACAAGCGATAATCGCTCTTTAAAGCAAAATTGATGGGATACTTCGAATTGTCCTTTCAAGCGAATACAAAGCATTCGCAATTGTAAAGGCCTTAACTATAAGGATTTGGATATAAAATTTGAAACTCAATTCCCTATCGAAGTAAACTCCTAACTATCTCAACGAATCTGGTTTCTTTGTTATTGAAAGATTTTCTATATAAATAATAAAGCTTTCGATATCTTTCCTAAAATCTTTAAAAAAAATATATCAATTCAGACTTCTTAGAATCGAAAGTAATCCCTTCAGATTTGCTCCAATCCAAAGCCTTCAGCATTTCAGATCGTAATTAATTATAATTAGATTGTAAATTTGAAGAAAAGATTATTAATACAATATCATTTGTATATTCAAATCTTCGAATAGGATTATTCAATCAAAACAAAAAGGCTATATAAAATATAAAAAGAATAAACGAAATTGAAAAGTCTTGTAGCAAACCATATCCAATACTAGTACTAAATTCTATTTCGCTATCAAACTGAATACGAACTGATTGATTTATCGAAAACGATTATATTTATTGAATTAAATTATCAAATTATTCTTGTTCTCTAAATCGATAAATTAAATATTCTAAAAGAATAATATCAAAAGTATCTTTGATATCTATAATTAATAAAATAACTTTAGAATCTGAATTCAAAATCATTTCTATATCATATATAAAACAAATTGTAAGATCTATTGATAAACATAAAAGAAACACTTTGAATTGTTATTTGGTTAATACTTTAAAAGTTATAACAATTCAAGATATCTTTTTAATGATCAAATATTCGAAGTCTTTTCCTAATACCGAGAATAAAACTATTGATCTATAGGATCTAAGATTTATATAATCTGATTTGTTTGGTTTTGGAATGATAACTATAATCATTGATCGAAAACATTCAAAATAATAATCTATTTCAAGGCATTTTTGAAAAAGTTGTAGAATGCTAGATTCAATCTGTAGCTATATTAATTGCAATATCTTGATTGGGATTTCGTTTATATTAGAAGCTGTATTACCTATACAAAGGATAGCAGTTTGAATATCTTGAATTATAATTTCAAAGAATAGAATAGAGCGAATAAAGACTATAGAGGAATCGAAAGGGATATTATCAATCTCAATTATATTTGTCAGCAGATTATTGATAAGTAGATCTCTTTTGGCTTGAATAATTATAGCAAAAAAGTAATCTAAAGGATTTACTAAAGAAGAAATTCGATATATTCCAATTGATTGATATTATTTTATCATTTTAAAAACATCCTTTATTTCCTTAACTAAATCAAATTTAAACAACCAAAATTCCTTTTTCGTTTTCTTGATAATCTTTCGAAGATTCTATTTTGATTCTGTAGAACTATTCGTTCGGTTTTTCTGAACAATTGTTCGGCAAGCTTTGTTCTACTATAATTAATCTGTATTTCGGCTGAGTAATCTTTGAATTGATTCTATATATATTAATTGTATCGATTGAATAATATTCAAAGCTAGATTATCAAGATCAAAAGTTATAAATAAAGATTAAAGATTTAGATTCATTAGATTTTCTATTAATAGAATTGAAAAGAGTTTTTTATCAAATATATCAATTCGTAATCTTCGGATTGGATCTTAGAATCTTATATTCCAATTCAAAATTGTTAATAAGGATTTGTGATCAGAAATTGTATCAAAATAAAAAGCGAATATTGTATTAGTTATATATGATTTTGAAAGAAATGCAAAATTAAGAATACTACTCAAATTGTAGATAGTTTTGCTAATTGTAAAAAGAAAATTGAAAGAATGATTATCTAATCAATTTATAAAAAGCTTTGTAAGATTAGAATATATAGAACAAAAAGGATCCCATCTTGTATAATGAAGATTCAAATCCTTTACAAAAAGTATAGAACTAAAAAAGGAAAAAGGTAAACTGAATAAATCTTTTATCGTTTGGTTTTCATTTTAATTGTTTTTAAAAGCATTATAAATATTGATAATTGTAAAAGTAAAATCAATAATAGATTGAAGATATAGAAATAATAAATCTCGAAAGAAGAAAATAAACCGAAATTGATTAGCTCGAATATCTATTCCTTTACAAGTATAAGATATTACTCGAGGATGAATTTCTCAGCTATCGAATAATATAAAAGTTTCGTAGGCCAAATAGGATTTAGTAATTCGATGTGAGATATTTGAGAATATATAAAATTCTTGAATCAAAACTATATCAATACAAAAATCGTTAGTTAAAAAAAGTATTAATTCGTGAAAATTAATATCTTTAACTATATTAACTTATAAGATGATCAGGGGTTTTGAAGATATTCTTAGATTATATATTAAATAGGATCGAAAAAGAAGCAGTATTTAATATAATAAAACGATTGGAAAAATTGGAAGAAGGTAGAGTTAGCAAGGATAGAGCATTTGGGTAGTTCGAATTGAGGTTGAAAGGGCAATGAGTTTTTTCATTGAAGAATTAGTTTTTGAAGCTTTAGAGTATTTTGTATTAATATAAGCTCTGATTCTAATTGCCTTTGATATTTTCTGGATAGTTTGCTTTTTTGTTTTGGATTTGGAGCTTTTGATAATAAAACGAAAAGAATACTTAAAATCATTTGTTGAATAAGATCTATTATAGTATAGATATCTTATTGGGCAATCATGAATTGTATTATATCTAATAGAATGATTTTTTTCTGTATACTCGATTGTACTACAGATTCGGTACTTTTCAGAACGAAAATAGGCTCGAGTATTGTATTATTGAAAGTATCGAATGTATTGGATTATTTTAGATTTGAAGATAATCTGAAAGGTATTAATTGTAGTTTCTAGAATCTGGAGGTTCTTAGGAAGAGCTATATATTGCAAAATTGAAAAGTTCAAAAACCAAATAGAATTATATAAATTGGATTCTTTGCTTTGTATAGATTCAATTACTTGAATTGTTCGTTGTCTAGTATTATCGTTGATAATCTCGTATAGTTTCCGATTCGATTAGAACAATGATCAATTATTGTAAATCTTTTAGAACTGTAATAGTTTATAAAATATAATTTAATCGATAGATAATCCATATTTATTGTTGTTCGATTTTACAAGTTTCGAATACTTTTTCAATTATATTTGAAAGGTTTTTCAAAGCTGTTAAGTCTGTTAGAGAATTTGTATATAATGTAAATCCAGTATTTATTATTTGAACTTCTTTAAAAAGATTCGTATTAGTTTTTAATTGTTTTTTTAATGTATTTAGTACAACGAAGGAACCGGTTTTTTGGATTGAATGATCGAATTCGATATGAATAAAGAGATAAGTATCGATTTTGTTCAAAGTTTTAAATTGAGTTTTAGATTGGCTTTTAGTTTTTGAGATTATAAATTGTATAATTAAAATTGCAGTTTTCTAAGTATAGATAGAATTCTTAAGGTATTGAATTGTAGTTTTTTGTTATATAGAATTGGGATTTGGTTGAATAGGAAGGGTAATAAAGGATTTGGTAATTCGAAAAGAATATAATCTATTGATATATAAATCGAAATGTTTGTTTGTAATAGAAAAGATATCGATACAAAGTGTAATCAGGGGTTTACGAAATCGAATAGAGAGAGTTCGAATTGTTTCGATATTAAGGTATTCATTTTACAATAGAGCAATGGGGTTAAAGATCTGTTGATCTTCATTTGCTCTATTAGTAGTAGCTTTGATTGTATTAGTCAGAGACTGAGAAAGGGAAGAAGTTGAGAGAGCGGGCAGAAATAATATTATATTTGTAAATCTATAAGTCTTTTATAGTGTATCTAATGAGATTACAAATATAAGTAAGAGTAATCAATTCTTATTATGCTTTTCCAGATACTAGATGTCAGTTTCAATATCCTTTGAAAAGATTGCCCTTAAGCAAAACAACTTTTTTACATTTATTATTCTATTTGCTTTTTAAACCTATTTGATATCTTTATTATCAACTACCTTATATTCTATTGTAAACCGATATATATATCCATCCTCTCGAGCTGTATAAACAATATTACTATCGCTATCATTATACACTACATTCCGCGACTTGTATATCATTTCGTGTTATCTTGCCGAATCTCTTCTATATAACAAAACCGACTGTATCTTATAAGCTTTGCTATGTTTTAACCTCTAGCCAGACAATTTAAAATATAGCGTTTTTAGCTTACTAACCAAAACACAATCTGCAAAGTCTATTCCTTTAATATATAGTTTGTAATCGATAATACAAAGAATTGGGAATATATCGTATATATATATCGTAAGGTAGTCTTTACCAGAATTCATTTGCTGTTGTGATATTTGTCGAATACTTCGTACAAAAGTGAAACCCGCTAAAAACATTCTTTTCATTCGAGAGTTCTTTTATCGTTGTAATACTGCTCTTGTATATTCGTAAAGCAAAATACCAAAAGCATTCTTTTATCCCTAGTTTATTTATACTTCCATCGATCTCAATAAGATTCTATCACAACCTTTATATATTCTCGATTACCTCTCTTAATCATCTATAAACTTCCAATTCAGTTTATCTGTAGATTATACATATTATTGGATCATGAAAACTCTATATACTAGCACCCCAGAAATGCCCTATCAATTATCAGTACAATGCTTTCCTTTTCAGGCTCTACTCCTATATAGATTCGTAAAGACAATCCGCTTTGAAATACTCCTTAAAGCAATTCTCAGACTTTGCATCCCATTACAGATTTGTAAAGATGGTTCCGTTTCGAATTCTGTCGTTGTTTCGTTGATTGTCAAATAGTTTTTATTTTCGTTCGATTGATAAGTCCTCTATTCCGGATTAAATTCACAATACCTTCACATCCAGTACCGCTCCTTTTTAAAACACAACCTTTGCTCAGCTTCAGTTTGATTCAATCTTGGCTCTGTAAATAAATTACAGATTCGTAGGATGCACCACGTACAGATATTGAATCATCGCATTCCGGTCCCTGCTTGCATGTGTGATATTTTTCGTCCGAGGCTTTGTACGAAGCATAGGCTTCAAATTCCTAATTGGGATAAAGGATACCAGAGGAGAAAGGTCCCTGGATTTCTAATTAGCTATTCTAAGTTTATCAGTATTATTATATATGCTAAATGTTTTAGCAGGGTTTATATGATTGTTGTTGTATATTGAGTTAATTCTTTGAATAAATATTTCAGTTATCTTTTATAATACAATTAGATCCTTCGATTCCTGATCTTCTTTTCTTCATTATTATAATCAAGCTTTTTAGTATATTTTGTTAATATAAATTTTTTTTTTTTTTTTTAAAGTTTATATAAATTTTTTTTTTTCGAATCAAAATTCAATACTTTATATAAAAAAAACCCCAAAAATAAAATAAAATAAAAATAAAAATCAAAGCAATTCTTCAATTTATAAATTGTACAAAAAATCGAAAATATATATCCTAATAGAACCTTATAGATTTAAGCCAAATTGCTAGTTTCGTTGTTTTTTCTATGTTTCTCAAAAGATAAAAGATAACTTTAGATGGTAATAATTTCGAAAGGGTTTTTTGAGTATTTCCAACTTTACAAAAATAAAAATAAAAAAAGGATTTTCTTTTTCTATATAAGTATAAAATATAGAGGTCTTTGTAATTGAATCGATTATAATACATTGCGAAATCGCTGTATTGAGATTTAGTTATCAAGATATATTCTAATATCGTTTGTTTAAAAGAAAGTATAATCGATTGATTGTTATAAATTATAAAAAGATCATTATAGCTTAATAGTATTGTAATTGTTCATAACCTTGATCTTGTTAATTTAGCATTCGATTTAGCAATTCTTTTCAAGAAAATAAGAATACAAATAGAATCAAATAAAAATAAAAGTATTATTCTCTCTTTAATTACTTTATTCACTACTTCGTTTTCAAAGATATCTAGATACTTAAGAATCTATCGAATTTGAATTGAATTAGGGCGGGTATATGGTAAACGAGATCTAAAAGGCCAAACTGTAACTAATTTGTAGAATTCTTCGAATACAAATTGAAAGAATCTAATCGAATAAAAACTTAAATATATAATAATCTTTAGATTATCTAAAAAAACCTAAAGATCTATAACAAATCTAATTGAAAGTAGTTGAATTGTTATTTGAGTATCTTTCAAAGTTATAATTGTTTTAGCATCAAAGATTTCAATATTATAATCTAATAAGAAAATCTATCGATCTATTTGCAGATTGTATTAATAAATCATTAATTTACTTTTTATAATATTATCTAGAACTTTGCTTTTCGAATTATCGAAGAAGATTTGTAGATTACTTTTTGGAATCATAAATATAAACTTTTTGAAATCCTTAACTATTTGTTTTTTCGAACAATCAAAAAAACTATTGATTTTGGTTTCTGTAATAATATATAGTTCTTTGTTTCTCTAAAAGAGAAATACAATTAGATTAATATATTCGGCTTTTGGAAAGGTTAGAATAATTCTTGAAAATCTTGATTCAACAATTCTAATATCAGTTTTAGTTAGGATATTTTTGGTTCGGATTCGAAGGGAATGTTTAGAATCGAATCGAATCGTTTGGATTGTGAAACTTTGGAATATCAGATTAAACTTAATCTTAGAGGGTATCAGATTTGATTCCTTGTATAAAATAGTAATATTAATTATATAGAATACAAAAAGGATTATTCGAATATTAATTAATATAATCTTATTCAAAAGTTTCAAATATCTATTTACTTGATTCGAAATTGTAAAGTTTCGATTTTGTTTTCTAATTCAATTAAGTTATCAGATTTAGATTGCAAAATAGTATTTCTTTAAAATATAAACGGTAATTATTCTTTGAAACAAAATTGATGGAATATTTTGAATTGTTTTTTCAAGCGAATACAAAGCATTTGCAATTGTAAGAGCTTTAGTTGTAAGGATTTGAATATAAGATTTGAAATTCAATTCTTTATCGAAGTAGACTTTCAATTATCTCAATGGATTTGGTTTCTTTGTTATTGAAAGATTTTCTGTATAAATGATAAAGTTTTCGATATCTTTTCTAGAGTTTCTGAAGAAATATATCAGTTCAAACTTTTTAGGATCGAAAATGATTCTTTTAGATTTGCTTCAATCTAAAGCTTTTAGTATTTCAGATCATAATTTATTATAATTAGATTGTAAATTTGAAGAAAAGGCTATTAATACAATATCGTTTGTATATTCAAATCTTTGAATAGAATTGTTTAATCAAAACAAAGGGGTTATATAAAATATAAAAAAAATAAATGAAATTGAGGAGCTTTATAACAAATTATATTTAATATTAGTATTGAGTTTTGTTTCGCTATTAAACTGAATACGAATTGATCGATTTGTCGAAAACGATTGTATTTATCGAATTAGATTGTTAGATTATTTTTGTTTTTTGAATCGATGGATTAAGTGTTTTGGGAGAATAATATCAAAAGTATTTTTGATATTTATAATTTATAAAATAGTTTTAGAATTTGAATTCAAGGTTATTTCTATATTATATATAAGGTAAGTTGTGAGATCTATCGATGAATATAAAGAAAATGTTTTGAATTGTTGTTTGATTAGTATTTTGAGAATTATAGTAATCCAAGATATCTTTTTAGTGATCAAACATTCGAGGCTTTTTCTTAGTATTAAGAGTAGGATTATTGGTTTATAAGATCTAGAGTTTGTATAATTTGATTTGTTTGATTTTGGGATGATAGTTACAATCGTTAATCGAAAGTATTCAAAGTGATGGTTTATTTCAAGATATTTTTGAAAAAGTTGTAGAATACTAGATTCAATCTGTGATTATATTAATTATAATATCTTGATTGGGATTTTGTTTATATTAAGAGTTGTATTATTTGTATAGAGGATAGTAGTTTGAATATTTTGAATTGTAGTTTTAGGAAATAGAATAGAGCGAATAAAGATTGTAAAAGAATTGAAAGAGATATTATTAATTTCAATTGTATTTGTTAATAGATTATTGATAAATAGATCTTTTTTGGTTTGAATGATTATAGTAAAAGAATGATTTAAAGGATCTATTAGAAAAGAAATTCGATATATTTTAATTGATTGATATCATTTTGTTATTTTAAAGATATTCTTTATTTTCTTAATTGAATTAAGTTTAGATAGCTAGAATTCCTTTTTCGCTTTTTTGATAATCTTTCGAAGATTCTGTTTTGATTTTGTAGAACTATTTGTTTGGTTTTCCTAAATAGTTATTTAATAGGTTTTGTTCTATTATAATTGTTTTGTATTTCGGTTGAGTGATCTTTAAATTGATTCTGTATATGCTAATTGTATCGATTGAGTGATATTCAAAGTTAGATTATTAAGATCAGAAGTTATGAATAAAGATTGAAGATTTAGATTCGTTAGATTTTCTATTAGTAGAATTGAAAAGAGCTTTTCATCAAATATATCAATTCGTAATCTTCAGGTTAGATCTTGGAATTTTGTATTCCAATTCAAAGTTGTTAGTAAGGATTTGTAATCGGAAATTGTATTAAGGTGAAAAGCGAGTGTTGTATTAGTTGTATATAATTCTGAAAGAAATATAAGATTAAGAATATTATTCAAATTATGAGTAGTTTTGTTAATTGTAGAAAAAAGATTGAAAGAATGATTATCTAATTAATTTATAAAAAGTTTTGTAAAGTTAGAGTGTATAGAACAAAAGGGATTTTATTTTATATAATAAAGATTCAAATTCTTTGTAAGAAGTATAGAATTAAAAAAGAAAGAAGGTAAATTAAATAAATCTTTTATCGTTTGGTTTTTATTTTGGTTGTTTCTAGAAGTATTGTAAATATTGATAATTGTAAGAATAGAATTAGTGATAGATTGAAGATGTAAAAATAATAAATTCTGAGAGGAGATAAATTGAAGTTGATTAATTCGAATATCTGTTCTTTTGCAAATATAAGATATTATTCGAGGATGAATTTTCTAGTTATCGAATGGTGTGAAAGTTTTGTAGATTGGATAGGATTTAGTAATTCGGTATAAGATATTTGAGAATATATAAGGTTCTTGAATTAGAACTATATCAATACAAGAATCGTTAGTTAAGGAAAATACTAATTTATAAGAGCTAGTATTTCTAATTATATTAACTTGTAAAATAATCAAGGGTTTTGAAAATATTCTTGGATTATATATTAAATAGGATTGGAAAAGAGATAGTTTTAATATAATGAAATGATTGAAAAGATTGATAAAGGATAAAGCTAGTAAGGATAGTATCTAAATAGTTCGAATTGAAATTAAAGAAATAATGAGTTTTTTCATTAGAGAATTAGCTTTTGAAGTTTTAAAGTATTTTGTATTGATATAAGTTTTGATTTTAGTTGTCTTTGATATTTTCTGAATAGTTTGCTTTTCTGTTTTGGATTTGGGGTTTTTAATTGTAAAACGAAAAGGGCAATTAAGATCATTTATTGAATGAAATCCTTTATAATGTAGATATTTTATTAAACAATTATAAATTATATTATATCTAATAAAATAATTCTTTTTGATATAATTGATTATATTGTAGATTCGGTATCTTTCTGAATGAAAGTAAGTTCGAATATTGTACTATTGAAAGTATCGGATGTATTGGATTATTTTGGGTTTGAAAACAATTCGAGAAGTATTAATTGTAGTTTTTAGAATTCGAAGGTTTTTAAAAAGGATTATATATCACGGAGGCAGCAGACAGGATAACAGAAATCACTTTTATTGATAAGATGTAGCTCGAAGAGCTACGTTTCTATAGAAGGAATATTTCCTTTAAATACATTTGTGTATACTAGAGCTCCGAGTTCTAGCGCTCTTACAGGGTACAATTACCAAGTGTGCCTTGCTCAGTATTGGATCGGATAGATAAAGTCTATTAAAGGAATCAATCCAATAACCCGGTTTTAACCTTGTAATAATACCTTTTTCCTTAAGGTCGAATTCTGTTGAGGCGATTATGAGGATCAAGTTTATCTGGATATCTTCGATAATAATTCTGAATCAACTTTCGAATGTTGTTCAGGTAATCAGTAGGCTTTTCGATTGGTTCGTTGTAATCGATTTATCGGATGGTATATTTCAAGCAAGGGCTATTGCGATTACAATATTTCTAATGGGAATTCAGAACTTTCTTTATTTCGAATTGTTCGATTCCTTTGATTTCAATAGAAGAAAAAAGCGGATTATATTGATTAGGGATAGAATCGTTATGAGTGGAATGTAATAAGTTTATATAGAATATAAGATGATTTTTTATCGAAGTAGGTAGTTCGAGTTTGTAAGTATATGTATTTATAATTTGTAGGATTTGGAATGGGTTTAGATTCTTTCAATCTAGTTTCTTTTAGGGTTTTAGAATCTTGATGTTTTTGGTATTCAATCAAATCAGATTATTAAGATTGTAATAACAGATAGAAGTATAATAAATATTAGTATTCTTTATATAACGAATTTGATTAACGATCAATTCGATTTTCAGATATTCAACGATCAGGGATATTTTCTTAACAAACTCTTTGGTATCTTAGATACCAAAGTGATTAGTAATAATAGACGATTCAAATTCTATATACGGATAATAATTATAATTTGCAAAGAACAAGATTAGATAGGAACTTTCAAATCAGATAGAATTGATTGAAAATTCAGTAATCGACAATTATTCGGATCAATCGTTTTGCAAATACAAGATGTATGATTGGAGATATTGTTCGAGTATAGCATTTGCTCTTTTAGTTTGTTCATCAATTTCCGAATGATAGGCTGTCGATAGTTTCGATGCTGTACTCAGGCGTTTACAGATATGTTTCCAGAAATCAGATATGAATTGAACATCATGATCAAATATAATTGTCGACAATAAGCCATACAGTTTCCAGACATACTTCAAAAACAAACAAGCTATTTCTTCGGAATTATAAGTACTATAACAAAACAGGAAATGCTTTATTTTAGTTAATCAATCGATTATTACGAATATTATATTGTAACCAAAACTTTTCGGGAGGTGTATTATGAAATCGATCGATATATCCCTTTACACTTGTTAAGGGATTAGAAGCGAACGGAAGATACCTTCTTGTTTTCTATAGTTCGATATTGCTTGGTAATAGTTATAACAATTATGTATCCAATGGTTGACATAGTTATAATATCCAGACCAATAATAGTTTCGGGATAGAAGCTCAAAGATGTAAATACAGTATAAATGATTTGTAATAAAGGAATCGTGGATTAGATGAAGCAGTTCAGTTTTTAGATTATCATGATCAGAAACGAAAAGCTTTCTGTGATAATACAGCAGACTATTATTCTCGATATATTCGGATAGGGTAATATAGGGATACTTGAATACTTTTTCTATTAAGATCTTTAGAATAGATACAAGTATAGGATCGGATATATATATTTCAGTAAATAGAGTTTTCAATTCTTTTGATGATTTGAATAGCAGATTGGGGATTATAACAAATGTCGAGGATTGATCAAGCAGAGTAATAAAAGTAGATAATAGTTTAAAGATCGATAAAACTTTGAGGATAAACAAAATATCAGAAATAGATAGGGAATTAGAGATGGATAGAATAGATCTAGAAATTGAACAAACTGAATCAGATTCTTTCGATGATCGATAGGATTGACTATAAATAGTGATCGCAAAACGAACTCTTTTCTTCGGGGAATCTATCGGATCAGACGAGATAAGTACAGACGAGATAAATACAAAAACAAAAATAAATACAGAGAACAAAACAAGATCAAGATTTTCTGATTTCAAAATTGTTTGGCTTTAATATAAAAGGCGTTCATTCTTTTCTTTAGATAGATTCTTTAATCTCCTAATCAAAGCATCAAGTTTAGCTTTTTATTTATCTAATTGATAGATAATCTTGAAATTGAATCGAAACAGAAATTCAGATTAATAAGTTTGATAGTGATTCAATAATTTGGTAATTGTAAAATACTCCAAATTCTTGTAATCTATAATCATTTGGATCGAAAACAATATTCCTTCTAATTCTAAATATTATTTCTTAAAGTATCGAATAATAATTAATAATTCTTTATTATAAATCTCGTAATTATATTCGATGATCGAATGCTTTTTCGAGAAATACATAACAGGTTTCAGGATTCTTATATTGTTGTATTAGAATAGCATTTCAACAAATACAAAATCGGATATATTAATTTCTATAATTATATCTTTTTCCTAATCAAAAACAATTAGGATTGATATTTCAATAAATATTATCTTCAAAACGGAAAAAGTTTTCGTATAAATAGGATTTCAAACAAACGGAATATTCTTTTGGATCAAATTAATTAATAAATATATAATAGATAAGAAACCATGAATAAATCGTTGATAGAAATTACCAAACTCGATAAATACTTATATATCTATTAGATAGACCGGAATCTTCTATTCGACGATCGTTTTGATCTTTGTAGGATCTATTCGGATATCTTCTTGGTCTATAATAAGATCTAGGAATTTGGTTTCAGGTTTCAAGAAGTTGTATTTCTTTAGATTCGTATACAGATCAACCTTCTTTAGGACTTCCAAGATTTTTTGAATATAAGCGATATATTCAGAATGGGTTCTATTGTAGATCAAAATATTATCTAGATAAATAATATAGAATATATCTAGATACTTTTGTAGAGTATCGTTGATAAAACACTGGAATATAGTGGGTGCGCCGATCAATCCAAAGGGTATAATCAAGGTCTCAAATAGATCGAAATGGGTACAAAAAGTAATTAAATATTCTTGTTTTTTCTTAATCCTTATATTGTTGAATATAGAGATGATATCGATCTTTGTAAAGAACTTTATTCCTTTCAGATTGTTCAAGGATTCTTTGGTAAATGGTAGCAGATAGCAATCTTTTGTTGATAGGTTATTTAGAGTTCGATAGTCGATATAGAATTATAATTCTTTATCGAATTTTTTAACGAATAGAATAGACAAAACCGAAACAGATAAACTCGGACGGATGAATTCTTTTTGAAGATTCTCGGATAGTTAGTTTTTCAGAGCAATAAGTTCGTTTCGGGATATAGAATAGAGAATTCCAAATGGTAATTTGATTTCCTTTTTTAGATAGATATTGTGGTTGTATGATTGGTATAGGGGTAGTTTATCGGTGTTTTGTAGGGAGAATACATCGATCCAGGATCGGAATTCCTTAGGTAGATTAGATGGAATAAGGTCTTTTCTTTGGAACAGGATATCGTCAATCAGGTCTATAGTAACCTGGAATATCTTATAATCGCAGCGAGTGTACACTATATAGGCTCTCATTGATATAGATACAATGTCCTTGCTTTGAAGGGTATCCGGGTGGAAAAATAAATATACTAAACAGGTTTTCTTTAGGATGTCCTGCAATGCTTTTATACGGGATAATTGCAATAATATATTACAGAATTTTCGATAGAATTTGTTATCGAATCGGAATGTATTAAATGCGAATTCGATATAGGGATTGTACTTCTTTAGTTATATTAATCCTAGGACAATCGGATAATAAATTAATTCAATGATATAGATTTTTGATCTCTTTTCGTAATAATTGTTGATTTGCAGATTGGTTAGAATGTAACGATCTATTCGATTTTCAGATAGTATTTTCTTATCGAATCTAATAATTTCGAATGGGATAGATAATTTGTATATTGGGAGTTTGGTAATTTCAATTTAACTTCGATTTGCGAAAATATATCCTTTGTATTCACTATCCATTATAATATAAATAGAACAAGATTGATTAAACATCGATAGAACAATAACAAATAATATTATCAAATTTGTTCGATTGTTTATTTCTTTAACGAAAGATAAGCTTCGAATTGCAATAACAGATAAATATAATATATATAAAACTTTCGTTTGATAACGATTTATACTAAACAAACTTTGTTTCCCGAATTCGAAAAACCGAAAAGGGATAGATTGTATAATGATATAATATATAATTGAATCTAAATAGAGAACGGAACAAAGGATGGTGGGGTAAAACTGATAAGGTTAGTTTTAGTTTGTATAAAACGATTATCTAAAAACAGATAGTCTTTCATATAGTGATCGATAGATCTATAATGGAAGTATTTCTCTTATTTATATTTATTAGTATATCTTTGGGAATTGAGATCTATTGGATCTTCAGCAGGTATAATCGTAATGGGAATAGCAAATCAAATAGTAGGATTTGGGGATAAAGCAAAGGTATAGTTAATAAAATTCAGGTTTTGAATAATATTATAAAATAACGGGATAATTGGATTACAACCAGAACTAATCGATTCCATCAAATATAGACAACGATTCTCCAATATCTGCACGAAAACAATGAATGTATCAGCATTATCTGTAAGGGACTCGATAATAACAATCTGGTTTTTTAGTTTACTCGATAAAGTTTGTTCTAATAGGATAATCAAAATACTATTATCATCGACCATTCTGGTTTCCAATACTAATCTTTGGAATTCAGTATAGAAGATATAGAACAATTGATTCCTTTATCTCAAATTGATCAGAAGTTTCCAAACCTCGATTTACTTGTTTTGATTTCCATAAACTCTTTCCAGTATTTGCAATAGATTTTCATAATCGATAAATTTAACAAATTGTTCTTTGATATTATACAATCGAATTTGTACAATAACAAATCCAGTTAATCTTTCAATTATATAAATCAAATAGAAATATAAGAAAGTGAAGCAATCGGAATTGGTATACATTTTATTCTATATTTGATCGATAAATCGATCAAGATCGATTTTCATTTTATCAAACGATACAGAATCAAATACTTTTTCATTTAATTGAAATTTCGACAAAACAAAAGCAGTAGTTGGGATTGTAATAAGAATCAAAAACGAAAAATCGATTTGATCGATAGGGATTGAAACAAACAAAATAACAGAAACAGGATGAAATTGAATCAGATAGATAATCAATTTATTGTTCTCCTTTCTTTATTATATAAATACAGTTTTTTCGATTTGCAGATCGAAAGTAAACTTTTGAATTACAGATTTCAGATTGATCATTTCTGTTTCCATTCTTATATTGAATTTGTAAAGAGAGATAAAGTAACAATACCAAATCACAATATCACTAGTTACAGTGATAACGAATTCTTCAGGAGAGCTGAACTGGTTAGACGGATGTGGACAGGACAACATTATAGAAGTATCGATATAGATAAAAGGGAATTATATAATATTACAAAAACAACAAACAAGATAACAGAAATCATTTTTATTGATAAGATATAACTCGAAGAGCTACGTTTCTATAGAAAGAATGTTTTCTTTAAATACATTTGTATATACTAGGGTTTCGAGCCCTAACGCTCTTACAGGGTACGATCACCGAGCGTGCCCCGCTCGGTGCTGGATCGGACAGGTGGAGCCTACTAAAGGGGCCGGTCCAGTGGCCCGGCCCTGACCCCGTGACATTATATATTGTGAAGCTAAGAAATTCAAGAATTAGATAGAATTATATAATCTGGATTCTTTGTTTTATATAGATTCGATTGTTTGAATTGTTTATTATTTTATATTATCGTTGATAGTATTGAGTATAGTTTCTGATTCGATTAGAATGATAATCAATTGTTGTGAATCTTCTAGAATTGTAATAGTTCGTGGAATGTAGTTCAATTGATAAATAATCTATAATTGTTATTGTTCGATTTTGTAAGTTTCGAATACTTTTTCGATTATATTTGAAAGATTTTCCAAAATTGTTAAATTCTTTAAAGAATTTGTATATAATGTAAATCCAGTATTTATTGATTGAACTTTTTTCAAAAGTTTTGTATTATTTTCTAGTTGTTTTTTTAATACATTAAGAACAACAAAAGAGCTAGCTTTTCGAATTGAATAATTGAATTCGATATGAATAAAAAGGCGAGTATCGGTTTTGTTTGAGGTTTTGAATTGAGTTTTGAATTGGCTTTCAGTTTTTGAAGTTATAGATTGTATAATTGATAAAGAAGTTGTGGTTTTCTGAATATAAATAGAATCCTTAAGATATTGAATTATAGGGGTTTTTGCTTTTTGTTGAATAGGTTTGGGATCTGATTGAGCAAAAAGAACAATAAAGGATTTATTAATTTGGGAAAGATGAGATTTATTGATATATATATTATCACGGTGAGGGAAAAGGTATATGTAAGGTTGATCTATTGTTGTACTACGAGGAGAGGAAGAAGGTCAAGGAGGTGATCTGATTATATAGAAGTGAGTGTATGCATGTGTGCCTAAGGCATATATGATCACGTGCAGATGAAGGGAAATAAACCCGTAATAGTACCCCCTCCTTAAGAAACTCATTTGATTCAAATGGATGTTTAAAAAATAAAGAAAAATAAAGAAAAAAAAAAACACAGATCCCTTCCCTCAATTAGATCCCTGAACAAAAACGTATGATATCCTCCAATGATATTATATCCCTCAATGTACAATAATCCAAACGTTATATCTCCAATTGCAATAATATGTAATATATCTTTAGACGAAACGAACAGTCTTAATACAAATGGATCTTCGTAGAGTGGGTATAGCAATCGGATTATATAACTCCGATTACAAATTCTGTAGTTCTGGTTTCAATATAATAGTGTCGGGGTGTTTTAGGATCCAAGCTAGCAACCCTAACTTCTTTGGATGAAGATGATGATATTCAATAAGAACCTTCTCATTATTCTTTAAATCATTAGTCAATTATCAAGTTGATGTGTAGTATCTTCATTTGACTAAATAATAATGATTATTCTTATTATGATTATCTAAAACTCCTTCAAATATCCATTTTTGAACAAGCTCATCCTCATCATCGTCCTGCTCCAAAACTTTGTCCCGTGTAATCAGGAATTCTGATTCGTTAATTATTGTTTAAACCAGGAAATAAGGATTAGTATAGATTAGAAGTAAAAGAGAATGATAGAAAACAAAAAAGATTTTAATATTCTTAGACAATTGAACAAAACAAATACAAGAATAAATCTTAATAATCTTGTAAAAGCCGATCCATTTATCATCTAGCTTCTTTGCTTTACATAAGGTCTTTATATTCTTAATATTAATATAGACTTTCTGGCCGACTGTATAGCAGAATGAATCAAAGCAATAATAGTTAGTATAATCCTTATAAGTAATAATTGTTTATTATATAAAAACACGAAGTTGTTTTAAAATATATTCTATACAATTTGCGATCCAATTTCCTTTAAAGAATTCCTGTTTTTGTATTAGAATTATATCCGATAGACAAGGTTTATTAGATTCAATACTTAGGTGTAGATTAAAGCTATAATTGACGAAGAAGGGCAAATAATTAATCATCTCAAAAATTATATTATTGGATACAAATTCGGTTAAAGATAGTTAATCCAATTAATTGTCTTGATGATAATTAACAAAAGTCTGTAAATACTACTTCAGAACCGAATTAATACACTCGATCTGATTATTTGTTTGAGGATGAAAAGCTGAGGAGTATTTTAAAGTAATTCTCAACTGTTTTGAAAATTGTAATTAGAATCCTGATACGAATTGTATTCCCTGATCGGAAATGATATTATTTAGAAGCTTATGAAGTATATAAATACGATTGATAAAAATATCGATTAGCTTTTCTGTTGTTAATGTATATATATCAATAAAATATCTCATTTTGATTAACTTATAAATTATTATCAAGATATATTTATAGATAGAATTATAGCGAGTGTAATCTGAGAGCGGTGTAATATAATCGATTGAGATATCAGACTATATATGAAAAGGGATAGATAACGATTTCAAAAATCCGGAAAGCGTCGATTTAGATAATTTGATGTGAGTATAAAGTTTATAGGTTTTTATATAGGATACGATTTCTAAATGTATATTAGATCATCAATATATACAAAAGACAAGATCGATCGTTTTAGTTCGATCAGGATAGCCAACAAAACCAAAAGAATAAGTCCGATAGATAATTTGAAGCTTGAACTCATCGTTTGATGGAACCTAAAGTTTATCCCGATAATAAATTCTATTATTTTGGATCGAATAATTCTATATAACGATTCGAAAAGTCTTGCGATATTCTTTTAGCCATTTAATCATCAATGGGTTATTAAAAGCAGAGATGAGTTGATCTGCGATATCAGATCTAGTATACACTGTATCGATTAGGGTATCAATTGATTGATTGTGGAGTGGTATTATTGTTTCCGTTGATGCCAAATTGATATACTCAATCAAATCCTTATAAAAATCAATATCAAAACGATTCTGGGGGAGGATAATATGCTTTCGATTCTTTAAATACTTATCGTTTGGATTAGAATGATACAATCGATCTTTGTGTTTTCTATTTAGCGTATTTGGTCGAATAGTTTTGTTTCTCGATCGATAGATTATATGGAAATTATATTAAAACAGAAATTCGGATTATTATACCTATCATTGATTGAAAGTTTTTGTAGTTATAAAATACTCGAGGTTCTTATAATCAATGAGAATCTCGAATTCCTCTTATAAACCCTAAAACTCCGGATGCTATTCTTTTATTACCTTAATAATAACAAATAATTCCTTATCGTAGATTTTATAATTGTATTCCACCATTGTATACTTAAATGAAAAGTAAACGATTGGATGTAAGACATTATCATTATCATATTGCGAAAGGATTCCTTCTAAAGCCCAATCGGAAACATCGATTTCTAAAACAGTTTTCCGTTTATAATCGAAGTATACCAAAACCGATATTGTTGTGAAAACCCTTTTTAAAGCATTAAAAGCTTTTGTATAATCTATAATCTATTCTTATATAATATTCTTCTATAAAAGATTATTGAAAGAATGATAAATCTTTGAAAAATCTTTTATAAAATATCGATAAAAGTTAACGAAATCAAAAAATCGTTATAAATCCTTTACATACAAAGATAACTCCCAAAATATAATAACTGTAACCTTTTCTTAATCCATTTAGATGTTTTCGATTGTAATGATAAGATCCAGATACTTTGTTTTTGTGATTTCAAACTTGTATTTGTTAATATCAATCTGTAATCCAGCATCTATTAATTTTTGAATTATTTGATGAATATACTTTTTGTACTCTACAGGATTATCAGAGTAGATTAAAACATCATCGAAATATATAATACAATACTTATCCAACTTATCGAAAAGCATATAACTAATATAATATTAAAACAATATAAACACATTGCAAAAACCGAAAAGCATAACTAGAGATTCAAAAAGATCAAAACAAATAATGAATACAGTTTTCTATTCATCTCCTTCAGCGATTCGCAATTTGTTGAACACTGCAATGATATCAAGCTTAATATAAATTTTTACATTGCAAAAAACATCTAGTATTTTGTAAACAATGGATAATAGATAGCGATTCTTTATAATAACATTATTAAATCCTCAATAATCTTAACAAATACAGACCCCCCCTTCAAACTTGACAACCAACAGCAAAGAAGAGATACACCACAACCTCGATTCCCGAATGAACCCTTTGGAAAGATTATCATCGAACTATTTATATACTACCATCAACTCCATTAACAACAAAGAACAATTTTTGAAGTAAAATAACTTTTTATCAAACATCAATTCAATCTTGTAATCCCAAACTCAACAAAACAACAACTTATCTATATAATATAAAAGAAAAACAGGAAATTTATTTTATAATTATATAAAAAGCCTTTATTGTATTTGATCATCACTAAAGGAAGATTTACCGGTTAAAAATTTATTGATATCAATCTCAAAAACCTTCCGCAAATAAAACAATTTATAACAATCATATACAAAATCATAAAATTACAACAAAGTTTTAAAAAACATTTCTACTATATTATTTTATCCTTATAAAATCAATCGAAAATCTTCTTCTATGAACATCGAAAACAATATAGCCTATCGCAGATAATCTTATTCAATAGTTTTCTGTACAGCATTTAACTTATCCTATATCAACCGGATAATCCAAACATTATTTTGTTGACAAAACGAAATAAAGCTAAAAACTTATAATCAACGAATGTCATCCATATTTAAGCTTGTATCCTTATAAACGGATATAGAAAATTCCTCAACAGAAAACAAAGGCAAACGGTTTTTTGGATTATAAACAAAACAATATCAATCTGCAACCTTCAAAATCGACTTTGGATATAGACAATTGGAAATCATCTATACCTGATTATTTGATTCCCCACAACACTTTGTTCGATAATGATTCACACCAAACATCAGATCTTACTAAAATTCAAAATCAACAAAAGAATTATCAAATTGTAATATATAACCTTCGTCTGGTATCTCTTCGATAAAAGGTTTTTTATAAAAAACTTCTTTAAAAACAAAAAACATTTGAATAAATAAAGAATCGATATTATCCTTTAAATAATCTTCGATATAAAGAGAACAATACTTATAATTCGTATATTTAGCTTTTATATCAAAATCAATAAGGAATTTATTTAAAGATTCAATAATATCAACAACTTATTGTGAAATAACTTTTACTAAATCCTCTTATTCCTTAATCAAAAATAGAATCGTTAATATAATAACTAACTCTGAATCATAACACACTGAGCAATTGGAAATACAATAATTTGAAAAGAATATTAAACTCATCTTCATCCAATTGATAATAGAATTATAATATTGCAATCATAATAAGCCAAAGATTAATAGTATCTTTAATGAAAACTAAATAATATAAAAAAATCAATATTTATAATAATCCTTTATAACGATTTCTATTACAAAATATTCTATAATTCTATTAACGATTTTTCCATCAGCAAATCGAAACTCACAAAGAAAAAATAAGAATTGTATTTCAATATTGTATTTGAGAACAAAAGAACAATCAACAAAAACTTCCCCAAAGCATTTACTATCAATAAGATTTATAACAATAAAAGGGTTTTCATATACAAAGAATATAATAATTTTAATAAATAGAGATTTACTATTCATAGAGTTGAATTATAATAATTTATATCTATCTATTCCTCGATTTACTTTCTTGTTTTTAATATCCCTTCACAAACAATTTTTCGCAAAGATTAGTCTTTTTTTTGTTCAGGATTTTCTTTAACTGAATCGAATATAAAGATAACCTTCTCTAGTTCGATATAATTTTGCTATTATATCTAATTCAAATATTGTTAGTTTTATATCTAATTACCAATATATTCTTCTCGAAATCCATCACAACTATTGTTAGATCTATTGATATCTCGAAATACCAAAACAGCAGTATATTGAACAAAGGCCAAATTAATTAGAACAATAATATTATAATTGGAAAAGGTATTAATAGAAATTTATTTACCAAAAAGAAGATTATTATTGATATTATAAATAACATAACAATCAATCTAAAAATGACCGATCCTACTACAACAATTACAAAAGACTACAAGATTAAACTTCTTTTTTTTTATTTTGCTAACCTTTTTGCTATTATCCCTTTTATTTCATTACATCGAAATCTATAGAATCATCATTACCAACAACAAATACATTACCAGAATTTTTGTTATAATATTCAATATTACAAAGATTCTAACTCCAAATAGAGAATTTCTTTTGCCAACTATCAATATTATCGATAATACAAAAATTCGAATCATCAATAACCAAAGTTCGGAAAAAAACAATAACCTTTTGCTTTATTATATTAACAATCTCGCAATCAGACTTATAACAAAAATTAACCAAATAAAACAATATAAAGAAGAAAACCAAAAAGGACTTCTTTAAACCCATAAAAAGCTTATCGAATTTGAACAAAACTTCCCTTTCAATATCTACAAAGATATATAATTTATTCAATTTGATCAAAAACGAAACAGCAAAATCGAAACAAATAAAATCATCAACGAATCTGATGATATCCGTGAAACACTCTTATCGTATTTGATTATCGAGAAAACTAATAATATAACTAATCTTTTTTTGTTCAAAAGCAAAAAATTGTAAATCAATCATTCAACAAAATTGCAAACCCAATTTCCAGGATTGATAATCTTTTTAATGAATAAGAATATTAGATCTTTCGCTTTTAAAAACAAACAAATCCTTTTGAATTTAACAAAGAATAATTAGTTTCTAACTAATAATAACACTATCGGTATCCAATTAAGCTTACTTGCCGACCAAAATGCAAAAAAACCCAACGTTTTCTGTTTTGAATTCCTCGATTTTATTTGTTTAAATAGCGATATAGATAATTTGAATAATAAAGTGATTTTCGATAACAAAAAAAACATAATTTAGATAAACAGTTTATTTGTTAGAACCAACAGCAAGGTTTGACATCACCAAAGTATCCAATTCTACTAGGATTTGTGTAATAATAAACCATTGATCGAAAACTCGTTGAATTCCAGCACAAACTCTCTCGATAGAAATAGAAGTCGTACCACCAACAGATATAGAACCAAAAGCTATTATAAAAAGAATTACAATTGTACAAAAGCAATCGATAAAGAAACTGCAACCGTACAAAAGCAGACAATAGAGAAAATGCAACTGCACAAAAGCAACGCACATACAAAATACGATCGTACAAAAGCAAATAAAAAAGCTGCGCAAAAGCAAATAAGAAATGCAATCACACAAAAGCAGACGAATTACAACAACGCAAAAGCAATCGAAAACAGATATAGAAACCTGCAAATAATTTGACAAGACCAAATCACTTCGTAAAGTGACGGAATCTTTGAAAGAATAGTACAAATTATTATAATAAAAGAAAAGGTATATATAAGGTTGATCTATTATTGTACTATAAGAAGAGGAAGAAGATTAAGGAGATAACCTGACTATATAGAAGTGAGTGTATATATATATGTTTAAGGCATATATGATCACATGCAGATGAAGGAAGATGAACCCGTAACATATATCGAAATGTTTGTTTGCAATAGAAGAGATATTGATACAAAGTATAATCAAAGGTTTACGAAGTCGAACAGGAAGAGCTTGAACTGTTTCAATATTTAGATATTCGTTTTATAATAAAGTAATAGAATTAAAGATCTATTGATCTTTATTTACTTTATTAATAGCAATATTGATTGTATTAATTAGAGATTGGAAGAAAGAAGAGATCGGGGAAATAGAAGGTATAGTAGCGGAAACGCATCCGTATAGCATTTGACGGGACTGAAAAGTTTCGTTTTTAAATCCTATAGATAATAAGAACAATCGATTGATCAATGAAACGCGATAATAAACGCGTTTTTTCGAAAAATTTGTCAATCTGGGGTGGTCCCTGTTTGCGTGTGTGTGTGTGTGTGTGTATGTGTATATGATATTTTTCGTCCGAGGCTCTGTGCGAAGCACAGGCCTCAAATTCCCAATTGGGACAAAGGACGTTAAAGGAGAAACGCCTTTAGGTTTCTAATTAGCTATTCTAAATTTATTAGTATTATTATATATACTAAATACTTCAGTAGGGTTTATATGATTATTGTTATATATTGAATTAATTTTTTAGATAGATATTTCAATTGTTCTTTATAATACAATTAGATCTCTCGATTTTTGATTTCTTTTTCTTCATTATTGCAATCGAGCTTTTTAGTATGTTTTGTTAATATAAAGTTTTTTTTTTTTTTTTTAAAGTTTATATAAGTTCAATCTTTCCGAATCAAAATCTAATATTTTATATAAAAAGAATCCAAAAATAAAATAAAATAAAAATAAAAATTAAAACAATCCTTCAATTTATAAATTGTATAGAGAATCGAGGATATATATTCTGATAGAATCTTGTAGATTTGAATCAAATTGTTAGTTTTGTTACTTCTTTTATATTTCCCAAGAGATAAAGGATAACTTCAAATGATAGTAACTTTGAAAGAGTTTTTTAAGTGTTTTCAATTTTATAAAAATAAAAATGAAGAGAGGATTTTCTTTTTCTATATAAGTATAAGATATAAAGATCTTTGTAATTGAATCGATTATGATATATTATAAAATCGTTGTATTGAAATCTAGCTGTTAGAATATATTCTAATATTGTTTGTTCAAAAGAAAGTATGATCGATTGATTGTTATAAATTATAAAAAAATTATTGTAGTTTAATAGTATTGTAATTATTTATAATTTTGATCTTGTTAATTTAGTATTTGATTTAGTAATCCTTTTTAAGGAAATGAGAATGTAGATAGGATTAGATAGAGATGAAAGTGTTGTTCTCTTTTTAGTTGCTTTGTTTGTTGTTTTTGTTTCTGGGGATATCTAGATGTTTAGAGATTTATCGAATTCGAATTGAATCAGAGTGGGTATGTAATAAATGAGGTTTGAAAGATCAAATTGTAGTTAATTTGTAGAATTCTTTGAATACAAATTGAGAGGATTTAATCGAATGAAAATCTAAATGTATAGTAATTTTCAGATTATTCAAGAAAATCTAAAGATCTGTAGCAAATCTAATTGAAGGTAGTTGAATTGCTATTTGAGTATTTTTCAGAGTTTTAATTGTTTCAGTATCGAAGATTTCAGTATTATAGTTTAGTAAGAAAATCTATTGATTTATTTGTAGATTATATTGATAAATTACTGATTTATCTTTTGTAATATTATCTAAAGCTTTGCTTTTCGAATTATTGAAGAAGATTTATAGATCACTTTTTGGAATCGTAAATATAAATCTTTCGAAATCTTTAGTTGTTTATTCTTTTGAATAATCGAAAGGATTATTGATTTTGATTTCTGTAATAATATATAATTCTTTGTTTCTTCAAAAGGAAAGTGCAATTGGATTAATATATTTGATTTTTGGAAGAGTTAGGATAATTCTTGAAAATCTTGATTTGGTAGTTCTGATATCAGTTTTAGTTAGGATATTTTTGATTTGGATTTGAAGGGGGTGTTTAAAATCGAACTAAGCTGTTCGGATTGTAAAGCTTTGGGATATTAGATTGAGTTCAATCTCAAGGGGTATCAGATTTGATTCCTTATATAAAACAATAATATTAATTGTATAGAATATAAAAAGGATTATTTGAATATTAATTAGTATAATCTTATTTAAAAGTTTCAAATGTTTGTTTATTTGATTCGAGATTATAAAGTTTCGATTTCGTTTTTTAATTCGATTAAACTATTAGATTTCGATTGCAAAATAATATTTCTTCAAAATATAAATGATAACTGTTTTTTGAAACAAAATTGATAGAATATTTTGAATTGTTTTTTTAAGCGAATACAAAGTATTTGCAATTATAAAGGCTTTAACTATAAGGATTTGAATATAAAATTTGAAATTCAATTCTTTATCGAAGTAGATTTCTAATCATCTTAGTAGATTTGGTTTCTTCGTTATTGAAAGATTTTCTATATGAATAATAAAACTTTCGATATCTTTTTTGGAGTTTTTGAAGAAATATATCAATTTAGATTTCTTAGAATCGAAAATGATCTCTTCAAATTTGCTCCAATCCAAAACTTTTAGTATTTTAGATTGTAATTTATTATAATTAGATTATAAATTTGAAGAAAAGGTTACTAATATAATATTGTCTATATATTCAAATCTTCGAATAGAATTGTTTAATCAAAACAAAAGGATTATATAAAGTATAAAAAGGATAGACGAAATTGAAAAGCTTTATAGTAAACTATATCTAATATTAGTATTAAACTCTGTTTCGCTATCAAATCGAATACGAATTGATCGATTTGTCGAGAACGATTGTATTTATCGAATTAGATTGTCAGATTATCTTTATTCTTTGAATCGACGAATTAAACATTTTAAGAGAACAATATCAAAAGTATCTTTGATATTTATAATTAATAAAGTAGCTTTAGAATCTGAATTTAAGATCATTTTTATATTATATATAAAGCAAATTGTGAGATTTATTGATAAATATAAAGGAAGTATTCCGAATTGTTGTTTGATTAGTATTTTGAGAGTTATAACAATTCAAGATATCTTTTTAATGATTAAGTGTTCAAGACTTTTTTCTAGTATTGAGAGTAAGATTATTGATTTATAGGATTTAGGATTTGTATAATTTGATTTATTCGGTTTTGGAATGATAGCTATAATCGCTGATCGAAAGCATTCAAAGTGATAATCTATTTCAAAGCATTTTTGAAAAAATTGTAGAATGTTAGATTCAATTTGTAGTTATACTAATTATAATATTTTGGTTGGGATTTTGTTTATATCAAGAACTGTATTATCTATACAAAGGATAATAGTTTGAATATCTTGAATTATAGTTTTAGAGAATAAAATAAAACGAGTAAAGATTGTAAAAGAATCGAAAAGGATATCGCTAATCTCAATTGTATTTATTAATAGATTATTGATAAATAGATCTTTTTTAACTTAAATGATTGTAGTAAGAAAATGATCTAAAAAATCTGCTAGAAAAGGGATTCGATATATTCCAATTAATTGATATCATTTTGTTATTTTAAAGATATCCTTTATTTCCTTAACTGAATCAAGTTTAAATAATTAAAATTCCTTTTTTGCTTTTTTAATAATCTTTCGAAGATTCTATTTTAATTCTATAAAACTATTCGTTCGGTTTTCCTAAACAATTATTCGACAAACTTCGTTCCATTATAATTGCTCTATATTTCGACCAAATAATCTTTGAACTGATCTTGTATATACTAATTATATCAATTGAATGATATTCAAAACTAGATTATCAAGATCAGAAGTTGTGGATAAAGATTGGAGATCTAGATTCGCTAGATTTTCTGTTAATAGAATTGAAAAAAGCTTTTCATCAAATATATCAATTTGTAATCTTCAAATTGGATCTTGGAATCTTGTATTCCAATTCAAAATTGTTAGTAAGGATTTGTAATCGGAAATTATATCAAAATAAAGAACAAGTATTATATTAACTATATGTGATTCTGAAAGGAATACAAGATCAAGAACACTACTCAAATCATAAATAGTTTCGCTAATTGTAGAAAGAAGATTGAAAGAATAATTATCTAATCAATTTATAAAAAGCTCTGTAAAATTAAAATATATAAAACAAAAGGAATCCCATCTTGTATAATGAAGATTCAAATCCCTTACAAAAAGTATAGAATTAAAAAAGAAAGAAGGTAAACTGAATAAATCTTTTATCGTTTGATTTTCATCTTGATTGCTTCTAGAAACATTATAAATATTGATAATTGTAAAAGTAGAACCAATAATAAATTGAAAATATAAAAATAATAAATCCCGAAAGAAGATAAACCGAAGTTAACTAGCTCGAATATCTATTCCTTTGTAAGTATAAAATATTACTCGAAGACAGATTTCTCAGTTATCGAATGATATGAAAGTTTTGTAGACTGAATGTGACGATCCTGTATTAATGCTTTAGGCCATTCTTTATTTCGTTCTTTGATCCCTTCCGAAGGGATTATTTATTTCACTCTGTATTCGCTTAGGTTTTGGTCCCCTTCGAGGGGATTATAAAAGGCTCAATTTCATTATCTTTTGTATAACAATTTATTATTCTTTAGTATAAATTAATTAATTCATTTTATTATATCTTGAATTAAAACTATTATTATATTATAACAAACTTATTAACCTTTTTGAGAAGGACAGAATATCCTTTGAGAAGGCTAGAATATCTAATTAGTTATATTCATCAAAATCATTGAACTAGCGAAACTTTTACATTTATCTGATTGATCTTTCCGAATTTTCATTGGTATTATTGTTATATTTATTTGATCAAGGAAACTTTGTATTTTTCAGTTTACAATTAAAAAGGTTGTTATAACAAAACTATAAGTCCAAATCGATCAAATAAAACGAAAGGAAGATTCTGAATTTGATACAAAAATCGACGAAACGGTAGTTATAAGCCTGTCCTCGCGTTTATCAACTTGAGAAGAATTAGTTCCTTTTGTAGCCGGAACGATAATTTATCAAAGTCTACAAAAAGAAAACCAAGAAATCCGAATTCAAAATTAGATTATATTGAAGCAATTAGATCAGATTCATTTCGTTTTAGTTAGTTTTGTATAAAATGGATTCTCTGATACAAATAGTAATCGGCCTACCTTCCGTTTCAGAATATACTAAAGATATTTTCGACGAATTGAGGATCCCGATATTGTTATCTTTAGTAAAGAGGGCTCTAATATTGAAAGAAGATCAATATCTATAATATCTCTTTATAGAAGATTCAGTGTAAGAGTGAAAAACCTTGAATCTTTCAGTGATGAAGTTAACCTTTTTTTCGAATTATGGAAATTCTTTGTAGAAAAAAAACTTTTGGATAATGTAGATCATTATTTGAACGAAAACACGAAAGTTTGTATTATCTTCCGATGGATTATTGATGATGCACAATGGTATCTGAAATCGAAAATGATTTGAAAGGAATTTGTTATATATCAAAGTGTTTTGAATTATCTTGGTTTTATTTATCTTGTATCTAATCGATAGGAATTGGTTATAGATGAATTCCGATTTCTGTAAATAGGAATTATAACTTTCCATTAATTCTATATACAATTTTTGGAATTCGTAGTAGAAGTTGATCAATTAGAAGATTCCTTTCGAAAAGAGTTTACTTCGAAGTTTTTCTTTTTGTTGAGAATTGCAATGATAACTATAATAGATCTTTACTCCGATTTCTAGGGTTATGTTAACTATTTAACGAATGTAGATGTAAGGATGTATATTGTAAATCAGAAATATATTATTATAGCCAGGAATCAAGCTCGAAAGAATCTCTTACCTGATAACTGTATTAGAAGTTCTATTCCTTTGTATGAGAATGCTAAGTCTGAATATATCGGAAGAGAAAAATCGGTTATCTTTAGATTTATTCCGAATTTCAAGTTTCATTTCTTTATTTCATTTTCCTTTTACTTTAAATGTAAAGCCTCCAATTGGATTAAGGATTATATATACCTCTCCGGTATCTATAAGGTTGATACAGCTTCCGAAGACGAAGGAACTATTTCAGAAATTCCCGATTCCGATTTATATAAATCGGGAAAGGATTAGTTTTTGGGAAAGTCTCTTTCCAAGATTATCAATATGATTTCAAATATATTGATCTATAGAGTTTTATAGATGGCGACAACTTTCTATTTTTTTATCACCTTTTAGCTTATAATTTCCAAATCCGGTTTTCTATATTAGCAGATACTGAAGCCTTTGTTTATTTGTTTATTAATACTCGTTTTGTATATTAACTCTTTTGATACATTAGTATTCTCATCATTCCTTTGAACAATTCTATCCCTATTCAAGAATATAACGGTCGATAAAGCGCTGTTGTTATCTATTTTATTCGTTTAATATTTCGATTAAACAATAGAATCTTCTTTCAAGCTTTTTTTCTATTAATTGAAATGAAAAGGAATATCATTATTGGAGATCTATGATTCAAAGCCTATAATGTGATATTTCGATCATTCAATCATCAATTAGTATGACCAAAAGATTTATTATTAATTCTATGCTTCTTAAGGGATATTATCATTTCCAGAAAGTCTCTTTCAGCCTCCAAATTATTATTCAATCCCGAAATCGAAGAAGATATATAATGTTGTAATACTTTCTTTGAAATCGATTATATAGAATCTTTATTTTCATTAGCTAGATTCATTATTAGATATGAATGGGATTTACGTATTAACCTTCGATAGATGGAAAAGGAATTTAAAGAAAGCTTGTCTATAGAACAATTTTTGTTTCTCTTTGATGATATCAAAAACGATTTCGTATCTTTCGAAGGGATCAAATCGATTAATTGTTCTACTTTTCTAAATGAATTATTTTCTGAATATTATCGACCAAATTATTTATTCTAGATTGTTGTCGATATTATTGTAATCTCCGTTGAAGCTTTCAAAATATATAGTCGTTATTATAATAATACTATTTTTTCTATCAGTATTTATAAAATCAATATAGTGCTGAAAGATCGAATAAAGAATACTAACAATAAAGAACTTCAAGAATTACTTCAAAGAGTTCTCTAAATATATTACGAATATCTTGAAATCTTTTCAAAAAAGGAATCTGATAAATTACTTCAATATACAATATATAATTATAAAATCGAAATTCCATCAAATGTTTAATTCAGGATTAGCTCTATTTATAATATATTATCGGAAGAACTCTTAATAATTAAAGAATACTTTATCGATAATCTCAAAAAAGATTTCATTGAAATTAACTTCTTTTCATTTATTGTATCAATATTCTTTGTTTTCAAATCGAATAATGGTTTATGTTTTTATATCGATTTTCGACGATTCAATACTATCACTAAAAGGAACAAATACCTTTTGCTATTGATCGATAAAACTTTAATGTGTATCTCAAAATCTAAAATATTCACAAAGTTGGATATTCGATAAGCATTCCATCGAATTCGTATATATCCCGATTCTGAAGATTTGATTATGTTTCGAATACGATATGGAATTTATAAGTGTAAAGTCTTGCCTTTTGGATTAATCAATAATCTTGTCATTTATCAGCATTATATAAATGATATTCTTTTCGATCTTTTAGATATAATCTATACTATTTACCTAAACAATATCTTGATTTACTCTAAGAATAAAGTAGAATACAAAATATATATATTATAAGTTCTTGATTGTCTCTATAAAGCTGAATTACAGACTGATATTAATAAATGTAAATTCAATATCAAAAAGACTAAATACCTTAGGTTTATTATCTCAATAGAAAGAATAAAGATCGATCCCGAAAAGATTGAAATTGTTAAAGAATAGAAGGCTCCTACAAACATTAAAAAAATACAATTCTTTTTAAGGTTTTATAATTTTTATCGATACTTTATTCAAAACTTCAAACGAATCGTCTATCTATTCAACAATCTGATAAAAAAAGATTCTCTATATATATAGAATAACAATTGTATTACTACTTTCGATCGTTTTAAGAAGATGATACTTCAAGCCTTTGTTCTGAAACATTATCAATCATATCTATAAACCATGATTGAAATTAATACTTCAGATAATATTATCGAAAGAATACTCTCTCAACTATATAAAGATAATTAATAACACCCTATCGCTTTCTTTACCAAAATAATATTCCTAATCGAAATAAATTATACGATATTCGATAAAAAGATACTTGCTATTATCAAAGCTTTCAAAACTTGAAGGGTAGAATTCATTGAATCCCTTCATTGTATAAAGATTATAATAGATTATAAAGCTTTAGAATATTT
Organism: Sclerotinia nivalis; assembly: GCA_029531795.1. Lineage (NCBI taxonomy): Eukaryota > Fungi > Ascomycota > Leotiomycetes > Helotiales > Sclerotiniaceae > Sclerotinia > Sclerotinia nivalis. The sequence continues at coordinate 911,094 of JAPEIS010000005.1, read as the reverse complement.
TATAACGAAGAAAACGTTAAATCAATAGTAGATTGGATAGTCTGAAATCTTGGCAAACTTTTGGTTTGATATATCATATTAAGCAAAAGTAAATAATACTATAACGAACATTTTAAACTATTATAATCAAAAAATGAAAGTTTAGAAGACGTTATACTCTGAACAACATATTTAGATTCTACTCCCATCAAAAATTCTTAACAAAAAGATATTGAACGAGCTCAATATGAAAAAGAAGAAGATAACTACTATTCTAACTATTGAAACGAAAGAACTTGATTTTATAAATCGCATTCTACAAGCTAACCATATACACCCATCTATATAATTAAAATATAATTTAATAATTAATTTGAAAAAAGGATATTCAATACACAATGATTTATTACTTTACAAAGATCGATTGATTATACCCGATACAGATAGTTTTTGTATTAGCCTTATAGAAGAAATTTATATCCAAATCTTCTCAATTTACTTTAATAAAACCAAGATAAAGTTGATTATAAAGAAACAATACTTTTGAAAAAGAATGATTAATTATATCGATCAGTATATCAACAATTGTACTATTTACTATAACTATTATATTTCAAAAAACCGAACATCTAGTTTCTTATACCCTTTATCTATCCCTATCAAATCTTGAACAAACGTATCGATAAACTTCAAATCATTTCCAAAGGACAAATATAAATACGATAATGTTTTTGTAATTGTCGACAGATTATCGAAATAATCAATATATATTCCTTACTATCATACTACAATTGCCCGAGAAATAGTTTTAATATACCTGAATCATATTTATCATTGGAAAGGTGCCCTAATTACCATTATATCCGATAGAGATCTACAATTCATATCCAGCTTTTGAAACGAATTTATACAAATCCTAAGTATCAAACTAAAACTATCTATAATCTATCATCCTTAAACAAATGAATAGATCGAAATCATAAATCAATATCTAGATTAACGTTTTCAACCTTATATCAATTATTATCAAAATAATTAATCGGAATTCTTATATATGATGGATTATATATAACTCATTATGCCTTACGAAAGTTTAGAAATGTCCCTCTTCGAATTGCAAAACGGATACTTTTCAATCATTTCTTTCGATTGGGACAGACCTTTTTCCAACATTCTTTACACAGCGATAAAGAAGCTAAACTATACAGATACGTAAGACTTCTCTAAACATATATATAAGATTTGAAAGATAATTAAAGATATCCTTTCCAAAATACAATAGAAAAAGATAAAAGATATCGATCGTCATCAAAGATTAATCGATTTCCAAATAGAAGATAAAGTATACATTACTATTAGAAATTTTATTACAAAACGATCTAACTACAAATTCAATCTACAGATAACAAAGCTATACTGTATTCTCAAAAAAGTAGATTATTCGTATCGATTAGATCTTCCTGAAAGTATAAATATATATAAAATCTTCTCCTCTAATAAATTATAAAAGATTACAAGAAGCCCTATTCCCAGACAATACAACGAACCTCCTCCTCCCATTGTAATTACTACAGATACAGAATTCAAAGTGCAGCAAATCCTAGCTTCGAAACTTCTCCACAAACAAGTTCAATATAAGATAAAATGAATAGAATACAACGATAACCCTATATAGTATTACTATTCCAACATCATATACGTCTTATACAAAATATAAGAGTTTCATACTCAAAATTCCGAAGCTATAAAGCCTTCTAATCACCTCCCTGAATGAATAAAAGTTTAGGAGAATAATAACAACAATTATAATGAATTTGCAAATAGCAAACCTATAAATAGAACAATTAAACAGAATTATTTATTCATTCTCTCTTCCTTCGAAAAAGAAATTACAACCAATTTATAATTCATTTGAAAAATCACTTATTGTTTTTGCTTTTTCTATTGTTTATTTGTTTACTTTAATTTTTTACCTCCTCCTTTTTCTTCATTATCTTTATTTTATTCAACATACTATAATTGTATATCCAAAACAGATTCAATTTATTAAAAAATATTTATTTTATCATAAATTTCCTGAATAGTTTATTCAATTCGTTTCGACAAGTTATTGTGATTTCGTTTTTAGACAATTCTGTTAATAATCGTTCCTTTCTTTCCGTTTCTTCCTCTTTAAAGTTTAATACATCAATAACTTCAAAACAAAAAGAAAACATTATCCACCGCTCTCCCTGCAAAAAGAACTTCTGGATATCCGATACGAAAAGTTAAAAGCAAAATTTAAAGACAAATCAATTTTCTTTAAAAGAAGAGTAATATAACGATCCTATATTAATACCTTAAACCATTCTTTATTTCGTTCTTTGATCCCTTCCAAAGGAACCATTTATTTTACCCTATATTCGCTTAAGTTTTGATCCCCTTCAAGAAAACTATAAAAAACTCAACTTCATTATCTTTTGTACGATAGTTTATTATTCTTTAATATAGATTAATTGATTCATTTTATTATACCTTGAATTAAGACCATCGTTACACTGAATAGGATTTAGTAATTCGATATAAGATATCTGAGAATATATAAGATTCTTGAATCAGAATTATATCAATACAAGAATCGTTAGCTAAGAAAAATGCTAATTTATGAAACTTAATATTTCTAGTTATATTAGTTTATAAAATAATCAAAGATTTTGAAAATGTTTTTGGATTATATATTAAACAGGATCGGAAAAGAAATGATTTCCAATATAATGAAACGATTGGAAAGATTGTTAGAGAGTGAAACTAGCAAGGATAATATCTGAGTAATTCGAATTGGGGTTGAAAGGGCAATGAGTTCTTTTATTGAAGAATCAGCTTTTGAAGCTTTAAAGCATTTTGTATTGATACAAGTTCTGATTCTAATTGTCTTTGATATTTTCTAGATAGTTTGTTTTTCTATTTTGGATTTAGGGCCTTTAATTGTAAGACGAAGAGGGCAATCAAGATTATTTGTTGAATAAAGTTCTTTATAGTATAAGTATCTTGTTAAACAATTATAAATTGTATTATATTTAGTAGAATGATTCTTTTTGGTATAATTGATTGTATTACAGATTCGGTATCTTTCTAGATGAAAACAAGTTCGAATATTATGCTATTGAAAGTATCGGGTGTATTGGATTATCTTGGGTTTGAAGACGATTCGAGAAATGTTAATTATAGTTTCTAGAATTCAAAGATTCTTGAAAAGGATTGTATATTGTAAAGTTAAAAAGCTTAAGAATCAAATAGAATTATATAATCCGGATTCTTTGTTTTGTATAGATTTGATTGTTTGAATTATTTATTATTCTATATTATCGTTGATGGTATCGAATATAATTTCCGATTCGATTAGAACGATAATCAATTGTTATAAATCTCCTAAAATTATAACAATTCGTAAAATATAGTTCAATCGATAGATAATCTATGATTGTTGTTATTCGATTTTACAGGTTTCGAATACTTTTTCGATTATATTTGAAAGGGTTTTCAAAACTATTAAATTCTTTAAAGAATTTGTATATAATGCAAACCCAGTATTTATTGATTGAATTTCTTTTAGAAGTTTTATATTATTTTTTAATTGTTTTTTTAATGTATTAAGAATAACGAAAGAATCAGTTTTTCGAATTGAATGATTGAATTCGATGCGAATAAAGAAGCAAGTATCGGTTTTGTTCGAGGTTTTGGGTTGAGTTTTAGATTAGTCTTTAGCTTTTGAAATTATAGATTATATAATTGATAAAGGAATTGTAACTTTTTGAGCATAAATAGAATCCTTGAGATATTGAATTATAGAGGTTTTTGCTTTTTATTGAATAGATTTGGAATCTAATTGAATAGAGAAAACAATAGAAGACTTATTAATTCAGGAAGAATAAGATTTATTGATATATATATCGAAATATTTGTTTGCAACAAAAAAAATATCAATACAAAATACAATCAGAAGTTTACAAAATCGGGCAGAGAGAATTCGAACTGTTTCGATATTCAAGTATTCGTTTTATAATAAAACAATAGAATTGAAGATCTATTGATTTTCGCTTGTTCTATTAGTAGTAGTATTAATTATATTAATCAGAGATTAGAAGAGGAAGGGGATCGGGGGGGCGGAAGGCATAATGGCGGAAACGCGTCTGTACAGCGCCTGCCGAAGCTGAAAAGTTTCGTTTTTAAATCCTATAGATAATAAAAACGATCGATTGATCAATGAAACGCGATAATAAACGCGTTTTTCGAAAAATTCAATTCGTTTGTTCGGTCGTGAGCTCGCTGTCCGGTCCCTGCTTGCGTAAGCATAACACCTACCAGCATCTACAGTATTTACACACGTGACTTGTTCTAATCTATCTGGTAGAGTTTCATAAATCCTTGGAACCGACTGGAATATCAAAAGTGAGCCCCGTGGAGAACTCGAAAATCGTCAATTGCATCTTGCCAGGGGAAAGTAAGTTTCTTGAGCGTTATAAGCTCAGCTTGTGAGATCTAACCTTGAAGCAAAGATTTCTGGGTGGAACCAGCGGTTGCAATGGTACATTGGCTATTCGCGGAAATCGACAAGACTACGATAATTGGGGCCTCAAAGGATGGAATAGAAATGAAATGTTTCAATACATGTCTAAGGTGCGATTTCGTGAAGGATATCATAACGGATTGTCTCTTTGAGCTCGCGAGCTCTATTCGCATCAATATGCTTTTGCAGAAGGTGGTGATGATCAGCTGGCCGCCAACATTTATTTAGGCCGAAAAATTTCGCAACAAGTCATGGTTCGATGCCGAGAAAGATGAACATGGATTTGACGGTCCACTTATCACATCTCCTCACGACCCTGCCCCGATTTCAAGCCCTGTCCTTGAATCATATCAATCTATGGGATTACCCTTGATTCCAGATATGTTTAGCTCCGGCAAAAGTGCTCATGGCTGCGGTCACGTTGTTCGAACAACTCACCAAGGCAGTCGCAGTCTAGCCGTAGACTATATCACAAACTCTACGGCGCAGGCAGGTATTTCAATAAAGACGAATACTTTCATCGATCGCGTCAACCTCACAACCGATAGCGCTGGTGAGAGTCGGGCCAATGGGGTTTTCTTGCAAGATACCACTGGCCAGAAGACCTTCATCAAGGCTCGCAAAGAGGTTATTATCTCGGCAGGGACATATGGAAGTCCTGGCATCCTGATTCGATCTGGGATAGGTGCTAAACAAGAGGTAGAAAAGATTGGAATTGAAAGCCAAGTAGATCTTCCAGGTGTTGGAAAGAACTTGATGGACCATTTGGTAAGCTTACTGCCTCGCATTATTCATAAAACCGAGTCATATTTTGCTTGTGACTCGCTCCAGCATGCCTTTCCCTTCCGCATATTTTTAGCTTCATATCTAACAAAAGCTAGGTAATGCTTTCAATTTACGAAGTCTCAATGCCTGCCATCACCAATGACCATCTCATTTGGCACACAGGCGGAAAGGAAAAATCATTCGCGCAGTACAAAACCGATAAAACAGGATTTTTTCGCCCAGTTTCTGTCTGGAACCTTTGCATTTGCTCGTTTAGACGATAGACTGGCAGATTCAAAGCTATGGCAGAATGCCAGTCGCTCCGAAGGACTTGGTCCAATGGGTCTCAGGCCTACGCAACCCCACTTGGAGTTTTGGAACACAGAATGCTACAGCCCAAAATACATGCCCCGAGGATGGCAAATATGCGTTCGCGATGGCCACGGAATTCTTTGCACCACGATCACGAGGTGATGTCAGTATCAAATCAAAAGACCCTGCGGAAAACCCTCCTGTAAATCACAATTATCTCGAAGACCCCTTGGATATGCTTATGTTCAGCGAAGGATGCCGCATGGCAAACGAGATTGCAACCAGGGGAGCAGGGACCAAGGATGTTGTGATTGGCTCGTGGCCGCGATCCAAAAATCATCACACCGTTACGACTCGAGAGGAGTGGGTGCCTGTTATCAGGTCTAATGCAGACACATGTAAGTTTTACTTCCATTCTACATTTTGCTTGCTTTTTTGACACTCGTGTGTCTACACTATACATTATCGATTGGTTGACTCTCTTATTCTTGCCCGTTAGGCTATCATCCAGCTGGTACATGTAAGATGGGCAAGGTAGATGATCCGATGGCAGTACTTGACAAGAAACTAAATGTACGTGGGATTTGCGGACTTCGGGTTGCAGATGCAAGCATCATGCCATCTCTCATTGGAGGACATCCTCAAATGCCTGTTTATGGAATCGCCGAGAAGGCAGCGGATCTGATCAAAGCAGATAATTAGTTCGTTTTTATACACGATCAAAGACCTATACAGTGGCAGACTTGGTTCATAACCATGCTTCAGACGCCTGCGATAGGCTGGAATCCTGCTTTATCCACGCGCATATACTATTTATTCCATGCATTTTGGATATTTTTTCTTTTTAGAACTAGCTTATCTCTTTTATTTCCAGATTCTGTAGAAATTTACAGATGTTTTCTCGATGGCGCATTCGTCAAGGAGGTTGACTCTCGTGAGGTGACTCATATACAGATTTTTTTTTTTCATTTTTAAAATAAAAAAAGGCTCTTCATCACATCCTTACAATAATGTAGAAAATATAGTACAGCAATGTATTACAGTAACCGTGCACTGATAATGGCCGAAAACGCGTAAATATAAATTTTTACGCGTTTCATTTCTACAATCTATATTCTATTTATTAATTATACTATAATAACACACTTCATAAAAATCAATTGATAATAATAATATTCCCCAAAAGCATTTTAGCCTATATGATCGTGATAGAATCATTGAAAAAGTTTCAGAAGGTACAGGATCTATTAAAATTGCGAATGATTTTGGAATAGCCTATACTATTATATATAACACTATTAAGATGAATCAATTATACAATGAAAATAAGTCCTTATTCAAAAAACCTTAACAAAAATGTTATTCAGAAAAAGACGAATATATAATAATATAGTATATACATTTATAATCCAAATCGATTTATCAGGAAATCATTATAGTTTATAGGCTTGATTGCAAAAGGGATATCATCAAAAGGATCTTTTATATATATGGAATAGACAATTGAAGAACTAAAAAAAGACCTGAACTTATATTAGAATATATATTTAAACAATTTACATAATATCTAATATAGAAGGGCCTTATAATAGAAGAATGAAATTTAATCTTCTGATCGAACAAATGCTTTGTAGAGCAAGGGTAGAGTAAAAAGCAGGAATGGATTTTCCGCTCTTCCTCTCAAAAATGGGATCGGAATATAATTCAAATATATTCTTCAAAAAAGAATATAAAGGTTATAATTTGGAAAGGTTTTTGTAATACCGAAAAGAACAATCTCTATATTATAAATAGAGATTTTGAATCTAAAAAATTTGAGTATAGTGCTAATTTATATTTGGAAATACTTGATATAGAAATCGAATCTATTTTCGAAGGATTGGATTCAAAATATCAATTTATATAAAATAATACTCCTATACATATTGCTTACAAAATAAAAGCATAGTTTCGAGAAAAAGGTATCTTACTAATTCAAGATTGACCTTCTTATAGTTCTGATCTAAATCCTATAGAATATATTTGATAATATCTAAAAGTATATATTTTTGAAATGTTTCCTGATATTGTTATAAATAAAAGCATTTTAGAATATGCTAAGCAAAGATTAGAGAGTATTTTACAAGCAGCTTGGGATACATTAGATAATAGATTATTCGAAAAATTGGGGGTTAGTATATCGAATAGAATAGAGGCCTGTATCGCAATTAATAATTGGTATACTAAATATTGAAGGTTTAAAGTAGGATAACAATATAATTTTTTTATATTATTAAAATATATATATAGATCTCAAATATATCAAAATTTTATATTAGAATAATGAAACGTTGATTTAATAAATAAGATTGAATAGAATGATATTGATAAATAATTCCGGGTGAAATCCGGCCGGCCATTATCTGTGCGCAAGTACTGTACATCGGAACAAGCTTGGCAAATCAAGCAATCCGAACAATTTTGCCCAACAATTTTCCTTGTCAACCCAAAACGCCAGGATTCGTAGTGCTTATACGGCCTTGCATCCGACTAGTCCTCCCAAGCATGAATACTGATCCATCCATCATTCAAATGCCTCCCAAAAATGCTAAACCGGAGGCGGAGAAAAAAGAGATGGTTAGGCAAACATCATTCTGCGATCCTTGCGCTGCTACCCAGCGACCACTGCCGACATTCAATAACTATCACTGTAGATTCCTGGTATCTGAAACCGTTCCAAAATGTGGCTGGTTGTGAGTTCCAATTTCCTCGGGCGCGTGCAACATGTTCCTTGATAGAATCCAGCGCCTTCTGAACGAATTGTCTTGATGTCCGGGATCCAGGTAAGAAGCAGAGCCACTTGGACTCCAAGCATGACGATAATAACATACAAAAGTAGAAAAACACCCAAAAATTAAAACATACATGCCATTTAAAGAGCAGCAACTGATTCATCCACGTAGCATATCTGCCTAACGATAGCGAACGCCTGAATGTGGGTAATGCACAACATAAAAGTCGTCAAGTCATATGAGCCGAAGCAAAGCGCAGGCTTGAAATCAAGGACGGAAGCGGCTCGCACTTCTCTCTTGGATTTGCTGCTCTGTCGTAACGTATAAACGGTCGAGGTAAGACATAGCCTCCGCGTCCTTCAAAATTTTGGCAACCTGTATTCCGGCAGAGATCAGTTGGAGAATATTCCTGTCATCCTTTAATGGGCGTGATTGATGCTTTGCGGCATGTCTCATCTCCAGGCTATTCTCCAAGATGGTGACAAATTGTTTTATCTGGCCATTATACAGCACCCGGGCGGGTATGCGTCTCTTGGTAGCAAGACGTTTCAGAAGGTACACCCACTCCGTCCATTCTCGGTCTTGCGGTCGCTCCACGGGTCGACAGCTGTCGCTTAGAGGAATAGGAAACTGGTACTTGGCAACAAAGTCAAAAGCACACTGTGACAACCTGTCATTGACTCTGGTTAGGACACTATCCTGTTCCTGTACCACAAGATTTGTGGGAAGATGTGGCAAGTCTCTCTCCTGCTGGGCAATGTATTCCGGGGGTGGCCGTTGTAGAAATTGATGTGGTCCATCAAATTCATCTCTGTTGGATGGTCGCCTTTGTGAATGGCCTTTCCCATCACTTCTGGCTTTTCCGGATGACCGAGGAGCGGGCTCAAGCGTATAATCCGTTGGGCTGGGAGAAGCAGCATAATCGTCCATATAGGTCTCGGGCGAGATCCTGCCTTGAGGCTCCCAACTTGGGCCTTGGCTTGTGTATGAGCCATAACTTGGTCCTGCAGTTCCGTATACATTTGACGATGAACCAACGCTGTAAGCATTAGATCCATAAACTGAATCCAGACGGGCTAAAGGGCTCGAGGTCATTGGTGCAGTGATAGGATTGTAAGGCGAGGCACTTAAATCCGGTGCGTATGATGCCCTTTGAGATTGGCTTCAGCTTCTTGAGTTCTGATTCTGGGGATGCATGCGTCCTTACCTAGTATTGGGATAAAAGGCACCATCAAAACTTGGGCGGTTACCGGTGGTATATGTGCTCCTTGCTAGTTAGCTCTCCGTCATCTAATTTTGCGGATTTTTTTGCATACCTTCTCGACGAATCCGGAAGACTCGTGGGAGTTGAACGTCCATAACTAAATTCCGGTTGGATGTGAATACCTCTTCTGGATGCCATCATTTTGAGATTTCAAGTTCAAATCCGAATCTAAAGTCAAGAGGAAACTTGATACTTGTACAATACAATAGGGAAAAGAAATGAGATGAGTGTAGAGACAAGTCCTTCTCCGTCGGATGACAATTAAACGCAAAATGGCTCCAATATAGGTATTATAGATCGAATGTCCACGATTAAAATAATGGGTCCAGCAAGGATATCCAGATCCAGGAACAGGGGCGGTGAGTATGCCAGGTGATCCAAGGGTTTTTATAATTTTCGAAACAACAAAGCTTTTATGCTGTCTGTCTGATTGTCTGATAGAAAAATAAAAAGAGGAGGGACTCAATTATTATATAGACAATTCATTGACTACACAAATGAAGCTCACTCGAAGCTATACCGTATATATTTGATACATTAAACATTAAACTCTGGCCTGGACCCCTCAAGCCCCGATAGGGCAATCAAGGGAAATGTCAAGGAGCTTTGACTCATGATGGACAACCATTTGAACTGAATTGGGGATTCTTGTGCTCCCAACAATCTTGAATGTCGAATGTGTGTAAATCTCCCGTCTCCCAGATTCTAAGTGAAATTCGGGGTTTTGCCCGAGAGAAGTGCATTGTAAAGGAGTTGGTAAGGATGTGCTCTCAAAACAAAGTTACTCGGTGTTTAGGGATCGTCGTCGCTCATTCTCTTTCCGCAAATGCTGCATCACCAAACGAAATGCGATGCGACAAGCCAGTGGGATGTAGCTGGCTGTGCTGTTCGGTATAATTCTGGTGACTGCATCAGGCATCATTGGGCAATTTTATATCCTTATTCTGATCTCGAACAAGGTGTGACGAATCTGACGATATAGTAAGGTAAATACTAAATAGTAAGTAGCAAATACTTCCCAGGCCAGGTAAGAACCAATCCAATGGCCAGTTACAATGCGAATATCAAGCGTGGCAAGCGCCACAAATTACAGAAAGGCATGAAAAAGTATGGGGAGTTCGGAGAGTGGGTGGGAAATGGGACAAGGAAAGTCCTGGGTATGTGTGTATGTATGTGTGTATGTAATGTATGTAATGTATGTACTTGTATATATATAATATGTATATGTGTGTGTGTATATATACCTACCTAGTATGCACGGAGAAGAATAGATCTCCGGGCGGTGACAGGGCGTCTATTACAATTTAAGGAGGTATAGTATAATGCTAGAAGGTTGACTGACGAATGAACAGAATGATTGATTTGAGTGCATAGTAAGTAATGAATTGATTCAATTGATTGAACTAGTAGACGCTGTGTTATTTACACAATATGCCGGCCGCATTCTGCTTTTGATACAAATGGAATAACATACCTTGATTCTGTATGTATCTATTACCGAATGGCTGGTTGGGCATAAACGCGTTCGTTAATGAAACCCAATCAAATGCATTACTGCCCTGCCTTATTCATGAAATAATAATAATAGAGGTATTAACAGTCTTTTTGTACCTTATTTATATTGAAGCCGGGCGTAAAAATAAGAAAACCTTGGATGATGTGTTGTAATTACTTATTTACATTAGTGAATAAAAGGTGGCGAATTGCCTTGGAAAAGTATAGAATCCAAAGATGGATATGATTATTGTCTATTGAAGTAATTGTGTGACCCTTCAAAGTTCCATAGATAATTCTCTTTGCTTCTTTACTTCTTTACTTTATACCTAATACAAATATAGTATTAGATGTCAAACATCTACGCGTATGGATTTGAGATTAATGAAAAATCACGTGGTGTACTGAGGGGTATTTCTGCATTTCTGCTTGAATCCCAGCTTTTCTTCTTTTCTTCTAGAAGGGAAACACGAGTAGGAAGAAAGGAAATACTTCCAATCTTCTAGTGCTTTACATTCTGATGCTTTATATTCTAGTGCTTTATATTCTGGTGCTTTAATTTCCACTCTGCTGACCCCCCGAGGGGTAACTGCCGTGGAGGCCATTAATAGATGATACAATACTGCAACCCTTTGCTGGTATGCTTTACTAATCCTCTGCATCACCTTTGAATATTGTCACGATGATGCCATGTTTCCTAAAGATATACATGATACTTATTCCAACACTGATTCCATACTCACTGAAAAATGACTTGTGTGTTCAACAACGTAAAGTATCGCAGCCTTCGAGTGTGATTGATCGACGTTGGGAGCAATTGCGTGACTTTACGTTTGCAGCGATCGTCTTAACTCCAGCTTCCCATCATTTCATTGTGGCGAATGTTACCTCGGCATTCGTATTTGCATAGTTGTCACCGACCCAACGCGGGGAACTTCCTTCTTTCCATCCTTGGCCATGCCAGCAGTAATGTGCCACCAACAAGATATTTGAAAGAACCCAAGAAAGATTGCTTCATTGCTTCACTTTTTTTCTTTACGTGGTGACTGCTTCAAAACTAATCCTATGGTTGCATCAAGCCAGCAGACAGGGCTAGCTTCACTACAAACGTTTATCCATTCATTTTACAAACTCCAATGAGAGATATCAGATGGACATCCTATCACTGACAAAGTTCAATACATAGAATCGGCCATGTCTCCAAGCAAAGAGGAGATGCGAGCAGAAGCAGTTGCATTCTGTCAGGCTTTTGTTGATGGACTTTCGCCTGGTATTATCTTGTCTGGACATTTCGCATCAGAACCCCGGATCACAGAGCATGGTCCTGAAAGTTCAGAACTCCCATTCTTAAGTAAAACATTTTCAAGTCGTAAATCCGAGTCCTCCAGCAGTCAGACATGCGACGATTACTTCAGTTTCTTATCCAAATCCCTTAAGTTCGAGTCCTCGCCGACCACATTTCCTTCACCCAAGTCTTTTATCGTCGATGAGACTTGCGAGGTTAATGGCAAGAAAGGTGTTGTCAGTGTTGTTGGAAGTGCAACTTTCAGGAGTTTGAAGACAGGCAAAGGATGGGATGAGCAGTTCACATACCGATTGAGCGAATTCGATGAGGATGGAAAGATCGGACATTGGGAGATTTGGGTCGATGCTCTCTCCGCCTAGAATGCCGTTCATAATTGAGGTTATGATTACATCGGGGGGTCTTAACATTCGGATTCTACATCTAGTAGGATAAAACGGAGTTTCATTTTCTTTTATGTGTGATGGTGATGAAATGTGACACGTTTGGCAATTTTGCGAGTTTGGTGGTGTTACTCTGCCGGGCCAAATATCCACAACTTAACTAATTCTAGTACGATTAATTGGGTCAATCGATTGCTCATGTACAGAGTTGCGCATGCTTACATAAACCAAGACACATATAAGGGCGGCTTTATTGCGTAAAGATTTATGGAGGGAATGATTCTACCCTAATTTCGTCCTCTATGATACTTTGACTATTGTTAACACAATCTCCGATTGGGTTAAATATTGGTCTCATGCCATCTCGAGGCCCCCCAAATGCATGAGATTATTTAAACAATATCTTTGAAGATTGATGGCTTGCCGGTTCTTCCTCTTTTTGGAATCTCCTCAATTTCCCTTTTACTCAGTCTCTCCCAAAATATATTCGTAATATAGAAAAATGTTTAATCATTTCCAGAAATTTCAGATTGTAGCTGGCCAAGAAATGGTACAACGAAAAGGAATTACTTATATCTATATCCTATTAATGATCCAAATGATCTTTTCTTTAGTAACAGCTTTTGTGTATAGCTAACTAGTAAATGATCAAGATAGATCTGAACTTAGAGGAAAATGTTGTCTATTGCTACTTAATAAGTATGATTATACACACACAACAAATTTTGAAGAAAAATAATTCTTCGAAATACGCCCTTTTTATACCTTATATTGACTAAACAAACCAATCCAAATTGAATATAATTGTCCCCAAAGAAATTGAACCAGTAATTGTTGTGATATTATCGTTGCTGTACAAAAATACGAAATATATATAAAAAATTGTATCAAAATCGAAGATTCTCTATCTTTTCATTATGAACGAAGAGACTATTATAATCGATATTATCCTATCCAGTTTTCCAAGAGTTATTTTAGATATTCCAATTCAAAAGGAGATTGCATTATTTCTTTATAAGGAAAGCCTCAACAATTCTTTATTTATTCTTTTTAGTTTAACCTCTTTCCAATCCTTTAATTTTCAAGTTCAATATAATATTCTTAGTTTTAATGATCCTTTCAAATTATCTATTAATTTTTCATTACTCTAAATCAATAACAAACGAAGATAGTAATTTAGTCAATCAGGATCTAATCCTATAAGGCCAAAAAAAGTTATTCAAAAAGTTAGAGATTTTTTTATTTTAGTTGTTTCTTTGGAAAAGGAAATCGAAGAACAATCGAAGATCCTAAATCTAATCGAAATATTTTATGAATATCTCGAAAAAGGAAAATTGATAAAAGCTTCGAATATCATTATATTATAAATCTTCTATTTCGAAAAAGCTACCAAAAGGATTGAAAATCAAGCCAATCATCTTTTCAATCTTCTTAATCAATCAATTACTCCTTCAACAAATATTTCATTAATTGATAAAGCAAGTTATACTATTGTTATCAAATCAATAAGGGAATGGAAAGTAGTTTCCAAAGGGAACTCTACAAAACAAAAGTATATAAAACAAAAAAATGATATTCTTAACAAACGATTAATCTTTATTAATCCATTTTTTCATCAATTCAATTTTTTTATATTATTATATATAAGAAACAAGATCAATGAAGTCTTCAAAAAGACTGATATCAACGGATCAATTATTTCGGTTATTATTACAATTAAAAGCAACAATATTATTCTAATCATTAATAACCTTTTCAATATACAATTCCTTATAGAAAAAAAAGAAATCTGGAATTGTATCCTCGAATCAGAAAGATTTCAAATCGACAAATTATAATACAAAATGATTATACACAAGATCCTAATCAAAGAATTCTCTGATTTAAAAGGAATAAACTTAATTAAAGACGAAATTAAAACCTTCAATTCAGGGTTTATTATAATAAGTACCCTTTATTGGTTTATTAATGCTTTTAAAAAAGCTAATCAACAAAAAGGAACAATTGTGATTGTATTTGTTATACAAAAGGAAACAGAATTAATTATTCGAAAAAGATTATATATCGTTGATATTAGTATTAAAATTGAAAGATTCTATCCTTCCATTTCTTTCTCTTAATACAATAAATATTAAGGATTTAATTATAACGAATTATATTGCAAAAAATCTTCAGTTTGTGGACTTTGTAGTAATAATCATACTATAGCTAATCATTTTTATTTAATTTGTTAAGCTAAAAACAAATCTTATTAGCATTTAGTAATCAAATACATTAATTGCAAAGAAGAGTATAAAGCTAATTCTAAAGTATACGAAATATATTAAACAACCGTTCGGAAATCCAATTAATATTATACAATAATATTCGCATTCTTCAAATCAATTTAAACAAAAGCCTTCAAATTACCAAAAATGCTCTTCAATTTGCCTTAGAATTCGATATCGATTTTATAATCATTCAAGAACCTTGGATTCTTTCAAACCCTGAGAAAGATTATTCCTTAACTAGATCGATTATTTATTCTAGCTTTTCCTAACTTCTTCCAAATTATCCTTCGAATTTTCATCCCTATATAATAACCTACATCTCGAAAGGATTCAAACCATTAGTAGCCCTAACCCCCAACTCTCCTAAAGATACAGATATTCAAATTATTAATATTATTTAGAGAAATCATACGATTTAATTATTCAATATATACAACGAAATTGATCAAGCTAAAAAGAAAGATTATACTATCGAAAGATACCTTTTCAATACTCCTCTCTTTCATCATACTATTCTTATAAGGGATTTCAACTCTCATCATCCTTGATAGGACCCTTTTTCAAACAAAAGCTCGAATGCTGATCAATTAGCCGAATAGTTCGAAGACCAAAATTTTACCCTTCTCAATGAACCAAGGATTAATACTTTCTATCAAACTAATATAACAAATCCAAATGTTTTAAATCTTACATTAACTACCGAAACAATATCTTCCAATATTATTAATTAGCAAATTCTTTTTGATCTTGATTCAAATCATTTAGGGATTCTATTTGAAATGAAAGGTATTTCATCTTATACTATGAATATTGCTCTATTAACAAAGTTCAATATAAAACTAGTGGATTGAAACAAATTTGCATTAACCTTCGAAATTGAAATAACTACATCAATAATCCTCAACTCAAACGAATATCTTAATTTTCTCATTTTAGAATCCGATTCTTTTGATTCTCTTTTTAACAAAAACCTGCATATATAAATACTAAATAAAACTGTAATAGAATTCACTCGAATTATTATCAATTCAGCAAACGCTAGTATACCTAGATCCAAATCGACCAAAAAAGCAAAGCTTTAATGGTCTCCAGAATTGAAAGTCCTTCGTAAACAATTCTCATCAGTATATAAGAATATTAAACGATACTCTGAAAACGATATGTTCAAGAAAATCTATTAATTAACAAGGAATCATTACTTTCAAATTATTAAAATAACAAAAAAGAATCATTGGAATGAATTCCTTGAAAAAAAGGATACTTAAACGATTTTTAAAGTAATATCATATACAAAAGATCTTCGAACCAAAAGGATCCCGAATATCCAATCTAGCCCCTTTCAGTTTGAAAATTCATTTAAAGGAAAATATTCGGTTTTTAAATCTATCCTTTTCTTTTCCCCTTTATATACAATTATACCTGAATGGGAAGGGTATAAACAATCAAAAAAATAGGAATAGCCTGATCTCATTAAAAATGAATTTCTCAATGCCTATTCGGCTAAAATCAAAGGAAAGACTTTTGGTCCAAATGGAATTATTCAGGAGATTATTATTTAAGTTTATAAAGCGATTTTAAAAGCTTTTTTTACTTTTTTCAATAATTTGATTAATCTCGGTTATCATCTTTCTTGTTGGAAACAAGTTATTGGAGCTATATTCAAAAAACCTTCGAAATTAGATTATTCTATTTCAAAAGTATATAGAGTTATTACTCTTTTGAATTGTTTAAGCAAAATAAATGAAGGGATATTAACTCAAAGGTTTAGTTACCTTGCTGAAACAACAAAATTATTTTATCATTTTCAAATGAATAGAAGATAAAAGAAATCAGTTATCGATATAACAATCCTGTTTATTATTGAAATCGAAAAGAATTCAAGAAATAAAAAGAAAACTTTAGCTCTTTTTTTAAATATCAAAGGAACCTTTGATTATATATCCAAAAATCGATTATTAGATATCTATAAGAACCTCAATCTTCCAATTAATCTTATCGTATAGATCTTGTTCTTTTTGGAAAAAAAGATTACTCAAACTTTCGTTCGATAATCAGACCGAAGTTTTTAAATCAATCAATACCGGAATCCCTCAAAGAAATCCTATTTCACCAATCCTTTTCTTAATTTATATTCGAGATCTTTTCTAATCGAATTCGGTTGAATATTTTTTGTATATTGATGATATAGCTTTGATTATTTACTCTACAAATTGGAAAAAGAATATATTTTCCCTCGAAAGAGCAATCAAACAAATTTATATTTTCAATAAGAAAAACATTATCCAATTCGATTTAGCAAAGATAGAATTAATATATTTCTTTACTTTTAAATATACTAAAGATACTTCAATCAAACTCCCAAATTCTGAGATTGTACAATCTTCATTATTGATCAGATAATTAGGAATATGATTTGATCCCGGCTTCAATTTCAAACAATATATTACTATTCGAGTAATTCAAGTTAAAGCTTTATTCTATCGAATAACCAGATTAGCTAATACAAAGAAAAAGTTGAGTTTTAAAGCATTACAATAGTTTTATATAGCATATTTTACAAGTATAGCTGATTATGGATTAATCATATAATGGAAAGGTCAAGTTTTATTCAAAAAGACTCTTCAACTTTTACAGAATCTTGCTCTTTGTAAGATTCTAGAAGTTTTCAAAACTTTATTAATAAAACCAATAAAAGTGGAAGCTATTTTGTATCCCCCGGAAATTAGATTAAATGCTGAAATCAGATAATACGCTTTCAGATTACTGAAGATCTTATCTTTTTATTCTATCAATATAATTATACGCAAACTAATTGTTGAGAAAGAAAACCAAAATTCGATAATAATTCTTCGAAGAAAACTATCTAAACCTATTCAACTTGAAAAGATCACAAATTCAATCGAAGAGGATTTCGATCCTTTGATGCTAGAGAAAATCGATCATTTTCATTTTCCTTCTTGGAAAAGAGATACTCTGTATAAAGTCAATATCAGTAAAGCATTCAAGGAAGAAGTTGCAATCGTTTACAATCTAATCTTCAAAAATAGAAGCAAAAATACTATTATAATATATACAGATGCTTCGTCAATTTTGAAAGGAATAGGAGTAGGAATCGGGATCGTTGTTATTTCAGCTAATGATCAAGCTTTATATAAAGAAACAATTAATATTGATATAAATCAATTAGTTTACAATAAAGAACTTCTTGGAATCACTAAAGCAATCGAATATACTAATTCTATAGCTCAACCAGACGAAAAATTTAAGATCTATTCGGATAATCAGGCTGGACTTTATCGATTGAAAACACCTTCTGATGCTTCTGGCCAGATTTGCCAAATTAAAACAATCAAGGCTACAGAAACTCTCTTTAGAAAAAAAGCAGAAATCTTTTTTAATTGGGTTCCAGGATATATCTCCATTGAAGGAAACGAATTGGCCGATGCTTTGGTAAAAGAAGTTACAAAACAAAGATTATCATCAAACGAAACTAGCTTTGCTTTTTTAGGAATAAATATCAAAAGGATAAAATCCGAAGAATAGAATATTCTTCTCTATTTATCTAATTCGGTTTATTCGAAAATATACTTCTAAAAGATTAGCTTAAAGATCGGAATTCCAGAAAACACCAAGAGAAGTTTTATTAGTGCTTTGTTTTAGTTTAAAATTGGTTATAAATATTTCAAATCCTATTTACAACGATTCGGAATCTCAGCAAATGATAATTGTAGATATAGAAAGAGAAAATCTCTTAATCATTTTCTGTTCAATTGTTTGTTATACAAATCAATAAGAAGAATATTCAAGAAAAACAATTCTATTTTCCGATTTATTATAAAATATCTATTTCATATCAAAACAGGAATCATTAAAACTTTCGAATTTATCGAGGAAACAAAAATAGTCACCAGGTTATAGTATCTAATTAGGATGTAAGAGGATATAGAACAAGAAAGCAAAGATGAAGAGGGTGAATTGGGAGAAAATGATTAATTGGATCAATTTGGTCAATTTGGTCAATTTATTTTTCTATATAGGGTAAATCGTTTCAATTTCGAATTATATTATATTTCATTTGTTATTTTCTTTATTATATACGAGAGTATTTGTAAAGCGGGCTTTGTTCCCCAAGATTAGTTTTCACTTTCCTTATTCAAAATTAGTAGATTGAGGTTATCTCAATCTCTCCAAATTGTATTAGCTATAGTCTAATATGGCCAGCATTTCACCAGTTGTTATTTGTTAGGAGCCTATAAAGCTTCTAGCCGTCTTAGATAGTCTTAGACTCAGTGTAGACGTTAATTCAATCAATCAATCAATTAAGTATGATTATTATTAAGTATATAAAATCCTCAATCTTAGATGGTAACTCACAATATCCAATTTTAAATCAATCGTCTAATGAACTATTCCTTATATACTGAGATGAGAGATGCTCATTAAGTATGCAAAGTCAGACAGTCGACTTCTTGATGGTGCCATCTTGTCTAGAATCAACGGACTGGAAGTTTGATTGTATCAATAATACCAGACACTAGTTATCCAGTACTTACCTATACCCTCCTATTAGGATACTGGGAAACACAATATTGAGATTGATACTAAATTATTAGCTTTCACCTAATCATTCAGATTTTATATTTACATCTTACATGAACAATTATTCTTCTATTATCATTTTGGACGAGTGTCCATTGATGTCTACGATCAAAACACACAAGTATCTATCATTATCTAGTTAGGATTGGAAGAAAGCCAATGTCTAGTGGTCAAATGCAAACATCTGATGATTTGACAATTCAATATCTAGAGAAAATTCAACTAATCTACTAATCTTTGTCCTTTTTGACAGGAAAAAAGCCTCTTAAGATCATTCTCAAATCCGGAGATTGAAGTGCTTTGAAGTGCTGTAGTATCTCAACAAAAATCTAAAGTTTTGGCTTCAGAAGGGAATATCAGTAATAGTTTAAGAATGTTTCAATTCGAGTTGGAGTATAAGGTTCTCTTGAGTAACCACTATAACAGTCAACGTGTGAATTCATGTAGTCTAATGTAAGATATGTTTAGTGTATGCCAAAGGGGTAAATCTACACACACGTTGACTTGTGGATTGCGCAGCTTGCTTTCCAGTCAATGCAAGTACATATCAGCTCACGCAGTATATGATGGCTATCACAAATCAATAGGTAATGATTAAATACATGTAGTTAGTAATTGCAGAACCTGGCAGCTTTAATTGATATCAGTTAGCACCTGGTCTACAACATCCAATCAATTGGCTATTACACCCCACCCTTACTATCCCTCTTTGACTTGTTTCGGTTAAGCAGCCGCTTTAAAAACATAGGTGTTTTCTCTGATGTCTGTTGAGCTATTACTTTCATACCTCTCCTCTCTCTTGTTTCAACTTCTCCTTCAACCACACTACCGTCAAAAACATCAGGCGCAGATGCAGACGTAGGTACACGTACAGGCATAGACGTTGCAGGCTCTGCCTCTCTGGTGCGGCACAAAGAAGTACTGGACACATCCTCCTCGCTGGGACTGCCTACACTACAGTAAAAGGCAGCGTCAGAACCGGAGCTATGCTCGCTAGGCGTTGACGAGGTGCTTTTGGCAAAGCCACTACCTGTTTCTTTGAAGTTGAGATCGAGAGGGTTGTTGCATTTAGGTGCAGTCTGTTGCGTAGCATTGTCATTGGTGGAATGTGAATCTCCTTCGTCATGTGCTGTCAAGGGTCCTGTCATAGCAGCCATAGAAGCCACGGTGTTTTTTGTAGGATTTGATGCCTTGCCTCTAGCATCAAGAGAAACAGGGATGGAAACGGAGGTTTGTTGGTTGTTTATATTGATCGGGATATCAGACGCTGGTGAACGGAGACTGTATGATGGGACTGTTGATCTGTGGTTGTTGGGAAGTGGTAGAGGGGATCTTTGAGACAGAGAGCCTTTGGGTGCTTCGAAACTATCTTCCATGTCGAGCCGCCGAGAAACACTTGACACACTTTCCTAATAATTCATGGAAGTAACCAAGTTTTCGTCTGCCGATATAATGGTGGTTCAATCTGGACGCCGATGCAACTAGATCTAGTGTGTCAGCTACCTCGTATCCACGAGACTCTGAAATAATGGTAGCACACTTAAGAGATTGGGTTGATCAATGCTGGGTTTTGTAATTGTTACAATTCAGGTTGATTATGGTCAGAAAGTTGTTGCTGGTTGTTTAGGCAATTTATTATTTTGTTTAATTTGTTTGAAGACTAGAATAGTCATTCCACTTCTTGCACAAACTGTAGTGAATTTCGCTATTCTGGGGTTAATTGAACCGAATAGCAGATCGGTACATAAGATGTACAACCGAGGGATTTGGTGAATAGAGAATTCCTCGATTGTGCCCCTACCCCTATTTCACAAGTATATTGTAGTGGTGAATGAAAAGAAGGGAAGATGCCTCGGGACTATTCTATAGGTATTACTAGGTAAAAAGATATGATACGATGACTGGACATTACTTCGCAAAATGAAGTTTATGATGCCATTAGACAACTGTCATAGCCTATAGATGGGCCAATTGAATGATAGAACTTTGCATGGAGAACATATATAAGATTGGCTGTACTGCTAGTATATCATGAAGTCTAATTGCTACATACGGAGGTTATGGTATACGTAGGGTCTTTTGAGTCTTCCTAGCAAGTGCTACCTTAAATTCATTACCGTGACTTGAAAACCATATATACTGGTAGATGTAATAAATATAAAAGACCATCTTCAAAACTATCCCTTGAATAGTATATTTGGGTGATACATCATTGGGGTTCATATATAATGTTCATTCTCATGATTATATAATTATCTTATATAAGAGTGATCACAATATGTTCCTGGCATTAACAAAAGCCCTTAGGATATAAGAAGGGTTTTGTTTTGGTTATAATCTTAATATATGCTCTGTTTAAATTCATCTATATTTTAGTGAAAATATATATATATACTAATTGTTAATTGTTGCTATGATTTTGTAATTGCTAGATTGTAACACTTTATTCTAGCTGGCATCAAACTAATCAAATTAATTGTATAGTGGTTGAGAAAATCTAAAATAGAATACACTTGTATTCAATTTATATTCAAAGACCGATTTCCAAAAGATGATTGTTATACCGTTCAATATATAAAGAGACTTGTTTTGTACTTGAAAACTCGTCCACTTGAGACTCATAAGAAATGTTTGGGAAATGATTATTTCTGATTTTGTTCGAAAATTGACGAAAATTGATACAAACAAACAAATGCTAATAATAAAAGAAGACTTTAGACTGAAAACAATTATACTTTATATAAAGAAATAAATTATCAAATAAGTTGGGCATATTCACTTGAACAAATATATATATCCGAAAATAAGATTACAAAGATATAATCTTACCCTTGCAAGAGATCTTCATAGATGAATATATAGTGTTTTTGAAATTCGAGGATCTCAGTGATAGCTTTCAATCTTGATCCTATAGAAATCTAAAACCATTGCACACAAATGGTAAAAAAGAAAGGAGGAAGGCGAGGGATGGATATTCAAGGAGTCAATCCAAACATTAAGTAGATTCTGTTTTTGGGGAGAATTTATTCAAAGCTTCGTATGATAGCTTCCGACCAATACAATAATGTATAAATGTATCAAAGTTATCTTGCAACATCAGCAACTTTCTCTACCAGTACCTACTAACTTTATTAAATGTCATCTGTGATATTCATTCATTATGTTTAATTTGCAGTCAAGTTCAACTCTCACTCAAACTTTGGCCCCACATCCGGCCTTAGGTATTTCCGCCCGAACCTTGAATTCTAGAATCCCATCAACAAATTCCCTCTCCATCTTCTAACAAACCACCCCTCGATCCCACAAACATGCCCGATGATTATTCCTCCACAGGCGGTGGCTTAAAACTAAAAGGAGCCAGTACAGGCGCCGGTATTACCAAGAAGAAGAAAAAGAAGAAGAATATCACAGCCACAACGACATCTACCTCGACCGCCGAATCAGAAACATCTTTACAGAAAGCCTTGAAGGATGAAGATAATCTAGAAATGAAGGGCTCTGGAGAAGATGGATCAACGAGAGTGAGTGAAGAACACTTAAGGGAATTGGATCCGCGCGATCAATCGGGGAAAACGGCATCGGAGCGCTCGCACGAGGAGATGAGGAGAAGGAGGGTATGTTATTTCTTCTATTCTCTCCCAGCCATCTCCCAAATTTGCCCCATCAAACATTACTTCATGCCTGATCAGGAATCATGGCAGTCAGGAATTATGGTATCCACAGAGAAGTGAATACTAACGATATTTCCACCATAGTTAAACGACCGACTCAAACGCGAAGGGGTAAAGACGCATAAAGAGAGAGTGGAGGAATTAAATAGATATCTAAGTACACTGAGTGAACATCACGACATGCCCAAAATTGGACCCGGATAATTGGACTTTAGGAACTAGGAGTTTATAATAGGGTGGATGCATTTTAGCGGATTGTACGATTCCTTTTACTCCGAATTTGTGAATGTCAGAAAGAATACCATAAGGAAAGTGTGGTTCGAGGACCGGCAAATACAATTTTTGGTATGCTTTAATGGTCGCTATGGCACAGGTGGGAATGATAAAGAGCGCGCGAGACGTAGGCGGATGTACCAGATTAACGAATATCATATTATCATAAAGTCGACCCACTAGTTACAATCAGTTGGGTACACGGACATCTGCTTCATATCTTACAGCGTGAGAGAGGTGCCTTTGTGGCTGTTGGACGTAGCAGCCGCCAGACTGGAAAACAAGTATCAATGATTTAATGATGAGTGATGCGCTTTTGACACGAGAGCGGATTCGAGGGGTTATAAAAGAATTTGGTGCTGAAGTACACCGAGATGAGTATTGCAGAGTAAATAAAAATATCGAAAACATTGAACGAACAATTCTTGTGAGACTCACAGGATCTGAATGACTAGGCAAAAAGGCCTAAAACAAGTAATTCCCGAAACTTTTGAGCAAGGGGAAATGATGGGAATTCACGGGCACGTATAACTCTTCACACTTACCGATTGAGTGTTAAACAAAAGACTGTACTGGTTTTGCATATGTACTTAGGTGTATTATCGTTTTTTCCAAAACCCCTTCACCACGATACTCCAGTTTGCTACTTCCATCGTATTAACATACATTCATTTTGTTCACCGTCCTCACTATCAATAATCCGTCTCCACGAGTTTTCCATGTAAAGTATAACACTGTTCAATCCTTAACCAATTTTTCCCAGCAATGATGCGAAGCAAAGCACATGTCCCATGATGGGCTATTCCAATCTATGCGCCAATCCAAAGTCCGTTAATAAAAGAGTGATGATAAATTCGTGCCAAGTCGTTACGATCATAAGAATGAGCGACTAATAGTTGAATAAAACTTGTGAACGTAGAAACCCGACACCGACGCTATGCAAATGTATAAATATCAAAAGAGTTCTAATTCGATGTGTTCGTCCCGACTTTTTGGCCTATAATGCACCAAACACCACCATTCCGACGGCACCCAGAACCATGTTGATTCCCATATTGTTCTTTCCAGCACTGTTGGTTTGCAATGATGCTTTTCCAGATGAGGTGGTGGAGGATCCACCGGATGATCCGCTAGTAACTACAGCAGGAACTACTGTGACAGCTGTGACTGTGGAAAGGGAGCCATTGGGTAGGGTTGTAGTGAAAACTCGCGTCGATGTGCTGCTGCTGGTTGTTACAGCGGCTTTTGTAGGAGTATCGTCTGCAGGAGAAGCTGTAGATCCAGCCATGTTAGTAGATCTTGACGTAACAACCACGATAGAAGCAGAGTCAGTAACAGTAGAGCTCGCAGAACTAGCCAATGTAGACAAGACATCAGAGCCGGAAACCTCTGCAGAAAAACTTGAGGCACCAGCCAAGGTAGTGGCTCCAGAGGCAGTGGCCTGAGAAGTCGACTCCCCGGTAGGAAGGGGGGCCTCACTTGTAGAAGCTCCAGAGGCAATGGCCTGAGAAGTCGACTCCCCGGTAGGTAGGGGAGCCTCACTTGTAGAAGCTCCTGTAGTGACGGAGACAGGAGCAATAGTACCTGATGTTGCTTCAGAAGCTCGAGAGGCGGTGGTGGACGCTCCCGTTGTAGGTGTAGCGACTTGAGCTGATGCAGAGCTCTGAGATCGAGACATAGAGGTAGCAGTCGATCCTGAATCCGAGTATAAGTCTAAGCCAAAAAACGATGAAGAAAAAACACTGCTAGGAATATTGACGAGAGTACTAGAAATTGAGGTTGTAAAGCTGTCCTGAGATCGAATGGAAGTGGAAATAGGTAGCAGCAAGACAGCGGAAAGATTGTCATATCCAAGGAAACTAGAAGTGGATGTTATAGCCAAGGAAGTGCTATATTTTCCAGAACCGGAACTGAAACCAGACACGGAAATTGATGAAGGAGTATGATATCCAACAGAACTGGAACCCAAAACTGACACAGTTGTAGAAGGGTATCCAACAGAGCCAGAGCTGGAACTAGAACTATAACTATAACTAGGACCAAAAACAGATACGGCCATAGAAGGATATTCAACAGAACTGGAACCAAAAACAGGCACAGCCATAGAGGGGTGTCCAGTAGAACTGAGATCAAGAACAGAAACAGCGCTAGAAGAGTATCCAAGAGGAGTAGAACTAGAAATTATGGCATTAAGAATCACGGGGAAACCTCCCAAGGATATCGTTGAACTTGCAGATATGTGAACCGCAGACGATACCGTGGAACTTGACCCCAAAAACACCGACGTGGCAGGGTGAGAACCTACAGTCGAAGTCGTGGAATCGTAAGGTATTACAGTAGGGAAGGAAGCAGAAATAGTAGAATTCACAAAAAGAAAGTTGAGAAAAGTAAAAGCAGAAGTGGAAGTGAGAGAAAAAGAATGCAGGGTCGACCCGCTTTTGAACATACCCGGCCTTGTAGTTGTCGTGGGTGTCGAGACTGGCGTAGTTGTCGTAGGTGTCGAGACTGGTGTAGTTGTCGTAGGTGTTGAGACTGGTGTAGTTGTCGTTGCTGGTACTACTTGCGATGATGTAGTTTCGTCAGTTGTGGCAGCTCGGGTCGATGATGTGGAAGTTTGTGTACTCGTCGAACTTGGAGTGGTGGTTGGGGAAACTGCTTGAGTGGTGGCAGAGGTCGTTGCAGATGTTCTCTCCGAGGTGCTAGTTGATACAACAGCTGTAGTTGTGACAGATGTAGAAGATGGAGCTACCGAGACCGAAGTTGGGGAAGTGGAAGTTGTGACCGGCTGGGAAGTGGCGACAGTAGTCAAAGTGGCGCTCGATGTCGTACTCGGAGCCTGCGTAGCCGTCGAGTTCGAGCCAACCTGTCTCTTGGCCAATTCAACCATAGCATTTGCCTTTGCTGCCTCAACCAAGGCGTGTGCGACCCCCGGTTCCTGCCTGTACACAGCCTGCATAGCTTCCTTATCATCTTCGTATACACCATGTTGATATTTCTCTGTTATGTGTTGATGGAGCACATCATGTAGCGTGGCAGGCTCAATAGTATCCAACAATTCCCTGAAAGCTTGTTGATCTTCCATACAAGGAGGCGAGACATTTCCTGGATTCCGGTTCGTCGTAGTGGCAGAAACGATTGTGATGGTGAGGAGGGAAACGACCATGAGAGTTAGGAGGAATTGACGAATTGAGGGCATCATTTCCGACTTTCGAGGTTTATCCGCTTCGATATCTTGTTTCTCGTTGGGGAAGTAATCGGTCTTGTTCATCAAGGGACTGTTGATACTTGAGCCGAGCTTTTGCTCAAGGTCTTGGATCTTTCGTCCATTAGCGGCTGAACTCATGATTGCTTAACCAAGTTATCTTGGTCAAAAGAACAAATTCCAAGGATTATATTAGGGAATTGAGTGAATGTCAATGCAGCTATGAGCCTGTAAATGAGGTGCAGTAGTGTGCTGCAATGCCACTTAAGGTAGAACGAATGAAGAGAGCGAGCAAGAGAAGAGAAACGAAGGATGATGGTGATTGAATTGTCAGACAACTAAATGTATGACAAGATTTATTATGAAGGACAATAGAGCGATTGATTGTTAGAGAGAAAGAGTGAGAGGATGAGGGTTGAAACAAGAGAAAGGGGATAAAAAGGTTTTGGCCTTTTTTTTTTTTTCTTTTCTTGCATCAGGGCATCACTTGCCCTTTATGCTGTGGCTGGGTAGCTACAATCTATAGCTAGTTTATGATGGACTTTTATGTTTTGCCATGAGTACCAGTGCTATATTAATGCGGAGAAAGGAAGGAAAGACCCGGGGGGGGAAAGTGTTTGGTAGGAGCGAGCCAGTAGATTGATTTTTTATTTTATTTTTTATTTTTATCAAGATGTGCTGCGGCCGTGGTTACAATTGCGATAATGAGTACCCAGCTGTGCTTGGATTAGATGGCTAAAAAATGGCAAAATAATAAAATGTGCTGTGAGAACTTCGGGCAGTGGGTTTGGGAAGGGAAACAAGCATTATTTTTTGAGTGATACATCGCAAGGATATAGGGTAGTATCCAGGGAAGATGCTGAAAAAAGAGTGCCAAAAGGCCCAAAGTAAGCCTCGCGAACAAGGAACTGTTCCTCCTTCTATGGAGAACTTAAGTTTCGAGGGTTCGAGGTGCGAAATGTAGTATAAAATAGTATAAAGTGGTATTAAGAAAACCTTGTATTTTAACATACCTTTGTTCAATGAGATTGGTCCTTAAATATTATGTTGTCCGTGGTTGTGGTTTTAGCTTATCCGTAATGTAACAATAAAGGAGGAATGAAAGTCGCTACAAGATTTCGTATAACTAGGTAGTGAGTGAGTGAGTGAGGGAGGGAGGGAGGGAGTGAGGGAGTGAGTGAGGGAGTGAGTGAGTGAAGGAATAAATTTAAATCTACAAAGGAAGTACGAAGCGATAACGAGGAGATTCGGAGACATTATACGTACGAGGCTAAAGAGATGTTGGAAAGGTTAAATTATACGAAGCATGCAGGTGTAAACAGTAATTAATGCATTGATTGTTCTTTCCACTTCTAGTGTATACCTAGTAGCTACTATTTGCTATCTGCTACTTACTACCTGTCATCTGTTACTTACTATTTGCTACCTACTACCTGTTACCTGCTACCTACTACCTACTATCTACCTCCCGAATTCCCCATATTAGGGTCCTGACCGCCGTTAAAAGATGATGTGATTTATATCATTTCACCCTCCATTTATCTCTGGATATACGTCTGAAATTTCATACTCTGCAATTTCACCCCAATCCAGTCCCAGCTTTCCTTCTTCAAGATCAACCGGAAACATACGACTTCCAGTAAATAACATCGGATTATTTAAAAGATCTTGAACCAAAGCCTATGTCAATCCCATAAATAGCAAGCTGCATAAAAGATATGCACCACTCGTTCATCAGTTACCGTGCAACGAATCAATCATACTAAGCCGCCCCGCCATCATCCTGGATTTGCCTTCTCGCTTTGAACTAGCCTCCCAAATATTCTGCAAGTGCTATTTGGCTAACTGAACGATCAAGCTAGTGGCGAAGTACACCCGTTATAACCCTGAGTTAGAGGAAATCAATGGCGAGCCCTGTGAATAGGGGTCCATGTTGTCAAATGACTCAAATACCGATATCGAAACATAAAGGGTATAGTATCAGATTCATAGTTGGTGTACATGATTCCCACCAAACTACGAACGAAGACTTTGCGATGCGGCCTCGAGTAAAAACCACTTTTCTCAGCACTCAAGATCCTTAGGTGAAAGAAAAGCCCCCGTAAGTCATCGTCCAACCAGAAAAGAAAAGCGTCCGAACCTTCGTATCCGGCTCGAGATCCCCGCTATCCACCCGTAGGCCGCAGATCTTATGTTTAGAACTTGGGACTTCTAGAAAATCTGTCCGTCTGTGTTGTGCATATGAAAAAATTCTCCAGAATTCCATCACGTCAAGAATTCATGCCGTCACCACTCACTACGCCATCATCGATGATCCATATCTACTAAACCCACTCGCCTTTATAAATACGATCTCAACAAATCTAGTCCTCCTCTAACAAAACCTTCGTTTCCGTGAACCTTTCTCACAAGGCTCTTCAAGCCCTTAGCCCGTATTTAAAACGGAGAGGGCGACGCGGCTGTGCATGCAAGACATTTATCCTCAAGTCTCGAACCTCTTAGATCTCCCCCTACCTCCTTCCATCAAATGCTCCACTTTCGAGATGGTGCCTTATTTTTCCCGTCACCACTGACCAGCGGAGTACAAATTTCTTCACCGAGTCATCATTCATTACTTACCCTTCTCAAAGTTCTCCATCTTATTCTCGTTGAATTTTACCACAAAGAAGAGTACGTGTAGCACCGAGAACGGGTAATTCAGGGCATTCAGGCAGTTTTCACCTATGACGATTCTGCAAGCATACAATATTTCACCAAAGCGGGTTTTCAGAGCCATCATATATATATAAGAAGCCCCGGTCCTTTCATTTACCCATTCACAATTATTTCAAAAATACATACAAAAGAATCGAACGTCTCATCCCGTCTTAGTCTCCGCAATATCACTTTCTTCGTCTCCCATCACCACCACCAAACGGACAAACCTAACACCAAAAAAGGGTAGAGCGTAAAGGTCTCTGTGCATCTTCCCCCTTCCTTATATTCGTGATTCCCTATCCATTCTTTCCCAAACCCAACCAATCCTTCGTCCGAGCCATCCCAATCATAAGAGTCATATCAAGCCTATCGTCGTTGGATTCGTCGTCTCGTCCCCCATCCTAATGGCCCTATAAGAACCTGTCCCACTCCCAAAAGCCCAGAAGTTTAAAATCCCGATTCATTTTTGTTTTTCGTAAAAGCATTCATGATAAATAAACTCCTTTCCCAGCGCCAGTAAATCATCAGATCATCGAATTCATGGTAGTCCCATTTATACCCTTTCTACTTTCTCCTTTATACCATCCTTCTATATAGGACGCGGAAGGGAGAAAATCTCGATGACAGGATGATAAATCCTTGATTCCACGAGGCACTGCACTCAAAAACACCCCAATTCCAAATTCCACATCTCGAACCGCCACCGTCGTCCATTTAAAATTCTTTGGTACTTATTAAGACGGGTCCCCGTTGGAAGCGCAAACACAGAAGAATTAAATGCACGCATACAACAGAAGGCGGGGAGAAAAACGCGTCATGATCGGGGGCACCCCGATCCTTATAAACCAATAGACAACAGGCATTTTAGAGCTGTCCTAATTTGGGTTCCATGTTAATGAAAATGTGCTGTGACATGCTGAAAATCATCTGACAACAGCCTCGCCGTCTCATTATGAATTATTATTGGGGCGAGGTAGTGTGTGCTCATGCCCGTTGACGTGTTCAGATTCTTCTCCTCTATTAACGTCTGTACTCTTCCGTCGTGGGGCTAGGGCCGAAGAGCTGATGTTGGTTGGTCGGTCACCGGGTGGACTCTTATTTCGTTCACGCTCAGCCTCCTTTTCCCTGCTCTCATCCCGCTTTTCCCGCATCTTGCTCTTGATCCACCCCAAAGGCCCCCTCCTCTCCTCAAGCGCCATAGATCCGCTTTCATTGCTAGAATAGATATGAGCGTTGGGGAATCCTGAGTCGGTGGCCACAGGCACAGTATCGCCAGTGAAACTCTTTCGAGGTCGGCTTGAGCTGCCTACAGAACTTGAACTTGCACCAGCACCGCTATCCGACCCGTTTTTCTTTGGACTGAGTGCAGCTCCAAGTGTATTTGAGTCATCCCTACGCCGCGACATACGCCACAATGAACGTTTTTCCTTCGCTTCAGCGAGAGCTGGATCTTCTCCGTGATCAAGATCTGACTGGTCGTTGAAAGATGAGTGGGAATGTAAGGAAGATACAGGCGATATAACCGGCCTTAATGTTCTATCGGACGGATGGTGGGGATCCTCTGGTCGCATGGGTGTAAAATGAGCAGGTTGTTCGGCTCGCGGGGTCTCTGTAGCAGGGGGCGTAGCTTGGGTGTTGGATAATATCGGGTTTAGAGTTGAGAGGTTTTCCAGGCGAGGATGATCCGAATGGTCCGAATTGACGCGAGATGCATGGAGGCCCGGCGAAACTGATGATGAGCGCCCATCCAAAGAATTTGTCGAACTCTGGGCGCTAGGATTTGAGCTTCCTGGAAGACGCTTTTTCCTTAGTTTGTTAGGTTGTCGTTTGTCGGCACCCTCCGTTGGCGATCGCTGGAACAGGTTCGAGACAATTCTTGATGGGGTAGAGACTTCAGAAGAGCGCTCGTTGGATTCGGGAATCAGCCGCTCTTGACTGGTCACGGTATGAGCTGTATCGGCAAGACTTGATTCAGTAGCCGTATTGAGTGCTAAACCCGGAGATGATGGTAACAGGTGGGCAGAGGATGGAGGGAGCCCGGGTGAAAGAACTCGGGGTCGGTTAGAACGGTTGGTTGTTAATCCCACCGGGGTTGGTGAGGGTGGCCCAGAGTTTTTATTCATTCGAGAAGATGGCAATCCAGGGGATTTCTTAGAAGGTACAGTATTGCTTCGATGGATGCCCCCACTAGGTGAAGAAGTGAGCGTAACACCATAAGCTGGGCTTGCCGGACTAGGTGCACCATTTGACTGCCGTGAATGATGAGAGGAGACAGACACGTTACGTCGAATGCCACCAAACTTGCGCACACTATCAGCTCCTGCGCTGGCATTTGAGGCGGATCTACCAATTGTGCCCTTCGACCTACTAGGTGTGGTAGGAGTTCCTGGGGGAGGGGTACCGCCGTTTTCAACCTCATTCAGAGTTTGCTCATCCGCTGCTGTGCCTCTCATACCAATTAGGAAATGATCTTGATTCTCAATCAAGAAAATTAGTACGTCTTGACTAAGACGATACTCTGCAGGTGCCATATCATGTTCAGGATGTGAAAGCATACCAGGCTGGAAGATGGCTGCGAGGTTGACGGCTGTCATTCGATTTTCATCCGATTTTGAGGCAAACACTGCCAATAGATCAAGGATATATAACAGTAGCTGGCGATTCAATGGTGGCAATTCGGTAATAAGTTGCTGATAAGTAATGATGGCCTTATTAACATCGAAATTATCGGAAAATTGCGGGCTCCCATCACTGTCGCCAACTGCTGCCATAGTATGACCTCTTAAAGGCTCTCTAAATCGAGAATATAGATCAAGCGGGACAATTGGTTCTGGTAGTAAATTAAGATATCTCCGTAAAACGTTTGCCGCATCATGAACTGTGTAACCAGCCCAATCAAGACCTTTTCCATATCGATCAGGAGAATCGAAAATTGTTTTCAATTCTTTGATGCGCTTTTCCGAACCACTTAGCCGGAAGATTCCCTCAACATTGGTTGCTGTTCAGTTTAGTCATTAGCAGAGTATTAGGATAAAACTTCAATGCACAAAACTCACCTTTCTCTTTCAAATAAACTCCACACTTTGCAACCACTATTGGTACATAACCATATATGTAGCTTTGTCCTTGGGCATCGACAAGAGAGATGGCCACATTTGCATATGCAATGCTCTGTCGCAAAGGTACCCCAAATATACCTATTGGTTGGGATTCTGGAATTTCTTTTGTCAGTTTTAATTTTTACCATTGTTACCCATTTCAAAAATTTGAACTTTATGTGATGATAGCGACAAAAATTCAACAATTGTTGACTTCTGCTTCGAGAGGTGATTTGCTTGTTTGTATAATTTCTATGGTAGTTCTGGATAAGGATTTCGCTGCTTAGCTGCTATATCCTTCAACAGATTCCTACCGAGAGAGCTTCTCATTCTTCATCTCATGCCACTGGTTGATTGTGTTTGCATAGTCTCACTGTTGGAACTGGGTTGAGAATTGTCCAAATTTTTTTTTCTCCAGATACTACACTGGAAGGTGATGGCCAAACCACACTACCAGACATATACCGTTGAAGAGACTGTGTATTTACTGTTGAAAATGTGGAATTCGGTTGTGTCTTTGTTGACGCTTCTGCTGCTTCTGAGCTTGTATCTGCTGCAATGTCTGTAACACCATCTACTATGGATGTAATGTTGTCCATCGGGCTCTCCTTGAAAAGAGGGTATAAATTTCTTGGCAGATGGGAAACAATATTTATATAAAGAGAATGTCCCAGATCCTCACTCTTTTTCTGGGCTCTCAACAAAAGGAACTTTGGGGGGTCTTTACCAGTGCTTGATTCCTGAGTCTTTGCAGGAGGCCTAAATGTTTTCCACCAGCTCTTTAAACTCTGCTTTGTTGGGGGCGATGCTTGTTGTATGGGCGCTGGCTGAGGGCTCGAAAAGGCTTGTTGTGTAGTTGAAGAAGTAGGATGATCAGACAACATACTGGAGCTGTTCGATTAGGTCTGCTAATCGTCCAGATGATATATGAATGGATACCTCCAGTGAAAATGGATGTGGCAAAAGACCGAGAGGTCCAACTATTCCGAGAAAAGACACAGCCAGCAGAGTTCACTTTTCGCACTAAGTGGAACTATGTATATTGTTGATTCGAATGTGCCAAGAGATATAGAGAATCTTCTAATGAGGTTCCGATCAGTCGCAGTCCAGGATGAGGATGCATGCGACAGCAATGGTAGATATTGTTCATGTGGGTACAATGATTGTCTGTGGGGGATGTGTTCCTGGAGGGGCTTATTCCCACTTGCGACACGACCGGGTCTTGAGCAAGTACAGTTGATATTGAAGGGTTTCGAGTTCTGCGAAAGCAATAGGAGTTAAAATTGAAATGGGAGGGTCAAGTTATTAGCAAAACAACCAAATCTTGTGGGACAATATTTCCGTAAAGTTGCTGGTAATTGTTGAAAATGTCAAGGAAAGGTAAGGTGGTTGTCGATTTGGGGTGAAAGAGTTCGGACAGTAGAAACTTAACGAATGACGCTAAAAGTGCAGCACATTTTAATGTACACTGACTGTACAGTAGTGTGTGTCTATAGTGGTGTTGCAAGCTTTCACTTAAATTTGCCCTGCTGACCATGAAAATGAGAGAGAGAGAGGACAATATTTCAAGAGAGAACGTCAGGCTTCAAGGTTTTGTTTATTTTGTTTATTCAAGTCTACTATTGTGGCAAGTTTGAGATTTATAACAAGGGAATCAGTCATAAGTATAAGTTCAAGTTCATGTACGAGTCAAAGATACTAAAGTAAGGTATGTTTTGACAATGGGAATCATCTTCTTATGAGGTTACTTCCAAGTTTTATTTCAATATAGATATTCTTAGAATTTAGAATCATATTAAATATCAATGAATACCTTATAAAAGCAATCAATACTTCTTTAAAAAATAAGTGCTAATTGATCTACCAATTATTCACCCTGTTTAGAGAAGGTTAGGTACCGAACAAGATCTGGACTTTTTGGCTGATGGTCTCCATGAGGTCTCCATGGTCTCCAGGTCTCATTGAAGGGGGGTGGTCATGGACTCATGGCTAGTGCATCTATAATTAGATGAAATATTTGATCATTTTCTAGATACCTATGAAAGATGTCAATACATGAGCTGGCAAAACATGATTAATATTACTTCAAGTCATATCCAGGGCAACGAAAACAAGTGATTGGTAAAAATAGGATGAATCCCTTAATA
The DNA here is from genome assembly GCA_029531795.1 of Sclerotinia nivalis. NCBI lineage: Eukaryota > Fungi > Ascomycota > Leotiomycetes > Helotiales > Sclerotiniaceae > Sclerotinia > Sclerotinia nivalis. The sequence continues at coordinate 876,320 of JAPEIS010000005.1, read as the reverse complement.
TAGGCGACATATAGGAGTTCCGATATTGATAACTTGTGAGTTCCGCAGTTTCAGGCGGGGCAGAGTTGGAAGTCAACTAGCTAGTCATTGAAGAGAAACAAAATCGTAGGCTACCTACAGACAGTGCCCCCATGGGTGTTCAATTGCTTGGTCCTTTCGCATTGTACTCTCATGCACCAATTTGGAATGTAATGCGCAATGTTCTGGTGTTTTGTTCAGGTATAGGATAGTGAACCTTTTCTAGGTTTCTCCAGAAGATGATCTTCAAGTTACAGAGAGAGGGAAGAGGACTTTGCGAAAGAAAGTAAGGGTGGTTCTCCGTTATCGTTAGGCAATTGAAAATACATGATGTTATTTTGTTTAATTTTTTTTTTTCCTTTCCTTTCCTTTACTGTTCTGTCTGTACGGATACAGAGTACGAAGCATGAAGAATGAAATCAATGGAATAAGGAAAATTTTGTGCAGGGGCCACAATCTATATCGGATAAAAGTTATCAGGATCCCGACATTTAAACGGACCAATAAAATAAGCTCTGGTCATTTATTTACCTTGGTAAAATTCAATTTGGATAGCTTTCCATCCAGGAACACATAGAAGAGTTTATCAGCCTCATCAGCCTTGACAAGTCTTTCTATCAATACCTCTCACAAATATTTAAAACCATCATCATGGAAGGGTTAGTTACCTAGCTACTTTCTAGCTATCTAGCTATCATAAGGATTTCAACTGGGATTTACTAACTATAACCAAACAGACTTACCCCCGCCGAGCAAAGAGAATTCCAAAGCCGCATGGAAAGGAAGCAAATGAAAGAATTTATGGGCGTAAGTCGATATTCTATGTATTGTCATTTCCCACGGTCAACTGTAAAATCTTCCAAATCTTCCAAGCTGGAAAATGTACCAGAGACAATGGGAAGACGGGCCATTACACCCCGCGCCGCACTTCATGAGTCCGCGGAGGAAATCCAAAATTCTACATAGTTTGGTTGGCCGGTATATTTGACCATTTTCCACCAAACATTTTTCGTTGTTCCTGGCAGCCTGGTGGCGCCGCCCAATCGGTCATCTTTAATTTTAATTCACTTGCCCACTGGACCAATCATTGCAGCTCTCATTGAGCTTCCAAATTTTGTGCAAATCATATGGTGTTCAGGAACCTACGTTGTTACAAACAAGGCTGCATGGCATGTTCTGGGGGTTTCCAGACACTATACTCTCAAACTGTCCATGATATCAAGCAGTCCCCGCACCTGCTATAATTCTTCACTTCTTTCCCATGATCTTGCTTCGACTTTTCCAACTCAAAGACCAACTAACAACTCTTTTCCACCACACAGATGTTCTCCAACCTCGTTACCCACTGCTTCGATGCCTGCGTCGACGATTTCACCACCAAGTCCCTCATCGCGCGTGAAACCGGTTGCGTCTCTCGATGTGTACAGAAGTTTATGGCGGGAAGTGAGAGAATTGGTCAGAGATTCCAGGAACAACAGGCACAGATGATGAGTCAACCTCCTCCTGGATCGAGGTGAATAGTGGAAGGTGGGGTGCAAAATGGGGTTGTAAGATAAATATTTGAGGATATTTCGATGTCGATGCCAGAGGAAAGGATTGATATGAAAATGAATGCTGCATTACGGATGACGAGAATGGAAAATGATGAAAAAAACATCTTCTAGGGGAAAGATATGTGTGGATACTACATGATGGAAAAGACTCCGAATTCTCCTTAAATTAGAAGGAAATGTTCCCCTGAACTTTTAACGAAGATCATTTTTCCATGCAAAAAGCTTTCGGACTCGAGGCTTCGTATCCTGATCCTTCTTGCCATTGATACAAAAAATTAATTGCGCATGTTCTAGTATTCAGTTTATCTCCCCCAAAGCAGAACCAACGCCACAACTCATCCATCATTTACACCCATTCCGTCCTTCCTTTTCCACTCAGGGATCGCCCCCAGTAATCACATCTCTAATCCCCATCATCTCAATAACCACTTTCTCCTCTAGCCGATCCAAGCAGCCCAAGGCTCCCGCCTTTCCAGACTCTATCTTCTTCCCCCTCCACTCCAATTCCTTATCACCCATGGGGACAATCCTCTCTCTCAATACTGCTCGACTCCCCAGCCAAAATTCTACATTCTCTGCTACTGCGCCAAGATCCCAATCTACCTCCGGCACAACTTGGATTCCTAGCAACTGTTCTCTAAACCCATTGAGAATATAGACAATAAGAGCTATCGAGTGAACTTCCGAGGCCATTGATAAACAAATGTGTCTTGGTTGCGATATCGAAGTCGTCCGTGAGGACTCAGGTGCGTCGAAAGCCGCTGCGGATTGAGCAAGGAGGTGGGGAAATTGGTTCATGAAGAGAGAGACTTCTGTAGCGATGGATGCGCCGACTGAATGGAGAAGATTCAGAATTAAAGGAAGAATACCGCGGACCCAAATGTTGTAACAGCGTTGGATACCGGCACCATCAGCGAATGGAGAAACATTGCCACGACGGAGATAAGTGGTTATGCTTGCGGAGCTGACCTGGCCAAGGACGCCATCAACGGCGAGCTGTTCGGCCATGGTGGGCATACTTGAGAGTTCTAAGAGGAAGAGGATGCTCAGCTCACCATAGATAGGATCGCCATTTATTGCGATTTGGTCAGACCAAGAGAATAGTGTAGTAGCTATACGAGGGGTGTTGCAATTTGCCATGAGAGTTACGATTTGTGCGTGGTGAAATTCGATGCCCGGTATCCGAAGACTGGCTTGCAGAATGCCTGTAACGAGCGCGATGTCTTCTGGGGATGACTCTTCATAGTTCTCATGAATGATATGAGCCAGGTCAAGCAGGCCCCCGGCAACTACACGCTCTACAATATCGACGATCATATAAATGTCTGCTGGTGATTCCGATTCCACTTGTTGTTTTCGTGTGGATGCTCTGAGGTCATTACCCCCCAGATTATTATCTTCGGCATGTGCTCGCAGAGCCAAGAATAAGATTTTGAGAAGTAGTCTATAATACGGCCCATCTCCTGTTGCAATTGCAAGCTCAAAGCTTTTATCCAAACTCCGGATTGTCTCCCAGATTATCTTTAGAAGGCCCTTCATTTTAGAGCTTTTTGGGTTTGCTTCTATCAATCGCTGGCAGGCAACAAGGGCGAAGTCTGCCCGTGTTCGGAGTAACCGTGAATATAATTTTTCTGCTTGTGGGCTCTGTGCATTTGAGGCAAGGCACTTGAGAGCAGCATCGACAAGGGTCTCTTGGTGGTCAGAATCCTTGGTTATGTTGCTACTTAGCTCAACAGCAAGAATTTTCCAGGCGTTTAAAAGAGCCTAAAGTTGTTAGATTGAAGCTGGGAATTTAAGATTAGCTTACTTACCACCTGAGCATCAACCAAAGACAAATTGATGTTAGCACTCGCGAGTTCGAACTTATACCCGTCATTTCTGCGCCCTGTCCAAGCTACGTCGGAATGGAGCATTTGGTCAAGTAGTTGCAGATCGTAAAAGTAGTTCTCCCCAAATTTGCGATCCTCTAGACCCGTTTTCTTGAAACTCTGAAGACTAGATCTAGCATACTTGGAATCGAAATTTTGCTTGAGATTGCCATGGAGAGATGCGTTGTAGGTCGGAAGGCCTCCTGCATTTTCGTAATAATAGTCTAGGTTTGGCATAAGATCTTTGGCAATTGAAGGTTTGCCAGTTTGTCTAGAATGAAAGAGGTGCATAGCAAGAATTTCTGCAATGTATGCCGCAATTCGAGTACGATAGCAAGCCTTAATTGCTGGCTCGCTTCTAGACGAAACTTGAATCGGTTTTAAGGTCTTGATGTAGTTGGAGAGATAATTAATGAAGCCTGTGCTATTTTCCAGCTCGTACATAGTCCAAGGCCAAAAATTTTGTGCCAAAGAGACAAATTCTAACATCATCAAAGCCTTTGAATCCGGAATATCTCCAATTTGTGAGAGATTGTCAAGGGCTGTGAGAAGTAGAGGTTTTGGTGATGAAGATATGGTAACGTCTGGTTTCTTCTTCTTTAACGCATCTCTTGGTGTCTTACCTGTGAGAACATAATTTGCAAACCACTGTTGCCGACTGCTCATTATCATTGACAGGAAATGCCATATCGATCCAACATTTTCATCTCGAGTTAAAGGTGTATCCAGGTCCGACACGACATTAAGGAAATTCTTCGAAGTCTTCGCACCAAGGTAACCTAGAAGTGAAGGAGGCTCCGAGGTGCTACTCGAAGCGCTGACTATCATCGCTTCGAACAACTTTATGACGGGTGTGCGATAGCTATCATTGACGGCATAAAGTCTTGCGATGAGAGGTGCAGCGGTGAATAGCTGTGTCTCCAAGTGTGATGGCTTTTCTAATAATGCACTAATTCGAAGAAGTTTTCTGGAAAATCGAAGTGCTGACTTGACGCCCTCAGTCACTAATCGTGATCGATTTGCATACAGCGTAGTGGGACGGTTATTGAAGCCATAGAACAAGGTCCGGAGAATTGGTCCAAACCTCATAGGGCCAGAGGACTTGGATAAAAAGCTATCAACGATATGCATGGCAGCTGGCATTAAAGCTCCCATAATTGGAACAGGGGGATCCCGATGTTCTTTGGGATCCCTGCCGATGTCTGACTCTGGACGAGAGTCCGACTGTGGCTGTTCTTCTGGATCACCTTGGATCCCAAAGGCATACGTAAGCATTTTATCAAAGGAAGACATTATGGTCCATGTGAGCTGGAGTTGATCGCCTGGTAAATCAAACTGCCAAGTGTATGAACTTTCCAGTACCTCCGTCAGGTATCGAGTAAAGTAAAGAAGAACCTCAGAGAGGACTTTATCGGCAACTCGAACATTATGTTCCTGGACCTCGCTAAATCGAGCTGAAGCCGTGGTTGCTTTGCGGTTTCTCGCGATAGCATTTACTGCGAAATCATTGACCAGCGCCTCAAAGAGTCGAGTGCATGATACGAGGAATGTGTATCTCCCCGATATAACTTCGATTCTTCCGACGATACCAGAAAGTTTACCACCATCACCACGATCGTTGGATAGAAGACCACTACGACCAATAAGAGGCCAGACTCTTCCAGGCGAAAACAGGAGCAAGGCATGCAGATATTGTACGCAACTGATCAAAATATCGAGGGATGCATCAGAACTAGATTCGCTCGATTGCCTCTGCAACTCTTGCTCGAAGATAGCAGATATTACAAGAGTAATATCTCTGTTCCGATTCAATGCCGAACTAGCAGTCTGGAAGAATTCCGTAGCATCATTTTGGATCTCGTGTGACTCTTTTCCCGACCTGGATAAGGCGAGAAGCCCCGTCGCAAATGTTCCAATAATGTCAGCAACAGTCTCAGCGCCCGCTTCCATACCGGTAATAGCGTCATATTCTTCTCCCGCTACCAAATATGTTTCTAACAGTTTTCCAAAATACCTCATACCACGATAAGTGTGGGTCAGGTAAACCACTTTTGGATCGCTCTCAACTATCATAACACCAGCTGTTCCCGCTGGAATTCGTAGGCCCCCATTGGCTGCTGCCAATACTAGTGCCTGTTCTTGGTTTCCATTTCCTATCAGAAGCCTTCTATTGTTCCCACGCCCTCGGGGCTCAAACATTGGAAGATCGCTGGTCAGTTGAACGGAATTGTTGTTATCTTCCTCCTGGATCGTCTCATAATCTACGAACTGAAATGGTAATGGGTATGTAAAGGTTAATCGAGAGTCTAGCAATGAGAATATTGACTCACGAGTACCTCCGCCAACAACGTGCAAATAAGCCAGAGAGTGAACGAGGTTTTGAAAAGGAAAAGCTTCCCAAGGATAGCGCATACTAGCATTTTGCCAGAACTCGCGGACCAAGCCAACGTCTGTGACGAAATAGGTTACAGGCTCAAACTCGCTTTCAACATTTCGTAGGTCAACGAAATCCCAGTACTGCTGTCCTCCATCTACAACAGAAAGAATCGTTTGTAGTGTTGGGCCATTGTAACCAATATCAGGCGCACTTGCCTTCATGAGCTCTAGTATCGCGATTCTCAAGCTTGAACCAAGTTGTGGCATGAAAGGTGCCTCGTAGGTATCGCCAAGCGTCCGTGAAATGTTTGCTAGAACTTCGAACACGCGACTCTCGTTGACAGCGCTTAAAGCTAGATAATCAACGAGCTCATCCGTGATTTTGATTTGTTTCAGCACCTCTTCATAAGCATCTGGGGCAAGGATAGGTTCTGTTCCGAGTGGCAATGGTTCATCAATATCTTCATCGTCATCACCGAGGCCCTCATGTCGTCGACGCTGGAGTATCTCTCGAACAGCGACACGGACTTTGATGTGTTTTAAAATAACGCTCCATGCAAGGACTGCCGGGCCAGCTGTCATATAACTCGCGGAGGCTGCATCTGTGAGTATTTGATGTAGTTTAACAATTACAGTTTGGTTCAACAACCATGGTTTATCTGGACCCTCAGCCAAATCAGCAGGAGCTAAATCTTTAGTAGGTTTCTCCAGGAATATCAAACAACTATCGACATTAAGTATGGCGGCGGTTATAATGGCGGTGATAGTCTGCAAGGGCAAAGCAACAGCCTGAAGAGTTGGATGAAGCTGTAATGTTTAGTCAGTAAGTAGCATATAAGAAAGATGAGTAATAAACGTACCATCCCCACCTCGTCCAGAAACTTGAACTTGCTAACGAAGGTAAACCATTCAAGTACCAGATCTGAGTGGGAAATTTCAAGCGCAGTATCAGAGGAAAATATATAATAGAATATTGTCTCCATCATATGCGTTGCCTCAATGATCTGATTGCTTCCCCATTCAATCTCGAGCTCATCACGTCCATCACCCTCCAAGGACCATTTACTACCACTCTCGTCGAACAATCTTGTAAGTCCCGCATCGATAGTTTGAACCAGTTCCACCATACGATGCGGAGAGGCACCCAAGCTCTTCCACCTGCCTAACACTTCTATATGCAGACCCTCGTACCAATCGCCTGGTGAGGAACTCGGTGTGGGTGAAAGTCTGGGTCGTTGAATTATCAACGTGAGACATTTCCAAAAAAAGCGTCTTTCTGATAGATAAATGCTCAGCATGCGCACACGTCGGTTTCCCTGGCTTTCTTCTTCTGTCGGCGCAACCTCCGCTTGTGTGCCAATGAGTGATCCAGCGGAGAGTAGATTTGTGGATCTTTTGTTGCCAAAGGCATCTTGGAGACTGATCAACTCCTCCTCAGAAAGTTTTCCCAAAAGTTGCGCATATGCCCGCGATTGATGTTCTTGAACGACTATTCGTAGAGCGGAAACCTCGTCGATTTTAGCTGTCCCACTCAACCATAGTGCATCTTCGGATACCTTCTTAACGTCATACTCTGCGGAGGAATGGTCGGCGTTGATTGGACTAAGTTTGGATTGGAATTCGGATTTAGTCTTGGTGGTGGGCTCTGGAAAGACATCGACAGGATTGGAAAGTAAAGATAATACTCTGGACTCTTTGAAGAACTTCTCAAGTGTAGATCGGGCTCCGCTTTCTTGAAGATTCAAAAGAGCAAAGAAGGCCGTCTCCCAAGAGCTATAAACATATTAGTAGGATGTAAATGGAGCTCAATTTCATGAAGCTTCACTTACATCAATATTTCTTCTCCTTTCAAACATTTACCCAGATCAGGAAAATAGCTAGCCTCTGCAATTGGTACCATATCTACCCAAGCTCAATGAGCCAAGATTTGTGGTAAAGTGCTGTTCGAAGCATAAAGCATGAGAAAATTGAGCCTCAATTGATTTACCTAGTATTTTCTTTCGTGAGAGATCCAAAATAAACAATCGATAAACTGATGAAACCGTTTAGTTAAAGTTTTGGTTGACGCGCCTTGTCGCGATCAACTTTCTTCATTCACTAGATTGCGGATTTGGCGATTTCAGCCTTTCGGGTGAAGCTTTTTTTTATTTTTACAGGGTTCATCACCCTAGAGATTACGGAGAGATAGAGCAGAGCATCAAAATGTTCATTTATTATTCTACCTACCTACCTAACTGTATGTAATTCTCCCCACCCATCATCAAATCCATATCCATATCCATATCCACATTCACATCCACATCCACATCCAAAAAGAAAAAGAGGAACCTTTGACTCATGAACATCTAAAGTCACAAAGAAAATACAATATAACCCACCCTTCTCTCTTTTTCCATAAAACTGCTGTCATTTTCAAAGCTTCTTCTTTTATCTACTATATAACATTCATTCATCCCATCCGTTCAAATATAAGAAAGAGGAGAGGAGTTTCAGAATGCCTTCCGCAGACTTAATCGATTATTCTCCCCACCAGCCCGAGCCAGCTCCCCCGCTACCATCTGCTTCAAATGTGATCCTAATCGATAACTTCGACTCATTCTCCTGGAATGTTTACCAATACCTTGTTCTTGAAGGAGCAACAGTAACCGTCTACCGAAACGATGAACTTAGCGTCGAGGAGCTTATTGCCCTCAACCCTACTCAATTGGTGATAAGTCCAGGTCCAGGTCATCCAAAAACCGATTCTGGTGTTAGTAGAGATGCTATTAAATACTTTGCAGGCAAGATACCTGTGTTTGGAGTCTGCATGGGACAGTGAGTAATGGGCAAATAATTGAGTGAGCCATTACTGAACATATACCTAGACAGTGCATATTGGACGTATATGGAGGAGAGGTTATATTTGCCGGAGAAATCTTGCATGGCAAAACATCGCCATTGCGACACGATTCGAAAGGATTGTATGCAAGTCTACCGCAAGACTTACCGGTTACACGATATCATTCCCTTGCTGGCACACATCCGACTATGCCCGAATGTCTGGAAGTATCATCCTGGATCGAGGCCGGCGTTGGTGGGGAAAAGGGTGTAATAATGGGCGTTAGACACAAAGATTACGTCCTAGAAGCTGTACAATTCCATCCTGAGAGTATCTTGACTGCTGAAGGTCGAGTCATGCTCAAGAACTTCTTAAAGATGCGGGGTGGCACCTGGGTAGAGAATGAACGTTTGCAAAGAGAGGATTCGAAAAGTGCGGCGCAAGTCTCCAAGTCTGTTTCCACTAGTACCAAGAAAGAGAATATACTGGATAAGATTTTCGCGCATCGCAAAGCCGCAGTTTCTGCACAGAAAGAAGTTCCATCCCAACGACCCTTAGATCTCCAAGCCGCTTATGAGCTCGATATTGCTCCTCCTCTTGTTCCATTTGTTCAACGTCTCCGAAAATCACCATTTCCGTTGTCACTTATGGCCGAAATCAAACGGGCATCTCCTTCAAAGGGTGTCATCTCTTTATCTGCGTGTGCTCCAGCTCAAGCTAGAATATATGCTCTAGCTGGTGCAAGTGTGATTTCCGTTTTGACAGAGCCAGAGTGGTTCAAGGGAAGCATCGATGACTTGCGAGCTGTACGACAGGCTCTTGAAGGCATGCCAAATCGACCTGCTGTTTTACGGAAAGAATTCATCTTCGAAGAATACCAAATATTAGAAGCTAGATTAGCTGGTGCCGATACGGTTTTACTCATCGTCAAGATGCTAGATGAAGAAACTTTGACCCGCTTGTATCATTATTCCGTGTCGCTTGGAATGGAGCCTTTAGTGGAAGTCAATACACCAGAAGAAATGACCATAGCTGTCAGCCTTGGCGCAAAAGTCATTGGTGTGAACAACCGGAATTTAACAAGTTTTGAAGTAGATCTTGATACTACAAGTCGTCTCCTCAACCAAGTTCCAAAAGAAACTATCGTATGCGCTCTTAGTGGTATTTCCGGTCCCAAAGATGTAGAAGCATACCAGAAGAATGGTGTAGGTGCAGTTCTTGTGGGTGAGGCGCTCATGCGAGCCAAAGATACAGCCCTTTTCATTCGAGAACTACTTGGAGGTTCAAGTACCCTCAACAAATCTGCAAGCGGTAGCTTACTTGTAAAGATTTGTGGAACAAGAAATGCTGAGACTGCAACAGAAGCTATAAAAGCTGGTGCGGATTTGATCGGGATGATTCTTGTCCCTGGTAGAGGTCGACATGTTCCGTACAAAGATGCAATTGCTATTTCTAGGGCTGTTCATCAAGCTCAACAGACGACTGGGACGGTCGTTAGTGATCGAGTGAGTAACCAAGCATCAGATTTCTTCAGTAATGCAGCATCGAATGTTTCGAGTCACCGGCCTTTGTTAGTCGGCGTTTTTCAAAATCAACCTCTAGAAGAGGTTTTGGAGCTGCAGAAGGCATATGATTTAGATATAGTGCAGCTGCACGGTGACGAACCATTGGAATGGGCAAATTTAATACCAGTTCCTGTCATTCGAAGCTTTAAACCTGGTCAGGCTGGTCTCGGGAGAAGAGGTTACCATACCATTCCTCTGCTAGACTCGGCATCGGGGGGCTCTGGGCAAAAATTGGATGTGACAGAGGTTCAGGCTACGTTGACAAAAGATCAAGGTCTTAGAGTCATTCTTGCTGGCGGTTTGAATCCCGAGAACGTGGCAGAAGCTGTGCGATCAGTGGGTGATGTAGGTGATCGGATCATCGGTGTCGACGTCAGTAGTGGCGTAGAGGAAAATGGGGCTCAGAGTATTGAGAGGATCAAAGCTTTCATAAAGGAAGCAAAGAGCGTTAGATAGACAGGGTCGAAGAGTATGGAATGATCTTGGGTGGTGAATAATGATTAATGACTAGTCCTTGTGAAAAGTCGATTTGTTAAACACAGGATCTGTTGCCGGACGTACTATTTTCAACGATGTTGCTTTTTCACCCTTAGAAATGGTGGCTGCTTGGAGTTGCATCGACCGTTTTCGCAACATTCCACACCAACATCGGTTGCTCCCCTTTTTGACTCAGCTCCAACCGAGAATATTCTCACTTTCGAAAACTGGATATATTTAACGCCGAAAGCCTCCATTTTCAATAAACTCCAATCTACTAGCACAATACCTATCTCCAATACTATATTTAGAGGTTAGCTGGTTTTATTTAACATATTTTCCAATTATTCCCCCATCAATCGTTGGGAGATATCTCGTCCTCATTAGTGTTCGGACCAATGAATTATCCCATCCGTGGTCGCAATTACTTCTCTAGTCTCGAAGTATATTCAATACTTCTGTCTCGCCCCACTTCGATATCAAATTTCTAGACCCCAACTTACAACCAATACCTACTCATTTTCACATTCCTATTTTGCTCCTTATATTCTTACACTGCTTTTTCGATCACGGTGGTCTTCATCATTAGTTATTTGATTTATCTTACGTGATTTGAGTTCTACCTTCTTCTCATTCTTCGAGTGCTTCCTATCTCAGCCCTTGCCTGGCACTTAGTATCTTACTCTCTGCCTGTCAAAATCACAACTTCACTTCATCGTCAACTCAACCAATCCGTCAAACACTATACGTTCTTGAGCATCAAGGCGCAGTATCATCGTAAGTTGCTCTTTCGCATCTGCTCTCTTGTAGTTGAGTATTTCTTCATGGATTTACCCTTCAAATCACTTTCGAGGCTCATACTCTGCTCGGGATTTTTGTCTTTCACCCATCAACATCCTCGCTTCATCATGTTTGACTTTGGGCAGAATTTGACATTTTTGATTAAGCGAGATAATTTTTTTTCTATGAAGATTAGAGAGTACCTTCACCGAGCTCTTGGGTTCATAGCATATTGAGGACATGACACCATAGTATCTTATTTTAACCTCTTGCTGTGATTTTGAACCATGTCTAGGGTACTCACACGATGGGTCTGGGTACATCTATCATCAACTCTACTGAGGAATATTCTCCTTGGCTGTTTATAAGCAATCACAGTGTACCCTCTCTTACAGCTACAACATCTTCAACTACATCCTCCACCTCACAATACACTAACACATTCGTAGAGCACATCAAGCCACACCTCCCATCAACCACAAACATGCCTCGCATTCGCCCCCACACCTCCAAACCCTCCAGCAAACCCCAAAAAATAACGCACCCAGCACCATCCAAAAGCAAACGCACCAAGAATTCCTACAGCAATGGCGCCATGAAACCAATTTTCAGCGGCTGCAAAATGTCTCTCGCAGGAGATTTCATAGCCGGGCATCCTGGTCCTAATGCTGAGCAACAATGGAGCTATGAGAAGATCAGCAAATGGATTCGAGTTCATGGGGGAGAGTATGCGACGGAGGTGGATGAATATACTACGCATCTTGTTGTTACTATTAAGGAATATAAGAAGAAGAGTGTGCAGGGTACGCCAATCATCCTCAATATTGTCTACTCTGATTACTCGGGCTCGTGGAAAAGTACAGAATGCTAACGCACTGGGGTGTGCTATAGTCCTCAAAGCAATGGCAATGGGCAAGAGATGCCATATAGTCGTTATCGACTGGTTGGTAGACTGCCTCACGTCAAAATTGAACAAGAAAAAGAAACTCGTTGTCACAGGTTATACGCTTGGACGAGTAATCCGTCGCTTGCATCATACCGAGGATCAGAAGATAAAATATCGACAAAGATTCGAGGAGGGTGTGAAAGCCGGTAAGGAATTATGTGATAATCGTATGTGCCTTTTTCTTAATGTATCCCCAATTTTATTGTTCCCTTTGATTTCTTGTTTGCTTGTTATATTCAAGGCCGAGAGGAAAATCTAATCATGGAGATAGGACTCCATCACGTTTACACCGATCAAACGGATTTCGAATACAAAGTCGTCCTCACACGTGTTCTCGTGCATGGCAAAAACAAAAATCAGAAATATACCGTTTACCTCTTTGCATCCAATGCTCAACCTAGTACCTATATGGCTGGAGCAAAACTCACAACTGCCTATCAAAGCCCCTCGTATCTTCGAGATGAATGCCATCGTAAGCCTTCTCAATTCCTATATCAACATCCCCATCACCTTTCCTCCCCGCCTCCCCTTCCTCCTTTTACCATAAACAACAAACGACTAACCCCCTCAAAGCCAAAGTCTTCTCCGAAGCCTTCTCAGACTTCAAAGCAATCTTCAAATCGAAAACCGGCATCGAATGGGACGATCGGTACGAGCCGCTCCCCAAAAACCATTCAGAAACTTTGTTCAGATATCAAAGGCCTACTTTGGGCCGTCCAATGGGTATGTTACCTAGTTGGCGCAAGGCACCTAATTGGAAGGATGAGGATTTGAAATTCAATGAGAGGGCAGTCGATTCTTGTGGTGAGGAAATTCATGAAAATGATGAGGATGAGGATGAGGATGATGAGGTGGCTAAGAAAGAGAGAGCGAATGAGAGGAGGAATGAGAGGATGGCAATGGAGAGACGATTGGCTGAGAGACGAATGATGGAGAGGAGTGAACATGAATATGATAGTGATAGTGAGGTGGATGATGATGAGGCATTCGATGAGTTGATGAGGGATCATTTACCTTCTCCTCCTTCATCACCTCATAAACACCAAATCCAATCGCAAGCGCAAGCGCAAGCTGCCACGGGGATGGAGAAGGAGGAAATTATTGTTATTTCTGATTCGGAGACTGACGCTGGTGATTCAGGTGATTGCGATGATGAGATGGCAGGGTAAGTTGTTGTATACTTTCCTCCTGATTTTCCCTTTTTTGTTTCCCAGAGGAAGTACGAGAGCAGGACTAACAACCACCAGCTCAACTCCCTCAAATGCCTCATCAACACACACTTCTCAACCACGGCCCTCGTTCTCTGCATCGGGGAACTCGGTCTCGGATGTGATCATTCTATGAGTAGACTTCTCCTAACCTCAAAACCTTGCATCTTATATCCCATATCCATCATATCCAAAAATCTCAATCACAATGTACCACACCACACCTCATCGTTATCCAACCACTGCATAGGCGCCAATGAGATTAGACATCGATCGCATTGCCTTTTTTCAATACCACTTCAGTACATCATCGATTCGAAGCAGCTATCAATTTTCTTTTTTCCTTCTTTTTCTCTCCCGAATCATTGATACCTGCACGACCAGACATACAGTCAGACAGACAGATACATCATCATTATTTTCAACAAGCCAAAGGCTAAGGGGAAATTTGATGAACCACATTTCTAATCTCTGTTTCATTTTTACTTTCTTTTCACCTTTTATGACATACAAGGGATGGATGGATGGATGAATGAATAAATGGGTGGATATCTATCTATCTATCTCTGTATCGAGAGAATATAGCATTCAAGAGCAAGTAGGGACATTTTCACCATAGTTTTGCAAGCGTTATGACAATTCATCACTTACTATTTATGCTTCATGATGCTAGCAGTGTGATGTGTTGCATGATGTATCTTCTCGGATACACGGGGTCGGTCATACTTGTAAAATGTTTGAATAAGTAGCTTATTTGGCTACTTCAATAAACTAACATGTACATCGCTTTATTTCTCCTCTCCAACCCCATAACATAATACCACCATAAATGTAGCTCCACCCAACGCCCAAATATGCTAGAACTTAGATATCAAACATAAAAGCCCACCACTTTCGTATGGTATCATCCAAACACCACGGGTTCCCATAAAACGCCCATCATTCCATCAAACTCCCATTTTGCCAAAAAGGCCATCCATTCCTTTTAAACCTCCTCTCTTCTTCCCCTCCCTAGCATCAAAACCTCAACTTCGGCATCACAAACACAATAACACACGCCAAAATCGCCAACCCCGCAATCCACGCATACATCATCATGCGACCCCACCAACCTTTCCCCTCCGTCATACTCCTCAAATATCCCATTCTCTTCGACGCTGCTTCTAGACCAATCTCATTCCTATTAATACCCGCAACGGCAGAATCGAGAACCGAGGCGTCGGTAGCGAGGGTACTGGCGAAGGTGTGAGAGCGAGCGCGCAGTTCTTGGGCCATGGAGAGGAGAGAGTTGGTGAGATCTTCTTGTTCGGTGCGGTGGTGCGTGAGGAGTGTTTCGGTTGCGGCTGTGGTTGTTGTTGAGGCGGTGGGGGCGGCTTGGGAAGTGGAGGCGGATGTTGTGTAGGCCTTATTAGAGGCTGTTTCGAAGAGTTCGGCGCGGGGGTTACGAGAGCGAAGAGCAGAAGGTTCGGGTGGTTGAGAGGATTGCGTTTGTAGTCGGGGAGGGGCAGGTTCCGTGTGTATGGTAGAAGTTGTGTAATCGGTTGGAGAAGGTGTAGAGCGTTCTTCATGATTGTTTGTAGTTTCATCTGTAGTTTCTGAAGGTGTATCTTGATCATGAGCCAGCAGATCTTCCCCTTCGGATGAATCCTCGCCTTCTTCCTCATAACTTGCAAGCTGTGCAGTATAAGCACACATCCCACTCAGCTCTGCGGATTAAGGTGTACAAACCTCGCTCAACTCCTCCAATCTCTCACCAAGTCTTTGTATCAAATGTCTCTTGCGCACTAAATCGACCTGTATCTCCTGTTTCCTTGCCAGTACTTTATTATTCTGCGCATCTTGCTCTACATGAACCAATAAACCCCGCGCATATTCCAGATTCTGCGACATCAAACAATTAGCCATAGCTCCTCCCACAAAAGAGTATACCATCCTTACCGCGCCCATCTTCACCCACTCAGCATGGCTTTGAGATCCGGCCGACGTATCTGGACTCAAGATAATTTTCTGCAATCGCACCAACATGCGCTCTAAATTCGTAGCAGTAGGATCCCTCGACGGGATGGGCACTGTATTAAGTCTTGCCATATTTCTATGCGGGGAAATCAAATCATGAAAGTGTCATCAAAATCATCAAATTTATGATTATATTCCAATGATGCGAATCATTCTACTCTGGGTTGACAACTGTGGCTTTCCCAAACGAATCCCAGTTCTAATGATTGTGGCTGGTGAAAGAAGCGTTGATGAGTCATCAAATATAGATGCACACAACAGATGTAACACCTAAAAGCGCCATCCTCGGTCACCTCGCTCACCTCAGTCATTAATCCATTTTCGGCCAAAAATCTCAAGGTCGGCGACATTCAAAAATTAAGACGTGCAACAAATCCTCAATCTCCAAATAAGCATCATCCAAATTAGTAATATCGTTCCGAACCTTCGAATCAGAGTCTCAGATCTATATTGAAGATGAACCTTCTTGGCTTGCAAGCGGAACCTAGTTGTTGTACAGTTTGTAGTATTGGCTAGCTTACCTTCGAGCAATTGAGCCTGTGGGAATCGGAAGAAGCCATGCGGGTATAAATTCGGGATTTCGGACAGAGAGGTGGAAGAATCTTACGGTTGATTGTTAGTATTATGGATGGGATTGTATGTGTTCTCTGGTAGTAGTTTTCCAGCTGGCGAGTTTGAATGGAGTACACGCCTAATGGTCGATTTTGGTTATATCCCATGAAGTTACCAATACGATGTCTCATATGTCTGCAAGCAGAAGGAGTTGTATGTTACAACAGTCGAGACAGACAGCAACATTATACCCCATCACAGCCTGTTCTTGGCATGGCATTGCATCGAAGTGCGTTACACGCCCTTCAAAAGCTGTAGATGGGGCCGTCGTTAGAGGGCACATATCACATGCAGTATGCACATAATGCTATAATAGCATCTTTAGAGTTCATTCAATTCATGATACGTTCCGGAACAATAAAACCCTCAAAAAGGAGCCAAAATGAAGGCAAATAGGAAGAAAGTATCACACTGGTTCCAATACCAACGCTCTACTGCGTTTACGTATCGCCCAATGATATTTACACTACTCATACGATTAAAAAAATGCTACAAAGTGTTGCGTATCTGCTATTTATGCACCTTCCACGCTCGTTGTTACTTCCGAATTTACCATTCCCAATTTACCTCCATCCACACCGCGCCCATTTCCCGAGTTATTCTCTTAGTTAAGCAATCTTGCGTCCCCTCGTTTCATTTGTCTACTCTCATATACTTCTATTCCACCATACCAAACTTCGCTCTCCACCCAGCTCCCGCCATGTCCCTCCTAGATCCCCATCCAGCCCCTCTGTCCTCACCAAAACATGTCAATCAAATCATTCAAGTACTCCACAACCTCAATATCTTTCCTTAGAACCTCTCTATTCAATTTCGTAAAGCATCCCGTATCCCTATACAACCCCATCTGCTGCTCAATAAAACTCCTATCTTGTGAATTCTATAATAACCGTCAGCTTGAATCCCTACGGGCTGCCGTTTTTCACTACATCTCTCCATTCGCCCAACCTGTCTCATACAATGATGCAAATAACCCCTACCCTGATTCCCAAAAGAACCAGAAAACTCGTGGAAACATCAAAGAAAACAACATACCGCCCTCCTACTAGCCCAAAGCCCCTGCAACCACTCCAATTCCCCTTTAACCGCACTTCCACCACCCCATCTCCATTGCATCTGACGTTCCTGAATCTCATAAAGAAACCACGTTGTTTCCTTTAAGAACTCATCAAAATCTTTCTTAACATTTGTGCAATTAAGTTGTGTCTACTTGTGCATTGAAATTAGCAAAGAAATCTTGAGCACGCAAGAAAGGAGAGGGAAGGAAGTAACACACCAATGTATCTTCAGGGGCGATATCAGAAGATAATAGCGGCTTTTCCAATTCGATTAATAGGTCTGAACAGAGCATGTGTAGAGCTGCTGTAATTGTCTGCGGAGAGTGAGATATCGGTTAATACTGGTGTACTTGTTTTGTAGTACTATATATATCGCACTGCCTTTATTCGCTATTATCATACCATCACAGACCGCCATATTCTTCCGTTACGGTTCACATTTCCCGCCCGCTGTTCCATTCATGAACCATCACGATACCCAAACCACGGAACCCAAGAAAATAAGAAATAAACTCACATCCTCAATCTCATCTCCATCTCCATCCCCATTCCCAATCCCATCCCCACCATCCAAAACCACCTGTCCTTCTCCTCTTTCTCCTCCGTACCCCCTTACATCATCAATAGCACTCCTATCCCCTCTCCCACCATCCCCAGCCCCCTCCTCCCACCCCGCACTCACACCCAACCCTCCAATCCTTTCCCTACACTCCCTCGTGACATCCGTAAGATTCCTCACACTCTCCAATGTAACTTTTCCACACACACCCACAATCAGAAAATGAACCAATAGCCATATTCCTGCAATCCTGGACAGGGCTGGTTTGCGCGTTGAAATTACCATAGTCACCTAGATTCGTTAATTGTTTTGTTTTGCGGGTTAATTTCGTTCAGCGTGCCATTGTGTAGGTAATAAATGTATGTATGAGGTCAAAATAAAGTTTCAAAATTTAGAATTCAATAGATAGTTTTTAAAATTTAAAAGCACACGTCAAATGTAGAATGGGGTTCATGCGTCGTTTATTGAGAGTTGTAGTTGCCTAGGTAATAAGTTACGCAACCCTGCCCTACCTGGGTATGTCTCAGCCAATTATTTTCTGACTTAAAGTGCGGATTTATGGTCACAAATATCAAGACACAAGCACAAATGTAGATCAATATGAATCTTTCTAATTAACTGACTATGGTATCAATGCTTATTGCAAATAATGCAGTCGCTTTGATCCAGCCAACCAACCAGCCCAGACATCCACCACCATCATTTTTAATCCCAATCAAGCCATCCAACTGCCACCATCGTCTGCTCGTACACCCGCAACCTTCTAATCAGCTATAAGCTTCTTCTCATTCATCCCGCTTCCAACCTACAACACAACTCCTGCACCCTCATCAAAAAGAGACACGGCAGACTGCAAACCGCGCGACATCATCAGTTGCTGGCATGAAACCAACCACATCCCGAACGGTCTTACATCGTCGCTATTAATATGACAAACAGGATTTAAAAACAAAACTTAAGTAATAAAAGAAGATAGCCTCGATCGATGCTACCCCCTAGAGCATTGGAGAAAGAGAAATAAAGTGGGCACAATGAAGCAGAAGTTAATTAAAACAACCCATGACGTGCTCCAATGATACCATATCCCCCGACATCCCCTTCGAGGGAAAAACAATGGTTCTATAGCAAAAAAAGGTTGCAAGACCGAAAGTGACTGTGCAAGAAGATGTTTGGTATTGGAAAAAGAGACCCCCAGTTTTGGATTATAACGCCATGCTGAATAAATGAGAAAGCTGCAGTCGATAGTATTTGACTGCAGTTGGGTATTTCATGATTATATCAGACCACACAGGCGGAGGTTTTCTTGTATGATGATGTCTAGAACGAGTTAGTTGTGGAAAATCCTCAAGAGCTTTGAAGCTTACCATTGACAGCTGCCATGACGAATCTGATTTGGGTAGTATCAGTAGCACAAGTGAAATGTGTATAAATCTGTTTCGTCTCGTGCTGATTGAGACTAACGAATCGGTTCAGGATGTAGTCACATGCGAGAGCATAGTCATCACCACCTTCGTAATCGGGGAAGTAGTTCTTCATAGGGCTGACGGGGAGCTTCTCCTTGAATCTATCGATCTTATTCAAGAATAGAATGATGGAGGTCTTGATAAACCATCTGGAATTGCAAATCGAGTCGAAAAGTGTAAGGGCTTCTTGCATACGGTTGACCGTTTCATCCTCGAAAAGCAGTTGATCATACTCGGAGATGGCCACCAAGAAGAGGATTGTGGTGACATTCTCGAAACAGTGGATCCACTTCTTTCGCTCGGAACGTTGTCCTCCAACATCGAACATTCGGTAGGTTAAATCTCCAATGATGAAGGTGGTCTCTGTAATACCAGTAGTCTTAACACGGGAGCGAAGGACATCTTGATCATTTGGCATATAGTCATGCTGAGCAATTCTCTCGATGTTATCAAAGTAACTAGACAAAGCGTGTTAGAGGCAGCTTTGTTTGCGGCAGGATTGGAAAGATATCCAAGATCCATCTATAAGCAAATACTTACTATCTAGCAGAATCATTCAATTGATATTCTCTGGATCGCTTGAAACAATCTTGGACACCTGCATCCTTCCATAGAGCTGCAATTGCACTTCCAACCTCGGGTGGTAAGTTATCTCCTTCAATTTGTTGTGGTTGCATGAAAATAGTTTGGACATGATATTCGGCTCTTTGATCATCAAGAGGTAACTCTAAGGACTCCATAGCTTCAAGGATAACACGCATCGATTGGACCGTGTTACTGAAGATAATTTCCTTAAATGATTCTCTCTCGTCGCGTGAGTAACCTCCCTCATGGATAAGCTTCATCTGTTTCAAGATAGTAGACTTTCCGGATTCACCAGCTCCTATAAAACCGTTAGACTGAACACCCAATGATAGATGAAGGGCGATCAAGGATGATTTCACTTACCAAGAAGAAGCATCTTGATTTCATTTCGTTGCAACATTTTATCCCTCTTCAGTTGATTTTCGATCTCCTCGTTCCTCGCCTTTCCCTCCTTCTCCTCTGTGCTCATTCCGCAACCCATCTTGACTGATTATGGTGGTGGTGTTTAGTAATTAAATTCGTTAAAGGTCGTGAAGTTGAGTGTCAATCGTCGCAGGACCGGCCGCAAGATAGAGTGCGGTCTGTAAAAGGTAAATGATTAGCGGGAACCGGGTAATGAGTAGGCTGCGGCTGAATGATTGAGATATATTGGTGATGGTAAAGCAAAAAAGACAATCGGTAGCGACGTGCGAAATTGAAGTGAAGTTGAATTGAACTCGGTCGGGTTGGTGAATAGGGGAGGGAGTGGAATGCGACGCGATGCTTCTCCCCGAGGTTGATGAACTTGGTATTCAGATTTGTATAGGGTATGAAGTTCGAGTTATGGATGAGTTTAGTTGTGTCGCAGTTGCTTCTTCCCAACAATTTGTGTAGATGGATGAAACTCAATGTGATTTATTCTTCATGCGATGGGATTGAATGGTGCAATAAGAAGAAACAAAGAATCCTTATTTACTTACCAGGTTAACAATACACTCTTTCAAATTGAAACCCTTGAAAACCCAACAAATATTCTTGAGATCTTGGTAATCCAAGTGGACGAAATCTCCTTCACTCTGAATGGAATGGAATTGAATTTATTTGGATCGATCTGGGAGGTTTGTCGAGGTTTGTCGGAAAGGAAATGGTTGGATGGATGGATGAATGGATGGATGGGATGGGATGGATGGACTGAACGGAGAAAGAGTTCTTTTGGTTCTCCCTCTAGGTTGTTTAGGTGGTATGCTACAATTGCTAACCGGGAAAGAATAAATCAATTAGAATCAAAATAGGGAAAGGCCAAGGTCCAAATTATCGGCTGCCTTCACGCTAGTGTGTACCTGATTGGGAAGGGAGATGTATAAGAGTGGATAACTGTGGGTAAGACTTGGGTCTATGATTATTTTAAAGAATAGATGAAGGAAGTCGAGATTTGATATCAGATGATGATTGAACTATCTAATTTACGACAGTGAATTAAATAGTAGATCAAGTGAATACTAAAAATGAAGATGTTCTCTCTTTCTTTCCTTTACTATTGAACTAGGCTAATAGTAACGTTATTTGCCAAAATGATTTATGTCTGACAATATCTTGTTGATTGTTGATGGCAATTGAGTTGAGAGAAAAAGAAAGAAATAATTATAAGGAAGCTAGATTGGCTTCTGATACTTGATGAACTAACTAATTAGTAACTAAGCGTTTTGACATAATGGATATGTATCTAATGCTGCAGGTACCTACACAGGCCGCTGTTTGATGAAATCAACGAGTGTATATATATATCCTTAAGTGAGAAGAGATAGACTAGATGGATTAAAAATTTCTTATTATATATTTGAAATAAGAGACGTGCTCTGATTGATGTATTAACTATGGATATTATATATCTTTAATAGACAGATAGACAGATAGATTAGATTCATTATTCTGTATTATATTTTCAAAATAAAAAAGATATCGATTATTATAGATGCTGTGGATAGTATCTCCATATCTAGATTCGGAGAGTTTATACCTGACTAGATACAACATTTGGGATTATCTAGCATTCATTCATTTATTCATTTATTCATTTATTCATTTATTCATTTATTCATTTATTCATTTATTCATTTATTCATTTATTCATTTATTCATTTACATTGAGATATTCGCAGGTTTTGTTCATGTTGATAGACAGAATATCTTGAATATCTTTGAAGCTTTAAAGTAGCAAGCACATTGTTGAAACTCTATTGCTTAGTGAACTGAAAGCTCAATAAGCTGAAGGCTTGGTAGTAACAACATATCAATCCTTGATCTCAATCCTTACTAGAACAAGCATTGATAAGCATCAGAAACATGATTGATTTATGAATGGATATAAGCTTCTATAATGATTTACATACTGCAAAATTAGAATACATGAAGCTATTTCATGATTACATATTTATCTGCACGTCTGTTATTAGAATCTGACTTAGCTTACCTACCGAGCGATGAGGGCAAAGTGGCTAGGATTAAAAACAATACCATTGGAATGAATGAACCAGGGATTAATCCATCTTGCAGATTATACTAGGATTAATAGACGTATCAGATCAAGAGAATGCGAACACTTTAAAATTAATGGAGATATGGAAATGTCTAGTGAAGAAGTGATTCGGTGAAAGTGTGGATGGAGAAGAGAGAAGAAAAAGAAAAAATAGGACAAGGACTATTAAGCAATGATTAAATACTTCAAGTGACTACCAATGACAGCCAATGTCTCAGGAGGACTTACCTACCTAGGAACTTATCTTTCCCTTTGTTCTCTTGAAGGAAAAGATTCATGGGTGCCATTTATAACCTATCAGAACCTCAGCATTTATAAATAATAAGTTTCCAAAGAAAAAGTTACATTACACTGGAATTGATTATGGTATTTCTTTTTTTAACTTTTGTATTCCATTCGTTACCGTCGCTTCTTTGCAGCATCTCCCCTCAGCCTTGGGATTGGGAACCGTTCATGCGAGTATTTGGTGTAGGTACATGTACGGGCACATGTACGGATCCTACCTACACTACTTGGTAAAAGTCGGGGGAAATACACAAATTGCCTGCATGAAAGAGGGGGGCTTCATAAAACGCCACATATTCTATTCTCACCCAATGAAATGTATAAAATGTTTGAAATTTATCATTATCCTCAATTATCCTGCATGGATTTTCATGGATTTCATGGATTTCATGGATTTCATCGAAGCTTCATATTAGAACCGTTGGGTGGTTTCATTCACATAATTCCAGCGTACCTTAACTTGTTTTACACTTATTGACAGATACAACAGACAACCTGGATGCTTTTCTTTCCCTCCTTACCTACCTATCATTCTTCATTCTGGAGCCATCGCAAAGTATCATACATATTATTCGTAATCTGTATTTCAACTTCAACGAACTTCGATGATCATAATACAACTTAGGATGAAAAGAATGTCCATCGAAATGTTCCGAGGTTTATCTAGCTCATAAGGACATCCCGCTTCTCTGCTGCTCAAACCTCCCTCGCTTGCATAAGGTAGATGAAACAACTCAAGTCAAAATTCTTCATCAACTGACTGCCATGACACCCCACAGGATACTGGGTACTTAATAACGGAGTACACCAGCAGATTTGAGATTACATATGTCCTGATCTACCTATTGTTAATGGGGCCATGATTCTTATCGTATGTCTTGAACTCTTTCAAAACCTCGAAGTTCATAAACCAAATCCATAGAAATCATAGAATACTGCTTAGATAGAGAGACATCTCGACACTTATCGTAATAACTGGATACATTTCTTTTCAGATCATTTCAAATTAAAATGCTTGAACCTTACCGCCGTCCTCATGTTCTGGAGATATCCATGTTTGCCATGCAGTAAGGTGCGTCACACTAGCCGCCAAAAAGGGGTTAAAATCTGCAGGAATTTCCTTCTAATTTCCTTCTAGAAGCTTTGGGATTCCCCGTCTAAATGATCCTTCGTGATAATTATTGATATTGGTATTTGCGGCTTACCATCTTGAGAACTAGGATAAGATATTGGACATTTCATTGTGGACTCCGTATAGCCTTGATTTCACCATATAAAAAAAACACCTCCTGTTGAGGAAAATCGTCGCTGAAAATTACAGCTGTACTAGGCTTTATGTAAGCTTATTATTACTGTACCTGGTGATACTCACTCATCCCTTCTTTTCAGTTATGGGCGACATGTGAACCTGGTCGGTGAACAGGTATTGGTAGGCTTGGTAGGTTAAATTGACCAAGAGGCAAGCAATAAACTTTCAAAAGCTTGTGATCACGCACAAATCACGAATCACAATCATGATATTCTTCCCTTGAGGCTTGAACAGCTTTCAAGTTTGGTAACACCGACTCAGATGTCGAAACACTTCGCTTGGGATCGTGAACTAGGATCTTTCTATTTATGGGATTCTTGTGTTCTTGTTTGTCGATGCTTGTGGTGGCGGCACAAGCTGGATGGCATTTCATATGCAAGCTGGATCATGTTTTCTATCTACAGGGCAGCTAAGCATAGGTACTTTTTTTTTTTGCTCAGCCCTGTATTAATGAAATGTTTCTCTACATGAAGATCTTATTCAGAAACGCGCTATGCGCTGACAACCCTTTCATGAGGTGTAACAAGTACTTCGTTATTACCTAAATCTATGCTAAACAGTCATTCCATCATGACCTTATTTAAATCATGCGAAGTCGCTGATGATAATTCTACATCTTCCTTGAACGGAGTTTCACATCTGCTTACCTCTCCTGAAAGCTCCGAACCCTACCCTCACACAGCACTCAAAATAATAACGGATAACTTCAATTGACCTCCTTGGCATTATACATGCCAAGAAAACATCCTTTCCTTACCTAAGCTGAGTCGCTGACTAGTCCTATGCTCTTGCCGAAGTCAAATTCATGCTACCTTGAGTCTTGCACCATATGAGAAAAGTTCGGGGAGCGTTATCCAATCATGCTGGAATGAACTTAGAGAAACCCGAACCAGTTTTACTACATGTTAGACCGCGGAAGTCCAGTAAGTATCTGGTCACGAGAAATGCAGCCGACCAGCGTCGACCAGCGTCGACCATTAACTGAGTAACACGGTCTTGCTTGAGATGCTCTAACCAGTAGGCAGTTTGGCAAACAAAGCTTGTGGAATCATCGAAATTGGAAAGACCAACCTGCAGTCTACATTTATCCCCAAAAACAATGGTTCCTTCATACACACTACATCAAGGCAAGCATGTTGAATATCCTCAAAGCTATTGCTATCCCCGTTCTTCAACCCAAGATTGTTATTTTCTTCCCGAAATCGTCACTTATAAGAGGTTATATTATCCAATTCCAGGCAATTGAACTAACATCCTAAGAAACACCTACTACCTAATTATCCATAGCTGTACAAGCACTCAGCATGTCATATGTCCACCAACAACGGCCCAATTTTCGCCGCCACAACCAACTCGTTGCATACAACTCTCCAGTATCCTCTCAGCCCACAACAAACAGATTGAACCGACCACACGCAATGCATCCCAATCTTCAAAAGCTAAGAATCGACCCACCGGTCCTCCTGTTACTTATCCTCTGTATTGTCGCCTTACTCCTCTGGCTTTCGTATGGGGTCTACATATCTGTGACGTGGTATATCCATAGGTTACGTACAGTCAGATATGGCTTGGAAGAAAACATGAACCCAGACATCCTGATGGCTAGACTTCATGGAAGATCATATTCGAGTGAGGAGATGGGAAAAAGAAAGTTCGGGCAGGCACTAAAATGGTCTCACCCTTCTCCTACAGAAAGGGGAAATGCCAAGTTAGAACATGCTGGGACGGGGAAAGCAGGGGATTTATCAAGACACCAGAGTATATCGAGTGGAAGTACATTGGTCATGTTGGGAGACAACTGCAGGAGAACTCAGAGCTTTGGAAGCCGAAGAGAGAGCGCTGTATGAAAAGGATGAAGGGACTTTATATCAGGACAGGATGAAAGTACTGACTTGGGTCATACATGTTGACTCTGAACGCCTGAGCCTCGGGATCCTGTCATTCTCCGGAAAAGAGTGGGCTACCTATGAAGATATACTCGGACTCCAAAGCTCTAAATCAAATCCTGTAAGTTCAATAATCAGCACTCATGGGTAACTTGAATTCGTCCACACCAACAGAAGAAAGGCGAAACAGCCGAGTCGCTGCATTGTCTTGGTGTCTGGCTCCTAGAGCTTCTTATCTCTAACATGGGAGAAGCTCTCAAAGGGACGCAAATACTAAAAGTCTAGAAAACTCAAAATTCAATGAATTAAAACAAATTGAAACATGAACTTCAATCAATTGCTAGTACTGAACATCAACAAATGCTTTGAGTAAAGAACAATAACCACACCACAAGAGCATTTTCACAAGTCGAGGATTAGAGAGTCCTAGACAACATATTAGACAGGTGAATTCACATCATTTGAAGTACTGCCTTCACATAATCATACAAACTCCGAAGTGCTCAAGCTTCCCATCCATTTTTATGTACTTCCAGGACCACTTCCACCCCTCCAATAAACCCATTATCCCATTCAAGGTCTTTGCACTCTAATTCCATCCTTTCCCACCCTTCTAAATGAGCTGTTGCACTCCTCATAAGCTCTTCCGGCACCGAATCCAACACCAACAAATGCTGGCCATGCTCTTCGCTTGAATATCAAAACCGAGGCGACAACACCAAATCCGAGTCCGACCGAGGATCGTATGAGCAATGAAGAAAGACAGTGATCCCACTAAACAGGTATAAAATCAGCACTGCGTTCGCAAAGAGTGGAAAAGCTTTTTGGGTGTGGGTATGAAGATAAAGTAAAATTTACCTTTTCGTTCAGAAGAGCTTCTGAAACTGGTTTGCTTGGGCGTGTGACAGCCGGAGGAGAAATTGATGTTTCTGGCATGGTGGCTTGTGTATTACTAGAGCAAGAATATCAGTGCTTGTTCCTTCCAACAATTTCTTAATTGGCATACCTTGATGTGAGGATTGACGTACGATTGAAGAGCTAGGAGCTGTGTTGTAAATTTATTCTGATGTCCCGGTTCCATCCACTTTGGCATGTTGATTGGACGGGAAAGGAAAGCGGTGGAGATATCTCAGGTGGCAGAATTCGAAAAATAAAATGTTATGCCGCGAAAATATCCAGCCGTTTTGCGATAATTTGATCGGTGCTCAATATTGAAAATTCAACAATTCGCAGCAATGGATATTCTAAGGTTACTTTCTAGGTCAACTAAGCAATCTGGTCAAAATGGATCACAGAAAGTAGGAGGTGTTGCTACGAATTTACCTTCTAGTGGAACGTCTGCGAATCCTCAATTGTACCACGATCCCATTCCCGAATCGAGGGGCAAGAAAAGAAAGAGAGGAGGGCAATCTAAGGATGTTGATACTACAGAACAAACAGATGGGAACCTTGATTTCTTTTCCTCCGAGCCTGCGACACAGAAGACTAAGAAAAGCGCTTCCACAAACGATGCGCCGAAGCCTACACAATCGAATCCTTCCTCAGAACCAGAGCCACTTCTAGATGAGGGAGAATGTCGACAGATATTAAAATCGCATCGATTGAAGGTCACCCTTCTGCCAGGTGCAAAACCGCAAAAGAAGATTAAAAAGTCGAAGAAGTCGAAGTCCGCAAAGGCTACGAGTCCGAAGGAAGAGATCAAGCAGTTATACCCGCAGCCATTAATGGCATTCGAAGATTTACGAGCTACATACAAAATATCGGGCAGATTATCAGAAAACTTGAAAGACCAAGGATATAAAATTCCAACGGAAGTCCAAATGGGAAGCTTACCTTTACTTTTGAAGCCTTCACTTGCATTGGGTAGTTCCTCGATAGATACTGACGAGTTGTCGAGTACTCTCGACCTGTTAGCTGTTGCGCCTACTGGAAGTGGAAAGACTCTGGCATTCTTGATACCAGTTATTAATGAAATAGTACAACGGCGCAGAACTTCTGACAAGAATCATGTCTTGGAGGCTGTGATAATAGCACCGACGAAAGAGCTCGCTAGTCAGATTGTTAATGAGGGAAAGAAACTTAGCATCGGAACTGGAGTCAAGATTTTAGGAATGAAGAAAGGAATGAAAATAGTACCGAGTGCAGATGCTGAGGAAAAGGAGCAGTCGGACGACAATGAAGACGATGACGAATCCGTTGATGGAGCTACCTCATCTAAGCAGCCACTTACCAAAACTGATATACTGGTCACAACACCATTGATCTTCCTTCATGCCTTATCCTTAGGGTCAACAGATGATCATGCTCCATTACCGACTGTTCGCACACTAGTTTTTGATGAAGCAGATGTTCTCCTAGACCCGTTGTTCAGAGATCAGACATTAGGGATTTGGAACTCATGTATCAATCCCAATTTAAGAGTTACCCTTTGGTCCGCAACAATGGGTTCAAATATCGAAACGCTCGCCTCGGCCACTATTCAAGCCAGGCAAGAAAAGCTAGGCCTAGAGAAACATTCAAATCTTGTTCGTCTCGTGGTTGGACTTAAAGATTCTGCCATTCCTAATATCACACATCGTTTGATTTATGCTGCAACTGAGCCTGGTAAACTTATTGCTCTTCGACAATTACTTCGGCCCACCGCGAGAACTACAGATGGAACAGAATCTTTACGTCCTCCATTCCTCGTCTTCACACAAACGATACCTAGAGCCATTGCTTTACATGCTGAGCTTCTGTATGATATACCCGCCGAGGCAGGTGGTTCTACCAGAATCGCAGTATTGCATTCTGATCTTTCTGACTCAGTCAGAGATCAAGTCATGACACGATTCCGCAATGGTGAGATCTGGATCTTGATCACCACGGATATTTTGTCACGAGGTGTTGATTTCAAAGGCATCAATGGCGTAGTCAATTATGATGTTCCTAATTCAGGAGCAGCTTATATCCATCGCGTAGGACGTACTGGACGAGCTGGTCGCGATGGTGGTATTGCAGTAACATTCTATACTAAAGAGGATATTCCCTATGTCAAGAACGTCGCAAATATCATCGCGGCATCCGAAAAACAGGCCGGAAAACCTGCAAGCGAAGCTAGTATGCAGAAATGGTTATTAGATGCGCTACCAACACCTAGCAAGGAAGAAAAGAAGAAATTGAAGAAATATGGTGTTGAAGCGAGACGAGGGGGTTTGAATAATGCAAAGGATGGAAAGGATTCGAAAGGAGGGAAGTCGAAATCAAGAATGCAGATTAGTACGAAGAGTGGATATGAGAGGAAATTGGAACATAATAGGAAGGGAGCTATTCAGGGAAGCAAAAGACGAAAGCGGGAGAATGTTGCGGATGACGACGGAGAAAAGGTGGTCGAGGATGGGTGGGCAGGTATTGAAGGTTGAATAGATAGTTCATGTTGGAATTGTTCCGCTAATTGAATACCTAATCAATTTGTTTGCAGAAGGATTTCATGTAGTATCATTCTACCGGTATTGCGAAGTTCAAACTCTGGATCTACTGACCGCACCCACACCATTTATTTTCATCACAGAAACTCTCAACAAGTGCACTCCAATTCCCAAACGCAACAAGCTATTCTCCATTAAAACACTACTCTTACAACCTCACACCATACCCATGATAGAAACCCGCATTACACCCATCCATCCATCCATTCATTCATGTACAAATACAAAACACAGAAACCATGCAAATATTCCTCCACTATCACCCGACCCCTTACATCTTACTCGGCATCCTCATTCCTCCGTCTAATCTCAATACTACTCCGTTCAACATCACGTTCTCGATACTTTGTCTTACTAGTTGTGCAAATTCGTGGGGTTTGCCGGGTCGTACTGTTTTTGATGTGGGTTAGCTCGTGGAATTGTAGTTGGGGGCTTTTTGGGCGCGGTTGTGTGGCGGTAGGAGGGATGAGATGTGGATGATTGGGATATGGATATATGGGATATGGATACTTGGGATATGAACAGAAAGAGACTTACGCGGAAATTCCATAACCCTCGTTAAACTAGCCCGCACTTTATCACTCATCATAGCCGTCATCCTCGAATCAAAAAGACTAGGCGCTATAGTCACAACTCTAATACCATGTCTTGCAACATCACGGGTTAGGGGAAGAGTTAGCGATGCTATTGCGCCTTTGGACGCAGAGTATGCGACTATTTTTTATTAGCATTTCGTTTCAAACTCCCTAATGATAAATTCTGGGAATATAGAAGCACGGAATAGGTGTATAGGAAGAATCAAAGTACCTTGACCTGGTTGTCCATCAAAAGCAGCTGATGAAGCAACCATGATAATTACACCACGCTCACCATCATCATTTACAGCAGTGGAACGAGCCATGTGGGGAAGACATTGACGAATCAAGTCGATGGTACCGCGGACGTTGACATTCATTACGAAGTCGAAGTCGGAGAGGGAGAAGGGCTCGAGGTTGCGATCGAGGATCTGTGGAGGGGAGGAGGTTAGTGTGAGGATGGTGAGGGGATGAGATGAAGGGGGATAGGGAGTTGGGTTTGAGGAAATCATCGGAAGAGAGCGTACGGAGGCTCGGGAATCTTCGTTGTGAGGTTTGTATGGCTCATATGGAGCATCCTGTAAAAGCGACTTTTATGATCGGAGAAGTATAGAGCTAACAATACTTTGAAGATACTCCAAATACCAAACAACAGTTTTTAGAAAAACAAGAGATTGAAAACACACCTTAGCAGGAGTAGATACACCAGCAGCAGCAATAACTCCACCAACCTCCTTTCCAGTTTCCTTTGCCCATTCCAAAGCACCCTTAACGGCATTGGTAATACTATCTGTCTCCAATACATCTGTTTGAAAGAATTTGATCTTTCCACCTCCCACCTCTTTAACCAATTCTTCAGCTAACTCCTCATTCATATCTAGAACAGCTGCATACCCTCCAGCTTGGCAAATATCAACCACACATGCTCGGCCTAAGCCTGAAGCTCTAGATGTCTTGTTAGTGAAGTTTGATTCATAATTACATGGTTTTTACTTACCCGCCTGATACAATAAAAGTTCTACCTTCAATCTTCATCTTGATAATATTTGAATAACAAGTCTTAAAGAAATTAAAGAAAGGAATACCTATTAAACATTCACAAAATCAAGTCCTCTTCCGCTTCCTCATACATCAATCACATGCCTCGGCTTATTGGATCCCTCATAAAGCCAATCCCAAACAGTCTAGCGTCGGCAAATGATTGGTTGAACACCGATACGATAAGACTTGCGACAACTTTGATGTCACGTCCTATTGAGGGTCTATTTACTGGAGAAGATTAATTCAAAATATAAAATTATTAAGCAACTTTCAAGAAGTTTTCGACTTTTCTGTGCCTTAAAACACCAAGAAATCAAAATCGTTATTGTACTACTACTCATAGGCGAAAATGGTGCGACCGAGGCGCTCATCCGCTGCAAGTGACGAGAGTGCCAGTACTACCAGAGATCAGGTTTGTTTCCCACCTCCTCCTTCGTTGTTAATACAACCATGCAGATATACAGAACGAGGGACAAAATGAAAGAAGTATTATACCAATACTAATGGATCCCCAGGAATTAGGTAGTATGTACGATTATTTGGCTAAGATTATACTCTTAGGACCAAGTGGAAGCGGCAAGTATGTTCCACTTTCTGTTTGTTTTTGATGAGTGGGATGTTTATGGTTGGAATGGGGAGAATATGATATTGATGTCGCACAGATCATGTCTATTACATCGTTTTGTCAAAAATGAATGGAGAATTTTATCTTCTCAGACTATCGGCGTAGAATTCGCAAGCAAGATTATAAGAGTGGGCAGCGGCAGTCGACGGAAGCGTATTAAGCTTCAGGTATTTCCCTCTCCCGCGTCTCCCCGTCGCTCTCTAAAGCTAACCATACAAAAGCTATGGGATACAGCAGGGACTGAACGATTTCGCTCTGTATCGCGCTCTTACTATCGTGGCGCCGCAGGCGCAGTCTTATGTTACGATATCACAAACCATAATTCCTTTAATGGACTACCTACCTTCCTCAACGACGCCCGAGCGCTGGCTTCCCCAAACCTTACACTACTACTTGTGGGCAATAAGACGGATCTTTCGGAGTCGAATGGGGATTTAATAGATACATCTGTACCACCAGAAACACCATCCAGCATTAATAGCAAGAACTCCTCATTTCCATATACTGCCGGGGGATCTGTGAATTCGAGTTCAGGATATATAGGGATAGGATCACAGTTGAAAGCGAGTGTAGCGCCGGATGGACGAGAAGTTAGTGCGGAAGAAGCATCAAGATGGGCTAGTTCTGCGAATATACCAGTTTCGGTTGAGGTATCTGCGTTATCGGGAGATAATGTCGAGGAGGTTTTTAATAGGTTGGCGAGGATGATATTGACGAAGATAGAGTTGGGAGAAATTGATCCGGATGATCCGATGAGTGGAATACAATATGGCGACGGAGGGAGATGGGATACAAATGCTAGTGATGGGGCTAGTGTGAAGAGTGGAATGACGATTGAGGATGGGAGTGGGAGGAGGAGGAGGAAGGGAAAAAGAGGGCAAAATTGGGGACTTGGAGGGATGAGGGAGTGGGAGGAGGTTTTTATGTTACCGGGACAGAGGAGAAGAAGGGGTGGTTGTTGTTGATGAAGGGGGTTGAAGCGAAGAGATCTTGTGTAAAGTCATACCCGAGGAGTGTTTTTTGATGGATGGAGCCGAGCTCCTTTTATGCTCTGTGTTGAATTAATGCCAGGGCTTGTGGATATTATGATTAATTGTAATGATAATTAATACCCGTTGTTTTAGTTCATATATCTTGAGTGGTCAAGGCTCATGCAATTGTCAGTGGCAGCTATCTTAGGGACAGCACAAGACGTGAATGGCGGCAATATTCACGATATATCTCGCGCCAGGTATTATACAGGAAGATGTTATCTATATCAACAAAAGGGGGAAGCTTACACATATAAGAAAGTTCATGTTGCATTTGAGGCTATTTCATAATCTAGGAGCCAAGAAGTTTCCCCTCCTCTTTATTTCCTCAGCAACCAAATCATATATTGTCTAAATATAGGTATTCTTCAGCTCTATCCCCTCTCGATTCCAATGCTAATAACATTATTATCATTTCTCCTTCCCATAACTCTCTGAACCTTCCTTACTTATATCATGGAAGTTCTGATACCTTTGAGGTCTTGATATTGTCTTCCGTTTTGGGCGCTTTCCGAAGTAGATGATAATGTTTTTTTTTTTTAGATATCTAGGATATATGATATGCTGCAATAAATCCATTCTCTTTCTTGACATTATTAGTAGTGGTATGTATATATATATATATATATATACATATGATTTAGTAGCTCTAAAGTCTATGTGTAAATCACGGAGAGGTTAACACAACACGACAAGTGAGGGGAAATTATCGACTTGAAGGAGCGAGCGACATACTATTTTCATGATTATAAGCTGAAAGAATATCTTTTGAATATATTTATCAACATATTTAGATCCGGGAGACCTCAAGCACTTTTAAACTGCATGCACAGTTGTATTATAATTACGATTACGATATTTCGTTTCTTCATCTGATAAATTTATTTTGTTTCTGTACACTTAACTTTATCTACTCATATACTTGTATATTTCACCATCACCGAAGACTCAAACCTTACACTTTTTACTTTGCTTTCTGCAACTTATTTTCTATTTCTTTTCTAGTGGGAGTCTAGCTCCAT
Source organism: Sclerotinia nivalis (assembly GCA_029531795.1). NCBI lineage: Eukaryota > Fungi > Ascomycota > Leotiomycetes > Helotiales > Sclerotiniaceae > Sclerotinia > Sclerotinia nivalis. Next base: position 842,662 of record JAPEIS010000005.1, on the reverse strand, counting down.
CTAGGTAGGTAGGTAGGTAGACAATTCTCATCGTATACCCCGCAAAAGCGAACTCAATCATTCTTCCCCTTTCCTCCTTCTCGCTTCTCGCTTCTTCCTTTCTCCCTTTCCTTCCCTTCCTCTTCTCCTCTCGGAAAAAAGCAAACACATCATATGTACTTCCCCCCATAATTCCCCAAATGATACGTCATATTCCCAAAAGCATTGAACAAGTAACATTTATAGCAACGTTTATGAAGACAACATTTCTTGCAGATTTTACTGAAGCCTTGGTCGCTGGTTGATGCGTTGTCGTTGGTTTCGGCGCAGGCGCAGCAGACGTAGGAGAAGCGGGACATTTTTCTTGTTTATTGGGGGTTTTTTGGCTTGGGGCGAGGTTGGGTTAGTTTTTGGGAGGTGGGAATGGAGGGATTTGGGAGGCTTAGTTTGTTAGTTTGGGATGGGTGTGAAGTGCGAAGTGTGATGGGTGTGTTGGTGTTGATAGTAAAAGCAACGAATTTAAGGGAATACAGCTGAGATTTTATACTTTTGATGAAAAATTCATGAGAATTATTTTAAAGCTTTACATACATGAAATTGTAAGTATTACCTACTAGCAACGAAATGAACAAACATAAAATTGGTTGTCTTTTCTTTGAGAGGTACAAAGATATAGTAGAACAGAGGAATATTAAAAGGATGTCTTTATTGTTTATATTAAAGAACTGATGAGGTTGTTTAGATTTCCTTTCAAGTTTTATATTGAACTGCACTATTGAGATTATCTGTGTAGTAGGATGGAAACATTTCTTTTTGGTGGATGCTGATCGATCGTGTTTGTGAGATTGGAGTAGAGGGAAGGTATGGAAGGTATAGGAGATGAGTAATGGTTTTTCTTCATTGTTTAGTTTGGGGTTTGCATGAGATATACGGATCTTGATAGGTAGTATTCTCTTTCAATTACACAATTATCTCTCTAATATCTTTCAGTCATCTGGATTGTATTTCTCCTACTACTAGATATCAAACCAAAACTGAATTGCCTTGTACTGTAGGTTGAAGTGCTATTATCAAAGTAGATTTAACACCAGCTAATTCACTCGAATTTAAATGGAACTAGCTATCCAACAAACCAGATCTTCAAGGGACAAATAGGAATCCTATTACACAAGACAAGCAACTCCAATGATTTCATCTTAGCTAACTGGATATATTCATTGGTTATCATATGACATGTAATAGATCTATTATTAATAAATTATGCGAATACATTACATCACACCCAACAAATAAAAATCAAGAACCGAAATCTGAGAAAGGGGTACCCATACCATCCATAGATTTCGGTAAACATTTCCACCATCCAAACTCTTCCACTTTCTCTCTATCCATAATTACAACCAACCTATAAATACCCTATCCTGGATCTATATCAACACTCCATCCACATCTCGCAAAACGCACCTCAATAACCACCCCAAAACCCATCGAATCACGCAACTAAAAATAATCTAGTTCTACGCATTGCATACGTCCTGGGGATCGTTTCTTTCCTTCACAAGCTACCTAGATACCAAGTAATCCTGTTCGTTGGCGCTGGTCATCTAGATGATAATACGCATTTAACGCTATGGATGAATGGAGTGGGAGAGAGATGGACGTTTGAAAAACTATTATATCTAAATCTAAATCTAAATCCGAATATATACATGAATATATACACATATAATTCTACAGAGGCGCAGCGACTATAAGATGAAATTTTCATATTTTAAATATTATATATAATATATAATGAAGAGATATACGATATTTCTTTATATACATCCCGGGGTGGGGTTTGAGTTTGGGATTGGGATTAAAGAATACAATGATAGAATATATTATACATTTTTCAGAAAACTAAACTAAACTAAACTAAACTCAAATTAAGTTGAATGGTTTCAAAAAGCCAAATAAATAAATCACTCACTCACTCAAAGATTCTAAAATCTAAAATCAAGATCTGTAATATTTTTTCCACCCTAATCAAGGAGAGAGATATGCTTACAACAAACATTCCCCCGCTTCCCCCCAATCTACATCCATATCCTCACTCAAATCCTGATACTTAAGGATACTCATTAGAACTTTTATACATATACACATATACATACATTTACATATGCACATGTAATTAGTATCCGATCAAAACCATATATAAACATTAACACCAAACAGCAGAGTAAATCCTGACTGATATCTACCAGCTACCTAAAGATCTACACCTATAATATTTATCAACCCTAATTAAGGAGAGAGAGATATACCAATCCAACATTCCATTTCGAAAGGATGAGAAAGGGGTTTCAATTTGGGTTGAGAGATTGATATTGCGTTTACTCAAGATGAAAGGTGAATACGTATTGTTTGTCTCCTGGATGAATGTGTTATCATTTATTCAGAATCCTGTGCAAATCCAAATTAAAAGAATGAATCTCAACTTGATTATCCTCGATACCCTCAACACAACTAAACTAACTATCCATCCACCAAACGATATTATAAAAATAAAAAAATAAAAAAGCAAAGGCCACCCTTCAACAACATCAAGAAAGCCAATACCCTAAAGCGAAAAACTTCATTCATAAATTGATTCTTTCCCCTTTCCACTCCATTCATCTTTCCCATCACCACCTTCAATAAAAGAGAATTTCATCCCAAGCTCAAGAAGCGAAAGTACCATTCATTCAATCATTACCTACCAATAGTCCATAATACCGGCAGCATATCACCATAAGAATCCATCAAAAAATCCTCATCCCACCATGAAATCATCACCCTCCCTCTCTCCTTACAATATTCAAATCCCCACAAGGCTTCTCACCATCATCTTAGCCGCATCAGCATTTCCACCCAAATTACTTTGATCCTCTGTACTTGGGTAGAAGAAAGCTGCTACCGCAATAATCACGTATGCTGCGCAAAGAAGTGCACCTTCGAGGTAATTGGATCTTCCGTCCAGAACCAAGAAATTGACAATGAAAGCCGAGACGAAGAGACAGACGGTTTCGAAGAGGGTGAAGTATAATGTCATTTCTTTGGACATACACCAGCCGAGTAAGACAATGAAGGGAGTAACGAATAGAGCTATTGTGATGAGTTAGCTAAGGTTATTTTGAGATTAAGATGGAAGCATACCAATTTGAATAGAAGAACCAACAGCAACACCAATTGCCAAATCCATTTTATTCTTACTAGCAACCGTAACAGCAGTAACGTGCTCGGCAGCATTACCAACAATAGGTAAGATGATAAGACCAATAAAAGCCTCACTCAATCCAGAATTACTAGCAACAACAGCATTGATACTGTCAACCATGAATTCGGCACAGACTGCGACGAGACCAGTAGAGAGAAGAAGTAAAACGATGGCTGTAGTGCGAGAGATATTCTCATCCTCATTATCCATAGGAACCTTATTAACTGCAACAGCGGTGCTGTTGATTCGAATAGGCGCTAAATTTGCTGGGGCACCAGCTGGGTGTGACATTGTCTGATTGAGACGATCAGGCAAAGAATTTGTGCGACGAATTCCCATGCGAACGCGAGGAATATTTCCAGGTGGTGGAGTACCGGTAGGTGCTGGATTAGTAAAGACATTTTGAGAGAAGGTTTTTGGAATTTGAGGTCGAATGTTAGAAGTAATCCCGCGAAGAGTAAATGGTCGTTTGGTATCTTGCTGAGCTTCAGAATTTTCCATGATGGCAAAATCAACACGTCGTGGATCAGAATCATTTTGTTCCGCTCCTGCAGTTTTCTCATTTATGACATCAGGTACAACACCTTCATTGATGGTTTGCTGATGTCTGAGAGCTTTCTTACGAGCCTTCTTTTCCTTTTTCTGTAGTTTGCGTTCTTTCTTATGTTCCTTCCTGGTCATGACATAGTTTGTGAATGAACCATTGCGACTTCTTCTAGGACGCTCATCGTCACCATCTTCAGCAAGATCAATAGCACCTGTACGATGATCATCGCCAGTAGATCCACCACCTTCAACTGCATGGTTGATGCTACCATTACCGAAAGAGGGTGTACGAAGAGCCTCAACGTCTACAGTATCTTTCGATGCTGAGCTTGACTTACGACGTCTACCACCTCTGATGAGTCTCTTGACACGTTTGGCAGTAGTGTTGGAACCACTGGAGCCATCAGAATCAGAGCTTGAAGAGGATGAATCATCAGAGGATGAGTCCATCCAAGCTGCAACAGGACCAGGAGCTGATTCTTCATCAATGATATGTTGAGGAGTACTTTCATACATGTATGCATGTGACTTTAACTGAAACAAAAGGTACATGGCGTAAACCAAAAGGAGGACCTGATAAAAGTCAATACATTGTTTCCTTAGGACTTAAGGATGGAAAACTTACAACACTGGTACCGCGACTAACTTGCAAGACTCTGGTGTTGGCCTTATTTTCAGCAGTCGTAGTATTGAAAGATGCATGGAAAGCAGTCTATATTCGTCAATTATGATTCCATTCAAATGAAGGGTTACACATACCGGAAGCAATAAACTCATGACGCTCAAACTTAGAAGACAAGCACTCATTTGTGTGACAGTACTATTATAGATCTAGGATTGTCAGCACGGACTTAGTAATTATCTTATAAATAGTAAATTACCTGTTCACGGAAGCGCAGTCCACCAACCAAGAAACACATTCCTAAAATCAAGAGTAGATTTGCAAGAATTGAGCCGAGCAAGGAAGCTTGAACGATACGGATTTCATTCTGTCAAATGTTAGAATGATTCTAAATTGATAAGAAGGATTTACTAACCTTTTGCAATGCAATGCTGTAGGGTTAAAGATGAACAGGTGAGCATGTATTTTGAAAAGTAATTCACACGGGACTTGCATGACGAAGAGACAAAGAAAATTGGAAAGGGTATAATGATATGGGACGCGATTGATATGATAATGCCTTTAAGAGGGCTTCTCGCACTTTCTTGTCTTGATCTCTTATGAGGTAGACATACATACTATTAATGATGTTAGCTTAATTCTACATCCAAGCGTATCTGGCGGGACTTACAAAATGATAAGCTCAACAGCATTACCAAAAGTAACATTCATCAAAGCACCAATAGTATCACCCATTCTCTTAGCCACACTTTCCGTAGCATGACTGAGTAAACCTGCCAAAGGTACAATAGCGATTGCGTTCATCGCAAAGATGATACCTGGACTAAGGTCAACCGCATAGGCGATGATACCAACCGGTACAAATACCAACAAGATATTGATATAACTTGAAAGTATAATATGTTTACCGGTAAGCCAAAATCGAGTGGCAATATTCTTCTTCTTAGGTTTCTCGGTTTCTGTAGATTCTATGATATTCCCCTCTCCATCAACTTGCGGTGGTGGAGCTGGTGGCGGATGAACGTTGGATGTATTGTCTGCCACATTATTTGATGTGGAATTTGAACGTTGGTTGTTGAGGCCATTATGAACTGAATTATTTCTTGGAATATTGGTTGTATCGTTTAGAGCTGAGGCAGCAGTGTTGTTATAATGCGTATGAGTAGGAGGATTACTCAAGGGGAGAGTTGGTCCACTCGAATCTGTTGAATTCGTAGAGTTGCCATGCGCCTTGGATTTATCCCAAAAGCTCACACGATCTATAAATGACGGCGAATTAGACGAAGTTTTCTTCATCGATGTAGAATCAGATGAATAGAGTTTGAGTATTAATCTCGGGAGAAAGGTTATGGTTGAAGGAAAGAGGAAAGAGAGAGAGATGTTATTCGCTGGCAAAATCCAAAATAGAGGGAGGAGGGGTATTTATTATCTTCGATTAAAAAGGGAGAGGAAGAAAGAAAAAGGAGTATGTTTGATGGTTGATATCAAAAATGATTGCGTTATTGTTTGTTGATATATATACCCGTAGGTGTAACGTTTATTAGAAACAAAAAGGGATCACTTGGGAATGGGAAGGTTTGGGGCTTTTGAGTGGGATACGGTGAAAGGACGAAAGGACCCCCAGTTGATAAGGCGAAGAAGACAAGGATTATAAGGTCTGCTGTTTGCCAAGGCTGAACTTTATTTTATTGCCAAGGGGTGGAGAAAAGTCCAAGAACAATGAATATAATTGGATGTAATTCTGAATCTTCGATTATATGATTGGATGAGAATGTAATCATTTGGCTTTGGTTCGTGATTCGTGAATTATGGGAATAGGTAGATGTGGCGCAGTAAAGTGGGGTCGAATGGGGTCGAGCGCGAAAGATACTAGTAAATCCTTACTAGGTCTTCATCTTTTGGATATCAATGTGGTGTAATGTGTATTATTATTGGTATCACTCGATCAATTGCTCAACGAATCAACGTATTCTATCAGTTAACTGAAACGAGCATGTGTTCCCTTCCCCTTGTTACTCAACATATTCCATCATCCAAAACCAACCACTTATCACCTACGCAGAGTGGTCTTCCTATCTCATCTGTAGAGTGACCACTTCTTGTAAAGTATCTATCTCTTCTGTAGAGTGACCACTTCTTGTAAAGTATCTATCTCTTCTCTATACTCGACACCACAGTATCTGAAGAGAGAAATGAGTGTAGAATCAACCATCTATGCATATCATCGTGTATGTATATCAAAACGATATGATAGGAGAAGGTGCAGACGGAATATACGGAACAAGGAATCACAGAAAAAAGAAATGGAAAAGCAAATGAAAAGATAACATGCATACTCTTCTGATTCTCCTTATCCATATCTTGCCACCTTCCAATCGAATTCAAATAAATCTGCCGTGTGTCCAGTCCTCATTCGTTCTCGGTCTCCATCCCAAAGATTTTGGTGCTACAGTAAACTCTGATCGCCAGTACGCAAAGTGGTCGATCTATCAACTGCCGGTACTTCAAGTTGTGCAACCAAATCAGGTACTCCGGTATAAGTGGATAGAATTAGAAGTAGAATAGTCCTCATCGTTCGGGAAAGCACATAAATGATTCGTACCTGCCCGTTAAAGCTATTCACCAATACTTGATACATTTTCCCCGCGCCAAGTCATGTCAAAAGCATACGCCAAGGACTTTTCCATTTACCATCCAATATCCTCACATTTCATACATTTCATACATTTCATATACATTTTCATCCAAACATTTCCCCATCTAGAATGCTCGAAGTTCAAAAACCACTTCTACCCATCCATCCTTGGTATCCCGTATTCCATCTAACCACACTATGAATAATCACATCGCACAACGAATCGCAGCACCCGCAGATCATCGCATGCGTGCGCACAGTCATTCGAAGCACTAACCTGAATTCGTCATCGTGGTAGCTTCCCGCCACAACTCGCACAGCCACATCTAATTCTCACGCGTACTAAAATCCAACCAGTAAAACAAGGCTGAGTATCATTTTCATTATTTACCCCGGTATCGTAAGTCTTAGCTAGGTATTTTACATTGTGGCTAGTAACTCCCCCCCTATTGTTAATTTTTTTCTTCACCGTATATTTCATTGATGATAAACATTTATTTCATCATTGTACTTCATGCTTCATACTTCATGATTCATGAGTATCGGGACTCGTAATACTCTAGAGATTTCGATATTTATGACGTCTTTATTTTCAAGATTACCTTAACTTGCTGAGTAGAGTAGACATGGATAAACCCGGATCCGATTATTTGGTCCCAGATGTGGTAAGCTTATCGCTGTTACTCTATTATGAAAGTCTGGACTCTTGATACTCGTATAGAGATCCAGATGTAACCTTAATGTGCCGAATTTTTGCTTTCTAGAATACTGTATGGAAGGATGATGGATGATATTATGGGGATAGAGAATGCTATTTCGCTTTTCGTTTTGATATTCTGGTGAAAATAGACCGAGGATAGGTATTGATAATAAACCGAATATCTAAGAATAAGATAATTAATTACTAGATATCATTATTCACAAAGCGGTTTTCTCAGAGATCCGAAATAGATGGACGATAAATATAGTATCAAAAAGTTCTCTAATTACTTCAAAAACAAATATAAAATCAATTACACTATATGAAACCCACCAAAAAAGTTCAAATATTCCTTTTAACCTCAAAACGGCAACATCTTAGAATCGATATCAATCTATACATTACAATAAACAAGATCTTAATAAAATATTCTTATATCTATATTCTATAAACCCCAACGCAATACAATTCCCCAAACTTCAAATCTTATATCAATAAATCGTGTCACACAATCATAGCAGCAGAACCAATCTGTCTGCCCTGCATATCATTCATACCAAATATAATTCAAAATATATATAGTACACCTTAAGCAATCCCACAGCAATCCCAATCGCAAACTTCAAATCCATCCAGCCAGCCTGTTCAAATTCCAAAATCCAAAATCCAAAAGAAAGTCGAAAATCTCAAAGTATTATACTTATATATAACACATCAAACATAATTTAATTAGAGCACAAAATCCTTATAAATAAAATCATTTAAACTTCTCTCATTCATCATCTATATACAAGAAATTTGAATATCTTCCCATCTCCATCCCCATCTCCATCCTCATATCTCTTCCCCTTTTCCATCCCCAGCCTCCCCATACACACAACATAAAACCCCACTTCCCAAACCACCCTCAAACAACACTTACGCATCACAAGTATCATCATCCTCCACAGACGCAGCAGAAGTAGCCACCGCCGCCGCGCTAGAAGTGCTACTAGCCTTCGTAACCGTAACGAGAGTAGTAGGAAGCGGAGCAAACGAAGTTGTCTGAACGGGGATAGAGCTGGAAGTAGCAGCTGAAGTGGCAATAGCAGCAACGGAAGAAAGAGAAGAAGTTACAACAGGTACGGATGAAGAAGCTGCAATGCTGGATGCTGCAGCGGAACCAGAGGAAGAAGCAGAAGCGGATGCAGAACCCGAACCAGAACCACCGACCGTGAAATCAACGCAAGATTCATAAGTTTGATCGATAGATCGAGCATCCCAAAAATGTTGCATCACACACGCACCAGCAACAGCACACTGATCCCCCAGATCCTCCGGAATCGTGACACTGAACGAAGTCTCATTAGGCTTTACCCCCGTCGCAGTCGATGCAAAAACACTGTAATACAACAATTGTTTGAGCACCTTATTATCAGCCGTCGAAACAATCGACACATTAGCCGTTCCCGTATGAGGAGCCACCACATCGAATTTGAAGGGGACGACTTGGCCCGCCGTCCAACTCTGCACTTTATCCTTGTTGTCGGCGAATTTGTAGCCTTTGCATTGCCAGATGTTGCATTCGGCGGCATTGTAATCTTTTTGCGAACTGGCCACTTGGAGCATGCCTTGGATGTTGCCGTTGGGGTCAGAGGCTTGGTTGATTTCGACTTGTTGGCCGCAGGCGGATGTCATGGCGGGACCTGGAGCTCGGGGTGTAGGAGAGAGAATTCGACCGTGCGCTGAGACGGAGGTGATGAGGCTGACGGCCATGAGGATTGTGGATGTGTATTGCATTTTGATGATGTGGTATCTATCGTCAAGATAAAATATGTATATGATTGGGAGAGAGATTTGAATTTCTTGTCTAAATCGGTGAAATGATCGAATGAAATCTACCAGAACTAGCTGGATGAATGAATGTAAAAATGGATTGAATGAATGTAAGAGGCGACTTTGCACCAAAAAAGAATGTATATACGAGAGAGAGAGAAGTTTGAACGAAGAAAGACGTGATGAAGAAACAAGAGAGTATAACTACCTCTCTCCATAGGAAGGGAACCTACTTATATGAAATCCTCCCCTCGAAGAACTTTCCCCAAAACAATCACGATGGACAGCATTGAAATTGCAGATAAGCAAAAGAGGAATGAACAGTGGACCACCATCACAAACCTCAATCTCAAAACAAGGTAGAACCCAATACTCAATCCTGTTCATCTCACGACTCCTACAGCATATCCACCATATGAAAGGAAACCAACCCATATGATAAAACATCTGGATGCAGATATATTACCCTCCACCTCGCACTCCCATCCATCCATGCAAAAACCAATCTTTATAAACCAAACACCCCAGTAACTCAGACCATTACCGGGACCACACTAAAGCAATCCACCAAAACTCCAACAAGACCCCCAAAAAAGTGATATATGTAAACCTAGCGTCTCGCCCAATCTCAACACACTTACAAGTTACATGCGAAAACCCCCCCCAAAGCCATGAATTCCCACAGAAAACCACAGAAAGCCCCATGATAAAATTGAAGAAGCGCCACTTAATATACATGGAACCATTGAAACAGCGACTCTGAGATGAAAATTCTCCATGGAATTGTATTCGTTCAAGGGAATTATGGGATATCGTGTATGCAATTGGTGGATGGGTACTGGGATAATCGGTACAGACGCCGATAAGGTGAAACGAGACAGGGGAAGGGAGTTTGGGATGAGATGAGATGAGATGGGATGGGATGATGACATTTTGCTTTATGTGGAAAGAATTTCTATGTGTGAGGATTTATGTGTGACTGCTGGTGGGATTTAAGGAAAGAATTATTTTCATTGATGATACCGGTAACTCAATTCATATACTCGAGTATTAGATTAGGTACTTGGTTATCCATCACATCTCACGGGCCTCGGTGCACTATTACTTTGACAGATACCCGTGAATTACATCATTCTCTAATCTATATACATCTGAAACGACTACTGTAACATAAAGTTCAGAAGCATGAAAGTATATAATCACCCATGATTTATGATATTCCAGATGATAGAAGAAGATGGCTATTGTAAGTAGGTATCAAAAGTATAAACTTCCTCGAACTCCCACAGTATCTTTTGCTTCTTCTTCGTTTTCTCATCATATCCATATCCATAACCATCAGCAAACCTCTTCCTTTCTTTATTTTTTCCCAATCACTCACTTATAATCCAAAAGTATATCATCTATTTCCTAAGCGCTATAAATAAATAGATAATTCCATAAAATACACAACACCCACTCTCCTAAACCCCTTCTTATACCCCCAACCACTCAATCCCAATACTAAACCTCAGACATCAAGCTTCTCCTCATTCCCCTATCCATAAATCATTAAATCATTGAGTATCACAATTCTTATTTTTCCCCACCATTTCCTCCAAGCCCATACTCTCGTCTGCACCACCAGGTAGAAGAGAATAACAATCTTGATATTCCGCAAAGCCCTCATCGGCAGATTTCCCCGGATTATTCACCGTCCAAAGCGGCCAGTACGCATTGTCAAAAACCTCCTGGTCCTCTGCGTCGGGGAATTTGCTATTATAATCGTCTACCGATTTGACGAGATCATCGATTTTTTTCTGCTCCGCCATACTTTCCAACTCCTCTTCCGTTGGTGGTGGCCCCTTCTCCTTTTCCTTGCTGCTTAGGAGACCGCAAACGCGGCCATCGGTATATTTAATTCCAGTGTCTAACTCTAGCACGTCCGGGTCTGTTTCCATCTCCGTATTGTCCCACTGTGATAGAATTTAATAATCAGCCATCAGCTATCGATATGATATCCTTAGACATCCAAGGCCCATTTGGAAAGGAGGCAAATCCTCATGTTAGTTTAAATGTATCTTAACCGGATACGGGGAGCTTAGGAATTCTTCTCACCCTACGTAAAGCTCTAGATCCTTTATCCCAATCAAAAAAGATAGAGCTATGTAATTACGATGAAAAAAAGGCCGAGGAGAGATTGATCTCAAAGTAGCAAAGCCAATGTATAGAGGCAAGTAAAGAGCTGGGCGGTACTTACGATACCAGGGTACAGGAACAGGCCAAAGTGTACATTTATCAAAGGTCTATAGGAACTCAGCGCTGGATTAACACTGCCAAGATATATCGTTGTACATCAAATGCAAAAGAAACAGCCCGAAGACGTAGAATGATATATTCACCGGTGGTTTATTGAGTAGAACTGGTTGGTCAAAATTATAACCCTGGAGATACCGAGTGTTTATATCACTGCTTTACATGAGATGAAAGATACGGTTGTTGTCAGGAGATGTTGCTTACTGAGCCATACTTCCTCCCTTTGAAGGAAAAGTCAGTTTGTAGTGATTGATCATGGCCACCAAAGATAGTTATAAAAAGGAGGAATTCCAGACTAGGATATTAAATTGTAAGAAGATAATAAGTATGCTTACCCAGGTGGGCTATCTTATCCTTTCCACGAGGGCCACGAATGCCGGCTGTAATTCCACCAAATAACTGATTTAAAATTAACAATTGCTAATATATTTTTCTCCGACAGAACCTACAGTCTGCTCCAACTAGAAGTGATCGAAGAAACATCAGTATTCCTAGGTAATAAGCCCAACAAAGACTCACGGATATCCCACTAGAGTTGTCAGTAAAGTGTCAAAGCAAGCAATGAGTTGCTCACAGTTCCGAAGTTACTTCTTGCTCAAAATATGGCTCCCTAAGCATCGCTACATAGTCGGGCCAGCTGACCCTGCATTCCTGCAGGTAGAGCGCATGCTATTTTAAGTTGGAGCAAGTCGAAGGATATCCAAATCAAGGTGTCAAAAAGTAACGAACAGCAAGCTCATGTATAATAGTTATTGCGAAGTCACAATGAATCAGACATCTTTCTGCAATATTTAATTTTTCCACAATCCCAGGAAGCAAGGCTGAAATGGAACGGAAATCGAGATTTATAACAGAAATACTGTCTATCGAACTTGATATTGTTGACCCAGCAATACTTCCCAGATTTGCATCGAATGTCTTAACACCACTTGTTGGATCGACAAAACAGCTGGTTAGAGAGAAATATATGTTTTTCGAAAAGTCAAGTAATTTGTTTTGGAAATTTCTTCTGGCTTCCTCAGTGCTATATACAAAGGGATCTCTGGTAACAAATCGTTTGTAACCTGTTCGCCCAAATAAGTGCATCCTTGGGACCTCTTTCGGAATTTCAGTCCATTCTGCGGCAAACAGAGCATCATACCTAGACATAACAATTAAACCTTGAGCCGGTAATAACTCGGGGTATAGTTACCATGGCCACATGCCCATGTGCGAGAAATACAAGCTGGCTATTCGTAGGGAGGGAAGCAAGGCTTCCCACACAATATCATTTGTATACTGCCATCACCATTAGAACCATCAATTCCTCTATACAAAAGCCTTGTACTCACAGCGTTCCAATATCCATCCAAATCTTTCCCAAGGGAGAATTCAGCTGCTTGTTTCGGCAGGGGATAATTCCACTTTTTTTTTTGCATTACAGGATGGATGGCAATATCAGCAATGGGGTTAACCATAGTTTCGTCTTCGTATGTGTTGTAGAACGGAGCCACAGCTTCTATCCTCTCCAACTCGGCAGCTGTAAAGCCTGCAAATATAATCTGTTAGTAATCATCTAATAATCAGAAGTGAGAATTACGCACTTGAATAGAGACGTCTCTGTATATAGCGCACATCATCGGCGAATCTATTCTCGGAATTAGTAGCATATGGTTTCAAAATTACTGGAGTGAGACCACTCTTTAATGGTATTGCATCTTTTATTATTGGCACAAGGAGATGGCCATATTTCTCCGCAAGCTCAGTACGAGGTAATTGCGGTTTCCTACACCCATGAGACGCCATTTTCAATATGGCGCCAAGAACCTTTCGAAGGGGTATTCTGTCTGATCTGGTCGCCTTGCGAATATTTATGATCGAATCATGTTACGAAAGGGTTGTTTTTGCTACAAATGGAGAAATTATGAGGTACCATACCACCAGGAACAAAAGGGAAAATAAAAATGATCGAAATAACGGGATAAATAATATCAAAGACGAATTCCCACAATGACTGCAAAGAAAGCTCTTTTCCTTCTTCAAACGAGTAGTCCTCAATATATTTCTCTTATGTGATATTTAATCTGCAAATTTGACATTGCACCTGCATGTGCAACAATAGCAACAATGGCATCTCAAACCACTTGGGATGGTTCAAAACCATTACACCAAAATTAAACTCTCGCCGTTCCCCACCTCCAAAAATTTGATATCCCCTACCTTTTCTACATCACCAGTGTCTCCGTTCTCCATGACTTCTCTCTCCAATGCTTCCTTTAGTGTCACAACCTTCCGATTCAAAAACCAACTCACTATTCCTCCGCCCGTCTTGACCTCATCGTGTGTACCAAGCCAGTATTTTGCATTCAACAACCTTTGAACCTTCAATCCATTATGCGCCCCTTTATTCAATTGTGCCCGAGGTAATGAAATATCCTGTAACCCATGTAGTAACGCGAGGGTCCGAATACGCGGTTGAGCATTCCCCACCACTGTTAGATCACCAGGATCAATTCCATGCGGTGTATATATTACAGCTTCGGGTGTCTCTTCGCTTGCATCTTCATTTAGGGTATTATCCTCCGCATAAATAGAAAATGTAATCATAACAGCAGAATGGTAATATAGTAAATCCACACCCGCTTTCGCAACTCTTGATATTCCCACCCAGTCCGGCAAATGCTCCGAAGAAGCTTCTCTCCAGTCACCATCAAACCTAGGTATTTCTTCCACATGATCAAAATGCACCCAAGACGTAATCGCCGCTGCAGCTTTCGAAGCCGCGAATACGGGAACGGTGCTAGGGATCTCGAGTAAAGTTTCCTTGTGCATATGGTCTGTAAATTCGTGGCTCACGACCACTGCATCAATCCAGCTTCCATCTCCCACAACTCCTTTCTTATGTGCTACTTCCTCAATACCCTTGATGACCTCCTCAACCTCATTTATGCTTTGCACTGAGCTAGGATTCGCATGCCATTGTTGACTGAAGAATGCCGCAACATCACTTTGACCACCGCGTAGCCATGGATCAATCAATATATGATAATATGATCTGCTGAATGGATTGTACGCTGTAGGAGGAAAGGGTATTGAAAGGAGCCATGTAGTGTCTGCATTGAGATGAGTGACGAGGGGTCGATGGGTATTGAGAGCTTCGCGAATGGAATCGCTGAGAGTGGTTTGGAGTTGTGCGGAAATCAAATTGATCGTTTGATCCATGATGGTATGGGAAGACTTGTATACATATTTGGTGGAAGGAGTCAGGAGATGAGATATTGTTACATGCTGGTGGCGGACGGTAAGGGACTTAATGACGTCTGGAATGTTATCGGCAGGACGGTCCGAGCTCACCGGGTCTCAAAATTGGAAAATACGGATTTATATCAATGATTTTTTAAAAAAAAAAATTTAAACAAATTTGTTATTCTGAATACATCTACTTATTTTTATAGCTAGTCTTAATAATTATAACCCCAATATTTATAATACCCGAAAACAAAACAAATCAGAAATCAAATCATATACAAACTCAAAAAAACATCCCCAAGAAAAAAGTCAAGTCAAGTCAAATCAAGTCAAGTCAAGTCAAGTCAAGTCAAGTCAAGTCAAGTCAAGTCAAGTCAAGGTCAAAAGTAATGTTTCAAATGATGCTCTTTTGTTTTCGATCTCGATTATTACAAATGATTTACCCTAGGGTTCATATCCCCATCCCCATCCCCGTCCATCATCGCTCTTCTCTTTCCTCTTCCCCCTCTCTCATTTCTCTCTTCTCTTCTCTTTTCTCCTACATCTGCATCACAAGTCTCAAATCCATCCTCCCTCCACACGCGTGTTCTAATTCTCTTTCTCTTTCATTTCCAATGGTGTAGATCTGCCGCTTGATCGTAGCATTCCACCATTCAAGCACACGCGCATTTCCTTTTGAAGAAAATCACCATTTGAGACCTCACTACTACCACCAGTCAAATAAGATATCCCAATTCCCTCCCGCTCCAATCCCTTCACCCCCCCCCCCCCCACCAACGTCACCAAATTAATAGAGAAGAGAAAATAAAAAGCGAAACAACAACTTTAAGCCAAGGTAAGAGAAAATAAACTATTCGGCTACTCTTCACAATCAAGACACACAAATGCTACTCAATTCAACTCCCATAACCCAAAGATATAATCTTATCCACAGCGAAGTAAAATGAGGAGCCAAGTACCCCTCCATCGATGACGAGTTCACAATCCACAAATCGAGGTAGAGGTCGAGTTGAGCGCAAAAATATAACAAGCGAACCATATGATGAAATGCAAGAGAACGCCTGCCCACACTCCTTTCATCCTCCCGTACCAAAATCCAGCAGGCCCGCCAAGCCGTTCTAGAGAAATGAAAGCAAACTTGCTATCAATCAGACCAAAAGCTGAATGGCAAGTTTCCGAGGCTTTCGCTGAAAGCTTATGCATAATCCAGAATTGAGCAAAGCTATTGTCGTGTATATGTCGAAGTGATATCATTTAAAAAGGACTATTATCTCGAGCCGACTTTCACTCTCCACGAGCCTTTCCACGTCTTCGGAAGAAGTCCATGACCTTTCTAGCTGCACCACTACTACCTCCATGGTCATTGTGTGCATGCTCTTGGTCATAAGCATCGGCAAACTTCCGATTGTTCTTTTGTAGGACACCCCTACCATTGCGTCCTACCGGTCGTCGTGAGTCTTCATACGAGGTATTATTCTCATTTGGATAAGGCCCACGTCGACTTTGGCCGAATGAAGATTCAGAGTCAGTCGTTAATGCCGACTCATCTTGCCGAAAATTTATGGGTGGCAAGAATTCTGGCGGACCAACCAGCCTAGAATCCGGATTTTGTTGTTGTGGTTGAGCAAAACGTTGTCTCTCTTGTTGTGCAGGGTTAGCGGCATAAGATCCATCAACATGCTGATAATCTGCAGTACTTCCGCTAAGATTCCTTGCTTCCCTATTGTCCTGCGGCGCATCAAGATGATTATTTTGGGTTTCAGGGTATGGCTCATAATGGCCATCGGTCGGAGTACTAGCGGGCGGAGTACCTGGATCTCTACCAATGCCAATGGATTTGAGGGAGAATGATGCCGGAAGAAGGGAAAATCTTCTTGATGCCTTCTCCTGAGAACCGGTTTGAGATCGCCCAGTTATACTTCCGCTTCTCTTCTTGCCAAAACCAAAAGATATAGAGCGTCTAGAGTCCATCGACTGCCTCGAATCATCGGCATTTGTGATATTGGCATTTGACATGCTGACTGGCGGGTATGACTTCTTCGGTTTCTCTGAGGATTTTTCAGAGTGTGACTTACCCCCGAATAGCGAATTTGTTCTGCTAAATATGCCACCGATTGTGTTTGACCTCTTGTGAGTTTTGCTAGCCTCAGATGGTGCATTTCCAGTTGCCGCCGGAAGGCCTGCGACTTTGGCGAATTTCGGAGCTATTGGTTGGGAAGTTGCTTGTGTAGGGTATTCGAAGGTTTGTTCGCCTTGCACCATAGGAGGTGATATGTTGTAGTTCCTCGAAGTCTTTGGTTGAGGTTGAGACATACGGCCATGAGCATTAGTTCCAGCGACGGTTGGCGCCACAGGTTGGCTGTACGAGCCGCGTGTCGGGAAACCCATAGATCCAGACCTATTAGAAGTCATGGAACCACCGGTATTCGGCCTTGCGATAGATGGTTGACCAGTGACTGGAGCCATATGATTAATTTCTGATGTTGCGCGATGTTCTAGAGTAGTTCGAGCAGGTGGAGGCATACCTTGTTGTCGCTGTGAGCTTCCCGGTCTTCTTGCCGAGGTTGCATATTGAGCTTCTCTTGTCAATGAAGGATCGTGAGATAACGGCTTTTCTCCTGTGGGTACATTTCTTCTCGCAGCCTGAGAAGCTCCAGAAATCTCGACTGGACCTTGACTACCAGCACGAGCGCGTGTTCTAGAACCAGATTGAACACTAGACGAGTTGGTAGAAGGCTCGCCTCTTTGTGTCTGCGATCTTGGAGCCACATACTCGACTTGTACAGTTCTTCTCTTGTTGTCTTTCGAAGTTTTGCCAGGTGCCTCTTCTCCATCTTGGTCCACATGCCCATGTTTCCTACTAAGGTCACCAACAGCCGCCGGTGCCTTTTGTGATTTAGGTTCCCGAACTGAAGCACTTCTAGCGAGTAGTGGGGCCTCCTGCGGTTCACCAGAAGGAACTGTGGTGTTCGCAATCTCCACAGTAGTTGTTGTGCTACTAGTAATAAAGCCAACAACATGTGCATATTCGCTTAACCAACTATGTCGGGCAACCTCGAATAAATCTGCACGTTTGCGTGGGTCTGGAACAAGAATACGGCGGAGAAGGTCTCGAGCATGCGGTGTGACATATTCGGGAAATGTAAGTGGTGTCGAAACTATGTACTTATAAAGGAGATTAATGTTGTCGCCTTCGGGATTGGCTGGATCATCATCAAAAGGTAGATATCCTGCAAGCATTGCATACTGCATTCATGTTAGCGGTAAAATTATTAACAGGTGCAGTGACCAAGACTTACCAATATTACCCCGCAGCTCCATACATCGACCTTGCGGCCAGTGTACAGCGAATCACTCACAACTAATTCTGGAGCTGCATAACACGGACTTCCACAACTTGTCTGCATCAAATCTCCTCTCCGCGAACCACCAGGCAAAATCTTATCCAATTCCATACGCTTGACATAGTCACGGCTAGATAAATTGTATTCGATCTCATCTCCGAGCTCATCGTCGGGATTAAAAGTGTTTGCAAAACCAAAATCTGTAATGATAATGTTGCGGTTCCGGTCGAGTAGGAGGTTCTCAAGCTTCAAATCTCGGTGGACAATTCCCTTCTTGTGCAAATATCCAACGCCGGAAACCAATTGGGCGAAGAGGCGACGAGCAGCATTATCCTTGAGGTAGCGGTGGTTGAGAATGTAGTCAAAGAGTTCTCCCCCTGAAGCATATTCCAGAATGATTCCAATTTGCCTTTCTGTCTCAACCATTTCATGTAATTGAACGATATTCGGGTGTGATATTTCTCGAAGAATAGCGATTTCTCTATATATCTTTGCAAGCCTCGTGGGATTCGTTCCTACACTATCGCGGCGAATGAGTTTGATGGCAACCTTTGACATGATGATTAGTATGAGATCGACACGATATTCAGCATAGACTTACTTGAACACCACCTTCTGATTTCCAGCCCATTTTCACTTTACCAAATTCTCCCTCACCAAGCGTGTTGCCCAGATAATATTCTCCAAATTTACTGTGCTTTTCTCGTTTTCCGGAGTTGGCTGTGTGATCGTGACGTGATCTCTGCTGCCGAGGAGCCTCTTCCATCACCGGAGGAGCTGGAGCGGCATTAGGTGCAGCCTCAGCCATTCGCTCTCTCTCTCGCCCCAAATCCACCTTGGGATCGCTGACCAACACACGATTTAATACCTCGCTTGCCTCATGAGACAGACCTGCGGGCGAATTCGTACCCACTGGATGTGATCTATTTTGTGTATTAGAGGATTGACCAGCTCTCTGTTCTCGAGTTCCATTCGGCCTGTGTGGTAAAGCTTCAGGTGATTGTTGAGCTCTACGTCTGGCTCGGGTTGCCGCATTGGCAGCAGCAGCAGCATCCTCATTTCCCGTCCCATTGGTTTGTGTATTCCTCCTTTCAAAATATTGGTCCTCTTGTGACTGTGCCCGACGTGGAGAATCTCTCGCCCTCTGCTCGTTCGTGTTTTCACCTCGTCTAGAACTCGAGCTACGATTTGCTGCCGAAGATGCAGCCGCCATTGCTGGGTTCGGTCTATTTGAAGATGTTCTTTCCGAGACAACTGGGGGCATACCTCGCTGATGATCGCCCGGAGCCATTGGCGAAAAGCTAGCAGCAGCTGTGGAGGCCGTCGGGGATGTGTGGTTCGAGGAATTAATCGTGCGAGAGTTTATGGGTGCTGAGTTTGTTGTTACCGAAGGTGAACTGTACTGAGGCTGAGGAGGTGTGTTTGTAGATGCGCCATTGCCGCTCGGCCTTCGAGATGGTTTTCGTGCCGATGATGGAGAGGTGTTCGTAGTATTTTGATTGTAGTAGGGGTCTCGGGGTTGTTGCTGTGATCCCGAAGTATAAGGTCTCCCCGAAGATGATGGTGCTGCAACTGGTGATTGCGATCCTATTGATGTTGGCTGATGAGGGGCGGTCTGCAAAGCGGCTGAAGACATCTCTTATTAATTTTGCGCACTGTTGTCAATCGCAGATTGGGTGTCTAGCAACCGGAAATTACAATGACCGTTGGTTGCTGAAGCACAATCCAGAAGCAGCGTTATGATTGCGAGATTTTTCGCCGGTCTACCACCTATTTCCACCAACTAACATCATTGGGGGGGGGGGAGAGGGTTCGAGGGAAGTAATGGCTCCTTGAACAGAGGGTTTTTCAGAAAGCTGGCGATAACAATCTTCAATAGAGGATCGTTGGAATTAAAGTTTTGGACGATTAAAAAAGGTCGCGGCTGGCGCTGGCGACTATTATTTTGGGATATCGCAACTCCTAATAAAAAATAGGCGGTCGAGGAGTTAAAGGCGGTACGGCTCTTTAGTTTAGCGTCGACCTTTCTTTGGTGTGTGGTTGGCCGACTAATTGAACCAGTTGATTGTAATTCGTAGAGAGAGTAAATGTGGGTGGCTGGGGAAACCCAAGATGGATGGGATGGATGTGATGTACGGAGTAAAAAGTGTTAAAACTTAAAAGAGGTTTTGAGGTTGGTGTGTGTTTTGCTGATATGGGAAAGTGAATTGAAATTGAAATTGTAATTATAATTGTGATTGTAATTTTCTTTGCCGATATGTTATTGGTTGTTTATGATAATCTTTTTTCGAATTTCTTTTTTTTTTCCTTCGTTTTTTGTTATTGTTATTGTTATTGTTATTGTTACTGTTATTGTTATTTGATTTTGCTTTCTAGGCTTTAACGACAGTATGTAAGTTGGATCTCCTGTACAAGAAGGTTAAAAGAGTGAGATTATGGGTGTGAGGGAGGGTGTGAGTGAGTGAGTGAGTAAGTGAGTGAGTAAGTGAGTGAGTGAGTGCTAAGAGAGTGAGTGAGTGCTAAGAGAGTGTGGTAAGAAAGAGGCAAGAGGCAAGTAGAGAGTAGATTAAAAAAAATGAAAAGGTAGATTGAATTGAATTTCCAGGGGGTGGAGACCGCTACCAAACTGTAGGAGTGAATTTCGTAGTGTAATACTTAGTAGGTACGTAGGTACTTAGGTACTTAGGTACTTAGGTACCTAGGGAGTACCTACGTAAGTAGAGAAAAGGCCTCATTGATGTTGATATGAATGACTTTTGGTGCTGATTATACTAGATAACTACTACCTAGGTACGGTACCTAGTAGTTACCACCAGTGTTTGGGCTTTGGAATTCTGAATACCTAGGGTACTCTCTGTCTTTGTCTGTAGGTAGCTATCAAGCCTTTTTCTGTTCTCTCCCTTCCAACAATTGTCCCTACCATCTCATAATTCTCATTGCCAAACAATGAACCACAAAAATAATGAAAACTTGATATATAATGAATTTTGATGCTAAGACTTACTGACTATTGACCGATTATCCTCCTTTTCTTTTCCTTGCAACAACAAATCTTTCCTTGATTTCAGCCAGTAAGATTAATAAGATTAAAAAGATTCGAAATGCCTCTTCTCTCACTTCCACTTCCAAATTTCGACTTTCCTTGGATCGATTTGACCTTTTTCTCTTCTTCTAATTTCCTTTTTGATCGTTTAGCGAAGGCTTTGATGAGCTGAGAGAGGTAAAGGAGAAAGCCTAGGGCGATTGATGAGCCGGGCGGAAACATGGGCAAGCTTGGGGCGCAAAACTCATGCTGCTGATTGTGATTGTGATTGATGTGGATGAGCAATGCAACCTGCACTACACGAAGGCAGATTGACTTAAAACCATAAGATATGAGCATACAAACAGGAGTTTGGATGATTATAAATGGTATATAAGTCAATCAATGTAATGGGTTTGATTTGCCTCTGATATTGGTTGCGATGGGGCGATTTTGGGTGCTTTTTGATATCCCATCATGTGAGAACCGGAGGGGAAGGGGGGAATGATATGAATGTTCCAAATAGTTCGAGTATTCCAAAGGATATTGTACGTACCTATAGAAAGAGTAGAGCAAGTTGTAAGATTACTACCATATGAATTGGGTTCAATCTAATTGTTGGCATTAAACATTTATTTAACGATAGGTCTCTGTTCGAGTTCGCTGTCCTGCCTCTTCAGCTTGGTGGACGAACAGAAGGATGAAAGGAGCGGTATGATGAAACTCGATACTTCGTAGATGTGAGGTCGTTGGATTCAATTGGAGCAAATGCAAAGAAAGGGCGAATGCAATATTCACGCAAGCAAATCAAATAGGAATTCAGGAGAAAAGGGTTCCCTTATTCCTATACTGGGATCACAGGAAGTTTTATTTAATTCATCATGAGAAAAGTGCATGAAAAGCGGTTTGCTTGCAATGTTACGGCTATTTCTTTCCCATCACCATCATTCAAAAAGGGGAAGAGAGCAACAGGCAATTCCTTGATATCAGATGAAAGGTCTTCCCATCCAAGAAGTTTGCTCAATCAATCAGCATGTCCACTGCATCTTCACATCCTTTTGTGATTTCTCTGGCATAAACAACCGAAACGGCAAAAGATCTGACAGCCGCCTTCTAGTTCGATCGTAGAAGCATTTACGGGAATGGGTGACCTTGATGAGATCTTGGGGATGATATGGTTAAATCAACAAATGGCATAAAGATCATAAAAATGGTGGTTTATTTTGCATTGACGTGGCACGCTGAAAGAAAAGGATCCTGGGTCTTATTGACGTCTGTGAGCACTTATACGAAATATCAGATCTCCCATTGGCATTCTCTCAAGGATTCCCTTGGTAATGAATTAACAACTCTCTCATGAAGTCATGTAGCGGTGATCAAGTATCATCCATAGATCAGAAAAAGTATTTCTAGGTATGGAAGAACCTTGAATTCTTCCTTCACACTGTACAAAATGCATCGTGAAGTCATCATCGGCGAATTTCTCCTGATTTAGATATGCAGTTCGAGGGACAACAAAGACCACCATATTCTACTCGGTACTCAAATGATCCATCGAGCATCCTCAACACATCCTTCATCTTTCTTCCCCACTGCTCAGTGCTCATTAATATATAGGTGGATAAAAGTAAAGTAGATTTCGGAAAGCATCTTCGAGTCTTGACTCTGAAAAGTCTTAGTATGGGATGGATTTAATGGGTCGGTTCCGTAAAAGCAAAATAGAAATAAAGGGAATGTGATTCTGTGAATGGGGTTAACCTCTGCCTTCTGTATTACTTGCATTGACGTCGGAGATGAGGCGTTTAGTCTTCGGGAGAAAGTAAACGCCGCACCAATGCACTATATGCAAGTATATAAAGTCCAATTAAAAGTCTTAAAAGTCTTAAAAGTCTTGCCGTGAACTGAGAATCACAATGTTGAATGGAGCCAGCTTTCCCTTGTCGTACATATGAAAGCCTTGGAAGGCTTAAAATATCTTGGATCATATTGCTATATTAAGGATTAGGTCTCACCCAAATCTTCTTTTTTTTTTTTCAGATGAAGGATACAAGCATCCCCGATATGACGATTTCAGAGCTCTAAAAGCACAAGCAACACAAATGATACAAATACCACGTTCGATATATCAATTCTAGATGTTCTTCAAATATATGTTTCTGAAGCAAAAATAGATATTCAACTAAAAAGGGGTGCGTTCGATCAAAAGCGGAGGATCCGCAATCCTCAAATCTTAATTTCCTTACTTCCTGGCGATGTCCTACAGCATGTCAACATCAAAAGGAGGACATCAACATGGTTTTGCCGTGGTACCTGAGGTGCTACTGATGCGATGATACAGGCTAAAATTCAAAAATACCCGTTTAAGTCGGAGGAAGAGAAAGTATACTGTAAACCAGTGCAAACGGGGAATGGTCCAGGTACCACAAGATGAACCTCGATTCCTCATCTGGTCAAGGTCGTATTGCCGATGGGTACCTGCACCTTTTCAATTCTCCTCGACTGTACGAATCATATGTCGAGGTTCGAGTAGGGTTGCATGTGAAGTGCAGAGTGGGTTTGTTTCATCTTCCCGATACGACAAACAAACCTGATGATCTCCAGGCCCAAACTCTTCGGGGCTGATTGAAACCGAATGTTAAGGTTGTGACTTCAAATGTTAATTCAAATTACTATGAAGATTCATGCTTGGAATTGCTTGAGTACCTGACACTTGATTTCTCACGGACAATAAGTAGACAATAGCAATGGTCATACCAAAATTAGCTTGAGTGATTTTGCCGACCCGATATACTTTGGTGTATGAATTAGTCTGTCGCCGAGGTCAAAACTTCCGGATTGTTTGCTTCATTGTCTCATCTACCCGTAAGATTGATAAGGTCTGGTCCAATGTCTTCCAAAAGCAGATGCTTCGATCAAATGTCTAAAGTTTGTGTACAAGGTTTATCGTTGCGTTCGTCAGGCATGGAAGTTTCAAGGCACAAGTTGATCTTTGAGATACTGCAGATTACTGTGCTCAAAATAACCCATCCAGGATTACATTTTAATAGAAATATCATATACATCCAGACCTACTGCAAGCCCTGTCAGGGCAGAGGCATAAAATAGTAATATCCCCATAGCCTGGAGGTTGCTGACAAACAGAGTTGGTATTGTCAGGTTGATGAGTCCTGTAAGTAAATTTGCAGCCAAGAAAAGTGCCAGGCCATTTCTATTGAACGCTTCAAGGACTCGACTTGTTGAGAATTCATAATTCTCCTTTTCTGTCTTTGCATCCATGCTTTTATGGACTGGAGAGAATATTGTTTCGACCAAACAAAATGCAGTCAATTGTGAGCAATTGAAAGCTGCAACCCATAGGAAATACGGAAGGTTTGCGAGACGGCGTGATACACTTAATGCCAATCCATATTTGTAATTTGTCGTCAACAAATAGAGCGTAATCCACACTCCTGACCATGCGCCCATCGTCATTAAGAGGCGTTTTCTCTGAGCTAATGGGCCCCCGGTGGGCATTGAATTGCGTGGTAATACGAACATCCCGGTTGCTTGACCGGCCAGAAATATTGCGAGGTAGCCAAAAAAGCTGAAGATCCCTTCACGATTCTTCGAGAATAGATCTGTTCTTGGAGCTGTGAGGATGAAAGCTTTGAGGCTGGTGTATTCGAGGGCAACTTGATACAAAGAACCAAGAATGATTGCCAGCAGCGCGTATGACGGGATGAGCTGAAAAGCAGACTGGAATATCGCCACGAATGGAGGAATGAACGCAAGGGTAAAAAAGAAATTCCAGTGCACCCCATACTCAGTAACATGCTCCGCATAGTCTAACCCTTTGACGCTGTATAATCTTATGGTTCCCAGAACAATCAAGGGTAGCGCATGGCGCAACGAGTTGTATAAGCGCGTGCTGAGCTTCGATGTTCGGCCAGCATTTTGTTCTCTGAGTATTGGTCGAGCCCCTACAAGACCACCTGAGAACACAAAAGATCCTACTCCTAGGTCCATTAACGACGTCCCCCAGTTTTCTACTTTTGCAAATCTCCGTGGGAAAATCTTGAAGTCGACGGCGAGTATAGCTAGACAAGTGATAACCATCATTGCCCCTCGGTAGATGGTAAGGAAAGGTTTCTTCGGGAGTGGGCTCAATTGGTCTGAAGGGTTTGTTTTCGATTGCGGTATTCTTGATTTCTTTTGCGGAGCCTTTCGTGTAGACTTTTGTGGTGCAATGGCATACAATAAGGGAACCGGCGCAAGTAGTAGGAGATTCAAAATGAGGGGCATATCTGCGTAGACAGAAATCGCCAACAGAATAGCCCCGACATTGAGAAGGAAGTCGACAGCGAAAGCGATTGGAGTATATGGCAGGAAAAAATGCTGGCGGGTCTGTAAATTCGACCAAAGAATAACTGCGACCTGCGCCGGCAAATTAGCTCGTTGTGCATTAAAAATAGTTGACATGGCGCAAGCATACTGGAGCGACAGCAGTGACCATATTTATCTCTCCAAGCCCGCCTCCTGTCAAATTTGACACAAAATCCTCCTTCAAGCTTTTATAACTAGCAGCCATAGCTGCCTCAGCTGCCCGCGACATACCGGCAAAGCTGTGCTTGCAGAATCAATTGGATGAGAAGGTCAAGAATTGTGCTATGATTTTTGATGAAGCCAACGATGTGATGTTTAGTTCCGGCAGCCCCGCCGCTCGGTTCACCAACCTCACCAACCTCACCATTTCACACTTCACGTTCCATTGAACAAATTTCTTCTTTATATCTGTCATTAATATCTTCTAGTGATTGAGATACATTTCAAAATTGGTGAAGAATACATACTTTATATTTTTGAGGAGGTTGGCACGACTGAAAGTTTTGATTCGTTTTGATCTCCCGCACTCCAAGCTCTCTGATTCTTTCTCCTCCTACAAGATGTCTTATGGATTCCCGAAACACTTCCTTTCTTCCGCATATTATCAATCTTTCTGATGGCCGGCTCCTTTGCGCCCACCGGCAAATGTACGTTTCAGACCACACCCGGCCTATCATGTCGTGTGTAATTGAGACACACATCCGAGGCTTGGTTCAACGGAGTTTCTATCCAAAACCTGTGGCCATCCAGCTTTGAAAGTCTCGGGCTCCCGTGGGAACTCACATATTTCATGAGGCAGATTTGTCTCTATGGCTATGAACGGCTTTAATGTTACGAAGTTGAATGAGGGGAATCAAGTAAGGGATGGGATAATTCAGACAATCTGCAACTCGTCTCCTTTGAACATGAGTAGCAGACATCTCATACAACCAAGGTCAGTATGGGTATATCACTTCATATATACTTTTCTCTGCTGGATCATATAATATTCAGGTTCTTTCACGAACCTAGCCTTTTGAGATGCTTTCTGAACTTCCTCCATCAATTGAGTCAATATTATTTGACCGCACAAAATTGAACCACCATCATCACTATCTGACATTTGAACTTGTCGTTTATTTACTCGAATATTCTTGGTCTTTATAAGCTAAGCTTTTGTTTTTCTTCTTTTGTATCCCTTCTAATTGCCCTAAGCTAGTCCTTCTCACTATGCCGGAGATCTTTCGTCCGCGGAATAAGAAGTTGCAGCATCTAGAAATGCACTCCCAATCTGCGCAAAAGTGTGAGCGTAGGGTTCCATCCCAAGCCTCTGGATCTATTTCCCCGCTCGCACAACTCCCGAGCCCCAGCCTAGTGGCAGCACGAGCTTATGCCTCACAATACCAGATACCAAAGGGGTGGAAAGCTGACGCGTGGTCGTGGCGTGGTTGCTTAACCCAAGTGCAGGATATACCCAGGAGACATTCTACAATGGTGACCTTGGCAGTAGGCACAACATCCTCAGGCAATGCATCTTCATCCAGAACGGCGCCCAGTTCACAGATTGTTCCTCAAATTCGACTCACCCATGAACAGCTACAAAAATCTGAAACTCAACTCGACACTGCTGGTTCAAAAGGGGCGTCCGCTATTAGCATTTCTAATGCCAGGTGCCATTCCGAAACTTCAGCATCCTCCACTCCAACGCATCGTGTTCCATTCCAGTATACCCATGACCGCTTACAAACTTGGGGTCACGCTTATTTTGGAAATATTGTTACCGCCGATGCTTTTGTCAATGCTGTCAGTCTACGGCGACCAAGCTTAGTGGTCATAGAAGAACAAGATGGCCATAAGTCCACTAGATCGTCGGATCAGGTGACAATACGTGCCAGGGTACTACCCAAAGAAGTTGAACGCAAGCCCTTCTTGATACAAAGACAATTTGACATTCGAGAATTACGAGACAGCCTACCAGTACCTCGTCCAAATCAAGATTACGCAGGTGGCTCAACAATTTTAAGAAGATCCAGCAGGCTTCGTCGATTGTCTTTGCAGCAGATTCCTATTCTAAAGCAAGTCGAGACCGTACACTCTCACTTCAGACCGCAGACCAATACCAATCAGGTGGCAGTGCCAATCCGTAAGTATCTCGCGAGCAGATGCATGCACATCATGACTAACAACGCATTCAGATATAGAGTATGCTTTACATTATCTCCCGGTTTTGGCGGCTTTGATGCTATCAGGGCATATTCGGAAGGGCGATTCCATTGATCTTCCTTTACCCAGCCCCAAAGCATGGATCGACACAATCGCCTATGTTTATACTGGCCAAGGGGAAGTCACATTAGCCATGAAGGAGAACATTTTGTTTCTAGCGGGACGGGTAGAAAGCGAAGGCTAATACGCTACGCGCGTCCTTCGAACGTGCCGGGGAACTACGGAAGTGCGATCCGATCTGCCACAGCCTGCAAACAGAGTACCTCGAATGGACCCTTATATGAGTGCATGTCGGCATTTCATGCATTGCTGCGTGGGGTTGATTCAGGCCACGTGGTGCAGTACTTTAAAGGTATCACACCTTGCATTTGATGGAGAAAGCTTGAAGGCAGCCCTTCCGCCCTGTATCTCCTGTTACCTGTATTATAACAGAACACAGCTGTAAGCACTTTATTACGATGTACCATACTCTGTGCTTGAATCGGGATAAAAACATGTCCTCTAACCCTACTCATACTTGATCTTCCAAAGTTGCATTGGGCAATGACGACTTCCTAGATTCTGATTATGGATCGAGATTTTCCTTCTTCCTGCACGATATGATTCAAGAACTATGACTGAGATTCCATGCGCATCCATCTTTTACTACGCATGGATTAGAAACAGGACGCTATTGACGGCCAAGATACAGATATCAACTAGGGTGATTGGAGTCTCGATTTTAACCATTGACCGAGAAAGGCGCGATAAGAAATGAAATCATGGTTTTTACCAACCCAAAATTTAATCACAAAGCCGTGGATCGGCAAAATTGCAGTTAATCGGCTGGAAATTGTATTTCATTGACCGAAGAGCCGTATGGCTCTCTTAGTAGGTCTTGTCTTTCCAATTGACTTAAGTCAAAGCATCGAAGACCTCGTATATTCTGCTGATTTCAACGATCAATTCATATGAACAAGGCCCAATTGATACGCGTACCATGATATTCAATTCGAACTAGTGGGTGATTCGAAGAGCTTTTTCCTCGGCACCTACTTGAAGTCGGCCCAATTACTTAATCCCCGTCTAGTTTATTATCTACAATACCCCGCCGCGTCTAAAAACGGTCTTGAGAGTTTAATATGCCCCCGGAACCATGAAATCATTGTGTTACCATCCTTCATGGTATAACATCATGCTTCATTATAACTGCATTCTTAGAATGTATGCCTCATTATCAGCGAAGAGGACCTTGCCAAAGTACTTTTCTGCACAGCTTCCTTCCCCATTCGATAATCCCCACAGAGCCCTTATCGACTGAGCAGGTATATCAGGCCAGATGAACCACGGTAAAATCATCTCTTCGTCACCAACAGTTGTGATTTACCAGGTATGCATAGCACACCAGAAAGTGTATATTGTCTCCACAGGCCGCTCTTACTTCCTAATGCGATAAATGGCTTCAAATGATTGGAATATCTTTAATGACAAATATCGAAGTTGTTTTCTCCTAGGAAGCACAGGTAACACCTAGACGCCATTGATGCAGGTCCATCCGATTTAAGCTTGTCACATAGGACTTTGACAGTTCTCAACTTTCTCAAACAGCCTCTTCTTGTTTGTACATCCAACTTCGCGTGTCTAATCCTTACCCACACACCCTCGTCGTTGATATGATGTATGAAAACCTCATACTTTGTGCAACCCACATTTGGCAAAAAAACGGAGTGTGCCCCCGTCCCCCCACCTTCTCCAATCATCTCCATAATCGCGCATCATCCGTCGTGTTTTCGTCATATTGGACCCAATGCTTTCCAGTTCTGGACTCAGCAAAGCCAACGTGTGAATGTGATATTTCTATTTTATGTTCTGTATCAATCAAATGCTTGAAATAGCAAAACTTAAACAAAAACCTGAGTGGTTCAAATGGTGATTCGATTTTCCATTTTTAGATCCTCGTCACTCATTATTCGTACGAGGTTTGAACATTACCTATCTACACCAGCTGAGTTTGGAAATAGCCTGAACATCGCTCCCTTGCGCTCTCCCCCGACTCCACTTACCTACTTTCCGATATTACTATAGTTTGAGCATAACTCACAGCGAAATCTCGCTGCACCCATCATATGATTCATATCACAATATAGTCAAATTGACTTGCTCGAAGCACAACTTAGCCCCACAATCAAAATGGGGCAATCGCCTGCCTCATTTATGTATTCATTTACTTCGGTCCCGGCCCTGATAAATATCCTTCTTGGCAACGAACATCCGATCTTCTGGGAAAACATCATCCACTGACGAAAAGGGTATTCAAATGCCGAGTTTCATTCGGATGTAATGTATGTAATTGCATGAGAGATTTGCCGATTGCAACGCAAGATCCTTCTTCTTTTCCCCATTTTCCGTGTATTCCCGGACGCCCTCATCGTTCCGGTTTGGCTCACACACTTCCGCATATACCGTGTAAAATGGAAGATGTAAGAATCGTGGATTCAGATATGGCCCCAATTAATTCAAATTCTTGTTTCTTCGTCTATTTGGTGCATTTACTCGACGCATTAAGGCAAGGGGTAAGTGCTATTAGCTACAAACAAATCCCACGACATGCATACCCGTATGCTTGGAGATATCTACCTGGTTTCTTCATCACTCATATCCACCTCGGCCCAGAACATAATAAAAGGCCACATAAATACCTGGGTAATCACTCAATACCCCAGTGCCTTTCCTCCCACACAAATCACAAATCCTTTCACGTTCTTCTAACGCACTACCCATCCCCTGTTCATACATTGCATATGCATATACATACACGCATCTATCTACACTCGTCAATGATGAACACCTGTCTGTTCAATCTGGCTCTGGTGTTGATATCTTTCCACCTTTTTTTTCCCTTTTTTTTTCAAAGTTTCTCAAAACCGTAATTCTAAATTTACACTGCACACCATCTCTTCCTAATTCGACATCCTACCTCTATTTATGAATCTTTCAAAACCCAAAACAACCTAGATCGAACGAAACATATCTCCACCACTGGGTAACATCCGATTAGACATGCCAATGCCAAGAAACATGTCAATGTCATTTAAGCATATGTAGGTAGAAGTGCATACATACATGCATATGCGTTACACATAGCTAGCATTTCAAACCTGCCTCATTCATTATCTAACCGTTTCATCTTACGCTGCTTTGCTTTAATTTTCTTTCTGGCCGCATTCGGCAGACTCTAGCACCTGGCATTGTTGATCGGTCACGCCGAAGATGGGCTTTCCCAATAGCGATTCTTTACCAAAGATTTCCCACACAGGGTCCTCATGTACGTATGAAACGTTTGGTCCTCTTGCAATGTTTGAGCGATTTTTTATAGGGCGCGGAAGGGGTATGAATGAAAATGTGCCAAGATATATGGGTCGCTGATGATTTTGGGGGTCACACGCATCTCATCTTCAGTTCCAGTTAATGTCAAGGTGGGAGAAACGAACGATAATTGATATTGAATATCCAAACCACATACATGCCTGCGGCCTCTAATCTCCCATACAGATCATCCCATCTCATCCATATGCCATTGAAATTATCTTTCTATTCTACATGGTTTTGGTTAAATCAGATCAAATCGGATCACTGTGATGATGCCTTCGCTTCCGTGACCATAAAATTGTTTTCTCATAGAACCTATTTCCCCTTTGACTGTGGACCTCTGTATAGAGTCTTCCTTGTTCCAATTTATCCATCCTGATAATTAGGTGATAAGGAAAAGAGAATGAAATGAAATGAAATCAAGATACCCGAAAGGATTTTTTTCTTTTTCGAGGCCGTCCGTAAAGCCCGCCAGTCCGACACTTTTGGAGACCTTTTTTCCATCCTAGTAAATAAATGAAAAATGAAGAGATATATCAAATTCAGAATGAGAATGAAGACACATAAATGAAAAAGTATAAAAAAAAAAGAATAAACAAATTTGAGGTGTAAGATGTGGGTATGTACATCGACAACCTAAAGCAACTTATATAATATATATCCTAAAGCAACTACTATGCCTTCTCATCTCTTCTCAGGAAAAGGAAATGAGAGATAAAACTTCGAGAAAATGCGCAAATATATCTTGCGTGTGAACCAATAACCCAGGTAATCTTTTCAATCATCAATATGCTGAATGCACGCGCGCGTACGCCCGGCCGGAAATTCGAAGATACGTTGAAACAATAGACAACGCATGTAAATGACAAACAGTAGAAAGGCGATCACCCCGGGACAATGCTGCACTAGCGTCTCAGGGGTTCCTTTTCTACAACTGCCTCATCAAGAAATTAATGAGAAAGAAAGACATCATCATCATCATGGGAATCATTTGGATCGTAAGAGGCGCCGGAAGCTGAGTCGAGATTGCTCTCCTCGACGAAAAATTCGTCGTATACATCATCCAAGTGGGGGTAAAGGTCAGGCTCCGGTACAAGTGCGCAGCTAGACTTTTCGGAACAGCAGGTGTGATGTGAGTTCTCGAATGTTTCGGGTGCTCCCACTTGCACTTCGTCTTTGTAGCGGACGAGACCGGGGTGGTTGCCGGGTGGAAGTGCGATGCTTTCGCTGCGACGCGCTCGAGGACACATACGGTGGCTATCATTGGCGTCTCCGTCTGCACGGCTACCCCACGAAGTCTGTACCAGGATTATTAGCATCTAAAATTGAAATGAAAATCCCAAATGGGAGAACATGTGAGAGCGGGGGTCTTAGCTTACCATCCGAAGTGTCAGCAGTGCATAGAGTTTTATCCATCCGTGAAAGTATCCAAAGAGAATGGAGACCGGAAGAAATCCAATATCTTTTGGTTCTCGAATGAAGAGGCCGATCAACTTCACAACCTTTGTTATAAGCATGAATACCAATTGAGCAATTACTGCAATCATTTGATGGTGCGGAGACCAAGATGCAGTAGCCTTGAATGAAAGGAAGATGATGAGAGGATCAAAGGCGAAGGACAGGGAGGTAAAAGTGGCAATATGCAAAGCATACACACACCACGGTTGTTGACTACACACATACATGATCAGCAAAACATTCTGCTCGTGACCGGAAAGTGTTCCGACTTACTGCCAAACATGTCTCTCGGTGACTAAACTGGTATAGTTACTTCTCCAATTGCTGCGAGCCCATCTCGAGCATTGATACAAGTATTTAAAATTATTCTCCAGGGTCGTTTCAATCTCGCACTCTCGGTTGTATTGAATCCATGTCGACCATTGATTTGCGACAAGCCATCTCGTGACAAAGTTATCATCATCTGCATTGAGTTGATATTGACCCCATCTTTCTGTCTTGAATCCATCCAAGAAAAGAGGACTTTGCAGAATCTCGGACCTGAATGCACAAGTTCGCCCAGACATGCAGGATGTTCCACCATCAATACCATGAGTTGCCGAAATTTCAAAGTTGCGTCTTTCAATATAAGCAGCTCCAAGCCAATTGAACGCACGCTCGGCAAAGGTACCCTCGCGTACTCGCTTGACTCGTTGACATGGCCCAACACCACCAATCTTTGCATTCTCGAAAGGTGCAAGTAACCAGGGTAGTATTGTTCTTGGCCACGTGACATCATCGTCTGCCATAACCAAGATGCGCGTCTTCACTTTAGGAATAACCTCGCATACTTGAATTCGTTTGTTTGCGATTGGTGCAAAGTACACACTGACATTGTTGGCTTCCAAGGACTTGGAGAAGTACTGTAACTTTTGATATTTGTCGGCTGTCGTGACAAGAATAAGCTCGGCTGGCTGACATGCGAGTATACTCTGCAGAGAATCTCTCAACTCATCGAAATTGTTATGAATCGTTGGTATTATGACGCTCACGTCTTTGGATGTGAAAGAAGGATTGGAAGGTATTGGCACTGTTCTGTAAACCCAATGACTGATTGTATTGACGATGAATCGGGCGTAACGATGGAGCCTGTTTGTACCCTCAATTAGTTCACACATTTTGTGGCGCAGGAATAGAAATAGCAGTGGGGCGGGCGACTCTGGAAGAATTCTATAAACTTACCACAATATTAAGAAGGCCCACTGCCATATATCTAGACTAGGTAAAGCCATTTTTGCTACTCAAGATTAAGGTAGTAGGGTATAAAGTTGAGGAGTATAAGGAGCTCTCTTTAGACACGGTCCACGGAGGTCAAGTGAGGTAAAAATCAACGTCACACGGGATGACTTGAGCGGGTGTAGTATTTTGCGAGGTATAGGCGTGAGAAGTGGCAAACCGAATTTGGCGTGTAAGACTCGTATAGTGTTTCAAGCAAGACAACTGGGGAAGGGACGTCTTTTAGAATAGTGATTAAAGAGGTCGAAAAAAGGTTTGTGGAAGTGAGCGATTATGAACCGGCTTGAGATAATGAAGAATTTTATAGAAGACTCGCAACACATGTATGATAGGATTCCATCGATTTTCTCGGCTTCTTCAAAGAGGGCGGAATGCAAGGTATGGAGACAAGATTGGGCCGATGTCTTCGATGTTGGTCAAATGATGCCGATATATGCCGTGGAGGGAGGACGTGTAAGGAGGGGTCTCGAGGGCAGTTTGTGGTGGTGGTGGTGATGCGCAAAAATGGAGAGGTCGTCAACGAAGGAGTGAGCTTGGGTTGGATGTGTTTGCCCGTCAGGTAGAAATAATTCTTCGTATCTCAGAAAAATTAAGGTAGAAAATCTTCTTTCTTTGGGAGGAAAAGTGATTTCACTGGAATCCAGCCATGAAAATCCTCGAAAAGTGGTAAAGGGTTTGTATGTATGTATGTATTACCAGGTAGTTCTTTATTTTGTTTGCTTCCAAAGATCAAAATACAAAAAACTTTTCCCAAGAAACCTGCCAATATATATATATTCAAGCAACCAACGAAGGACAATAGAGACGAAGAGATCACCAAACGACTGTCATCCTGATGTACCTGAGTTCAATTGGATAAATATACAGTTGCGAGGAGCCAGTTCCCTTGAAACAAGAAGGACACACTACCACGATAGAAGAGAAAGACGATGAGATGTCATACTGCTTCGAAGGTGGATTGGGGTCTGGACGAGGTCTATATAGGACTGAACCAACAAGACGACCACACGGCTGGACCCGAGCAGTTATATTTTTTCCTCTGTCCTTGTCTTCTGCTACATGGCAAGTTAAGCGTTAGCAATTATTAGGAAGACTGGGACGGGCGCATCAGGGAATCAGGGATCGAGATGGAAGAGTGGATCAAAATCTGGAGACAAATAGCAGCGCTTGTTCTGCGAGCATTGAGCAAATGTGCGCCTCTGTGCCATTTGAGCCGTTTGAGCCATTCCATGAATATGATATGATGGCAATCAATCGAGCCATTTAGTACCAGAACTGGCCTGGGTCTATTAAGCTTTTGGGTGTACTTGTACATTCTGGGTATTTTACTGGGTGGGGTGGGTAGAAGGTTTGTTGGATGATTGTTTTGGGAAGTCAAGAAAAAGCGCGGGAGAATTTCATAAACAATAATACTCCGAATAATGTATTTCGAGTATTTTCGAACAGAGTAATAAATAGTGGTCTAGTCCGTCCGGCTATCTAAGCTTGCTAGTCGATTTTTCCCCTTCATCAGTTGTTGAATGACACTCGGTTCAGTAACGCTTGCCGGGCGCCACTTTTTGTAACAACGGAGGGGAAATTGATGAAATGAATCCAAATGGTATACCGGCTAACTCGATATGTAAGACTGTAAGGATTTAAAATAATTAAAATAGGATCTCAAGCGCGTGTGGTGGGCATTGTGGATTGTGGGAGAATGAATCTTTGTGGTGGTGGTGTGCGCTAGGTGGATTGCCTAGGTATAGGATGTAGGGGTGGTTTAGAAATGCTCAGGGTCTGCATAGGTTCAAGATACCTAGAAAAGTAGTGGAAGAACGGAACGGGAAATGCGTATGGTAGTACATAGATACATCAGCATCTGTCTGATATGGTACTTGACAGAGGGAAGCAAAGAGAAATCTGTATCATTTTTTCATAGGTGTGATATCATATTTGTTAAGAGCTTGAGTGGTCAATGGCTTACTAGTAAACTAACTTGTGATAGGATTCGACTCCAATTCATGTGGTTCAAATTGTCCATAGCCAAATTTTTTCAATTCCTGTCTTTGCCTTTTATATGGATCGTTGACTCGAATAGAATCATCTAGGTATAAGGATAAGAACTAAGTGCAAATGTACCTGCGAAAAGTAGAGGAACAAGATGCCTGTCTACAACCTATAATA
Source organism: Sclerotinia nivalis (assembly GCA_029531795.1). Classification (NCBI taxonomy): domain Eukaryota; kingdom Fungi; phylum Ascomycota; class Leotiomycetes; order Helotiales; family Sclerotiniaceae; genus Sclerotinia; species Sclerotinia nivalis. The sequence goes on along the minus strand of JAPEIS010000005.1, from coordinate 806,427 downwards.
TTGCCTGCTTTTATGCTTGATAAAATTGCCTTTACAAATCAGACCAGTTATCTCGCTCAGTGCCTGCTATTTGGCCTGTCATTTGCGCAATTGTGGTCGACCAGGGTTATTTTATAACGAAAACACATCGGCCGCTGCAGGCGCCTGTTTTGGGAAATCTTAGCCTTCTTAAAGACGCCTTCCACACTTTCATCAACATTAGCGAATATGATCCGAAGCTTCATGTTCTTCTCCAGTGTTTCTACAGGGAAGACTCAACAACGAGGCGTTTCGGTTGTTGATATTTGATCAACCTCCACGACTCTAATTTTTCTAAGACTGTCACTTCAAATGCAACCGCCAAAAGGTGGCCGTAGTTCGACCTAAAGCCATAGATAGACCAGGGTGTCACGGCATGAAATGATGAGCATGGTGAATCCTTCACCTTTTTTCGCGTCTGTAAAGAGGGGCATTGTGGTGGAGGGATGGTCATCGTCTCATAGAGCCGAACACTACAAACAAACATCAAATCAAAACAAAACATTTGCAAACCTACGTTGAGAGAAAATTACAGAAAATTCAGAACTATCACGAGCTGAGGATGACCATCTAAGAAAATAAGAAACATCAGCCATCGAATACTTTGACACATCCGGGAAAAGGGCTCGTGGCGAAGCTATCACTACTCAAAACTCTCACATCATGTGTTGTGGTAACCATTCATCAATTTCAAGGTTGTAGCTAGTTAAGTTATTTTCCATGTCGTTCTTCCCCCCCATTTAACTTTATGCAATTTTGATCTGGATATTACCCATAGCTAGCTTAGGTCAGCCAAGAAATTCCTGATCCTGTCTATATGTGAGGTACTGTATCGGATCATTGTCCGAGCCTCCAGTAGATGTAAGAGTCGATTCTCCCGACGCTTCGTTTGTCTCGGAGGAACAAATATCCTGAGCATGCTTGATATATTGCTCAACGTCTTCTCTGTTTGTAGTAGATAGTTAATACGATACCCCAGTTTGTTCACTACCAAAAACCGATACGAAGCTCAAAATTTATGTTATTCTTCTTAATTCACGCTTTTGCCGCCTTGATATGAATTTATTCCCCATCAGTCATGGATTCCGAGTCTAATTCTAATACATCATTGATTAATGGATTAGCGGATTAGCGGATTAGAAGAAAGCGAGAAATATGAGATGACTCGCTGAAAGTCCGTATCACAAATAACATTACTATTTTGGCAGACAGGGCCGTGGGTAGATTTTTCGGCACAGAGAGACAAAGTGAGACACTGACGAGCGGGGTCGGAATACCTTGGTGAGCTTGGTGACCTTAATTCTAATATGCTGACTACAAATCTAAAATGCTAAGAATAGTGGACACTATGGTCGAGGCCGAGTCCGTGAGTTCACGCGCGTGAAGAGTGTGGAGAAGGTTAAAACAAATTGAACAAATAGATTGTTACTTTTATTTGATGTCGAATTATCCGTGGTGTCTCGAAGAATCCTCCGGTCTGCCTATTGTCTTGGATGGATATCATTAGCCACTCCATAACTACCTAGGTACGTACTATTTGTACGTACTAGTGTTGCAACTCATTAGTCAATATGTGATCATTTCGCTCGTACAGTATTATTCTGTTTCTAACGGGTAGTCGAGGCTCGAGTTCGTATTTCCCGTATGAAAATAGATATAGCCTCAATATGGCTGCGTTATCTACTCTGCTAGCTTTACTCCTTTATGTCATACTATCATAAGCCTCGATATCTTATACCACTGCATCTATGTTCATTTATTCCCATCATATGGCCGAATTGATCAAAGATTAACAGAGCAATTTCATACTATCATTTAAAACCTATACGCTTCCACTCTTCCCCTTTAGATAACGGGATGACCCGCCATAAAAATTCTAGATGAGCTCTGGCATTTTCTACGTTACCAAACATCGTTTGAATCTGGGTACGGAAGTACGAGCTCTGCCTCCCCGAGTGGTATAGCATGGGGAGTGACATATTCCCATGTACCTTTAATACTGTTGTCATATACAATGTAAACATGTTGCAGAAGTACCCATGTTTGCAAGTTGGGGATAGTACAACGGGACGGCAGTGAACACCTGGTGGCATGTGCTGCACCCAACTGGCCTATCTAGGATGAGTGACCTTGCTTCCCTTACCCCTCCATCATCAATGCATCGTAGCATCATCCACTCCTTGGCTGATGCTTAACTCGAGAATTTTAGATTTTGACAGTTTGAGAAAACTGCTCAGAGGGACTAGTATGGACGTGATCTAGAGCTACAGGCTTCACCCATGCCTCGTTGATCCTCATCATCATCTGCATGTCAACGAGTAATGTGCGTTTGAAAAGCTATTCAAAGTGGGTTGAGCGGAGTAAAATCCACCAAGGGACCACAACAAACTAACAGGCGCCAGCAAGGCGAAGACAAATATTGAGGTTGACATATAATAATGATGTTTATGATTTTGACTGACAGCCTTGCTCGCTGTGCGCAATTTGAGTATTATCGTCGCATACGCAATGAAAACGGGGCTGAGGTGAAGAATCTTGCATATGTTGCAGGAAGTCTCCAGTAGACCAGTACGAATGCGAAAGTATGTACATGACTTTCTCGAACCCTCAACCCTGGGGTGAGGAATATCCTTGATACTTCAAGATAAGGTAAGAGAAGGGTCACCATGATCCATCACACAATAACCTCAAGTTCGTGATCTGTATTGAATTAGTTCCCTTTTAATCCCTTGACAAGCATATTTCGTCAACAATTATACTTTAGGATTGCGTCTTTCGGAGGCCCTCGCAAAAGAAACGGACGCAAGTTCTAACTTCATGCAAGTGATCGATAGAGAAAACTCTCTCTCCCTAGCACACTTTCTTGTCGTCATCAAAACAAGGGAGACGAGAGAAATTACAAAAGGTCTCCAGTGTTTTATTGTCCCAACATGGACGAAATCAGGTGAAGGACCCGAGCACGGCCATTGAGTTCATGCAACTTATCCTAGGTACATGGCATTTTTTTACTGCACAAATATATATATGTAGCAGTTTCCCGAGAGCATATGGATGTGTGATGCCAAACTTCAACCCCTTCATACGTGACTGTACTGCCTTGAGAGCGTTTTCCTCCTACCCGTTGTCACTTTCGGAAACAAAACAGAGATTGGATCTACAATTGGCAGGTGACAGGATATTGAATGGTGGGGATTGGCACTATTGTGTGATAGTGGCTTTGCAGGACGTTGAACATTGCATGGAAAGGAATAAATTCCCCGAGTCAGTGATACATTTGTTGTGTTGAAAGTCCGACAAAACTATATGTGAAATATGCAACTGCGAGGTCGGAAAGTATGAAGAAATTTTTCCATGCATTATTATCTGCAATACAAGATGCCGAACCTAGAACGTGAGATGAGGTAGAAAATATCACGACACAAATTTGCGATGTCTTTATCTTGGCCAGGTACGTAAAATTAGTTATGCAATTGTGCTTCCGTTCAAGGGGTTTCAATTGTCCCGATTTAGATAATTCATGGCCGGTAGACTTCGTTCGTCCTGTCGCTCTCGGCTCTTACGGACTGGGCGACTGGATCTCAATGATACCTACCTATCTCACTAGATACATATGTATTGTAGATACCTTACCTACTTCGGCCTTCCGCATCCATCCGTGACGATGTACTCCATATCTGCCGACATCTCTCCTCGAGGGTATGTTTTATTAGACTAGTTTAAGATGATTCTTCGTACCACTCTCATTCTACCGATCAAGTTCCAGATCACTGTACCCTTCATCAGGCAGTCCAGGCAAGCGAAGGTATAGGTAGAGAAGCGGATATTTGACCACGACTGAGCATTCACCGACATGAATGAGTGACATGGTCGTTTGAGAATGGTCCGTTGAAGTACTTCCGTGTCGGAGAAAACTGGAAAAAGGGGCGGCCTTATCCACCACCAACGCACCCGAAGTGAATCATCACGACCACGACGGCCATCATCAAATGAAGGGGTATATCAGCCTCAGTATGTGTATCCATTTCTCCTCATAATATACGTAACCGCATGTTCAGCCAACCAAAGTAGTTATTAATAGATTGAACTGTGTTGTCAACTTGAAGGAAGATGTGTTGTAGTGTTGTAGGCATGCTTCCATTCTCTTCCTCCAAATTACCACCTACCATGTCGAGATCTTCCATAGATCCCCACTTCACACTTTTCTTTTTTCCCTCCTCCACCAGGCCTTCACACAGACATTGCCAGCCATAAGTAGGTTCAAACCTAATAATGTAACAACCAATGATCTCAGCCTTTATACTCATCACATTCACACTTAACCATCTAACCTAACCTAACCTATGATTCTGACTTATGATCATGACCTTGATTTTTATCTTTAAAGACCTAGACTCCCACTTTCTTGAACGATCAAAGTCGTCAGCTTGCACTGTATCATTTCAATTCCATTTTCATCGCTTATCCATGCTGCCATGCAACCAACCAACATTTCGAAGTACGCATTCGGGAAAGCCGGACAATATCAGTGAGTGAGCGATAAAAGTTGGAGTCTTGGCCATTTTACTATCTGGTTCTGGGCAAGCTGGGTATTAAAGAAGATACACAGCACAGCACAGCACAATACAGTATACAGTACGGACGCGTCCACATTGTTGCTTCTAAAGTGGGCGGAAGATGTTGATGGCTTGTGAGGGGGGCTTGGAGGGCTTTGGCTTAGATGATTAAAGTTGGATGGCTTTGAAAAGAGTCGTATGAAAGCCCCTCCTTAACTTCTTCCTGCGCCGCTTCAGGTATGCTGAAAATGTAACAAAATGTTATTAGTTGATGGCGGCTGATTCATTGTTTGATCGAGACATTGGAATTCCAATTCGGCTTATTAGCACACCGATTACTCTTGACTAAAAACCTTGTTTACTATTCTATTACTTGCTTTCATTACTTTCATTACTTACATTATTTACATTACTTACTTACATCACTTATTCTATACTCCTCCTATATCACTCTATCTGTCTAGTCCCAAACCAACAAAACATATTAAATTCTACATACACCTCAACAACTTAACTCAACCCCAGATTATAGGTACTGACATTTATTACCATATCAATTCAAATCATTTCAAATCAAATCAAATCACTTCAATTCAATCCTATTCATCCTATTCCTATTCAAAAGAGCTCACCGTACTATCTGTACCAATACTTCCGTCCGTATACCGAAAAGAAGGGGGTTTATCGTTATCGCAACCGATTACATTACATTCCAATTCTTAACCCATACCGGATTTGCGCAAAGGGGCAAGTCGGCGGTCAGTTTTGTGTCGTGCATCAATCTTTATTCACTTGATTGTATCGTATAACATTCATTCTGCAGAGCAGCGATGCAAAGTAGATGATATTAAGTGTCTCCGTAAAGGGACTAAGAGTTGTTTCTCTTTGATTTTGATTTCATTTTGATTTTGATTTCATTTTGATTTTGACTTCATTTTGATTTTGATTTTGATCTTGATTTTGATTGTGTTAGTTATTGCTATTACTTGCTATTTACCATTGTTTTTGGTTGTTTTTATTGCTCTCACCGTACCCCAATCGAAACAATGCCCAATTACCATGGAGATCATATATCGAGATCTAGGTCCAAGGTCAACCCTGTTTTTAAAAAACTGATACAAAGCGAAAAGAATTCACTAGATCTGGATCGGTCTGCAGCGGAACAACAAGATGCCCTCGGGATATTTGATTATGGTGCTGGCTACAGTTCTCGTTCCTCTTACGACATTGCATACAACAGTCGAGAAGGAGGTAGAAGGGGTTTTCATGCTCGTTCAACCAGCGGCACATCTCAATTTTCGACAACAACATCAGGCAGCGGCCCACGTTCTAGACCATTCGTCCATCCTTTCCAGCAAACACCCAGACCTTACACTCCGCCATTAGGTGCTTCTTATCAAAACTCAATTCGCGAAAGTGAAGCAACAAACAGCAGCCCTGCACTTACCGAAGATGAGGATCAGTTACGGCATACTTTCCGTAGTACAGCCAATTTATCAAATCAAGCAAACTCTATGAGCGGTTCAACGAATCCTCTCTTGCAGCAAACCCTAAGAATTCAAACAAAGCTACCTCCGACCTCCTCAAAACTTGCTCTTGCAACCTCACGCACAAGTCTCACCCTAACCCCTGAAGTAACCTCACCACTCGACACCATGTCACCTACTTCACCATCTATCCGGCGATCTATGGAAGGATTTCGAATTCGAAGTCGCAGTGATGTCGATAATCGTCTGCGATCGGAAACAATACAAGAGGCACGTCGCAAGTTCCAAGAGAAAGAGAAAGCCAAAGAAGAAAAGGCAGCGAGGGAGGAAATTCGAGCAATGGAGAAGAAACAACAAAAAGAAGCAAGGCAGATTGAAAGAGGACATCGTCATTCATCTGCCAGTGATAACCTACCTACAAGATCAAAGCGTTCCAAGTCTGACCTTACTATACATGAGAAAAGTGAAGGGCTTTATGGACAGAGTTATAATACTGCAACTATTTCTACTCCCCCATTTCTCTCCGAGGAACATGGTTCACCAGGAGGGAGAAGTCATACAACCATGTCAAATACCAAGAAGAAAACGCACAGTGCTTGGACAAAACTCATGATGTGGTTAAGGACTCGGTTCCTGCGACTGGGTAAGAAGACTAGCAGAAAATAACAAGTTTTTGTTTTGATTGATGGACTAGGGATAGAGATGTGAAGAAACCATAGGCCCAATCTACATGTCTATCACCGGGTATTCCTCACATCCATATCCCATTCATCCTCCATCTCCTGGACAAGGCTTTCTGTCCACTTTCTTACTCTCTTTAAAACATAATTTCGGGATTTATTTTGTCCTCTGGACAGGCGTTAGGCAGGTTCAAATATGATTCATACCAGAGGACCGGCATCGAAAAAACTCGACTGCTTTTGTTTTTTCCCATCACATGCGACACATCAGCGAGGCGTTTTGGATCACTCGTTTTTTTTAAAGTACATCAAAGTACTTCTTTCTGGGAACAGGACCTCTGTTTAGGGAGATTTTACATATGGGCGTTTGATGGGGTTTGGTGCTTTGATCATTTTCTTTTTATTGCTGGGTGAAGTACCTTGCTTGGGTCTTTGCATGCATATGGAGGAATTTCAGTTTTTAGGAAGTGTATGCCTTGCTACACTTGGGAGGAGGGATTTATAGGGGTGTCTCTGTTCTTAGATTGGGTGGGAATCGCTTGGGGACAAAGATTTGATTTGCTTTTCTGGTGATGGAATGAGTGCAATGGTGATTGAGAGAGGAAGTGAAAGTGGCCAGCATGCCTTCTCTGAATAGTATAGGATGGTATAGGATAGGATAAGGTGGTATGCTTGGGATAGATAGAATAAGCACAATTAAGAGAACTTCCTTTTATTTTTTGCTTGGTTTTTGTATTTGTGAATGAGTGAGTTTGAGAGTCAGTGATTCAAATATTATCATGAAGATCCCATCACATTACCTCTTCTCTCTTCTAGGCCTCCTTACACCACACTATTGGATCTTTACAGAAGCCAGAGGAAAGAAAAAAACCAAGAAGTCATAGATCAGTATGTGATGGATGGATCACCAATACTGATACTATGAGATAAAGTTGCACGCAAAGTGAAGAAACTGTTATTCCCTAAAATAAAAACAAAAACACCACCATCTCAGAAAAAACAACCCCCAAAATTGAAGAACAGAGTTATTATATCGCCATGCTATGTATTGCGCTGAATTAGAAAAGCTCATGAAAAAACATTTTCATCGTACAAATATTCCTCACCAGAGCTCAAGACCTCACCGTAGCATTCCAGGCCGAATACCGCACAATCTGTCGAAAATGTCCATAGAGACCAATACAACTTCCTAGAATCAGATAAAAGGGATAGAGAATCGTAAACTTGATCATCATGCGCTTGGTCACGAATTCGGATAACACGAAATAAGTTATGGCGAGACTTCCGATCAGGCACAGGGTTCTATGGATATCAGTTCAGTATCGCGATGAGTAGATTTGATTTGGAGTGAGTGTGTAAGGAAGATAGGGTTCACGTACCCGATAATGAATAACCATTCCGAGGCGGGAAATTCGAAGAAGATAAGATTCTTCAACTGGGTGCCTGTTTTGGGGAAGCCCGTAATGAGGAAACTTATCATCAAGCATGTGTATTGTGACACTAGATAATAGCTCAATTCTCGAATTAAGAGTAATGAGAGGAGACCAAATCGCGTGAGAAGATTTCGTTTCTTGTGTGATGACTTTTTGTAGGCTAATACGCAGTGTCGATAACTTGCCTGCGTCCAGCCTTGAGCCCATCGGAGACGCTGTTTGAGGAATGATCGGAAGGTTGTGGGTGCTAGTTCGTATGAGATGACGTTTGGTTCGTGGACACAGATGGCGCCTTGTTCTAGGGCGCGTAATGCGGAATCGATGTCTTCTGTTAACATGCTTGCGTCCATTTTCAAATCGCGGAGTAGATTGGCGCGCCAGTAGCCATTGGAACCTATGGAGATGTTAGGAATGCTAGAGCAAATGTACAATGTGGAATGTGGAGGAGGAATAAGGTATATTTACCGGTAAATAGACCATAACCGAATAATGCAGCTCGGCCGGGATGTGATGTAGCATAGATCTTGTCGAATTCTACCGCGATCATACCCGTCAAGAATGTAGCCTTGGAATTTTGAATTACACATCGTCCTTGAACGCAATCGACTTCTTCATCGGCTAGGAAACGCTCGACTGCCCATCGCGGCCCATAAGGATGGGAATAATGATCACAATCATACAAAGCGATGATTTGTGCTCCGGTATACAAGGTAAAGAAGTAATTAAGATTGTGTGCTTTGGAAGTCGAGTCTGGTACTTTGATTATTCTCAATCGGTCAATTTTCGCAGCGAGGTCGTTCATTTCAGACTCGACTGGCTCGATAGGTTTGGGCGTGTTGTACAATACGTTGATCCGAATCTTATCTTCTGGGTATACGATATGATCCAAAGCGTAATGAATCCTATCCATGATGATGTCTTGCTCGTTGGGAAGATATGCGACAATAACAAGATCCAATATCAAGAGTTGATCATCGGGCGTGGGAAATTTCCAACCATTTTGCTCCACGTCATAGAGTGCTTTCCTTGCAATCCTGTTAGGCTTTAGACTACATATGGCTTCCATGACATTCATAGCTGCTGTGTAGGAATTCGTCGAAAGATAGATGAGCCAGAAAATCTCTATCAACTTTGGCGTACAAAACATGTAAAGACATGTTGAGAATATGAAATAGGAGATAATTAGGAGGAATGGGGTCCAATCCAACAAGAAAGATGAAGCTCTAGACACGGTAGTGTGTAAAGAAGCAGGTCTTGAGGAACTGATTAGCTTCAACATCTTATGTGAACAAACAGAGAACCGAAGGTATTAAATTTGCGTAAGGAAGAAATGAGGGAAAGAGGCTCGTGAATGATTAGAAGGATATCAACAAACAGACAACGCTGTGCATCCATTTCGCACTCCGCAAGAGATTCAAAACCATGGACGAGGTTCGTCTTAATGAAGTCTTGGTATAATCCATGAATAGCACCATGCCCAAGCTGATCAAACTATTGAAAGCAGGTGGTCTTCCGCAACATTGCTTACTTGTTGCAATTAGAGCATGGGGATATTGAGAAGGTAGAGAATATGATATGTCAATTCGTAAGAGACTTATTGTCTCAAAGCTCAACACAGATGTTCTAGACTACTAGATAGTTCTGCCTCTCTTGAATGGCGAGAGATGTTTGGTATTGATTGTTTCAAGCCACTCAATAAACATAGAGGTTCTCTTGAGGTGGTGAGGTCTCGTCTCACTATGTAAGTAAATAGTAAAAGATCTAAGCAATTTGAAAATTATACACTAGGTACAGTGTGTGTTGGGAAATTGATGTTTGCGGATAAGAAAGTCGAAAATCTAAATTTATCACTGGAAGAACCACCCAACCAACGGAAGCTAAAATGCCACTGAATGAGCCACTGAAGCCACCGAAGCCCCTATAGCGCTAGGCACGTGCGGGGCTGTAACTTTCGGTTGAAGCCAAAAGTTTTTCTTCGACCACTCGTGAAGCCAGCGAAATTCGCAATATTCCTTATACTGTCTAAGAAGTCCTTGGTAAACAGGAAGTTACTTCTCATTTCATTCCAAGTCTTCTCAAAAAGCAAAACGTAAATAAGACATGATGGATTGCGGTCGCCCGTCTCAGCTCTCGAGGATCTGGGCATTTGAATTTGACACCCACGACAACTTATGGGCGTGCGTTTTAAGATTTATCTCGTGGTGTCCTTTTTGACAAGTTGAAGTCATGATGAAGGCAACCTCGAAGGATTTTTTTCTATCGTTACTTGTAACTGTTGTTATCGACCATGTACGCCCTTTCCATTCTGTCTTTACTCTTTACCATTGCATTCTCCGTCTATGCCCAATCTTCTTCTTCTGCACCTATCGTTTCTTCGAATGGTGATTGCTCATGCGGATACTATGATATCGTGAATGGAAACCTCTTCACGGAATCTCTAATAGTTTATTTCAATGAAACCGATACTCTCTCCGACGACTTCATACTTCAGTCATACGAAAACAGATATGAGAAGGATTACAACAGTATATTTCGTCAAGGTTCCAATCCTACAAACATCAACTTTCTTAACAGTTCGTTATTCACGTCCGATAACGATGAGTCCTGGTCTCTACCTTCATCCAGATCACGTTCCTCACGACAGATTTCGTCAAACTCTCCGCACCGGAACGTTTCATATACGATTGGTGGAGGAGGCGAGAACTCTTCAACTGCCAATGATCCAATACCATCGCCCTCGCCATCTGGTAGACCTTTCACGACGTCCCTCAAATTATCAGTAGATCCACCGAATAGTGATCACTTGGTAACAGGTGGTGGCATCCGGACTGTAAGGCAAGATATCAAATATGGTTCAGCACGTGCACATCTTCGTCCTTCAAATCAGGGAGTTGGGGGGACTTCTCTCTCAATGATATTTCGATATAATGAGACAGAATCAATGGAAATCAATATCATGAACACCAACCAAAATTCGACTTCCTGGGTCACAAGTTTGGTTCATTCGGAATTTCCAGATCCATCACTTGGCACAAACTTCAGTACTTTTGCCGGGAAGAATATCTCGCTATATGATTACAACGAGTTTCGATTGGACTGGACGGAGAGTGAAGTTAATTGGTATATCGGAAGCGTTCTTGTCAGATCAATCTCCAAGAAGAATGACTCTGTACCATCAACTCCCTCGCCCTTCTTTATCAAGCATTGGTCTACAGGAAATCCATATTCGATGCAAGGCCCACCCATTTCTATCTCAGATGCAAACATTGGATGGGTTCGACTCTTCTTCAATTCGTCATTGATGAATTCTACAGATCATGCGAATTTCGATGCGCAATGCAACCTTACTGTCGCATGTTCAATGGACAATACAACTTTACGGGGCTCTTCGCCTTTTCCGTCAACCGCTTCAGATCCATGGGAACAGCGTGTTGCTCGTGGTACACTTCGATGGGTAGCTATTTGGTTCAGCATAGGCTGTATAGTGGTTACTCTGACAGCTCTAGTGAATGCTCTTCTTAAGCTCAAAGTTTTCAAGAAGAAAGAGGAGGAAGTCCAACACATTCCAGAAGACGATAATAGTGTGATGAGTCCTCCTCCTTCACCCTACACACACTGCAGAAACACAAGCTTGACCCCTGCACCTTCATATCGGACCAGAATTGAATCCTATAATTCGGAATCATCAACCTTAATATCTTCATTCAATTTTTCATCCGCAAGCCATTCAGTTTCTGGCGGACGAGGCTTGAGTGGCATTGGATCTATTGACCAAATATACAGCAAAGTTGACCCCGGATGGGATACTCGCGGAAGTACTTCAGGCGAGAATAGTGACAATGCGATGTCTATCAATGAACTACCTTCTAACCAACCTCACTCATGGCAAAATTCGCCCACCGCTAGCCGATTCGATTTTAATCTACATGAAAAGTCTAGACGACTCTCGGGGCTTAACAATACTACCACCGTAGATACGTTGGACGATGTAACACTTAATATCGAATCGAACGTCATAGAGCCACAGCGTCAGAAAAATGTCCAAACTTACATTGATACCCATCCAGATAGAAAAGATACCACAAATGTATTTCCCACATCGAAATTCTCAACAAATGGAAGTGCATCCCCCATCGACAACAGTCAAAGAGTGGATCACTTAGCCGGTCTTATCACAGTCGCAGCAATCAACGTAACTGTCCTTCACTTCTGCCTAACCTTCGTACCGGCCGTCATTGCCCCCGGTGCCTTTGCCCACTATCCCGCTGAAATATGGATCAATAAAACCATCGTACCTTTTTTTCTCAATCAAGGAGCCCTCGGTCTTTTTTTTACAACCTCCGCTCGATTCCTCATTGCACCTTTTCTACGGGATGGAGACCTCTCTTCTATATCTCAAAAGATAGTCGGTCGAGTATTTCAAATCATGTTACCTGTTCTCGCGTTCGTCTTTCTAGAATACTTTCTCATCTTATCGGGAGCAACGTATTACCTTCCTTTCTTGCCATCAATTACATGGAGCACCTGGCCTTACGTTACGCCCTTTCCGCACATCGGATATCTTCTCAATGAAGTTATCGCACTCGCATACACAATCCCAAACGCAGTTCCTCTCATAACTTTCAACTACTGTACCGGTGTTCTCTGGACCATTCCTGTAATTATACAGGGATCATGGACCACACTTCTCGCCATCCTTCTAATAACTTCTATTCCAAGCCCGAGCAAACGTCTCCCTTTCTACCTTTTCTCTCTCCTCATAAACTGGTATTCACTATCCTGGTCCTCCTTTTTTTGGATCGGCATTCTACTCACCGATCTCGAAATTACTTACCACATCCCAAAATACCTGCACAAACATCCTCTCATATACTATCCTCTTATTTTGATCCTGACAATTTTCACCCTCCTAGCCCTCAGCGCAGATACGTTCAACCAATGGCTAAATTACAGCATTATAGCTAAAGAAACGCTCATACATCCCGACCCAAACACAGGTCTTCCGGCTACTATCACTCAAAATTCCGGATACCCGGGCTATCCAGGGTATTGGGTCCCTCATTTTAATGGCCTCATCTTCTGTACCGCAATTCAATGCCTCGCATCTATATCACCTTTCGTTCAGTCATTTCTTTCCGTTAAACACCTCATGCTCTTATTCCCACACGTCTTTAGCATGTATCTATTCCACGGTATGATATTTTGGTCCCTTGGTGCTTGGGTCTGCATTACGCTCAACAATATCTTACCGTATTGGGCAGTATTAATTGTGACGGCCGTCGTATGTTATACGGTGTTATTTTTATCATTACCATTATTATCATTAATCGCAGGGTTATGCGGAAAAGGGTTAGCGGGGGATATCAAGAGAGATTCAAGGGAAGAGCCATTGCGGGGAAGGCCAACGTTAACACCATTTGGGAGGGATTGGTTGGACCGGAATGGGATGGTTGACGGGATTCCTGTTGTGAGTGGTGCAGCACTGATTGAGGAGAATGAGGTTGAAAATACGGGGAAAGGGAAGGAGAAGGTGAATGGCGTAGAGATTCGGATTATTGAGTGTGAGGAGGGAGTTGTGCAAGAACCTACTATTAGTCCCACTAGTAAGATGTTGAAGGGCAAGTTCGCCGAGGGTGAGGTGCATGTCAACGGAAACTAGATTATTAAGGCTTGAGAAATGAATGAAGGGTACGTAGTTGTTTTTGCAATGGTGGTAGTTTATGGCGGGCAACACATTTACCCAAAGTACATAATATTTCTCTTCCGAGGAACAAACTTAATCTCTTCAAAATATCAATTATTTATTACCAAATCACCTATCACATATTAATGCTTAATCTATGCCTGGAAACCAATGCTACTATTCACAAAATTCAAAGACTTTAAAGTTGGGACCGGAAGTTATTGCCTCGTTATTGACGCCAGAAAGTCGGACTCCATCAACTCTCAGAGCTTTGACATTGTCTTGTGGATCCAATACTGTAATTATTACCCCCTTTCTTTTACCCGAGACAAATCAAGTCAAGTCTCGGAAATGTTTGTTTTTACATGAAACATTACAGCTCACATCGAAGGCGTAAGATAGTCCGAACAGGGTTTCCAATAGTGTGGATTGCAGGTTAGACTATTAGGGAGCCTAGTTACTGGAACTCTCACTCTGAGTAAGTATCAAAGCTTACTCCAGGTAAATATCTGAAGTCTCCTTTAGAAAACCCTTTTTCAATCAGGGCTGAGTTGCACACCTCTCGGATTTTTTTTGGGATCCTCGTCCATCTATAGCGAGAAAAATTTAGAAGGCCAGGAAGACCGATTGCGATGACCACCATGAAATCACTTTCTCTACCGCCACCTCCAAGTACTCCTCCATCGACCTACCTTCTAGGCCTGCGCGGCTTTCTCATAACGCAGACTTTCCTATGGACATTCCTACAAACGTTTGTTCCTGCTACGGTCAAGAGCAATATCATTACATTCCCTCCAGATACACCGACCTATCAAAACCTCATTCGCAAGATCCTCTCACCAATCTTCTGGAATGAATCGCTCATATATTCGTCATTTATTTTCTTATCAGCAAGAACACTCTGCATCTCCTTCATTAGCTCTCCGACAAAACAAACCATCACGTCTTCCATATTCCGACGGTCGTTTCGCCTTATAATCCCAACTATCTTCTCCCTTTCGCTTATCACTCTGCTTTCGCACACTACATCTACCGATCATGTCACCACCCTATTCATAACCCGCACCGCGAACGCCAGCATCCAAACTCCCTATACTCTTTCTTCGCCTGTTCCCCTCACCCTCTTCAACTCCATCTTCACCCTCTTCCTCTCGACTTCCCACACACCTTTACACAACCTATCCGCCGTCCGCGCTTTCCCTTCCGCAACCCTATCAATCCTTCCAATCATTTACTCACAATCCTACACCCTTTACATCACCACCCTCATAATTCCTTATACTCGACCCCTCTGGCGTCTCAAATACTCCCCCCTCTTCCTCTTTACAGCGTATTGGGCATCATCCTACTCATTCATATCTGTGAGAATTCCTAATAAGTTATTAAAACACTTAATAATATTTACCGAACCAATAGTTATATGATCACGTGATATATTAATAATATGATTTCATATTATTAAATTTTATTATTATATAAAATTTCGATCATATATCATATCAGAATGATTTATAATGGAATAGAATGAAATGGAAGCATATAGAATTTTCTTATTCTCAGATTGAATACTATTGGTTATTATTTCCTTTTATTATATAAAATGATTCTATAAGATTCGATTTAAATCGATCTTATTTATAATCATAGAATAGTGTAGAATCTCATTAAAATCTATAAATACGAAGATCTTCTTCAAAGAATTCTTCGAAAAAATAAGCAGATAAAAAATTCAATATTCAATATATATATAATTCTGACTTCAATATTCTATTGTTCATATATTCGATCACTCCTAAGCTAAATACGACTAAGTCTTCCACTATTATAATAAATAATATTATAGTATTATTATTATATTATTTATTATTATCCGATCAACCTCCTACGAGAGGTTATGAGCCCGGCTAGTCAAATACTAGCTTAAAAAGGGGTACTAGCTCGATTCAAAGCTATAATATTATAGCTATTGAGCTGTCGAATATCACTATATCGATATAATATCAATATCATATTGAATTATTATCGAAATATACTAAAATAAACCCTGAGGCCTGCGTCCCTGAAGCTAAACCTAATTGAGTGAATAAAATTAGGTCCCTAGACGATATATTTAAGCTATACGCTACCCATAGCGGGTGATATATCAATTTCTTCATACCAAGGTGCCCTAGCTTATTTAGGCTTTATTTTATAAAGTTTAAAATAAAGATCTAATTTAAGAGGTGGCTGGTTTATTATACCGAAATCGATCTAATTTCGATATTAAATCGAATCACTATCGAATTCCATTCAAATTTTAATACTAAATTCATCAAAATTAGTATTAATACTATACTAGATTAAAAGTCCATATAGCTTACATATAAAAGCTTAAAAATGGCTTCTGGTATAACTTTTAAAGGAGAACCCTTAAAAGGGAGGTCTAATTATATTGAATGGATAAATAAGGCTAAATTATACCTCGAAATTAATGGTTTTATGCCTTATATCGATGGATCCGAAACGCCTCCAAATAAATCATTATATGTAAATGATAAAGGAGAGCCTTATACCCCAGAATTGGCTATTAAATTCAATGAAAAAGCTTCCGAATATCTTCGAAATGAAAAGAGAGCTTTAGGAGCTATTAAATCTATAATTAGCTTCGAATTAGTCGAAAGATTTAAGGATAAAACTACGGCTAAAACTCTCTGGGAAGCTATTAATAAAATATTCGGAGAATCTTCACTAGAACTAATGGGGAGATATCTGAATAAACTAATAGAATCCAATTATAATAGTTCTGATGATATGGATGATTATACTAATTCTATTCAATCATCGTATAACTATTTAAAATCAATGAAATACGAAATTCCGAAGGCTTTTATAGCATGGTTTCTTTTTAGAGGCCTACCTAGTTCTTTCGATGGTTTTGCCTCTAGAAAATACGAAGAATTAGCTAAGGAGCTAGCTAATAATGACAACAATATTGATTTAGATAATTTATTTTCTGAATTAATATCTGAAGAGGCTAGAATGAAATCTAATACAGATTTCAATGCAAATAAGGCTAGCTTTAAAAATAAGAATAAAACTCCTTATTGTAGTCATTGCCGAAAGAAGGGTCATTTAGAATCAAAATGCTTCATTAAATACCCTGAATTAAAGAATAATAAGGGTGCTAATAATAAGCAATCTAATTCTAATTCAAATTCGAATTCGAATAATGATTCGAGCAAAAAGAACCCTCTTTCAAACAAACAGTTAATGACTGTGAATCATAATATCGGAATAGCTAATTTAGCTAATATTTCGAAATATAAATTCATATTAGATTCCGGTGCCACAGAACATTATTGCCCTAATAAAGAATGGTTTATTAATTATAAACCATTAAAGAATCATTGTATCACTGTAGCTAGTGGTGAAAACGTCTCAATCGAAGGAATAGGCGATATTCCTATTATTATTAATAATAATTCAGAGGTGATTATTCAAGGGGTATATTATATACCCAAATTAGCTACAACCTTAATTAGTACGAATAAAATAGCTACTAGAGGTTGGGCTAGTCATATTATCCCTCCTGGAGACAAAATCAACCTAGTTCATAAAGGGTATAATATTAAAACCACAGCTCCTTGGATCAATAATGCTTATTATTTAGATTTTAAAATAAACTCTAAATATATCGAAAGCATTAATACCAATAACAGCTCTGAATTCGAAGAAGAACCAGAGCTATTAGCCAATAAAATCGATTTGAATCTAATGCATAAGAGATTAGGTCATATCAATAAGGATCATCTCATCAAATCCTTAAATATTAAATCAGAAGATAATATATCTGATTTAAATACATGCGAACCATGTAAATTCGGCAAATTCCATCAAATAATAAGCCGAGAACCTTCTGAAATACCTCCTATATCGAATAAATTCGAAAAATTCAGCCTTGATATTGCAGGGCCCTTTCGAATTACAGGAATTAAAGGTGAAAAATACTTTTTAACCTTTACGGAATGGGCTACTAGAGCTATTTGGGTATATCCCATTAAATTCAAATCACAAGCCTACGATATTCTAATAGAGTTTTATAATCTAATTAAAACTCAGTTTAAAATTAACATTAAAATATTAAGACTAGATAATGCTCTAGAGTTTTTATCGAATAAATGGTCTATTTTCATCAAAAATCACGGGATTATTTCAGAGTATATAAGCCCGTATACGCATTCCCAAAATGGAATAGCTGAGGTATTAAATAGATATATAATCGAAAGATTATTATGTCTAATTAAAGAAAAAGATATTCCTCTTTTTCTATGGCCTTATCTAATTCAGGCTATAGCCCATATCAAGAATAGAACCTATAATAGTTCTATTAAATCATCACCTTTCGAATTGATATATAATAAGAAACCTAATCTAGATTACATAAAAATACTAGGTTCACTCACTTATATATTGAATAACAAAGAAATTCGAAAAGGGAAAATGGATTTTAGGGCTCGAAAAGGTATATTAGTAGGTTTTGAATCCTCTAATAACTTTCTAATATATATCCCTGCAATAAAAAGAGTGATTAGTGCAAGGGATGTTGATATTCAGGAGAATTTAAAATATTCCGATGAATATAAAAATCAGGATTTAAATATTTTGGAAGAAGAAAGCCCTGATTTCGAACCTATTAATACTATAAGTCAAGAAGAAGAAAATTCAACTTCAATTATAGTAGAAACCCCTACTCCTGAAAGGGAAATAGTCGAAATATCCGACGAATCAGAGCTTTCGGATGTTGAAATCGAAGAAAACTCTTTCGAAAAACCCGAAATTCGAACCTCTAAACGAATTAGAGGTCTAGAACCTGAAAATAAAGGCTTTTCATATGATCATAAAGGTGTGTCATACTATGGTCTAGCTTTTTCGGGGTATTTTAATTCGATCAATAAGCGGTGAAACTCGAAATCGACGACGAAAATTCGAAAAACCTTCAATTAGCCTTCGATATTCGGCTTAATAATAACAACAAAATCATTATTAAAAAGCCTGATCATATATTGACCGAACCAAAATCCTATAAAGAAGCAATTAGCTCACCGGAGAAAGAATATTGGCTAAAAGCTATGGACTACGAAATAAATACCCTTGAATTGAATAAAACCTGGGATATTATTAATAATCCAAATAACAATAAAACCCTTAAAACTAGATGGGTTTATAAAATAAAGGATTTGGGTGATTTCATCGAATTCAAAGCTAGATTCGTAGCTAAAGGATTCGAGCAATTATACGGATTAGACTATATTGATACCCATGCATCCGTAGTTAAATCGATGGCTTGGAAGCTATTATTCGTATTAGCTCTCCAAAATGATTGGCTAATTCATAAAATCGATATGGTATTAGCTTTTGCTCAAGGCAATATCGATACACCTCTGATCTTAACCCCTCCTGAAGGCTTTAATGAATTAAATAATAAAGCTTTAAAATTAAATAAGGCTTTATACGGTCTAAAACAATCGGCTCGAATCTGGTATTATACCTTAAAAGACATTCTAAACAAATTAGATTTCAATAATCTAATCACTGAAGAATGTATTTTTATCAATAAGAATAAGAATATCATTCTCAGTATATACGTCGATGATATAGCTATTATAGCTCCAAATCAAGAGATTATTAATGAATTCATTAGTAATCTTAAAAAGCATTTCGATTTAAAAGATCTAGGGCCTATTAAAGACTATTTAGGCATTCAAATCGAAAGAAAAGCCGACTGTTTAAAGCTACACCAATCAGAACACACCAAAAAGATATTAGCTAGATTCGGAATGCTAGATTCACACCCTGTTTCCACTCCAATGGATCCGAAAATAAAGCTTTACTATAATAAAGAAAAAGCTAATAATAAGGATATAAAATTATATCAAGAAATTATTGGTTCTTTATTATATTTATCACTTGGAACTAGATTAGATATAGCTTTTCACGTCGGTAGATTAGCTAGTTTCTCGTCCAATCCTAGCTCTATACATCTCCAAGCCGCAAAAAGAATACTACGATATTTAAGAGGTACTATTAATAAAGGTACTAATTATAAACGCAATAATAACCCTTATATTAAAGGTTATTGTGATTCGGATTATGGGGGTGATGTTAATACGTATAAATCAACTAGCGGATACGTATTTACACTAGCAGAAGGGCCTATTAGTTGGAAATCTAAACTACAATCAGTAGTAGCTCAATCAACTTCAGAGGCTGAATTTATAGCTATTAATATTGCAGCTAAAGAGGCTATATATATTAAAAAGCTATTAAAAGAACTCAATCTGTATAAACAAGATAAATTCCCACTATATACAGATAATCAAGCCGCGCTAGCACTTGCTAAAAACCCTATATTTCACGAAAGAAGCAAGCATATAGCAATACGGTTTTACTATATTAGAGATATTATAAATTCAGGTGATTTAGATCTAATTTATATATCTACTAATGATCAAAAAGCCGATGGCCTTACTAAGCCATTAGCTCGAATTAAATTAATCGAATTCTTAAAACAGATTAATTTATATTAATATTATTAAAATATTTAATACACTTATTATGGGGGTGTGTGAGAATTCCTAATAAGTTATTAAAACACTTAATAATATTTACCGAACCAATAGTTATATGATCACGTGATATATTAATAATATGATTTCATATTATTAAATTTTATTATTATATAAAATTTCGATCATATATCATATCAGAATGATTTATAATGGAATAGAATGAAATGGAAGCATATAGAATTTTCTTATTCTCAGATTGAATACTATTGGTTATTATTTCCTTTTATTATATAAAATGATTCTATAAGATTCGATTTAAATCGATCTTATTTATAATCATAGAATAGTGTAGAATCTCATTAAAATCTATAAATACGAAGATCTTCTTCAAAGAATTCTTCGAAAAAATAAGCAGATAAAAATTCAATATTCAATATATATATAATTCTGACTTCAATATTCTATTGTTCATATATTCGATCACTCCTAAGCTAAATACGACTAAGTCTTCCACTATTATAATAAATAATATTATAGTATTATTATTATATTATTTATTATTATCCGATCAACCTCCTACGAGAATATCCATCAGCGGCCTCCTCCTCACCGATTACCTTCTTCTCCCTAATTCTCCCCTTCTCCTTCTTTCTAGAACCGGATTTCCATTGCCGAAACGACTCACGAAGAAACGAGTACCGTCTTGGATACCCTACACCCTTATCCTTTTAGTTGGAATAGGTCTTCAATATTTCTACATCACTTCGGATTCCGAGGTCAAGACAGCAAATGCGGAATTAAAAGCACATACGGATATCTATGGTTCTTCGGGTGGATTAAACACGACTCCAGATTTAAAGGAACAAACGCCCAGAATTGCCGATTGGTTAATTTTATGTGGAGGATTTTTGCTGTTGGAGACGAGGAAAGGAGTGCAAAATTTATTTAAGAATACTGTGATGATTGCTCTTGGAAGGAGAAGTTTAAGTAAGTGGTTATTTTCCGTATGTTTGAGCTGCTGAGCTGCTGAGCTAATGGATTTATAATGAAGGTTACTTCTTGACGCAATCGATTGTGGTATATTCGGCAGCTATTCCTTTGTATCTTCATCTTGTCGTGGATAAAGATGTTTCGGATATAGCGGCTACTTGTATTTGTTTTGTGATTTCGGTGTTGGGGACCTTGGGATGTGGAGAGGTATTTTATAGGGGGGTGGAGATTCCGAGTTTGTGGGTGGGAGTGTGGAGTTGGGGTTGGATGAGGAAATGAGGAGAATGTGTCGTGTTAATTAATAAACTAATGCGTTAGTGGATGTTGATGTCGATGTCGATGTTGCATGTATTGTAGAGAATTATGGAGTTGGATTATGACTCTCGTCTATTGTATGAGATAACTTGGAAATTTTGATGTTTCTCAACTAGCTCTCAGCTTGAAAAGTTTTCGTCTCATATACCTCAGTTCAATAGCATGATTGCGCAAGATGATGATAATTTCAGATTCAACCAGCAGAATAAGAAGGAGCGAATAAGGAAGGAACTTTCAAGATTGGAGGCATGGCAGATGGGGATATGCATATGGTTGATGTATTTTGTGTACAATCCAATTGGCCATTTCAAAGTATGATCGGAATTAAGTGATAAGCGACACCACTCTTGCAGTAATTAATCATCTTTTTGCTTCAACTCAAAGATCTGCAGACACAAACTTCACTTATGGACATGACGACTTGAACTGATATATGAATGAGGAGAGTATATACTGTTATGCGTTGGTATTTGCCATAGCTAAAATCTAAAATAAATACAACAAAGTTATTCCTCCCATTATTTAAACAATATACTCCAAATAATTACAATATAAAAAACAAAAAAACTCCCCCGAAAAACTCCGCCTATCCCACCAAGAATCACCAAGAACAACCAAGGACCACCAAGAACAACCAAGGACCACCAAGAACAACCAAGGACCACCAAGAACCACCAAGGACCAACAAGAACAACCAAGGACCAGCAAGAACACCAAAGACCACCAAGGACCACAAACAAGCTTCATCTAGCGAAGGATGAATCCCTCAACTCTTCTACCAAGATGGCGATGAAGACCAAGCACTGGGAGTTTCCCAATTCTCAATCCCCCAACCTTGTGCCTCTTCAAGGCACTCTTGGGCTTCGCAAAGGCGGCGTTGTCTGCTCACCCTTGAAGCAAATCTTAGCTTCTTAGAAGAGTCGAGGACCATCTCCTCGCCCGAATCTGAGACCCTAAGAAGGTCTGGGAGCTTGTTGGCCAAGGCCCACAGCGTCCACGCGGCATCGTTGCCAGCGTTGTGCTCCCATCCAGTCTGGACGGAAGGGTCGTACCCCCAGACCAAGTTGAGGAGGCTTCGGCCGTTCTTACTTCCCGGCTCGAGATGGATCGCCTGTGTATCCACGGCGTCCGGGAAGAAGCGATCGAAGGCGTCGATCCCCGCCTTCTCCAAAAAGGCTTGGTCATTCTGGATGGCATGACCGACCAAGACCACTTGTCCATATTTGGACTCCTCTTCAATGAGCTTTTTGATCAGCCCATTGACCTTGGCGAGCTCGTGGAACTCGGTGCGGCCATATTGAAAGGCGACCTTTTCACCTTGTTTGAGCTTTCCAACCCTGGTCTTGTATTTTTTGAATTCCTTGATGTATATGTGGCGGAATTCGGTGCCAGCTTCCGAACACGGATCCTTTGCGAAAAGGACCGCGTTGTCTCCGGTTGCACGGAGGATCGAGATGCCAATCTGGGTTGGCGTTGAGCGAGGATAGACCTCGCCATTGGCATAGCACTCGAACTCGTGCGTAGTTGCCTCCAAGTCGATGGAGATGAACACGTATGCCTTGACTGGCAGTTTTGTGTTCATCACCTCATCGATGGAGGTGGAGGCCATTGAGGTCGATAGCTCATCGACAGAGGCGGAGGAGAAGGAAGCGGAAGCGGAAGGAGGAGGAGGAGGAGGGGAGGAGAAGGAATCGGCGGCGGCGGTGGGAATAGAGGAGGACGGGGAGGGAGCGGAAGAAAAGGAGGCGGGGGAGGAAGAGGAAGCGGGGGAGGAAGAGGAAGCGGCGACAGAAGAGTAGGAGGCCGGGGAGGAAGAGGGAGCAACAACAGAAGAGTAGGAGCGGCGTCCAGACATCTTGAAAATAAGTATATAAAAAAAGAAAAGTGTAAAGAAGTTAAGTTAAATGATTGATCTTGAGCTACTAAGATCGGACAATCGTGAGATCAGTGATACAGATTCAAAAGTATGAGTTTTGTAAATGGTAAAGTTGATCAAATGATTGTAAGCTGAAGAAGAAAGAATCTCTTGCAGGTCGGGGGAAGTGGTCCTTTTATAAGTTTGCTCTCTAGTAGTCTAGTATGTGCATGGCTCATAGTGCGTGAAATTTTTTGGAGACTATGCTCCTTTTCGAGAACTAACTTCATCTAAAGTTGCTATAATGAGCAATGGCTTTGAGAAGACCAGCTAAGAGATATAAGTCTTATATTAGTGCTAGCATTTTGAGCTAATTGCAAATGCCGCTGCGGGGGTGAGAAGAGGGGTTTTTCGCTCATGTACAATGTACCCAACGTTACGGACTGCAATTCGGCATGAAGACAACCTTGATCGTCGAACGCGGTGTGTACTACATACCCATATTAATCATTGAATACATTTCAAGAAGCCAAATCACTGTTCGAGACATCAAAGGAACTCAAGCATTGAGTTACCGTCAAACTTGAACGTCAGTCCACACATCAGAAGCCGACGAGATAGAAACCATGACGCAATTGAACTAGAAAACTTCTATGAAACTTAGTAAAAGTATGTCTATAGCAACCTTTCTGAGTCATCGGAAATCAGGCCAGATGTACCAGATGAAGGAGGCTACCATTAAAAAACGAAGTAAGTGGAACCTAACGTTCACGATATCTTTGAGCATATACCGAAGAAGCTACCACTCGATTGAAAAGATTTATGCAATGGCGTTTGGGCTAAGCTACCGGCACCACGGTATTTGAATTTTAGCGTCTTTTGTGACTGGCTCGATCACTAGTCACCCCCTTTCGGTAAGAGAGACCATGAATGGTAAACTAACTAGGTAGCTACTACACGTCTCATCGATTTTTATCAAAGTCATGGACAGATTTACCATTTGAGCCAATTCAGAAGGAGATAGGATCTATAATAGTCCGGACCCGTATTTAATAATGAGATATCTTAATCGTTGGAATCTTTGGAGAATTGAAGTTATTTGGAAGGTTATGAGTCATTTGAAAGTTTGAAACTATTCGGAAGAATGGAATGTATTTGTAATATTGAAATCGTCTACTTTCGTAGAGCAATAGTTAGGAGAATGATTGAAACATTTTCAAAAGTCCATAGTTCTCCGACTATTGAAAGATTTCAGTCTAGACCGCAGCCTGCAATATTGTACACCTGGGGATGTGTGAAATCATGAATATTGAACGGGAGAGAACTTTGGTGATTGAGTCATATGTTCAGAGATGAATGTATGCTCATTCAGTCTTCAAATGAAGCTTTTTGGGACGTGTAAGCTGATAAATGAGATCATTGGAATATAACAAAAGAAGATCCGCAAAAGCACCAAGTCTGACAAGTTAGCCTGAATAATAGAAGAATTTGCGAGTTATGAGAGGCACCAAACCAGGGCAATCGCCATCCAATCAGGTAGAATTGTAATTGTGTAAATACTCGTATCAGATTGAAAGAGATTAAGATAATGAAATAGAAATGATTCTGTGTATCCCCTTCTTTCAGGCCCACCACCCTAGTAACCCCGTGCCATCCAATCCTCCCGTTAGTATGTCCTATTATAAATATCTAAAGATTCCTGACGTTCATTATGGGCGATACATCCATTCCCTTTCATTGAAGACGATTTCAAATTCGACATTGTCGAATGTTCCTACTGCGGCATACAAGTCATGCATTCCTTCCAATCCTGTGACGGGAAGATCTTCTACAGAATCGCCCTCTTCGTGAAGATTCCATCCGCCATTCTTTTTGCCATCTCTAGTAAAGAAAATCTCAACATTGATAGGAGTTTTAGCCGTGGTTTGTGCTGGCCCAGAATCATATGCAGGAGGACTGTTGACATTTCGTGGAGTGAAAGTCATTCCAATTCCGATAGTCTGGCCGGCTTGAAATTTACTTGTAAAGTCCTTACCGCCCCATAGATCATTGACATATTTGTGACCATCATCTCCGTGAACACCCAATGACCCTCGGTGCCAACCGGGCAATCTGAAAGTTGGATATGGCTGTGCAACAAATCCTAATCCCAAAGTGATTTCCCCGCGATATCTATTTGATATTTTGACCTCGTAGTATATGGTTTTGCCAATTTCGGTTTGTAAAGGTGAATGCGCGTGCACAGAGTACAACGGAAGCGTAGAAATAATGCATGAATCCTTGCTGTTCGACTTTGTCTTTCCAGTCCAAACACCCTGTCGCAGACGTGAAAGATCACCATTGTAAGACCTTGGCTTAATGACACCGATGTTTCCAGCATCAAGTGCTTCTAGAGCAGCTTGTGGGAATTGTACTGGCGATCCCAAAGGGTTCTGCTCACACAATGCTTTTCCTTGCAGTGCCTCTTCTTCTGTAGCGTTGTTTGCATCGCTTCGTTGATATCCCATAGATGGGGGAGGCGGCAGAAGAGATGTGTCGGGGACTGCGGTTTGCCAATCGTGATATGGCGCTTGAGCTTGCGACGGTGGTGGGCCCGAAGGAGGGGCATATTCGTGCGAAGGTGGGGGACCGGGCGGGGGTACATATTGCTCGTTATAAGGCTCAGGTTTTTGTGACGGTGGTGGTCCCGCTGGGGGAGAGTAAGATTCGGTCTGCGGCATTTTAATCGAGCCCTTTCCTTGAGGTACGGCGTTGAGTGGTCGTGAATTGAGGTTGTCGTTGTCAAATCCGGAGGGTGCTTGGCCTTTCAATTTGCTTCCGAAACACATATTCAAGAAATTTATGGAGGTTGTTGTAATCGAAGAATCAAGCAATGGGTATTAGTATGAAATCGTTGGTTCATGATTTGATTCACAACTTGTGGTGAAGGGCTGTGCGATCATGGTATGGAGTCATACAAATAGAATGGCATGTCTACAAAGCGCTAAGCGCGGTCACGCCTTCCACCATCTCATTGCCCTGAACAAATATCAACAGAACACTCAAAATG
Source organism: Sclerotinia nivalis (assembly GCA_029531795.1). Lineage (NCBI taxonomy): Eukaryota > Fungi > Ascomycota > Leotiomycetes > Helotiales > Sclerotiniaceae > Sclerotinia > Sclerotinia nivalis. The sequence continues at coordinate 779,816 of JAPEIS010000005.1, read as the reverse complement.
GCCTGATATATTATATCAACTACATTTGTATTGTTTTTATTTCAAAGACCTACATTTCCATCGGAATTATCCTCTTTTGCAGGAGACAGGGAATTTCGGCATGTTCCGAATATTTTCGTGTCAAAGAAGAGAACGTCCTTTGACACACCCGAATCTACATGCTCATAAGCTCTGATGCTAGAATGATAATCAACCAATGGATTTGATAGCCAATGGAGTAGCTGTTGTTGGGGGATGAATTGCTTTATTACTTGGCAACTTCCGTTGAAAGAAATGCCTGTCACTATTATGCATTTTAATATAAATTACTACTCCCAGCAGATATTGCTATAGCTATAGCTATATCTTTTGGCCAGCCAAAAGATACGTCATGGCGTCACATCGCTCTGCTTCGTTCAGAATATCAGTTCATGTTAGTATACATAAATTTATCAGGGATATAGTGAAGCTTACGGTACCAATTCTAGTATCCCGACTGTAATGATTCGGAATTTCCCACATTCCAACAACTTTTGCGCAACCAAGATGCTGCTGCGGATCTGATAGCTAAAAAGGCTGCGCCTTTGCCATGGATCGGTCCACCCAAAGGGGGCTTCGTCATCAATGAGAATGGATATTTTCGTCCTTATGTAAACGCTACAATTTTTGCACAAGCAGATGCCTTTGGGAGAGCTACCGTTGCCTATGAGGTACATGGGGATATCCTCAAGAAGTATCTCGCCATGGGTGGGGATCGAAGCAAGTTGGGCTGTCCGGTCACAGATGAACTGTGGACTTCTGACCGTAGTTGTCGTTTCAATACCTTCACATCAGGTGCAATCTATTGCAATTCCAAGACCGGCACTTGCGTGGTGAATGGCGAAATCTATAAGAAATGGATGACTATGGATGGAGCTGAAGGAGTTATGGGTTTCCCAGTTTCCGACGTGAGCATAGTTGACATCTTGGTTCCGTGCTTCCTTATTACGAACTCTAATTTCATATTAAAATGCTATTTATGCTTGACTTTCGATGTTGAGCAGGTTACTAATCCATCTATGTGAAGGAAATATTGACGCCTCGGGGAGTGACTCTCTTCAATATGTTCTCACACGGTGGTGCTATATATTATACTGTAACTCGCGGGGCATTCTGGATTTATGGAGATATCTACAAGAAGTGGATGGCTAGTGGTGGTGAGATGGGCGAGCTAGGATATCCTACATCAGACGAGGAATTTGCACCCGATGAAGTGTGCCGTTTCAACAAATTTTCTGGTGGTGGTGTGATATACTCAACACCGGAAGTGAGCAATTTGAGTTCTTTGATGTTGCACTTACTGGTCTTGATTTTCCAACCCCAAATTTCTTGTTCATTTTCTATGTCCCGCTTGCTTACCAATATCGCTCGAGTTACTCGTCTTGCCGTGGATGTCTTAACCTGGTAGGCAATTACTGACATCCGATGCTACCTAGTACGGCGCCGTAAGAGTAGGTGGAAGTATTTACAAAAGGTGGATGGCGCTTGGTGGAGACAGTGGGTATTTGGGCAACCCCATAACCGATGAGATTACTGGTAAATACAATACTTGTTATAACGACTTCTCCGGTGGCTCAATATGGTGGCATACTTCTATTGGCACGCGGGAGTTTTCCGGGAGGGAAACAAATTATAACATCAACATTACCGATATTTTGATTAAGGAGCTTCGCTCTTCGCGTGTAGACACTCTCTACATTACAGCTTCTATCGCCACCGCTTCTGCAGAAGTGCAATCCATTGCCCTCCCCCTTGGTGAGAACTCATTTGGCTTCGTATATCCCAGCTTAACGCTTCATAATTGTCCAATTGGCGACGAGGAGACAGTGACATTGACATACCTCATCGTCCACATCCACTCCAACGACCGGGCAGATGTTCTTAAAAAGCTCGAGGTCGCCATCCACAAATTAGGAACAGCTGCTGTAGAAGAAGAAATGATTGCTTTGCGGCACAGACGCAAGTCGTCAATCGGAGACGCCATTGGTGCAGCTATCGGCAGAGGGCCTGTGCCTGTAAGCGAGCCTGCTGTTCGCCCTTTCGAGGGATGGGCAGATAGTGGTGGTCTAGGAATGCCATTTTTGAATTCTGATGGTGTGGTTGCGGCTGAAGTCGCAACGCTAAAAGGTAGCGATGTAAAGGCACATTTAATCCTGGGAAACACGTGGAAAGTGAACGATAAGCACGTGGGCACAAAAGCCCCTTCATGGTGCGGGCCTATCTCACAATACCATGTGCTGTGGAATGTGGAATTCTCATGAATTTAGTGCGCAGTATTGATATTTACCGCAGGTTGATTGGTTGGTTGGTTGGTTGGAATATAATTTTCGAAAGGTTTGGGAGTCGGGTTGGCTGGTCTGCCTTTTCTAATAAGGTAATAAAAGTATGGTGCCGGATGGATTGAACGATTAGTTATCCGTTTTGACAAACACTATCCGATATTTGACTTTGGGGGGAGGGGGGATCTCATGTAAAATCTTAGTTGAATAGTTAACTGAGAAGTATTAATAACGACAATATAGAAGTTAACTGCTATTATCTGATCAGAACAAACTTATTCTATCAAGTATAAGAAAATCAGCACATGAAACTACAATTGACCCAAAGTAAAGAATACAGTGCATCAATCATCGAAGTCTTTACACAAGAGCGATGAAGGGGGTTGTATTGTGGTAAATTTTATAAATCTCGAATGAACCTAATTTTCTACGTTTGTGACCTAACTATAATCTTATCTTTAACAATTAGGAAATTTCCCCATACCATGGTAATTATTCTCTTCAGTATCTTAATAAGTCGGTACACACATATACACAATTCCTATCTACTCTATTGAAACACTTCTATTGCACGTCTAAAATCTAGGGATAGATTGTTTTGGATCCATCCATAGCAGTAGTCAATTAGTACATACACCACAGAGCGAAAACCAAGTCCGGTAATGAAATTAAAATGTCATGTGTCATGTAAGAGTTCCGTGCATGAAAAAAGGGCAACTAGAGGGGAAATAGAGCATGCAGGTGAGAATATTGGTATACTGACTGCATTACGCGAGAAACCAGAAGGAGACGAAGAGATACATCTACGTGAAAAATTCATTTCGAAAGGCTCGGATCTAGTATTGAAAATTACAACTTACTCTTATATGCATCTTGCATCTCATCTCATCTCTAATTCTCCTGTCCAGATTAAATTACTTTCCCTTCCCATACGCTACATCGACATCTTTCTCATATCTCTCAAAAATCGCTTTTCGATTCAATTTTGTGGTTGCCGTTACTAGGTTCTGTTTCTCATTAGCATCATTCGCTTCACTCCCTTTCACTTGTAAACAAAACTCCAAATGAGCTTCGTCCAGCCACATACGACCATAGACTGAAGAGAATTGGGCATCCCGTCCGCTCTGCCATACACAAGCTTCAGATCGGTGGATTAGTAGTTGGGTGGGTGACCACCAGCGAATCCCCACTGTTGTATGTTTTTTGCATGTTTCTTGCATATTTCTTTGTCTTTGCTTTTGCTTTTGTTTTGATGCTTAGAACACGGAGGATGAAAATTTATACTCACATTGACTGTCGTCCATTCCTCATCTGCTAATACAACACCCTGAATTATTTCCATACTAGCTAATCCAGCTCTTTTCCCTGCAGCCTGCAACTGCTTCAATACCTCACGACAAATGGATTCATTATGCACGAGATCATCGATTCCATGACCTTCTACTCCAAGAGACTGGGCGAGCTTTTTGAGAGCTGGCTCGGCGGGAACGATGATTGCGATGGGGTGTGTTTCAGTGATCGAGGCGTAAATGCATATATTTGCTACTATGGCTGCGGCTCGGTAGACTGATTCTAGCTATTGGCTATTATTAGCACACCATACGAATATCTGTAAGGTATGACAGGAAGTATACCTTTTCCAAAGCAATATACTCTCCATTCATCGTCTTGACCGAATTTTTCTTGCGATCAATGATCTTCAAATGTCCATTCTTATCCCACTCACCAATATCCCCAGTCTTGAACCATCCATCCGAAGTAAGCGCTTCGTTTGTTTCAATAATGTTATCGTAGTATTCGGACATGACGCTAGGACCTCGAATCCAGATCTCTCCTTGTTGAGGAGTGTTCGCGGCGAAGTAGCCTGCGTCGGGAAAATCAACGAGTTTTATTTCGATGCAGGCTGGGATGTCGCCGGCTTGGAGGGTGAAGGAGAGGGGATCGCATATTGCGCCCATACTGGTGCATTGTCAGTGAACCTTTTTTTTTCACATGTGTGTGGATGGGAGTTGCTAACGCGGTAGTTTCTGTGGATCCATAACCGGAAATCATGGGTGTGATGGTTCGAGAGATAAATTCTTGGGTCTGTTGAGATATGGGACCCGCGCCGTTTAAGCAGAACCTCAGTCTTCCACCTGTCGCTTGTTTGACTTTGTTAAAGACAATTGCATCCAAAATACCGGAACCGGGTAAGCCGGTCGAGGAGAGTAATCCTTTAGTGTAGAAAGCACTCCAGAATATACTACGGACAACAGGTCCACCTTTATTCACGTTGGCAATCACACCTTTTTTGACGGTCTCCCATACTGATGGTACACCCACTAAAAGAGTGGGTTTTAGTTCCTGGATGTCACCCTTGCAGTTTTTCATGGAGGTTTCGGAGAGAGTTCTGGGATGACCGTATCCCATTAGGGAACCCCAGTAGAGACATGCGTTTTCAAATACGAATTCGAAGATGTGAGCAAGGGGTAGGTATGCTAGGAGTGTATCCGAGGGGCCTAAATAATCACCTACGATACTATTTGCTCCCGCAACTATAACGTAGTTAGTTTGGAGGATTTCAGGGAATAGAAACACTAACTGGCCGCTACGACGTTCTTATGCTTTAGCGATACGCCTTTCGGAGTACCACTTGAGCCGGACGTGTACATGATGCAGCAAAGATCTTCACTTTTAGGTGGTACAGCTTCGATGGGCTGTAAATGTCCCAAATCTATTAGTTCTTCGTAGCTCAAAAGCGTGAGGTGGTTGTGACTCTTCTTTAGTTCTTTGATACTTGATAATGGAAGTTCTGAATCGCCATCTGTGTTATATATCACATATTGAATATGCTTCAAGTCCTCGAGAGAATCAAGTAAAGTTTTAAGGAGCTGTGGTTCTAGGAATATGGCCTTGGCTTTCGTTTGTATAAGAGAATGACGGAGCCCTTCGACGCCAAGAGTATCGTATGCAGTGACGATGGGCATAGATTGGGACATTGAACCATGAGCGATTGATAGCCAGTGAGCACTGAATTTACTATAAGCTTGAATTTATAAACGTCACAATATGGGCGATTACCTCGTCGTTGCAAAAAGATGAACCCGATCATCCTTGACCAATCCCAGTTTCCTCAATCCCGCACCTACACTCAATACCGTAGCTTCATACTCCTTAAAACTTATATACTCATACCCGCTCATTTCAAAATAGGTCCATACTTTATCTACTTCCTGTGTTTGTCCCTCGATGATCTTTTTCACCTTCTTCGTCTCCTCGTGTTTCTTGATTAGTTTCCTCGACCCCAGAGCTCGAGCATCCCCAAATCGACGAGAGCTCTGCTGTACGATATCGAAAATGGTCTCGATGCCTGATTCTGGCTGAGAAAGAAGTTCTGGGTATCGGATATTGCGACGGGGAATGGATTCACCGGGCACTTGAGGAATTCCTTGTACTTCTGCAGTGAAGGGAGGTTTTCTCGACATTCGAGGGGAGAAAGTTGTAGTTTTGGTCTTGTTCTTGGTTTGGGGGGACATGATGAACTTTTGGAGCACACGGGAAAAAAGATGTAATGTTAGATGTTAACAGAAAGTAAGATGGGACAATAGCATTGATGAAGGGGCTACTTTGGATTTTAATAATTCTACATTCCTAGGCTGCCTACAGGAGCTCAACCTATCTAAGCCACCATAGCCCTTCATCCAATGATTGATGGAATGTGATCAATGTCCAATAGTTCTGGTGATAAGCCGAGGCTTTTCCTTGCACCTGATTATTCTTTGACATAAATTCACGAAGGGAGATGTTATCCCGCCTCCGACTTGAAGGCTCTTTCATCTTTCTTTGTAGTAATTGCTAAGGAATTGAGATGGGATGAGAATGATATGTGATGCTGGTTCGCATGTGATTGAGGCGCCAAGTCCCTATAAAATTTAGGTTAGTTGGATTGAAGGTTCACTTTACCTACATATCAACTTGCACTGAGATTTGAAAAAAGGATTGGGGAGGTTCAATGCTCACCGGGAGATAATTTCGCGATGAATACTCTTCAAATAGTCTGTGCGCAACCTGCACTTTTCACAGTACCGTAGTACCTCAGATCAACCCATACTCATAGCTAGCAAGCATAGCTCCGCTTTCACAATGTTCAAGTATCCATACCTGTATTAAAATATTCTCCACCTTCATTTGTTTGAGCGATTAAAAAAATTCTGGATGGACAAGCCGGTGCAACAGTGATAGTGTTAGGATCTCCCAAAAGCAAGCCCTTCCTACTAAATTTCAAAAGAAAAAGAGCAAAAAAGATATCGACGTCGGCATGATTCGAACATGCGCCCCCGAAAGGAATTGATTTCTAGTCAATCACGTTAACCACTCCGTCACGACGCCTATTAGATTGCATAAAATAAGATGCGAAATAAAAGGCCATATTCAAATCTGCTTCGATTTATTGATCCAACAGATCTTGATCATTCATTTGATATGCGAAGAGATTCCAGAATATCTGATTATCTGCGAAGACATCTCACCGGATTATCTCTAGAGAAATAATCTACCCGAGAATTCTATTCTTTTTAAAACATCAAAGGCTCACCATATTTCAGTATCTAGGTCGCATCCACGACCTCGAATGAACGAATTTTCCACGTATAATATCCTTTGGTCCACAGAGCGGTTCGATGTGGAAGATATGAGTCTGCGGATCAGGATTATTTATTGTGAGAGACAACAACAGAACGATTTGGACACATTTTGGCTCAGAAAACCCCTCCAGAGGATTTACAGACGAGAAAGAACTAATGGTAGTCTCGGAATTGGTATTGCTATTGATATTGTCAGAGTTACGGGAGCTTATAGAACCGACAAATCGATCAATTCCTCAACATTTATAACAAGAGGGTGAACGACATGGGTAGCATGGTCTTTCGAAAATGGCACAGGAGCCCATATTTAGGAACACTACTATATCAGCCAGTGGTTACACAGCTGCGCAGCGAATTGTCGCTATTGGATACATAATTCCAGTGCTTGGGCATCTCAACACCAACTGCCATGCCAAGCCCATGCTCTCTCTCTTTTTGATTATATGGGTAGGCTATCAATAACAGGGCGAAATTGGCCGGTCAGCACTGTGAAGACGGCTGAATCTGCAACGCGGTATTCGGACTTCTCGGGACATACAACAGGAGTTGGATGGGTATTACAACAGCACTAGATCCCTACAATTCTAAATCTGACAGCAATCTGAGATACCTAGCTACTATAAATACAGTTTTGTTCGGTGATACCTTTTTGGTAATCAATACCAAACTCCGATGATGTTTTCGTCGGAAGAATGCCCCCTTTCTCCAACCCCCAGAAGTATGTATCCGAAAGTCGTCAATACCCGAGATCCCGGTTTCATAATTCAGCGGATGATAATCTTATTAAACATTTTCCGGTTGAACCTGCTGGTACATTTTATTCTTTTGGCCGGGTTTATCATTAAAATATCATGCAGAAACTATCTCGTCGTAATAAATTAATATCTTTTTTATATTGACGGCACTAAGCTAGGAAGAACAACTTAATTTAGCCATTATACTTAAGGAATGAATTCTTATGTATCTACTCGTATGTATTGCATCTTATAGTTCACCGCCCGTTTAACACGTTCTCTCATTTTCTAAGACGCCGCGTCCTAACCGGGACATCGCTGTTTCGGTATTTGCTGTCTTCCGTAGAATATTTCTTCTCCGCCCTCCGCCTTCACTTCCGTCAAACAGAACATATATAAATTGACAACAACGCGCCTTTATTAAAAATGTCAAGCCGGAAGAGAATATCGCAAGCTTGTAGACCATGTGGTGTCAAGAAAATCAAGGTATAATCCCACTCTCTACACGCGAAAAACGACTTGCGGTCATTGACTAGTCGATTCAGTGTGATGGCGGGGCGCCTGTGTGCGGACCATGTCAGAGAAGAAATGCCGAATGCTCATACGGTATATCGAAGCGTGGGCATTTTCCACGCAAATTTTTAGAGGGGAGGTGCGTCATTTTAAGAGTTCATTCCATAAAAAACCTGAGTGATTGATACTGACTGAACAATCAGCCCTTCAAACTCAAACACTCCTCGTGAAAACTTATCTACTCAGCCGTCTTTTCAACTACCATCGGGAGGTAACCGCCCTCATGTTACGATTTCTGATGCACAATCCATCCAGCAAGGCCCCGTCAGGCAAACCTCAGCTCTAGCCACAAACTCACCATCGCAAAGAAAAGATAAGAAATATCCATTTAATGCTGAGGTTTCAAAACGTTTGTTCCAGATCTACTTCGATTGCATTCATCCGCTATGGCCAATACTGTACAAGCCAATGTACACTTCATTCGATTATACGTATCCTTCACCAAGCATACCGAATGTCTTGGCATCTGCAATGTTCGCAATTGCGGCTTGTGTAGATAGACATCAACCTTTTCAGCAGACATACGATGACCCGCATATCACGGGTCCTGCAGAGCCTCACTTTTATTTCGAAGAAGCCTTAAATTTGCTGCAGAGAAGCAATGGTAGCAACGATAAAACATTAAAAAATGCACTTGCTCCCTCCATAGTGAATTGCCAAACGTTGACGATACTTGCACTACAACAACATGGGGTGGCTGAATATTCAAGAGCTGCAGTCTTCTGTGGACTTGCATCATCAATGGCCACCGAATTACGCTTGCATAGACCTCACGAATCGGATGGCCCGCAGCGTGAGATTCGCTATCGTCTTTGGTGGAATCTATTCATCCTTGAGAAGATGATTTCTTGCGAAATGGGTAGACCGGTGATGCTTAGGGCGGAGGAGACTGATACTCCCTACCCCTCAACCTCGGAGGCAGATGAGTTTGAATTACTTCCTGCCAGAATGAAACGGCAGAATTCGACTAATATTCATACCACTGGCAAGATGCGTACACTCTCAGTTCTTGTGATGGCTATTCAACTCGCAGTCATAATGGAGAGACTTTCAAGAGAAGTGTATGGCTTGATGAGTAGAAGAGCAATTCGTGATGATCGAAGTTTTGGTGAAGCAAAACGCATGGAATTATGGTCTGCTTTCCAAGAATGGGAGCGAAATATTGAAGCTTCTCCCTTGAGCTTGGATTTAAGCAATAACCTAACATCAGTCCCTGGCGTCGTTACTAATTATGTTGTAAGTGCGCAATCTATTTGATATCTAGTCCTTACTCATTCAATCCAGGTCATGCATTCGGGGGTAATTCTTCTACATCGCCCTTTCATTGCTAGATGGATATCAAGCCCTGCAAATACCAATGCTTCGGCGCACCCACTCAAGATCTGCCTAGATAGTGCGAATGCAATATGCACTATCTTGGAGAAGTACTTTGATGACTTCTATGGCTTACCATGCGACATGGTATTTAGTATTTTTACAGCTGCAAGCACGCTATTGTATCAATCGAAGCAACCGGATGGAGGTAATAATGCGGAATCACAACGTCGTCTTAAGATGTGTATACACTGGCTTTCTGTTCTTGGAAGGAGTTGGAAGAGTGCCGGAGCTCGTCAACAGCTTTTAGTAGACTGTAAGCCCCTTGTTCTCCAAGTTCACAAGTTTTTACTAATTCACTAAGTATCTGCAATGCCACGAGATGTTAATATGACAACTCTAGCCAATGCAGCCGCAGCTGTCGATGCTCAAGAATCAACGACCTCACAGCTTCTATCTGAGCAAGAATCAATGTATGCCCGACATTCGACAGTAGATGCCACGTCTGTCATAGCCAAACCCGTGGCACCAGCTGAGGACTGGGAGTTTTTAAGAGGGTTTGGAGATTCTTCTGATGAATTCTATGTTCTAGATGAGGAACTTCGAGTTCTGCTCGAGAGTGATCAACAATGGAATCTCTAAGTTCCAGTGCACAATTTACAGGAATAGACTACCGGCATGACTGTTCCTATCATCCTCAATTCCACAACATTGCTATCTCTTACATTTCAATAATCCCGATGGGTCCATTATATACCCCTCTCCCAAAGCCGAAATAAAATATCGTACCGAAAAACAGCCACCCACCCATGACAACCACGCTATAGTTCATGTTTTGTGCGGTGACAGGCTGCACACCCGGAAAAGTGCAGAACACTATCGCCACGAGAAGCCAAACAACAGCCACCACATTGACTACCAATCCTAATGTGTCACCTAATTTAAATGGCCCATATTGACTTCTTTTGAGATTCTTTCTACCATATATTATCATATAGATAATTGGAACAAGATACGAAGCATACATCCCAAGGACGGACATCGATAAGATGGCATTGAATGCTGTACTGTTTCCAAGGTATATTAGACCAAGCAGCATCTCTACTACGGTCAGGGCTACAATAGAGCGAACAGGTACTTGTGTTGTTGGACTTATGTGTGCAAAGTACTTCGGATATGGAGTTGCCGAATCGCGAGCAAATGCCCAGTACGTTCGTGAAGTTGATGTACAACCAGCCGCATTGGCCGCCACGGCAATAGAACAGACGGTTAAGATCAATATAGTTGCTCCGGCTGTATTGTTCGTAACGTTTTGGTATAGTTGCATGAAAGGAAATCCAGTCGGGGATGCGAGTACTGGAGTTATAACTGTCAACAATCTTTCTTATTCAAGGTCTTTCGAATGTCGAACTTGGTTTCATTGGAGCATTTATGGGTATCAAATGAGAGAGGAGAAATTTCTTACATTCGTCCAAGTCACCAAGAGAATACAGCAGCAAGATGCAATACCCAAGTCCCAAAATCCCGTTCACAGCCACACTTCCAACCATGGCAATTGGAACATCTCGTGCAGGGCGTGGCATCTCTTCTGCTAAGTGACAAGCTGCATCGTAACTTTGTGGTATCATTAGTACACAACAACGTAGCGAGAGTCAGAATGTATCTTACCCAAGAAGCGGATAGACAGCACTCAAGAGACCCACGAGCCATGATGCCCCACCATTTTGCCAGCCACTGGTATTTGTAACTTGGACAAAGACAAAATGGGCATCATGTTTGGGTGCCATAACTCCGAGTACCGCCATGATTGCCACGAGGCCGGCAATATGTAGAACACCTTAAACCATCAGTTTTGTTGAAATAAATCGTTGTGGGCTGTGAGCAATTACCAGACGCTAGATTCGTATGTGGAAGTACCTTCGATCCCCATATATTCACGGCAGCAGAGTATGAAAGGACCAACCAGTAAAAGAGCATACCCTGCCATCTTGTTGGCACATAGCTGTCTGGGTTATTGAGAGTTATAAGTCCTTGGAATTGCAGTCCTGCAGAAAACGCGGCTGATGCTGTAAGAACAATTTGTCCACCGATGGAGGTCCAGCCTGTGAACCAGGATGCAATTTTCATTTGGTTCCTTGGAGCCAGAGCAGCGACGAAATGGTATTGTCCTAATTAGTTTCGTCAGACTGGAACAAGTTATCGGGTGCGGAGGGTGTTGCTTACCGCCAGCTGTCGGCCAAATGGACGCAATCTCGGCTAGGGATGATGATATCGCCAGACTTCCGATCAAGGAAATGCAGCTGTAAGATTTTCAGTGATGCTGCTCTAGTTCATGAATTGAATCTCATATGACTTACTAGTTGTAGAAAAGACATGGAGCTCCGCCATTTGCCAATGCTGCTGCTACAACACTGGACAATGCTTCCCATGTTGCCATCAAGCAGAGACATAAGGAGCCAAGTGACCAGACCGAGAAGCCTTTGCGTAATTCTTCTACTTGTCCGGCTACTGGAATATCCTCTATTCCCTCATCTGCTCCTTTCGACGAAGGCTGGAATTCCTTCATCATCATATCCTCCTTTTTAAAGCCGCTTTCAAAATCCATTATTAGAAAAAAGCTTTCACAATTCTCGTCTAAAGTCAGTGACGTTGAGGACAGTCGTAAAATATCAGAGACAAAGTTTGTAATGTAAAACAAACTTTGAATTGAGATAATCGAGAAAGATCAAGGAGGTGCACAGCACTCCAGGACTAGTATTACTGTACAAAGCGGAGCCTTTCCGTTATCAACCACGTATCAAGGTTGTAATTTTCACTTGTCATATTGATCTAATTCCGAAACAGCTTAATCACATTGATTCCGAAGTTGAGACGAGAATGAAACCGTCGTGCACGAATATTTCAGCGTTGATAAGCTGTTATGGTCATCAGTCAGAGGTTTGGTGATACCGGGTATATGATTGATGGTTGAGATACCCGTGTCCCGCGTTTTGAGATAAGCGAGATAACCGGACGGATATGTGTATCTACCAATCATGTTAGTGCACTATCAATTTCATGCAATCAGAGTCAATGGATTTACATAATGGACTTGAGCGGCGGGGTAAACTGATGGCGATGTTTGTGTAATAACCGGTAGTAGCATGAATTTTTTTCATTACTTGTATTTATACAAGTCCTCCCTTCCCATGTGCTTTTCTCTTCGTGCATCTTTCTTCACATTCTTTCTTCAGGTCACAAAGTTTACACAATTGAGTTTTGATACGCCTGATGCGCTTGGTTAAACACAATATCAATTCGTTGTCAATCAATCAACATGACCACTCCAACCACAAGACCACACCCTCTCACCCAACTCTCAGTCACCGAGGCCCATAAAGCCCGCGACATAGTCATAGGTCTACACACCAGCTCTCTCGTCTCCTTCCGCACCATATCTCTCGAAGAACCCCCCAAAGCCGAGCTGCAAAAGTTTCTGGAAATAGAACATAATGGCGCTCTAAACGCATCCACTGTTTATCCAAAAAGAGTTGCCAGGGTTATGTATGATGTTATTGGTGGTAGTAAGATACCACAATATCAAGAGTCTCTCGTGGATGTTGAGGAAGGTGTTGAGATCTCGAGGGAGATTGTGGATACGAAGCATCATGCTCGTTTGACTTTGTATGTTTAAACTTACCTATTTATATTAATCCTAGCTAACCCGTCCCCCACAGAACCGAATTCGACGACCTAGTAAAAGCCGCTTGGGCCTCCTCTCTCTTCAAAGAAGCCGTCTCCGAGCTTCATATCCCAGAAGGATTTGAAGTCGTCGTAGAACCTTGGCCATACGGAGGTACCATCGAGGACGAAAATCCTCGATACTTTCAAGGTCTCTGCTTTGCGCAGGATAAACGAAATGGGAACCCGGATTCGAATTTCTATGGGTATCCGCTTCCTTTGATTCCTATCATGGATGCTACTACACGTGAGATTATTCGGGTTGAAAGATTGGCTACGGGAGGGATTGAAGATGGATTCAAGGTTGGAACTCATGATAGGGATATTTTGAAACATTGTAAGCCGTCGGAATATGTGCCGGAGTTGTTGGAAAATGGTACGAGAAAGGGGTTGAAACCGATTAATGTGGTGCAGCCTGAAGGAGCGAGTTTTGTGGTAGGTGAAGATGAGAGTTTGGTGGAGTGGCAGAAGTGGAGATTTAGGGTGGGCTTTAATCATAGGGAGGGGGCTACCATTCACGATGTGAGATATGAGGGGAGGAGTATTTTATATCGGTTGAGTTTATCCGAGATGGTATGTGCGACTGATTTCTTGTTTGTGGTGGAATATTGTGCTGATTATTTCATATCTAGACTGTTCCGTATGCAGATGCTCGAGCTCCATTTTATCGCAAACAAGCATTTGATTTTGGAGATGGTGGTGCAGGAGACTGTGCCAATAACCTCGAGTTGGGGTGTGATTGTCTGGGTGTCATAAAAGTTCGTGCTCCTATCCAATCTCCAGATAACAACCCCCCCAAAACCTCAAAGTAGGTAGCTAACCATGCCCAGTATTTTGACGGCACTAAAACTCAAGCCGATGGAACCGTTTCCACAAGTCCCAACGTTATTTGTCTGCACGAACAAGACGCCGGTATCGGCTGGAAACACACCAATTGGCGTACCGGCCGCGCAGTCGTAACCCGTCACCGCGAACTCGTCGTTCAATTCATCATCACCCTCGCCAACTATGAGTACGTATTCGCCTACAAATTTGATCTCGCAGGTGGTATCACTGTCGAAACTCGCGCTACGGGTATTGTATCCGTCGTCTCAATCGATGCCGGCAAGAACAAGAGCGAAAATGGAAATGTGGTTGCCCCCGGTGTCCTAGCGCAAAATCATCAACATATCTTCTGTGTGCGTATTGATCCCGCGGTCGACGGACCACTGAATACCGTTATGGTGGAGGAATCTCATGCCGTGGCTGACAAGGCACGGAATCCCTACGGCAATTTCTACGAAGTTGTTTCGAAGCCAGTGGAGAAGGCATCGTGGATAGATGCCGCACCAATGAACAACATGTTTATCAAAATGGTTAATCCAGCGAAGAAAAATAAAATCAGTGGGAAGAATGTCGGATATAAATTTATGCCGGCGGCGACGCAGGTGCTACTCGCGCAGGATGAGAGTATCCAAGCTCAACGAGCGAGATTCGCTCAACATCATGTGTGGGTGACCAAGTATCGGGATGGAGAGCTATTTGCGGGTGGAAGATACACGCTTCAAAGCAAGCGGGAAATCGACGGGGTTGCGGACGCGGTGGAGAGGGGCGAGCAGTTGCGCAACGAGGGCGAGGATGTGGTGGTGTGGAATTGTTTTGGGCTGACGCATAATCCGCGGGTTGAGGATTGGCCCGTCATGCCTGTTGAGATTCATGAGTTGAGGATTAAACCGTGTGATTTCTTTGAGGCGAATCCGTCGATTGATGTGCCTAGCTCAAGGAATTTGGAGTCGCTGTTGGTGGTGGGGAGGGGGAAGGGGGAGGAGGGGGAGGGGGAGGCATGTTGTAAGGGGGGTGAAGCGAAGTTGTGAAGCAAAATTGTGATTAAGAAAGGAAGGAAAGGGTTTCGAAGAGAAATCTTCTGTATGACTATGAGTATGAATACGAATAACGTCACTCTTTTTGTGCTAGAATCTTCACCTTGTAATTTTATATTCTCTGTTCTCTATATCTAATTATCATCCATCCATCCATCCATCCATTCAAATACCTACCTACCTGTGTATATATATATCTACCTACCTACCCACCTACCTGTATACCTACATACCTACATACCTACCTACCTACCTACCTACCTACCTACCTACCTATATAGCCTTCCGAAATTTTGTTATGAGCTCGTCATACAGCGCAAGGTTAATGCGGAGTATAAATTGAAGAGTGTGGAATGCGGAATACGGGATACAAATGTAGAAATATCGAGAATATATATATGTAACATTTTCGATATTGTTTTTATACGAGTTAGGAGGAAGGCATTTATTTGCATTTACTAGCTAGCTAGCTTTTGTAAGAATTAATGATGTGATGTGGATATGTGGATATGTATTATGTTGTGTATTATTGTGTAATATGTCAGGGATTATGCTGAATAAGCAAGCTTTATATAGACCAGATCAGAGTTTTCATACACACATATTGACTGTTCTATTATATACCTCAATAATTGAGCCGATAAGGTTCCACTGCGTTCTACTAGTGCTCTAACCTTGACACAATAGATAATTGTTTGGATGGTGGATGGTGGATGGTATGGTGGAAAAGCGGGTTGATATTTATGCACAGAGGATGATTGTTCTTTACTAATACTTGTAGAGTTAAATAAAAATAAAAATTGAAATGGCTAACGTGGTTTATCATCATGTGGGCCATATCATCATGTGGGCCACTTTTACCTCAATTCGTACATTCAAATTCATATTATTCAACAACCACTAAATCAATTGATTGAAACTATTAAGAATCTAATAATCTAGAATCTATTACATTGATTTGACAAGTTCTTGAATTATGATTTGACTTTCTATATTTATTATAGTATCTATTAGAAGATGTTTTTCTATTAGAATTCCCTTTATTTTGATGTTTGTTGTATTGAATCTGAATATCAATTTTTTGTTGAGATAATATATCTTCAGTTTTCTGTTCAGTAAGTATTTCTTTATTATGTAGTTGAATCTTTTTAGTGTGTCGATGTTTGTTTAATATTTTATTTGTTTTTCGAAGTATATGATTCTTTGTATTTAAAAGTGTATTTTCATAAGCTAATCTTTCTGTATTTTTAGTTAGAGCTAATATAGTCTCAAATATAGGTGTAGGGGAGTTTGATTGATGATGAGCTATTCGAGATTTTACTAAAGTTGATTGTAAAAGAGTTTCAGTTGGGTTGTGAGGTGTTTGAGAGATTCAATAGTTTAAATTGATGGATGGAGGGATAGACGTACGAATTCGAATATCTAGTTTTGAGAGTATAGTTTGAGGATCGAATGGTATTAGATCTGCTTTTCGAAAGCTAGTTTTCATATTCTGAGCTGTAATTGATTGTTGATATATAGCTTTGAAAGCTATAAAGAATTCAACTTTCGAGATATAGTTGATATAAGCCTTGATAAATCCTTCAATTTGATAACTATATGCTCGTTTCAATATACCAAAACATCCAATATCAAGTGGTTGGGTTAAGTGATTTGAATGTAATGATAACTTTATCGTTATTATGTTATTTGATTTACAATATGATTGAAAAGGTATCGATTTGTGACTTTTATATCTATTTAATACTAGCATTCGATATTTGTTCTTTATTCGATGAATTGTATATTTATCGAAGTGCTTTAATTATTCTAATTCTGTTTCATTATTCGTTTATTCATTAGAAGTAGGTTTAATAACCCAATCTGTAGGAAAACCGCTTTCCGTATACCAATTAGAAAGGTGATATTATCCTTGTACTATTAAAAATGATAGTATAGTTTCCCTTTCCCCATTACCATATATAATCACTATAGCCCATTTTTTATTGCTTGGTTGTATTGCCTTGTTTCTGCTATTTCGTTCAACACTAGTTACAATCATTCTGGGGTATATTATACCCATTATGAAACCGGTTTCGTTGAAGTTGTAGAAATCGCAATCCAGAATACTATATTTCGTTTACATATTCGATACCAATCGAAACCATTCTTCAATAAGCTTGGAATCTTCGCAAAGAGCTTTTTGAAAGTCATAAATACGATTAAAACATATCTTTAATACTATATGATGCTTTACGAATCGATAAACCTAAAGCTTTCCAACTTTCTTTGTACCTCTTGATTCGAGAATGTAATTCGCCATATCTTCCACACCCTTAAGTTTAGATGAAAACCCTTTGTTATCCATATCAAATATATATTGAATAATCATTTCCTCTTCCAATTCTGTAATCTTATAGGTTTTGTATCGATATTCTGTACGAGGGGTAAGACCATCCATTCTGTACTGAATCATTGTACACAGGATATTATACAGTTTAGCAGCCTTCCGAATGCTTAGTTTTTTGTCTTTTTGAATAACTTCGATAATTAGAAAGATTTGTACTTCTTTATTATTCGTTTCCATCATAGATTATTGATAAATCGTGTGTTGAAGTGAAGAGATAATAATTGAGGTAAAAATGGCCCACATAATGATATGGCCCACATGATGATAAACCACGTTAATCAATATTAATGGTTTATATAGTTTAGGTTCCATTTTTGGCGATTGATTGATTGATTGATTGATTAAATTAACGTCTACACTGAGTCTAAGACTATCTAAAACAGCTAGAGGCTCTTACGAACCCCTAACAGATAACATAATAAAGGTAAGCTGGCTTATAGGCCTAGCTAAGTACATAATTTAAATGATTGAGATAAACTCAATCTTTTGAGTTGAATGGAGGAAGTGAAAACTAATCCTAAGGAATAATCCCGCTCTACAAACGTCATTTTTGGCGATGATGTGCAGTTTGAAATCGTATGTCTATCGTATCGGATCTTATATGGCACTTTTCGGAATTAATATTGTCACAATCCCAGGATCGTCCTTCTGTCCAATTTGATTCTTTCCTGAATCAAAATCGCTTCTTGCAAATGTTGCCAATGGCGTCGCATGAGTAAATGGGAATCAAAATGGCCTCTGAAAAGACTAATAGATGTGTCGAGATGGTATTCTTGGGAGGATCACCCGGTGGATCACCGCAAGATCGAGTAATGACACGGATGTAAATCGGATACCGCCCGGTCTCAACCAATAGATACGGTGAACGATTTTGGCCATCCGCTTACGAAACCAGATTGATCTGTCTCATTGCCAGAAGAGACATCATCGTATGGAAAAGCATATCCACGACCATGGTGATTTGCCTCATGGACAAGTCGAGCATAGTGGTTGGTGATGTTATGGCGATAATACTCTGATACTCTTTCGTTAGTTGGATGGTGATCATTGCTTAACAATGTCGATCGATTCAATGCCGCGCTAATGCGAGCGGTGAGTGGTCCTGTCGCTCCAGCATTGTTGGCAAACGGACCAGAGCTACAACTGAAGATGTCTGCGGTAGATGGTTTCGAAAATGTTGCCAAACCAGGAAATGTTAATTGCCCGTTGCATACCCGACCCTCAACCTTTCTCCATTCCGCTTGTGTGTCGACAATTAGTGGTGTTTTGCTATATTTACCCCACACTTCATCGACATAGGATTCATAGTAACCACTAAAGCCTGGTTCATAATTGGGACTCAATACTCGAAGTTTCTGGCCACCAGATTCTACGATCAATTTGTCCCATCCTGCCCCGTCGGCTCGACTTTGTGCTTTTAGACCTTCACATATAGTCTCTAGACCATCTGCTTTCAGTCCTCTAATTTCTTGTGGCCCACCATTTTCAGTAATAAGTTTCATAGAGACTGGCAGACTAACGAAGTCGACATAGCTGTTTCACATTAGCGATTTTGAAAGGTATCATGTGGTAGGTAAACGGACCTTATATTGGCATAGATTTGTGTTTGATTGAATGTGAACTCGCAAAAGGCCCAGTTGGTATTGATATTGTGATCAGAAGGATTGGTAACAGATGGCTCAACCAATGCCGGCCCCGGGTTGACGAAGAACTCCAACTTCTTCCCTATTGAAAACCAGATTCTTCCTCCAGCAAGGAGCGGAATCGTAGCAATAGTGGTACTGCCTTGCCTACCTAATTTAATAGCACAGTCTGCTGAAAGTGGATAAACGGTACGTGGTGGTGACTCGGGATAATATGGTGTCTTTCCATCGGCTTTCAGTAGAAAGACACGATTATTGTTGTTTAGTGCTAGTCCCGTGATATAAGCATACACTTCGTCTGAAGGGAAACGGTTCTGTAGCTGGATATCGAGAGTTTGAGGCATGATAATGTATGTGACGACGAAGTAGAAGTAAACGTGTAGTGAGAGTTTCGGATTGAAAGGTCAGTGGGGAAGAGAGAAGTGCGGTGAGGCCAATCTCAGGATTAGATCAAGTTAAACTTGGTGATTGGAACCTTGTATAAGAAGAAATGCAGAAGCGAGTCTCAGATCTGGATCAAGCACAAATTCGGTGATTGAAAGAACTGAAAGGCAGCGAAATCAAGCATTTAACATAACGATGCTCAATGACGTATGTAATAACCAACTTTCATGAATTGAATGTTTCCTGAGCAATCAAATGCGAGATACAGTTGAGATACTGAACTCAACTCCGTATATATAAAATAGCAGTAAGAAGATTATATTTCTCGAGTGGCTATATCGGATAGAGAATAGTAATAGAGGGGGTTAGATATCAGCTAGATTATACCTTATGCATAGCTGCTTTAGTACACTATTGATAGCCTCGGGTAAATGTATGTTTTGGTCTATTTGGACTGTATACTCGAAGAGGACTTGTGTAGAATCCAGTTGATATGAACAATAGGTTCAAAGTAGGAGGAGTCTGTTTGATATATATACTGCGCAGTAAACCCTCGTTTTGGCATTCATGGAAACAAATGTCGAGATACCATAAAGTGCAAATGGATGACTAATCCACCACACAAACACTAGTATCACGTGACTATACACTATACCACCACATTAAACGAGAGTCTAGTAGATCTGTGCCCACCCATCATCAATCAAACCTTTTCTATCTTCCGAAAAACGGCGACCTATAACATCATCAACGCAATCAACGGCAACCTCCAAGTACCGTCAAAGCCACGACTCAAACCCCCCGAGTATTGAAACCTAATCAGCTATTTTTATCCTGATGACGATTGGGAACAACCGTCAAAATGGTTTATGATTGGGATGATAAGGAGGAGTTATGCTATCGCATGTATATTGATGAGAAAAAATCATTGGAAGAAATTATGGAATTTATGAAAGAAACGATGTCCTTTAATCCATCGTAAGTCTATATCTTGTTTGAACTGCACTGCACTGCACTGTCCTGCGCTGCAAGCTATAGTATACTATAGCAACTATAGCAGCTATAGCATCATGCATCATATATCGATATGCACACCCGTACCACTCGCACTGACAACGACTGACCCTGATAAGCAAACGTGCATTTCAAACCCAATTCAAAAAATGGGAATTCCCTTCGAAACAAAATCCTGCACATAGGAATGAGCCACTCGTTCAGCGCGTCAAGGAACTATGGGACATCAATACTTCACAGCGCGAAATGCTTCGCATTCTCAACGAAGAGGGATTCGAGATCAAGGAGCGTGAACTTATGCGCGTCAGAGCGAAGAATCGCTGGCTGTTACGAGTACCTAATGGGAACAAATCAAAAAAGCAGATGGATCAAGATGTAGAAAATCAATTACAACAGGCATTCTACAACAATGGACAATTACTAGAAGGAGAACAGCAGATGGAAGGACAAATGGAAGATTTACCACCAACTTCATCCACTCCCAAGAATAATTCTAGAGCTGAATCTCCACCACTTAGTCCAGAGGTTATGGCAAAAAGACAAGAACGTTACGCCAAGTTACAAGCCGAATCTGCAGAACGATGGGCCGCTCGCAAACGTCGTCGTCGCACCCGTGGCTGGGCTGGTCTCCCAGCAGACCCTCCAGGACCCCCTCGATTCCCTTCTGAGACAACTATCGATGAGAGCAAGTCTTTCTTGAGTCTTGATAATCGTTTATATCGTGATATAAGGGCAAAATTCCAACGCATATGCGAAGAAGCAGGTATTATAAAGAAGACCGTTGCTGGACCCGAGCGTTGGGAAGCTGCCAAGGACAGACTCATACAAGAGAGTGAACATCTACAGTCAGTTTTCTGGAATAACGATGATAATCTGGATCCAAAGAAGCTAGCTCTCGATGTTGTTTGTGGGGATGTAACAAAGCGAATGCGAACTTTGGAGCGTCGTATGACTATTGCTGAAGCCAAGAATGCACTAGGAGTAAATCCTGAGGAGTCCAGGCAACTTCGTAATGCCTTCTACCAGACTTTGAAAGCTGACCATTTCACCAGTAAGCTTGAAGCTGGGGAAGAGCATTGGCAGGAGCTCAAGGCGTCCTGGATTAATGGATCAGAGCTATTGCAGAATCTACTCACGGCGGGAGACGCTGATCCTCAGCATGCCCAAAAAGTCAAGGCGATGGAAGTTCTATGTCGGGACGTCATGAAGCGTCTTCGTGATGATCAGACTAAACGTGATCCAACAAGGAGAAAGAAGTTTGATAGTACTTTCCAACCAGGTCAAACTATGGAACAATTCCATCACAGTCAAGAAGAAGCACCAAATTTCCAACCAGATCCGCAGGAAGCACTTATTCAAACTGCAGCTCATGCTCATGCTCGCTCGCAGAACCAAGCTCAGTCTCACATGCAAGCACAAGAATCTCATATGCAAGCACAAGCTCGTCAGGCTCAAGCTCAAGCTCAAGCTCAAGCCCATGCACATGCACAATCCCAAGCTCAAGCACAAGCACAAGCACAAGCACAAGCACAAGCTCAGGTCCAACCACAACCCCAGGCTCATACACCTGTTATGGTTAATCACAGTGATATACAGAATCATGGTGATATGCAGATTGACCCATCCCTACTTCTTGCCGCTGCTAATGATCCTGGTTTGATGAATCGTAGTATGCAAAACCAATTTGCGCATCCCCAATATACGGATCAACAATATGTCGACCAAGCTGGCCAAGCATTTCCATCAGCGGCTCCGTCATCTATGATTGCTTACTTTCGGTTACATCCAGCTTCAGACGTTACAGCCCCGTCCAGATTATGGATGGATACGTTGAATGGAACCTCTCTTGAGGAGCTACGCCGGCTGGCTGCATCCAAATTTCCTGGGGCAATTACTGGTCGTGTTGAGGGCATCATGTTGGGGCCTTCTGACCAAGATTTGACAATACCTATTGACAATGACAGTGAATTGGATGCCTATTTGGGAGCTATTGGTGGTGTCAAGCCATCATTTTCTGTTCAGTTATTTACTGCATGGAAGAATGCCTAGACATCGCGAGGAGGACTATTTTCATTGATTGAGGTTAATGTGGTGTTCGGTGGGGTTGGGAGGGACTGATGGAGTTGCTGGTAATTTGCTCATTATTTTGGGGGAACGGGATGGGGGCGTTCCGAACTGATAGTAAAAGCATACTGTCTCGCATCGATTAGTTTCATCTTATTGAGTAGAAAGAGGGCTGGTGGGCTGATAACCTAAACACGCACTCTTTACTCCAATCCTAAGACTGTGGTTCCCTTCATATCCGATGTATTCTCAATCGAACCCAATTTAATGAAAAATACTATAATAAATCCTAATGCATGAATTTTGTATTTTGTCAACATAACCATGAAAACGCCCCATTGCCAGTCGGTATCTAATCAGTAGGCAATTCAGTATCATGACTGAACTGAGCAAATTGATGCAACGAATTACGTGCTGAAATGTGGGGGAGCTTTTTATGAAGCTTGGATCCTCTTGTAAATTATTTCCGAGCCTTGCGAACGAGTTGGAATTGATATTTATACCACCTCGCAAAACTTCCCCAAATCCACGAACAATATTCCTGGTAGTCTGCCGATTCGATGCCAGGTTCCTTAACATCAATTGATATTTGATTCATGTCGTTCTCCAAAAGGGCCCCCTCATCGGCCCTGCTGTCGAGCTTGCGCGCATCCTCTTCTCGATCCCAATTTTGTCTTCGATCCCCCGCAACTCGATTAAGATATGCATCCACAGAGCAAAATGCAGGAGAAGGTCGTTCATTTAAGGGGCAGCTCTACGAAAGTACACAGGCCCGATTGATAAAGGAACGCGCAGAGCGGGAGCAGTACTCCAAGAATAGAAATGAAAGTTCCGGAGGAAAGAATTCGGCTTTAACATTCGGTGCGCATACAAACGATCTTCTTGAGACATTTACAGCATCTTGAACACTGCTGATAAACCAACCGTACAGTTATCATATCAGCGGCTATAGGAGGATATTATTTCGGTTCATTTAGAAACCCCGGTGCGCCTACGACGTCGACTACCCCTCTTTCGACCACAGAACCTCTTCGACATAATACAGGTCGTTCAAATCTTGAATCTGCATGGGCAGATTTTGTCGAAATAGTGGGCAAAGAAAATGTTTCTACAATTGACTCAGATCTTGAGAGCCATTCAGGTAGCGAATGGTCCTCTCATTTGAGAAAGCCGAATGAGGTACCATTCATGGTGGTTTCCCCTTCATCAACAGAAGAAGTTAGCGAGATCATGAAGATTTGTCACAGGAGGAAGATACCCGTTACTGGATACAGTGGAGGCACAAGTTTGGAAGGACATTACGCTCCTACACGGGGTGGTATCTGCATAGATTTTGGAAGAATGAACAAGATTTTGAAGCTACATAAAGATGATATGGACGTCGTTGTTCAACCAGCTGTAGGATGGGAACTTCTTAATGAAGTACTGGCGAAGGATAACCTATTTTTCCCACCAGATCCAGGTCCAGGTGCCATGATTGGCGGAATGGTTGGAACAGGGTGCAGTGGAACAAATGCATACAGATATGGTACTATGAGGGAATGGGTAATGAATCTGACTGTCGTTTTGGCGGATGGAACTATTATCAAGACGAGACAAAGGCCAAGAAAGAGTAGCGCAGGTTATGATTTGACTAAGATGTTTATCGGAAGTGAGGGGACACTTGGGCTAGTCACTGAGGCTACATTGAAGGTCACTACAAAACCAAATACTACCAGCGTGGCAGTATGCAGCTTTGGAAGCATCAAACAAGCAGCAGATTGTGTTGGAAAGGTCGTTACTGAGGGTGTTCCGATCGCCGCCATTGAAATTTTGGATGATAATCAAATGCTGAGCATTAACAAGTCAGGCATGACAACCAAAAAATGGCTCGAAGAACCCACACTTTTCTTCAAATTTGCCGGTACACCTAATGCTGTCAAAGAGCAAATTAGTATTGTTCAAAAGTTAGCAAAGGCGACCGGAAGCAAAACTTTTGAATTCGCAAAAAATGCAGAAGAACAGGTTGAGTTATGGAGTGCAAGGAAAGAGGCTTTATGGTCTGTAATGGCCATGCGGGAAAAAGATGGTGATCATGTGTGGACCTCAGATGTCGCCGTGCCGATGAGTAGATTACCGGAAATTATTGAAGAAACCAAGGCGGACTTGGCTAAGAGCGGGATGTTTGCTTCGATCGTGGGACATGTTGGAGATGGCAACTTTCACAGTGAGTATCCTATAATGTCGGCTTATCATAAGCAATGCTAAAAAGTACAGCTATTATCCTTTACAATGATACCCAAAGACAAACCGCCGAAGAAGTCATCCATCGAATGACCAAGAGAGCGGTCGAAATGGAGGGTACTGTGACTGGTGAGCATGGTGTTGGATTGGTCAAGAGAGACTACCTGAACCATGAATTGGGGGAGAATACAGTTGATGCTATGAGAAGGGTATGTACCAAAATACGTGACATTCAGCCGAATTGTTTTTACTAATGTTTTACAGCTGAAATTTGCATTTGATCCATTGTGTCTATTGAATCCAGATAAGGTTGTTAGGGTTGAAAAACCTAAGCCAGGAGAAGTTTCAGAATGGTAAATTTATAATAGAAACCATCAGATCCCAATGAATTATTCTGAAGAATGCACAAGCTTGAGTTCTATATTTATGGTAGGAAGTAACACTGTGAAAATATGTATGGGAATACGATACTGGAGTCTGTTGGGTAAAATTAATATTATCATTAACATCGCTCGGTGAAAACTATCGAGTCTTGACCATGCATTCCAACCCAATTCGGTGGGTTGTCGTCTAACTCCTTTCAATAAGGTCCAGATTTTGGAATCATCCACGTGATATTGTACCCATGCGCTTCTTCAACCTCCACTTTCCTTCTCATGTTACCACTTTCCATCACAACAAACTATTTACGATGGTTGACCAAACTCAAGAACCTCACAAATGGGTTGGCTACCCTTCCCCAAAGGAAGGTCCTAATATCCCTTTTGTAAGGGCGGATGACAAGAATCCTACATTCCGAGGATTACTTTTGGTGGTGGTTGGATGGCTGTACGTTATTTTAGTCCAGCGAAAGCTCTATCTCACTGACGTTCCCAAAGTGTTTCCAAAATTGGGTTCATTCAAGGTCCCCTATGGAACAATGCAAAAATGAATGCGTTGAGGAATATCAAGGGATTGGATGAGTACTATGAGAGATGGGATGTAAGTTTGTGGTCTCATCTAATAGGGTGGATCGTGATTGACAAAGGCCAAATAGCCTACAGTAATCCCTCTCGCAAATGAACCACCGTCCATAACAGCTTCGGATGATTTAGACATTAAATCCGTGCCTGTCGTCCCAGAGGATTCGGCTGAGCGATATCGTTCGGTGGCTGAATATCATGCACTTTATCGCACCGGAAAATTAACCCCACTAGCTGTCGCGGAATCACTTCTTCCCCTGATCAAAAGAGATATCAGCCCAGAGGGACCTCATTCCGTCGCATTTACTGAGAGCAATGTTGAAGAAATTTTAGAAGCTGCCAAAGCATCAACTTTGCGATACCAACAAGGAAATCCTTTGAGCATTCTTGATGGAGTTCCCACCGGTATCAAAGATGACAGCGATGTTGCAGGATATAGAAGTCATCAGGGACGAAAAAGAAATGATTCAATGTTCATTGCTGCGGAAAAGTCTACTTGGATCGTTCAACAATGGGAAAACTCCGGTGCTCTCATAATGGGAAAATTGAATATGCATGAGCTTGGTTCGGATACTACTAATAATAATCCCAATTGGGGAACTCCAAAAAATCCACACAATGACCATTATTATCCCGGTGGATCTTCCGGAGGTCCTGCATATGCAGTTTCTTCTGGACTGATTCCCTTTGCTCTTGGTTCAGATGGTGGCGGAAGTATCCGCATCCCATCATCTTTCTGTGGTCTCTATGGATTAAAGCCTTCACACGCACGAGTTGAGGATACTGGAAGTACCGTTACTGTTAACGGTCCTCTTGCAGCGACTATGGCGGATCTCGAGGTGGCTTATCAAGTTATGGCAAAGCCTAACCCATCTGATCCGGTTGCTGCGCTCTTCAGTCCGCCAGGACCTCTTGAAACTGCACACCCAAAAGTCATCGGAATTTATAAAGATTGGTTCGATCGAGCTGAACCATCCGTTCATACGTTATGTACTAAATTTGTGGATCACTGTGAAAAATCTCTCGGCTATACTGTTGTCCCAATCACAATCCCATACTGCCCCGAAGGTCAACTTGCCCATGCCATGACTATCCTCGCAAACATGGCCTCACGGGCGAAGGCTCATCCATTCTCGCCTTTGAACTGGTTACAAGATGCATCTCCCTCAAACAAGATTCTCCTTACAATGGGTGCATATACTCCAGCTCAAGACTATCTTCTCGCCCAACAACTCCGCAATCTACTCATGCAGCATCTATCCTTCCTCTTCAAAAAACACCCCGGTCTCATTATCGTCACTCCTACTACCCCGATTCCCGGATGGGAAATAGAACATGAGGGGGACTTGCTACATGGAGCTTTTGATCCAAACAAAAGTCTTAGGAATATGGAATACGTATGGTTGGCCAATTTCACGGGTATTCCTGGCATTAACTGTCCAGTTGGATATGTAGATCCAAAGAAAGGTGAAGGGAAAATCCCGGTGGGTATAATGGGATCTGCGGAATGGGGAGGTGAGGAGGTGTTGATTGAATTTGGGAAGGAGGCTGAGGCTTGGTTGGGTGCGGAAAATGAAGGTGGTGGGAGGAAATTACCAAGGAATTGGGTGGATGTTTTGAAGGTGGCTAAGGAGAGGGTGGAGGGGAAGGTGGTGGAGGAGAGTTGATTTGGAGGTTTGAATGGGTGCGTGATTAACGATCCTATGCCGGAGAAAATAGTAAAATATTCGAAAATAGGTATTTTTCTCACAGTCTTCAAGCCAGAAAAATACCCGGATAACTCGCAGCGCCTGCAAACAGTATGCCCGGCCTCCTTTTTATCCCTAATCATCCATTCTGTACCATTTTCTGCTACCACAACAAGTGTACATCCTTGCAACTAAGATTATTTCTTTCACTAAAGTCCTCATGAAGACTTTCAATTTTATTCCTTCCATTTACAAGTGTATAAAGATAACTTGGCTCAATTAACCTACGTTTTTTTTCGGTGAACAAAGTGGCAAGTGGCAAGTGGCAAGTGGGGATAGTGTGCGTTGATTTTGTACATCAGCTATCTAAGGTAAGCTAAGGTCTTGTAATGGCTGGTTTCCAGTTGGTAATGGATGGGAAGTGCTTTGGTAGAGTTGGATATGGATATGGATATGGATAATGTTTGGGTTGGATTGGATGGGAACTTGAGCCTGTTTGGGGGAGATGTTGAGGTTTTGAAGAAGTAGATATTGCGCATGGTACTCCAGATTACTCGGTGTTGGTATAGTGGTACCCGCGAGCAGCATGGAGATTCATGTATTGTATTGGATAGTTTGCAATTTTTATGGACGTATGGAGGATGTTTTTCCTGGGGACAAGTATGGTTCCCTACTCTTGTTCGTGAAAACCACTAGCTACAATCACGCGGATTGTGAGATGGCATGACTAGGATTGTCGGCTTGCTATTGCCAAACGTGTGTTTTGCGAATTAGTCGAGGGTATAGGTAACAATGGGGAAACAATGATTTAACTGGCTGTACCGCCGCGAAGTACTACATGATCATAATTTGGGTGAGTGGATGATCTTGCGTGGTGGTTTATTGATGCAGCCCAAGTCAAACTATAAGATATCAACATTAGAAGGTGTCGGTAGGCACGTATATGGGAAGGTGAAGCATTCAATAGTACTCGTAAGTTATTCGTATTGATTTTGCCTAAAGAACTAGAACTATGGAAACGTCGAACTATATAAATCTCGATCGAGGCACTAGCGTCAACGCTAATGGGTCCACGTGATGAATATCCCGACAGAAGGTAAACAATTCGGTGAACATTTTTGCCAGTGGTAAATATCTACTCGAAAAGATTACTATATATAAAGCAAGAAGTATTCAAAACTTATGGTTGTGAATCTCGAGCTATTTCACTCAAACACTAATCTAATAGATCGAAGTGAAGATGTTTATGGATCAATAGGATATGGGTTGATGCGCTGCTGGTCGAGCATGAAATGTCCTATTAGGGTTATTAAGCTTCTTCTGAATTTTGATTGGTGGGGTGGCGTCTGAATCGGGAAGTTACCTTACACTCGGGAAGCTGTAGTAGTCTTGGGCTAATTTCTCCGCTTTGGTTTTAAATCTTCCGATTTTTATTGGTCTTCAACCTCACTTCTTTTGATTTTTGTTCTGTTTGTCGAAACATCAACTGAATATCCCAACACTATTCTGTCTTATACGGAATTCATTTTACCATCCGCCGTTTCGACGACAATTCTGCCTCCTGTCAGGCTTTCGTGTCCATATGTCAAAACCATATGTCATGGCAAGTGCTCAAGGCATACTTTTGGCTTCATGCCGTGCACTTTATCTTCACCTTTATACGAATGCATGCTAAGGTTTGTGTAGCCTCAAGACATCTAGAGATCCTTTGAGTGGGCAAGTTGCGTGCACAACGATGTTAGAATCAGGCTTTGAAGCTCACTTATGTTGTGTATATCACTTGTTCAATTATTTTGCAGTGCTGTGGTTTGTGCTCTTTCTGTCGCAGCATTTAGTAATTGCTGCACCCACATCTGGGATGATAGTGTAGTTCGAGCCTTGCCTTTCACGCCGAACAGAAGCTTTCTTTTTACTGTTCTTAGAGTCGAACATATAAGTCTAAAGCTTAATCGCTCGTTTTGGAACAAAAATGAACATACAAACCTCTTGATGCCGCTTATCGTCCTGAACCATTTCGATATCCAGCACTGAATGAAATATTCAAAGTTCAGATCCGGGCTCTTTTTACAACATGGATCCACTATCAATGAGTGCCAGCATTTCTGGATTAATATCCATCCTCGGTGTTATTGTTGGAAGGAGTTACAAATATATCAAAACAGCTCGGGGATCTGTTCAAGAAGTAAAAAAGCTTGTTGACGAAATGTCCAATCTATACGGCATTCTTAACCAATTACGCCTGGTAGTTTCACGGTTTGATGACGAATCAATCCCGTCAATAACGCAATCTCGGCATATAGATGCTTGTCGAACACTGCTTGACACAATAAAGGAAAGATTAGATAAAGCTGACCCAAGCCATCTTAAAAGTCAAAAGCTGGTACTCAGCCGAAAGATTTCCACCTTAGGGCGAGCTCTCTCCTGGCTTTTCAGTGTCAGTGAGACAAAAGCATTAATCGACGATATTAGGACACAGAAGTCGACTTTTATGCTTGGTCTACAAGTGGATGAAATGAACATATAGATGCTCTAGGTGACCGGAAGTCACAAGGACTAGAGATAGAAGCGATACGTGCGAATGTTCTTGCCCTTAGAAATGAGAAATCGATGTCAATGTTAAGCATGTACTTCGCCATGGCATTTTGTATCAAGATCTAACTAACATGTTCAAATATCAGACAAGAAGCAGAAGGAGATTATCGAATGGATAGCACCATATGATCCCAGTCAGAGACATCAAGAAGTTGCAACGAAACTTCGACACCCAGGTACCGGTCAGGTAAGAAGCTATCAGTTGTGCAAAAAGATTTCATAGCTCTGGCTAAAGATCTCAGTGGTTCTTCAAAGGAGATCAGTTCAATTACTGGTGTAATTCGAAAGGATCAAGGTTATGGCTGTATGGTATTCGTAGGCATCTCCTTTGTTTCTCGACAACTTACAGAATTCCTCAAAAATTTATTCTAATCTCGATCTCAGCGGGAGCCGGCAAGACTATATTGACGTAAGCTCTCAATTTCCTGCAGCTTTAGTTACTTGCTCAAAATAGCAGTTCTACCATTAGCTGTATTTTTGACCAGCTCGGAGGCGGTGATTGTATTAACTTCCCAGCTCCATTTGAATGTGCAACCTCCATCTAACGAATATTCTGCCGCTTCTAGGTTTAGCATACTTTTGATCTTGAAGGAAAATATAATGTTGATGCGAAGACCAGCATTGCTGAGCCCCGATGCCTCGCGGAGGCCCAGATGGTGAGCAAGGATATTCGAGTTGTGATGGACATTTGCGGAACAGCTCTGCATTATGCTTCATGGAAAAATCATGTGGATACTATCAAGGAACTCTTAAGGGCTGGGGCAGATCCAAATGCCCAAGACAAGCAGGGGGAAACACCACTACATATTGCCGTAGTGACCGGTCAATACCAAGCATATCAAGTGTTAATCTCTGCTGGCGCCAATATGCTGTCGCGGAACATTTGGTATCTCTGCCCAATTCACTACGCAATATGGGGGAAACACTAGCAGATCGTGGAGGATACTATAAAACAGGACGGTAGTATTGATATTCTTCTTGAGGATGGAAGTAACCTACTTGATTATGCCTGCCGCTGGGGGAATACAGAGATAGTAGAAATACTGATTGCTGCTGGAATAAACATCAATTCGATGGACAATTATGATCGATCGACATTATTTTTAGCTATGTCTAGCTAAGTATCTACCGACGAATTTCGAATAAAATTACTCCCGGATGGGAATAATCTGCACCAATGTCCTAGGAATGGAAACTTACTTACGAAACTTTCCTTGGGATCCTTATCGGCAGCCAGAGAGTGAGTTCATCTTCTTATTGTTTTTGAGGCTATGATATTGTCACGCAAATATATGGTATTCTACCGATAGCTGTAACTATATCTCTAAAACTAGCACAAAGCTAACTCGATACAGATTACTGGCACGAGTGCCTAAGGAAAGAATGCACCAGTATGTCAATTATGTCAGTCTCTCTGGTACAGCTCTCTATTGTGCATCAACAAGCTCTCGAGAACAGAGTCCGGAAATGGTGAAGCTGCTCATAGAACATGGAGCTGAGCTTGAAATCGACAAACCCTCACATGGTACACCTCTTATGGGTGCTTGCTACTTTGGTCGTTATGAAATGGTGGCACTACTTCTCAAAGAAAGGGCAAGAACTACGTGCAAGAAAGCTGATGGCACAGAGCTCACTGCCGTCATGGAAGCTAGGCACCACCCCGAGATATTATCCTTACTAAAGAACTTTGAGGAAAGGGGCGTTGGGGCTTTAGATGAACCCAAGCCAGCTCGGATTGCCAATATGACGAAGGTTGAGGAGTGTATGAAGAGAATTGACGAGGAGAAAGAGAAGGACGAGGAGATAGAGGGAGAGAAGGGAGTTTAGAGGGGAAGCGAGAAAGGTGGCGATGATGGGGCACGGAAAACTATTGACCATGAGAAAAAGGGGAGCGTAGGGAATTTAGTTTGACAGAAACATAACGGCTTCATTTCATACATCACAGTTTTGTCAACTTCATTACTTCTTTACCAATAACTTATCGAAATCAGTCTTTTTTATCTAGCCCTTATCCTCTCCTGATTCATTCTTGGTTATCCATCCCAATTATTTAATATTCTTTTAACAACTACCGCATATTGATTGTTCTTGCCTGATCAATCTACATTCAAAAATGTAGTTCATTCATTGTTCGCGATCAATGTATTGTCTTCAACTCACTTCTATCTACCGGTACTAATATTATACGATCAGTCTACCGTTTCTTGAGTCTAAATTTGTTGAGTGAATCGGATTATTCGCGACGTGTGCATCATACACTAGAGGATAGTCATGATCACACGCAGCGGCACAGTCCCTAGCAGAGATTCAAGACTGAATGGTTTTCTATTTGACATCGCTAGCCCAACAGTTGGTCACATAATTTATCGGAACAATACAAATTCGTAACTCCCTCATCCCCTCGCTCATAATCATGTCCAATCAGTATCATACCTGCCATTTTGGCTGAATACATGTCTGATATCGAGCAATATACCGATGGTTACACTACCGTCAATTGACTGTTCATTATATAAGCATGCAATAAATTCTTCTTCCTTGGTTCGGCTTTTGACTCTTTTCCCATGATTCTATTGATACAGTACATTTGATAATTTCGGGTTGGAAATTGTTAATACGGTAGTGAATAGCTAACGGGCTTAGCATGATTACCTACTTATTCCTAGGGTTCTTCCACTCCTCAACTTTACAACTAAAGCAACTAAGCCTGCGCCATATGAACCTTCCAAGTTATTGATCTATAGCCTCAACATCATGTTTGGGTTTATTATTTGGATTTTCGTTTCCATTCTCGTACTTTGGATCTCCAAAGCATATCTTTCACTGAATCGCCATATTGCGATTGCGAAAACCACTGGACTTCCTTATATCGTATCTCGTGAGTTGATGGTGGAACCTCGATGATCGTGGATGTCTTGCTAAATTCTCATATAGCAATCAATGGTATCGCTGGATACCTCTGGACTGGTATCCACGATGTTGTTTTCAATATTCTAAAATGTCTACCATATTCTCAAGATTGGTTGTATCCGAGGATTATGTATGTTCCCATCTGTGTTACCAATAACCATTTCTGACCAACAATAGGTACCTTGAGCCCCATCGCGGATGGCACTATGCTCAAGAACTGCGTGAACTACATGGTGAAGCCTATTTCATCATTAGTCCCAGACAAATATACCTACACGTTGGTCATGCAGAGGCCATAAACCAAATCTCTGTTCGACGCAATCATTTCTTGAAACCGGTGGAAATATATGGAGTCGTTGATGTCTTTGGAAAAAATATCCTCACTACGGAGAAAGAGGAATGGAAACGTCATAAGAAAGTTATCGCGCCTGCGTTTTCAGAAAAGAGTAATGTTCTGGTGTGGAAGGAAACTATCAGACAGACGAATGGAATGTTAAGATTTTGGTCCAGAACGAATGGTTCCGATGATGAGAATTTGAATGTCAAGAATACTGCGCCTGATACTGCGGTTCTGACTCTATATGTTATTAGTGGAGCGTCTTATGGTATCAGTCAGATTTGGGAGGGAGAAGATGAGCGTCAGTTGGGAGATAATGTAGTACATGGGTTTAATACTGCGAAGCTTGAGGGAAGTCATCAGTTGATGTTCAAGAATGTGCTCGCTACATTCGTGAATGGAATCATTTGGGCTGCACTCGCTCCGATATGGGTGTACAGTGAGTGAAATTTCTTTTCCTGATGGAACAAAACTAAAGGTCACATCTAACGAGAGTTCAGGGATTTCACCCTTGAAGGTCCACAAGAAATGGTATCAATCATTCGTTGAATGTGGTAACTATTTTAATGAGCTATTTGATCACAATCTGCGCAGTATCGAGCGCGGAGAGACTAAGGAAACTGGAACCATGGCCATTATGGGTATTTATCCTTATTCATCTCATGAATAAATTGCTAATTAAAAACTAGGCTCACTGGTAAAAGCAACTCAAGTTGACCCGTCGGATCCCTTAAAAATGATGCTCACCAAAAAAGAAGCGATAGCCGATTCCTTCATTTTCACCTTTGCCGGGCACGAAACCACAGCCAACACCATCCATTTTATATTTCTCTTCCTCGCTATTTCCCACGCTTCACAAGAGAAACTTCAGTCAACACTTGATACAATTCTTTCGAACCGATCATCGGATTCCTGGAACTACGAATCGGATTTCCCGGCTTTATTCAACAGTTTCGTAGGAGCTGTCATGAATGAAACTTTAAGAGTCGTGCCTCCTGCTATTGATATCCCAAATACAACGCGAGAAGTACAACAACTTAATATCGATGGAAAAATAGCTACGATTCCGGCAAAAGCAAACACTTATATCCATTTCAATATCGTAGGTGCGCATCGTAACCCACGTTACTGGCCATGTCGAGAGAGTAAAATAAGTGATAAAGCTCACGATATGGACGATTTCGTACCCGAAAGATGGTTACCAGGCTACGAGAGAAACTCAAAGGATAAAGGATCTCCTGATACTTCCGGGGAGGGACAACTCTTTGTACCGCGCAAAGGAGCATTTATACCATTTTCTGAAGGCGCGAGAGCATGTCCTGGAAAACGATTCGCGCAGGTCGAGATGATGGCTTCTTTGGCTGTGATATTTCGAGTGTGGAGCGTGGAGTTGGATGTTAGGGGATGGGCGAGTGATGAGGAGATTGAGGGGATGGGGGGAGAGGATCGGAAGGCGGTTTATGAGAAGGCGATTGAGAGGGCGAGAAAATTGATGGGGGAGAGTGAGTCGGTTATTACGCTGCAAATGGTGGGAGAGCCGGTTTCTTTGAGATTCGTTAAGAGGGGTAGGGAGAGGTTCAGGGAGTGCGTTGCTTAGGATTAGCTGGTTGTTGTAATGGAAGTACTCGAGTAACGGGGTTGGACATAGAGATATATGGAGACGAGCTTTCCATCTTCTAGTATTGGGCTGGTATTAGGTAGGTACTTGAGCTGAAGTAGTTCGAGTACCTAGAAACATCCACCCTTAGAAACAATGAACAATTCTATCATTGCAGGAGCCGAATAAAAATTTCCCTAAACTATTACAATAATCATGGTATCGTCCTTTACTACAACCAATTACACAAAGAGACGCACCTATGGAATCACTATATGCATAGCCTAGTATACCATGACGTGTAAAAATATCTATGAAGAATAAATACTTCCAAAAGCTAAAAGCATTGCAATTGATCATCAAGCAGACTTGGATCGAATTCCAGTCGTATAAATATGAGTATGACAATTAGCAAAAGATAATACCAGCGCGCTAATTAGCAATCTACTGGATGATCTATAAAATTCCCATTGAAAACTATAAAACAAATAAAACAATTTCCTCTCCCACCGAGCCTTATATATTCAAAAAACATATCTCAATTGCTACTCAAAACCTAACGTCTAACACCCACCCCCCATTACCTACCCTCCACAACTCCCCATCCTCTTTCTCTTTCCCCTCTTTCTCCTTGTTCTCCTCTTTCTCCCCTCCTATCCCATCCCCACAAACAAACTCAAAGTCAATACAAAAACTAAACAAATATCTAGCTCTATAATAAACACACCCTAAGAATATTTCTGAAAAAATCATCAAATATAGCTAAAAATAACAAACAGATAAAATTATAGAGATTGATTTAGCTACTACTACTGGTTTAATAGATAGAGATATAGAAATTGAGATTGAGATTGTTTTTGCGGTATTAATATTAATACTAGGAGTAATTAGCTGGAAATTCTTCGCTAAGAGATTAATTACTCGTATTTTCTTACGCTATATTAGGTTTTGCTTTTGCTAAAGTTAATCTACTAGTTTATTTGTTTTTATAATGGAATTTTATTCTTATATATAGCTTAGATAAAAAATACTTAACAAAAAGAAATTATTTATCATTATTTGAGATCAATTTCTTTTATATAATTTGATTAAGTATTAAATACTGTTTCAATAAGTAATATATATATATATACAATGTTTAGGAACCCCGACAATTTTATTATAGGTTTATCTAAGATTAGCCGCCTTCTTTCCAATCTCACTTTTCCATCCCTTAGCCCTTTCAAATCCATTGGAGTGAGTT
The DNA here is from genome assembly GCA_029531795.1 of Sclerotinia nivalis. NCBI lineage: Eukaryota > Fungi > Ascomycota > Leotiomycetes > Helotiales > Sclerotiniaceae > Sclerotinia > Sclerotinia nivalis. Next base: position 743,651 of record JAPEIS010000005.1, on the reverse strand, counting down.
TCGAAATCCATCATCGCTTGATAGACTTCCTCTTCTGAATTGAGGACAAAGGGTCCATATTGGACTACTTTTTGATCGAGAGGTTGACCTGCTACTAAAACTGTTTTATTTGTTAGTGTATGTTTTCTGTTGTGGCAGGCGGAAATAAAACATTAGACGAGCAGATGGAAAATTGAAGAAAAGTGCGCTCGAATAGGGGATATAGCTGCGATGGAGACACCTAATAATGATACTAATTCATCCGTCTCAACGACGGACAAATTACACAGTAATCTTGGATGGTCGCGAGATATCGAAGATACATGTCCTCAAACATTGAAGCACTTGCTTCGAAATTCACCATATACCCCTGTCTCGCTCGGCTACCGCGTTAGGGGAACATTCGGCTTGCATATTTTGCCACGTGAGTATCAAAAAAGCTCGATCCCCGGTAAACGCACTATCAGTTTGCTTTTGGTATGGTTTCAATCCGTTGAATGATTGTCCTGTTTTGAAGTTTTGAAGTTGTGGTTGATGGTTGTGATGGAGGGGGTTAGACGAGCTTTGCTTCTCTTTTGTCCTGCCAAATTTGGCGGTGGAAGTTTCTTATTGGAAACTCAGAAACATACGGGAATAAACTAAATAAACAAGTTAACTTACCGAAATGTCCGTTTTCCTTAGCAGACTCTTCTACTTCTGCGTTCACAAAATCTCCTTCCTGACGGAATACCACATTGTGGAACTTTGCAATCTTGGTCTTCTCACTTCCACTCCCAAATACAGTCTCCCCAGTCAAAGTATAAGCAAAGGCATTCCAGCCGACAGGTAAAGATTGCTCAATCTTCCCACCAGGTTTGATCTCTACGTCGAAAATCCAAACCGGTGTATAAGCGAGTTCTTTTACACTATCAACACCATGACTTTGTCCTGAAATAATCTTCACGTGTACTTTTCCATCATCGATATCGATTTGTGGAATTTCCTTGGCTCGTAGATCACGATATCGTGGTTCGCATTTCTTGAGTTTTTCGGGTAGGTCTACCCAAAGTTGTAGTCCAATATTTGGGCTGCCATCGGCATGTTGTCGTGGCATCTCGGAGTGCATTATTCCTCTTCCTGCAGTCATAAATTGAAGGTCGCCCGTTTCTATCGTACCTGAGTTTCCTGTGAAATCTTCATGATCGACGGCGCCTTGGAGAAGGTAAGTTATCCTGATGAAGAGTATGTGAGCAAAGTTCATTTTGAGAAGCAAAAATTATTATCTTACGTTTCCTGTCCTCTATGTGGATGATCTGGAAATCCAGCTGCGGAACTGCTGTGAAAGTGATCAAGCATGATAAATGGTGAGAAGTTCTTTAGTTGAGGTGTACCGATTGAACGACGAACTCTTGCGCCTGCACCTTCGGCCTGCTCGCGTGCCAAAAAGGCCTTTTGGATTCCTCTGGGTGTTGTCATATTTATTGCCTTTGAGGAAGTAGAATATGAAGGAAATGGCAATTTAGGAAATTTAGGAAGTTGTTTTAGTGAAGGAATTGTGGTTGGATTGTTGGTAAACAAGTTACTTATGATTTCGATGTGTTCAATAATCGGATCTCTGAATATAATTGAGGATACTGCAATGATGATTGAGAAAATGAGGAGAAGCAATTTCATCTGGATGTCATGAGAGTTTAATAGGATATCTGAAAAGAATGAGAAACAAAAAGAGCTTTCTTTGAATGAATACTTAAGGATTTGGAGGAGATTAGTTTCTATGGAGCTATTAACTTCTAGATGTTATTGATGATGAAATGCTTATCGCATTGCTTATGAGTTGCTGATTAAGAGCCTCGCACATTGTTAAGGGCACCGAGGGCGAAGCTGACCAATGAATAGAGGGGCATTTTCGGGAAATGTGGCTGAAGCTATTGATTGATAAAGTATGAATCTTATTGGCTAAATCCTATTGGCTAAATCCTATTGGCTAAATCCTATTGGCTAAATCTTATCGGCTAAATTGCTTTGCTCAGCATTTCAAACCTTCTGAATCAGCTTTACAATCATTTTCGCTTTTCGCTTTAAGGTTACCCCACTTTGCAGACCCTCATATACATGACGTCCCAGTGTATCCTTCAATTATATACAACCTTGGAAGTTAATATGTATTTAATTAGATCATGAATTTACCACTACTACTACTAGGTACTACTATGTATTAATCCAAAAGCCTATAGCCAAACGCCTTAAACTCTTATTGTTATTCAAAACAGAAATGAAAATCTGTTCCCTTCAATTATCAAGCATCTAGTTAGACTCATTTACGCAAGAAACACCATGAAAATAGTTCCTTTGATTCATTGTTTCCATGACAGTGAATTATTAATTTCGAAACAATTGAATTAATTGGTCTCGAAACAGGAAATCACTGATTTTATGCTTCCCTAGGGTCCGTACATTCTGCCCGAACAAGTTCGACTTTTTAAAGTTTTCAAGTCAAGTCGATGACCCGCGCACACCAAATCCGTCACGACTTGTTTGATTCACTTCATCCACTGCGAGTTCGTCAAATCCGGCCCACCCACAACCTTCTCAGCGTCCGCCGTTGAAGTCACATAAGCGTTTGCTGGAGTGTCATCGACCCTATACACCAATTTTGCCGCGCTAATTTTCCCTTGAGCGACTTCCGGGAGCCTAGTGGTCAATTAGCATTTATTGATTCGGATATCCAGCAACTTCCCATTACTCACCCATCAGGGATTCCAGCAAGTCCACGATCTTTCACAATAACAGGGTGAGTTTTAATCTTGCCCTCAGCAAGCAATTTTCCATTCAAGTCCCAGAACATTTTACCGAAGTTGTAGTGTTCCTTGATGGCGGGAAAGTCTATGCCAAACTTTGAGAAGGCCTCTCCAAACGTGGTATATGCTAGGACTGCCGTAGCTGTGACATTCGGTTCGTCCTTTCGCGGAAAATTTTCGATTGGCAGAAGACCTACGAGTTTGAGTTCTTCGTTCGTAGACCCACGAGGAGGAAAGGCCTCCGCACAGATCTTGAAGCTATCTTTTGTGGAAATCGTATCGAGTATATAGTGGAGAGATGAATCGGTATATTTTCGAATCTGCTCGGAGCATGTAGGCTCGTGGTAGTCGAAAACCGCATCTGCACCAAGAGATTTAACAAGCTCAAAGTTTTTGGGGCTGCATGTAGTGATCACTGTGAGGCCAGACCTAATGTTGATAAGTAAGTGGTATTAAAAGAGGGGATTGAAGTAAAGGTTGAAAGAAAGGATGGTCATACAGCTTGGCGTACTGTATGGCAAGAGTACCCGTAGCACTGCTCCCACCGTAGATCAGGATAGGAAAAGGTATTTTGATTGATTGATTGATTGATTGATTAAATTAACGTCTACACTGAGTCTAAGACTATCTAAGACGGCTAGGAGCTTTATAGGCTTCTAACAAGTAACAAATGGAGAATTGCTGGTTATATTCGGCTGTAGCTAATACAATTTGGGAAGATTGAAGTGGCCTCAATCTACTAATTTTTGAATGAGGGAAGTGAAAACTAATTTTGGGGAACAAAGTCTATTTTACAAATATTCTTGTATATAATAAGGAAAATAACAAATGAAATGTGATATAATTCGAAATTGGAATGATTTACTTTATATAAAGGGGTAAATTGATCAAATTAATTTAATTAATCATTTTCTCTCAGTTCACCTTTTTCATCTTCGTCTTCTTGTTTTATATTCTTTTGTATCCTAATTAGATGTTATAATTTGGTGGTTATTTTTGTTTCCTCGATAAATTCAAGGGTCTTAATGATTTCTGTTTTGGTGTGAAGTAGGTATTTCATAGTAAATCGGGAGGTAGGGTTGTTTTTCTTGAATATTCTTCTTGTTGATTTGTATAATGGGCAATTGAGTAGGAAATGATTAGGAGATTCTTTCTTTTTATATTTACAATTATCATTTGCTGAGATTCCGAATCGTTATAGGTAAGATTTGAAATATCCATGATTGATTTTAAGCTGAAATAAAGTATTAATAGAGCTTCTCTTGGTGTTTTCTGGAATTTCGATCTTTGAGTTAGTCTTTCAGGGGTATATTTTCGAATAAGCCGAATTAGATGAATAAAGAAGAGTATTCTATTCTTCGGATTTTGTTCTTTTGATATCTATTTCTAAAGAGGCAAAGCTGATTTCGTTTGATGATGATTTTTGTTTTGTAGTTTCTTTTATCAAAGTATCGATTAATTCGTTTTCTTCAACAAAGGTATGCTTTGGAATCCAATTAAAGAAGATTTCAGTTCTTTTTCTAAGGAGAGTTTCTGTAGCCTTGATTGCTTTAATTTGGTATATCTGGTCAAAAGCATCAGAGGGTATTTTCAATCGATATAATCCGGCTTGATTATCTGAATAGATTTTGAATTTCTCGCCTGGTTGAGCAATGGAGCTAGTATATTCGATTGCTTTAATGATTCCAAGAAGTTCATCATTATAGACAAACTGATTCACTTCAATATTGATGGTTTCCTGGTGTGAAATCTGATTATTCGATAGAATAACTGCAATCCCGATACCAATTCCAATTCCGTCCAAAATGGATGAAACATCAATATATATTGTAATAGTGTTTTTGTATCTGTATTTGAATACAAGGTTATGGATAATTGCGGCATCCTTTTTTGTTAGCTTGCTGATATTGATTTTGTATGGAGTATTCCTTTTCCAAGAAAGGAAATAAAAGTGATCGATTTTTTCTAGAATTAAAGGATCGAAATCTTCTTCGATTGAATTCATAATCTTTTCAAACTGAGTAAATTTCGATAGTTTTTTTTGAAGGATTGCTATTGTATTTAGAGCTTCCCTTTCAGTAGCTAGCTTATCTATAATTGTATTGACGGGATAGGAAGACGAGATTTTCAACAATCTGAAAGCATATTGTCTGATTCCAACATTTAATTTGATCTCCGAAAGGTATAAAGCAATTTCCACTTCCATTAGCTTTATTGATGAGGTTTTGAAGATTTCTAGAATCTTATGTAGAGTAAGATTCTGGAATAATTGAAGAATCTTTTTGAACAAAGCTTGATCTTTCCATTAGATGATTGATCCGTAATCAGTTATACTAGTAATATATACTATATAAAACTATCTTAATGTTTTAGAGCTTAACCCTTTCTCAGTATTAGCTAACCTGGTCATTCGATAAAATGAAGCTTTAGCTTGAATTGCTCGAATAACAACATGCTATTTGAAGTTGAGGCCGGGATCGAATTATATTCCTAATTATCTAATCAATAATGAAGATTGTACAATCTCAGAATTTGGAAGCTTGATTGAAGCATCTTTAGCGTATTTGGATATAGAGAAATGCATTAATTCTGTCTTTACTAAATCGAATTGGATAGCGTTTTTCTTACCGAGAGTATAAATTTGTTTGGTTGCTCTTTCGAAAAAAAGGATGTTCTTTTTCCAGTTTGAAGAATAAGTGATTATAGCTATATCATCAATATACAAAAGATATTCAACCGAATTCGATTGAAAGAGATCTCGAATATAGATTAGGAAAAGGATTGATAAGATTGAACTTCCTTGAGGGATTCCGGTGTTGATTGGTTTAAAAGCTTCGGTCTGACTATCGAACGAAAGTTTGAGTAATCTTTCTTCCAAAAATGACGAGATCCATACAATAAGATTAATTGGAAGATTGAGGTTCTTGCAGATATCTAAGAGTCGATTCTTGGATATATAATCGAAGGCCTTTTTGATATCTAGGAAAAGAGCTGAGGTTTTCTTTTTGTTTCTTGAATTCCTTTCGATTTCGGTAGTAAACAGGATTGCTGTATCGATAGCTGATTTCTTTTGTCTTCCAACCATTTGGGAATGATGAAATAGTTTTGTTGTTTCAGCAAAGTAGCTAAGCCTTTGAGCTAATATCCTTTCATTTATCTTGTCTAAACAATTCAAAAGAGCGATAACTCTATATACTTTTGGAATAGAATAATCTGGTTTTGAAGGTTTTTTGAGTATAGCTCCAGTAGCTTGTTTCCAGCAAGAAGGATAATAACCGAGATTAATTAAATTGCTGAAAAAAGTAAAGAAAGCTTTTGGGATCGCTTTGTAAACTCGAATAATGATCTCCTGAGTAATTCCGTCTGGGCCAGGGGTCTTTCCTTTGATTTTAGTCGAGCAGGTATTGAGAAGTTTATTTTCAGTGAGATCAAGCTATTCCCATTTTTTTGATTGTTTATACTTTTCCTATTCAGGTGTAGTTGTATATAGGGGGGGAGGGAAAAAGGTAGATTTGAAAACCGAACATTTTCCTTCGAATGAACTTTCAAGTTGAGAAAGGCTAAATTGAATATTCGGGATCCTTTCGATTTGAAGATTTTTCGTATATGACATTGCTTTGAAGATCGTTTGAGTGTTTTCTTTTTCAAGGAATTCGTTTCAGTAATTCTTTTTTGTTGTTTTAATAATTTGAAAGTAATGATTCCTTGCTGATTGGTAGATTTTCTTGAACATATCGTCTTTAGAGTATCGTTTAGTATTCTTATATACTGATGAGAGCTGTTTACGAAGGGCTTTCAATTCTGGAGACCATTAAGGCTTTGCTTTTTTGGTCGATTTGGATCTAGGTATATTAGCGTTTGTTGAATTGGTGATAATTCGAGTGAATTCCATTGCGGCTTTATCTAGTATTTGTATGTGTAGGTTTTTGTTAAAAAGAGAATCGAGAGAATCGGATTTTAGAGTAAAGAGATTGAAGTATTCGCTCGAGTTGAGGATTGTTGATATAGCTATCTCAATTTCGAGGGTTAATACAAATTTGTTCCAATCCGTTAATTTTGTATTGAACTTTGCTAATGGAGTAATATTCGTAGTATAAGATGAAATACCTTTCACTTCAAACAGGATCTTTAAATGATCTGAACTAAGATCAGGAAGAACTTGCTAATCAATAATATTGGAGGATATTGTTTTAATAGTTAATGTAAGATCTAAAACACTTGGATTTGTTATATTAGTTCGATAAAAAGTACTAGTCCCTGATTCATTAAGAAAAGTAAGGTTTTGGTCTTCGAATCATTCGGCTAATTGATCAGCATTCGAGCTTTTGTTTGAAAAAAAGTCCCACCAAGGATAATGAGAGTTGAAATCCCCTATAAGAATAGTATAATAAAAGAAAGGAATATTGAAAAAACATCTTTCAATAATATACCCTTTCTCTTTAGCTTGATCAATTTCATTGTATATATTGAATAATTGAATCGTATGATTTCCCTAAGTAATATCGATAATTTGAATATCTGTATCTTTGGAAAAGTTGAGGGCTAAGACTACTAACGGTTTGAATTCTTTCGAGATGTAGGTCATTATACAGGGACGAAGGTTCGAAGGATAATTTGAAAGGAGTTGGGAAAAGCTAAAATGAACAATCGATCTAGTTGAAGAATAATCTTTCTTAGGGTTTGAAAGGACCCAAGATTCTTGAATGATTATAAGATCGATATCGAATTCTAAAACAAATTGAAGAACACTTTCAATAGCTTGAAGACTCTTGTTTAAATTGATTTGAAGAATACGAATATTGTTGTATAACATTAATTGGATTTCCGAACAATTGTTTAGTATATTTCGCATACTTTAAAGCTAGCTTTATACTCTCCTTTGCAATTAGTATATTTGATTATTAAATGCTAACAAGGTTTACCTTTAGCTTAACAAATTAGACAAAAATGACCAGCTGTAGCATGATTATTACTACAAAGTCCACAAGCTGGAGGTTTTTTGCAATATGATTCGTTATAATCGAATCCTTGACATTTATTACATTAAAAGGAAAGAATAGAAGAATAGAATCTTTCAACTCTGACACTAATACCAGCGATATATAGTCTTTTTCGAATAGCTAATTCTACTTCCTTTTGTATAACAAATGCAATCACAATTGCTTCTTCTTATTGAGTAGCTCTTTTAGAAGTATTAGTAAGCCAATAAGGGGTACCCATTATAATGAACCCTGAATTGAAGGTTTTAATTTCGTCTTTAATCAAATCCATTCCTTTTGGACCAGAGAATTCCTTGATTGGGATCTTGTGTATAATCACTTTGTGCCATAGTTTGTCGATTTGAAGTCTTTCTGATTCGAGGATACGATTCCAGACTTCTTTTTTTTCTATAAGGAATTATACATTGAAGAGACTATTAGTAGTTAGAATGATATTGTTGCTTCTGGTTGTAGTAATAGCCAAGATAACTGATCCATTGATGCCAGCCTTTTTGAAAACTTCATTGATCTTGTTTCTTATATATAATAATATAAAGGAATTGAGTTGATAAAGAAATGGATTGATAAAGATTAATCGTTTACTAGGAACATCATTCTTTTGCTCTACAGGCTTTTGTTTTGTAGAGTTCCCTTTGGAAACTACTTTCCATTCCCCTACTGATTTAGTAATAGTAACATAGCTTGCTTTGTTAATTGGTGAAGCGTTTGTTGAAGAAGTAATTGATTGATTAGGAAGATTGAAAAGATGATTAACTTGATTTTCAATCCTTTTGGTAGCTTTTTCGAAATAGGAGATTTGTGATGTGATAATATTCGAAGCTCTTATCAATTTTCCTTTTTCGAGGTATTCACAGAATATTTCGATTAGATCTAGAATCTTCGATTGTTCTTCGATTTCCTTTTCCAAAAAGGCAACTAAAATAAGAAGATCTTTAGCTTTTTGGATAGTTTCTTTTGGTTTTGTAGAGTTAGATCCTGATTGATTAAATTACCTGATTCCGGAGTTGATTGATTATCGACGACGTTTGTTATTGATTTTAAAAGGAATCGATCTATCAAGGGATCAGAATGAATCATCTGAGCTAAGAATATCCAATTGGTTTTACGAATTGAAAGATTAGACTGAAATAGGACTCAAGAGATTGGATGATCTTTGTATTGTGAAGGGGTTTCTGAATAAAGGGATTGGATCAATGGTGGAGGGGCTGAATGTTGGAGAGTCTAGTATCACTATTACTCGTAGAGAAATAGATTCAAAGGATGATCCAAGGGATCCTTCCATCGAAGAGTCCATTATTGGACTTGATAAACCTATCAGAGCTTTATACGTTCAAATAAGGAGAAAAGTTGAAGGAAGTTGGAAAGAGTTTTTACGCGAATTTTCGTGTAAGTTTCGTGTTTTGAGCGACGACGACAGTATCACAACAACTACTGAGCCGATTCACTTGAGAACAATTGGAATGAATTTTGGGAGTATTTCTTTATTAAATAAAGGGAAGAACTGGTTGTATTTCGAAGAAATTTTGTTCTTCGAAATTTGTTATGGTATCTTTGGGAGAGTTGGGGGTTAGAGCTACTAACAATTTGAATTCTTTCGAGATGTAGATCATTATACAAGGACGAAGGTTCGAAGGATAATTTGGAAGGAGTTAGGAAAAGCTAGAATAAGCAATCGATCTAGTTGAAGAGTAATCTTTCTCAAGGTTTGAAAGAACCCAAGATTCTTGAATAATTATAAGATCGATATCGAATTCTAAGGCAAGTTGAAGAGCACTTTCGGTAGCTTGAGGGTTCTTGTTTAGATTGATTTGAAGAATGCGAATATTGTTGTATAACATTAATTGGATTTCCGAACAATTGTTTAGTATATTTCGCATACTTTAAAGCTAGCTTTATACTCTCCTTTGCAATTAGCGCATTTGATCACTAAATACTGACAAGGTTTACCTTTAGCTTAACAAATTAGACAAAAATGACCAGCTATAGTATGATTATTGCTACAAAGTCTACAAACTGGAAGTTTTTTGCAATATGATTCGTTATGGTCGAATCCTTGATATTTATTGCATTGAGAGGAAAAAATGGAAGGATAGAATCTTTCAACTCTGACGCTAATGCTAACGATATATAATCTTTTTCGAATAACTAATTCTACTTCCTTTTGTATAACAAACACAATCACAATTACTCCTTCTTGTTGAGTAGCTCTTTTAGAAGCATTAATAAACCAATAAGGAGTACCCATTATAATAAGCCCTAAATTGAAAGTTTTAATTTCGTCTTTAATCAAATCCATTCCTTTTGGACCAGAGAATTCCTTGATTGGGATCTTGTGTATAATCACTTTGTACCATGGTTTGTCGATTTGAAGTCTTTCTGATTCGAGGATACGATTCCAGACTTCTTTTTTTTCTATAAGGAATTGTACATTGAAAGGGCTATTAGTGATTAGGATGATATTGTTGCTTCTGATTGTAGTAATGGCCGAAATAACTAATCCGTTGATGCCAGCCTTTTTGAAAGCTTCATTGATCTTGTTTCTTGTATATAATAGTATAAAAGAATTGAGTTGATGAAGAAATGGATTGATAAGGATTAATCGTTTACTAGGAACATCATTCTTTTGCTCTACAAGCTTTTGTTTTGTAGAGTTCCCTTTAGAAACTACTTTCCATTCCCCTATTGATTTGATAACAATAGCATAACTTGCTTTGTTAATTAATGAAGCATTTATTGAAGAAGTAATTGATTGATTGGGAAAATTGGAAAGATGATTGGCTTGATTTTCAATCCTTTTGGTAGCCTTTTCGAGATGAGAGATTTGTGATGTAATAATATTCGAAGCTCTTGTCAATTTTCCTTTTTCGAGGTATTCACAGAATATTTCGATTAGATCTAGGATCTTCGATTGTTCTTCGGTTTCCTTTTCCAAAGAGGTAGCTAGAATAAGAAGATTTTTAGCTTTTTGGATAGCTTCTTTTGGTTTTGTGGAGTTAGATTCTAATTGACTAAATTGCCTGATTCCGGAGTTGATTGATTGTCGACGACGTTTGTTATTGATTTTAAAAGGAATCGATCTATCAAAGGATCGGAATGGATCATCTGAGCTGAGAATATCCAATTGGTTTTGCGAATTGAAAGATTGGATTGGGGTAGGATTCAAGAGATTGAGTAATCTTTATATTGTGAAGGGGTTTCTAGATAGAGGGATTGGATTAATGATAAAGAGGCTGGATATTGGAGAGCCTAGTATTACTATTATTTGTGGGAGAGTAGATTCAGGAGATGATTCAAGGGATCCTTCTATTGGAGAGTTCATTATTGGACTTGATAAACAAAAGTTGAGGGAAGTTGGAAAGAGTTTTTACGCGAATTTTCATATAAGTTTCGTGTTTTGAGCGACGACGACAGTATCACAACAACTACTGAGCCGATTCATTTGGGAACAATTGGAATGAATTTTGGGAGTATTTCTTTATTAAATAAAGGGAAGAACTGGTTGTATTTCGAAGAAATTTTGTTCTTCGAAATTTGTTGTGTGTGTATAAATACGACTACTCGAGTATAAAAGATCTATAATCTTACTCGTAGACTCGAATTATCTAATCAAAACCAAGCGAAGCTGTAAAAATTAGAATATAACAAAATTATATATTTCTAATTCTAACTGAATAAAATTAAGGAGTTTAAATAGCGACTTAAATATTAACTTTTAGAGATCGATTTAACAGATTAATTATAGTATATTATACTACTAATACTCTATAGACTCTATAAATCGTATTTATATTTAGAATATTCTTTATATATAAAAAAATACGATATCCTTCTACGCAAAGAGGGAACCCTTCAGACATCTCCCAAATACAGCAAAACAACACCCAATTCCTACCCCATCTCAACACATCCCCGAAATCCCAAAAGCATAAATGAACCTCGTATCTCCAATTAAAAGAAACGAATCTAGCGCTTTCAAAGAAGCCATGACAGACTCTCGTCTCGCGATGCAAGTCCCGCAAACACTATATGCAGATAATTGACCACGACAAGGGTGATGTGGTTGTGTGCGTCTGTCTTGTGGAATGTCTATGATGAGATGAACAATTTATTGTATCTGTACCGGTAAGAAAGAGGGTGATGATGCCGGGGATGTAATTAATGGGTGGATTGAAAATTTGGAGAGTCTGGAATTTGTGATAGGAGCTATGGAGTGGTAGGAGATCTTAAGATCAGCATATCCAATAGTCTGAACTGCAATCCACTCTTGACAGACTTCTGGGTATTGATATATGTCAATAATATTAGAACTAGACATAAGAAAATGAGATATGCAACATTTTGAATTCAGTTTCGATTAGTGTCGGTCGTTGTGTTGAAATAAATTAGTATTTGACATGAAACTAGAGGTGGCATAGTGGCTGCCATTAGTGGCTGGGGATCTGGGACATTGAGTAGGAAATTTTTTTGGTCATGATTGAAAGAGTTGTGAATAAAGTGGTATTGAGCAAGACTATGTGCAAGATGAAGAGGAGTTTTACATGCCTGGGTACCATTTTCGGTTTCCGTTTCCTGATGCATTCTTCCATTTTTATAAAACTGTTACATCCGATTTTCCCTGAAAACCAATGGACTACTGTATTCGTCGATCGTGTTATTGTTAACTTCATTTCACTCGTGTCATCATACCCCCGCTTCAATAACAGTAGGGTGTAACTTAAGCTGAGGCCATAATACCCTCTACTCCCGCTGGAACAACTCTCGCTCTTCCAACTCCATGCACAAGCACAGCATCCAACCAAATTCGTTCTTTGCCCTCTCCATGTTTCTCCACTCCCCAACCCCTTTCAGGACCCCATTCCACAACCTTGTTATGCCTCTCTACAACCTCTCGCAGTCCACTCATCATATCTCCGCTCCTCTTCACACCAGGAAAGGCATCGAATTCAACAGTTTGAATTCCCTTCACGTCCCTGAATATACCTTCTAACAATTCCTGGCAAAAGCCCTCATAAAATCCATCGCCTGCTCTGAAACCTTTGAATATCGCGTCCGAAGGATCACATTCCACGAATATTTTCAAAACGCGAACGGATGTGCAATCCGAAAGTCCAAGTAAAGGCGATACAACCCAACTTCTTGGCGGATTATTCCAGCCAGGACCTAGACGAAGTTCAAGTGTAGTGATAGAGTTGCGATAATGAGATGGCAGACGCGCTAGTAGGGGTTTCTTTGTCTTGAAATAGCGACCTGGATGGACAGGGAAGATGCGGAAGGTATAGGTTGAAAAGAAGTGGTGCGATGATTCATTGTATATTTGTTTGCTGACATGGAATAGTGAGAGTAGTTTGTGACGACGAATGATGGAAAAGGTTGTAGGGTCGAGGTCGATAACTGGAGGGAAAGGGGCGAATATGAGAGTGTAAATCTTCGTGCGAAGTTCGGAAGGCAGAGAAAGAAATGGAAAGGATTGTTTGGTTTTGCGAGAAGTGAGAGGACTAATGTCTTCAGCATCGGATGGATAAGCTGAGGGGTAGGCGGATGAATTCGGAGTTGCGGTACCAGATACAGGCGTGCTTGCTATCGCGCGACGATGATTCCGTATGGTAAGAGTCTGGTGCTTCATAGACGGCGCCATATCAATTGTTATTGTTTAAGTAGAGGTAAGAAAACCAAATTGTCGTTCTCGTTGATATGCTGTAGAGAGATTTGTAGGTGTTAGGTTTGTTGAGCTTCAATTAAACAATGGGAAGAGATCGCGTGCTAAGTAGATAAATGATTCAAAGTCACAGATAAGAAAATTGAATCGCCTGATTATCCCAAAGGATGGAATTGAATGATGGATGACATTTATGATTTCAATTATAAGGAAGAAAGCTCCTTCTATCAAGGAGTTCAAAGAACAGAGTCGGCGACAGAGGTAATATAATGAGAGAGAGTATTGGGTAGATATATGGAATGTTATGACACCACGGGACTGAAGTTGTAATTGAGTAGCCGGTAACTCTTTCAAGCACCGGCTTAACATCCAATTCTTGAAAGTGTCATATTTATTCTCCTCAGATTGTTCAACTCTTCGTCCACGGTTATTGTAGGCGCGATGAGTATAAATTTCTGTCCACTGAGTGTCAACTTGAAGGAAGAAAAAAAGAAGAAAGAAAATTCGAAATCCAAAAATTCAATCGATGCTTTTATGGTGGGGAAATCAATGTCAAATGGACGCCAATTGAGACTAGTATGTTTTAGTACTAGCGTTACTATTTCCCGCCCGCATCATTGTAGAAAATTGTATTTTGTTATTTTGTTGTGAGTGAAAGGGAACTTTTAAGGAACCAAGGTTATTTTGTAAGGCCAAAAGCAAAAGCACTTGGAAGTTTCTCTTTGCTGACAAGAACTTCAACAATACTCAATGCGATTTCGCATATATTCTTTTCTGCATTGGAGTAAGCTGTGTATATTGATACTTTTCCTTCATAATGTTGTCTAGAGCTATCGGAAGGTCGTTGCAAACGCCAGCTCTAAGAAATACCTCGACGAATTTGCGGATAGCCTCATCAACATCATGGACTCGGTCGATGGCGAGTAATAGTCGCCAACCTAAAAAACCTACAGAATATAATAGATCTTCGGGTGCGCCAAAACCTTCTGGTCCAGGTGGGGCACAAGCTGCTTTTACTTCACAAAAGCCAGGACAGAGTAGTGATAAATCTGGTAACCCGGACTTTTCTAAGGCTCAAGATGAAGTGAGCAAGGGTGCTTCACCGCAAAGGAATACTGTACCAAAGTCAGTGGGCGGAGGTGCCGGCGTACCAAACCCAGATGCCAGAAAAGGCGAAAGTTCAGAGTTCTCTGGCAAACAAGATGAATTCGAGACAATCGCTGTCGACCCCGCACAAGCAGAAACCGAAAACAAACCTCTACCAGATCTCACCCAAGGAATTCCTTCGACATTGGATTTCGAATTGGCAAATAGAAAATCGAAAACTTCACCATTAAATCTTACAGAAGCCGCGGATCCTGAAGAAGTTCCTGGTGCTGGGGGCAAGGGTCGCGGGGAACTGCCAGCATCTGCGTATGTTTCTTCCTCGGAAAGGAAGAGAAACCAGATGGCCAACTACATGTATCTTGCCTTTTTCATATCTGCGATCACCGGTACGGTATACTTGGGTCGGAATTGGGAGACCGAGGAAGAAGAAAAACTACATGCGGAAACTGCTCCATCTGGCTGGTCACTTAGTGGCATGTGGAACCGTGTAAGAGCTCGAACCGGAGACCAAATTGGTCATTACACAGAGCCAGCTTTTACAAAGTTATTACCTGATCCAACTCCTATGTTTGAGCGCCCTTATACATTAGTTTTAAGTATGGAGGATCTTTTAATCCATAGTGAATGGACTAGAGAACATGGTTGGCGATTGGCAAAACGACCTGGTGTTGATTATTTCTTGAGATATTTAAGTCAATATTATGAATTGGTTATCTTTACCACTCAACCATCCACTTTAGCAGAGCCAGTTATTCGAAAATTCGATCCGTATCATATCGTTACATGGCCACTTTTCAGAGAGGCAACACTTTATGAGAATGGAGAATATATCAAGGTAAGAATTTCGGGCCATATTCTTGTTGTTTTACTAATTCGTATCAGGACCTTTCATACCTCAACCGTGACCTCTCCAAGGTCATTTTAATTGACACCAAACCACACCACGCCAAGAAACAACCAGAAAACGCAATAATTCTTAAGCCATGGACGGGTGATGTCAAAGATAAAGAACTTGTCTCTTTGATCCCATTCCTCGAATACATCCCTACTATGCAATATGCAGATGTACGCAAAGCCATTAAATCATTTGAAGGCACACATATCCCTACTGAATTTGCCAAACGTGAAGCAATAGCAAGAAAGAAGTTCCATGAACAACTTGCAGAAGAACGAAAGAAGCATGGAAAGAGAGGTGGCGGCGTGGGATTGTTAGGAAGTGCCTTGGGTATTAAGCCTGGTGGAATGATGGTGACAGATCCTAATGAACAGAGTCTAGCGGATGCGCTTGCACAGGGAAAGATGTTACAAGATTTAGCGAGAGAAAGGGGGCAGAAAAACTATGAGGCATTTGAAAAGGAAATTCGGGAGAATGGAGCAAAGTGGTTGAAGGAAGAGGCTGAGATGGAGGAAAAAGCCAAGGAAGAGGGATTAAAAGCTATGAAGAGTGGAATGACAGGTGGTTGGTGGGGAGGTGCTTCGTCGTAATGGTTGATGAATTAGAGAGTCGAAAGGACGAGTGTATATTTTTCATGTATGATGAATGAGGCGTCAATAGGAATGAAGCACAGGCGGCCTCAAATCTCACCTCTGCAAACGCGGCCGAGATTGGATCGTGATATATCGATCATGCTGATGATGGGTGGGGGTCATGCGATCTAGCATTGACGATCACGACTCGATTGTTATAATGCATTTTTTTAGGTAGCGTAGCATGGAAGCCCAATCTGTATCTCTATCTGTATGTATCTGTATGTATGTATCTATGTATGTATTATAAATATCTGAACACTCGAGGAATATTGACCAGATTGGATAATGCACGATATCCTTAGATGCCCTGGTTTACATCTATCTAGCTGAGGTTTATGATGTAGAGTAATGGAACGTTGGTTTGGTTGGTGTGGTGTGGGTAGATGGATAGATAGACATTGTTTGTTTCCATGAATTGTTTATGGGTATGTGTTGATTGAGATGGTGTTCGTTGTTTGTTGCTTGACGGATTTAGAAGGGGTGCTTACGGGGTATAATTAACTGAAACCTTTAAAGTATAGGGTGAAATGAAAATGAAAATAGAAATGGCGAAGACTACGGATTTCATTTGAGGCTGTGCTGCATGCGGTTTTGGTAGTGGGGATATATTAGAAGGTTTTCAAATTTTCATGGAAATACTAGGTAGGTATAGAGGAGTTTATCCTTATTGTGTTGAAGTGGGGCGGAATAAATTTCTATTTTTATCGCTGGCTTCTAAATTGCTTCGATGTGTAAGTAAAATTATATAAAGATTTTTTCAATCTTTTTTATTGCGAGGTGAGATAGAATATATAATTTCTTTTTTTTTTTCTTTCTTACTAATCATCTTCGAATGTAGCGACTATTTCTCCCTGCATTGGGACGGGGAGGCGAGGGTTAGGCTTTGTGTGTGGGATGTTGAAATATTTTTATTTGAGTTGTATGTAAGAGTAGTGTTTATGATGGCAAGCAAGTTTTCGTAAATGGAGCGAGGTCGGTGGATGTGAGGGTGGATGAAGATCTTGTTGTTTCGTAACCTTAAGCGAGGTGGAAGGGGGATGGAAGGGGAAAGGAAAGGAAGGGAAAGTTACTTTTAGCGAGAAAAATGCGATACTGTTTTGTTTGCATGCCTATACATGAAGAAAGAGTCTGAGGTTTTCTTACAGATTATATACGAAGGAAGATTAAGTGATTGTACCGCTTAGTCAAGCCATCAAATTCAAGAGCGCGAGCGAGAGATATTCCGGATGTGTCTACGTAGGTATAAATCATGTTATGTGACTTTTCTTTTTTTTGTATACATACATTTTCATCATTGCGTTCGTATTCTTGTGATGAAAGTGCCTTAATAGAGTACCTGAAAATAAAGAGATGAGTGGAATATGAATAGTTTGGTGATGGATATGATGAACTTCTCAATATCGAAAATTGAAATGTTATCTTGACTTGTCTTGTCTTGTTACCCCAGAGCTCACATAAATAGTATCTTGACATAGTATTTTCGAGAGGAATTTGAAGGGGTAGAAACCTCGATTATAATACTATAAAAGAATCTCAAGATCAAGATGGACGTATCTATCATCATGCGTTTTCAGGCTGGAATCAAATATGAGCCATATGCAAACTTTGCACTATACGGGAGTTAGACCTTAGAAATACCGAGTAGATATTGACTATTTGGCATCCATAGTGAGATTTAAAACTAAATGAGAGGTTTATCTACTAGGTAATGAGTCCGTACTATTAAGCAGCGGAACTCTTAATTAGAAGGAGCGATCGAACTAAATTCCGAAATGACGGCTGATTCGTAGTAACTTTTATACCTAGTACTTTTTATATCAAACTTTTCTTAGAGGTGTCTTAGCGTGAAAAGGGTAGTCTTCGATACGTAGCCCATTGTCTCCTTTCCTTCTTCAACCTTACAACACCACCGCCGCCGCGCACCCTAAGTTCAATCTTAGCAAGCAAAATGACGGAGGCACCATTAACTATAAGTTATCTCATTAATTGACATCTTTTGTCGAGATTTCATACCTTCAGTGACCTAAGATCAATCTCAATATGTTCGGTACAGTAATACTCAATCTTCCGAGGATATTTTTCTTCCCTTCATTTACGCACACATACTGTGAAAGAGGTAGGTCGAGATACGTACGTCCCGATAGCATACTGTGAGGGGGAATAGGATATGAATTGATCAGATTATATTGTATAAACTTCGAATAATAGAATTAATGGAATTAATAATGGGTTTGGATTGTATATAGTGAGTATACAAAAAGATTAATGAAAACGATTGATTATTTTAGAAGGGAAGGCGAAGTTTTCTTCTTATATTTAACTACAAAGGATTATGTGATTTAATGTCTATAAACTAGTTACATATGTGGCCTAAGTAATCCAACTTTCTTACAATACCACCTTATAAAAAAGATACGAAAGGTGCTGAAGGAGATAAATCTAGCTTCTCTTTGCTACCCTCCTTCGAAAACGGGCTAGGTAGGTATCATTTGATGTAAATCTAAACATGGGATTATGATGATACTGTGTACCATAGTACTCAAACCATGATACAGATCAGATTATAACTACTACAGTACTCAAACCATGAAACAGATCGGATTATAAATGATTACTATGTTCAATATTGATTTATTTTTATTTCTCAAACTATCTAATTACAATCCAGTTCCATGAATGTCGTATCTAACTAAGCAGAAAGTAATGTATGGCTCCATAAAGTTTTGCCTCTGCGTAAACTGAAAAAAAAAAAAAGAAAACTCGTAGTTAATGCTAGTACCATGTATGATATCTTTTTCTCTTCTCTTTTTGTGAAGACGAAACTTCAATTTCAATAATCTTCTCTTGCCTGTTCTGTCTGTTCCGTTCTGCAGGATTTCTATTCTTCTGAGGTTGGAAGTTTAGGCCATCATCTTTACTCGTAATTCTCAAGTGTACTATCAAAAGATATCCATGCATTTGGGTATCTGCCCGAGAAATATTAGAGACCTTTCCATCCATCATAAATCATCGCGAAACGATCTGAAATTTGAACTCCTTAGTTTTCCACATATTCCCACTCAGAAGTGAGAAAAAGCTACCGCAAAAAAATCAAAAATCATTATTCATCCCAACTCCGTTTCCTCGTCTCATCCCATAAAATCCGCAACTTGCCCATGCATCTTTTCCGCCAAATTCTGCGTATCAATACCACTGTATACCCCTCCATTAACACTCATCCTATTACCAATTGCCCTCGCACGCAAGGTATCCCGCAAAGCTTCACCCGATCCCGATCGTGTAGGATGTGTATGAACACCCACATTAGAATTCGTAACGCCCAACCCGACATTCTGATTCAAGCCTCCATTCATACTCTTCCTTGCTTTTCTCTTCGAATTTCTCCCCATACTCTCTCTACCCATCTCCTGCATAACCCTCTCCATCTCACTCTCTCTCCTCTCCAATCCCAATCCCAATCCCAGTCCTAATCCCACCCCACCATCACCACTCACCCTCCCCTTCATCCCCACGGGCACATCCTGCCACCTAACAACAACTCTACACCTCCCCCTCCCCATGGACCTCCTAACCCTCTCCCAAGCAATCCTATCCCTCGTAATCCCCCTATAAAACGCACTCCACCAAATCCCCTCATTAGGCGACAATTCCTCGCTAACATCTACTCCACTCTCATCTTCCATCATCTCACCAAAAGTACGTAATTCCTCGGCTGGAACACCCGCTGCATGTGCGTATTTGCGCGCGAAATGTTGGAGGAGTTCCGGGTTTTGTGATATGTGGGGGGGAAATGGGAGGTAGGGGTCTTGGGGGTCGTAAGGGGGGAGTCCGGAGATGCTGAGGAAATCGGAGATGGGTGGTTGGTTGGTGGTGGAGGGTTCATGGGAAGTAGAATGGGAATTTGAATTGCTGGAGGAGGGGAATGTGCTTGGAGATGTAGGACTGAATAATTCCCGGGTCGAAAATTCAAAGATGGGTATTCCTTGGAATGAGAAATCGTAATCTTGACGTCTGGCGATCTTTTTGGTGGGAAGTCCATATTTGTTTTTGAGTAAGGTTTCTTCGAGAAGGGAGGAGGGTAAGGTGGTATCGGATTGAATGGGATAGGTGGTTATGTTTGCGAGTGGGACGGCGAGACAGAGCCAGGTTGTGGGGGTTGGAGAGGGGAAGTTGGGTGGTGTGCTGGTGCTGAAATTGTTGAGGGGGGAGATGATGGTTAGGAGGGGTCGTTGGATGAAGATTGAGAGCCAGGGGTGGAGGATGCCGTTTTTGTCGGGTCTGTGTGGGAAGTTGTTAGTAGGGGAGTAGGGGATTTTTGTTGCTATTTGAATGGATGAAAAGGAGAAGGGAGAGAGTGGGACAAGGAAATTGACAGCAAAAACTGTTTGGGCTGTCAAGTTGAAATGCGGCAGATTGAATAACAAGTGACGAACAAAGTAAAAAGACAGCAACTTCGCCATTTCATCATCTCATTCCCTCCAAGCCGCAAATCAAGCCGCACAGTAGTAACAAAGATTCCACCACTGCCACAACAACTTCATCACACAATCTCCACAACGACAGCAACAACCTTACACAAATCAAACAAAAGCCGCCAAAAAATATCAAACCCAACCCCAAACAAAAAAAATAGAATCAAAACTCACAAACTCAACTCCACAACCTCAACCCTATCACACTTGGAAATCCCATCCACCCCAAAATGCACCAACAACCGATTGCGAAATTCCCCCGTTCGTACATCCGGTGTGAAATCATGGAATGATATACTTCTACACTCTCTCTTTTTGGAACCGGTGAGGAGAGCCCGGGTGAGAAGATATTCGCGGAGTCCTTCGCCTGTGTGTGGGTTCACTGAGGATGGGAAGAAGTGTGGCATTTTTAGGTCCTGGTGGAATTCGTGGACGAGGCTGGCGGCGTTTTGCCGTGGTGCGGTTTGTTGGTTTTGGGAAGCTGAGGAGTGGTTGCTAGAGGAAGATGGGGGGACGTTGAGGGGGGTGTGGATATTTTGTAGATAATATGCTTTGGTGTTTGGATTTCGTTCTTCGTTGGCATCGGTGTTTGCGTCGGTGTTGAAATCCATATCCCTACCCATATCTTCTTGATTATTTCCAGCAGCACCTACAACTGCAACACCATTACCTCTAACAGCATCAAGATACTCACCAATTACCCCCACACTTAAATCACCACCCACAAACCCCTCACTTCTCCCCAACCCCGCAAGTCCCAAATCCACCAACGCCCCATTTTTACCCACCACCAAATTCCTCGCATCATTCCCCCCACTCCCCATGAGTAAATCAAACGGCAAATCATTGCGCACTCCCACCACCGCCTGTAATCTCCTAGAAGCAACGCGCACAAACGGCATGCGATCAGAAACATGTTTGTTCAATATCTCCGAAGCGTGTACCTGATTCACCATTGCGTGATGAACGTGCGAAAGTTGTGGATGAGGTCCTTGAGCGATGTATGCGGCCGTGAGGTGATCGAGGATTGGTGAGTGAGGTTCTAGACGGATTGGGACGCTGGGGGATGGGAGGTTAGGGGGGAAAGTGGAGGATTCGGTGATTGATGGATTTGGATGGTGAGCTTGAGGTAGAGAAGAAGCATTGATTAGTGGTGAGTATGAAGGTGCGCGGGAAGATTCGAAGGTTTGTTGTTGCGATTGCTGGTTATATTGTGCAGGTGCATGGTCAACTTGTTCGAATTTCTCGATCTCTCTGACTTCAGGTGTATCAGCTGCCATAGTAATTGAAAAAAAAGATGGAGCTCTTGGTGCATCCATTTCTGCTTGACGCCATTCAGCATAAACTTGTTCCATTTTTCTTTTCGTTCCTGCAGAAGGTGGAGTTTTTGGATTATTTGGATCGATAGGAATATGATGATATCGCCACTGAGGTAAAGGTAAAGGAAGTGGTAAACGTGAAGAAACACTTGTATGTGCTGGTGTAATTGGAGATGGAGTATTATTTGGTGTAAAGTTAAAATCAGATTCGCTGTCGTTGGTATTTTCAGTAAGATCGGAATTGGAAGGTGAGGCGAACCGATTTGTGAGATCAATCATAGACTTTCGCGGGTTGTAAACGTAACCTGCTTGTTTTGCTGTAAGATTGAAATTTAATTTACTTGATGCTGCAACAGATGCAGGAACTGGTGTTGGTGGTGTAAATGCTCTCCTCTTCGAGCTTGGTGTATCAGAGAAATCAGATTCACTATGGTCGGTATCGTCAGAATCGGTAGATGCAGCAAACCGACTTGTAAGATCGATCATAGACTTTCGGGGATTATAGATGTATCCAGCCTTCTTTGCTGTGAGGTTAAAGTTAAGAGGACCAGCCGTTGGAAATGATACAGATGGTGTAAGTCCTCTTTTCTTTGAACTTGGTGTATTAGATTCGTTATCATCTGTGTGTTCAGATTCCGAAGATGATGCAAACCGATTTATAAGATCAATCACAGACTTTCCAGGATTGTAAATATATCCAACCTTCTTTAAATTTGCCGTAAGGTTAAAATCCAAACGACTAGATTCCGGTGCTGTAACAGCTGCTGGAGCAGGAGCAGGAGCCGGTGTAATCATCTCACTATCACTTCTTGTATCAACAGAATCAAAATCCGAATCCTCGTCATCCGCGTCTCCCTCAGAATCAAGATAACTCCTAAACCCGTATTTAGTCTTCTTAGCTGGCCTTTCGTCTTCTTCTTCTTCGTCTGCTGATCGTTTACCTAGCGAGAAAGCGGGAACTGGTGTTGTAGACGAAGAAAGCGAAGAATCCCCAACCAAAGAAGGAAGAAGAGAAGGAGTATCAGAAATCGGAGATGAGGGGAAGTAATTTGAGGGATAGGGGAGATTTAAACGATGGTGAAAAAGGGGAGGAAGAGGAAATCTTTCTCCAGATTTTGCAATTAGTGTTTTGGGAATGAATAAAGGGTTTTTGTCTATACGATGGGTTTGTTAGTGAGGGTTTAGACAAGGAAGTGTGGGATGAGAAAGGAGGGTGTTTAGTTTGTCTAATTTCGACTTTGGGGAGGAGAAGAGGATATTGATCTCTTCATGGCTATTGATAGGAGATTGTAGATGATTGGCTTGGGAGGGTTAATAGACTACTATACTCCCCAAAGTTATAGAATGGAAATAGTAGATAACTACTCTCGAAATAGATACTATCCCCATCTCCAGCATCTCACTAGTAATGTAATAGGGGAACTTACCACTCTTTGCTGGAGTATTTAGATGTTTTGGTCCAAGACCACAAAGAAGATATGAAGGCATCGTTGTCATTATCACTATTTTGAATCAAAAAATATAGCCAAAAAGTACAACAAATATCTCTTTTTCGATGATATTATTTTGTAAAGAATATCTCTCTTTCAATAATACCATATTATTATACAAAGAAAATCAAAATCACAAGAAATCGCATATAAGGTTACAAATCCAAAAAGACCTTACAATAATTCATAATATTAATTCTTCTATTCTATCTATTATATATAACCAGCCCAGCCGTACAACCTAATTAACCAACCAAATTATCCAGAAGCCTTTAGATCCCCAACCACCAGAATTGTATATGCCGATTACAAGGTGAATGAGGTGAGTATTGAATTATAGATTACTTATCGTTTCATCCCTTTGAAAAATTGGAAGATTCTCGCTTATTTTCGGGTAACCTTACAATAGATAAAAGTGAATTTCAAGCAAGTTCTTTACAAGATTAATCACATTACATATTGATAGAAAAAAGCGTACAATAGAAAAAAAATGAGAGTTGATAGAGGTGAGAAATCAAAGATGAAGATCTTCGAAGATGAAAGGATTTCATAAAGATCTTGAAGATTTGTTCTATAGAAGAAATATATTTCACTCATAATACAATATAACATAACCTTAGCTAACTTCAGCAATCCTTCCCACCTCACCCACTCATTTTCACAAAAAGAAAGAGATTGTTGGAAGGGGAATCAAGCATATATTATTAAGTGTAGCTAATATTCTATAGTACAGCTTGAAGAGATGAAGTACTAGCGTGTATCACGTGTTCTAACAGAGATATATTCTCTATTCTCACAACAAAAACAACCCCCAAACAAAAGATATACAAATTTGATTTCAGTATTAAGTATCTATTAGAGTTAGGTAATCTAAAATAACAAATATTGATCAACCTTATTCATGCCTTCTATATGTACAGGATACAATGACCTGTATATCCCATCCCAGGAAAAAAAAGTAATCCTATTGCGTCCAAAAGGACTCAATACAAATCCAACGCCGCGCTTTCATTCATCATAATGCGCCTATGTACCGAATTAACGTGAAAGGTTTTTATCCACGTATCATAATCGTTTATACATCAAGCCATCAAGGCTGAGGAAAAGAAGAATTTTTTGATCATGTACCGAAATTTTACAGCCAGTACATGAAACCGAACATAACTGCGGCTAATCCTACACTCATACCAGTAATTTCTTTACCACCAGATGCGCTTCCTTTTGTTGAAGTTGCGGACGCAGCTGAACCAGTTGCGCTCGCGGTAGTGGATGCTGATCCAGAAGTTGTTGTGGCAGTGCCAGTGCCAGTTGCTTCTTTCTGACCAATAGATGGTAATGGGACATTCCCATCAACCAACCAACCACCCGAGGTCGAAGCTGGACAAGCGGGTGGTGTAAGAGTTGGAGAATAAGCAGAGCTTGCAACACCAGCTGGAGTCAAAGTTGACCATTGACTTTGAAGGTTGGCAAAATCTGGAGCAACAGGGGTTGGAGTTCCAGCGCGAGAGAAACCACCTGCGACGCCTGAAGCGACGACAGTAGCTGCTACAGTTGGCCCATAGCTAATCAATCCATAATCATTGGCTTCTTCGATCCATTCGTAAACAATTGCGCCAGACCATTGATCGTCCATATCTGAACCAAGAATAGCTGCTTGATCTTGGAATGTTCTTGGCTTAACCGTATTGCATCCAGTCTCTGAGAAGAAAATAGGGATGTTATAACCTTCCGCATATGTGTTGAGGGTCTTGTAGCCAGAGGTTGAATAATCACTGTCACCGCACCATTCGTATGCGTTCAAACCGAAGAAATCGATGGTTTCCGAAGTGTTGGTACCGCAAGCAAGGTAATTTTGAAGCATGGGACGTAATTCCGCGATATCTGCCGCCGAGTAACCAATTGGAATTTCTCGATAACCTTTTGACTTTCTATATGCCTTCATATCCCTAGCAGCAGCTTTGATAAATGGTGCCGCTAAAGATTGGTTGTTCGTAGCAATAACCTCATTTCCTACAAAGAACCCCAAAGTATTATCGAATTTGGCGAAAGCATCCATCACTTTACTAAATGCCGTGTATTGGCTTTGGTTCCAGGTCGCGTCAGTCTATAGAAGTGATTAGCTATTATTTTATTCCGAAATGATAAAAATATATCTTACTGGAGTGATTGCTGTGGTGAAAGTATCCAAGTCTAAGAAAAGGTAAATTCCAGCATCTGCGAAGGCAGACATGCATCCAGAGTGATCATTGGAAGGATCAACATGGTAAACACGAATAGCGTTTGCGCCCAAGGTCTTCATCAAAGAAGCATCGAGTTGACATTGGTTGGTATCGATTAATGGATCGGCTTCAGTCAATTGATATGCGACACCTAGATATTGTCAGTCAAGAATCGAAGTATAAAATACATACAATCTCACCCTTGATAAAAAATTGGTCGCCATCACTTGTGAAGAACTTCGAACCAGTTACAGAGATTGTGGAAATAGCATTAACGGTAGTAATAGCCAAACTAGCAATCAAGCCAGCTCTGGCAAAGGACTTTGAGAACATGATGCAAATAGCAGATATTATTGTATGTACAAAGATCGAAGATAGCGAGCGGTAAAAGAACGAAAGTCGACGCGATATTGGAGGATGGAAATTCTGCGAACCAGGCACTTGAAGGAAAGATTGTATTCTTAGTAGACTGTTCAAGTGTGGATAGGATATCGAAGTTCAAAAGAGAAGGTAAAGAGCAACAATGGGGAAGCTTGTTTTTTTTATTTGAATGGATGGCATCCACAAGTTCCAAGGTTTTCTACTCCGTCTCCTGGTTCGTCTCCTGGCTCGTCTCCTGGCTAGACTTAAAATTGAGGGTAATGCTGGCTTGGTTTGGGGTACGGGACCAAAGTGTAGTGGAGATCCAAATAGAGACTAAGTTATCAATTCAAGTATAGAGGGATTTCGGAAGGTAGAAAGAAGTTGGAGTCTGGATCGTTCCTTCGTTTTATGAAAAGTATCACACTCGACCTACTCCGTACAAATTTGGGAAATTATGTAGTGGAGCAACGATGAGAATTGATGATGGAAATGAATGTATAAAATTGTATGTACCACAATTAGGAGTAGGTATTTATTATTGCAAAGAATAAAACTTGTAAGTATAAAAAACGAGAGTCAATACTAGAGGAGGATAGACGGTGAGGAGGAAAGCGAGTGAATGAGGATAAAATCCATGAAAGTTGGTTATGTCTTTCTGTGATTGTAGATTGTAGATTGATTTAAGTTGATGTAATATTGAGTTATTAAGAATATGCGAGACCAAGGAGGAAAAGATTGTGGATCCATGTTGCATGTTGGAGATTATCATGATAGCATTGGTCTCTTTTTTCTTAATGATGCGGTTAGGAAATCAAGGAACATTAAGAAAACTTCAAGATTTGGGAAAACTCCCATGTTTGTTTGAACCAATAAGAGATTCGTATTATGATTAATGGATTTAATGAATTTAATGATTTAACGATTTTCATCTCTTTCTCATTCAATTGGTCAATTTATTCTCTCCATTATTTCATATTGCAGCCACTAAAATCCTTCTCCATGCATTACATGGGTACATTTACATTACTTCTGCATAGGATGAACGGCGCAAAGGATTGAAAAGCTTCAACCTTGCTGAATTGAGTCATTTTCTTATCGTAATCCTGATAACAAGTGAGTGAGCTATTTCATTGGTTGAACTGTGCATAAAAAGGAGATTTTTATGGATACATCATCCATACCTAGATAGTAACTAATCACTAAAACAGATTGGCCCCATTTTTGGTTTCATTAGTGAAAAGAACTAAGAACTCCCCCATGCTTCCTCCATACGGTAACTCTTCTTCTTGCTCAATACCTCATACCTCATGCCTCATGCTCCATGCTCCATGCCCCATGCTCCATGCTCGATGCTCGATGCCCCATGCTCTATACTCAACAAATTATTTCACCGTCTTTGCTAGTCAAACGCTCACCGATCACCTTTTTCTTCAACCAGCACTACTGTTAGTTTTGGTCCATTATAGTGCATCCGTCTACTAAATAGCGCAACGAGCCATTTTAGTTGTGGCTGTCTAGTTGCTACTCTATGCAAACTATTACTGCGCCATATCGAACGCTAGAAGGTGGCCGAAGAAAATGTTTTGCTAGTGCATTGTTGATAATCGCGTGTATGGCACTGGAATTTCGCCTCCAACCTTTTCCTTCGGTGCCTCCTTGATATTAGCAGGTGTCAGTAGCGTTTCAGTGTGTCGCAAATGACTTGCGGTGGCTAATATTTCAAATTATTGCACACACGTTCATTCAAAATCAACTCACCAAGCAAATTTAATATTGAAATCAAGAGACACCCGATGCACGTTATCTGAACATTTCTTCGAGGATTGAAGAAGATAGAACGACCGACCAAGTCCAGACTTTCATTCCTTTTGGTGTCGGTAACTTCTTCGTTGCTGCAATTCTAATTGAACCCATCAACTGACTGTAGGGGATCCCATATGCATTGAGGGTTATATTGGTGCTTCTTTATCAGGCTTCATACTTTCCGATGACGTTGAGGATGAACCGTCCTGGAAGCCTACAACGGCATAGAGAGATAACCTGTGTTATACGATGGCCATAGTGCCAGATAGACATTATTTACGCTTATAACCAATTTGTGGCTGCTTTGGACAAATTCAGTTTGATGTCGCTATTGACAATTATTGGTATGGTACCAAAGACTTGCATCTTGCACAGAGGCTCTCAATCCAGTGTTTTGGGTGGCCAGGTCTTCTATGTCGAAAAATTCCCAGTCCGGTTCATCGCAATCTAGCCACGTACAATCAAATTCGTGATGCCGAAACAATTAGCTGATGCTAAAACTATCGCTACAAAATATTGAGGAAGCGACGCACCAGATTTTTACAGCAGTCGCATTAAATATCCAGACTATCTAAAATCTACCTATCGCTGTTATAAGAATATTATTTATTGACAATTCTTTACTACGAGTAGCCGAATTGTTCTTGATCATGAGCTTGATTATGAGTTCGTCAAGTGACCGCTCGCCAGTTGGGGACTGACGGAGTTGAATAATCCATAACGGCACGGCTCATTGAACGGTCTTGTGAAAGTCTTTGTTCAAAATCATTTTTGATTTGATCCCTACTTCCTGATAGCATTCGGTCTATGAAATTGGAAATGAGAGATGATGGTCTAACGCGCCGGTGGTGACCAGATTTGAAAATTTTCGACACGAAACATTGGATATGTTTATAGCAACTAAATCCAATTGCAGATATTGCTGACTACAACTACCCTCCTGCACAATTCGTGGCTGAAACGATTAAAACACCAAAGAGGATTATGACGTGCTGCAAGTACAAAGCTCCACGGCTTCATGCCATCACAGAGTCAATTTGGATAATAAGTATGCGGGCTTGCGCTAAAGCATTGAATATTGGCAGATAAGATAAGTATCGACGAAACCATGATGAGAGGAACATGTGGTAGTCTAGAAGGGCAAAAGGTTTGGGAGAAAATGTCTACGAAATTTGCAAGGCCGAAGATGTCAGATAATTATAGAGGTAAGACTGAGTTACAAAGCAAGAGGGATTCGAACACAGCAACATAAGGGGATGAAAAGTGCAATACGAATTCGAGGGAATGAAAGAGATACGGACAAGGTTGGAAGCAAGTATTGCCGGACTTCATTAAGAGATGGTGTTAAGCGCTTCATCCTCACAGCGACAACGATCTCTTCAAATGGATCACCAATATTGTTCTACTATGGTCCCTGTAAAAAGGATTCATCAAAATGATTCAAATCCTTCATACATATTACAACGGCCTTCCTATTTCGCATCATGAACATGGATTTTAGCTCTCGCTTGGAACGGATCACATGCAGTAGTGGGCGCTAAATACTTGGCATGTCAGCCCACCTATTACACAATCAACGGTTATGACTCCTACGGTAATGATATTCGCGCGGCTTATATAAACGTGTTATATTATCATCATCTAGCACATCCATTCTCATTATCCCATATCTTTCTTTCCATTTATCAATCATCTCTATCCATACCACCAAAATCCCCTGGCCATTCCCCCACTCCCTACCATCAAACGCCAAAATGCCCATTCATCACGACCCCATAAATCCAATCCTAACGCTCAATTCCCTCAATCCAAAACACAAAAATATCATCCTCACGCGACCTCGCACAACAGACGCAGAACCCACAATCCCAGCCTTTAATCATCCTTCCGTCTATCTGAATCTCACGGGTCCCCCATTTCCATACGTGCAAGAATCGTTCGATATTTTCTTCGCTGAGGTTTTGGATAAAAATGTGAGAATTGCAGTGGCGGAACTGTGGGATGCGAGGGAAGCGGAGAAGAATGGAGAAGGGAAGAGATGGGTTGGGGCAATTCCGTTTCCGAGTATTAGGGAGGTGGTGATTGATGAGAGGGGAAAGAGGAAGGAGTTGTTTATTGGACAGGTGGAGATTAGGAGGAGGGGATTTGTGACTGTTTTGGATGAGAAGGAAAAAGAAAGGTTGGTTAAGGAGAACTTGGAAAGGAAGACGGGGGATCCGGGGATTGAATGGGAAATTGGTTGTATGTGGATTTCTCTTTCTTTATCCTTTTTTTTTTTCTGAAAAAGTGTTTTTGAGAATGGTAGATGTGGTCATGCTGGTGATTTTGGCTTGAGTTGATTCGGTGAAACTGAAATGGATGGATGAAAATCAAGTCGAATCATGGATCGATCACCTAGGATGGCCCGGCTCATACACCTGACGCCAATTTGGTAGTACCAAATTCTCCTCCTCTATCCATCCAACTAGTCACCTAAGCGAAAACATACCATTATGTTCTCTTTTCCCCTTCCTCCTTTCCTCTTTCTTTTCCCCCATCCATTCTCCTCTCCCCAAACCTAACACCCTCCGCTCTAGTCTGGCTCCTCCCCTCCCACCACGGCCAATCCATCATGCTATCCGTCCTCCAAACACTCCTTTCAGAATTCTTCATCCCATACATGAATATGCATTTTTTGACGGGCGAATATCTGGAGTTTAATGCGGCTAGTAGGAGGGTTTTTGAAAAATGTGGGTTTGGGTGGGAAGGGGTTACGGAGGGAGTGGAGAGGATACATGAGGGGAAGTGGGGGGCGTTGGGGGAGTTGTTGGTGAGGGAACGGGAGAGGGTGGGGGAAAAGGAAAAGGAAGGGGAAAAAGAGTGGTTGTGGAATGGGAAGGGAGATGGTTGGGTGAAGGGGGAGAAGGTAGGAGTGGGAAGTTTGAGGTGGTGTAGGGAGGGAGGAGAAAGCTTGGAGGCGTAAGGATGGGGAGATAAAAGGTTATTAAATGAATGGACGAATGAATGGGCGTGGAAAAGAAACCGGAAAATTTGAAGAGAAGAGCGATTTTACACTTGGATTGATTGATTGATTGATTGATTAAATTAACGTCTACACTGAGTCTAAGACTATCTAAGACGGCTAGGAGCTTTATAGGCTTCTAACAAGTAACAAATGGAGAATTGCTGGCCATATTCGGCTGTAGCTAATACAATTTGGGAAGATTGAAGTGGCCTCAATCTACTAATTTTTGAATGGAGGAAATGAAAACTAATCTTGGGGAACAAAGCCCACCTTACAAATACTCTCGTATATAATAAGGAAAATAACAAATGAAATGTGATATAATTCGAAATTGGAACAATTTACCCTACATAAAGGGGTAAATTGACCAAATTGACTCAATTAACCATTTTCTCTTAGTTCACCCTCTTCACCTTCGCTTTCTTGTTCTACATTCTCTTGCATTCTAGTTAGATGCCATGATCTGGTGGCTATTTTTGTTTCCTCGATAAATTCAAGGGTTTTAATGATTCCTGCTTTGGTGTGAAGTAGGTATTTCATAGTAAATCGGGAGGTAGGGTTGTTTTTCTTGAATATTCTTCTTGTTGATTTGTATAACGGGCAACTGAGTAGGAGATGATTAAGAGATTCTCTCTTTCCACATCTACAATTATCATTTGCTGAGATTCCGAATCGTTGTAGGTAAGATTTGAAATATCCATGACCGATTTTAAGCTGAAACAAAGCACTAATAGAGCTTCTCTTGGTGTTTTCTGGAATTCCGATCTTTGAGCTAGTCTTCCAGGGGTATATTTTCGAATAGGCCGAATTAGATGAATAGAGAAGAGTATTCCATTCTTCGGATTTCGTCCTTTTGATATCCATTCCTAAGGAGGCAAAGCTGGTTTCGTTTGATGATGATCTTTGTTTTGTAGCTTCTTTTGCCAAAGCATCGGCCAATTCGTTTCCTTCAACGGAGGTATGCCCTGGAACCCAATTAAGGGAGATTTCAGCTCCTTTTCTAAGGAGAGTTTCTGTGGCCTTGATTGCTCTAATTTGGCATATCTGGCCAGGAGCATCAGAGGGTATTTTCAATCGGTATAATCCGGCTTGATTATCTGAGTAGATTTTGAATTTCTCGCCTGGTTGAGCAATGGAGCTAGCATATTCGATTGCTCTAGTGACTCCAAGAAGTTCACCATTGTAGACAAGCTGATTCACTCCAATATTGATGGTTTCCTGGTGTGAATTTACACTTGGATGATGATGATGATGATGATGATGATGATGACGGTTTTGTTATATTATAAAAGAGGATATTTCAACAATTGCAAAATCCATCTTTTGATTAAAGAGATCGATAAATAGATAGATAGATAACGATAGATAACGATAGAGTAATACTCAGGTACTTGGTGTACGCTGTATTCGAAAATATCAACTGGCTAGCTGGATTAAATCATATGATCAGATCAGATCAGATCATCATCTCTATCCCCTTAAAATCATTTCATCTCATCATTATCAAATTACTAAACAAAAACCATAAATAAGCGACCGACCCATCGATTTACTATAGTTACCGTACCAAAAAGGAGGCGGGTAACGTGACTCCAAAAGGGTCTATATAACCACTCCGATTCAACCTAGTTTAGAATAAAATGCTCAACTTCAACTTCAACTGTATCATTTTGTATCCATTTCCGTCGTGTTTACTACTATTGATTGAAGTTAACAGCAAAATGCAAAATGCCAAGCTTCTGGTTCTGTGTGGGGATTTGGGGAAGCCCACATTGATGTTAAATTTTCGGTGGCTGATGAATTCTGTGGTTTAGCCTATAGTATGGTGACAATAGATGTTGATACGCTAGGAATGCAAAGAGACGAAAATAGAAAACAAGATCTCGTATTGCGGAAAGTAGAAGGACAGTACGAATTTCGAGTATTTGTTTGATGTGGCGATGATATCTATACGAATGGCGATAATTGATCGATGTAGCAATCTGAGTCATGAGACACTTTTCGATCTTAGAATTTAGAAATATTTCCGAGATAGCTTTGATATATATGATCAAGGTTACTTCAGAATGAAAATGAGTATAAGAATGAGAAATGTTATTGAAATGCTCCTTGCAATTGAACACCTAGAATTAGTTCTAGTGGCTTGCATCACCAAACATGCCAATGCTG
This sequence comes from Sclerotinia nivalis, assembly GCA_029531795.1. Taxonomy (NCBI): domain Eukaryota; kingdom Fungi; phylum Ascomycota; class Leotiomycetes; order Helotiales; family Sclerotiniaceae; genus Sclerotinia; species Sclerotinia nivalis. Next base: position 710,763 of record JAPEIS010000005.1, on the reverse strand, counting down.
GGCACCAAAGCAGATGGCTGAAAATTGTCCTAGCAACCCCCTTTCTTTTTCATATCTTTTCTTGATGTTTACCCGACAAAAGTTGATGTATTCCATTCTTAATCTAATCGTTGCTCATAGAAACGAATAGAATTTTCGAATGGCGTGTCTCGTATATGTGGAAAGAGCAACATGGCAAATAGAGCAAAATATTAGCAAAAGTATCGATCTTCATTTGTTTACGTTTATTTAAGACAGACTTACAAAAATTGATATGTGATTGGGGAAGCGAGGTGAGACATTTGATGATCCGGGGTGCGGAGTACACATACTTAAATCCTATATTGACGTGACGAGAATTAAAAAAAGATGGCTATGACAATCCGTTTTACCAAGCGGGGAAATGAGCAAGGAAATTCAAACAATTTTCATCCAATTCCATTCCGTTGCTATGGTTGCATTTGGCTTGGGTTACTTGGATACCTAGCTATTGAATCATGTATTAGTTCTTGGGCGCCATGGGCTGAAATTGATTGAGATATAAATAAGGTGTGAAGTTGCACTTGGGGAGATTATTGTATTCCTTTAAATTTTATTCTTCTACGAGTAGTAGTAAGCTAATCTCTCAATCGCTCTCTCTCGCTTTCTATTTGTCTACTTTGAAGCTTTTCAATACATCCTACCCACTTTTGATCTTGGTGATAACTTTTTTTCAAAAGTTCTTGTCAAACGGATTCAATACACAACATAACTAAACACTCCAATCAAACACTTCAACCAAAACTCAAAATGCGTTTCCAAACCCTCGCCACAGTTCCTCTCATCTCTTTCGTCGTCGCCCAATCAGCTACCGATAACACCATCACCACCCCCGCCACCGTCCCCACAGCAGGCAGCACAGCAGCCAGCACCCCCGCCCCAGACATCGGCGCCTATTCCCGAGGCGCTCAACAAGATGAATCCGCCCTCTCGATCCTCTCCGCCCAACTAGCAACCGAAATCAACCCCGGACAAAGAACCCAACTCAGCGCCCAAATCTCGCATCTGACCGTTCAACTGGCCGTCCTCAGTTCTCAAGCCTCATACGCTAGTTCTGTTTCCACCGCCGGCGCCGCTAACGCTTCTGCGAATGCTCTTTCGTATATTTCCAGCTTGAGCGCTATTGCCGCCACCGAGACCAATTCCGCGATTAGGAGTCAGTTGAGTGTGCAGATGAGTCAGATTAGTAGTCAGGCTAGTTTGACGTCTACGACGTCGAGTGAGACGGCTAGGGCGACGGGGGATGTGGTGACGACTACGGATCGGGATGGGAATACGGTGACGAGTACGGCTACTGCTACGAGGGGCTCGGCGACGGGAACTCAGAGTTCGGATACGAGTAGTAGTAGTGCTGCGGCGGTGGCTACGAGGGTTCCGGTTGTGGGGGCTGCGCTGATGGGTGTGGCGGCTTTTTTGTTGTAGGGTAGGTGCGTGGGTTGAGTTTTATGGTTTGGGGGATGCATGGTTTGGTTTGGTTAGGAAGGAAGGAATAATAACGTGAGAATTAATTGATTTAATGGGATGGATGATAGGAAGGGAGATGGGATCATGTCTTAATGGATTAATATGTGGTGGGATAAATCGACATGATTTCAATGATATGTTTCAATGTATACTACCAATACGAAAGATATCCGATACCTTAAAATGCATTGGTTTAGGTTAATGATTTTAACATCTCGATAACTAAATACTTTATATATATCCCCATATATACTCCTGTTTATATCTCTATCACTCAAGTAATAGATACGAGACTATCTATCAAGTTATATCGTCAAGTTCAAGTTCCAAGTGGAGCATTTAGTCTTACCCGTAAATTACATCATCGAGGTCCCTGCCTCCACTAAGAACCTAACGACAACAAAACATTAACATCCATCATGAGGAATAGTATAGTGATCAATCAAGCCCAACTTTGCTATATTACTGCAAGCAGATAGTGAGTGTATGTATTACTATAAACTCCCAACAATATACCAACTTCTCTAATTATAACATTTCCCTCTTTCCTCGCACCCAGCCGCAAAACCTCTCGTTTCTATTATTCCCACAATATCGAACGCGTACATAGTTTGTAGAGAGAAGATCGAATCACATTCCTATCTTTCCATGAGGATTTCTCTCTATCTCAATTACTGGGCGCGCTAGCTCTTTGTTCGGATTTTAGATTGAGATTAGATGGTTTATTTACATATGATCCAATTATTCCTTTCTGTTAGTAATGTATAAATAAGAGTACTTTGCTCTCTAGAAGCAATACTAAAGTTTTGATTGAGAATGGTTGAGCTTTTGTTAGATCAATGTTTTTTTTTAATTTAAAAAATTCATTTTGAATGAATAGATGGGCGCTTTTTGAAGTAATTTATCTTGAGGTGGGTTAATATCTATTTATATAGATGATCGCTTTTAAGATATAAAGAATGTATCACGGAGGCAGCAGACAGGATAACAGAAATCACTTTTATTGATAAGACGTAGCTCGAAGAGCTACGTTTCTATAGAAGGAACGGTTCCTTAAATACATTTATGTGTAGCGCTAGCCCCGACCGGGGCTAGCCTACACTTATCCGAGGTCCGACTCCTATGGGTCGGAACCCGAGCGGTCTCCGTATACCATATACGGGGACCCCGTGACAGAATGTCACGAATATAATGCGATTATAAACTTTGCAAGGTGTTGGCACTATAGTACGCTGTAATTTAATTTATCAAATCGATCTTGGAAAGTTAGTGTCTAATTAGATTTAAAAATGTTTATTCAAACTTTGGAATTTCATTCGATTAGGATTAGAATTAAATGAAATATATTGTAATTATATCAATTCTTATAAACTCGCTTAGTTCTGGCTAAAATTCCAGATATAAAATTATAGATCTTTATAATGCTAATATCCTATAAAGCCCTATTATATTCAAGACGTCCTCCGTACTCGGCCAGCAAATACGCATGTACTGTGGAGTTCCATGGATCCTATGGAGATATCCAACAATGGGCTACTACTAGCTATGCCCACTCTGCTCCCCTCCATACTTTCTACCCTTTCTATTTGCATGTCTCTGGTAAGCCTGAGTTTGAAAGATAATCTAAGTTTGCTGGGTAAATGATAAAAAATGGATGAAGCTGTATCGAAAATCGTACGATCTGATGCGAATATATAAAGAGTGGTGGGAAAGGATGAGGGGAGATAAAGGTGGGTCAAGTGATCGGACGGACAGGGGGGGGATAATGAAAAAGCCTCGTACATATTGGGCCAATCATTCGCTACTTACAGAACCGACAGTTTGGGTCGTGCCGCAAAGCAGAACTCTAAATCTTTTCAAGCCCGTTATTTTTCATTGATAGGCTCTCGAGCATTAGACTAACAGCTCGTTAATATCCTCCGCGGGGCATGGGATCCATTGTAGAACCGTAAATGTGGCACAGTTGCGGCACGGATGGGCTAGATTACTACAGATTATGCAGAATACTACCATTGCAACATGAGGTTGCAGGCCTTAGTAAATCCGAACTAGCCTCTTGCACCCGGTGGATCTGACCAAAGATTTTATCAGCATTTGTCGGCAGTTGTCAAACACCGTTAACTTCTCAGCGTAACAAAGCAAGGGCAGGCATTTCTAATGGTATTAAAGTCGTCCACTTTCAGTAGTATAACCTTTTCCGACAAGCTTCGTCATCATGGAAGGCGGCACGGTTCTTATCACAGGCGCTAACAGCTCCCTTGCAATTCCGTCGGTCGAATACCTTCTTACGAATTACCCGAATTATACCGTCCTCCTGACCGTCCGCAATCCATCCGACGAGAACACCCAAAGGCTTAGGAAGGTACTGTCTAATTTTCCGGAAGAGCGATCTTCTATCCATAAGCTTGATCTCGGCTCATTAGCCGCAGTTCAGAGCTTCGCTGATACTATCAAATCAGACATCACTGTAACGAAATTGCCTCCCCTCTCGTCTATAATCTGCAATGCTTTCACATGGAGCATTTCTACTGGTTTGAAGTTCAGCGAGGATAATTATGAGAGCTCTATTGCTGTCAATCATCTTGCCCACCTTTCATTAGTCTTGAGGTTGTTGGGTTCATTCCAACCAGAAAGGGGTAGCATCGTCATTCTTGGCAGTGATTCTCATTATCCTGGCAATAATGGCCTTGAAAAATTCCCTCCAAACCTCCCTGATGATTTAGAGCTTCTTGTTCACCCTGCACCTGACAAAATTGGGGAAGTTGGCCGTGGTTTTCAAAGATACGGATTGTCGAAAGCGGCAGCCATTATGGGGATGTATCAATTGAATAAAAGACTCTCCAGGGTATGATTGTGACTAAACATTGCTTATGCACCCACTCACTGATAACTCATAGGATCCATTGTTGAGCAACATTTCAGCAGTGGCCATGGATCCTGGCGGGCTTCCTGATTCAAGGTGCATGAGTTCTGGTGTACCACCCGCATGGAGAATTTTGATGAAAGGAGTACTTGGGCCACTACAGCCCCTCTTGAAACATCTTATTCCGACACTGCGCAGTACCAAGGTTGCAGCTGCAGACTTAATTGAGATCGCAATTGGGAAACAATATCGCGGGTCAAGTGGCTACTTCGTTATATTGAACAAGGATGAAAGTTCACCAGAGAGCCGGGATGAAGAGAAGCAATTGGACCTGTGGAAGAAGAGTATGGATTGGATTAAAATCACCGAGGATCAAACTCCACTGAAAGGAGCGTTTGCTTAGACTCAGGCAGGACAATACCTAGTCAAAGACCACTAGATATGCATTGGAACATAGTATAGAATTTGCATTACATTTCTTGTCCGAGTAGTCTGGCATTATACAATAGTTTTCTGAAGCGAAGTAACATCCTGACTTCCGGACAATAGTATCTTGCGAGTCGGGCTGATTATCGAACGAGTTTTTGATATCCCTACCTCCATTGCGACTTCCCCTTTTTCCTCGCACTCTTTTTTGCCTGAGCCATCAATCACTCATAACTTACATTCTAGGAAGTGCATCAAATCGTGCTTTACCCGTGTTGGTGAGTACCAACGAGTAGATATGTAAAATACGCCATGTCCGTAGAAATGCCTTGCACTGCATCCACCATTAATCACATATATGTACAGAGCTACGCAATATTAAGCAAGAAATTGTCAGCTCAAGCGAGTCTCAGAACACTCTAAGATGTCCACTAATAATCCTACTGCATAACAATCTTTCCGTATTCCAGGTCGCTATAGTTCTTGCGTTTCTTTGCGGCTCGAGGAGTGAAGGATTTCGATGTCTAACCAGACAGGTCGCTCCATTAACTATTACTTTTGTAGTATCCGCTGCCGAGAAATGTGGCGTTGATAAAAGTACTGATGCTAAGACACACTTTCATTTGTAAGTATAGCGGCTTTTTTGTTGTAGAATGAATCAAATTTAATGAATGAATATATAATGAAATAAATCAATATGATTTTGATAACATTTTTTAAATATATAATACCATTACAAAGATATTTGGTATTTTAAAACGTATGGATTTGAATTGATAATTTTGAAATCTTGATAATTGAATACTTTTATATATATCCTTTATTTATTATTCTATATTTCTGTTGGTCAATTGATAGTATTATGCTATCGTCTGCAAACATTATGATTTACCAAATTTCTAAGTTCCAATCGGAGCAGCTGCTCTTACCAGTATATAATGTTGTTGATGGCTTTAAGTATTATGTTACACTAACCGGCTTTTCATACATTTATTTCACCCAGCGACTCTTCTATTCTCGGACTGATACCTCACACTTGCTATCTTCTCAATTACCACACGCCATTTAAAGACCTAGTCAACGCCCTAAAGAAGGCTGTACAAAACATTTTCTCCCTAGTTCCCGCACCGTTCAATCACTATGCATCTCGTGCATGCCATACTCTTCCCTCGAGCCTCTTCCCGGCGTTACCGTCACTGTTTCCGAAGGAGTCTTCAATTTGCTAGCTTCAAGATCAACATATGGATTGAGATGGGGATGAGATGGTGCGGAATGATTTGCAGAGGTGTGGTTGTTTGAACGGAGAGAGAATACGCTTTGGATGCTGCGGAGCGCGGTCTGGAGATTGAAGTGCGTGAAGAGGAAACTTAGGGTTGGCAAGCAAGCAGCGATGAGGGAGAGCCCCGCTTCCAGCATACTCCACCAAAGACCTACTGCGAGTACTTCTAATGATGGGTTAGAAAATTATGTATTGTAAGGATAGGGGTTCCGCACGATTGGGGTCGATCACGGCATTTTGGGTCAGTCCAGTTAGTATTTGGATGTATAGTATCATCCTCGCGATCGAGGCGCCAACCGCCCTGGTGATGTAGGTCAGTATGAAATCTTCTGTCTAGATCACCTTCTACTTACGATGCTCCAAGAAGGAAGATGCCACTGACGGCAATCCTCTTATTTGTCGACAACCGAAGCCTCCATATCTATAGCATAGCGTTAAGACGTTAGGCCTGCATCGCCACACCAAGCGAGTGTTGAACATTGCACAACTCACAATTGGTAGGGGTAGTAGGAACACAAAAATATCAACAAGGAAGTCCGAGATAGCTAGACCATACTCGCTCGTGAAGCCAATCGCGCAATACTTAAGTTGCGCGGTGGTAGAACCCCAGTTTGCCCAGACTGCTGTACCACAATCGAATATGATGATGAATATAAAGGCAACTGTCCAAAGGAATATAATGGCAGCGGCTATTTTAGAGACGATATCGAAAGCATCGTTTCTGCATACGACAAAGATTCGGCGATAAAATGCGATAATGCTTAGCTTGATGGAACCATACGCTAACATCATAAAGAGCTGGAAGGGAAATTCGAGCTAACAAGTGCCGAGCAAGCATTAGCCGCAGCCAATAATTGCCAAGTATGTCTATTTCGACTTTGTTTGTGATATGGCTGAGAAAGGTATTAGATTACCCACCTTTTCACCAAATGTTGTGGTGGGATCGACGTATAGTTCCTCTTCTTCTGGGGATAGACCTGATGGTGCTGCTGGAGTGGGCGAGCCAAATGCTCCATTGTAGGCTCCTAAACATGTTGATGAGTATAGGATACGCCGGCAAGTGTGGCGAGATCGAACACTTACCATCAACCAAGCATATTCCCATTCCAATCAGCCATATCTTCGGTTTCTATTAGCTTCCATACCTGAGAGAGTGGTCAAGGTTGTTCAACTTACAAGGCCACTCAGTATGAGCCAATCATCGGGTCCCTTTTTGGTATTCTGGAGGTGCCGAGTAATGAATCGCAAGCCAACAATGATAATGCCGACAACCGGAAGGGCGATCCCGAGAGCGATAACCTCTTTTTTTTTTCACATACTGGAACGTGAAAGTATACGAAGGAGTATTAGACATTTTACAGAAGATGTGTTAGCTAATGAGTCGATGGGATAAGGCCATAGGGAGATCAGCTAGTCCACCGTTTGGGTGAGACCTGAAGCGGAGAAAATATGAGAGAAGAGTAATTTGGAAAAGAACGAAGTCCAATGAAGGAGTGGGAACTATTGTCCTGAAATGAGGGGGATGTCAGAATGAGTCTCTATGAAGCTGGCACGCGAGCGACACACCAAACACAAAATGCCCCTCCCCTCAACCCCACTCACCATCCACGGTGGCTGCAACTGTCGTACTCTCCACTACAGACTTCAGATTCCTCAAGTTAGCGAGCGACCGCTCTATCCATATTGCTGCAAAGCACAATCTGCATCACAATCTGAGTCTAAATCAGGAGATGAATATAAAGATGAATCAGGAGAAGAAGTTAGATTACCCATGATAGCAATTGATCTCTGCAATGACTGTCGACGGGCAACAGGAAGTATCTTGCCTATTTGGATTTGTTGCCCTATGGACTATATTTGGCTTTGCGTTTCTGATGGGGATAGTTACCAAGAGGTTGGGGCTGGTGAGGTGAAAGGTCATGGGGATGTTAGCGAGGAGAGGGGTGATAAGGGTGGGAATGAAAGTGAGGAGAAAAACCGCAAGGAAACCTGGGTAAAAGCCACGTCGGTATTCCTACCCTCCAACCCCTCCGACCCCGCCTCACCACAACCCCCCTCCTCACTAGGAACCTACAGCTCCTCCACCTTACGCACACGCTACTGGTGCAACAAATGCGGCACGCACCTAGCATACCGCGTTCATCCCATGCCCGCTGGATGGCCCGAGATGTTAGATATACTCCTCGGAACCATCGATCGAGAAGATCTAGAAATGGAAGATCCGGAGACGGGTATTTATGTTATGGTTCCGGAAAGAGTGGTTTGGGATGACTGTGCTGTTAATTGGACGAGGGGATTACTGGGTGGGGATTGTAGACGCTTGCCGGTTCATACGAGGACGAATTTGGGCATGAGAAGGAGGTTTTATTAGGTTGGGGGAGGCGTAGATTTTATAGGTGGGGGTAGAGTTTTCAGGATTTGAATTTTATGTATATGAAGAGTGAAGAGGGAGGATTCTGGAATTGTTGCGCTTCACGTTTAACATGTTTATTATATTGATCTATCTGAAATTTTACCTCTGCATGATACCTCAAACCTGCTGGAATTTCCAAATACCTCGAGATCATCCGGCTAGCCTTTAAGACTGAATATTGAAAGCTTTTTGACGTGGTTCCCGAAATCTGACTGCTTCGGAGGAAATCTGGTAAGTCTGGACACTGGCTCCATTGCCAACTTTACGCGGCAGATGATATCGACAGAAGCTTACAGGTGCGATCTTACTGGTTTGTAATAGATAGTTAATTTTTAACAAATCGGTTATTCTAAAATAGAGTACGCATTTTCCTGGTAGCTTCTTTCCTTAATAACAGTCCTGGGAATTCTGAAAACGATAGCACATACACTCTGCAACTCGAGGATGTAGGAGAATGCCAAATGTAACCCAAATAGTATTATCTCAACTAGGAACCTCCACGAGCATCAATCGCATCTCCACCTCCATCTTCAAACAAATCACAGCCCGGGAATCGATATTCTACAACACATTAGCATACCATTCATTTTCAGCCCCCTCCCCCCCTTTCCTTTCCTTTCTTCCTTCCTCCTCTTCTCAACTAAAAAAAAAAAAAGGAAAAAAAAGTATCACTCACGGTCAAATAAACTCTCCCAAAAATCCGCCTCCCTCACATAACAAAAATCCGTCGTAAGATACCCATACGTCTCCTCCCCATTCGTGTCCACGAAATTACTCACATAGCATTGTACCCAAACACCATGATCCCATTCATATCGTTTGACTAAATGACTTGATGAAGAGGGTGTACTATAGCAAGGAGCATAATCTTCGCCTACTGTTATGTTAAGGAGGTAGCGCTTGTTAAGATTGTTAGATGAGGAAGGCGGTGAATGTTTGGTGAGAGGGCGGGAGGATATTTCGTTTGTATTGAGGGGAGAAGAGGAACGTTTTTCTGGGCCTGTGTAATTCAGTTGGACGAAGCCTACAGGACCGCAGTAGTCGAGCTCGGCTTTATCGGCGGGTTCTTCGAGACCGATTTGTGCGACGTAGCAGTTATCTGTGGTTTTTAACCATGTACTATTTCCCTCATTGTCAGCCGTTTTATCCAGGTAAACTCTCAAGATGAATAAGAGATTGAAGCAGGAGATATATTACCTATCATTGATCACAAGATCTCCCTGATCGGTCCAGCAAGTCACCGTGATATCAGTTCCATATTTTAGATATTTGATTATCGCACAACTCGCGTTGTCATCGCAGATATTACATTCGGTATTGTACTTTATGGTTGCAGGAGCGGTAGTTAAGTGTTCAATGGTAGAATCATGACCACAAAAGCTGAGATCGTCTTCATCTGTAAGGTTGCACCACCGTTAGTTGAACTCACATGTGAGCCTTGAGAGAACTTACATTCTCCAGCATAGTCGGTAAGGTCGTATTGGGTTATGTAGCAGCCGTCGCTTGTTCTCAACCATGTACTGAAGGTTTTAGCATTTGATATTGTAGCTCAAAAAGTCGAGATAAATCTTACCTATCACCACCAATCACTGTTCCTGTAGTCCAGCAAATGAGCGATACGACGGTGTCATAGTCGTAGTATTCCTTGTTGGTACAAAGTGAATAAGGACAAGTCTTGCATTCAGTTGCTACCCCTGGTTCTAGAGTATTGTTAAATGGAGGTTTGAATGCAGCATGTGTGACATCTGCAAGAATCACGAAGATCCCAAGAGCAGGAAGCGATGAGATCATAATAGCGATGTAAAATTCTCCAATTCGACCTAGAGAGAGATGCAATCGTAGTTTATTGATCGATATGGGTTGATTGAATAGAGAACTGTTTTCCATTCATCTCGGGTTATGTTGGAATTGAGACCTCAGATATACCAACATCACACCAGACTCCGTCAGAACCGGAACCGTTTTCCGTCACCGTCCATCAATGGCTGCTGCCAAGAAGAAATTATTGAATCTTTGCAATATATCTTGGAAATCAAGTAACATTTAAGCATATTACTGCAGGTTCAATGCAAGTAATACTGATCGACCCGAGCTTACACAGTCATTACCCCGCCGCCCTGCAGCCTTGGCAAGCCTTTCCAGTCAGCCATCTGCTATTGACGAATCAACGAAGAGAATTCTGATGCAACATCGTATAGCCAACTTGAGATTTCTGAATGCAGCTTCGGTGCTGGTCAGTGATGTTCAGGCTAAATGTAGGTACGAAGTCATGCTTTTGGCGGCGGGGCTGATGACCATAGTGAAGTAGCATTTCAGAGTCAAGAGGTTAATAATGAGAATCTTACAATAACTCTTAGCCTCTGTTGCTACTGTCTATTTCGTACAATAGCGGCGATCTATACATGACAGACAACTTTTTGGAAGCTCGCGTATGGTACTATAATTGGTCTCCAGGGACCACATCTGACTTGATGCGGCTTCTCTTGTTACCATAATAATGATAAGTAGTGCAGTATGTTGGAAGTTTGATTGATGGCAGTTTTCCGAAAGAAAAAAAGGTAGGCCTAATCATATTTTGTTGATTCCTTGAGTTCACTTTCCCTGGCCTATCTTGTCGATCATATAGTCCAGATGTTCCGTTGAACCGATTTGGTCCAGTTCTCCGTGCGGAGGAGGTTAGAATATTGTATCATCTGGTCCTATTTCCTATCCTTTTTGGCACCCGAGAATTGAGCGACTGAGTATATCAGACAAGACTAAAACCACAATTCGAGATCGGGATTCCGCTCCTTCAGCGCTTCGGCGTAAGTCTTGGATCATATCCTGTCTTCTCGCCCGTCTCTTCGTTGACAAGTATCTGGCCAGCTTTCTCATCTGGATGCAGTGGTTCAAATTGTTAGCCATTCAGAAGAGGGCCAAATCGAGGATCATCCACTTGGAATTGTGATGATTTGGGGTCAAAATAGACGTATGGTAACCAAGGCTTGTCTTTCCGTCTAACAAGTCGGAACTCCCTGGTAGCGGGCCAAGGCAAGCTTCATTCGACATCAAACCGTGCACGTAACAGATTCCCAGGACTTGATAGCAAGCATCCTTAAAAGGCCTCAACAAGACGGGCTTGTTTGCACCAATAAAACACATATCATATCGCCAGGGGTGACAATATCTGGCGCTGGGCCTACGAAATCCCCGTGTGTGGTGAAAAATGATCGTCCGCGGGAAACTTCACAAATTATGTTAAAAAAAAGAGTCTGCGTCTTTCTCGAAGCCACCTAGCAAAAAGGTTAAGCCCTGACGAAGTCGAGATACGATATCTGAACATACCTCAAACCTTAGATCTTTTGCGGAGTGAAGCGTACCTCTTCCAACAAAGTTATTTACAGCAAGTATACGTGTAAAGGCTTCGAGGAAACTTTCTTTCCTTGATGACAAATAAAACTTTAATTCGTCAAGAACGTCAATCAATGCAACATCTATAATCGTTTGTTTCGATAAATCAAAAATCGGATGATAGAGTAAAGAGTCTGCTTCTGTTACGACAGCAACAAGAAATCCCTGTGAAATTTAGGGTACCACTGTCATGTTTTGAGGGAGGTAATTGCGAGAGGCAACCCAGATGCAAGAGAATATCCAGGCAGTGGATGGAATCTCATTGGGTAAGACCAATCGGGAGACCAAGTAGGCATGGTAGCTTCAGTCCTCATCTTTTTTGACTATATCCAGCAATGTTCCATAATAGCTAGGTTACGCAATTTTCCATAATTCGCCATAGCAAATTCCTTGTATACTTGAGAAACTTTCTTAGAGTAATCTGCTTCAATTTTGATCATATGCGAGTATTCCCATTTCATAAGACCGAAAGTAGCATAAACTCTATCTCTATCAACGGAATATTTAGCATGCTGTGTTTTGCGAAAGATCTTCATGAACCCGAACATGAGATCAGTGTCAAAAATTGAGAAAGCAGTCGCCAAAAGTGACGCCCTACCTTGATCCCATGTAAACTGATGAGTCAGGAGGAACATCGAACTTCTAAATGAAGACCATCCCATGATGTCTCCACCACAAACAATCGTCGCCTGCCTAGCCAGGTGAACTTCTTGCCATATCCACAAACGTTGAAACAAAGACCGCTTTAAAAATGAATTTAATGATGAGACTCCTGCCATTTCGAGAATATCTTCTATCAAGATTCGCTTGACTGACCAAAGTTTCTCGTCTACACGGATCTCTGACTTCGGTTTCATGGTCCAGTTGATCCAGTCCCGTTCCACGTTTGATGTAATGTTTTTCAATGGCTCAATCGTAAGATCACTATTATCTTGCTCCAGTCCCAGCCATATAATGAGATTTTCGGCTCCAGAATAGATTTCCGCCATGTTTTGTGTCTGCGAGGCTAGCTCATGGAGATCATTCTGGTTCATGCATATAGCATAATCCTTAATATTCGAGGCTTGTCTTTTAATCGTAAGTGAGGCAAAGCTTCTGCTAAATTACGTGTGACAGTGAGATGCTTTACATCCCCTGATTCATCACTAATTTTGATCTCGACTTTGTTGTTTATTCTCCCAAGCATAGGATAAGGCTTCATGAATCAGAAAGCAATTTTTCGAATTCCTCGTTGGAAATGTGTGAACCAAAATCTACTCGGCAACGAGGTTTTCCCTGGTAATATCTCATGACTCTGATTTCTCCCGCGTCTTCGTTTAGAGGTGAATACTTGTATGCCGGTCGTTGTTTAATACCGATTCGTTGACTTGGATCTGATTCTTTTTGCGGTTCCTTTGATCTACTCTTCGGTTCCTTAGTCTTCTTCTTTAAGAGAGGATATAATGGGCTGCCACCAAGAGATGACATTACTTCTTGTTGAGTGATGTTCAACAATGATCCGCAGCGTTTGTCGGCTGAGATGAATGAAAATTGCAGGAAGGTATGTTCATCGAGGATATGAAATCATGTACAGTCTCCAGCTGTAACAGATACAGGATTTGAAGATCTCAGGATTCTGCAACTCCCATCCAGTCTGGACTCCATTGACGGTTGAGTGGGTTTGCTTGTGTGCGGATACCAACAATTCGACGATGATACAGCCAATTGCGTTGAGGTTTGCTTATGCCTCATTTTAACAGGGCTATGAGGAATGGTGATTCACATGATGATCAGCTGATCGTTCAAACACATGACAAGAGACAGTAAGTTGTGTAGTAGTTGTACAACCAGCCAGTCTCAACGTTTAGCACTTGCCGGATCGGTTTTACCCAGTATTTACTCTGAGATAATTGCATCCTAACAAAAATCACCACATCTCATTGGAAAACAGGCAGGTACAAATGGATGGGCGTGGTGGGGTCAAAGACAATATCAGTACCCCACAAATTCAATGCCCATACCCGTTTGACTGCTTTATAACATAGCTCGTCAACAAATCAACATCATATCAAGGCATCACAAATAATAATTCCCATAAACATGACAACCATATCTATCAAGCTCCAACGCTTCAAGTTGATATTTTTTGTCCCCCCATCAGGACTTCCAGCCTGTAAAGCTGCCATCTTTGCCGCTGGAGCAGGACGTTATCCAGGCCCTGGAAATTATACCGAATGCTGTTGGACAACGATGGGCACCGCTCAATTCCGACCGGGTGATACCGCAAATCCGAATATTGGGACTGTAGACACCTTGGAAGAGGTGCAAGAGGTTAGGTTCGAAACTTTATGTGTTGGCGAGGAGACCATTAGAAGTGCCGTTGAAGCTCTGAAGAAGCAAGTTTGATTTTTATTTTATCCTATAGCTACTTCTCGTCTCTAATGCATTTCCTAGAGTACATCCGTATGAGGAACCGGCCTATGAAGTCTACAAGCTGGAGGATTATTGAACTGGTGAAGCAAATATGAATTGTCAATGCCAGAGAGAGGCGTGCTGCCGGCGACCGGAAGTATGGTTGGTTTCTGTGATCTTAGAATGAATATCTGAGGACTAATGAAGTGCAACTGCGTTCAAAGAATCCTTTCCTGACTCTCAATTTGCATTTATTGGAGAAAATATAGAATTTCACTTCGAGGTTATTCCGTGTCTTAATTGTCCTTTGTGCTCAACTTGGGATATTCAAATCCGTTTCAGGCTACAATCATCTCGCACGACGCCCTTGTCTTTACCACTTATCTTACTCTGCTATCCAGATTCGGAGACTCGAACTCCGGTGATTCATGGTATGGATAAAGTGAGGAACCATTTGAATTTCTCTCATGGTTATCGGCAAATTGGTAAGCTGCCGATATTAGCTTGGACTTTGAGAACATGCGACATTGGAATAACTATAACTTCCTGGCAAGTTGCGATTACCGGCATCGGTTTTACCACAAAGACATGGTCAAGATACCTTTGGTGGCCTCATCAACGGAACACAATACACATCCAAAGAAGATAGCGACGATAGAACAGCCTTCCTTATAACATCAGTGACTGTGCTGTGCCTTATTGTTTGGTTTTATGATCGGGATAATGATTTATTCCTGCGGCAGAAAATAAGGGCAACCCCAGAGAAATTACATATAGAAAATTTGAAGATTATAAACTATCTTGAAACCCTCACCAGAGACAACTCATCCGAATCAAACGTCCCGAGCCTCGCCAGACACGGCACATTATCCAAGCGACCCGTCCCAGTCCACATCACTCTCTCCACATCCAACCAGAGCCAGCAAGAGAGGGAGCAGAAACCAGATTGGATCCAATCGGTAATGAGGTTGGGAATCTTCAGCGAGATTGGCAACATATGAGCAGAAGAAGAATGAGGAAATGACAAATGGAAGTGGGATGGAAGCGTTCTGAACTTATTAAGAGCAACTCATATTAGGTACTCGAAGCAAATAATCGAAATCGTTTCATACAAATTGATCAGGAATAAGATACACCCTCTACATCTACACCCCCTGCATCAACCTCTGCACCCCCTTCCCCCAACTCATCAAACACACCACAAAAAATACTCTTAAAAGACGAAGAGACCTAAAAGAAAACCGAGTAGCTACCACAACCAAGAAAACCTCCATAATCAAAAACAAACAACACTCAACTATGTATAAACTCTAAACTCTCCAATCCCGAATCCCGAATTCCAATTCTCAATCGAAGGAGAATCTCCCAATCACCTCCCCGTCCATTCATCGAGCGATGAAACAAAGGGGTTCTTACCACCAAGGATGTAGATATACGTACTATGTATGTATGTATTTTTTTTTTTGGTTTTTTTTTCTCTGAGTTGAGTGGATTATACATATATAATGAGCAAGGTCTAGTGGGTGGGGAGTTTGGTGTTTGATAAGAAGAGGGAATGGTGTACTGGAGTATGTAAATTTGGATTTGGAAAAGAATTTGAATTTGAATTTAGGTATCTCGGTTTCCTGTTTTATATCATGCACTTACACCTCTTCACCCTCCTTACTCTCTCGTTTACTGATAGAGAACCCTTTAACTGCTCATTCATATTTACACGAGTAAACAAAAATATAATATAACAAGATATTTTAAACTTTTAATTTATTCTTAAAGATAAAATTATATCATAGTATATTATATCATATCATATACTAACTATGAGCCAAACCTCCCTATGAACTAAACCAAACCAGTAGCGCCCCACTTCTCAGATAAGATGAAAGAAGAAAAAAAAAAGATGAGAAATTATAATTCATCCTTGAAAATTTCCTCACTACCTTCTTCAGTTTCTTCATCTTCATATACAACATTGTTCCCATGCCCCTCCTTTTCAACCCCCTTCTTTTCAGGCTTTTCAGGCTTTTCAATAGGTCTTCCCGGTCCCTTCTCATAACCCTGCCCACCATCATCCTCCACTATTCCCAAGATCTCTCTAACTTGTCCTGGAACATCTACCACTTCAATCTTCCAGCCCTTATCCCCGGCCAATTTTTTAACTTCCTCTTGTAACCTTTCGATCATTTTTGGATCAAGATCTAACTTTTCTAGCGCATGTTGACTAATGACTTCGACTTGACCCCCCTCATTCTTACTTTTGCCGCGGGCAATAATTTCGCTTCGACTCGGGACCTCACCATCGCCAAAATTTGCTGGGATAGGTAGACGTTGTCCTTCTTTGCCGATAAAATTACCTGCGCCGACGGTTATACCTCCGACAACTAAGGGTTTTGAGGGCGTAGGTTTGGAAGGTGAGCTGGAGGAAGAGGCGGCTTCGAGGCGGGATGGGAGGTCTGAAGAGGGAATCATGCGTTTGCAGACTATGCTGTTGGCTTTGTCTGTTTTGGGAGGCATGAATGCTACGTCATCGCAGAGACGGGGTGTGTACACGACCATAAGGTATGAACAGGTACTCATTTCTTTAATATAGCCAATGCGATCTTTGACGTGGGGATTGCAGTGGAATTGAACTTCGACTTGACGAGGTTTGCCTGTGAGATCACAGATTGTGCCACCTTCCATTTTTTGAACGAGGTAGCGGGTATCGCCCTTTACTTGAAGTTCGGTTTTTGGTGACTCCTCATTTTTGGTTGCCGTATGTGCTTTTATTTGATTTCCCCATTCATCTTCTTTACTCATGCTTTTCGGTGATTTCTTTGCTTTTCCGAGAACAAATTCTTGAGCTGATGGATCCGGTTGGGGTGGGTAAGCGGCCTTTCCGGGTTGTGGTGGTAGTTGATGAAATTGTGTGATTTCATTGTTGTAGCAGAATGAATAAGACCACCATCCAGAAACAAAATATAAACAATTATTCTCTAGATCTTGAAGTAATTCCCAACCACGATCAGTTGCTCGGGCAAGCTCTTTTTGTTCAGCAGCACGGGCTTCCGCTTCCGAGGTTTCGTTTCGTGGAGGCAGAGAAACTATGGGAATCGTACAGAGATGCGCCTGGCCATGTAGCCACATGAGCTCGTGGGTATGCTTGGAGGGGTCGAATTCATGATCGGTAGGGTTGTCTTGGATGGGATGTTGAGACGATATACTTTTGGTGTCGGAAGATTGTTGAGTATCGTGAATGGGTGAGGAGGGATGATTGATGATAAAATCTGCTTCCTGGTCTGAGAGGAATGAATCCGAAAATACTACTTCATACTTTTGTTCGTAAGCTTAGAACGAGTTACATCAGAATGGCTTGTGGCCTTGCGCATACCTGGGGAAATGCAAGTAAGTCATCGTGAACACTGAACACGCTTTGACTAGCTAATGTTGTTGAAGCTGTAACCAACAGGACTGGAAATATTGGACGCATTATGCCATATGGCAATTGGGAATTTCACATGGACAAAACTTCATTGATGATAAAATGTAGTTGGAAACTACCTAGTAAACTGTGGTCGCATTTCCACAAAACTGTCATCATCTTAGTTTGTGCCGGAGCGTCGGATAAACTGCGTCATTTTTGGTCGGAGATTAATTTTTCCGAATTTCACATGACATTAAACTTACTGGTTGAACTCATGAGAGAAGTAATCTTGGTTCGCAACAGATCGCGGGCAACAAGAGGAAGTTTATACCAAGGAGTACCAATTTTGACCGGCCAACGGTACGATATGCAACAAAATTCGATATCTTCCAGATCTCGGAGACGTAATCGAAACCGGTCACGTGTTACGCTTCAAGCGGGTTCAAAGTGATAAGGCTGGAAGAACGAAACATCCATACTACAAAAACATTTAAAAACATAAGTGGTCAATATATATTTATGAACTTTTTTTTGAAATATTATATGTAATCTTTCGAAATTCTTTAAATTTAGTACAAATCGAGAAATAATTGAATAAATTGAAAAATAATAATAATAAAATAATTATAAGAATTATAAGAATTATAAGAATTAGGGCTTTCAAATGATATAATTATTCCTTTGGAAGATGAATTGCGAAGTAGGTTTTGAAGTGCTTTAAAAAATCATTCGAGGAGTGGTAGTGATGCGAATTATTTTTCAGGCCCCGAGAGGCCGGACTCAAAGCTTGTTGTCTATACTCCGTAGAGGGGTTGGACAGCTTGCTCGGACTTGGAAGCCAAACTTAAGCTCTGGGCATCAATTTTATTTCACGAGCATCGCCGATGAGGATAGATCAGGCTCTTTTACAAGGCACATTTTGAGATGACAAGATCACATTTCTCTTTTCAACTCATGTTGTGGAACACACCATTCCGACCACAGACTCGGGTCCAGAACATAGGTACAATGTACACCATTGTAAAATGTTGAAACCAATCCATGAGTGAGAATTACATTCGGCAGATTCAACCAACTCTGATCAAGGCCAGGAGGCCAACGAGATATTGGGCATCACAGCATCGTGCACTCCACGCGATAGATCTCACAAATGGGTATGGTGTCTATCATAAAGGGTAACGCAGATGCCCCAAAAGCCTTCTCGTACCTTACGTACATAGTATACAGCATAGTCTGGTTTGACAACATGGGCTATGGGCAAATGCCGCGTATTCGTGGGGTTTTGCATGTAGCCAGACATTACAAACAATGATAATGATAGCTAACTTCACCTCGGCCATACAACTTTACAAGTCAAATCCAATGCCCGATATGCAAAGGGAATAAGCGGCTACGCCCGACGAGAAAGAAAGAATTTGTTTGTGTCATTACGGATCGATTTTCTAATGTCACCAATCATCAGTCATAGCATTGGGTGAATCTGATTCGAGGAGGATGTCATTAGTTGTCAGGTTGATAGGTTGATAGGTTGATTACAACGCAGAACCTGCTCGGCCAAGTGAGCGTTAAGAAAAGCGAAGGATATGATGGCTTATTTTTCAGGGACAGGATCATTGATGGGGTGGACACCCAAGGTTATTTGAGTAATCCGGAGAAGTTGGTCGTGATTAAAGGCAACCTTGGGGGTTTTGTAAGCTTGTAAACTTGTAAGAATCTGGGCGAACCATTTTAGACAGCGTGATGTGTTGGTTCGTATAATTCACCGTACGTTACGTGTCGAGTCTGTGGTGGAACACATTTACGAGATTGATGAATAACGATCGAATAGAAAGAGAGTATATCCAGCTTCAGATTAATGAATGTTTTCGAAGAATAGCTATGATTGGAACATAAAATTATGAGGCGAACTAGCGAATTGTTTTGCCTTAATCTTCAAGGTTGTCGTATGTTGTTTCTTTCAAATAAAGCCAATCGGGTCGAAGTGCAATTTGATATGAAGATCCTCATTCGTCGCTTCACTTTTTCGTTCTAGAAGAGTTTAAAAAGTTCTTGGAAGCGTTTTGAATTTCTTTGATGCTTGAAAATGAAGTCGTTGATCCTGCCCTTTAATTTTTGAGGTATAATTCTTCCTTTGGTTAATAGCATGAATAGGCACTAGGTATGAGTAGGTATGAGTAGGTAGGTAGGTAGGTAGGTAAACACAGGGAATAAAAATCATTTATGCCAAGTTTTTCTTTCAAACACATTTCGGCTTCATCCGGGGTTAAAAAAAGATTCAGTGTATGAAATTAGTCATAGGTGAAGAGTACCTACCACCTAGGTAGATAGGGAGGGAGGGTAAAAGAGATTGAAAAAATGTTATCAATTGTTGATCTTTATTATAACAAGAGCGGGAGAGTTTTTCAATAGTAGAGAGTCATTGATCATGAGACCTAAGAGATTTCGATAGACCGATGTAGTTGCGACTTAGGTAATGATAGAGTGAAGGTAAAGAAGGTAAAGAAGGTAAAGATTGAAGTCGATCAGCACGTTACAGTAAAGAAAGTTCTAGATCTAGACTTGAAGAGAAAGCTTTAGATAAGATTTTGATACCGCGAATGCCCTCAAAATATTTAAACATCCTATCTTAAACTGAATCAAGCCAACCCCATATGTGATTCGGCATCTGAATCAGCATATTGAGCACATAGTTTGTCAACCCGACCAATACCGGTAGATCTAGTCAAATTCCTGGGTGACATTTGAAATGAATCAATTTTGGAAAAGATCTTGGTTGGTGGATATGGTATTGGCCATGTTGTATATGAATCAATATTATCTCAAAATATCCGAGTACCTCATAGATACGATACAGACTATACGGTACGATAGATGATTACTTAGATCCAAGGACGTGGGGAAAAGAATAAAAATGCAAAATGTCTTGCTTTTATTTATTTGGCTTTGAAAATTGAGGTGCTTTGATTTGATTATGATTTGGCTATGATTTGACTATGATTTGACTATGATTTGACTATGATTTGATTATGATTTGTATCATAAATAGTCAATAAATTTACTTATTAGTAGTTTTTGGTGGCTTACTTTGTATATTATTTCTCTTTTCTGTGTAGCTGATAAGCTCTAAACTACATCACACTACGCCGTATAATAATAATTATCGATCCACAGAATCTTGAACACGCACGCCCTCACCCTCACCCTCACCCATACACTTCAATCATCCCACCATACGACATCCACTTCCATCCATATACATCCACATCCATCCACATCCATCCACAACAAACTTCATCCTTTCCTATTATAGGAAAGTCTCCGTCTATACACCCACCTTACACATCCACCCAATACATCCACTCAAAGATCTCAAACATCCATACAGAGTACATCCGTACATCCTATATCCCCCATACTTTATCATCTTTTTTGTATGACCTCGAAACAACCTAATCTGTCTTGTCATCATAATTATCCCAACCCGCAGTCCACACTTCATCCGTTCCTATTCCTATGCCGTGTCATCCATATCCCGAACTCAAATTCATATGAGCCCCATCTTACCATGTCGCGCTGTCCATACAATACATAGTTCGCCTTTCCCATTTCCACAATCTTTAATTCATTATTTTCGCCTTACTTTATGCCTCTCTATCTTCCTACTCAATCATAATCATATCGATAATTCAGTGCGAACTATCATTACCTTCACCGTTCGTAACATTGTTACTTGCATCCTTCATCCATACGTATGTCATGGATTCTAATGTTCATCATTCCCAACTCCTCGTTGCAGCACCCACTACTGTACCAAATATGCTGGTCATCATACCATTTACTAATTATGTGAGGCTACAGATAACGTTACAAACGACGATACCTTCTCCACTATCATACACCATCCATTCGAAAAGTCTCTTGAAGACTATCTGACCATCTCTAAATAAATATTTGCTATGTCGTCCCAACTGAGGCTCAATACCTCGGTAGATCAAGATCAGCTACAATTCCTTCTGGCACAGCAAGAACAGATTCAGGCCCAAATCGCTTCCCTCACATCGGGTTCTTCGTCGTTATCGTCTTCCTTTCCAACTCACAGATCACCAATATACAAGCAACAAACACAACGAAGACACAATGTTCCCCGAAGCATGTCAAGCAGTGGAGCTCCCATGGCACGACACCCATCTTCTGTAGGAACTCTCCTTGGTTTTCCTTCCTGAGTTGGTTCTAACGATACTTAGGATGGGATTGAAGCACCGGTGATATCGCGGGCAATCTCTCAACAATCTGAGCCTGTAATGATGCGAACGAGTTCTATGGGCAGTACGTCCGCACATTCCGGAAGACTCCCATTCACCCAGAATGGCGCGATGCCTCCTCCACTTCAAAATGATCTCCGCCGATGTAACCCCGCCTTCGAAGCTTGGGTCAATCAAGACCAGCCCTACAGCTCTTACACATTTTCGCATCAACCTTCCGCTCCTCTCCAGCGATCCATGTCTCAACGGAAACCGGAATTGGAACAGGTTTTAGAAGACCCTCAACAAGGTTTTGAGAACCCCGGCGACTTCCTCCTCCGCACCGGCTTTGCCGGTGTCTCACCAACGCCAGTGTTCTCGATCACGCCCTCTCCTGTAACCATGCACTCTTCCATGCCAATGCAACAACGGCAATCTCGACAGTCGTTCAACGTGCCAAGCACACCTACAACTGCGACTCTTACCGATGCGACTACATACACAAGTAACATGAGTCGGCAAAATAGTCTCTTTAATGAGCCTTTGGTGGAAAGTATTGAAATGATGAAGTTCAATTCGAACAATTCCTTTTCTACAGGCATCAATAATGATGATTCTGTTTATCCCGTTGCTCCTCAGTATAGTTCTTCTCATCATGTTCGTCGGTCTTCCGACGAGGAACAGACTCAACTACTTGTTGGGGCTGGTGGTGTTGGCAATGATTCTCAGTTTTCTCTTTCTTTTCCTAGTACGGAAGCATTTGCTCAGTCTCAAATTTCTCCATCTTTTGGTGCAAAGATGGAAAAGTCACAGTCGGTTGAAAGTGTTTCATCGACCATGTCATCATCATCTCGCAATAAGCAGCGGCTACAAGTCAGTAACATGGCCGCTGCACGACCACTCATGCCTAAAGGTGGCTATGAAGATAATTCAATGTCTCGAGTCAACTCGTCACAATCAATGACTCGACTCGATTCGAAAGATGGGTCAAATGATAAGGTTGCTATCGAAAAACGTGCTTATCAACGACCAAAACACGAACGTGTATTTTGCAAATTGTGTGATGAACACCCTGATGGGTTTCGTGGCGAACATGAGCTTCGAAGACATTGCGATCGACAACATAAAAGAATGGTGAAGAAGTGGGTTTGCATTGAACCACCGAGCGGTCAAGGGCGCGAAAAGCCTGTGCTACCACTCTCAAAATGCAAGGCATGCGCAACACAGAAGAAGAAGTATGGAGCATACTATAACGCTGCTGCACATCTCAGAAGGGCACATTTCAAGCCAAAGGCTAAGGGTAGAAATAAGAGTAGCAAGGTTGAGGATTCTCAAAAGCGTGGTGGGAAGGCTGGAGGAGATTGGCCTCCCATGTCGGAATTGAAGAATTGGTTCAAAGAAGTGGAAGAACCAGCAGCAGATTACACTCAGCAAGAGGAGGACGATGATGAAGAAGACATGAACGAAAATATGCTCAACGATATATCGCCAGTTATTAACGCGCCAACTAATTTCGAAAATACATTCGACGGTACTTCAATGCCGGGTCTATATCCTTTGACCAATACTCAAAATTTCGTCAGCAACATCACTTTCGACAATTCGATGCAACATGGCATTGATCTATCAATGAACTTTGCAGGTCAAACAAATTTTGACTTTTCTTCCTTTCCCATGAATGACCCATCAGTGGCATTCTTTGATACTACCTCTTCACTTCCTCAAGTTTTCGATGACCAATCTCTTGTTGGTGTCAATGCTGTAAATTTTCCTTATGATTCTTCTTTGTCTTTCAATTAGGTATTATTCCTACTCTATTCATAATGGTATGGTTTGAGTAAGGTGTGATTATAATTTTCCTTTTCCTTTTCTACTGTTCATTATTTTGACAATTCATCAATTTGATTAGATGAATTGATGAATTGTTTCGGGAGTCAGATCTAGATAGGCAGGCGCATTTTTCTTATTTTTTATACCTACTATCTATCATCTCTATTCCTTTCTTCGTTGAGAAGTTACGGCTGTTATGAGTAATGAATTGAATATCTATTGGGTGGTGATATCTATTTTTTTTTTTCTTGGTTGGCTTGAATTGCGCTGGATTAAGGCGTCTATGGATGATACCGGAGAGTTTGTCTCCAAAGCGTGAAGGGTTTTGGTTGGGTTGGTTATACCTACAGTTATAATCTTGATTATATACAAGTTTATTTTTCTGTCTTGATTGCGAATTTATGTTTATGTTTTGAGTAGAGACTTGTGGTTTAGAAGTTTGTGGGTTTTGGTGGAAGGGGATGGGGGTGGAGAGGTGTAGTGGTGAAGTAGCTATGGGTTGGATTACTTGAGTTAATTTATTTGACTTCACTTGGCATCACTTCACTTGGCATCACTTCACTTGGCATCACTTCACTTGGCATCACTTGGCTGGAAAGAATCGATGATTTTAGGATCGAAATGTGAGATGTATATATATGCATATATATATAGATGTGGATTATAATGTACAGTACTTGCGCACAGATAATGGCCGGCCGGATTTCACCCGGAATTATTTATCAATATCATTCTATTCAATCTTATTTATTAAATCAATGTTTCATTATTTTAATATAAAATTTTGATATATTTGAGATCTATATATATATTTTAATAATATAAAAAAATTATATTGTTACCCTACTTTAAACCTTCAATATTTAGTATACCAACCATCAACCGCGATACAAGCCTCTATTCTATTCGATATACTAACCCCCAATTTTTCGAATAACCCATCATCCAATATATCCCAAGCTATTTGTAAAGCACTCTCCAATCTCTGCCTAACATATTCTGAAGTGCTTTTATCTGTAACAATATCAGAAAACATCTCAAAAACATATACTTTTAGATACCACCAAATATACTCTATAGGATTTAGATCGGGACTATAAAAAGGCCAATCTTGAACTAATGAGATACCCCTTTCTCGAAACCATACTTTTACTTTGCGAACAGTATATATAGAAGCATTATCTTGTATAAATTGATACCCTGAATCCAATTCTTCGAAAATAGATTCGATTTCTGCATCAAACACCTCCAAATATGAATTGGCACTATACCCAAACTTTTTGGATTCAAAATCTCTATCCATAATATAGAGATTGCTTCTTTCGATATCACAAAAGCCTTCCCAAACTATAACCTTCATATTCTTCTTTGAAGAATATATTTGAACCATATTCCGATCCTATTTTTGAGAGGAAGAACAGAAGACCCATTCCTGCTTTTTACCCCGCCCCCACTCTACAAAGCACTCATCCGATCAGAAGATTAAGTTCCATTCCCCCGCTGTAAGGCCCCTCTACGCTAAGCATTATACAAACCGTTTAAGTGTATGTTCTGATATAAGTTCAAACCTCTTCCTAGCTCTCCAATTGCCTATTCCATATGCATAGAAGATCCTCTTGATGGTATCCCTTTTGCAATCAAGCCCACAAACTGTAATGGTTTCCTGATAGGTCGATTTGGGCCATAAACGTATATGCCGTATCACCATACGTTCGTCTCTTTTTGAATAACACTTTTGCCGGGGCTTTTTGAATAAGGACTTGCCCTCATTACGCAATTGATTCATCTTAATAGTGTTATATATGGTGGTGCGGGCTATTCCAAGATCATTCGCAATTTTAGTGGATCCTGCACCTTCTGAGGCCTTTCCAATGATTCTACCACGATCATATGGGCTAAGATGCTTTTGGAGAACATTATTATTATCAATTGATCTTAATGGAGTGCGTTGTGATGGCATAATTAATAAATAGAATATAGATTGTAGGAATGAAACGCGTAAAAATTTATATTTACGCGTTTTCGGCCATTATCAGTGCACGGTTACTGTAGTAGTAAATAATATAGTAAATAAAATAAATCAAATAAAAAGAAATGAATTGGATTGGATTATTGGATTATATATAACGTGGTTTATCAGTGTGCGGGTCATATCAGTGTGTGGGTCACTTTCACCTCAATTCAATCTCTTCTCTTTCAATATGCGTTTTATTAACAATCTACAATGAATTCGAATAACTAAGAAGCCTGTATACTCTTTACTATCGAAGCTATTCAAAAAGACAAAAAAATAAGCATTCGAAAAGTTGCGAAGATATATAATATCTCGAATACAATACTATAATATAGAATTAATAGTTTTACTCCTCGCTTCGAATATCGATTTAAATCTTATAATCTTTCAGAACTAGAAGAGAATATCATTTCTGAATATATACTCGATATAGATATGAGAGGATTTCCATTTAAACTCAGAAATGTGGAAGATATGGCGAATCATATTCTTGAATCGAAGGGTGCAAAATGTGTTGGGAAGTTCTGGGTGTATCGATTCGTAAAGCATCGAATCGAATTAAAGATGCGTTTTAGTTGTGTTTATGATTTTCAAAGAGTTTTTTGCGAAGATTCTAAGTTTATTGAAGAGTGGTTTCGATTGGTTTCGAATATGCAAGTGAAATATGGTATTCTCGATAGTGATTTCTATAATTTCGATGAAATAGGTTTTATGATGGGGATTATATATGTTGCAATAGTTATCATTAGTGTTGAGAGATGCAGTAGAAGTAAATCAGTACAATCAGGCAATCGAGAATAGGCTACAGTAATAATATGTGGAAATGGAGAGGGTGAAACTATACCTTTATTTTTAGTGGTTCAAGGATAGGTTTATCTTTTCAATTGGTATACCGAAACCGACTTTCCTGCGGAATAGACTATTAAACCTACATCTAATGGATGGATAAACAATGAGATAGGTTTAGAATGATTGAAACACTTCGATAAGCATATTAAGAATCGAAGAAAGAGCAAATATCGAATATTGATATTAGATGAGTATGAAAGCTATGAATCAATATCTTTTCAATTGTATTGCAAAAAGAATGATATTATTTGTTTAAAATTACTATTACATTTAAGTCATTTAATTTAATCATTTGATGTTGATTATTTTAATAGTCTGAAACGTTTATATGGTATTCAAATTGATGGATTTATTAAGGCACATATCAATCATATTTCGAAAGTTGAATTCTTTATAGCTTTCAAAATTATATACCAAAAATCAATTACGATTCAAAATATGAAATCAGGGTTTCGAGGAACAGGTTTAATATCATTTGATCCTGAAACTGTATTTTCGAAATTAGATATTCGAATTCGTATATCTACTCCCCCCTTTTTCGATCAAGATTTATAGATTTCTCAAACCCCTTACAATCCAACTGAAACTTTTTCACAATCGATTTTAGTAAGATTTCGAATGGCTTGTTATCAATCAAGTTTTTCTATATTTATATTCGAGACTGTATTAGCTTTAGCTAAGGGTATAGAAAGATTAGTATATGAAAATACATTTTTAAATGTAGAGATTCGTATACTTTGGGTAGCAAATGAAGTATTAAGTAAGTATCGATACGCAAAAAAAACTCAATTACGTTAAGAAGGAGTGCTTACTGGATAAAAGGTTATCGATATATTATTTTAGCAAAAGGTTGATATTCAGATTCAATATAATAAGCATCAAAAAGGGGGGAATTCTAATGGGGAAGTATTTTCTAGTCGATATTGTAATAAGTATAGAAAGATTGGACATAATATAAGGATTTATCAAAATAATATAATAGATTCTAGATTATTAGAATCTTTATAGTTTTAATCAATTGATTTAATTGTTGTTGAATAATATGGGTTTGAAAGAGTGAATTGAGGTGAAAGTGACCCATACATTGATATGATCCGCACATTGATAAACCACGTTATACAAAATCTTATTTGATAATCTTATTAAGATATTGTATAACAAATACTCGAGTAGTGTATATTGATGGTAACTTTTTTTTTGAGGAGGGTGGAACGGGATGGGATGAGATGAGAATTTTTTTTAATATGATTGATGTATGATTTTTGTTGTATTGTAGCAGTTATGGTTATATTTTGTGATGGGTTTTGTAAAAGGAGGTGAGGTGAGGTGAGGTGAGAGGGTTTATATATATACATATTTTGGGAATGGGGGTTGGAAGGGAATTTGGCTGTTGAGAATGAGTTTTGAGATGAGTTTTGAGATGGTTTGGTGTAGTTTGGTTTGCTTGGTGTGCTGAGATGATTAGTGAGGGGTTGAAGGGATTTGGAGGAGTTTAGTGATTGTGTTTGTTGTGAGTGAGTGATTGTAGGTGAAGGGGTTGAGGGGGGGTTGATGAGAGAATTAGTGATTGTAGTTAATGAGAGGGTTAATGATTATGATTAAATGATTTGGTAATTGAGTGATTCGATTCATTTATAAAGATTGAAAGAGAAGAAGAAGAAGAAGAAGAAGAAGAAGGAGGAGGAGAAGAAGAAGAAGAAGGAGAAGAAGGAGAAGGTGAGTAGATAGGTGGGTAGATAGATCGATGGATATTTAATATATTGATATGTCAAAGGAGGGATTGAGGATTAGTTGGGATGATTGGGATTGAGGGGTTTGAAATATAATTGTTGGTTTATTAATTTATTGATTTATTAATCTGTTAATAATAGAGAGAAGGGGAGAAAAGAGAAAAGAAAAGGAGGGAAGAAAGGAAGGAAGAGGGGAGGTTTTCTGTATAGTAATATAATAATATAAATAAAATGAATTTTTGGAGGGGGCGGGGAGGAAAAATGAACAATAACTCAATGTATCAAATTATAAAGCTAAAAGAGAGATCTTTTACAGATTAGTGGGGTAGTGGGTTAGTAATTAATTTCGATAGTATAAATAGCTCAAGTAAGTGATTACTAGATATATATTTATTAGTTCTATATTAAGTAAGATTATATAAATGGAGATGAAACTCTAATAATTTCTGAATGAGTAGATGGATTAAGGATTTGGGAAGTGATGGGAAGGGAAGGGAGATATAGAGTTTTGGAGATGGATAGGGAGGATTTCTTGGGGGTAGTATTGTAGATAGATGGGTGAGGAGATGTGAATGGGATGTGAATGGGATGTGAAGGGTATAGATAGTTGGTTTATGGAAAGTGTAGAGGGATGAGGTATGAGGTGTAGAAGATATAATATTTAGGGTTAGTAGATTTTAGATGTGTGTTGAAGTTGAAGTTGAAGATTGTATTTTAATATATATATAGAGAGAGAGATAGAGAAGAGAGAGAGGGGGGGTAGAGGGTTTATACTATGTGTAGATTCAAGGATGAGATGTTAGAAGGAAGATGGTAAGATGAGATTTATATAGTGGTGGCTTTGAAGAAAAGATTTTCATTTTTTTTTTTAAGGATTGAAAGAAGGGTTTGTTTGATTTGGGATTGGGATTTCTTGGGAATGATGGAGATTAGTTTTGGGGTATTGAGATATTGAATATTGAATAAAGGTTAGATCTGGAAGTAATAGGATAATGGGATAGTGCGGAAGGAATGTATATTGGGATTGGAGGATATGGAAGGGAGATGAAAAGAGGAAGTGCGGATGGAATTTATAAGGGGGGGAGGGGATTTAGAAGGAATGAAGAGAAGGTAGGGAATTGAAGCATCTAGTAGTGAATGGTAAAGGGTTAGCGATTAATTTTATCAAGAGTACTAGGTAGGCAGGGAAAGAAATGATGATGGATTATCAAATTATGGATGAGAGATATGTATATTGGGGATTTTGGGGAATGGGTACGAAGGGAATAGAGAAGAAAATTGATGGAGTATTTATTAACCGTATCATTGGGGTTGTATATTGATTCCAATGTACTGAGTCTGCATATCCATCATTATCACTACCTCATTCTCTCAATCTATTATATATCAAAATCACCACTAACACACAAAGAATCATAGAATCATGGAATCATGAAATCAAACCTCACAAATATCAAGATTGTAGTAGAAGGAAAGATTTATATGGATGTCAAAAAACAAAGATAAACATTAAAAGCTAAAGGAATTCAAAACTCCCATGTGGGAAATCTAGTAAGAGATTCACAGTCAACTAAATCCTTTTATTAATCCTGTATTAGTAATTACTAAAGAAGAAAATCCTATCCATTCGTGCATTCATTCATTCATCCATGAAAGTAAAACAAAAACTCCATTCTTGAAATCCTCTATGCCAACTGCACCATGCACTAGTGTAAGGTGATATGATGGTATGAAGACTATTCCAGAAGTTCTTGTCCACATCGTATTCATTGTCCTAGTTGTTCTCCTTATGCCAGCTTTATTGAAGGAAGACCAAATGGGTCATGATTCGAGTCTTATCAGCCAGACCTTCCAAATTGGTGATCCAGGTGAAGATGTCATGCTTTCATCATAGTTCGACTTCCATAACCAGATATCTTGTTCAAGACCTTCCGACCTTGCATTGTGCATATGTATTGGATTTTCAAATAACATTTCCCATTGAGAGGAGCCTAGGTGATAGAAATTCCATTGATAACTTTAATATCATTATTGTCATCCATGAAAGGGAGAATGATCGAGGTGTACTCAGTTGACGTGGGTGAACACATAGGAGATAAATCATTGCATTCAGTTGCCCGGCTGTCCTTCGCATGAGCAAAATTTTGTAGAAGTCTTGATGAGATAAATGCATTTACCCAACAGTTGAAGTAGTCTATTGCTCGAGAAGGACCAACAAAGGAATTTCACCACTTATTAAAAGAGGTAGGAGCAGACAAAGGTTGACCATAATTTTGGAACAGGAACGATTCACTTGGATGGATAGCAGTCTTCCATTGCTTGCTGTGAGCATGGCAGGTGTGTATGGAATTCAGAAGTTGATGTAGTCATTAAAACTTTTGCTATGCGTAGCTAGCTACTGATATCTAATCCTCAGTACCTATTAGAACTTGTCTAATATTCTCTTTGTCAAGGAGTCGAGCTTTTGGTGACATTCGGCAATACTGTACTACAGTCCCTGGATGATTGGCGAGACCAAATCTAAGGGTGACCAACTCGAACACCATGCAAAGAATCCCCACAACTTTCCCTTAACATATCTGGAGAACTGGAACACAACCACCAATCTCCCTCATATACCTCCCTACAAAATCAGCCCAGTCTCAGGGTCCCCCAAGGAAATCCTCCAAATATACCATCGTCATAAAACGCCAGACCAGTCCCAGGGACGCCCAATCAATTTCCTTCAAATATACCATCGTTACAAACACCTGCTACGCATTACGCCATTTCCCCCGCTATCTAACAAATAAATAAAATACAATTGATTCCTGCCTCGCATCACCAAAACCCCCGGAGAACCACGCCAAATCTACCGCCTGTTGCTCCACCAAGCGAGTGATACGTACCGTTCGTACAGTCCTAGTAAGTACACGTATATACATCTTGATAGTATAATAAGACGAAAAGAAAGGCGATGGTTCTCCTCACCAGTGCCCATAAGGCCGCTAAGCCAAGGAAGGATCATCATCAAGATGCGTCGAATAAAAAACATCCCACGCATCCTCGTGATTCCAACCCCACTTGCTCTTAAAATTTGGCTTTTTGAAGGGAGCCACCCCATTAGCCGCACGCCAGTCTCGAATCGCGCAGTACTCTTCACGAGAGATGCGAACCGGCTTCTTGGTGCCTGCTGGCACGTTGTTGAAGGTCCGTAGCTGCTTGTAAGCAGCGCCGCGGACCATTTTTACCTCGTCTTCGGTGACTGAGGGTCTGAGGGTCAAGAATTCCTTGCGAAATTCGTATTTGGGTGTGCCGCCCGGGCACCGCGGGATGTCTGGAGCAGATCTGCGAGCGACGGGACGAACGGGAGCCATATTAACAACGAGACTATAAGATGACTTGAGGTTAGCGAGGTTCATTGACAGGAAAAGTGGGGCTGAGAGGAGTATTGCGAGACGGAACAAGAAATGAAGCCACATTTTTTGAGTGAAGTTCATTGTCTTAGTTTTACCACTTAGGTAAAATGAAGCTACAAGCTCCCAGTCCTTGACTTTCGCTTGTATATGCTGACTCTGAGATGGGAAGTGGGGGAAGAGATTGCTTTTGGAGCTCTTCAATGTGCAGTTCAGACTGGCACATTGAGTGATCCCACCATAAGCAAAGGGGATAAAAGCTTCAACTTGTTGATCTTCTTTTTAAATACTAGTGGCGGGGTGGAAAGTAAAGGAAGAGAGTGGTTTTTGAGCCGTTTGACGCGAAGGTTCAACTGGCACAATGAGTGATATTGCCATGGGCAAAAAAGATAAAAATGTCCCAGTTGTTGATCGCTTCTTGAAAACTTGGAGGTAGTATGGGGAAGTGCAGGAAGAGAGTGCTTTTGAAGCTCATAGTTGTGTAGTTTGAACTGACACAATGATAAATAATGCAATCCGAAAGGCAGATCAAGGACTTCCAGTATCCTTGCTACGCCAGTACAATATAGATATTGAGTTGGATAGGCAAGGCTGGAATTTTGAAATGCTATTGCTGAAGTAGTATAATACAGGCAACATGATGAGCAAGATAAGATGGAAAGCCCTTAGTATCCAAGCCATGCCAGTAAAATGTGGTGTCAAATGGTATATGGAACCAGGAAGAGTTTTCGAAGACCTACCAACGACACAGGGGTATTTAATTGATTTGGAAGGGCAAAAGCTTGTAGTAAAAGACAATGAGAGGAGACAGGTCAGCAGTTTGTTCCTTATCTAGCTATACACTTCAGTCAGCTAAAATTCTATCAAACTGGAACTTCAAAGGTTGATTTCTTACTTTTGTGTGTGTTGTGGTTGGGAAAGGAATCTTGAAAACAGTAAGAAACTATTGAAATACCAAACACAGAGCAAGTTTTTTCTTAGGCTGGCTGACAAGGACTTATCTATTGATTGTAGGTAAGAGATTTGATATTTGAAGGGCCTCGGGTTAGCCCGAGCTTTTCTCAACCTAGTCTAATCTCAGGGCAGCAAGGTTGTGAGTCACTTTAGGAAGGCTACAGCTTTCTTTATTATCACTGTGGATTTGTGAATATCATCGTTGTCATGATTGTGATGGAGTTACCATTGGGCAAGTAAATATAAAGACAGACTGGATGATTTGAACACCTTGCTTTATGGACTCACAAGGAAGTTCTATCAAAAACATTACCCCCTCACCAGTTGGGAAATATCAGAGTATAATCCAACAATGAAAATGAGTGAATATAAAGTTCCCCACTATCTTGTTTGTGGAATTTTCAAGTGACCTTCTACTATCATTCAAATACATACTTATTCACGGTTTGATAATATAGTATTGAATTGGCATCCTAATGAATAGGCGTTTAATCATACATATGCATTTATATAAATTCTACAAGGAGAATATACATAGCTAAATCAAAACTGAAACATAACACTGTTATATTGAATCTATGAATTTATACCAAATTTATTCTAGGAACCTTTTAAAATGAAAATACAGAACCATGCATCCACCAATCAAAAGTCTCTATGCAACCCAAGGTGAATAAACTCCAAAAAGCTATGAGGCAGCAATACAATAGCAAAATCCCAAAGGAATAAAGCTGCATCCTCTAGGCCAATAACCCAGCTTACCTCCATCATGTTATCTGTTAGGAGCTCGCAAGAGTTTCTAGCCGTCTTAGACTCAGTGTAGACGTTAATTTAATCAATCAATCAATCAAAGCTGCATCCTTTGTATTGCAAGGCCATTTGATTCTAGGGAATTAAGGATGATTCTGGTAACACAAGAAAAAAGGTTTCATTGAGCTTAGTTTGGGCCAAAAACAAAAATAGTGAATTGCTTGGATGCATTGAAGGCATATTTGATATTTTCGAGCATCTGTAGTAGGGATATTCTGGACTCTACTACCTACTCAGAACCTTCCCAACTCATACTTCTGGGTCTGCCATAGCACTTAACACACTAGTGTATCTCTTGCAGCTGCTGTGTCACAGTAATGTGGAGTTCTGTAAGAGACAATTATGACGACATTATGATGGCAATGACCACCGTGAAAAAGCTGAAAAGCAAGTTGAGATGAATCACAACACTCCTTCTCCAAGTCCAACTTTTCACCTGTATTGTACTCCTCTGCCTGTATACTTCTCTCTGTTGCCCTGTCTTCAAACTTTGTAGATGTTCAAAAGCACACACATGTCTTCTCAATTGCCAATTTTAACTCAAAGATTGTACAGAAACAATAAAACACAACAACTCCGCGGAAGTCACTCTACCAAGGAAGCACAATTAAAAAGCAGTATGGTGTTAGCGTCCTCGAGGGATAGTGGCTTGAAAGAAGATGAAAGCCTCTAGGAAGCTACTAAAGTGTAGCGCTGCTGTCGTAATCGACCTAAAATCCTCGAGTCTATCCATTCTGGGCTTGGCATAAGCATCCGCAGAATACGGTCATTCCAACCTCTTCAGCGCACTATCATACCCGTCGTAGTCTGAGCGGGTGGCAATCCGGGTCCATAAATCGTCGCAGGTTAGTCGCCGAGGTGGCCAGTACTTGCTCTAGGCCTCAATTCAACATATGCTGCACATTGTATGTACACATATTACAATCTATCTCCTTGGAGCCGGACGCTGATATGTGTCATATTGGAACATATGATTTTTGGTTGGGTTATCTCCAGCTCCTCTTCCGCTTTTCTGCAGTGCTACGACTCAGAAACAATCATCTCCACCACACAAACACCTGTCTCGAACCAAACAATCTTAGCTGATGACATGCAAATGTTCTGCGAATTTCCAGGTCGACTTGGCGAAAGTTGTCGATCTCTTCTACAGAAAAAGCTTCGAGGTATGAAAAATGGCCAATCGCACCTCCGCACGCTGGAATGTATGACATGGGGAACGGTAATCACACAAGGCGTAAAACGTCAGAATGGATGTTCTAGCTGGTTCTACCGTTCCGGTCCAACATTGTTTCTTGTTCAGATGCGGCGATTCGTTTCCAGATTTGAGAGCAGACTTGAAAAATCCTGGGTATATGATTGAGCCATCTTTAAGTATTCTGCGCGCACCTTGTCGTAGATGGATGCGCTCTCAATTGAGATAGCCCTTTATCCCACAAATATGGCAGGAGTGAGCATACCAAAGTTGGGCCTCACTTGTGCTGTTTTGGTCGATTG
Organism: Sclerotinia nivalis; assembly: GCA_029531795.1. Taxonomy (NCBI): domain Eukaryota; kingdom Fungi; phylum Ascomycota; class Leotiomycetes; order Helotiales; family Sclerotiniaceae; genus Sclerotinia; species Sclerotinia nivalis. The sequence continues at coordinate 675,802 of JAPEIS010000005.1, read as the reverse complement.
AACTCGGCCTCGGCATTTCCTATCGCAGACTACAACATTCTATGTATGGAAGGGAAGATGTAGCAGCCACATATCAATAACTTTGAGAGCAGGAATGTGGACGCGTCATAATAAGTGACAGGTCAATCCAGATTTGGGGAGAATGACAGAAGTTTCGTGCCCCGATGCCGATGGCTAAATCCTAATGACTGCGTGCCAATACCGATTGATAAATGCCGGAGGCTTTTTATGCCGATACCAATACAGGTGCCGAGCCGAGCCGAGCTCCTATACCACGCTTACTGTGTGACGACCTGTGTTGATGTTCTCCGTCCGACTGTGAAAGGATCTACCTGCTAACGAACATGCAGGCCAACTGAGCGGTTAAGCCTAATAAGGTCACCGCCTTTCCGATTACAAGGCCGAGTAGAACTATATCTGCTTCGATTAGGGGTGTCGAAATTTGAAATACCCCCAACAATCAAATTCTGCCAGCAATGTCGCTTAATTAGGCTTAGACCATTAAATTGGTGTGTGTTCAGTTGGCAGGGATCCTTCTCCAGTTTCGGAAATGCTCATATCTGCTGATTGTGAGATGGATGTTGCTCAGTCTGCTTTTTCGGCATCGGATATTCGAAAGACAGAAAAATGATGAGGATGGAGATTCTTTACTAGACCATCTGAGCAATTTGGTTTTATGGAAGTGAGAGGCTGATAGATGGATGATTGCTTCGTGGGATAATACCTCGCCGGAGCAAAAGCTCAAGCGGAACAAAAGGTCATCATAGCAAGACTGACCGGAGCAAATCCTCACGCGGAGCAAAATCTCATCAAGAAAACACCCCACCGAAGTAACATCTCACCGGGGCAAAGAGACCTTGTTGTGCCAAGTTCAACCAAGCTACTTGGCCAAAATGAGGGTAATGCGGAGAAATCCTGCTTATTGTGAAACCTATGTAGAAGTAGCGATTAAGATTGCGTTACCGCATTGTTTTAGAATGGGGGAGGGGAAGTTTGTTGAGGTGTTTGAATTGGTGACATTAGCTGATTATGAATCTATTGAACCAATTGAATTTAAAAGACAATTAGATGGTCTTTTGGCCGATTAATTGAATCTATTGATGTGAAATGAATGATTAACGAAGTTCATGGAAAATTAAAAACTTACCTAATGTCGAATTTGTGTTCTGTATTGATTTAACTGCTGAGAGTAATCAAAAATTGTGAGACTTAAATCAATTCCTATTATATCCGTCTGTTGATCATGTGGTCTAACAGGAGCAGAAGTTGTAAATTATTTCCTATTATATCCGCCTGCTACTTATATAATCTAATATTAATAAAGTTATAATTTATTTTCTATTATATTCGTCTGATAATCGTCTGGTCTAAAAGTATCAAAAGTTGTAATTTATTTTCTATTATACTCGATTATTAATTATCTGATTTATAATAATAGTAACGTGGTTTATCAGTGTGCGGGTCATATCAGTGTGTAGGTCACTTTCACCTCAATTCACTCTTTCAAACCTATATTATTCAACAACAATTAAATCAATTGATTAAAACTATAAAGATTCTAATAATCTAGGATCTATTATATTATTTTGACAAATCCTTGTATTATATTCAGTCTTTCCATACTTACTACAGCATCGACTAGAAGATGCTTCCCCATTAGAATTCCCCCCTTTTTGATGCTTGTTGTATTGAATCTGAATATCAACCTCTTGCTGAGATAATATATCGGTAGCCTCTTGTTCAGTAAGTACTCCTCTTTGACGTAATTGAGTTTTTTTTGTACATCGATATTTGCTTAATGCCTCATTTGCTATCCGAAGTATACGAATCTTTGCATTTAAAAGTGTATTTTCATGTGCTAATCTCTTTGTACCCTTAGCTAAAGCTAATATAGTCTCGAATATAGGTGTAGGAGAGTTTGATTGATGACGAGCCATTCGAGATCTTACTAAAGTCGATTGTGAAAGAGCTTCAATTGGGTTGTGAGGGGTTTGAGAAGTCTATAAATCTTGATCGAAAGAGGGGGGAGTAGGTATGCGAATTCGAATATCTAGTTTCGAAAGTATAGTTTCAGGATCAAATGGTATTAAACCTGTTCCTCGAAACCCTGATTTCATATTCTGAATCGTAATTGATTCTTGGTATGCAGCTTTGAAAGTTATAAAGAATTCAATTTTCGAAATATGATTGATATGTACCTTGATAAACCCATCAATTTGAGTATTATATGAACGTTTCAAGCTGCTAAAACAGCCAACATTAAGTGGTTGAGTTAAATGATTTGAATGTAGTGGTAATTTTAAACAGATAATATCATTCTCTTTGCAATACGATTGAAAAAGTATTGATTTATGGTTTTCATACTTATCTAATATCAATATTCGATATTTGCCCTTTCTTCGATTCTTAGTATGCTTATCGAAGTATTTCAATTATTTTAAATCTGTTTTATTGTTTGTCCATTCATTAGATATAGGTTTAATAGCTCATTCCACAGGAAAGTCGGTTTCGGTATACCAATTGGAAAGATGAATCTGTCCTTGAACTATTAGAAATGGGGGTATAGTTTCACCCTCCCCATTTCTATATATTATTGCTGTAACCCATTCTCGATTGCCTGATTGTACTAATTTACTTCTACCACATCTCTCAGCACTAATAACAATTATTGCAATACATATAATCCCTATCATAAAACCTGTTTCGTCGAAATTATAGAAATCGCTATCGAGAATACCATATTTCACTCGCATATTCGAAACTAATCGAAACCACTTTTCAATAAACTTAGGATCTTCGCAAAGAGCTCTTTAAAAATCATAAACACGACTAAAACGCATCTTTAATTCAATTCGATGCTTTACAAATCGATACACCCAAAACTTCCCAACACATTTTGCACCCCTCGATTCAAGAATATAATTCGCTATATCTTCTATATTTCTGAATTTAAATGGAAATCCTTTCATATCCATATCGAGTATATACTCAGAAATGATATTCTTTTCTAATTCTGAAAGATTATAAAATTTAGATCAATATTCAGAGTGAAAAGTAAAACCATTAATTCTACACTATAGTATTGTATTCGAGATATTATACATCTTTGCAACTTTTCGAATGCTTATTTTTTTGTCTTTTTGAATAGCTTCGATAGCGAGGAGTATACAGGCTTCTTAGTTATTCGAATTCATTGTAGATTGTTGATAAAACGCATATTGAAAGAGAAGAGATTGAATTGAGGTGAAAGTGACCCACACACTGATATGACCCGCACACTGATAAACCACGTTATTATAAATATCAATTATATTTGTCACAGTTCGAAGGATTATATAAGCCCATCACCCCCGATCGGGCCTTGAGCGGCTAGCGCTCGAGGTCGATCACGTGCCTGTAGCTAGTATATATAACCTTTCGCTCTCTAGTTAATAGATTCTAAAGATAATTGAACTCTGATTTCTCAGCTCTTTACGGCAATTGTATTACAGATATTACTGATTATAATATAAAAGTAAAAAAGAATTATATAAAATCATTAATTCTCATATATATTATATGATTTTTAATTTTCGTTTATATCTTTCTATTTATTTTTCTGGGTTTTAGCGATGAGATATAGAGTCCAGGATAAATTCTCGGTGACCCTACTCGTGCTGCCAGAAAGTATGAAACTCTAGAGCTAAGCAAACCAAGTGATTTCTTTTGTAGTTTACGGTCTTGTGACATGAGTTTCATAATTTCCGGTATGTATGACTGGCCGCATTTTTAACAAACCATGTGTATAATTATGCTTGGAACAGAGACGATATAGCTACGAATAAATCTGAAGTATAGTATGTACCTGTTATGTCACTGTACGTGGTTCAGTGGTATCAATTCTCTCTAAATGCTTATTCTGCCGAAGATTACCGGGGATCGAGTTGGATTCCAGCCTTTTGGGGTATGGGTAATCGTGATTGGGGGGGGGGTGCCTGAATTTTCGATTCCGCGGAGAAAGCAAGCCAGTTAGGTTATAAAAATTTCGAAACCCTATGCACATGCTACAAACTGGTAAGCCATAAGAGATAATAAACTGGGTTCCTAGCGTTCAGAGTTTCATAATTTCTGGCAGCAGTGAACTCGCCACGGGAGATTTCGATGGTGATATGAGATTCAGCAGCAGATGTCATATGTATATACACATAGCTACACCACCAAACCTTTATTTCAATATCATAGAGATCATTGAGAATATCTTGAAAATTTCATAGAATCAGTTACCTGAATCGAGAAATAAGTTGATTCAATTTTTTAATCGAAAATAATATTTCGCTGATTTGACGTTGATTTCCAACGAAAAGGATCTTCTTTAGTATGCAATGAAGCCCATCAATTCCTTTACAAGGAAGAATACATGGAACACATGTCGAGCCCAAGAACCATTCAATTAGTTCTTACTACGAGTATACTGATGCCTTATGATTTTGTACTCTACCTCAGTCTTGTTGGTATCATACGACCTCATAATAAGCATGCCTTCGCTTGTCGCCTCCTATGAGTTCATAGCTCTAGGAGAAGCCAAAAGTAGTATTACGAAATAAGTTTGACTTTCCATCAATGAATGCATCATTTAAGGAACGTTCTCTATATCTCCACGTTCTTTTCCTATTAAAATAAATTGCTAAAATCCACATACATTTCATATTGAAGGCTAAATTCGGTCCACCCCTGAATACCACCAGGTCTAATATCCGCCCCTTACAACTGTGTGTGGGTACAAACATCACTGGCACCAATACGAGTACGGTACCCAGGTTCTTAATACACAGAAAATGAACATGTAAAGAACATCCAAAAGTTCCCATCGAATCAGTGGCCAGACCTTTTAAGTTGCATAAAACCCTTCTATCCTGTGTAAGTGTGATGATGAGATAATTTGAGTGCTAATGCTTCATGCGTAATATATATATGCTATTGTACCAGGAGGGAATAGTGCAATTGTCGTATGTAAAATCCTGTAGGTCTTAATGCTTGTGATTACCCATTCTGGAATAGCAAGGGCCTGGCCAGTGACAGACACGTCGGGTTACAGCTTTATACTCACCCCATGATAGGCCCGCCACCATGCGCTGTAGGATGGTGCCTGAAAATCGCTCTAACTGTTCTCGCAGTTCAAAATTACGCGTCTTATATATAGTTAAATGTGTATTTTTCTTCATGATAGAAGCATTATTCAAGCTAGCAACAACTGTCAAAACAACAGTTGGATGCCCTTCAGTAGATAAGTTCCAGAAGCTTTGAGTTTCGCCAACGAGGCCCAATATTTCTGTGTCTTACCGGCAGATGCAAGCGCATGCAGGGCCATAACAGGGTCTTCGCACCGTTCGAGCCACTGGTAGAATCAGATTCAAAGCCCCAATAACCAAGATTGTGTGCATATATCGTTTCCAGATATCAAGAATCAATGAGCTGCTGAGCCCTATTGGATTCCCATGTCCATCATAGCCTGTCCATCGTTCCTTGGGCTCGGCTTACACTGCATATGAGACCTATGGGAACTTATAAAGGCTGTATACCCCACTGTCACCGGGCAGACCTTGTGTATGAAACTTAATATCTATGACAAAGTGAACTCCTAGGATGACTTGTACATCTAGCTAGGCAGTGACTCTATCGCCCATTCTATCACTCTTTCTTCAGCGTTTCCAACGACTTCCATTTTCAAATTTTTACAAGATCCGCCTGTTTTAATAATTCTGGTTGGATAAAAAGACACGAAGACCACTATACGCAAATTTTTTTACAGGGAGACACCCTGACTAGCGAAGGTAGGCTATCATAACACAGTCCCACTAAAGAACCTCGCTCGACATGATTCTATAAAGCGTGGGGCGAGGCGCCTTACTACTGGCCACACCGCATAGCGTGCTACTTGGCCCAAGGAAAGTTACCGAAACACTGGGGAGAGACTAATGGCTCGGATAATCACGTCGTGCATGAGTAACTTTGATCGCATATAAGGAAATTAAAGGGGGGATTAGCTTGACAACTGTGTAACCGGGGATTGTATAAAATACGAAAACAGCCTGAAAAGCTGGTAGTATAATATCAAGGCTACGGTATTGTGGAAGATAGAGCTTGTTCGTTTCCAATCAGATGTGTGGAGCTAGTTATTTCGAAAGCCATACTCAAAGCATACTTATTTTAGCCCCGGATATCATGTTGACTGATACGAAAAGATAATAATGTTTACTTGATGAATTTAGCCTGATCATTTAGATCGTATAAAGTCGTACGACCTCTTAATCTGTCAAGCAATACATAAGCTTGGAAATCTGGACCACTTACAGCATCGGTCTAAAATGCAACAGTAGCGCCGTACAACTTTTCATGCTTTTTAGGCCCACTCTTGCTCGCAGAATATGCAGTACTGGTCGATAAACTGTCGGATGTATCATGAGGATGTATCATGTATCATGCGAGGGAGGATCGTCGTGTTCAGCTTCTGACCAGCTCACACAGTCCATATTAGGTATATGCAAATTGCGGAAAGAAGCATTGTTTGAGATGGCATTTAGCATTATGATATTAAAACACTTTTGAGGCTCAAATTGTGATCCAAAGAACACTCATTTACCTGCCTCCTCAGTACAGAAATGAACAAAGCTCCTATTGTAAACATTGACCTAATGACCCCAAAACCGAACAAAACCCGATGTTGCCATGATGATCGTAACAGCTCCACCCCAGCATTCCTTGCGTCCATGCGTTGACTGACATCCCATCGTAACAAAAAGAACTCATCACATCGTAACTTCATATGCACTATGCCAACTATAGCCCCCGTCCCTGTACTCCAGGCTATACTAAAGATCCCTAACAGGATCATAGGGCTTAGCCTGTCCGTTCTCTCGAGCGATCGACGATGCGTATGGTACATAAGACGGTGATGATGCATATGTTTGACTCGAAGAGTAAGTGGCGTATCCACTAGTAGACGAACTAGGTTCTAAAAGAAACGTTAGTACGCCGGAAAAAAGTGGAAAAAGGGAGAGGATAACACACCGGTGGGAGAATAGTCATATCCTTGGCCGTTGCCTGTCGGCAGTTAGAAAGGAGCACCAAAAACCTGGTTTAGCTTGTTTGACTAGTGCCAAAGATTCCTGTATAAAGGGTCTTTTATGCAAGACTTGCGGCGTGCATACGTTTCACACAGACATCACCTCTTTGTGTGGATGGTCGTGAGAGAGAGTAAATCATACATACCTGCGTTTATGGATGCACCTGAATAGTACGAAGAGTGACTGTGGTGTCCCTCGACTTCGTGCGCTTGTCTACGCTGTGTATGGTATGACTGCTGCGAAGTTCGGTGATTATGGTGATGGTGCGAGGAAGTGGTGGAATTGTAAGGGGCGGCATCCCTACTATCAGCCTTGACATTTCGGTTCCTCCCATCTCTATAGCGGAATTTGTGGTATAAGAACCACCTTGCGATCCAGTTTGGGCAGTCCGGAGTCGGCCTGGCTAAGCTCCAGTAGTATGCTGTCTGATCAGTACCATTTTGTACTATCAATCTCATGGCCTCATCCTTCGATCTCTCTACAATATCGCTCCAATCGTACGGAGGTTTTCCTTTGCAGTTCTTCTTGAGGTGGGATTTCTCCGAAATAAGCCACCTATAGACCGTATCTGTCTCTTTCTGAGTGTCGGCCAAGATAAGTAAGCACGTTATTGATTAAGGTTCTCGATGTGGTAATGGCAAGGTGGGTTAAGGGGGGGTTTGGTTGAAATGGATGGATGCTTACTGCCATTAGGGTATAAGTCTCCGCATCGATGTTTAGATGCTTGACGAGGTCATCTTTCGTCTGACTCATTGCCAAAGGGCCTAGGTCGGGTGTTGACATGATGGGGCTTATCGAATATCCGCTTTTTGAAAGACTAGAGGTGCAGTCTTGGATGGAGAGAAACGCGATGCTCATAGCGAGCTTACGAGGCCATGACAGAACTATAGGTAGCTGCGTTGCCCGCAGGACTTTGCGATAACAAGGGTGGCGAGTTAGAGGTTTACAAGATTGTAAAGAAGATTGGCCAGTGCCAGCTTCGAATCTGGGAAGCCCGCATCTCAGTGCATGTCAAGCTTATCATTGAACCGCTTGTTTACATTCAACGAAAGGACAAAAAGATGCATATGGCTGGGTTCACAAATATTGGTTGGGAACAAGTTACAAGTGATGGCAGACATGTTTCCACCAATGGTTTTTAAGCTTTCCATGGCAAAATGAGCGAACCCTAGTCAAGTAATGTACGAGCTCGAGAATTAGGATTGTTAGGGTTGGCCGGAAGCGCGTGCCGTTCCCATCTGCAAGTTCGGGACAACTGACTGGTATCGGAGATGCTTCCGACGCCATGTTCAAGTCAGAATATCTCCAATAATACTCATTTATACAAAAGTCCCTGCATTTTCGTGGGAATAATGTTATAAAACTTTAAACGTCGCTATGGGCGGCACTTCCGCAAAAGAGCAAGTGACGTAAGGATTTGGTACCACGCCCTAGAAGTTAGTCCTTCCGGTCGGGAGAGACAAGAAACAAACAACCTAGAAACTTTTACAAATATAATTTTCTGCAGCTAGTCGAGTAATACCACCTGCAATAATCGTTTTCATATCTAACAGCAGGTGTTACCGCTTTTGGTCATGCTTTGGTAAGATGATAAGTGGGAACGGCTTTTCTTCGACTTAGGATGGACATGGTAAAACATCTGATCTGATAAGGAGCTGCCTGGGGGGGAATGTCTGACAAGGGCACGACAGAAAGAAACGATATGCCGGTACTATCCCGAGTCTTACATGTCTGATGAGTAGGCTCTACCACTGGCCCCACGGGATGCTTCATATCGAGGACAGATTCCATGCACTGAAAACCTCTTTCCTAACCCGAGCTGGACATATCCAATCGTTTCAGTGGATCAGCGCCGCCACACTTGTCGAGACCTCCGGTGGACTCGTTGGTTCAAGGGAAATAACAGTGTTAGTGGTGGTGTCTATCGAAAGATATCGAAAGGAATGAAAGTATAAAATAATAAAATAATAAACTCTAAGAAAAAAATTAATATCAGTACAGATATACCAAAGATTTAATCTCTACTCCGTATAACTAACTAGGAATAAAGATCGCTTTTTTAATATATTCGAGGCTATGTTACATCGCCATCATTTTGCCATATTCGATTAATAATATCCATAGCCCTGTACTCCGTACCACCGTAGATCTTTGAGCAACCCGGCATACATCGTCAGAGGTGTTACCTCGAACCCACCGTTTTGATATATATGAACAAACAGTAACCTTTCTGAGTTTTCCATATTCTGCAACTCAGTTGAGAAGCATTCGCCTCAGTAGTACGACAATGTTGGGGAAAAACGGTGGGATGAGCAATTCAGAACTCTTCCGCCGTAATGATTGCGTTTCCTATTATACACTGTCATAAAGCGAGAATTATGTACTTGTGTACTTCCTTACTTAGGCGATGCTAAAGTAGAGATCAATATGACGTATATGGTACTACACTCAACAGAAAGAACGCATCATTATTTAGATGTAACTAAGTAGATGACTGCATAACGGCCTTTTGATGCATGTCTGCGTTGTGCGATCAGAGGTTGTACTGACTGGTATTCCATGATATATCACATTAGTCAAAGTCAAAAGTCTAGAATCTAGAATGTAGCTAGAATTCTAGAATTCAAGATTCTAGACTTTTAGACTTTCGCAATATATGATCTTCTGTGCCTATACCAAATATCAGATGTGACTTGATTTGGCATGATCATTTTTTCCGTATTACATTATTAAATAGGTAGAACAAGATAATCTATTCATAATACTACCTGCCGAAGTACATAGGGAAAGAGTACATGGGGGAGCATTATTCCCTACGAGGAAAGATGTGGTGATCCAGTGTGTGTTCAACTAAAGTATCAAATCATCATTTGCCTATATGAAGTTCATTAAGTTCAACCCAGTTATAGATCAGACTTGCCCAAACATTTTCGGGAGAAGTGAAGGAAATAGAAAAACCTCGTGATACACAATATACATACGATATATATACGATATACACACGATATACATACAATATACACACGATATACATACAATATACACACGATATACATACAACATACACACGATATACACACAAGATAAAGAAATATCTACCCATGATCTAAATGTCACTAAAGCACCTTGAAAATACTTGGTGGTCTTTGTGGTCCCTTTCATCATTCCACTCAAGCAGAGCTGCTCACATTACCAATGACAATCTATACTTCACCTGCCCCCACCTCAGTGCTGCCCCACCATGTCCACCACCATCAAGACATTGACCTCACGATTACTCATCACTACAAAATATACAGGTAAAAAGCACATTATAGCAACCAGGGAGTTCTTCGAGTCCGGACGATTGATTGTGTATCATAGTTAGAAGAGATGGTTTCTACCAGCACCATTGTGCATTTGCCAAATGGCTACCGCATTACAGTTAATCCTGTTTTTGGCGGCTTCTTTTTCAAGGCGAACGAGTTGAATACACACACCAGCATTTTCCCTGCTGGCTGGACTGTTATCATCCAGACCGAGGATTATTCGGATGAACACCCTTCTGACAGTGGTTCCGTAGCTACAGAACTCCAAAGCGCGTCAACTGAACGACATCGACACATACATCCATTCAGACTCCCAACTTTACGCAATGACAGTCTCTTTATTTCTTCCATCTCGAACCCCTCGAGCAACGATTTCAAAGCTCCTATTAGCCCCACCAGGCAGATTGCAATGATGCTCTGGGCAACATTATACTGGTATTTCCATCAACCAGAACCATCACCACATATTACCACGGCCGCTTCGAAAAATACACCCGACGCTGGAAAGCCTAAGGCAGATTGGCGCATACATATTAGAAGGGAAGGTGTGCTACGGGGTCGGAACCTGATACAGAAGCTTGATAGAATGGGTTTGATTACATCGGAAGATTCAACAGTTGGTTTGGCGATAGATGAGAATACACCTGAGGGTTGGTCAGACATGTTCACTTCAAGAAGAGCATTTTGGCAACTGTCGGCAAGGTTGTTCCTCTACACTTTCAGTCCAAATATATCTCTAGCTTCCCCGCAGGGCAGCCGGCCGTGTTCCCCCGTTCCTGGTACGACTAGCAATCAGTCTACCGGTAATAAGAGAAATTCTACCGAGTCGTTTTCAGGACTATGGTCACCAGCGTCTATTGGCCCTTTCTCATCAGGAAGTCATCTACCGACATATTACCCACCACCTCCATTACAATATACAAATACTTCAGGTACGCGTCACCCCCTGCGTCCCAAGCCACCCCGCCAAGGGGAAACATTCTATACACGTTACATCCCTAGTTTGGGGCAATACCTGTCTTTCAGAGTTGCGTCCTTGTCCACCAAGCCTGTAATATATAATGGTCCAGCGTCAAGCTTAGTGCCTTTTCGACACCATGCCACAAACTCGTCACTCTCCTCTATTGGAGCGTGTTTGTCCGCAGATTCGCAAACTGCACATTCTAGCACTGCTACACAACAAGTAGACGATACGGCTGAGATGACGGACCTTCAGCTTTTGAATCGTTGGATGAATGTTCCTCGCGTCGATAAATTTTGGGGCTGCTCTGGTCCAGTTGCTACACAGGAAAAATTTCTCAAAGACAATCTGACTTCAAATCATTCGTTTCCCGCGATTGGTCTCTGGGATGGAAAGCCCTTTGGATACTTTGAGCTATATTGGGCGAAAGAAGACATCCTTGGGAAACATGTAGGCGATAATGTCGGAGACTTCGATCGTGGTGTCCATGTTTTGGTTGGCGAGGACGAATATCGAGGGAAGCATAGGGTTCAATGCTGGATCACTGCTCTGGCACACTGGGCTCTGGTACAGGATTACAGGACTAATTCTTTTGTGCTTGAGCCTAGAGTGGATAATGAGAGGTATTTAACGCTCTTTTTCAATCAATTTCGCATTTGTCACAACCCTCTCCTCTAACTTATCCACAGGTTTATCTCACATCTACAAGAAGCTGGGTTCGTAAAGGAAAGCGAAATCACCTTCCCCCACAAGCAAGCTGCGTTCATGAAGCTGCGAAGGGAATGCTTCGAAGCCCCTGCCTTGTGATCATCTTAAGCTTTAATCCTTCTTCGATGCTTCGAGAAGAATAAAATCTCTCCGGCCACAAACAAAGATGTGCAGTGTTGATATGATAATATGATTGCTTCACGGCATATATGTACCTTCCATGAAGCCGGCGACCAGTAAGTCACTCTTCGTGATACATTGCACCACAACACTTTCAAGTGATCAATGGTGCCGCACAAGTCAGACATTATCTACGTTCACCACATCCCCTAAAATCGCTTCTTCGCTCAATACTTTAGGGGGTTTTATGCCGCCTTGCGTCGCCGAGGTTCGATAGGTGTTTTTCAAAGGAACAAATCAACTTGATCCAAAATCCGCTATCTATATAACTGCATATCTATCAGACGCGATATGTGGGATTGTCAACGCGATAAGACGCCTTGGTTTCATCACAAGCCAGCCATGCCATGATACGATATCGCGGGGAATCATGTCTGCTGTGTATGCAACAAAACAGCCACAGTCCCACCAATTTTAATCATTGGAAATAGAAGCAATCTAAATTTGTCATGTCTCCTCTGATTTTCGGAACACACTCCGTTCTGAGAGGGAGAAGTGGGCTGTGCTATTCTTGGCTCGAGCCCCACTCAAACTCGAAAACCGTTTTGCCATTGACCAGTTTTACTGCATGGGATTTTGAGACGAGACAACCATGAAAATTCACCTATCTTATTAGAGAACATCGAGATTTGGAAAACCCCATGCACTTCTGACATCAATTTTTGCGTCCGTTTCATGCTGTGTATTAATCAGATTAAAAGTCGAATCTGTTCGTAAAAGTGTACTATATTGGTTACGACGGTCATGCAAGGATGCATGGTAATGAATGACTTCAGGACGACGCGAGATTTATAGCAATAAAACGGATTTTCATTTTCTCAACAATTTACGTCTGTTTCAATTGTGTCTGGATGCGGACCGGTTACTAGTTATTGCGGACTTACATTTGCTTCTTATCTCCTCAACGCGGATGTTTTTAATCGCACCTCACCACCTGCTTTCGAACCTGAATCTGGATATAAAGAATAATGTGGTTATGTCGGAGGCAAGAAAAAAGGCCGGTGTAACGAGGAGTAGGACATACTTCTGCAGATTCCAGACATTTATCTCGGATTTCCGAACGTCCCAGGAAAAGCGATATCACAAGGACGGTGCCTCATGCGACTCCACTTGAGTTTAAGACACTCAATCAAGGTCTAGAAACGACATTTGCATAACGTTTCATCTAGCTTTCAGATGGAAATGAGACGATTGGAGCGTTCCATAATAATATCACAACCTAAGCCGGAGTAGGTCTGGCGGTCAGATCTTGATCGCATAAATTGAGCTATCACTTAGTGATATCATAAATTTGAAATGCCTGTATAACTTTCCTGGGCACAACGTCGTATACAGGCTGATAAGACGATTTTGAACCTGGAGAAGAGTTCGTCTTTTGTTTTCTGTTTCGGAATACAACATTTTATGAGTGGAAAGCCTCTGAAAGCTTTTGAGCTCTCTATTGGAAATCGCCTCGGAGGAAGAAGTCGGGCTCTGTTTTGGGTGGTAGAGTGTCAGGAGATAGGAGTTGAAATTGGGAAGAACGTTTTCGACTTATTTTGAGAATTGTGACAAGGTGGACAAGAATGATGATGATGAGAGTTTTCTAGGAGTGTTTTAATTATGGGATCAGATATATGACTAATGGATTCTGGTTTGAGTTGACAAGAAGTCGGTGGTGTCGGCCTCCGCTTTCACCGACATTGGAAAGTTTCTCCGCTAGACTAACCAAAATCATGCGAATACCTTTCCCTCTAACCACACTTGAAGATTGCATTGCAAAATTCTGGAAATGAGGGGAAATATTCATGCTAACAGTTTCAATTTTTCTATGTACAGTCATCGAAGTTGGCTAGGAACATCAATATTGTTGTATTGATCTACAATCGGTAACTTCCTGGCTAATGTACAAAATACGCTTGGAACTCCGCCCTAGGGAGGGACAAACTCCACCTCGCAAGTCGGAGCATGATGGGATGACTACCGGTACCGGTATAGACTATGAGCTGCTACTAATAGTTGTAGAGCGGGGTTATGTGTTCAAGTCAAAAGGTTGGATTCCCCCAAATGTTTTCAGGAGACTCTTCATACTGCTATCTGTAACTTTGCCGGCCTTTACACAGGATTTAGTTGTTGATATAGTAGTACAATTCCTCAACTAGAGTTACCTTCTCTAAGAACACTACCCCTCATTCCGACTCTTATCATTGACATTTTCACGCATACCTTTTTGGAGAAGATATCTATCGATACCGACATATGGGCTTGGCCTTATGGGCTTGGCCTTGACCGCAGAGATGGATACACTGTCACAGAAATTCTCGTGTCTTTGGAGGGATACCAAATCAGTATTCAAGACCATGCACATCGAACATGCACAGCCAGGGCCTGCCTTCATTGCCGAGTGGGATTATCAAATCGAAAGCTGTAGTTTGGGAAGCCTTTCACGTCCACCACCATCTCCGGCATTATCATTCGAGCAACTTTCCAAAGATTTTGATCACGGGACCAGCAATAACAAATTGGGCATTGCCCCAATTACCTTCACTTGTTTTGGAGAGCTTCCTACGGAACTCAGAATGCTGATTTGGGGCATGGCATGTGAGCAGCAGCGAAATATCAGCATTGAACTCCACCCATCTTATAAACAAGGTGATCTTCCCCCTTACCAAAGAAGAGACGGGTACATCTGCGCATCAAATACACCTCATCCCAGTGTTTTCTATGCATGCAAAGAATCGCGGGAGGAGGCTTTGAAACATTACAGTCTCTTCTTTGGAGAGAAGCTCATCAACCCCAGGTTCAGTATCGAGATCCAGCCGAGGATATGGTGCAATTTTAAGGCCGATACTTTGTGTCTAAAGTCGTTCGGTTGGAATGACCGAGTTTATGAGGACTTCTTCATGAAGATACCCGCGAAGGATATGATGAGCTCTCTCGCATTCAACATACAGCCCCTTATCAATTGCAATTCCAGTCGATCTGTTCCCGAGGAGGTCGATTGGTACAACATTTTCCGCATCGTGGATGCATATGGGGCTCGTGGCCTCGAACTGCGGGAGGTCATCTTGTACTATGATGTGGAAGAGAACCTAACACATCAGCCTGTGGTGTCGGAATTCGTGGAGCTGGACTGGAGCGCAATGGATTCAAATTCGCAAAAGATGAAAGACTTGCAGAGTGTGCAGAGAGACTTGTTGAGAGAATTTCCTAGTTGGTCAGCTCATAGGGAGCTGTTGGTGGATAGCCCGACAACGTTTTGGCGGGAAATCCAGTCGAAGTTCAAATTGATGGATCTTAAGGTCATTTATTGATGACAATACCGTCGGACATATTTGAAGGATGGCCATGTAAGAATAAGAAGTAATTCTTTGGAATCTTTAATCGATTATGAGAACTATAGGATCTCTAACATAGAGTAGATAACTATTTCACATTATATAATATTTTTAATCTTAATCACATATATTTTTATCCCACTTGAATATATACAACACTTTATAATTTTAATCCAACTAAAATAATCTTTTTTTAAATTAGATTCAAAACTCTAAATTCACGGTATACGATATCGCAATATTCAATATGTGTTGGAACTTTTATTAATGTTGTCCTAGATTGTCCCAAAAGAACGCCAGATAGATCTGCGGTGCATAAAATACGTCATCGATAACAGGGGTCAAGCATTCGAGCTCTCAACTTTGAATGTTTCCAAGGTCCATGTAAGCTTGTACAAGTAGCAAACAAACAACGAAATGGATACTTTGGAAACGGAACTTCTAATATCTAATTATTACCTTAAGCTCGCTTTCTCTGTATCGTGATAGAAGTTAGGTAAGAGGGGCTCACAATCATGCGACGAGCAACGCACCTTTTACCGCGGAGTATAGCCCAAACGACATACCCGCCGACCTCATTTGTAGGTACCTTTCGAAATAGAACTGCATCGCAATTTTCTATAAAACATACCCCTCCCTCATGGCCTCGCACATTTACTTCGACGAATCTCTGGAGAAAGGAGAGTCACACAGATAAGGCCAAGGAACTAAATCAAAAGGGATTGGACAAGGAAGAAGACTGGTTCAACAATCAGATCGATAATGCGATTGGCGAGCAGAAGGAAATACAAGCAAGAACGCCATGGCATAGAGAAGGCTCTAATGAACCTCCTGTGAGGAGAAACAGAAGCGCTGGGGCTATGACAAAAGGTTTTGTGATTTGATTCTCCCTATACTTTTGCTAGCATTGTCTCTAATAGGAACCCCGCAGGCAAACTCCTTACTACCCCGTCACGGCTCCTAAAGCTTATTCTACCTCTCACCACGCTGGACAAGAACTCCGATCGTAAAGATATAGAGCCATTAGCTCTCCTCGTTCATCCTCAACAGCCTCTCTCCTACCTCGAACGCCTTATCCAGTCTGAATTGCCGATGATAACTGCAAAAGATGGACACACAGAAAAAGTACCCGCAGTGCATTTTCGCGCCCAAGACTCCACACAAGATGAGATCAAAGCCGATCATAGAAAAGACATAGATGAAGACGTAGAAGAAGGTACAGACGAACAAATGGTTGATGGGAAAATCATGAAGCTTGGAAAGATTAGCAGCTCCAAAGATAAAAGCATTTCCAGGAAAGAGAAAGAACAAATACGAAGTGATTTACGAGGAGGACCCGGCGAAGGAGGAGTGGAAAGTTATTCAGGAAGTGGACGTGAACAATCTTCTGAAGGGGAAGTAAAATTCGTGCGCTGGTCTTCATCGACTGAGATAGGAGATTTCATTCGCGATGCTGCGCGGGGAAAGGAATTTGCAGTAGAGATTGAAGGGTCATCTCGTGAGATTAGAGTTGGGGTGCCATCATTCAATGATCGGACTCATTACCTGAGAGTTCGTCTACGGAAAACAAGCAGGAAACTGGCGGATTATGCAAAAATCAAGAAAGAGTGCGATGACCTTGCACATCGTGGGGCGCGACACCTTGCTATGGGTGGGCTTGGCCTGCTGGTTTCCTGGTGGGCCGGAACCTTCTTTCTTACCTTCCTGACTCCTATTGGGTGGGATACTATGGAACCTGTCACTTATTTTGCAGGGTTATCAACAATTATTCTTGGTTACTTATGGTTTCTCTACCATAACCGCGAAGTGTCTTACAGGGCTGCGCTCAATTTGACGGTTTCGAGAAGACAGAGAACGTTATATCAGGCAAAGGGATTTGATTTACAGAAGTGGGAAGCAGTGATTGAAGAGGCAAATGCGTTGAGAAAGGAGATCAAGAACATCGCTGATGAATATGATGTGGATTGGGATGAGAAGGCTGATGAGGGAAGTGAGGAGGTGCACGATGCGTTGAAGGCTGAGAGGAGAAAGACTAAGAGGAAAGAGAAGGAGGATGAAGGGGAGGAGGCGGAGGAGGATGAACGAGATGAGGAAGATAAGGAGAAGAGAAAGGATGATTAAATGTGTATATATTGATAAATGGATGGAGATCGAGGTTTTGTGGCATACATATTCGGTGGTGCATAGCATATTTAGCGGATTTGATTTTATACCACAGCATAGCGTTAGGAAATAATAGAAAGAAACAACATATAGATACAAATCTTTCATACTACTACAACCCTCCCCCTACTCCCAGCCAGCCAGTCTATCTTTAAACACGACCTCACCATCCTCCCAGTCCAAACAAACCAAACCTCTCTCTCCTCTCCTCAAAATGTCATAAAAGCTCCGCAAACCCAGGCATCACCACCAGTCCGCTCCGCCTCGGTCGAAAATCCATACCTGCCTATCTACAAAGATAGATAGATAGATACAAACCGCGTCACCAGAATTATAGATTATTCTAGCATGCAAATATGACCGACTAGCCAGTTGATGAATGGTATCAAGCGGTTGATTTAATCATGCGATTTAAGTGTAAGGAGAAAAGAAAAGAAAAAAAGGGAAAATTTAAGGTTTGTGATATGGATGAAGAATTTTGGGGTGGTCTGTGCGCGGGTGTTAGTGGGAAGGTTTAGTGTGGGTGACTAAGCGGGGGACATATCAAGACAGAAAATTTTTGAAAGGGAAATAAAATTCTTTTCTTTGGCCACAACAACAATGTCCTCGAAGATTGAAGATGAAGATTGGAGATGGATGAATTGATGAATTGATGGCGCGACAGTGTGATGATGAAGATATTGAATGATAATACAGCACATTTATTTCTCATCATACACCTAATCACTTATCCATCTCCGCTCCCAACTCTCCATCCAGGTTTGTATCCTTCCCTCCCTTTCCTTCACACATTTTTCCCAAAAGCACTGGAGAGCAACCACTCCAAAGCTATGCTCGCAAAACCAAGCCAAACCAAGCCAAAAACAAACCACATATTGCCTACCTCCTGCGCCTCTTAATGGACTTGAGCGTCACTTATTTAAATATCGTTCGTGGGATATAGAACCAACGGCCTAGACAGCCAGTCCAATCCACCCTGCTGGCGTCGATTAGTGCGCTAGGAGGACTAATCGTGACAAACATTTTGTGTTTTGCTACTTGCTTGTTTTGTTTTGTCTTTTTGTTTTTTGAAGAGGAGGGAATTGGAGATGGGGATGAGGGATGAGGTGGTAGATAGAGAGGAATATGATTATATTATCTTTTACAATTTGGATTCATCTTTGACACCCTGTGTGCCGTGATTTTTTCTTGGTGATGGTGCAGGTATTCTGCTTGACTTCATGAACTCTCCATGGTTGAGATTCTTGGATGGATATTCAATGAGAGCCCTCTCATCCACTTGACACTGTACTCAAGACCTCTAATCCAATATTTGCTCAAAACTAAGAAACACAGATCAACGGAGCACAATCAACTTCAAGAACTGACTTGTATTATGTGTTTAATTTAAGGAATTTGTAATTCCTGCTGCCGATAGTGTATATCACCGCGGTGAGACTGGCCCCTAACGCCATTACATGCTTTTTGTACAACCATTATTCCTCTTTATCCATGTCCTCATCCATATCTCCACCCGTGCCAAACAAGTCATTCATATCACCAGCGCCCTCCTCATCACCTTCGAGGTTCTCTTCCTCCGTAGCTAAAATGCCTTCCATACTCTCTCCAATCGGCTCCTCTTCTTCTTCGTCGTCCTCCACCCACTCATCCTTCAGTCCCCATGGCACACCCGTAAGGACAAATCTCTCAGCTGGTAACCTGACACCCCATTCATTCTGTAGAACCCTTGGTAGTGCGATTTTATTCCTCGCCTGTGCAGTTTCTAATAAAAACTCCTTGCTCAATCCACCACCATTGCCTGCGCCAAACTGATACTGCAATCGGCTTTGAATAGCCAGTTGGACCGCATTCGCGCTAACTTGTCCATCTGCATCTCTGAAACCACCGCCGGGCGGCGCATCTCTCGCGCGCGTTTGTTGTGATACATAGGCGTCGGAGGAAAGATGTAAAGCATCGGAAAGAATAGAAGAGGAGTGACGGTATGCGAAATCGAGAAGTTGGAGAGGAACGCGTTCTTGGTATGCGGATATGCCGAGAGAGGAAAGAAGCATATGGATAAGGCGAGCATCGCGGGGTCGTTTGGATAGACCGTTGTCTTGGAGGGATGTGAGAGGTACGCTGGGATTTGCGATGGGAGGGGAGGCAGCCGCAGAGACTGGTGCTGTAGGTTGTGAGTTGGGCGCGGAAGCAGGTTGAGTTGGCGGGGAGGATGGAGGATGTCCATTTTGACCGTTTGTATGGGATATTGAGTCGCCGTTCACGTCGGCCATGATGAGGTTAGGAGAGTTTCTCTTGGCTCTAATCTATGTGTTGTGTGGAATGAACTCTTCTTAAATTGATCGCAAATGCGACTTTATCAAAATGTAGATTGCGCCTGCGGGAGTGTCTGTCGTTAAATTTGGTTTGTATATCGTATTAGACTCAAGAAATCATCTTAGTCTGAGTACCGTAGCTTGAAGAGCAATTACCGATAAATCCAGGATTTGGTCCAATAATGTGAGTATATCTAACACGACATAGAGCTCAAATATCTGTGGTGCCAGTGGATAACATTCAATCGTAATACAGGTACAATCAATTGCAGCTGCATTTCCGATTAGAAATAAAGCACAGACCATACCTTAAATTCAAATCATTCACCAGTGAACAAGATTCATGCCCCTCCATTACATAACCCATTATGTCTACATAGATCGAACTTTTCTTGTTGACTCACTTCACTCCAGACATCACTGGAATTTTCATTGGATTTTTTGAGAAATATTTAGGATATCAGTATTCGATATGGACACTACAGCATCACTTCCTTTTCTTCCTTGTGTTGACCTTGGCAATGGTCCTGCAGAATCGAAAGTAGGACTTACAAGAAATCAGCTATCATACCTGGGATGCGTTTATTTCAAGGCGAACAACGATGATGTCGATATCCTCCTCGGATTTTTGCAGAGACACGTTGGCATTGATACTTACGTCGATGTATCTGCCATTAAATCAACAGATGATATCGTAACAATTTTAGATGCTGGAGCCCGCACAGTATTTGTGAAGCCATCTCAACTTACACACTTGGAAAAGCATACCGATCGTGTTCTTCCAATCATACCACAACCGCAGACGGATGTCGAATTTCCCAATGGAGGATTACTTAATTTTGTCGATGAGGCCTACACTCGATCCCTATTGGAAGAATTCAAGACGAAAAAAACATCTCCGATATTCCTTCTACCAACTCCTGAAAGCGATTTCGAATTACTCGTTAAAGTTGCGAGAGAATTCTCTGCGATCCCAATCATACCTGCGACACACCTTAGCATCGAAGGGGCTGGAGAAGGTCAAGTCTCTCTTCCAAAATTGGTTGCGGATTCATGGACTTCGGATAGGGCAGACAAATTGATTCCTACTGTGGTCACAGATGAAAGAGGACTGGCTTTGGGACTTGTATACAGCAGTGAAGAGAGCTTGAAGGAGTCGTTGAAAACCGGTACTGGGGTATACCAAAGCAGAAAGCGTGGATTGTGGTACAAAGGGGCAACATCTGGAGATACACAAGAACTCGTTAGAGTATCTTTGGACTGCGATCAAGACTGTTTGAAATTTGTTGTCAAGCAAAAAGGACGAGGTTTCTGCCACCTACCACAATCTACCTGTTTTGGTGAATACAAGGGAATCTCCAAGCTTGAGAAGACCCTTATTTCGAGGAAGACTTCGGCGCCTGAGGGATCCTACACAGCACGTCTCTTTTCGGATGAAAAATTGTTACGGGCTAAGATTATGGAAGAAGCAGAAGAACTTTGCGATGCCAAGGAAAAGAAGGATATTGCCTTTGAAGCGGCAGATCTCATTTATTTTGCTTTAACTAAGGCCGTTTCCGCCGGAGTTACCCTTGCAGACATCGAACGCAATCTTGATGCTAAGAGTGTGAAGGTCAAGCGAAGACAAGGGGATGCTAAGGGACAATGGGCTGCAAAAGAAGGAATTACCAATGGATCTACCACCAATCTCGAAAATGTCAAGGAGGTCGTCAAGGAAGCTGCTTCCGTGCCAAAATCAACGGAAGACAAGGCTGGACTCAAAAATGGACGCATCACTATGAGACGATACAATGCTGCAACAACATCAGAGGCCGATCTCAAGGATGTCTTGCAAAGACCTTCCCAAAAGTCTACTGATATGATTATGGGGATTGTAAATCCCATCATCAAGGATGTACGAGAGGGAGGTGATAAAGCATTGCTTGGATATACCCACAAGTTTGAAAAGGCAACATCACTTACCTCTCCTGTCCTCAAAGCTCCTTTTCCACAGGCACTTATGGACCTTCCAGCAGAGACTATTGAGGCGATTGACATTTCTTTCGAAAATATTCGCAAATTCCACGCGGCACAAAAAGAAGACCCATTGCAAGTTGAGACTATGCCAGGCATAGTATGCAGCAGATTTTCAAGACCCATTGAGCGTGTTGGACTGTACATTCCAGGAGGTACTGCTGTGCTTCCGAGTACAGCTCTTATGCTGGGAGTCCCAGCTATGGTCGCGGGCTGTAAAAAGATCGTACTCGCATCGCCTCCTCGAGCTGATGGTAGAATTACTCCTGAGATTGTTTATGTTGCTCATAAAGTCGGTGCTGAGAGTATTGTTTTGGCTGGTGGTGCTCAAGCTGTCGCTGCCATGGCATACGGCACTGAAAGCGTCACCAAAGTCGATAAAATCCTTGGTCCAGGTAATCAATTTGTTACGGCGGCAAAGATGTACGTCAGCAATGATACCAATGCTGGCGTAAGTATTGATATGCCAGCTGGACCATCTGAGGTACTTGTCATCGCTGACAAGGATGCGAACCCGGCATTTGTTGCATCAGACTTGCTATCGCAGGCAGAGCATGGCGTTGACAGTCAGGTAATTCTGATTGCCATTGATCTCTCCGAGAAAGAATTGCAAGCCATCGAAGATGAACTCCATGAACAAGCTATGGCTTTACCAAGAGTTGACATCGTTCGTGGTGCCATTGAGCACTCGATAACTCTCGTTGTTAAAGACATTGAGGAGGCAATGAAACTCAGCAATGAGTATGCCCCAGAGCATCTTATATTGCAACTCAAAGATGCTGCGAGTGTTGTAGAATTGGTTGAAAATGCGGGTAGTGTTTTCATTGGTGAATGGACGCCAGAGAGTGTTGGCGATTATTCTGCTGGTGTCAACCACTCCTTACGTAAGTTTTTCACTCACATAGTTCCATAACATAATTGTGCTAATCATTCAAATAGCTACGTATGGATTTGCCAAGCAATACTCTGGTGTAAACCTTGGATCGTATCTAAAGCACATCACTAGTTCACAACTGACAGCTCAGGGTTTGAGAAATGTTGGTGGAGCTGTGATGCAATTAGCGAAGGTCGAGGAATTGGAAGCTCATAGAAGAGCCGTTGGAATAAGACTTAAGTATATGGATGAGAAAAATCTATAATGCTATGTATTTATTAGGTGAATGAAACTAAAAGTTTTCGTCCTGTATTCTCGCTTCGCTGGCCAGTTCACTGCCGTACATAACTTGCAACCACAATCCACTATCTTAAATATTCCTCCACCGACCACAACAACAACACATGTTTCATCAGTATTCATCTTCATTCTGGTAAATACCTGAACCATATCAGAACAAAACATCAACATCAACATCAGAATGGCTAAGAAACGCGACATTGCGGTTGTAACACAACATATCTCGGATCACATCATTGATTCAACCATGAGTTCCGAGGAAGCTGCACTACACGCCGCTTCAGTCACTCCCTCGTCCGCGAATGAGGAAGAGGTGGATTCAAATGGTGTTAGTCCTACGCGTTGTACGGATAGCCGACTAGAGGCTAAGCTGGATAATGGTCGAATGTCGACGATTTCTAAGTTGATGAGTCACTTTTTCTCTGGGGGTCGAGGAGGGGATGAAAAGGGGGAGGTGAAGGTGGTGGAGGGGTTTGGTGGTAGTTCTTCACGTCGCACGGATTTTCGGTCAGAGTCTGGTGGAGATAGTCGTCGAATACTGGTTTCTTATGAGAATAGAGAGGGAGAGATTAAGCAAGAGATTGAAAACTTCTATCGCGCGAGTGGTCAGGTGAAGTTTGATCCGGAGAGCTGTGAAGTTTCGGCAACTTCGAGCACATCCAATGAAGTGACTCTGCAAATCACCCCGGCTGATTCATCGGCCGATGATATGGAAGGAGATCTCATTGATCTATATGAAGACAGTCCTCCGCGCCACATCGATTATTGTTCCATATCTAACACGGGCAATCATCAAGCACCAAAGTCCTCATTCCCCAAACAGAACACTCCCGCACAATCGAAAGCTTTATCTCCTCCTAGTCAAGCCCATCAAACCCCACCTCCGTCTATGATATTCACGTCTAAACCTACAATCCCTAAGCACGAAATCTTCTTCCATAATCTCCCACCAAAGGATGCTTCGGTCATGCAAGTCCGCGTCTGGATCGCAAGTTGGTTTTCTGGTCGTGATATCTCATTTGACGTCCCGTGGGAAGGCGTGGATATCGGTATTCAACAATACATCGACTGCATTTCCTGGAGTGGAGAGGACTTGCATAATTCTTGGCCTCGTAGTCTGGAGAATGATTTGAGGGGATGGATGCTGGGTGGTTATGCAAAACCAATTGTGAGGGATATTGAGAAGGCTATGAATATGGAGAGGGATAAGAAGTGGGAGGCCTTTGGGACAAGACTCGCGGATTTTCTTTGGGGTGTTGTATTTATGGCGGTGGTGGGATTTGTTTTGTTGAATGTTGTTCCATGTTCTTGCGGGAGGTATCAATGGTTTTCGGCGGGTATGATGGGTTGAGTAAATTGTGCTTGAGTAAGTTCTCTTAAGTGGTTACCGGAAGTCAAGCAGGTGGTTGTGAAGGGCTCGGCATATTCATGAAACCAGCCAACGAGATGATGCAATAAACTCTTTTTACAATGAGAACATAGTATTTATTTCTTATTTGTGATCTATATCAATACACCAGCAGTGTATCCAAGAATCTGGGCGACTATTCCAGATCATAGCTTTCAATGGTCGAGAAGCTAGAAATCTAAGAATGGTTGATTATTCAATCTTTCACACCAATTCAAAAACGGAAATCTTTCCACTGTTGAACTGTAGCTTCGGGCTATTAGATACCATCGGTAACAGCACGTTTGCTTATGGGTTGCTCTTTCCTGCTTCTATAGTTGTGATGAGAGAGGCTAGTAGTGCCTTCCATACTGGTAAATTATCAGTCTGCGATCCCTCCTCTTCTATCAAGCTACAACATATAACATTAAATCGGATTACCTTCATACATACTCGATTCCGCACAAATTGGATAGGTTTTATTCTAGTGGACTGATCGTTAACATCTATTCATCATGGCGTGCAATGGTATTCTCCGGGAATTCAAAATGAGACTCGCAAACAACCAGATACTATTTCCAAAAAGGCAGACGATTGCATATTTAAAACTTATCCAACATGCCTCTAAGAACGACTACAACCCCCAAAAGGCAAACGCTGCACATGAAGAAATACGAAGATGGTTTTTGTATTACTGTCCGCAGTGCCCTATTAATGAGATACCGTCTTATTGGGAATTGTACTCCATAGTCGATGAGATTAGAAAGTTGAGACCAGCGGTCAAGGATGAAGTGTTTGATTCTCATATTACTCCTCAAAAAGTGTGGTTACAGATAGATACAGTAAGAAAAAGCAGGTGTTGACGTGATGGAAGATACTAACTATGCAAAGGAGACTTCTAAAGTACCTGCTCTCAAGCACAACCCTACACATTTAGATACATTTTTCCTTCAATTACAAAGCGGGAACATCCCCATACCTAACACCATTGATGTATGTCCGAGTCTTCCGCGTTGGTAAAACTGATGAACTCGGTCTGATTTGAAATCAGCAGTTTTGGTACAATGCCAGTATTGCGTCAGAAAGAGACAAACAACGACTCCTTGGATGGTTTTGGAAGTACTGTCCTCAGTGCGAACCGGAAAATGAACCACCCTTGCGGCTTCTAATTTTTCAGATTCACAAAGCAAAAGTAAGTTTGTCACCTTTTATCGCAGACGTGCCATTGATGAATAAAACAGTCACTCTTGGGAGCAAAAGCTAAGCCGGAACTCGAAATGGAAGATTCCATACCTATTTTCCATCGCTTTTCCATGTTCATTAAACAGGGCAGAATACCACTTTCTACTCTTCCGTCTTGGTACTACCCCAGACCCAGGGAGGCCAAAGATCTTACATGGCAACAAGCAGCAGAACTCTTACTATGGTGTCAAAAGTATACACCAAACTTATCCCTCACTGAAACGCCGGTATGTCGAAAAGATCTAGGTGAAGCCATTGGATCTGGTATAGAGCATGTGGTAACTGCCCTTGAACGCATTAACCAGCGTTTGAAGACAGCCCTATATGAAAATGCCAAGTTACCTATCATTTCCGATGATAAATATCATCGAGACAAGTCAAAGGAAGGACTCAAGGATATCTTACATAACACCACGAACACCAATGCTAGCTCGATCCGTAAAGAGTGGCACTCTCAATGGTCTGAAAGGATACCATTTACAGACCTGAACAATATCCAAACCGAAAAAGAGCTCTACCGCACAGAAGGAAAATATCCTGAAGCGTTCTTTAATGTTAGATCTGCGGCGCGTAAGTCATACACCAAGAAGAGAAAACCCAAATCTCTGGTTACAACAGAAGATACATGCCATTCGGAAGCATGCATCTGGGCAGATGTAGAGGAATCCTGGAAACGTATTCAGAGCGAGCAGACTAGCTACTATGATGGGATTGAGTATCCCAAGTTTTGTTTCGATGATACTGAATTGGCAAAAGAAGATACGGAATGGGCTGAAATAGGGTGGTATGGCATTGTTGATTGTCCTGGTTTCGATATTCGTATTCAAAAAGAGGAAGTTCTTGATTTTGCGGGAGGGATAGTAGTGATTGATGAGTTTGCTTGGTGATTGATGCGGCGAGTTGGGGTGTTGGCATTTCTTATTGTTGCAATAACCATCTCATATATCGGAACTTTTCTAAGATGCATCACTGGAGAATTATCGCTCATGATATTGCTGTTGCATCTAGGATGAGGTAGGCGTGCGCGGGATATACTTCTATGGAAACTAAAACTGTGACACAATAAATGTTTTGTTTCGACAGTGTAAAAATATACCATGATTATATTGCGTCTGCATCCTCGTCAGATTATTCGACTGGATTTCCAATATCCAACCCAATAAGCTAAGTGTAGATAATACATTCGTACTTGTACTTGCACTTATACTTGCACTTCACATCCATTCAACATCACCTACCTCTCTACCTACCTACCTACCTACCTACCTACCTACCTGATATCCAAGAACCAAACCCTCAACATAACACAACACAACACGGATTTATTACAAGTGACTAATATATCAATCAATTGGACTAATATATATATTTGTAAATACAATAGATCTAGGTGGTAAATAAATACATTCTCCATCTCCAAACCCGAAAAGTCAGAAAAGAAAGAATTTCAAAAAACGCCTCCCGATGCTAATTAAAGATTATCTACACGGGCCGTGAGAAACATTGTATTGTATCATATCGTCAACCATACCCAAGCAGACCTTTTTTAGCCCATGGGTTACTAGTAACAAGTCATTAAGTCCGTCTTGAACCCTATTGTAGCCCAAAGATATCGTATTTTGAACGACGTGCGGAACAGAAACAAATGCCCAGTGAACGCCATTCAACCCTAGATAGAATAGTAGGTGGAACACTACTATTACTACTCATTAAATAACCTCTCATTCTACGAATAAAATTGGCTTTTTTGGAAACTATCCACTCCAATATCACCTGCCTTTCCAGCCACGGCAGGAGGGGCCGCCAGTGATTTTGCTTGGTTGGCATTGCTAATACTTGAACTAGTCAAGGTACTAGTTCGACTTCCACTTTGACTTGCACTCTTGATTTCTGCTATAGGTTGACCAGGTCGCCTTGCTACTTCCAGATATACAGCAGGGAGGTATCCCATCCGACCGTCGCGAGCACGACAGCGCCACCATTCTGATGGATTGCCCATCGGATCGCTTTTACTAATTACTGCTACCAGATCTCCTTTCTTGACTTCGAGATCCACGCCTTGAACTGCGGCGCCGGATTCAGGGGTAAAGTCGTATAAGACGCGACAGAAATCCAGTTTCGAAGGGTCGAGCTGTGCGGGCACGGCTTGGCCGTCAGGACCCATTAGTTGGCCTGATGCAAGTAGTCGTTTTTGTTCTTCTTCTTGAGAGGTAGCAAGGGCTTTAATCAGCTTACCCATGAGGTATGGGAGACCGAAGGCTGCTGCTATGAAGAACAAGAAAGGCTTTTTGGATGGACGGGGTGCCGAGCTACCATCTGGAAGTACTTTGCGGCCTTCGAAAGAGGCAAATGCGGAAGGTGTTAAAGAAGTAGCATCTGCGGGCATGGGTCGGCCTGTGATCTTTGCAAAAAGAGTGCGCAACCAGCGCATCATGGTAAATATTCCTAGGATGGATCCAAGAGTATTGCGTAAGTTTCCGAGTTGCTCAGCCACGGATACCATCGCTGTAATTGTTAGTAGAGAAACTTCGGAAGAATGCGTCCACAGGAAATGGGCTTACCGAAAAAACTAGAGTGTGTAGCCATATATGTGCTTTCAAGCATTTGAGCAAATCCTCCAAATGCACCAACTATACTTTCGATTATCTGGAAGGTAGCTTGTGTGCTCTGAGTAAAGCCCTGCGTCAAGCTCATGGGATCATTTGGACCCATTCCTCCCATATTTCCATACATCCCGCCCATGCCTCCACCATACATAGATCCATACCCTCCCATGCCACCATAACCATATCCTCCCATGCCTCCCATGCCTCCCATGCCTCCCATGCCTCCCATTCCTCCCATTCTTGAGTACGGTGATGAATAGGATCCCATAGCTCCCATACCATATGGCGAAGCCCCTACGGCTCCTAGTCTATTTGCGCCGTATGGCGAGTATGCGGACGCGTTTTGGTTGACGGTATTTGTGAGAGAGGATGGACGTTCAGGAATGACTGGTGCGCCCGAGGAAGTACTGGCTGTAGATGATAAGACCGATGGTCCAGCAGAACCCGATGTAGCAGCAGTGGTTGAAGTCATGGCTGCGAAGACAATCAAATGTTAGCAAGTCAGATAATATAAATAAATGGACAATATGACGGGCATACTAACCAGGACTTGGAAGAGCGGTACTAACTGCAGCGCCTCCTCTTTCCCACGGTTTTGGCGGTGAAGCCATGACAAATTTATTCGATTAAACACAATCCTGTAGACGGAGCTGATGTGCCTACAGAGAGAGACCTTGAAGGTCTTCTGGCTGTATGAAGGATAAATTTTGGGTCGCAAAGATGTCGATTTTGATGGTGAGATAAAATGATTCCTAATGAGATCCAAGCTCGTGATGGCCGACGGTGATTGATGGCCGATGAACAAAACAAGGCTAATAAGCCTGTGACAGTGTAATTTTGCGGGGGGTTATTTGGATTGGCTAGAACAATTCCGTAGGTTGAAAGCGGAACTGGAATGAAGAAATGGGATATTTGGGATATTTCAAGAATCAAAAGCGATTTACAAAATTATTATACAGATCGCTGGTAAAGGGATAAAGAAGTAAAGAGGTAGGATTTTGAAGTTATTGATTGATTGATTGATTGACTGATTGTTCAAATTTCATGTGGAGGTTGGGAATGAAATGGATGAAATGCATCAAAGATCAAAGACGCCCGACGCTCATGCCCGAAATTCGCTTCTGAACTGGATTGGACAACCTCGGCATTTATTTTGCCACCGGGCGGTCAAATTAAGCTTGTGTTAGCCAACTAGTTACTTATGTAGGTATGTATGTAGGTATGTATGTAGGTATGTAGGTATTATATAGGTATGTAGGTATTGATTCCTTTCTATCATTAATTATCACATTATCAAAATCTTATTGATAAATGCCAGTTACTATGTAGGTACGTAGGTTCCCTCTATCATTATCACATTATCACATTATCTAATTGCTATTGATAAATACTAAATACCTAGCAGCTACTTAAATAGTTATTTCAAAGCACGAATTATAAGTTCCAAGAAACATAGTTGGAATTGCTAAAGTGGTCAAAATTTAAGAACATAATCGATTGTATCCATATTTAGAAATCCCCACTAGACATCCCCCTTTCACCCCCCTGACTAAGCAAGACCCTTAAACCTTACTTCAACTCGGCAAAAACTGGGCTCTTGGCCATGAACTCCTTCCATGTAGTCAATTTGTCAACCAAAATCTAAATGAAATGTATCAGTATGAAAATCCAGATAAATCCCATCAGAAGAACTTACTGAATGACTTTCATCCAAAGAAGCACCTCCGTAATAGCCGAATTCATTCAACAATCTCATGTTCTGAAGCAACTCCTCTTGAATGTCCGCATTCATACCCATGCTGCCGAGGATACCCTTGTAGACTTCATGAGGAAGTTCAACATTCTCGGCGCCTTCAGCAGCGATAGGGTACTGTTCCTTGAATTCGTTCAAAATCTCGGCCAAGGTGTAATAGTTAGTGGCACCATAGATACGCTTTCCAAGAACCTTCTCTCTGTTGAGAAGGATGCCTTTGACAAATTTGCCAGTGTCCTCAACTGTGATGTATGAGTGAAGGATTCTCACAAAATTGTAGTGCAAAGTTACTCACCAGTAGCAATAAGTGGAACAGGAGATGAAGCTGGAATTGGCATAGCAAGCTTCCACTTGGTGTCACCTGGCATTTGTAGTAACGATTGACCAGGAAGATTGGACATATAAAATCCAGGCAAAAAGAAAGTCGCAGGGACTCCGATTTTTCCAATGTAATCCTCGATTTCGGCCTTGGCGTCAAAATGTGCGACCTTGGAGAGGACTCCCTTGGAAACTGTGAAGAATTAATGAGATTGAAGACCTCGCAAAAGGTTTGAATACTGCAAAGCCGCATGGGATTATTGAAGGCAGGTATTAAGAATGGATAGAAGGACTTACGCTCTTTAACGTTCAACAATGAACTCCAGATTAAATGCTGAACACCAGCATCCTATAAGTCGATCAAATTAGACTCCGGTCCCCTCAATTCAATGCGTACATTCGATCTCATACCTTTGCGGCATCTGCAATTGCAAATCCTTGTTTCTTCTCTACCTCAGGACTCATACTTTCCCAAAAGTTTGTAACGGCAAAAACAGCATATGCACCCTTCAATGCAGCTTTGAGAGAGCTGGCATCATTCAAGTCTGCCTATAGATATTTATTAATTTCGAATCATACAATATAAAAGATTACTATGAAACTTACAGCAACAGTCTCAGCACCGAGAGCCTCGAGGGCCTTTGCGGAAGGCTTAGTGACGTCTCTAGTGACGCCTCGAACTGCCCAGCTCTGCTTCAATTTTGGGTCAGAGAGAATGCTCTGAACAACTGAGCCACCTTGTGCTCCTGTAGCACCGAAGACGACGATCAATTTCTTGTCAGACATGTTGATTGTTGATTTTGATTGTTGATTGAGGAAATCGATTGTTAGTTTTGATGATGTTGTTGATTTGAATAAGATTCGAAAGCTGTTGAGTGGAAGATGATTGAAACTGGAGATGGAGTGAGATCTTCTGTTCGTACCTTCCTGGAGGTACTTATAAGAAATTCGTCCCTACTTCAAAGACGCACTGCTACTACTCTAGCTCGCGCTTCGGCTCTCTAAATTCCATTGAAGGGCAATGCCGCCGCCACGAAATTCACCTATGGCTGGCAGGTGTGCTTGCCAACAAACAATTGAAGCTCTTAGCTATAGCTACTTCGTACGGCCGAAAAGTATAACACACATTCCTTCCTATTCTAGTTTAGAATCGAGGGGCTAAACCTCAAAAGGCAGATGGTTTAGCCAGTAGAATTATTTTCTATCGTTAATATGTTCCATGGTCCACGAGTCGTACGTCCATTGCATTATGGTTCTCAGTAGTGTTTCCCCGCACGAGTCGTACAATGGGTACTTGGTAGTACATAGTAGTATGCTTTACTAATCAATCCCTTTCGATTTGAAGTATTTCGGCCGTTGCGCACTTTCGCGTTGTCTCGGGTGCCGCGCTCACATAATCATCTCACTATGACTTAGGTAAGTAAACTGTAAGAAAGCTTAGCAACGAGATGTTAAGTCTTAAAGTTTAACTCCGTAGAAATTTCCCCACCAACAATTACTTTGATTACCAAGCTCCATGTCTCACCTGGCCAACGCCCATAAATCACGACTTATTATTTCTACAATTTGACCTTATCTTCTTGTTGAGCATATTAATCTTTTCAACTTTCTTTTTTGCTCCCAATTAGTTCTTCTCAACTGTTAGGATTGACCTCTGAGGCTGTAGGGTGTCGTGGCTTGTTTTGCTCAGTTGGACGAATATGGAAAATGGTCAAACGAATCGAATCTGTTTGTGTTATGTGCTATGTGTTATGTTGCATATGGCACGAGTTTTGAGTCCGGCCCCTCAGTGCCGATAATAATAAGAGGAGCTGCCACTCCTCTTATTTTTAAGACATATTTTGCAATTCGTCCTTCGAAGGACCAAAAATTATATCATTTGAAAATTCTAAGTCTTATAATTATTTTGAAATTATTATTTTTCAATTTATTCAATTAGTTTATGTCGGTATATTCATCACGTGAGCCACTAGTATTGGCGCTAGTGCCTCGGCAGAGAGGAACCGGACCATTATATAGTTCGGTATTTTCATAGTTCTAGTTCTTTAGGCAAATCAATACGAGTAATACGATATAAGTATTGAAGCTTCACGTCGCCATACACGTGCCCACCGACAGTTTATGATTTGTATTGAATTGAAAGAATTTTGAAAGGTTACATGTAATATTTTCAAGAAAAGTGGTTCATGCGGTCTTCACTGCAACATACATTAAGTGTTTTTGTAGTATGAAAGGTTGGATATGGTAGATATATATGTATGATATGTTGGACCTATCACCATAACTAGGTATATTCATCAATATTGTTAACATCTTGTACTTTGCTTTATCAAATACAAAAAACCAAGTACGCATAATGGCTCAACGGTTAAGAGGGATAATTAAAGAGATGCAAGAGGGAAGTCAAAATGCTGGATACCCCCCCCAATGCCTTGGCAATTTGGCAAGCGTGGGATACCCGATGCATATAGGGTTGGCGGAATTATCTAATTCGGGGTACGATTTCATTAAACTTTTCGAGCGTGATAAAATATTGTATCAAGTATGGGTGGATGGATAGGTGATGAAAATGTTCATTTTGGTGACATTTGAGCTGACCATTATTGCATATCCATATTGGGTTGACGAATATATATGATTATATCATTAGACGTATGGCAATTTGACAAAGGTGGGATTTATCTTGCTCAGCTATTCCACTGTCAACCATTCTGCTAGTAAACGTGTGCAGAACAATAATAACATCGCTCTCTTCAGCCATACCGACTTTCTACTTCTTGGGAATCTTATCTATAACTGCCAGATACGTCAGCTTTTCTCAGAATCCACCTTACAAGTTACAACTACTCGCAGTTCCAATGCAAGAATATCAGCACTATCACCAATTCGTGGCAGTACGTCAACGTAGGTAGCAAGCGCTTAAAACCGACCAATGAACTCATTATTTTGTGATTGAATAATTCAGAACCAGACTGTCGGATTTTATCCCCATCATCTTGAATAATTTCTTTGGCTAGCAGTGTGTTTTAAAAATGCTAACTTTAGCCGAGAATAATTATAGACATGACTGGACTGAGGGGTCTTACCGCCCCTAGCGATCGATGAACGCTGCAAAGGGACAAAAAATCGTCATAATGTATTGGCTATACACGCTCCAAACTCAAACACGACCCCTTGTGTTTTCGCGGGTCGGCGTCTATGTGAACATGCGTTTATGTGATCGTGGTATAAGTTTCCTATATCGTTTTTGGAGTCTGAGTAGACATGCATATATAGCTTCACAAGAGAATTGATTGTGCTGGTCACGCAAATCTTTTAAATTTCACGTTACATCCATTTCCTTGCCTTCTTTCGACGGTACCATCGTCAGTGGAAATTTTATAGAGCTATCTCTACAATTCAGCTGCTACAAGTGAAGTACGAGAAGCCTAGAACAATTAAACACAATATGACGATGGGAAATACTCCTTCCGGATCTCCACCCACGTTCCCAAAGGCATCTTGGGTTCAACAGCCGCGGAGATCTGATACCCCCACAAGCGTCTATTCAAATACACATTCCCCTATTACAGAAGCTCCAAATTCTCCCACAACGACAACTTCTTCCAGTCCCCGAGTAGCTGCACCCTCTAGGAGCAGTAGCCCTACAATATCACCCATATCATCAAATACCTCGTCACACTCCGAATTTCGTAGCTCTCGATATCAAATAACACCGCCTCAAAGTCCTCGTAGTTCAGCAAATTCAAGACCTCCTAGGTCCCGAAACCAGACTTCACGGTGTAAAAGTACAAATTTCCTTGCTTCGAAATGGGGCATCGGATGGAAAACACCGACGATAATGATATCTTGCTATCTACTTGGTACGTTTCTCGATAAAATCATATAGATCATTTTCTTACATTCTCATTTGAAGCTCTCGCAACAGCTCTTCTTCACTTATTTTTATTCATCTACATCTCGGGTAAAGCAGCCGAGGGAAAAGACAGAGTTGCTCCTCAGACGTATATCTCTACAGCTTCTAATCTCCTAGCCAATGTTTTCTCATTCTTTCTTAAGACGGCATTAACCACATCTTTTGTCCAGTATCTTTGGCGTCTTCTTCGTGTTCAAACCATGAAAGTTTCTACCATCGACTCTCTTTTCGGGCTAAAGTCCAACATTTTTCATATGTTTACGGCTGCTACTATTCGAGCTGCTCCTGTTTTGTGCGTGTTGTCTATAATTATGGCCAGTATGACGATTGCGGTCAGCTTTGCCCCTGGTGCTATCAATGTTGTTTCAATTCAGAGAACATCGTATGATTCGATAGTTGTTCCGACATTCAACGCATCTTTTGTAAGTTTATATTACGACTCGATGACACCCACTGTAAATTTCCGGCTAATCACATTTTGATAGATGGGGAATGGCTCTGGTGTGGCCGCGAACCAGTATTCCCTGGCTACATTATCACCGATATTTGAAAGTGCAAACGGATCTGTATCTGGGTTTACAACAAGGTACGACATCCTTGAATATTGCTTCAAACTTCACAATTGCTAAAAGTGATCCCTAGCGGTTCACTATCAGGAAAACACTCTAATTTACTTTCTCGCCTCGCATTCCAAACAATGATAACAGGACAAGCATTCGATCAACCCTCGCCTTGCGGCGAAAACTGTTCCTTCGTAATAGAATTCGAAGGACCAGCCCTTGAATGCAATTCATCAAGCACAAACATCGCATCTAGCCACGCTGGCAACGCCACGACGGATTTTCCATTCTTCACCATCTACTCAGGAAACTGGACTTCTGGTTTACCATCTGCTACTTCTGCACGACCAAACGTACTTTCCAACGGAACTTACACGAATGCCCATTGGCAAAGTAGCACCTTAACCCTCCTAGACGCCGAAGTAAACGTAATCAACTCCACTCTCCACAACGCAACCACCACGCTAAACACATCCATGACACAAAACAATCTCTACTG
Source organism: Sclerotinia nivalis (assembly GCA_029531795.1). Lineage (NCBI taxonomy): Eukaryota > Fungi > Ascomycota > Leotiomycetes > Helotiales > Sclerotiniaceae > Sclerotinia > Sclerotinia nivalis. Next base: position 640,282 of record JAPEIS010000005.1, on the reverse strand, counting down.
CATTCCCGGCCGCGCTCTCTACACCATAAACAACACCTACATCTCCAACATTCTGACGCGCAACATAACCAGCACCTTCATATCACCGCTCACCAATCTCATGCTCTCCACACCCAACAATACCGTCGCCGTCCCGGGCTTCGCCAACTCCTCGGGACTGACCACCGATCACGGATTGGGAACGAACCCTGCAAACTGGAGCGCGGAAGCTCGTGCTTATTATTGTGATTTAAATTTCATGACCATTATCGATACCATGTTTTCCTACCTCGCGGGCGAATACACGGCTATGCCGGCTATTTGGTTCGAAACAGATGAGGAGAGGACGCAAGGTAGTATTACGGGTGAGGGATGGGGTGAAAGTGCTCCCACATTTGGGAATGCCGATGCTGGGACTCATGGAGGTATGTTGTCTTCTATGATTAATTCCCTTTCCTACCCCCTACTTTAGTTCCAGTCCCAGTTGAAAAAAAAAACAAAAAAAAAAAAAACTAACACCCCCTCCCCCAACAGCGCAAAACAACACTATAATCTCCCACACCCCCCTCAACAGCGCCTTTTCACACTACAGCAGCGACCCCTCCTCCACCTCCACCCTCGCCATCCACCTAACCCAACGCAACCTCAACGCCCTCCTCCAAAACATAACCCTCAGCACAATCCAAACCCCCCACCCCCACCCCACCACCCAAACCGCAACCACCACCCACCAGCCCCAAACAATCTACACCTTCTGCCTCCCCCTCCACATCCTCCTCCCCTACACCCTCAGTCTCCTCCTATCCCTCCCCTTCCTCCTCCTCGGCCTATGGGCATTAACCCAAAACGGCATTGCGGCCCCCGACGAAACTTTCACAGGCGGATTATGTACTACATCTTTTATTTCCTCTTCCTCTTCATTCCCCTCCTCCTTTCCCCCTTCCTCTCCCTCTTCCTCTTCCTCCACCCGCAACCCCTCCTCCTCTTCCCCTTCCTCAACAACAACCCCCCACACAATGGCGACCCCCTCGCAACTCCTCACGCTCTCTCGAGCCGCCTGTCTAGGGAACACGGCATCGCTATCCAAACCGCTGCGGGATTTACGCATTCGGTATGGAGAGTTGAGGGCGGGTTCGGGTGGGGGGATCGGGGGCGGGAGGTTGGGAGGAGGGGGGTCGAGATCGAGATCGAGTGTGGGGGATAAGGAAAATAACAACGGGATAAATATCAGGAGAGCGGGTTTTGGACTTGAGAGTGAGGTTGTGCCGTTGGTGAAGGGGGAGAAATATGGTGTTGTTTTGTGAATTGTGAGAGGTTGTTTCGGGAGGTTAGGAATTAATGTGATATGATATGATATATATACTATAATAAGTAAAAAATATTTGGATATCTTTTGGTCGAATGGTCAAAATGTAATATTCAATTAAAAAACCAAGATTTAAAAATTAAGAATAAATAAGAAAATAACACCTGGGAGAGAAAGAAGAGAATTGAGAATATTACATCACAACACCATAACTCAAGTTGAAGGGTCACTTTACATGTCGCATGTGTCACAGGAGAACTTTTAAATCACCTGGAAAAAAAAATATACATATATATATCATGACACTAATCCCTGTGATACTGGCGAAACAGCATGGGGCAGTACTATCCTACTGATGGTAGACTTCATCATTTTTGCACGTCAACATACACAAGAATAAAAGGGTATTTAATGAACAAAGTTTTCGCCTGCCTTTTAACACCTCTCTAAAGACTTTTTCTCATCATTCTCCACGGAATTTTCCCCGTAACCAATGGAAAATTCCAAATCCAGGGTAAGATCATTAGGAAATGGCAAATTCGGAAAGCTCACTTCCCGTACTCGTACCGCAAATGTTTTGAATGTCATCTGTTGTTAGACTTGTGGGGAATTCGTAACTCGGAGGCAGCTTCTGAAGATGTATAGTTGAACTGGCAGAGCTGAAGACAACTGCAAGTTTCATTGTGCTAGAAGTAGGCCGTACGAAGTAATCTGAATCACCTCCAGGCGTGTTCGTATGTAGTGTGGACTTCAAGAATGTTGAACCGGCGTTGAGTGCTTCAGCAATGTCGAATTCACCGCATCCAGATTCCCAACATGAACAGCTCGGGTTTCCATATTGAATTGTGCGAGGGATCTGAGCGTTGAGGATCCAAACTGAGGGCATGTCGGCATTGAATCCAGTGGTTCCATCTATTGGCATGCTAAATTCTAGGAGAAACACTTTGTTTGCCCCGTTAAAACCATCTACAGATGTGTTAGTAATGACAAATCATCATATTTAGCATGATAGCTCACGGTAAGCAACAGATCCAGGTCGCACGTAGCCACAATCATTGTTGCATTCTTCGTCGAGCATGACAATAATCTCGGAATCCGATGGCAAGGTGGTATCCGCGAGAATCTGAGGTGATGATGCACCGCCTGTGCCATTTCTATCTACGAAAGAAAGTGAAGCGCCATAAGCTTCATTGAACACGCCAGAACCTTGACCACCACTAATGAAGAAAGACTCGATTAGTATTGCTCCTGGGTATATATGAGGAGTGATGGAAAACTTTATACCAAGTTTGCCCGCGGACTTTTCCAAAGAGACACATGCATCTTGGAGGAAAATGAACACTTACTAATTTCCAAGAAATACAAGATTATCAAGAGTCTGCTCAGCAGAATTATAATAACCTATTCTGCTGTAGGATCCCGATCCTACAGCTGTGGTGGAAGCGGTTGCGCTTGCGGATGCTTGAGGCTTAGAAAAGGATGTGGTGGCGGATGATATGATTGAAGAAGTAGCTGGTTATGAATGTTAGCAACCTAACAGTTTCAATTGGGGATTCCGTTTCGTACAAGTCTCCTGAGGCTTTGCACCTGCAGCTGCACTTTGAGATACAACTTGAGATACAGTAGTAGATGCTTGGGATACCATCGTCGAAGTACTTGGTCCAAACCAATTGTTGATCCACGTTTGTTTTTCACCATCGATCGTGGCAGTAACCGGTACTGCACCACCATCATAAGCATTAAGGCCTGGAGTAGGCCAGTTATTATCCCAGGAGACAAGTTGTCCATCAATGGTAGCATAGATCTTGTCGCGTTTCTTATTGCCTGCCTTGGCATGTTTCTCAAGATGCTGATGATAGCGGCGACGTCTAGCGGTTGAGCCATCACGTTTTCCCTTGCTAGTGGTAGTAGTAGTACTTGGAGTGTATACTGCGAACTGCTTCAAGTGAAGAGGTCCTGAATATATTGTTAGTTCGCAAACGGGAGCCAGATTGTGAATCATTGAAAATACCCCTAAAATGAAAAGACACTTCTTCATCTAATGGAGAGATCGGACCAGAAAAAGATTTGGGTGTGGAAGAACAAATTCCATTAGACGCCATATCGGTAACTTGATTGTATGTTCCTGGTGAGCCGACATTGCTATACAGAATAGCATCCACCGGATTGCAGTACCAATTTCCAAGAACCTCAGAACAGCCACTGACAGAGAATACTACGGATGATAAAATGAAGGCCGTAGCCAAAAGGTTATTGCGCATGATTGATTGTGTAAAGTAGAGTATGTGGGTATTTTGTTTTCATTCGAATAGGGAAAAGAAAGAATAGTAAGTAATTTTTATGGGTTGTAAGATAAAATGTGAATTGTTGCCAGAGAAGTGATGTTTTATTCTTTGGTCGTACGATTTGGATTATGTGGGAGGCTGAGGGCTGAACGATTTGCGACGGTGTAAAGTAAAGGCTTATTGAGGAGATTGTGTATTCTAGGTAGGGAGGGTATGCTGTATTTTGATTCTTGTGATTGGATCGTAATTCGTGAATAGTGAAATAGAATGAATGAATGAATGAAGGGACGAGTGGATGGATGAATGAATGAATGTATAAATGAATCCTGAGAATGAATAATATGTTATTCGTCGCAAACAAATATAATTATAGTCAAGAAGATATAGAAAGGTACCAAAAAGAGCGACTATAGTTAATAAATAAGGTGAACCAGAAAGGTGTAAGAGCAAACAGTGAAATGAAGGTGAAGTGAAGGTTCAAGTGAAAAGTCCGAGTGAAGTCTGAATGAATAGTCGTGAATTGAGGTACCTTAGGTTAGTTGGAGAGACGGTTGATGAATAGATGAGAAAGGGAACCGAAGTACGAAGAAGTGCGAAAAAGGATGGTAAAGTAAGTGAGTGGACAAGATAAAATTTACTTAGGTAGGGAGGGAGGGAGGGAGGTAGGTAGCTATGTAGGTATGGTTACTCTTGCAGTGCAGACGGAAGGAATCTTTGAAGTACGGGACAGGAAGGATCAAACCTTTTAAATGAAGGAAGCAAAAAGGGCAGCAAAGTCCTTTAGGTAGAGCTGGAAAGCAACTGCAACTGCAACTGCAACATCTAGAAATAAGATATCCAATTTTAATCATCATCAGCAGGTCAAAAGAGGTTCTAAAGAAAATGTATGTGAGGTCAAATTAGCCGCCTACCTAGGTAGTAAGGTAGTAAGTAAACTTTTAAATCATTCGTACCTGCATGATGAGAAGAAAAAAAAAGAGGTTCATCGCGGAAGCATAACCGAAGTGAGCACAACCAATCATATATCATTCAATCAAAAGATCACCTATCACATAAAACAAATTGCTCGTGTCAGCTTTTGCAAAAGTAGTATTGTCTGTGTACTGTTTGTACTCTCTTTCTGAGTTATCAATCAAGAATATTTCAGATATAACATTTACTACTTGTCAACTGTGTATCCTCACCTAACCTCATTTACTTCAGTTAATAAAGTACTGGGTAATTACTACTACATGCATCTTGAAATCTTTACTTTGGAAATGATTTGTCGAGTTGTCAATCAAAAGTCAAACAACTACATCCACATTCCTCCTCCAAAGAAACAAAGACACAAAGAAGAAAAACAATAACTCAAAACATAATCTTACACCATATCATCATTCACTATGCACCGATATGTCATATCAAATCTAAGAGGTTTAACATAAGATACGAAGAATTTGGAATTGAATTGAATCGCTGATAAGTTCAAAAAATGCATACATTATATATAGATTGGTAAATGCAAAGTATTGTCCAATGGTATCCGGCCTCCTTACTCCATCCTATGAAGATAAATCTAATACGCTTTTCCATCGTAGTAACTACTACTCTGCTTCAAGTCGCTCCACCAATTCAAGTCTTGCCGAAGTCACTTGTGCTTCACAAACAGGCTGTTCCCAAAATCGGTTTGAACAAAATCCACCTTTCCAAATTGCACTATGTATCGAGGTTGTAAAAAATTTCTTGAAGATCAACGCCCAGTCCTCCTCCACTTTACATAGTTCCGCCCATGATAACTGTCAAAGTGGCAGTGCTTTGTGAAATGTAGCAGCTGCCATCACTGTTACCGATTGGCTCAGTGGCAGTCAACCAATAGTTTTGGGTTGGGTCACTGGTGCAATTAGGAGCCTCCTCACTGCTGATGCTCATGTTGTAGTTGTTTCCAGCTGAGTTCATGATGGCAGACATATCGTATCCAGAACCAGTCTTTAAAAATTGGGCCTCACCCCATGTGGTATCATAGGCACCTGAGACGGCGGTTTTACTGCAGGCTTGAGCCCAAGCGACTTGCGAGTCCTCATCGAAGGCGACGGTTTGAGAACCACCAGCTGGGATGACGATGGTAAGCGTGGTGTTTTTTGGTGCAAGCGCAGATCCGGAGAGTGGTTGCAAGTCAGCACCGACTTTGTTCCAAATATTAACGGTTATTTTGACATCCTGAGTGTTAACAAACTTGGCAGTGTAGGAGTAGCTTGCCGACGGGTCGGCCTTGATCACATTGGCTCCATATGGACTACCGTAGTTTCCGAGGTAGAAATCGGTGGTTCCTCCAGCGGCGGCTACAACTTCACCGAAAGATTTGCGACTGTTGGAAGCTCCAATCAATTTATCGAAGAAATTTTCAATGGAATCTTCAAAGTCGTCGAGGAGAGATGAAGATGGGGTAGGGGAAGAAACGGAGGAGCTTGTCATAGATGAAGAGCTGGTGATAGATGAGGAGCTGGTGATAGATGAAGAGCTGGTGATAGATGAGGAGCTTGTCTTAGAGGAGCTTGTCTTAGATGAGGCGCTTGTCTTAAACGAGGAGCTGGCGGAGGTGGTACTGGCAGCTGCTGATGCGAAAGTAGTGTGTGCGGCGACGTTGTTTCCTGCGAGATCGGCCATAGCGTCGAGGATGGAGTCAGAGCCGGAGGAGGCGGCAGCATTAGCAGCAGTCTTGACGGCTAGGCCTGCTTCATAAGCGGATGACCAATTGATGCCCATTTCGGCCCAGTCCAATGTCTCCCAATCAACATTGGCGCTATTGTCATTCTCATTAGCAATCGCTCTTCGTATCTATCAATATGCTGTTCTTACGACTTCTTCTCATGTCGGTGTCGGTGGACGTGAGTAGGTCCAGCTACAGCTTCGCCAATGGACATGGCAGCCAAAACAATCGCGGTGGTTGAGTAACGCATTTTCGGAAATAATGACAACTTTCAAATGTTCGCTGACGGGTATAGTGCTTTATTTAGAAAAATTGATCGTAAGAGGCCGTTGATAAAGAGCGTGCGAGCTGTGTATTGCTCAGTTGATTGAAATGACAAAGGAGTGTGTCGAACCGAATGAACGAAAGAACGATGAATTTCTTGAAAACGGTGAAGAAGAGAAGAAGACGAGAAGGGAGGGAGAGTTATTATTTAATAACCAAGGTCATCTTAAATTGGGACGATCATTTTCTGAGGCGCCTGCGTGCAGTTGGGGGGCTCCTTTGGCAACCAGGCTACGACCTTAATCTTACGACCTTAGCCATTAGAAGAAGCCCTGGAACATTCAGATTTCATTTCAAGCCATGAGGGTGCAGGGGGTTGGATTGAGATGAACCCAAGCGACGCGGATGGATGATGGTGGTCCACTGAAAATGCGTTCCTGGGAGACCAACTCCGAAGAAAAGGGGAAAGCGATCCATAATTGGTCGGATAATTAAGATTTCCACTATTTTTCGAAGATGCTATCCCAGGGGTAAAATGCCACGGCATCCACACTCACGGATCAACAATCAAAGTGTCAAGCACGGTAGGACCTTAGAAGGTCTGTTCCAATTCCATCTCAATCATTCATAACTTTACTGATACCTTGCTGTACGGGTGGTTCACATCGCTTTCGTTCTATGTACCTGATTGGAGCCACGCAAATTAAAGAAACAGATACCTTCTTTTTCGAGCAAGTTTGATCGAGTCGGTTTTTTTTTCCGCTGTTCTCCACTCGGCGCGCAGTCAATCTACGGAGTACAGAGTACGTATGCAGCCAGCAAAAACTTTTTTTGTGAAGAGATGAAAACAAGGCGGATGATTAGAGATACCCTTGAAGTCAAATTGTGTTCATTCCTGAAATGGGTAGTGTATAAACGGGATCTGGTCACCTAAATCTCCCGCTTATTCCGAGCGGGTATAAATGTTTTCTTGATCCCTTATAATAAGAATATCCTTATAAGGAATATTGAAACCTCGTAAAGAGTTTTTGTTGTTATCGGTAATGCTTCAACGGGGCTGTACGTATAACACTGGATGTATAGATCCAGAAAGATTCTAACCTATCTAATTGAAGAACAACAATCTTTTAGATACCAAATTCCACCCTATCAAGGTATTTTCTGCACTGAATCATCGAGAAAATAATGATTTTCATATCAACAATCCAGACTTCTTTCCCACCTACTATGGATCCGTAAACTCGCTACTCTTCAAGGTTCAACCTCACCTCCAAGCATTTAACAAACAAAACAAAACAAAACAAATCACGAATTTGCACAAGGCGGTCGTGCTTATGATCATCATCATACTTAATGCAATCATGGATATGATATGAGAATGAATGATTCTCTTGTCCTATAGGGATAAAAATATTATGATATTGTGGTCCATTATGCTCTCTTTATGCAGAAGAGTTTTTTTTAGTTTTTGTTTTTTGTGTGCTCTAGATTCATGAATGATGTGTGACGTTGGGTTACTATTGAATGTTTGAATATTTAAATGCGGATTTGGGAGAATAACTAGTAGGGCTAGGTTACGGTATCGTACATGTGATGTTCTTAATGTAGAGATTTAATTTCTCTTATATTATTATATGCATACATACATATATGCATACATGCATACATACATACATACATACATACACCAAGAGTTACATAAAGCTGCAGTACCTATCATGATTCATCTAAAAGTGATTCATTCGATGCAAGTTACTTCGTACTTTGTACAAAATTCCGAATGCTGGCTTACACTACGTTTATTCCAAGGTTAGAACTTATCAGCATTCATATTTCCTCTATACAAGGCATGGGATTATATCAGATTCGGAGGAAGTAACTCCTTCCTTCCCTAGCATTATCGTCCGAGAGTCTTATTTTTACTCCGAAAGTTGTCATATTCTCCCCCTTTTTCAAGGACGGACTGTCCACCTACCAACCACCAGCTAACGCACACCAAGATAGATACCTACCTAGGTACCTACCTAGGTATCTATTCTATAGATGGATGAATGAATTAACAACCCAAGGATTTTCATCCATGCAATTCAATTTATTCATTCATTTCCATCAATCCAAACCACACCACAACACAAATTTAGAAATCCTCCCAAATTTGACTGTCTCGAACTTCTAGATGTAGCGAACTTCTCCCCGCAGTATACTCCATCTGTATTGAATGGATTGATTACTGTGAGTCTGTGAGATGGAGAATTACGACGACTTTTGAATATTTTTGGTTTGGGGATGGTTCTAGAATGGGCGATTGGTTGAGAGTGAATGAATGATTGATTGATTTGATTGAATGAATGGACGAGATTCGTCGTATGTATTATGTATTATGTATGGAGGATGAGTCTTTGGTGATTTATTATAGTATGCCGTAAGTAGTTAATATATCGCTACCGTATATCTTTTGATCTCTTTCCGTGTTGCGATTTTCATTTTTTATTTTTATTTTTTATTTTTGTGCTTCGTACATGAAGTATAGGCAGAGGTAGGTATGAAATCACCAATCGGGATTGAAACATCAATTGTTTTAGAGGGATTTACTCCGTATGAACCTTCACATTTAAGTAATCCCGTCAAAAAACTTCTCGTTAAGGTTCTTCTCATGATCGATTCATGATTCATCCCATACTCGAGTTTCAGGGTCTGCGATGGAAGACCTTTAGTTATGAATTTTGGGCCAGATGGTTGGTTGGTTGTTTGTCTTACTAAATGTTTTACTATTTTACTGTTTTACTTCTTTAACAACTAAAGTGATAGGTCCAACAGTTTGACCGTGCTGAAGCTCCTGAGATAGCAAGTCGAAACGAATTGAACGATACGCACAGCAGAGTGCAGTAAACGCTTTTTTCTTGAGAAATCTTTTTGGTTTCTATCGATATTTTTATATCCTTATCGTTCTAGAAATCACAACGTCAGGCTAAGATGGTATTTGACCGAGTATATTCGTAGTCACTTCCTAGAAAAGAACTAGATTTTTCAGTAGAGACTCGAGAGACAAGAAACCAACCTAAAATAATCGTACCAATTAGACGGCCATCAAAATGCCACATGTAAACATGTAAGTCTAGAACTTTTTTCGATTTTCTACCGTACAAACTGGATATGGGTCTAACTAGATTCGACTCTAGTTTTCCTCGTTTCCAGTCAAAAATGGATAACAAAACTATCCACTTTGCTAATTCTCCCAATCATATATCCTCAACTTTAAATGAATCTGATTAGACCCATATCCATTATACGGTGGTGTTACGACGCCGGATGGTGGGACTTCAGCGGCATTTTTGAGCGTTGAAGGGCCGGAATCTTGCGTGCGTACGTAACTTTAACGGATATAGATAGATAAGATAGACTCTTTAGAATTTTCAAAGGTCATCGGTATAAAGTCCTTGCTGTCTATCTAAATAACATAACTCTACATAACACAACTAACTAGCCAAGTAGCTAAATACTATAAACCAAATAAACACAAACGTAAGGCTGTACGCAATCATCTCAACTAAACTCTATAATCTCATACTATGTTAGCGTATTAGTACCTACGTTAGGTCAACAAATAGACCAGCGGAAAGTTCCCGGCGCTTCTACCACGTATCGTATTGTATTGTAGCTCGACAGGCGGTGTATATGTAGGATCGACTTGGTTGATTCTGTGATTGGTGAGTTTTTGGGCCGCTGGGCTGAATTTTGAGTTCGAGTTTTGAGTTTGGGATGGGATCGGATTGTCCTTTTTTGTGTGTTGATTGGCGATTGTTGATTGTAGGTGTATGATGGATGGTTTTATGCCCTTGTGCGAATTATTCGCTTGCTTTTATATGGTATGGTATGGAGATGGTTGTATTGTTTAGTTACGAGGACTCGTGATAGGAGGAGTATTGTAGATTGTATAAAGTGAATGATGATTTGATATTGCTCATACCGTTTATCTTTATGGTGAAACTAGGTAAGGTAAGGTAGGCCTAAACTAATACTACCCTTGTTTCTGTGTTTCCGTTTATTATGTGATGAGATGGGATGAATGTTCGAAGTACGGAGTATGGGTCGGTAGATCAAACGGAAGGGAAGGGATGAGAGGGAGTGAGTATCTGTGATGGGATGATCCGGCACGATTAACGTTACAGGAGTGATGGATGAGATGGGATGGATGAAGTGAGAAAGTATCATTCCTTATTTGCTTGATCTGATAATGATAATAATTGTATCTACATCATCCCAAATACCATTCGCTATATCCAAGAAGCTAGCACACATATTTATAAACCATCTCATTATTTCGGCTGTCAATACTAACACATTACATTCAACCCAATTATTTTCAAAGTGTAATGAATATTATCGATATCTGATTTAATCTTGCATTGTACATTCTAAGATTTCTGCAATGTACATGCCTGTTCATACCCTATCAACATCCTTCTCCCTTCTTTTCTCACATGGAGAAGTAAATGTATCGTACTTTACGCCCTTCCAAATCCATATCCATCCTTATCCATAACCTTAAACCTATCCATAACCAAATCCCATTCCAGATTCCCAACATCAAAACCGCTCATCTGAAAGTGCGTGAATAGCATTAGGTGTAATAGAGCCCAGTAGTAGTAGTAAGTAGCTTACAGTATCTACGCTACTTTACCCTCGAGGTTTCAATTTTGTCCACCCACTCGTTCCTGATTTCTTGTCTTGATCCTTATCCTTAGCCACTGCTGCTGTAGCATCCCTCTTTCCTTCTCCCCTATCCTTCTTAATACCATGCGTTAGCCCGAAAGAAAGCCTCTCCGCAATCCCCGTATTGATACCAGGCACTTCACCAACCATTTCAACCGCATCCAACACAGTTCTCATACTCATAAAACTCTGCATCCCGGCCATATAATCTTGCTCCTTTTTCACCTCTGGAGTCCCTGCCTCGGACCCCTCTTTCCTAGCCCCCACCACAACCCCATCACTGCGCATCTCATCCTCGATCGCCCATGCATCCTGACTCAAAACTTCCCATTCTGCATTGGCCACTTCGCTCATGAGTTTACTCTTCAATTTGTCAGCCAGTTGATTCGGACGCGGAAGTTTGAAACCGCGTATGAATTCTGCCCCTTCTGCACTTCCGAGAAATGAATATGCGGAACCATGACTAGCCCAACCCAAAAGCGAACGCTCAATTTTGTGATTCTTTTTGTCTTCGCCTTCGATGTAGCCATCAGAGTCTAGATTTTTTGGCGAAGAAGGGTTGAGAGATGCCGAGCGTGGTGTGGGTTGTAGATGTGGTTTATCACCTATGAGGAGTTTCCAGAGGTTTTTCCCTATGTTGCAGATGTCTTCGAAAGTTGTCGTACCGTTTTCTCCTACAGAAACCCCTTGGCTTTTACAGAGCCAAGCTACATTATAGGCGAGGAGGACTGCACCTTCGAGGAAATAGGTATGGACTGCCGAGTCCTCGTTTGCTAATATGGGAAGAGGCTTGTTAATCCACAAAGGTCTGGGTCTAGGTTGATTGGAATTTTCGGCATGGCGAGAAGTGGAAGGACTGTTGCTTGAGCTGGACGTCCCCCCAGGAAATGGTACATTGGTATGCAGATATGATGAAGCTAAAGAGAATATTGTGGGTAAAGGATAATCTCGATGAGGAAGGGTTACTTCTGCAGGTAATCGGATAGCGAGATAATGAGTAGCTAGCATGAGGACATGAGTGATGTGGGATAAGGAGGTAGATATTTGGGCAGGGCTTGCCGCTGTAAATTATTGTTAGCATTGTGTTTGTATTCAGAAAGCGAATACGTACTGTTCATCAACCTCAAGTCTACTATGCCGACGCCACCTATTTTATATTCTTCCCCGCCATTACTTCTTTTGACTTTTTGGAGCCCATACAACTTGGCAGCTTCGTAGCAAAGATAAGCCCTGGAGCCCGCAATAAGGTTATATGCTTGGTTCCATCTGTATTTCGTTCTGCGAGTAGAACCCTCAATATCTTGAATTTGCTTTGTCCTGCGAGCTTCGATTCCGCTTGAAGCTGAAATAAGGTCTGCCCTTCTCTGATCATTTGCGGCCTTCTTCTTGCTGCGCTCCTCCTTCGCGCGCTCGAGCTTTGCCTTCAACTCATCTGCATGAGCAATAATCTGGTTCGTGCGGTCTATGATTTTCTCTCGTTCAGCGAGTAATGCATCGTAATTTGACTGGGTGACAACCAAAGTTGGTTCATCTTCATGTTTTCTCCCTTTCGAAGACGGCGGCGGGAAGCGCCCGCTGATTTCTCGATCAAGGGCATCCTTTTCTAGGAGAACGCCTGCGGTTTGCACTCGAATTTCGTATAGCTGGTTGCGCGCATCTGTGGGACAAAGGAATGGAAGTTTATGTCCGCCTGTTCGGAAACATATATCGCACTGCATCTCGTGCAGATACTGACAAAAGGTCGTTGTTTAGATGTTGCAGGAAATGATGTATGTGAATCCTAAGATTATCAAAGAGTGTAGGTTTGTATAATTCTAGGGAGGCATATAATACATGATGCGGATTACAAGAAGCCTCGCTAGTAAAAGGCTTCAATGATTTAATGATGTTCCAATGAAGATGTAGGGCTTGAAATATATATTGGAACAATTAGGAATGTATTGAATGTATTGTGCGTCAGGCTGAATGATCTAAGTGTAATGATTCATTGCCTCGCCTTATCTCAACTCGCTTGCTTATCATCACATGATTAGGTGCCATTTTCGTGGTAATTGCAACGAGGCTGTCAAACTTTAAACATTGAGTTCACTATTACAGCAGCTACGACGGTAGCACATTCAACTAAACCGGCTCCATTGGTCCTACCGCTTATGATTAAAGTCTTCCCTTGGGGCGATTTTAGCTTATTTTAGCGATTATCCTTATTCAACTTTTCCGATGTCTCAAATAAATCACTCTCCTCCAAAAACCCCGCGTCGTCCAATTATGGCTATCGTCAACGAAAAACTCGCAGAGAAATCGGCCGCCAGAGGTATTCCAAGTACACCAGCTCTAACCCCTTCTTCTTCCAAGCTACCTCAAAAGATTCGTGGTGTTAGTCCAAGTCTGCTGTCTACTAGTATTCAAGTTCCCGCCACGCAATCTCCAATCTCGTCACCCCTCAAGAGGTCACACGTACTACAACATAACGATCACGCCGACGATGTCAGTCAAGATATAGATATGGCACCACAAGCAGCGCCAGGAGCAGGAGATGAGACGGTTATTAGTCTTGACAAATCAGATCCCAAGAGAGACCTCGCCCCAATGAACTGGAGTGGCTTTGAACAACGCTATGCGGAGGCTATCAAGGAATTGAACGACAATGAGGATCAGTTGATTGAGGACTTCAACCATCTTTCCGAGGTTGGTTTCTTGATATGATGTGCATTGCCAGCTCTAATTCTTTAAAGGCCTTTACAATCTGGGCGGATTCTTCGGCAGAGCGAGATAATGGGAGGGCATTGAAACGGCAAGTTGTACTTGTTTATATTTTATATCGAGCTATCAACTAACATTTGCTTAGTTTAAAGACAAGAGAAAGATACGTGCAGATACAAGAGAGGTCACTGGAAGACAAAAAGTTGCATTGTGAGTCGCTCTTCTAGCATTTTCCCTTTCTATGCTAATTTTGGCTCTCAGATACGAAAGTTGTTGAGGCATTCAAGCAGGCACTCCAATTATTTGGAGAATGACTACTCGTTTTGCTTTCCATTTCTACATGTTATAATCACATGGTTAATTTCCAGGAAGCCATATTTTTGCTCTATTTGGCTGGAACATAGGCGCAATAATGGGAATGGGCGTGGCAGAGGCTCTTAATTTCACGGAGGCCATATTTTTGCTTCATCTAACTGGGATATAAGGTGCAACAAGGAACTGGTTGTGGTCGATAGTGCTAAGATACCCTATTTCTGTTTGCTCATATATTGCAATACTAGCTGTCATAACCTAATCGCAATTGCACTGATATTTTCAATTCAGCAAGATATACTTCTCTTTTCTGCATATCTGAATGTGCCAATTGGCCCCTATTTAAGACCAAGCTATTGGAGTAATAGCTGAGGTGACAGAATTGATGTAGGATGACAAGTACACAGTCTACATTTACAGGATTTCGATCTGTGATGTTGTGGGAGCGCTTACTATGTCTAAAGCCATCTCGCAATGTCACCATCCCGTGAGGGATAATCTGAGGCATAGGGAATTGTGATATAGACTTTTCTCAAACTCAATGGATGTATCTCGTTAGAAAATATAATGAGCGTGAATTGACAGGTGTGTATTGCTAGCAGCATCATTACGATCACAAAAACATCATGAGTAATATCACCTAGTTTCAGGAACTTCAAACATCAATCATACAGGATTGATGACTTTCATGTTAAAAGATTCATATTGTCCTTATCCTCATACTCTTCTTGATGGCGAGTTTGTCGGTGATATCGAACGCAAGTGGAATATGCTATTTCCTGTCTGAAATCATCGAGGGAAACCGAACCTCCTCGCCTCGCATGCTCTCAAAGGCTTCAGGGGAATGCCATTTTCTGATTTGAGATTCTATCTACCGGCCCAAACAAGATTTTTCGACGAGGGGTAAAAGCGGCCTCCGAGGCGAGTATTTAAATGTTCGAAACTACAATATATTCCGAAAAGATTTCAAATGTTCAATTCCATTCAGCACACTCAAATGATGGTGCCGGCCCGCTTAATATTCATCCTCGTGGATCGCGAGCTTCCACACCAGATTCTACGCTAGCGTTTCGGTCACCGTAGTCTACCATAAATTTTGAAAACTTTCTTTTTATTTGCTGATTGAAGATTTTCATCCTTCAAGCAACATGACAACACAAACACCTGCGATCACGCCTCATATTGCGCGTCGCCATGTCTGCGCCGGAGGTAACTCAGGTTAGTTCATCCGATCAACTACATCGTTTTCACAATGCTAATCAATTGTAGAATGACCTCGTGGCTTTCCATGCCGCTCACTTTGGCAATACCTCAACTGAACATTTCGCGCAACAATTCTTGGGTCCTGTAGAGGATACATATGAAGAAGAGGTCGAAGATGATGGTCTTGGGTACTATTCCGATGGAGTCAAAAGGACATTGACCGATGAACAAATCGCGATCTTTCGACATTCCGAGATCCAAGCGATTCTTCGAGAGCGCAGACATGCCGCAGAGTCCAATGAGACTGTTGATGAGCAAACTACATCCGAAATTCCCAACATCGACCACGTAGAAGCTGAGGAAGAAGATGGAGAGGTTGCTGAAAATTTTTCGCATCCTGAGCCAATTGGACCTGTGCGACCAAAGAAGAAGTCAAAGAAGGAACTGAAGAAAATACGAAAAGCGCAAGAAGCCAAGGAGAAGGGCTGGTTCAAGCAGAATGTCAAGCCTGACTTACGAAAGAGGACTTGGGACAAGGTAGAAAAGTCTATTGGGTCTCTAGCGTACGATGATGACGAGGGTGGTGGTAATAGCCATGCCTCAAGCTCAGCACCGCAGAGAAGAAAGATCTCTTATGATGATCCTTGAACCACCTACAGCTTGGTCCGATTCAAACTTCGATGATAGCTTGGATTATTCATTCCAAAGGTCAGTGCTTCCTTTTCTCACCTTGTTCGCGTCACCGACCAAATGATGAAAACCTTCGTATCGTCATCCTTAGTCGGAACTGGCAAGTATACTCTGGCTCTTTCGGCCAGCTTTGGCTTGCCTTAGCTCGTCGATATATTGCCCCTGTATATATTGCTGGTCTTGATGAGACATAATCTTCTCTCTGAAATATGTTGAAGCTTTTGCCTCTATCGTTATGCATGGTCTTTGAGAGCCCATACTGATTGTAGTAGTCATGAAATCTGGTTATGAACCTGTGTCAGCATAAAATAGTTCATACTCGACTTCAAATTCGATCACTACACGCTTCCATTAGGTATGATGAAACACTTCACTTTTTCTTCGCTTTTATGATGACAAAGGGCCATGAGGCCTGAATAATCCCAGCTCGTCGAGTGCCTCACAATAAACGCAGAGTGCATACTGAGAGATGAAACCCGTTCTGAAAAGCAGTCACTACATCTTATCTTTGAAATTACTTCCACAAACAGTGTACTGACAGTTGTTTATAGCTTATGTTCTACACGCCAAATTTCGATGATTTCAGCCCCGCCAATCCCACCAAGAGACGAGACAGCACAATATCTCAAGAATTCATTGTCGGCACCTGACTTCCAGACCATAGTCTTTGTGGACGTGAATCATCTTTTCCTATTTTCAATTTTAAACTAATGAGGAAATCAAAAGTTCTTTCAAAGCCGCTATCACATATTTTGGCGCTGGTGAAGAAGAGGAAAGTGGGATTGGACGTGGAAGGTTATGATAGCGGCTTTTGAGCGCAAAGAACCCATTGGGTACATGTGTCAAGGAGTGGAAATGTGTAAGGAAGGTCAGAATATTTGCAATTAATTTTGAATAAGGGCACGGGAGTTGGAAACAAGACAAGGCTGGTTTGTAGCCTCACATACTTGGCATCAACCCATAAATCTAAACCTCCCGCTTCTTTCAACACAACATATTCTGACCAACAATATCCATCCTTCCATCACCATCAAAAATTAAAAAATGAGTGACCCTTCAAGTTATGACCAAGACCTACTGAATCGGCTTAATGCTTTGAAGAAAACCAATATTCAGCTCGATGCATTTACGTAAGCTGGAAACCAATATAGCCTTGTTGCCACATGCTGAGTCCTTAGCCGTACACCACTAAATGTTCTTGCAAAGGAGTCAACACCTGAAATAGACCTATCCGAAAGACTTCGAAGCCTACGAAACGGCACTCCATCAAGATCCTGTGCCCCTGGAGCTCCCGTGCCCGTTAGCACCCCATCGCCTCCACGGCAATCCAGTTTCTACAATGAAACCACCGCGCTTGATGCCACTCCCCTGTTTTCAAATGATGCCCACGATGATAAATCTTTGGATGAACTTCTAGCAGAACTGGGGTCTGGATCCGAGTGGCTAGATCCCGATGATCCAAATGATATTCAAAAGCTCCTTGATGAAGCCAAGAAAGCTTTACCCAGTCACGATGACGTCGCTGCAGAAGAAACAGCATCATCAAAAGAGGCTTCGGAGGAGAATACTCGGAAAAGTAATATCTTAACAACTGGTCTTGATATGTCGGTATTTGCCTTAGATGACGAGGAACATGAGGATCCTAGTGGTCATCAAATCGAGGGTTTGGAGGGCGAATCACGTGAAGTGCAGGATGTTGTTGCGAGATTGTTGGATGAGGTTAATCTAGAGAGAGGAGATGTGGATGAAGCTCAAGAAGAGCAGGATCGGGAAGCAAGAGCTTACGATTCGGATGCGGATAAGGATAGGATACTCTCATCGTTACCAAAATATCACCAAAATGATGACGAAGAACCAACCTTCACACTTCCTTCCGCACCATCCACACTCCCGGAACCGAGTCGGAAATCTATTGATTTCGAAGAGGATATTACGGCGAGATTAGCTGCACTCAAGGGTCTTTCCAGCTCTCCTAGCGATCCCCTCGGTTTACCTTCCGCGCCAAGTACTAAACCCGTTGAGAAGCTAGCGAAGCCGTCGAAAGGAGCGTTGGAATCGAAAGGAGGACTAAAGAAATACACAGATGAGGAAATGGATACGTGGTGTATTA
This sequence comes from Sclerotinia nivalis, assembly GCA_029531795.1. NCBI lineage: Eukaryota > Fungi > Ascomycota > Leotiomycetes > Helotiales > Sclerotiniaceae > Sclerotinia > Sclerotinia nivalis. The sequence continues at coordinate 622,031 of JAPEIS010000005.1, read as the reverse complement.
TTTGTCAGGATGATGCGACGGCGCAATGTGTGGGTTGTGAGGGGGATTTGTATTGTGCGAGGTGTTGGAAGGAGGGACACATGGGGGTTGATGCGGGCTGGGAATTTAAGAGGCATCAGTGGAGGAAATGGGAGAGGTCTGGTTAGATAAGATTTTTGCAGGGAGGGTAGAAGTTGGTTGGTGATGTTTTGGAATATGTGTTTATATTCTTGTGGTGTTCTTGATAGATAGATGGTTTGAAGGGTGATGCGCTATCGTCGCTGATTTCGGAAATATTGGTAGTGATATGCCACCTAAGTCTACCAAAACATACCATACGATATACCATCCCATCTCACCTCAACTGATAAATTTGTTAATATTTCGTGCCAACTGCAAAGAATCTACATGTGAGGCCTAATGAGCTCGACAGTAGATGAATAAGCCATTAGGCTTCAGGTTAGGTCTTTAGAGTAAATGTGCTATCAAAATCTGTAGATCACGAATATCGCAATGAAGATGATACTGATTATGAGTAGATAAAGGAAACGGAAGGAGAGGAAGGTAGCAAACAGATGATAGATACATGGATAGGTGAGTGAGGACTTTTTGTAAATTGGAATAGATTGTTACGAGCATGGGGGGACTATGGGCCGATTTGAGACTGGGATAGATTGGTTGCGCCAAATTTATACATGATAAATAAACCAGAGACATTTCAGAATTTACAAATGAAGGGGTACTATTGTGATATTTCGCTGTTTACATTCTCTGCCGTTCATAATGACTACAATGATTATACACACCTTGTTCCCTCCTACCATATCGGCCCGACGATACTCAAAGGCAGTATTGATTGCCACTCCGCGAGTGTCTCCATAGAGACAAGTCTTTCCGCTGGTAACCGTGTTACATATTCCAATGCAAAACAAAAAAAAAGTCCTTAAACCAAGCCCGTGTATGCTGTACAAAATGCAGTTTCTCAAATCAACGCCATACTTGTTTCCAATACCATCCAGATCCAACCACGTCCGTCCGACCAACAAAAGAAAATGGCAATTTTATAGAGAAAGGCTTTACATAGATAGTGATAAGCGATTAATCATCATCGTGATCATCATCACCACGGATTCCTCGGCCAGCGGCACCACTGCTGGGGATCTGCTTCTTGGCTTTGCCACGGATATCCTGCCATGTCGCACCGAATCTTCTGCCAGTACTAGCAAGAAGGCCTTCTTCCTCATCCGCCTCAGCATCTTCATCCAGCTCGCTGAGATCCAATTTAGGAGTTCGGAATAGCGCAGTGACGAAGACAATAAAGAAGATTGCGAGGAAAACAAACTGAGCCCAAAATGCGAGAGCACCGAAGAATGGGAAGTTGACGGTAACTCTGTTGAGGAAAGTAGAGACAACTGTAGGAGTGCAGACCTTTTCAGCGCCTTCGCCTGAAGATAGCTCACTGCAAGTCTTGATCAATTCTGGGTGATTGCTGCAGTCTGGCTGGTCGCCGGGAAATCTAGCAGGGTTGGTGCAAAAGGTTTGAGCGCCATAGATAGCATATTGTGGTGCTATGATCATAGCAATCGAGTAATTTATTGCAAGAATGATCAAGGTTAACATGACAGTTGCCATGAGAAGAGCTTGAGGAGAGGTGTGACCTTTTCGTATCTCAAAAAGCCTTACCCACAAGAATCGAAGACCGATCACAGCAATACCTGTCACTGAACTGCTAAAGAGGAACAGGACTAAGAGTGCCATCAAGACATAGTCAATTGGGAAGACTATAGAAGATTTGACGAAAACCCAATTGATAGGCTGGAAGATATTGATACTAAATTGTAGATTAGCCAAAGAAAAAACAAGAGAGAATGGCAGGCAATGCATGTCTTACCTTCCTAAGATATAACCACAATGTTGTTTACAGAATGAGTTCTTCGCCTTATCAATTCCGGTAATGAGCATAGACACCCATATAATAACAGAGAGAACCAGGAGCAGTATTCCTCCCACGAGTTTGAGAGGCCTGAAGATTGCGCAAGTCTTGGTCCATGCTCTCACGATGAAGCTCTTCCCTTCTCCACGAGCTTCCGCGGCCAGACGTTCGCGTCGAACCAAAGTACGTTCTTCACGATGTAATGCTTCCAATTCTCGCTGGTCTTTAGCCGACAACCCTGCATTCCTTCCGACGTTTCGTCCTTCGAGTTGACGTTGACGTTCCCTGTTTTGCTCTAAAGCTGATGCTGTTGTTTCCGAAAGCTGTGGTGCACTGATTGAAGGCGCAGATTTGATGAAAGACATGGGTAATAATGCCAATCCAACAGAAGTGTAAAGGATGTACAACAGCGTGCCCAAGGAAATCAATAGCCCCAACGCGAAAGTTAAGGCGCGCTCCCCGTGGTTTTCGGCTAGCAAACGTTTAAAATAGTCCAGATCCATATCAGATCCACCGCCTCTTGCGACAGGCACAAAGAATCCAACCAGGAATAAGATTACGACAAGAACGACAAAAATCAATGTGTATTTTGCAGCACCCAGGAGTCTCTGGCTAAATGTCTGTGTGCCTTCCTCCGTATCGACTTCATCGTATTCCTCATAAAAGAAGTAGGTAAATGGGATGACGAGAAGGCATAAGACAGCATCCAAGCTGTACAATGCATAGTAGACGATTTTGAGAGTCAGGAGAATGTTGTGAACAGTCTCGGGAGTAGCCCAGTCTTTCTTTGCGCCAAGCTTCGAGGATGTCGTAGAGCTAACGAGGGCAATATCGACAGGAAGGAGTAAGACTGTTGCCAATAGAGAGGTCAAGGTGATGATGGTAATTGTAGAAACCAGAGCTGATCGATCGCGTGGTGTTTGATATGTATAGGCAAAAATAGCTGCTATGAGAGCAACAACGCCTACAGCAACAGCATAGGCAACCCATATGAACGCAGTATGTATGAGCGCCATGTTGCAGGCGAGGAATTGATACTGAAATTATAAAAAGATATTAGTAGTGCTTGTATTGTTGATGTTAGATCTGTATGAAGTTGGAGGGCTAGAGAGAGGTTACGCTTGCGGAAACTTAGCAAACAAAAGGAAGGGGTGCAACAATAAGAAGAGAATCTTATTACCTCACGAATGAATGAATGAATGAATGAATGAATTGAATATAAGTATTAATATTCTTCTCGTGGCAAACAATACTGTTATTCAATATCAGGTATTCAACTTACCTATCAAGATATTGAAGTTTTAATTGTGTTTTATTACTTCACTTCCTTGTTCCATTTAATATTCAATATACAGGAATTCTAGACGTCTGACGTAAACGGGCGTGCGTGGGTTGAAATTCAGGACCCCCAAAGCTGTTGCATGAGCTTCAAGGCAGAGAGTGAAGGTGATAGGCCAGCGGGAGCCAAGCACTGACAACGCTAAAATTTGTGTAAATCGCGGGTTCGCGACGCATCGACATTTGATTAGACTGGCAATGTGAACGAACATATTTGACAGGTCAAAATAAATCAGAATTATATTACGAATTGATGGTCTTAATGCTTTACTTTTGACCATAATGCAATGCTATACGGAGCTGACACCTCCTACAGCTGTCACACATTCTTTGAGTCTCCCATTCTTGTCGGCAGATGCCAGAAACCTCATCGTCGCAAAAGCTTCGTTGCTACAGATATTTACAACTAAGACCGTATCCGTGGATCTCGACGAACTTTCTGGAAAGGATTCATCAACAGTGAAAGATGCCACAAGTACCGACCCTAGGGCCCATGATGAAGATGGAGTCGAAGCTTCCTTTCTCGGTGCAGATTCAATTTTACAACGATCTGAATTAGCTCGGACGACGAAACTCGTACTTATAGCTGAATATAATCTATCCGGGACCGTTACATCTCTTGTGCGGGTAAAGACGATATCCTCAAAGACTGGTGGTGAAGCATTGTTAGTGGGATTTAAGGATGCAAAGCTCAGTCTCGTAGAATGGGACCCAAAACGACCTGGCATATCAACGATTTCAGTCCATTTTTACGAACAAGACGAACTACAAGGAAGTCCGTGGGCACCGAGTCTTTCAGATTGTGTCAATTACCTTACAGTAGATCCAGGAAGTAGGTGTGCTGCTTTGAAGTTTGGGGCTAGAAACCTTGCGATTCTTCCTTTCAAACAAGACGAAGATGTCAATATGGACGATTGGGATGAGGAGTTGGATGGCCCTCGCCCAGCGAAAATCTCACAAAAGGCTGCGGCGGAAAATGGAAATCTCGATACCCCATATGGATCCTCTTTTGTTCTACGATTGTCTTCACTCGATCCCAGCCTTATCTTTCCGATCCATCTTGAATTTCTATACGAATATCGAGAGCCAACCTTTGGAATTCTCTCCTCTACCATGGCTCCGTCGTCTGCTTTGCTGCAAGAGCGCAAAGACCACTTGACATATATGGTATTCACCCTGGACATACATCAGAAAGCGTCAACCACAATTCTTTCCGTTGGAGGTTTGCCTCATGATCTCTTCATGATCGTTCCACTAGCCCCGCCTGTGGGCGGAGCTCTTCTAGTTGGTGTCAATGAGCTGATACATATCGATCAAGCTGGTAAAGCCAATGGTGTCGCGGTGAACATGTTCGCCAAGCAATGTACCAACTTCAGCCTATTGGACCAGTCCGATCTTGCGCTTCGCTTAGAAGGTTGCAAAATCGATCAACTATCTATTGAAAATGGCGAAATGCTCATCATACTGCATGGTGGTGATATTGCTATTTTGAGCTTTCGCATGGATGGAAGATCCGTCTCTGGTCTGAGTATTCGACGAGTAAGTGCAGAATTAGGTGGCGCCATATTGACGGGGGCTGCATCATGTGTAAGTTCCCTTGGAGCAGGAGTATTATTCGTTGGCAGTGAGGTATCGGACTCTGTCGTTTTAGGCTGGAGTCGAAAGTCAGGCCAACCTTCACGTCGGAAGTCGAGGCTTGACGGTTCAGCAATAGCGGATGTTGACGAAGCTATGCTTGATGAAGAAGATTTAGAAGATGATGACGATGATCTGTACGGTGACGGGCCCACAGTCTCTCCCACGGCCGCCAATGTTACAGCTTCGAATAGTAAAGCTGGAGACTACACATTTCGTATACATGATTCCATGGTCAATATAGCTCCCATTACTAACATCACGTTCGGAGAAGTAGCATTGAGTTCGGATAAGGAAGAAGAGCTCAAAATTACCGGAGTCCAGAGTGAGCTTCAGCTCGTAGCCGCTGTCGGTCGTGAAAAGGGAGGTTCTCTGGCCGTCATTAATCGTAATATCCAACCCAATGTTATAGGCCGATTTGAATTACCGGAGGCTCGTGGTATATGGACCATGAGCGCAAAGAAACCGGCGCCAAAAGGATTGCAGGTCAATAAGGAGAAGACAGTCATCGGTGGTGATTATGGCGTTGATGCTCAATATGACAGACTAATGATAGTTTCCAAGGCATCTGAAGCTGAAGATGCTATTGACGAATCAGCTGTATATGCATTAACGAATGCTGGATTTGAGGCTTTGTCAGGAACAGAATTTGAACCAGCTGCTGGATCCACAATCGAAGCTGGTACGCTTGGTAATGGAATGCGTGTCATTCAAATCCTAAAGTCTGAAGTAAGAAGTTATGACGGTGGTAAGTACACCCCTTTTCTTGAAATTATGCCTCTCTCATGGCGTGTAGTCGGATGGGCAAATAGGTTGGGACAAGTCTGGGGAACTTTTGTATTTTTCGCTCATGTATGTTCGCTGCCCGGGGCGCTATCTGGAAATCTATCATATCCTTTAGCATCAATGAAAGCGAATTATCAACATCACAACTGTGCCTCCATGCAATCTGCTCCCTGCGATATGTCTCTTCCTGCCATTTCATGATAGAAACGTAGCTGACTGTGTATCTGCGGTGTAGATCTTGGTCTCGCACAAATATTGCCGATGCTCGATGATGAAACTGGGGCAGAACCGAAGATCATCAGTGCAAGTTTTGCAGATCCGTTCCTTCTACTCATAAGAGATGATGCGAGCATTTTCGTTGCACAATGTGATGATGACAATGACCTTGAAGAGATAGAAAGGCTTGATGATGCTCTGCTTTCCACGAAATGGCTCACTGGCTGTTTGTATGACGACTACAGCGGGGCTTTCTCCGTTAGCAAGTCTAATAAGGCAGGAGAAAATGTGAAGATGTTCTTGCTCAGTGCTGGTGGAGGATTGCACGTGAGTACCTCCCGAGTATTTCCATTGGCCGATTTCTAATACTTTCAGATTTACGCACTGCCTGATCTCTCAAAGCCAGTCTATGTGGCGGAGGGAATATGTTTTGTGCCACCTGTTCTCTCAGCAGATTATGCAGCGAGAAAATCTGCAGTTCGGGAAACGTTGACCGAAATATTAGTAGCCGACCTAGGAGATTCAGTATCTCAGTCTCCCTATCTCATTGTAAGACTCTTCATTTATTCTACTTGATTTCATACTGACCTTCTTAGCTGCGACCCTCAAACGATGATCTTACCATTTACGAACCCTTCCGCATCGCGTCTGCATCTCCTAATCTTCTCTCATCTACGATTCAGTTTTTGAAAATACATAACACACATCTGGCACAGGCTCCAGATGTTTCTGCTGAAGGGCAGGCGGATGAAACTCAGCATACCAATGATAAACCAATGCGTGCTGTCTCAAATCTAGGTGGATACAGTGTTGTCTTTATGCCAGGTGGTTCTCCAAGTTTCATCGTCAAAAGCTCTAAGACATTACCAAAAGTTCTTAGCCTGCAAGGAACGGGAGTTCGCAGTCTAAGTAGTTTCCATACCGAAGGTTGTGACAGAGGATTTATCTATGCCGACACAGAAGGAATCGTTCGTGTAGCACAACTTCCTCCAACAACCACGTTTGCCGACATCGGAATGGCCTTGCGAAAGATTGACATAGGTGAAGATGTTCACGCCGTAGCATATCATTCACCACTGCAGACCTATGTCATAGGTACCAGCACTTTCACCGACTTCGAATTACCTAAAGATGATGACCACCGAAGAAGCTGGCAAGAGGAAGATATCGCCTTCAAGCCGTCGATCGAGAAGAGCTCTCTCAAGTTGATTAGTCCAGTCAACTGGTCCGTCATTGATACCATCGAGCTTGAGCCCTGCGAAGTTATAACTTGTATCAAAACTATGAACCTTGTGGTATCAGAAGTCACCAACGAGCGCAAACCTTTGCTTGTTGTAGGAACAGCTATAACCAAAGGAGAAGACCTTGCCACCACCGGCCGCCTCTATGTTTACGATGTCGTCATCATTGTCCCCGAACACGATAGACCCGAGACAAATAAAAAATTAAAATTGATCTCCGCAGAAACCATCACTCGTGGCGCCGGTGGTCCCGTGACAGGTCTTTCCGAGATTGGTACCCAGGGTTTCATGCTTGTTGCACAGGGTCAAAAGTGTATGGTGAGAGGCCTCAAGGAAGATGGCACAAACTTACCAGTCGCATTTATGGATACTAATTGCTATGTCACGTCTATCAAGGAACTTCCTGGTACAGGCCTCTGCGTGATAGCAGACGCGCTGAAAGGTGTCTGGTTTGCGGGGTATACAGAAGAACCATATAAAATGCTACTTTTTGGGAAGAGTGCTACGAAGATGGAGGTACTGTGCGCGGATTTGTTGCCAGATGGCAAGGATCTGTTCATTGTGGCTGCGGATGCTAATGGTAACTTGCATATTATGCAATATGATCCTGAACGTATGTTATATCTTTCTCTATTTCGTCTTCTGCTTTCTCTCGGCGAATTTGATTACTATTATAGAGGCCCTTGACTAATAAATACATAGATCCAAAATCCCTTCAAGGCCATCTCCTCCTTCATCGCACCACATTTTCCCTCGGCGCCCACCACCCCACAACCATGACACTTCTTCCCGCCACCCCATCTCTAACCCCATTAACCACAGCCCCATCTCTCAGTCCCTCTCCCCAAGAAGATTCCCCTTCGCCTTCCCAATCCCTCCTCCTCACTTCGCGTACCGGAACCCTTGCCCTTCTTTCCCCCCTAACGGAATCCCAATACCGCCGTTTCGGCACCTTGGTCTCACACCTTACAAATACACTTTACCATCCATGCGGTCTTAATCCAAGAGCATATCGAATAGACAAAGATGCGAATGAGGGGATCGTAGGAGGAAGAACGATTATTGATGGAGGTGTGTTAGGGAGGTGGATGGAACTTGGGAGTCAAAGAAGAGGAGAGGTAGCTGGACGAGTGGGCGTTGATGTTTTGGAATTGAGGGACGAGCTGAGTGAATTGCGTAGGGGTCTGGAGTTTTGTTAGGGAGTTCGTTTGAAGAGTGGTGTGATGTGGTGGTTTGTGATTAGAAATGCAACCGACACGAATATTTTTAAAAAAAAAATAAAAGGATTTGGAGCATGGGATAATCGAGTCCTCAAAAGCATAATGGTCTGAAGAATGAAGACTAGCAAACACACGGGTAATCAATACCATCTCATCTCCCTCATCCCAAACCCAATCTATATCATAATACCGGCGACCAAACAATATCCGTATCATCCGTATCTACTTCTCCACAGAACAAATATATAACTCCACTTCCCTCCAAAATCCACCATACCAGCGAAATTTTGGCAGCCTTAATCAAATTATAAATTCCTCTCAACTTCACACACTTCAGACCCTAAAATCCAGAATAACTGTACCAAACCATCCCGAATACACCTGCACAAGCCAGATATACATAGTCCTACACCACGGATTATGTCTGGTGACATATTGATGCAAAACCAAATCTATATCCGCGACTAGAGAAGATCTCAGCTCGTTTCATCTCCCTCTCGCGAGATATGTAGGGCGAGTAGATAGACACTAGGATGTGAGATGGCGTTGCGCTTTTAGTTGTCATTTGAGAAATGGAATTCTTAATGTCTATCCTTTAAGTTTGTTATCGTACTTTATATACTCGAGTATATAAGCAATAAATGCATTTGATCTCGAGTAAAGCCCGACGAAGCAAAGTGTGAGATAACTGATGTTTAGAAGATACGATCGGGCGGGTTGTGCATAACACTTTCGTGTACTGCGAAATCTGGAATCTACTGCTCTACTGCTGTAGATAGGGGTCATGAGAACAGGAGATGAATTGGCAGGCAGAGTAATGTAATCGAGAGAGAAAAAAGGAGACGAGGGGTTACCTCATGTGGAGAATGGGCAACTCGGTTGTGGACTTGGTGCGTTGTCGACGATTTTGAGAAGAGAGGAGATAATAGGCTTCTTCACAGGTAGCAATGTATCAAATGGAGTTATGTGAGTGTTAGAGTGTGGTGGAATCGTCTATTTGCTGTGGTGATTTACATATTGCGTTGGTTCGTGATGATAAATAATGCGAATTTGAATCCCGTTGTTGAAGTCCCCGTTTGGTGCCTCTTAACACTTCGATATTCTGTCTTCGAGTACTATTTTCTTCCCTAGATTAATTTATTACTGCTTTTAATCCATTTACCTCGATCAAAGTCCTCAGGATAGAAATTCTGAAACATCTATCCATCTAATCGCGCAAAAAGGAGTTCGTCGAACAATAAATCGTGCTTTGAAACGATGTTTCAAAGATCATGGAGAAGGCAGCAGCGCCACTTTGGAATTACTTTATCAAGGAACGATTCTATGGACTTGTATTAGTGTTGTTCAAGCTATTAAACAGTTATTGAAATGATTATCGAACAATCTGGAGGCAAAAAGTATATATACCCCCGGGAGTCGCTCGAAGAAAAAAAATCTTCCTCTTGCAATCTCATCCATTTAATCAAATCTTCATCAATACCAAAGCATCTTTCGACCACTGTACAAACTTAACTATCAATAAAATTAGGACACAGATCATCGACTTCTTCCCATTTCAGTACTTTCAAACCACCATCATGCCTTCAAGAAAACACTCACAGATCCCAAAGGGCCGGTCCCTCGTTGAGCATCAACGGCACAGCAAGACTCACCGCACAAGAGCGAAGGCTCTCAGTGAACGTTCCAAATGGTGTCAGGAGGCCTTTGATCACAAACAAGATGCTGGCAGAGCTGACGACAAATCCCTGGCTCAAGAAATCAAAGCCGCCAGAGAAGACAACGCACCGGCCGAAAGTTTATCTGACTTAAGCATGTGATAACTTGGAAAGGCGACCCGTGTACGATAGTGTGATATTCAGCCAGTACGAGTCGAAAAATGCAACCATGTCCCCCAAAAGACCCAAGCAAAAGTAACAAAACACCCCCCCGCAAAAGAGCCCAGATTGGATTACTCGGTTCACTGGCGTTGATGGGTATTGTTTAGTTATGAAATCTGCGACAAATAGACAAGAATAGCACAGTCAGGTGGGTTGAGCTAGAGATGATAGAATCAATTTACTGATTGTTTGTCAAACTTCCTTGAGATATCTTTGCGTAATGAAAACATACTGATGATGTGAATGCCATAAATCTACTCCAAGTTTCAGGAACGCCGCTTATATGATTCATTCCTAATCAAGTGCGCCGTGAGACCCCTATGCCCATATTTTATATACTCCTTCTCGCATTATTAACATTACTTGCGTGAGCCAACAAAAACTTGCAGCATGTGAGAGTGAACTTGCATGCTCTGCTCCATGCATCATCTTGTGCTATGCCTAGTTTTATACTGACATCTCCTATCTTCTCTCCTTCGATTTTATATGGCAGTTTAAGTCCTCGTCCGGTGTCCGAAGTCCTGGCGGATTCCTGCTCAACAAAAGCACCCAGTTGGCGCATGCATTCAAGGAATGCCTCCATAGCTATATCGAACTTGCGATGCATGAAAGTGAGTCCGAGAGGCATGTCACCAGATGAATGAAGCTCGAGAATGGATTTCTTGGGCGGTCGGGTGTTATTACCGCGTTGGGAGCTAGAACGACTTGCAGACGGCGAGGGATAATCATAACGTATTATTCTAGAGGTTGAGCCCATGGGCTGAAGCTCGTATCCTTCGAATTTGAAGTTGAGACGGTCAGCGACAGTAGCTAGAAGAAGTAGTGCGTGGCCCCATGCTGCATTGATTTCCGGCCAGTCCACCGGCACACTTGAGAGTCGTCCAAGTCGTAGGCCATTAATTGTACCAAACTTTCCGTCATGGCTTATGCAAAATGTATCGTTATACACATTCGTTCTTTGCAATTTCTCCAACAGCTGTGAATCATGATCATATTGAAGATTGATGCTATCCCTTATGTTTTGGAACTCCGAGAGCTTCATCGCAAACTCATTTCGATCACTCCAGAACTTCTCTTCTTCAATATCAAGAGCTCTGGCCTCTTCTTCCAGCTGAGCATTTTCCTCATTTACCCTGGCAGTTTCCGCTTCGATCTTCTTCAACTCCTCTACTGCCGCGACCTCATCTGCTCGTACCGTTGACAGAAGATCATTTGCTTCCTTCACTTCCTCCTCTGTTGGTAATTCGGCATTGACCTGTTTCAAAAATCCGACATATGCATCCCTTTCTCGAGTCGCAGCTTCTAATCGTTTTTGCAGCCCATCGACAAGCATCTCTGTACACTCAACACAGATAGGATGATCTATATCGGATCGCGCCGTAAGGATCTCGAAAAGCCTCGATACCCGTTCCATATCTTGCGACATTGCTTTGCCCTCACCATCCGGTGCTTCTCCGCCGGGTAGGTCATCTTCTTGTGGTCGATTTACATCTGTATCTTCGGGTGGTTTGGCAACTGACGGAGGCACGACTTGGGATTCCGTCAGCATGACAAAAGACATGGCTGGATTGTTCAAGCCGCTTCTCATCGTGTCTGCTAAATTAGAATCATGTCGACGGGGTGCAGATATTGTCCGCTTGAAGGTTGGCGGACCGGCATGCTTCGAGACACGATCATAAAGTTGTTTTCGTTCTTGAGGATATGCTGGCCGTGAAGGGGGGATGTTTTTGGGATGGTTTTGTGAGGTCGCACCTAGAAAGCAATGATGATAAGCTCGAGTTTATCTTAAGAGGTTTGCTTTAGATAAAATTCACGAACCGACTAATAAATCAAACGCCGCGGGGTTCAGGTCTTCCAGAGAGCTATCAAGTTTCAATGATGTACGACACTTTTGACAATACATGTTGTGGATATTTGACCAAATATTCACATGAAATCATCGAGAAATCAAACAAGTATCGACCAAGGTATCTCTGGCATTTTGCTTCGACAGCGATATGGGGAGATGATCGAAATAGAAGTTTGTAGATTCACTTGGTTAGACTTGGTCATGAAATATGATGCGATGCGATGCGATGTGATGTTACAGGTACCGGTACCTTGACGTACGGTAGGTCAAGGGCATCAATTAGCCATGCTTACATAAATTTAAGCTCATTTATGCAACCCCGCAGCTCAACAGGCTCTATTCGTACACTAGCTTTATGCAAGTAATTTACACGAACCCAACGCGTTATCCCCGAGACTGTAGGAAATCAGCTCGCGACTTTTATTTACTTTCCAATCTTGATTTACCTACCTATTTAATGATACACAAATACAGACCCTTATAATTCTTACAACATTATCAATCTTTGGACATGATCGCAAATTGTCAACATGGGATCTCCAACAAAAAGGCAAAAGATATCCACTGAGCCTAATGATGCCGACTTCGAAGTTAACGACGATTACTCCGAGGGGTATACCGAAGCAGAGGAAGATGATTTCATTGTCGATGATGAGAACGATGATATTGTCTACGGACCTGGATATGATCCCGATCAGGAGCTTCAGCAGAGAAGAGCTCGACTCGACTACAAATTAAAATCTACATTTGAATCCATCTTCGAAAAATATGGGAAAGATTTTGATGGAGTTGGTGATGAAATCGACCTGCTCACTGGAGAAATATTGGTTGATAATGGGCATTTGAAAGAGATGCAAGATGAGCGGGATGCTGGAGACAATAAAGCAGGAGGCAATCTTCTGAGAGCCTTGACTGTAGAACCAGAGAGTGTTATGGAAACATCTGATGATGAAAATAGCATTGAGGAAGGTGAGGGTATGAATGAGGGAGATAAGGCGCAGGACAAATCAGACCACCGAGTGAATGCGGAGGAGATGAGTTGTGGAGACATGGAGGAGGACGATATGATCTTACGCGGCTACGATGAACCGAACCGGGATCCTTTCCTTGATGTGGTATCCACGATAGAGACGGAATCCGCTTCAAACGATCCTCTGGGCGACTTACAACGCCAACGAAACTCACAGCCTGAAGGACGCAGCGTTTCTTTTCCATCATACAATGAAATTTTACATTCATTTGGACCTGACGTTGCCCCTCAAATTGTAAACATTATTTCACGAAAACATATCCATGATGACACTCATATTGAACCAGCCTGGAGAGTGCCTGAATTACCTGCACTCGAACCAAAAAAGCGCCCGGCTTTGAGAGCTTTTATTCCAGAGCCAGAAACTGAGCGCAGCCCATCTCCTGATGTGTCCGAGTCGATCTGGGCTTTACCAAGAGGACGAGGTCCAAGAGGGCGAGGTCCAAGAGGGCGAGGTCCAAAAGGTCCATTCAAACCAAAGGCGTCTTTTAGACCAAGAAACATCGGTGACACGGCATTACTGTCGGATGGACTAAGCACCCCAAGTTCCGCTGCCTCAAAGTCACCACGAGTGCGTAATTCCTTTACGGAAGAAGAGGATGAAATACTCATTGCAAAGGTGGCTGAAGCACGCGATCAGGGTCTCACATTCGGAACAGAATCTACCTGGGAAGAGCTGGCGAGTTTGAATGACCGACATACAATAGCATCATGGAAGGACCGGTATCGCCAAAGGTACCTGCATTTGTGGTCCCCGGAAGGCACAACTAGACCGGGTTCTCGTGGACTCCGTCCGCCATACCGTCCTAAAAATCGAGAAGAGTCGGAATCGAGCATCAGATCTGCATCACGCAGTCCGCATCCAGTGTCTTTCTTCCAACGACCATCTAGAACTCGAAAACCTGCACAGCAAGGATCGAATGTCGTTAGTTGGTCGGATGCTGTCGCCGCAATCAAAGTCTTGGACCCTAGACTTCACAAGGATTTGGCTAAAGACGCCAGTATATTCGATTTGACCGATGTCAGACCAGTGGATGTTGATGAAGAAGCTTTGAATCTGAGAAGTTCTGATTTGGAATTCTCGGAAGAAAGTGATGATGAGCCTGAGCTTCCTGCACATATTGGCTCCGGAGTTCAGAGGATTGCGCCTGTAACTGTTAATCCCGCCTACGAATTTTCGGATGAAGAAACTGGCTCGAATTTCAAGGCGCTGCAACAATCAAGCGGCTCAACACCCAAACCCAATGAAGAGAAGGGTTCTTGGCTTGTAACTCCTCAATCCGAGGAATCCAAGGAATCCAAGGAAGGAGCGAGAAAACCAAGTAGTAGTAAATCAAAAGATGGAACCAACGGGAAATCAAGATCTCGTCAAAGCATAGTTCGAAAGAGGCTTATGTCAGAAGAGGTTGACGAATTAAGCCTTGGCCTTGAAGGAGGAGACGTTCTGTTTGTCTGTTCACTGCCAAGGAAAGACAAGCAAAAGGAGCCTCGGACTTTTATCAAACGAGAGGGTCAAGACTCAGCAATCTCAGATGCTATCACTCCTGTTCAGCCGAAGGGAAGGATTCCCACCCTCAGTGATTTCGACGAGTTTGACGAGCTCAGCGCGGAATGGGCCCCGGCTCTACCTACCGCTTACGCAAAGAAGTCCATAGTCAAAATAAAATCCGAACCTGACCCGGCAGTTGGAGTTGGTCTATCCGATAACAAGAAAGAGACTAGTGTTGATCTATTCGATATCGACCAGCTTCCGGAAACTTCTCCAAGAAGTGCTCTTGATGCACGGAGGCAATCTAGGATGAACAAGAGATTCAGCAGCAGTGCTGTTATCCCTTCAACATCGCAAATCGAGTCGTCACCCACTGTTGCAGTAGATAGAAGGATCCAGTCGAGGATTCAACAGAGAACAGATTCTGTTGATAATGGTCCTGTACTACCTGCTTCATTAGATATGGTGTCCTCTCCCACCCCGCGGCCCAAGCGAAAATTCTTTGATCTTGACGAGAAAGAAAATACATCCTTGACACCATCACAGAAAGCCGATCAGGAGACTGAGACACTTGTGTCCGATGCTGAAGATCTGCCTCTCCAAAATATGATCAGTGGCAACAGAACGCCCACTTTGTCACCAAACAAGAAGACAGGAGGCATTACCACGCCAACTCACAGCGAATCAAGGAAGTCAAGAACTCCTTTGTTGGACTATACCACACCTACCCGAAGAGATCTCACGAGAAAAGGGGCACTGAGAGGTACATCACGCAGTCCTGGAATGGTGAAGACGCCGGGAGGAACGTTTAGAAAATGTGGACAAGATGGATTTGCGTGTAAACGGGCTTTTTGCTTTAGATGTGGATTGAGCTCTAAACGTATGGGCATTGAGTGATGGATGATATGATGAAATAGCATAGCATATTGCGGATGAAGTACCGGTAATACCAATACCGGCACTTGCTTGCATACAATATCAATTCAAACACATAATAATAAATCACCGATAAATATAAATAAAAAAACACATAATATAATTTCAAGCAAGGTGATACGAAAATACCTATCTCTGTACTGGTACTCTAACACTAAACACTAAACACTAAACACTAAACATCAAACCTGAAACCCAACATCTAGCCTGTTATAGCGGACGGTTTTCATCCCCTGGATCCCCGGAATTTATAGTCCAACAAGGTAGGTAGCTTAGCGGTTATATACTAGGTGTGTAAGGTTAGTTTGAAGTTTGAGTATTGAAGTTTGAATATTGGGATAATGGGATAATGAGGTAATGATTGTTTTGTTATGTTATTTTGTGGTGTGGTGAGGATGGGAGGTATAAAATGGATGATGGATGACTCTTTCCCCGGGGTCCGATGTCGGTTCTAGGGTTGGTTGATGTAATGAGGTTTGGAAATTACGAATATGCACGCCTTTGAGAAGACATGTACTCTGTACATGTTTACAGTAGTGTACCTACTTCTGGTACCTGGCTGCTTATAACTAATGGCTACCTAGTTGACGATTGATTTTATATGGATGGAGAGAGAATAAGTGGGGGAAACGGGAGTTTCTAGATGTAGAATTAGAACTAGAAATAGAAGCACAAGCACAAGCACAAGCACGATCCAGGAAATGGGATGGATGGGTAGAAATTTTAGATGATTAGTTTCATGTGGGAAAATACGGAGTAAGGTTACAGTTTCTCGAATAATTTCATGAATATTTACAGAGTACTCGTTGTTAGGGTAGGTATAATACGGTAGGTGCGATTCTAATGGGGATATACGTAGGTTTCACTCGTCCAATAATGATACATCAACCCTCTTCAAAGTTCGCACCTACAACTACAAACTTTCATCGTCCTGCCAGAAAATGTCACATTCCAACCTAAATATGGGCTACTATTCCCTTTGTAGTTTACCATCTTGAGGTATATGTTTAAGAGTGGAGTGTGATAGACAGACATACTTTCTGGCCGCACGTACGAGTAGATGATTTACCCAAACACGGATTTCGACAACCAATCCTTTGACCACGACTCACGACATAGTATTATGGATACCCATATCCCCGATCGTATTATTGAAAGCCTAGATAGAGTCTGTAATGAACATCTCCAATGCCCCATGCAACTAAAAGGAAGGAAATTGCGAAAAAGAAATTTTTTATCATGTTGGCTGGATATTTGATCGCTATGAGCAGTTGTAAGAGAGGTATGTGTCAGAGGTGACCGTGTACGTTAAGTATTTGCGATGTTGAAATAAGGTCGAGAAAATTTGTTTAGTGCATGGATTTGAGGGTGGAGACGAGAAATTCTGGGCGGAGTCAAATGAAACTAGTTTGAAGACGAGCCTTTCCTCCAAAGGCATTCATGCCTACATATAAAGGATATGAATGCCTTTGGAGGAAAGGTTGGTGTGTGTTCAGAATTTGTATCCTGGGATAGTGGATGGATACTACATAGGTAGTCCATGGGAGGAGAGGGGAAAACAAGAATTTGCTTGTCTGTATGGTCACTATGGTGTGATGATGATCGATGATGTTGGCTTCTAGGCTTTAGGTTTTCTTATGTCTGTTGTGTGACTCGGAGTTGAATGTGATAGATATTCCGGAGTTGCGTTTAATGATTTCAATGAGAGTAAGAGAGAACAAGAATAATAAGAAAGTCAGATCTGATAGACAGCGACATTTCAGCCTTACGAGAGACGGACCGTCCGAATCTTTGGGTATGGTATTACTAATTAGTAATCCTTTTTTGATACGATTGAGGTTATACAGCTTACAGATGAATCGCATCAATCCATGCTGACTTGAGAAATCGGTGTAGGAAGTTTGAAGTGAAGGGCGTATTGATTCGTGCACGGAGCTTAATGACCCAATAATATTGTCAATGTTAGTATTCTTTTTGGCCCACTACAGACACACTAATGAATTAGTGTTCCTTTCCCGCAGTTCACTTCCTCCCAAAAGCACGGACGGACGATCCATTTTGTTGGAGATGTCAATGGGAATAAGGAATAAATATCCAATGTGCATCAAGGGCGCAAATCTGACAAGCTTGACTCATATTCAAGGTTTGTCATGGTCATGGATAATATTTTCTGAAAATACTACTTTTGTGAATGAAAACAGTACTGAACCATGTTATATATAAAGGTAAGCCATTATCCATCATGTTTCCAGAATTTGAAAAGAGTCAAGAGTCAAGAAGAGACGAAAACAGCGTCAACAATTCCTCATTTTATTCAATTCGGCATCTCACAACCGATGTCAATACAATTGTCGATTGCTTCCTTATCAAAGTCACACCCAAGAGGCTTCAAGGCGCATATTTCCCCGCATTTACCATATATCCAATTGTACTTATCTGAAGGTCATTCCTCCTGTATCGCATAGCCTCTTCTATTTTGTCCAGCTTCTTTTTTCAATACCTTCGGACAAAATGCCTGCTTCAAGTGCATCCTCTGGTTCGGGCACAATTGCTAGTTATGCCAAGAAAATTAATCCAACGAAACGACCAGATGTCGAGATTCATCTAGATGATCATCATGATGGAAAGACCTATACAACATTTGATGCGTTGTCAGGCAATGCCTCAATCACAGCTCCTCATGATGCACAATTCGATGAAATTCAAATCACACTCGAAGGCGTTACTCGAACATATGTTGACAACATAACTCAGTCCAGCGCAACATCCAGAACAACAGCCATTCACAGATTTCTGAAACTCATCATGCCAATTCGAGAAGCCGCATACCCTCAACCACGAATTGCTGAAGCGGGCAAAACATATATCTTTCCATTCAACTTTGTCATCCCAGAACAACTCCTTCCAACCTCTTGCTCACATACTTGTGATGCTGATCATGTCCATATGGCACATCTGCAATTACCTCCTAGCATGGGCGATCGCGAAGCATCGATACTAGATGATTTGTCCCCAGAGATGAGCAAAGTTCAATACTCAATCAACGCCAAGGTGATCAAACACGCCGAGTTTTCAAGGAAGCCGATTTCTCTTGTCGAGGGCTCGAAGAAACTTCAAATAATACCAATGGTGGCGGAAGCTCCCCCTATGAGTATTTCAGCGAATGAAAAGAATGATTACCTACTGTCGAAGACAAAGTCTCTTAGGAAAGGCATCTTTTCGGGGAAATTAGGAAAGATAACTGTGTCGGCTGATCAAACTGGAGCGATTGTCCTTCCATCTCCTGGAAGTTCTTTGGTGGCCACAACAATGGCAACTGTCAAGCTACAATTCGAACCACACGATTTTAGCTCGCAACCCCCTCGTCTTGGTGGTCTAGTTACAAAAATCAAAGTATCGAGTTTCTACGCCACCAAACCGGCAAAATCCTTCCCCTCCAGATCGAGCATGGGCGTAAGCATTGAACCTGCCCGACAATTTTATCAGACGTCAGTTCCTCTCTCATCGAGATGTGTTGAGCAAGTCTCGTGGGTGAAGCACTTGCCACAACCAGATTTGTCCCGACGAGCTTCTACAGTATCGTCAAGTTCGTCTAATTACTCCGACAACTCACAAATGTCTCTAAAGGCAAAAGAAAAGATCTACTATACAGCAGAAATTCTGGTCCCAGTTTCACTACCTTCATCGAAGATTTGGGTGCCCTCATTCCATTCATGTATCGCTTCGCGATCCTATTCCCTTGATCTTGCCTTGACCATCCATACTCCGGGGGCAGGCGTTCCATCCTCCTCGGTCAAACTTTCTCTTCCATTACAGATCGCATCTCAAGGCAGCCGAACTGCACTAGTCGTTCTTACCGCGGTAGAAGCTGCTGCTGAGCTAGCTAATGTCAATGAATATTTGAGGCCAAGAGTTATTGAAATACCGAGAGAGGACTTGGTTGAGAACAGTGTTTTGCGATCTAGCTTTACTGTTCCACGACCAGAGTTGCCTCCGAGCTATGAGCACACTGAGCAAGCAAGCAGACAAGTTGATCCATCGAGGTGCTAATTCAAAATGGTTGGGTTTTGTATGTTTTATACTTGAATAAAAACGGTTCAGGGGGTAGTACGTGAATTCTTCGTACAGTCGCACACAAATCTGCGTCAGGAGTTTTGGGATACTAATATGGATTGTTATTTTGGGAATTTGGAAGTTTGGGGATTTAGTGGGAGTCACAAATACGAGTACAAATTATACCCCATACTTAGGTACTTACTTATAGATGATTAATAATAATATACTGTCCGACAATTATCTTCTTCACTCATTGATTCATCGTAGGGCGTCATTCCCACATCTTCCAGAAACTCTCGAGTGATCTTTCCAATGTTCCATTGTTCTATCAGAATCGAATTCTGTATAGCCCGCGCACCCCCACTAACAATCATCATTTCAGGGATGTTTAACACAACGCGTCTAAATTTGACAGGCTCACAGACTCTAAAGCTTTCTACAAGGCTGTCACTTGTGGGCTGCCTATCTCACAATTATGCCATGCCATTTGGATACCCAGCCATTCCAAAAACATACAAATGTGCAAACCAACAAAAAACATAGAAGTCACGCATCATTTTAGTATATTAATCCTCAAGACCAAGTTGAAGACCTTCCCGTCGTCCTTCATGCCTCTCATATTTTGAATCAACATTGCGAATATCATCTTCAGTCGACCCTTGTACTACCACACTACCCCAGACTCAACAATTACATCCCACCTCACCGCTTGTCCCATCCATCCACAAGTTGACCCATATCACGGCAAAATCAGCCTACAATACCGATACCTGATGATTTGCCAGCTCACGCCTAACCATTAGGAATATGACTGGTGATGAAATTTTGCGCAACAACATTCATGAAAAAGATCTTCCTTCGTCGTACAAACCATTGAACCACTTGATTCACGAATAATAATTGGGATTTCTTACCTACCGACCTACATATGCTTGCTCCATGCTCTATCGATGCGGACAAGACAGTCAGAAAAAACGAATGCGATGCCAAAGCAAAGCAAAGCAAAAGATACAAAAACAATCTTATCTAGATCTTATTATTGATTGATATTTTCAGCAAATCCAGCTCGTACGTTATCGAAATTATCTATTTTAATATGACGCAAGGGCAACCACCGCAACCATCGCAACCTCAAGAGGAGACTCCCAACGTGGATCCGAAAGAGTTCTATGGGTATTTGTTTGATGCGAATAAAAGTCCGACACCAGTGCTAAATGCGCTACTGAGGGGAATCGCAAATTATATTGTAAGGATGTTCACTTCTGCAATGCTCACCTTGAATTTCATGCTTATAATCATCGCAGATAGAAAATGTGGGAAGTAAAGAAGATCAATTCCTGACGCCAGAAAAGTTGGCACTTTTCTATAAAGCTGTTGGTGGAAATTATGATTGTAAGTTTTTGTGATGGGTTTTTTGTTCCCAACGTCTTCCTTGTCTATCCGCGATTGCTTGCTAATAGCTTCCGTTGCCTTCCATAGCTCTTTTTGTGGAGACTACACATCCCTCGATATCTTGGATTTATGCCTCGATAGGCTGTCAACATACTTTGAACCCTACGAAAGATGATTTTGCGCCCCCTTCAATACCATGTCTCACTGTCCGAGGATTTGTGCGATGGCAATCGATAGAAATACTTTTGGGACCCGAGGAACATGTGTCATTCATCCAAACCGCAGTACGAGATTTTGAAATCAAAAATCCAACTACAGGAGAGAGATTTCCAATAGATTTACCGAAAGAAGCCTTCCCATTGGTACCGGACGCGGGGATAGAAAAATGGCATAGAAGCTGTGCAGAGAAATTACGTCAGCGAGCAACTCCAGATGAAGCACCAGATGAAGCGCCAGATAAACAAGAGGATATTCCCACACCAGACCTCCCGCCTAGGCCTAAAGTACAAGCAACATACGTTCACGTTCGACCTTCCCCCAGAGTTCCAGATCCTACACCAACCAATGGCGCTCACTCCCGCAGCGGTTATTTCGAAACTTCTACTCGTGAGCCCCCGACTCGTGAATCCTCTTCCCGTGAACCTTCTGCCCGTGAACCTTCCGCCCGTGAACCTTCCGCCCGCGAACCTTCCGCCCGCGAACCTTCCACCCGTGACTCTACTACCCACCGGGCCAGTCGACCTATACCTTATACACACGTTTCCGCATCTCGTCCTCAACGACCACCTCTCAATCGATCACCGACTCATCGAGTTCGCCAATTTCTCGCTCCAGAGGAACCATACTCAACACGCATACCCCGCGGACGTCATCGCAGTTTCCCCAATTTAAGTTCGCCCTCTTCAGAAGATGCACCCACTTTCCACGCCCACACAGCATCCGCCTCGGATCCTCACCATCCACATCATAATGTCCCGGTACCAGATCCTCCGCGTCCCGCTCATCGGAGACATAGTCATCCTCGGCAATCCCGGCATGCACCAATCGTCTCAGACTCCTCGGATTCTTCCAGCGTTAGTAGCGTAACATCGGATTCTGAAGATGATCCGTCCCCTAAAACTCGTACTAATCCATTGAATTCATCTACAAGCGCGCGGGAAATACCGAGACGCCCGCGAAGTACTTATATACCACGAAGTTCTGGCCCGGATAGTCCTCGGGTTTTTGCATTCTCGTCCACAGCACCAGGTAGTACGATGCCGTCCCCTATTTCAGATGCGAGGGAAAGGGAGAGAGAAAGGGATAGACAGAGAGATATTGAGGATAAATTTAAACGGGGTCAATATCCCACTAATATTGATTTGAATGGAAATTTGAGCGCGCCGTTTTTGGCGGGGAGGAGGAAGAGGGAGGCGGGGAGGGCATCGGTTGATGTGGAGATGGATAGGGACAGGGACAGGGACAGGGACAGGGAGAGGGAGAGAGAAAAGGGGAGAAGTGATAGTAGAGGGGTTAAGTGGAGGGATTTAGGGAATATTGCTGAGATGTGGAGAAACGGGGGAATGAGGGGTGAGGGGGTTGGTCATCATGTCAGTGGAGGTAGTGGTGGAGAAAGTGGAAGGGAAAGTGGAGAGGGGAGGGGGAGTAGGAGACATAGTAGTCGAGAAGATAGGGGAGATAGGGAGAGAGAAAGAGATCGTGATAGAGAACGGGAAAGGGAAAGGGAAAGGGAACGGGATAGGGACAGGGATAGGGATCGAGATGAGAGGGATCGAGAAAGAGATTACAAAAGGAGGGAAAGTTCTAGGGTACAGTCGAGACATAGTAGTCATGAGGAAATTCCAACCAGGAGAATCAGAACGGAAAGAGGGGATAGAGGAAGAGATGATGAGTATGAAGGGAGGAGTTTTAGGGAAAGGGATAGAGAGAGGAGAGAAAGGGGTATAAGTCCTGTAAGAGGGGTTGATGGGAGGAAATACCCTGATTGGAGATGAGATGTTGGAATTAGCGATATGACTGTATGTTTGCGGGAGTTTTCAAGGGTTGGATTGCATTTGGGATGGATACGGATATGGACATCAGCGAGCGAACCATGTTTGAATGAAATGATGCATCATGATTACGAAGTACTTTATTTCCATCCTAACCGGATTCAACTTCTCTCCGTTTGAAAGAACTACTCTATAAGATTATATTATGTTTAGCCTCTTTAGCCAGATACCAGGATGGATGGAATTTTGGAATGTTATGATATGAGATACCGTGATACGATAATAGAGCGATGAGGATTTATATCCGTGTATATATCATTTATATCGTTTAGACTACTATTTACTGGATTTATATTAGTTGAAAGTGTTACTTATAAATAAGATCAAAAGTCATACGAAAGGTTATTATACAAGATATCGAAAGTTAAAAAGTTACTATTCGGGGTATTTGCCGTAAAACTTATGTATTTTAGGTTTTCGGAAAAGATTTGGGCGAAAAAGATGAAATTCCGAAAATCAGAAAATGAAAATGATTATTTTGAGTTTTTCAACTTTAATAATTCAATAAAATTTTGAAAATTATAATAAATAAGTTCTAAAAAGTTGTAACTAGATACTATCAATTAAGGGCTTTAAGAATATATAATTTTCGAAGAGTTCGGCCTTATAATTGTTATTCAATAATTATTTGAAATGAAGCTTTTGAAAAGAAATCAATTTTGACCTCTTAATCCATCAAAAACACAATGAAGCTTTCTCGGATCGCCCTCTGCTATCTCATGACCTCCTCTAATTGGGATGAGAAATCAGAACAATATCTCAGATAAGTTTTCCAATATGGCGCAGGTAGAGTATCTGGATGTTGAATGAATGAATGAATGAATTGAATTAACGTCTACACTGAGTCTAAGACTATCTAAGACGGCTAGAGGCTCCTGCGAACTCCTAACAGATAACATACTGAAAGCAAGCTGGCTTGTGGGCCTGGCTAAATACTTGGTTTGATCGATTGAAATGGATTCAGTCTTTGAGTTGAATGGAGGAAGTGAAAACTAATCCTGGGGAATGAATCCCGCCCTACTAACGCCAAAACATATAATAGGGAAAGTATCTGGATGTTTCCCAAGTGCATTTCCTAATTTTACATTTAAGATTAACTAGGTAGGCATTATTCTCTTCTTTTCCCGTTTGATCTATAAATATATGTCTTATAAAGAAATGTTGTAAGTCTTACATGGAACTAAACACTATCGATACTATTCAATTCAGGCTTGAGGATACAAGATCTTGACGAGGATCACGTTTCTAAACTCGCCGATATTCATTTACAGGATCTGAGTAAATGCGATGGCTGCGTTGGTTTTGGTATGTATTTCTAAGTGTTTAAATGCTGCTCTAACGCTGTATAAAAAGCGCCGGGTTTCCTTCATGATACAGACGACAACTCTAAGAGTATCTTGAGTCTTGCACTCACAGGCAAATTCGTCAGCCTAGCTCGAATGATACAGACCTTTGACACAGGAAAGTGCTTCAAAAAGTATGCTCTGGAACGGAATCCGAGGATTTCAGCAAACTGCAACGTTTTGATTGTTTTACTGCATGATCCTGAGATCGATCAATATGCTACACAGATATCTGGCATTGTTTCTTATCTGCATCAAAAATGACAGAAAAGTTCATTCAAAGATAAATGGGTAAGCCTTTGAATGAAAGCCGCCGTCGGCAGTGCTAACATCGATTTAGAATACATCCGAAGAGTATTCCATGATGCTTCTTGCACAAGCACTGAGCAAATTGCTAAAGCATAAAAAAGAACGGTTTTCTTCAGAGTATATCTGAAGATCTGCTCTCAACAATCCCGGTGATTCTCGTGCAACTGGCGCGGAAATTCTTACAAAAGCAATCGAATGACGGCTCATGGGGCATTGGTTCATGTGAAACCACAGCCAATAGCATTCTTGGTCTGGTCGCAATATACTCACTACGCATGTTCAAGTTTCTGGACCCAATCATGCTCAACCCACCTAAAGGAGCTCATGAATTTCTGCTTGGCCAGTTGGAGCGTTCAACCTTTATGAATAGAGCAAGTCTGTTATCCATCGAGCGTTTTATCAAGGTTGTATTGTATCTCAGCAATCTTTTCTGTGGAGAAGACGCTCGCGGAGCCTCTTCAATCTTACATGGACGAGCATGCAATGAAAATCCAAAAACTGTCCATGTTCTTCTCAGAACTTCCAATGTTTGCTGGCTCAAATGCCATAAAATTAGTAAGCTCCTTTACTGAAGCATCATTTTACCGCTCCCGACTCGAGCAAGTGCGGACAGACATCTTTGAGAGGGCTGGCCTTGCGAAAGATCATTAGTTGGAGTATATTCCATTTACATGGATCGGCTGCAATTATTTCAGCAATAGTCCAGTAGCGGATGAACAACCTAGCTGGGGCAAAATTTCAATGCTCAACTACCGAGTAAATGAGCTTATGGAAACGAAAGTATACGCATGTCTTGTCCAAGATCGAGTTTTTATTTGATATTTGATATTTGATAGTTAAGAAAATTTGAAAGTTTCGGGGATATTTTCATTTATATGTTTATTCATTATTCATTCACCCCCTCATTCTTATATTTTTGTACTCGGATAAGAAGTAAATAAGTAAGCGACGTGGATGGAAAATTGGGATAGAATAGAAAATATGTACTGGGTATGGATGGAATTTCATAGTGATAGTGATAATGATACTTCCATTTGACCATTTGATCGGGCGATGGAATGTAGGAGATGGTTACTATGTATTAGTACCTAGATAGGTAGGTATATTATGCTTTTATTAGAGTTAAGCATGTTACTACATCGAGTTCTTGATGCTTCTGCCTGCTTTTGCAAAATCTATCTATACCCCTGTTTGTCTTGTTCTGTTTGTACATGTACATGTATATGATAGAGCAGAAGTCAATACCAACCTTATTCTTTCTCTTATATATATTTTAGAAGGATTACCCTTCCCTTCTCACAACGACAACATGATGAATCGGAAAGAGAATTAAGAATTCTATCGTATCAATTCAATTGATGTTAGCACTGAGAGCTCTGCATGTATCACGTGCCAGACATCCATCGATCTTCATTTACTCAAATGCAATTATGTGAACTCTCATCGACGAAAACGGCTCACAATCTAGAGATTGTGGGTGGCATTTCGACTAAACTCCATGCTTGAAAACGACCCTGAAAGCGAAAAATTTCACCCATGCACTCCTTTAACCCCAAATAATCCATAAGAATCGAAAATGAGAAGAAAAAACTTTCGTGGAGCAAGTGTTGCTCGATCAAGAGAACTGGAGAATAATCAGACTGTGAACCACACACACTTGGATAATACATACCTTCCAGCGATGACCACAAACTTGACATTCGCAAAAAGTCGTCATAGGTTCATCTGCACTGCGGGTCTGTGCTTGTGAATAGCTGACTTTCTTTTGATGACACTTTCCACATGTTAAAGCATCACTAATACTCTTCTCTGCCATTGGCACCTGAGCCTTCTTCATATTCTCCATCTCCAACAAATCATCTTTCTTCTTCATCTCCTCTGACTTTAGTTCCTCATGCGTCATGACCACAAAACGAGCTGGTTCAATATCTCCTGACATAACTCTCTTACGCAACTGTGTATTGGATACTTGCTTGAGATTTTGAAAAAGGGATCGGAGCTTCTCTTTATAATCCTTCGTCTCGCCTCCAAAATGATCGAATGCAGCTTGCTCAACAGCCATCGCCTTGATAATAACATGAGTGGGTGGTTCTTCGCATTTGAAAGCAAGACCATTATACATCAAGCCAATACAAGCATCGCGAGTTGGAAGACCCGTACGCTTAGTATCGACTTTATCAGTTTCCCATCTTCGCTTCGAGGAATCACCCTTGAAAGCTTTGGTGACTGGAGCGCTGGGCGCGGGTGCGGGAGAGGAAGTACCGTTGCTGCGAACTGCGGGAGAAGATCCGGATGCCATCATTTTTGCCTTGCGCTTTTCTTTTTCGGCTTCGACGGTTTTTTTCCACTTAGTGACAATTTCAGTGGCGAGCTTGGCAATGTCTTTGTTCGCGTTTCCTCGTTGTTTGGCAACTACCATTCCTGCCTTGGTTGCCTAGAGAATAAGATCTGTTAGTTGGTGTATTGAGAATTTCATGGAGACACAAAGACCCCGAAGAGCTTGTTTAGGAATGTAGCCGGTTGTAGACATACCCTAAGAAGTTCTTCCGTGGCATTTACATCTCTCTTCAGAGTCTCCATAATGGTAATAACGTTCGCTGCGGGCTCTTTGTCATTGATCGCCTTTTGAAGAGCTGAAACCCGCGAAGTAAGTTCTCTTTGATCCATTTTGAAAGAAAGGAGATAGAGGGGTTTGAGTGTATGCGATCGTTGTTTTGTTGTAGACCGATAGAAGATGTTCGCCGATAGAGTAGAGTCGGATTCGAATATGCGCAGGCTCTATGTACGTGAAAGGATTGAATTGGATACTAAAAAGGTAACCAGATTAATTACAAAAGAAAGTGCGTCAATAAAGGTTTTGATAATTATCTTGTAGAAGTTGGATGATTAAATATCACAAGGCTGACGTTGCTACCAAAATGTTTATGCACGGACCAATTGCCGTACAAACTTCTCCAGGAAGCAGAGAAGTTTCCATTGCCACTTCATGAAAAGCTGCTCAACATCCTGCATCATATTGATACAACCACATTTATTCTTTCCTTATAAAATATGATTCCACGAAGTCAACACTGGATTTGAGTGTTGAATTTGGTATTCCCTACAAGTTGAAAATTCAGTTGAGCATCCAATTCTACCTCCTAACACCCTACCCCCATCCAGCAACCGACTCGCATCTCTTCTCCCTCTACATACTCCTGTATTTTGGACCATACAAAACTTCCAGCGGTGACAATATTCGGAATGTTTGATGACTCCATGATCCAATTAGAAATCTTGACATATCTACAGAGATTCACTTCTATCTCAGTGAGAACGGGAACAGGAGCAGTGAATTAAATATTTGCTTCAACCGAAATACTATGGGAAAGAATATATGGTTTGACTTTAACCCCAAACTCCACGGCGATGAGTCTGTCTCCTGATTACCTCCATAAGGATATTGCGGACATTGCGGAAAGTTCCTCAACTCTACATATGCGCAATAAAGTTATCTATGGAGTTTAGGAATTTACGTGATATACATGGCAATTTGAATTCTACTGTCTATGCAAAGTTGCATAGTAACCGTCATAGTTTGACTCATTATTCGACTTACTGAAATCCACGCTTGCTCAAAAACAAGTATAAATACAACATGTTTCCCAACGCTGTTTGACCATTTACTACACGGCCGCCCAAGTCTCTTTACCAATTCTCAAAAGATCACAACCATCCCATCCAACACTTTTCATTACCTCACTCTCATCTCCCACACAATCCCCACACAATGCAATCACTCGCCGGAAAAGTCGCCCTTGTGACAGGTGGAAGTAAAGGGATTGGTCGAGCAATCTGTTTTCGCCTCGCAAGCCAAGGAGCAAAAGTAGTCATAAACTATAGCAACGACTCTTCCGCAGCGAATGAGGTTGCATCACTTATCGGAGAGGAAAACACTACTGCCATTAAAGCTGATGCCGGAAATGTTGAAGAGATCTCGAAATTAGTTGATGCTACAATTGCGAAATATGGAAAGATTGATATCTTAGTCGCATGCACCGCGACTATGAAATTGAATGAATTGGATAATGTCACTCTGACGGAGTTTGACCAGACGTTCAATTTGAATGTTAGGGGACCTCTATTTCTTGCTCAGGTACGTTGTGAATTTGATAGTAGTGGAATACCTTGCTAATAGTCTTAGAAATCCGTTCCTCATATGGCACCCGGCTCTCGTATTATTTTATTTTCCACAACCCAATGTCATGCTAGTACAGTAACACCAAATTACCTTACATACATTATGTCGAAGGGTGCCATCGAGCAAATGACACGAGGTCTTTCGAAAGATCTGGCACGAAAAGGTATCATGGTCAATACTGTAGCGCCAGGACCAACATCGACCGAACTTTTCCTCAATGGGAAGAGCGACCAACTTTTGAAGACGATTGCGGGCTTTAATCCGCAGAATAGGATTGGACAACCAGAGGAGGTGGCAGAGGTCGTAGCGTTTTTGAGTAGTAGTGCTAGTTCGTGGGTGACGGGTCAGATACTTAGAGTAAATGGTGGTATGGCATAATTTTAGGATAAAATTGTAAATCCTACTTTTTCTTCACTCATTTAACGAGCCTTGCATATGTTCGGTATAACTCGTGAGAATGAGGTTCTATGATCAAGAGGCATAATCATTCTAAATCTCCAATCCAGCCTTTTAAAAGAGTCAAAAGCTAGCAGTCTTCTGTAGCAATAGCATTGCATAATTGAATAATCATCATCGGTCGTCTCTGTATCTCCCAAATAACACGCCCAAGCCCACGTGCCTCGCCAAGCAGCTCCCGCCTCCCGCCTCCATCGTCCCATTTTCCTTCAAATCCGTCGTTCGACGGTAGGGGTCATGCTCCGGTTCTTCCTCCGACACTTCTGCTCCTTCCTATGCCTATGTTAGTTATCTCATCTCGTTGCCTCTGTTTCCTTTCACTTCATCCCTTTCTCAGTACCAGAACAACTCGCAAAAACTCAACTCCAAGATTCGTTTGGTTCATATCAATATTCAAACTCCTTATGATTTCTTTCCTTTTGATCTCTCCTGTTCCCTTTTGTCCCTATCTCAAATTTGCCCACCTCCAGCAAAATCAAAATCAAAATCAAAATCAAAATCAAAATCAAAATTAAAATTAAAATTAAAATTACAACTCCTAGAAATCCCCTTCCCCGCCCAAAAAAGGAAAGCCAAAAAAGAAAAAGAACTCATAGGAATAGGCACCATAGCCCTCTTAACCCAAATATGTTTCGCCATCTTCCAATCCAATCCTTCAATCCAATCCCTCAATCCAAAAAAACCCAAAAACACTAAATCATAAAAACCCCTCTTTGGTATTCGCAGGAAACGTTCATATTTGGCTTGCTTGCTTGCTTGTTTTTCTTGCGTTCTTTTTTTTGGGTTGGTTTGGTCGTTAAATATTTGATGTTTGGTGTTTGTGGTGATGATATACTCGAGTATATAGATTCAGGTTCCTATTGTGATACGTGTGTTTGATAATTGGGTTAGATTGATGATGGAAAAGACAAGATTGATTGATTGGGGAATTACTTACTAGACTAATAGAATCACAATTGATACCTAGTAGTTGAACGAGGAAGAGAATGCGAATAAAACCTATCTCATCCCAGGAGACAAAGAATGGGAAATGCTTAGGAAGAGAGCAGTAAAGAGTAAAGAGATAATGGATGAGGGGAAATCTTACATTACTTACCCTTGAGGATATATTCTCAACTGCATGATGTATGAATAAATATCGCCAGCTACTAGGTACAGTAGAATTTGGCTATACCGGATCGAAAAATTCGACCAATCAAATCCGGTACAAACAGGTTTCCAGTATAAAAAGTTGTGCATAAAACTTTATACAAGATTTATACAGATTTTATACTAAAATTTTATCCTCGAACCTCCGATTTTCCTAAAATAACCACATGATAGCTCCACATCGGGAGGATCAAAGGTTTATCCTCACCAAAATTATACCGGATTTGACTTAAAATGGTCCGGTACTCCAGTATAAGCAAAAATTCCGGTATTCCCATACAAAAATCGAACAAATCGGGAAAATTTTACGGTATAACCAAGTTCTACTGTATATACATAAATATTGAAGAGGTTGCGCTGGTAAACTGGATGCGAGCTCTGTCCTGACGCAAATGTCAATCCGACTGAAAAAAGGGTAGTTCTAAACGAAAGTTAATCAACGCAATATAAAGTTTTCGCCATTATAAATCTTCATATTCAAGATAAGCCTTCTGTGACATTATATATTTTCGTAAAGTAGGTCGATTTGAACTCATTGAGCCAAACCATCAGTACTCTGTCGATCTCCTCCATGCGACTGACGTCCCTCCTCCGCACCATGTTGACCTTTACCAACATCCGAATGTTTCGCCGGATCAAACACATAGATAGGGAATTCCAAGAAAATTGTTCTTTTCAGTATAGTAGGGAGCTTCTCGTAAAGTTGAGGGGGGAAAGGAACTAGAATGCTCGTTCGATTCAGGTAACGAGAGTATTCCTCCCAATGATTGTCCTTCTCGTATCGTTTCTTGGCTCCAGGTCGCTCTTGAAGTGTCAAGCCAGATACGAACATGAGGAGGGTAGTGAGAAATATTGGGCCAAGGATTGAAGCATAGAGAGCTTTGCGAGCTCCACCATGAACAAATCCTTCGGCAGCGGGGGAGACTGCAACCATATAAATAGCTACAAGAGATTAGCGAAAGAGAACCAAAAGCTAAGGGGGAGCCTACAAAACTGAATCATAATCTCTCCGAAATAATTTGGGTGTCGACTCCATGAGAAGAACCCTTTATCACAAATTTTCGATTTGTCACTGTTGTGAGCTCTGAAGAGATACTTCTGAATATCGCTCACGCTCTCCATAACAATACCAATGGCGTAAAGAATGACTCCAGCGATATCACTAGCAGTCCCAAATGAGGGCTGTGGAAATCTCGTGACTTTTGGGGAATTCAAAAGCGTGACTGGGAAAGAGACGATCCAAACCCAGAACATTTGAAACACCCAAAATCCGAGAAACTTGAAGAAGTTTTCACGCTTATCATCAAATCTATCATCTTTTCCAGTCTTCAGAATTCGGAATAATAGGAAAGCCGAAAGACGTGCTCCCCATATCATGATAAAAAGGGAAGCCACGATTTGGCGTGCATTGTGATGGCCACTGAATGCAAGCGTTATGATAGCTAATATAACAAAATTCGTTCCACCAGCAAAGTCTGAAATGAATGTTAGTGGATAGAAGACTTCTCGAGATGTATATATATATCTTACCTGTAAGTTTATCAAATTTAAGAGAAAAGGCAATGGAGAAGAAGAACAATTGATATGCAGCTGTAATCAACAGTGTTATTGCAAGGTAGTAGTCATCCAAAACATGGACGACCGTCATGTCTACAGAATCCTTCTCTACTTAGGTATTGAATGTGACGGTAATTATCGTGCCGTATAATGGTTTGATGTTGTCGAGAAGGATTGAAAATGAAGGAGGAATGAAGAGACTGAAAACAATCCCTTGATAATTGGAGGTGAAATATGGGATGACAGGTAGGTACTTATTAGTGTTAGATATGAGCCATGACTTCAAAATTATGAGATGAGAGATGTGGCTGGAAAATATTCTGTTTGAAGAGGGAAAATAGGAGGATTAGATTTAGATCCAGAAGCGTAGTTAAAGATCATTGACGCAGTCCGGGGGCTAGAAAAGTCCGTTTGTAGCTTTACCTTCCTCTTCATCGTTGAAACATCGCTGAAATCGAAATTCACGGGCCAATTGATGTCGCGCGATCATGACGTACTGAATGGTGATTATTCATCTGTGCATATTGATCGAGGCTAGCATCATTCGTTCTAAGCTAGATTCGGAAGTCGGAAGTCACTGCAAGGTTGTTTTCATCTTATGCAAGGCTGAAAGATTAAGGTTAATCTAAATGCTGCACCTCGCACATTGAAGTTTTCGAAAGTTGTTTCTATTAAACCTTTTATATACATTCAATGTTTGTTATGTCCTAGAGCAATTGCTATATTTGCTATATATTGGGATTGTGATGGGGGATATCACAATCCCAATGTACACCAATATCTGGATCTACTTCACTCGTTTGTCTGACAAGTTGTCGTCAATATACCCGAATATAAAACCCTTCAAACCGAATATTGGATAGGGCAAAAATTAAGAAGGTTCGGATTGGGGATATTCGAGTCCTTGGCGAGTTAAACAAATCCAACGTAATCAGAATTGCGTCGCGAGTTCCATACAAATTTAATCCCCCGTTCACCACACTGACACTGGCACACTCAAGGGAAATCGCTGGGACATTTACAAAGCTTGTTTGGTATCCAAGACTCATAATTTTCATTGGACAACATATCTGGACTGCCGGTATATAGTTTGTATAACTGTTTTGAAATCCTCCGCCGCAGAGTTAGCCTGAAACCCCAAACGTCTGTGATTGTCCTTTTCCCCATACCTCAAAAACTTTCCGACGTTTGAGATTCTCTCATCTCTTACATCCTTTAGCACTATTCTATCAAAACTTTCTCAAGCCACCGCTTGCGAAGTATGCTTTTGCACTAGTCATCCGTATCCTCACTGGATTTTTCTACTTTTATGTTATGCATGGAGTTTCTTTCACTCGATCGTGCCGCCGAAACCCATGGAGTCTTTGGATTTTCACTCGACCAGATCAATCACTTTTTGATGTTTTACCCCATTATGCTGTGAGTGTGGGTAAAGTTACCCAAGTCAGGTAAATTTGGATCATAACCCCTGGCGGCTTACAAGTTTGATGGCGCCATGATCTCATATTCATCCGTCCATGATATTCTCCCGCGTGTCGAGGATCTACATTTAGGACCACGCACCGTGGTCCTTCAATTATTAATCATAGCGCCAAGACTCGTTGATGCACGGTTTTAGGATCGTATGCATATCTTCCACTTCGCTCATTGAATGTCTTGTCATCTGAGCACTCTCTTTTAAAGTTTCTTCCCATCTAATCAATTGTAATTCTGCAGCTGCAGGTCACGCTCACTCAGTATCTTCTCGTATTCTTTGCTTCATTCCACAGCTGGGCTGTTGGCGACGTTCATTAAAAAAATTACTACGAAACTCACAAAGCCGAAGACTCAAGTGTATTATCTTAACGGGAAGATTCGAGAAGAGGGATGAAGGGCTTCATGAGAGCATCGTTGTTGGTGGTAGTCGGGGTCGCAGGTCTTGCAAAGGTATGGTTTAAGGGTCGATTGATAATGTGGATGGTGGCTGATGATAATTTAGGGATATCCAAATGAGGCAAGAGGCTTAAGTGATATCATCGCCGCTCTTGAAGGTGGAACGAAGGGTGAAAAGGGAGGAGCGGCGGCGGCGGTGACAAAGGAGATCACAAAAACGATGACTGTCACGAAAGAAATTCAGGGAGTGGCGGCGCCAACAGGAGCTGCTATACAAGCTGCAGGGACTGGGTATGATAATCTATTTCATTCCTGTTGATACTGGCTGAGGACTAACATTTTCAGTGGCCAATTCTCTTTCCTCACTTCAACCGTATTTGCTTCAGGCGCTCCGCCTACCGTTACAGTAACTCCTCTACCTCAGATGATAACTCAAACCGTCACTGAGACAGAGCAAGTTATGGTTACCATGATGGCCACGGAAATGTCGGTGGTAACATCAATGGTCACTATAACTATGATGGAAACAACTACCATGATGGTATCAGGTATGATGAATTTACATTGGAATGACTTGCATGAACTAACTCAAGATCAAAGTTACTATGGAAGGAGCTACAACTGTAGCATCAACTAGCATGTCCTTAAGTACGTCCTCAAGCACATCCTTAACCGAAGCCGCTATTCAGGGAGCCCCCGAACCAACCGTCACCACATCAACTGCATTACAACCTGGTATATCACAGGCTCCTGAACTTGGAGCTGCACAAGTTGAGCAACCAAATCCCGTGGATATCAACACATTCTCCTTAGCCAGCACTTTGGCCCTTGGTAATCTGGCTGTGGCGACAGCTGTCTAAGATTGGGCTTGATGCTCAAACATAATAATGAAATGGGTTTAGAAGAAGCAATATCAGGTTGTGTAGGGCTAGATTCCCCAGAGATACTAAATTCGCTGTAAATATACGTTCAGAGAGGATGCCAAGAAAAAAACAAAAAACAAAAAAGAATATCAATATCAACTATTTGCTTTCGCTTTTATTGTGTTATGAGTATCTATGACTGTGAAAGTCGTTTCTTTGGGGGTTGTCTCTTTCGATGAGCTCGAATTGGATTCGGTGGCCTTTATTGCTTCCATCCTCTGTTTCTTTGCCTGCCTTTTGCTGATTTGAGGTGGCTCATTCTCTTTCACCTCCTTGTTATCCTCGGCTTTTCTCTTCCCCTTTCCCTTGTCTCCATTATTTGCTTTATTCTTCTGTGCCTCGCTGATTTCAGCCTCCTTTGTAGCACTCCTTTCCCCACCATAGACCACATCCACCACTCCTCTGAAAGAGCTTCTCTTTAAGCCCTCATTTATGACCACTGATCTCGGAGTATCCCCTAATCCTTCCATGCCCCTTTCTCTGCCCAATCCCCACACCGCCATCAAATTGACAACATCTGCTGGACCTCGCACACCCAATGCAGTCTTGGCTTCACTGCTGATCACAATTCCTCTGCCTCTAGTAGCCCTGAATATTCCCAAACAATTACTTATGAAATTTTTGCGCGCATTCGCATCTTCCATCGTAGCTTGCGCGTAGCATATTTCGAATCTAATACCGCGATGTATAGCTGCCATAAGAGGTTTTGGTTTGAAATGAAATGGAAATCGTTGTGTGAGATCGAGCGATATCAGAGAGTGCTCGGATAGATTGAGACACGCTGCGAGAAAAGCCTTTTCGGTGGTAGGGCGAATCGCGAGGATATCGTAGGCGGATGAAATGGTCGAGAGACGGTGATTAAGGGAAGGATCGGAAAGAACGATGGTGCAGCGGCGGAGAATGACCGTTTTGGGTGGAACTGTGAAGGGAAAAGTCGTAGGTATTGGGTTTGTTATATTGGAAGGGAGCAGTCCGCTATGGATATGATTGAGGGCTATGGTTCCGTAGCCTAATTCTGAAAGGAATGAAATTGTCCTTTGAAGATCAAGAGGGTCTTTACTTGATGACCAAGGTATATTAAGATCGTAGAGCATGTTCGCGTTATTTCTGCTGTTTAATACCCCTTTGCATTCGTAATTCCCTCACGGATTTCTTTACAATGGCGACAAAGTGCGTTGAATATTATTGAGAAGTGAAGCTTAATCCAAAAATTATTCTTCATCATTCAGCCTTGGACAACTTTTAAAAAGGCTACCTTTTACCTTTTATTTAAGGCCACCAGACAAAAATATAACTCCTGCGCTAGCGCGGGGTGTCTTAGCCATTCTATCAAGAATTCGTAGCACATTAACATCAGATCATTATTTTCTACAACATCGTACAAGGTCATTTTGCGACTCTCGACCAGAAACTTCCGGTCGAATAATTAGGTTCTTATCTATCGGCGACTCACTTCGGATCTCGATATTTACAAAAAGGCGGTCTCTACACGATTTGCGCTGCGCCTTCCCATAGCAGGCCGGCCGCAAAATGGCTCGCGTCTATGCGGATGTCAATCAGCAGATGCCACGGGCATATTGGGATTATGATAGCGTGAATATTACTTGGGGCGTGTTGGAGAACTATGAAGTTGTGCGCAAGATTGGTAAGTCGGCAATACCTCCTTTCCCAAGACTTGTTTTGTTTTTACCCGCTCGTGGCTGTTGTGTGTGCTGGTTACTGACACTCGGATGTGTGCTCGTGCGTGTAGGACGAGGAAAGTATTCGGAAGTCTTCGAGGGAATCAATGTGGCCAACTACCAGAAATGTGTAATCAAGGTGTTGAAGCCGGTCAAGAAGAAGAAGATCAAGAGAGAGATCAAAATCCTACAGAACTTGTCAGGAGGTCCGAATATTGTCGCCCTCCTTGATGTTGTTAGGGATAGTCAAGTAAATCCAACATTTCCTATTACCCCGGCCGATGCTCCTCCCCTAGGTGGGAAGACTGGAAAATCGGCGCTCACTGGTCTTGAAGAACTCCTTGAAGAAGAAACAGACGACTCATATTTGATGCAGAGCAAAACACCTTCTTTGATTTTCGAATATGTCAACAATACCGACTTCCGAAGCCTTTACCCTAAGTTCATTGATTATGACGTTCGATTTTATATCTATGAGCTTTTGAAGGTATAGCATCTTAATAGCCAGGAAGTTCTAAAGTTACTAATGTCGGTAGGCATTGGACTTTTGCCACAGCAAAGGCATCATGCATAGAGATGTAAAGCCTCACAACGTGATGATTGATCATGAGAACCGAAAGGTAGGATTGCCGCCAGCCCCAAGAATGCTTGACTAATATTTAGGATGTAGTTGAGACTTATCGATTGGGGTCTTGCAGAATTTTACCACCAAGGCACAGAGTATAACGTTCGAGTTGCATCAAGATATTTCAAAGGACCCGAATTGCTCGTTGACTTCCAGGAATATGACTACTCCTTGGACATGTGGTCTTTAGGTGCCATGTTCGCTTCTATGATCTTCCGCAAAGAACCATTCTTCCACGGAAACAGCAACTCAGATCAGTTGGTCAAGATTGCTAAAGTTCTCGGTACCGAAGACTTATTCGACTACCTCGACAAGTACGAGATTGAGCTCGACGCGCAATATGATGACATCTTAGGCAGATTCCCAAAGAAGAACTGGCACAGCTTTGTCAATGCCGAGAACCAACGATTCGTTACTAACGAAGCTATCGACTTCTTGGACAAACTTCTCCGTTACGATCACCAAGTATGACTACTATTTATCATCGGGTTTTTAGTATCTGCTAACATGTGATTTAGGAACGTTTGACTGCCAAGGAAGCCATGGCTCATCCATTCTTTGCACCTATTCGCGCCGATGAGCAAGCTGCACGTGGCGCTGCAGCTCCTACTACATGATCTCCCTCTACTCCATACGACTTTAAAAACTTACCCGGCATCCATATGGGCTTACTTTAACTTCTATGATTCATATGAGCTTGTCCAATTCTGAATAGCGTTATGCCGTTTGGCTTGATAATGTTCTCCTCTCAGAGCCACCTCGCATACTTCGCCTTTATACATCGAGTATGAGAATCACGCGGATGGTCGTTTCGATGGGGCGGGATCTGGAGGATGGTGGCGGGGACCAGGCGTTTATGATTTTTTTTTTACATGACCAAACTTGCATACCCTCTGCTCTTACTTTTCGTCGAGCATTGAAAGTTTTAATGCAACTTTGTAGATAGACTAAATCAACTCAAGATTTATGTGTTTATCGCAATACTATTCCATTCGTTGTTTTTTCAAAATATAATATCTTGTTTTTGTACTTTCTTCTGTCTCGATTGCTCTCAATGTATTGGATCAAGCCTGCAAGTGGTACATTACATGGTTTGTGGACCGGGAGCGGAATGGTTGGTCTGCTCCGGTTCCGACCCACAGCCTCTAACCTTTAAAAAGCAAATCCCAACGGCGACGGACTGTGAATACACTTTCTTTTCCGTTTGTATTGAAGCATAGTTTGTTTGATGTATGAAAGCGAAAATAGGAATACGTGATGTCGTCGACAACTAATCATATTGGTAAAAATCACCTGAATTCCAGGGCATGCAGGACTTGTGCATTGGCAAAAGCCAAATGTGTACCACGAACGGAAGGATTAAATGCGAAATGCGAAAGGTGTGTATAACTAATCATTGGGTACCATTTCGTTGAGTCAATTTGCTAATATTAAATAGATGCCATCGTCTGAAGAAAGACTGCGCAACGCAAACTCCTTCCATAAAGGTTCGTAAACCTTACAAGGCTACGTATGGATTATTCTACCCACCAGACCATTTATCATATTTATGTCTAATGCATTAGCCATAGTCGAGTTGCACAATTAGAAGAGAAAATTGATGGTATCGTCTCACTTCTTCAAAAACAAAAGGGCGACGATTCCCAAGTTACAACGCCGGGAAATTCTCCGCTTATCACCAATGAGAATATCCTCCCAAGATCACCACCACTCACGGAACCGGAACCTCCAAGTACAATTGCTTATGGAAATACTCCTCATCTTCCGCCCAGACCTCTCGAACCAAGTAAACGACAATCCGTCTACGAAAAAAGTACCAATGCCTGTCTCCTCGCCCACGTCAACTCTAATCTCGAGCCCAACGATATGGAAATCGAGAGATTAGTGAAACTGTACCAGGCGGAAATGACGGCCAAATTCCCATTCGTGGTCATTGAGACAGGAGAGTTGACGAGGAAGGAATGGGTGCTGGGAAAACCGGTACTGGGCAAGGCGGTTTTGATGGCGGCTAGTTATTATAATTTGCCAAGACAGACGGTCTATGAGACCGCGTTGGTAAGGGATTTGACGGATAGGATTATGGTGAAGAGAGAGAAGACTTTGGAGTTGTTGCAGACGATTTTGGTGTTTTGTGGGTGGTGGGTTGGTTCTTTTTTTCTTTCACATTTCTTCTTTCTTATTGGGATTGATGAACGAATGTATTTTCGATTGTTGATTCTTCAAAAATTGTTGTAAGGTGAAGTGTTCAGAGGTCTAGAGTGTATCAAGGGTGGTTAGGTTTTCGGTGTTAGGGGATTTCGCAGGGGCATGATTGAACTGGAGCCACTTTACTGATTAAACTCGATGGTTAGGTATCATTATCATTGTCTAGGACATCCTCACCTGAACAATCTTCTTGGCTTAGCAATGGGGCTCGCTGGTGATTTGGGACTGAACAAACTACCATCGTCGGATAAATTCAAATATCCATTTGGTCACAGTAGAGCCACGGCTGGAGATTTGTCAAGGAGAAGTATGGAGCAAAGAAGAGCCTTAGCTGGATTGTTCTATCTGACTTCCTTGTAAGCTTTATCACACTTCACTTCAGGCATACTTGCTAATCTAGATCTAGGGTTGCAACTGGCTTTCAACGCATAGATGCTATGAAGTACTCAATACATCTTGATGAATGTGTCCGTGTTATAGAGAAGAAACCGGAACATTCTACTGATCTGTTACTGGTTGAGTTGGTCAAAGTATCACATTTAGGAGAGAGAATTGGTCAAACGGTTTTGGTTATCCAAAATGAAAGTGAAATTCAGGTTCCCACGGCGTTGAAATTGGGTTCGTTTCAGACGGAACTTGATACGCTGAAGAAGGAAATTCCTGGTGCATGGAAAGATGATGGTATGCATTTCAATCCTACTCTTTTTAGCTTTACTTGTGTTTCTCTCTTCAG
Organism: Sclerotinia nivalis; assembly: GCA_029531795.1. Classification (NCBI taxonomy): domain Eukaryota; kingdom Fungi; phylum Ascomycota; class Leotiomycetes; order Helotiales; family Sclerotiniaceae; genus Sclerotinia; species Sclerotinia nivalis. Next base: position 581,972 of record JAPEIS010000005.1, on the reverse strand, counting down.
AGGGTGGTTGTAGTAAAGAACTAATAACTGCGAATAGTAATTCTCCAACTCCACCACCACCTTTCCGCAATACGTCTCTACGAAGTCGCTTTAACAAATAACTGGACCCCCAAAATCGCAACACAATCACCTCAATCAATCTCAACAACCCAAACAATCCACCCACCACCTCTCCACCCCTCTCATCTCCAATCCCTATACACCTGTCTCCACCACACACGCTCCTTCCTATCCCTTATCCTCTCCCTCCCCCCATCCACCTACCTTAGCCAACCCATCATCCCCTGGTTCCTTCTCGCCTACGCCCTCATGATTCTCGCCCGCCTCTCCTTCTATCAAAACCCGCTTCTCCCCTCTTGGACCCTCGATTTCGTCCGCGAAGTTTGCGATCTCTCATTCATTTTAGAAGAACTCGCAGACCGGAGCGAGAATGCGAAATTTGTGGACATCAATATCATAACCCGAGAAGATGGAGAATGGGGACAAGATGCGGAGGTGGATGGAGAAGGGAGAGGAGTGGGAGAGGGCTGGACAGATTGTTTTGATAAGTTTGCGAGGAAAATTAGATTGGTGAAGATTTGGTATGATCAGAAGGTTGCGGGGTATCGGGGTGGTGCTACATCGATGTCGGCGCCATTGGGGGACGGGCTTAGAATTGATAGAAATGCGATGGAGGGTGGGAGTGGAGGTGTTAATGAGAATGTTGCTCAGGAGGGAACAGTAACACAACTTGGTGCTGGGTTGGAGTCAATGGTAAACTCACAGGTAAATTCGGATGTGATTCCAATCTTGGGTGAAATGGATATGCATTCTTGGAATGGGTCTGATGAAGAGAATTTCTGGATGGATCTAGGTGGGGAATGGGATATTGATGGATTAGAAGCCATGAGTGGAATATTTTAGCTGCTTTCGTCGTATTTATATGCAGTCTCATTTTCTTCATCCTCGTATAAATTTACTAGCTCGTGCTTATTTACCCAGACACATTTCTTTTCGTCCACATCTCAATACTCTTCGCAGGTATACATACTAATACTATTATAAACCCAACAGTTCTCTTCTATTTCCTAGGTTACATTCTACAGTTGTTCATTTGTTTAAACTGAATCACTATGATTAAAAAAAAATTGATCTATTTAAAACTCGTTAACCTTACCCCTGAAATCAAGAAACTGAGAGTAAGGTTACGTACGGAGTAAAGAAAATTAAATTCCATTAGTGAAATAACCTTATATCAGTGTCGAATCTGTTATTTTGTAGAATCTTATTGTAGTGTTGCTCTGTATGGATAGTGTATCTATTATACTATTATTCTATAGAGTTGAGGTTGTGAATAACTTCGAGAGATTTGATGAAAGGAGGGAGGGAGGTATTCAAAGATTGATCTTGACAATTTTCTATTTAATTATTTCTTTAATCTTATTACCTATGATATATGATATAAGAAGTATATATATATTTTAAATCTTTTGATTTTAGATTATATTTAATATATATATATATATATAATTTATTCTACAATTAATTATTCTATCTATTTATCTATCCTACAAAAAGCAAAATCTAAATCAACCTTGATCACTTTCTCGAAATTTTATAAGTATATCCACCCATCCATCCATCCAATACACAAATAAACACAATCCTCCGAGTCCCCTCCTCCCCCTAATATCCATCCAATACAACCAAGATCTCCACCTCCACCTCCACCTCCACCCCACAAACCCAAACTCAGACCCTCTCAAAACCTCCTTCTTTCCCCAAATACACACCTTATATCAGAAACTCACCAGCTGTAAAATAAATTAGACTCGGGATATATCTTTGAAGAGGTGAGGGGGAGGAAAGGATTGATTTGATTAAGGGTTCACCTCACCACCCTTATGCATCTACTCCCACCCTCACACATCCACCCTGACATCCACCCACACACCCATCCAACCACACCCACAAAAACAAAGATAACCCCGCTATCCTCACTACTTACTATACGCAAGCACGAGTTGAGTTATATATTTGTGAATTAGCGATATGAAATCTAGAATGGAAGGAGAGGAAGAAAGGAGGAGACATATAAACACGTGAAAATCTCACAAGTTTCCATAAATCGAGTCATTTCTCATCATCATTAAAAGATATCTATTCATACATACTTACTTACGCTCGCTAATATATGTACCAAGCAAGCTATGCACGCACACATGCCAAATCTCACTGCACATATCTTCATATATCCCCGATACACCATACATGCCATCATATAATTACACATCCCATCCCATCCCGTCTCCTTATCTTCCCAGAATTATCAAGCAAGAAACGCAATTCGTACCTCCACCTCCAACCCACATATAAACACGCATTAATTCCCCTCCATAACCTGCGCGATGGGAATCTTCTCAATCTTACTATTCTGCTCCTGATCCCTCGAAACCTGATAGAAATCATCACAAAAATCAGAACACTGCATGACCTTCAAGAACTCTTCATCGTGAGTGATGATGATGAGTTGAAAGTTCGCTTGCTGTTGACGGGATTTAATGATACCGTGAAGAGATTCCGCGAGTGCTCGAATGTTGTCTTGATCTAGATTTGTCGTGGGTTCATCTAATGCAATGAGCTGTGAAATAATGTTAGTTCTACAGATCATGAGGAAAAGAAGACTTACACCGCAATTAATACCAAAGCACTCAGCTAGCGCCAGACGAATAATGATACAAGCCAGAACCTTCTGACCAGCACTACAACGACCACGCATATCCATCTCGACATCTTGCTTCACCATCACAACTCGATACTTATAGTTTGTCTTCTTGTTACCAGCTGCCGTCTCGCCCTCATCTTTTTCCGAACGAATCATGATTGTATCAACATCCGTACCCTGGTAGGTCGTCTGCCAAAGCTCACCAGCAATTCGATTGATTTCCTCCATTTTCACACTGTGAAATTTCACAATTGCTTTGTCCATAGCTGTAATCATCTTGCCTAAATCGTCGATAGCAGCCTTTGTGGTCTTAACTTTAATCATAGCTGTGCGGTACTCTGTCCGAGCGTTCTTGTAATTAAGATCCCAGTCAAGTAAGTATTGTGCCAAATTTTGATCCTTCTCTGCAAGAACAGCTGTTTTCTGCTGGTAAAGGCGGCGATGGTCGTAGAATTTCGCTTCTATTTTTTCGGCCTCTTTTGTCAATGTCTCGAAGTTTCCTTCCACATTTTGTGCTTCTAATTCAATGGTTTGTTTCTTATATACCTCAAGTTTAGCCAATTCTTGACGATATAGGATGTTGTCGCTGATATTTGTTTTCAGCCGATCTGAATCACTCTTTTTAGCTCGAAGTGCATTCAACTCGGTAGTAATCTGGGCCAGTTCTTCGTTAATACGCTTCTGGTCCTCTTGAATTGATTTGATTGCTCGCTCGCAAGCAGAGAGCTTTTCAGGGCCATTGCTATCAATGTATCCATTGATATTTTTCTCATGCTGCAAGAATTGACGGACAGTGTCTGCTAACTTTTCCTTTTGAGATCGGACTTCTCTTTCCTTTGCATGACCTTGTTGTTGAATATCTTCGTATTTAGCCTTCGCAGTGTCAATTTTCGGCTTTAGAGTTTCCAGCTCGGTATCAGCACGATTGATTGCTTCCCGCTGCTGTGAATTGCTGTCGAGAAGCTCATCAATCTCCTTTTGCAAAGCTTCTTTCTTTGCTAATCCATGAATAACATCCCGAAGTCTTTGCGATTTACGAGACAGATCACGCTCCATATCGTTGATCTTGTCTTTGGCTGCATCCTTCTCAGACAAAACCTTGGTCAATTGTTCTCTGACCTCACGCATATTTTCACTACAAGTTGTCTGACGTTCTTGGATTTCGTCAGCAGTCATGATGCTTCCGGCAATACTTTGCTGCGAGGATAAACTGTCGATTTTTGCCTCATGGTCCGTGACATCGCTGTTGTACCTAATGATGGAGGAGATGATATTGGTAAGAGACTCAACATCTCTTTGTCTAGCATTCTTGCGTTCGACGATACTGTCATGGTGCTCGACTTCTTCAAGCAATCTTTGTTTTTCTTCATCCGCCTTCTTGACGTCTTGCTCGATCCTTGGGATTTCGTCTTTGAGAGATTGGTATATGTCATACTGTGATTGGGCTGCTTTTGCGATTTTGATTTGTTCGTTGTAGATCTCTAACTGTCCCTGCAAAGTTTCCCGAGCATCCTTGTTGAGAAGTTTCTGAATCTTCTTCATTGCTGCCGAGCGATGCCCTTCTTCTACAAACGCCCTCTCACAAAGTTTGCACATGTCTTTCGTCTGAATAGTATTTAGGCATTGAGTGAAGTAATCGATCTTATGTTTAAAGCCATCAATATTATCTCGGACCTCATCGCGCTCCTCCTCCAACTGATTCAGTTCCCTAGGATATTCTTCGATGCTAACTAATGGTCTGCCATCTTCGTCCCTGACAGAATTGAGTACGGCGTTCTCACAAGCTTTTAGTTGATCCTTCTTAGCTTTGAGGTCGTCGCGGAGTGCGTTGAATCGGAATCCTGCTTCAGAGTAGGATTTTTTGGCAGCTTCTTGCTCATTCGTTGCATCTGCAACTTCATCTTTCTCTCGATCTAGTGCACGTTGAAAATCCTTTCCAAGGGTATCGACTTGCCAGTCTGAGCCAAGAATTGAATCAAGCTTTGCGCCGTGGGTTGCCTTCATGGTGTCTAGTTTTCCCTTGGTCTTTTTCAGTTCTCCTATTACATAATCAAGCTGAGCGCGGTCATTAGAACGTTTGTTGATTTCAAAAGCCTCCTTTCTAAGGGATTTCTCTTCGTCTTCAAGCTCCCGCAAACGTCCATTACTAGCGCTGATGCGACTTTCCCAGCCTGCACTTTCAAATTGAGCCCTAATCTTCTCCAGAAGATCCTTGGTCTCGTTGTAGGATGATTCAAGGCCGGTTTTATCACCTTCGTCGAACTGAATAAAGCCAAGTTCTGTCTGTTTAGGACCCATTTTCCTATCGTTGTTAGAAATAGTTTGCTTGGCGGTGACCTTTTCTTGGACACGTATGGCGTGCTGATTTTGAAGCTCTGTCAGTGTGGTCTGGACGTTTTTTAGTTCGTCATTAGTGGTCGCCTTAACCCGCTCCAAATCACGCTCCTTGTCACGAGAGAGCTTCTTGATTCTCTCTATAAACTCATTCACTCGAGACTCATTGATGTCGTCATCGTAACCCCGAATGGAATGCTTAGAAGCAGCACTCTTGACTAGCTGAACTCTAGATTCAAGCTCTTCTTCGTAGGCTTGTTTCAGGGCTTGTTGCCGACCTAATTCTGCTTGCTTTTGGCCAAGTTCGCCGGTGTTTGCTGACATCTTCTGTTGCTGATCTCGATATTGTTTCTGCAATTGCTCATCTTGTTGTTCCATTTCTAGTATTCGATCCGCGTATTGATCCAACGTTGATTTAAGCCATTCATCCGATTCAGAAAGTGGCTTAATTCTCTTCTGAAGGGATTCTAGATTTTCTTCACTGAATTTGACTCTTTCTTTATTGGTCCTGAGCTTTTGAACCAGTTCCCAAAATTCGGCCGCCTGTCTCTGTTTTGCGTCAACCACTTCTCGAACTGCTTCCATGTTGGCTTTGTCTTTGAGGGCCTCCTCTGACAACTGATCAATTTGAGCTGCAAGTTCTTCGCAACGACTCTTGGTTTTTTCTCCTTTATCCTTGTTGTCCTTGGCGATCGCCTCTTCCGCGATCATGCCTTTAATCTGCTGAGCATAATCCTTCTTCAAAGATTTGAGGCTGTCGACAGCTTTGGTGTATTTTGTAGCTTCGAAAATGTCGTCGAACTTCTTCTTGAGATGTGAAGGCTCGCTCATCGGCCATAATGAATCATCTTGGTGACAGAAGATAACATTGTCCAAAACGGCTTCAGAAACGCCCAAAGCTGATTGCATGATTTTGTCAATTTCTCCAACTTTATGAGACACAGCAGTTCTCTCGCCGCCGTTATTGACCATCAATCCCGCATCTAGAGTCTTCATCTTTCTCGCCGTCTTCGTAACCGTGAGTTGCATACTTCTTGTGATGACCATTCTCGATCCTGTCGTACTTTGGAACGAGAGCTTGACCTGTGCCAGTACCTCCTTCTCCCCACAGAGCTAATTCATGTAAGCACCATGTATAAAAACGTACCGACGAGTCGGTGAGTAACAACATACTTTCGGATCATGAATGAAAGCTCCTCCAACCTTGCTATTCGGTGGTTGTGCGCCAGTGGTTGCATATTTCAAGCATTCGATGATTGTCTGTTTGTAACTTAGCTAAGTTCTGGCGTAAATCTGCAAGCCAATACGTACGGTCTTTCCCGAACCATTAAGCCCAACAATGAGTGTTAGAGGAGTGTTGAAAGAGATATTCTCCCAACCCTTGTGATCAAAAGACCGCACCCTATGAGAACGGAAACCAGTAAGCTCAACTGTTCCTGATACATGGTCGACATCGATAACACTAACCCGCATATTCTCATCTTTTCTATTTTCGACATCTTGTTGACTTTAAAAGGCTACCAGAGCCCGTCGAATGCTGGCGGTGGAAGAAGAAAGTTGATGATCGTGACAAGATTCTAAGGCCTGGATATCCACGTTAGCACTAGAACCAATGTAAGAAGTATGAAGATGATAATAGTAAAATAATGCTACCTGGGTAGGGTTGTGTTTAGATTGTTGGGTGTTTTGATTGACATAGATAACACTTGGGAAACAAATAGATATGACGCTCCGCTGGGCCACTGCCGTGGAGGCTTTTTCGCTTCGCTCTAGATGAGGATATAATTTTGAAAGTTGGTAAGATGGTGGGTGGATTCTAAACTGTACATAAAAATTTGGAGGAGTAGGTAGGTGGCCAACGCGACGAATGGAAATCGAGTTGAAAGAAAACGCGTTTGACCACGGAATCACGTGCTATTCTAGGCAACTCCTACCTATTGAGCTTGGTTCGGTTCTGTGCTCCATTGATGGATGGTCAATGCTTACCTAGCTATTCCCCGCCACCACAAGGTTTGTTTGATGAAAGGGCTGGTCCAAGTTCCTATAACATCAATTGAAGGTAAAATTAAGGGAATTGAGAGAAAAGTAAAGAAAATGAATGTGCTCACAAATTAATCTCAACAACATAAAAATCTGATCTAGAGACTCTAATAAGATATGTAAATCCCTTTGCAACTTTTCTTTGCACGACTCAAACATCTATTAGGTACGTTACTCGAGGAATCTACAATCAAATTCATCATAATCAATTAAAGTTATTACTACTCAGGGAACTGAATACAATAATTGGTTTAATAGCTTGGAAAAGTATTATAATGAAAATATCTTTTATTTTGCTTCAAAACACGCTGGCTGATAAATCAATTCAGAACTTTCTTTCTTTCTTTCTTTATTTTAATATAATTCATATCTATTATCTAGGTTAAATATGAATTTAGTGTTACCTAAGGGTTTTCACTAAGAATAACTCCCGTAGTCATATCCCTTCTTCTTAAGTACTAGGTACCTCAACCCATCAGCCCCAAAAACTTCTTCCCACTCTACTCTGACACCTGGGAATTCTTCAACACCATAAGCCCTTAATACACTACTACTTTATCTACCTACCTACCTACCTACCTACCTACCTACCTAACCTGATCTAATACAATACCTACTACTCCATATATCCATATGATATATCCATATATCCATATATCCACCTTTCTCTAAAAACATCACATTTTCACACATTCCCATGATTTTCTCATTTCCCGTCTTATCACATTATTTCGTCATCAGTTCTTCAGATACCTAGATAATAATTGATATCAATCAAATTCAATTCCGTTTTAATGCGACTCACCATTCTTTCTATATTTCAATTTTTTCTTCCCCTTCTTATTAAACTTTAACCCAAACTTCCGAACGAAAACTGGAAAAGAAAAAGAAAAAGAAAAAGAAGAAGAAAAAAAAAGGCTTCTCAGAGCTAATGCCTCAGCACCACATTCACATTCGGCGACACAAATAACATTACAATTCTTTCTTCAAGTTTGAAATACCCATTACAAAAATACTCTTCTTTTGCGCCCAAAGGATCAAAAGGATAATTAAAATTCGATATGTCGGAGGGTGATCCATCAATACATATGAATAATATGGATTTGGACCCTACTGCCGTCATGTATCATCATCATGCAGACAACCTCGGGTCCATGAATAGGGTCTTGTCAGCCTCGCAGGTACGAAACGCGGTTCGATCGAGATCTTTTTGAGATCTTCTGGACCTCTCAACCCCAATTTTCATTTATGCCATATTCTAATCCCGAGTCTAGGCCGACCAAAGTTTATCTGATAATTTAATGAGCGATATGTTACAGGATAATTTGTTTAATGATTTTGATGGTTTACCTGATATGAGCATGAACATTGATATGAATACTCTTGGCGACAATGGCAACACTCCAAAATCTTTCACTCCACTCAACAATTTGATGTCGCAGACCGGAAATGAGCAAACAGATGATGCTGGAAAGGCTCTCACAAATGTCGGGGATAGTCAGATTGGAGAAATTGGTGCTGGACCGTTACCCACAGGCTTTGGCGCTCAGCCTTCACTTCCCAGTAGCAGCTCAGTGAACGATTTTACCAAACGAAGAAATTGGCCACAAAAGGTTGTTGAGGAGATTAAGGATTTTATGCACGTCTTAACTCCCAATGGAAAGCTGGTTTATGCTTCTCCTAGCTGTCAAGCTCTCACTGGATATACGCCAGAGGAACTTGCAGGTAAATTCATTCAGGATTTGATACATCCAGATGATAGTGCAATGTATCTTAGGGAGTTCAATGAATCCATCGCTTCAGGCAATGCACTACGATTCTACTATCGATTTCACAAGAAGGACAAGACGTTCATAATTTTTGAGTCCCATGGACATGCTCATTACGCATCGACAGCCCCTCCATCGACCACTCAACAATCACAAGCAGAAACTGCAGATTATTGCAGAGGATTTTTTATGATGGCACGGGAATATCCAACCAAAAACGCCATTCTACTGGATTCATTTTTGGAACATAAAACCGAGTTTGAGCGAATGTCGAAGAAAATCAGGGATCTCAAGAGAGAAGAGGAAGAAGAATACGAAGATAGTGAAAGAAATTACCATAAGCAGCCATCAGACTCATCTGAGACGATAACCACAGCCATGAGCACATCTATGCCTGTCGACCCAAGCCATCCTGATTTTATAGCAATGCCTCCTCCAGCGAGGCCGGATATGTCATATAGCACTTTGACCAAAGCGAATCTCGAGGATGCAAGTTCTGGTAGCAAACCCGATTCCATGAAAGATAAAATGATGCGGTATGAGGGCGTGGATAGCATAGAAATGCTCACTGGGTTACAATATCGAGAAGGTGAAAGAAGCCAAGGGATTAGCACTGGTGACCATAGTCCAGCTTTGATTAGAGGTGATGCTGGAATTGCCATACCAATTGACAAGGATGGTCGTTCAGGAGACAAAAAGAAGAAGATGAAGCTAGTAGATGAATATGTTTGTACGGATTGTGGTATGTACCATATTTATTTACTGATTTTGAAAGATTTAAAAGGAAAAGCTAACATTTGATAAAGGTACTCTGGATTCACCAGAATGGCGCAAAGGTCCTCAAGGTCCCAAGACGCTATGTAACGCCTGCGGCCTTCGTTGGGCCAAGAAGGAAAAGAAACAAAAACCAGAGCCTTTAAATCCTCCTGCAGGACCTTGAGAATATCATTTCCAACTCTCTTACGAAAAATGACTTGATTGATTTTACAGGGCGCTTGGGCGTGAGGGAAATTTAAACGAATCCAACATGAAGCTTGGGCTGGGATGGTGTTTAAGAGGGTTTATTACTTCAATACCCATTCGAAGGTCGGCGTTTTCTCGTTTCTCTTTGGCTTGGGATATTCAAATGGGATGCTTGGCGTATCCGAGATTTAAGAATGGATGAAATGAGATATAAAGTGGTATTTTATATCTGGTTAATTACTTGAGGCTTATGGATGTTACGGATCATCCTATTGTGGAAAAATAAAAGCATATTACGTGATGATTGGAATTTATCTTTTCATGAGTGTTTATATTGATATATATATGCCCGACTATTTGATGTTGGGGGAATGGTAAGTGCTCTTTAGCGAATATAGGTAATTTATTTGAATATTCATTTATATTCAATCACTCCTTCTATTCACCTCTCTTCTCTTATCCATTTCCTCTCTTTATTAATTCCTTTTACTCACTTCGTTTACTCATCCTCCTTTATATCATTCTTCCATTCATCCATTCATCTATCCATTCATCTATCCATCTATCCATTTATTCATCCATCCATCCATCCATCCATCCATTTCTTCCTTCTCCTAAATTCCTTCACCTCTCATCACAAATTCCAAATTCCCCTACCCTCCCTTCCTCCCCCAAATCCCAAATCCTCAACAACTGAAACCTTTACCCATTCCCCTCCCTCTATTATTCATCATTTATCTTGTGGAAAATTGGTTTTTTTGGTATTTTATTATATATATGTATATGTATATGTATAAATACGAATATAAACAAAACAAAACAAAACATAACTAAATAAACATTCCTAATTTCCCCCCCCCCCCCCCCAAAAAAATAATTAGCTATTGATTAGCTTATAACATTACCAACCTCACGAAAGTATCACCAGATTCTCAGGAATCCGAACCTCCTCCTATGGGTAACGAGAGGGGTTACGGATACAATCGCGCGGTATAACCCTCCTCCATGATAATTAAAATTTAATACCTCCTCCGTGATAATTAAAATTTAATAAGGATTTCTCCTCCTTTTCTGAGTTAGATTAGAGTATACTTATGGAGAGAGTATATTGTATGGTCTATGGAGCCCTTGGCTAGGTAGAGTTGGATCAAATCGATTAGGGATTTACTACTACTACTAGTATACTAGTATACGTACCAATATCTATACTATAAAAATCCCATCCCATTTAATCAATCTATTTCCAGTGCCATTTCAATTTCAATTTCTATTTCAATTTACTGCATTATCCAAGACGTATTGGAAACAAAAAATTTACTTTGATAAATATACAAAAAATCACTATACTATAACTAATCAAAAATATAAACACAAACAAACCCTACTCTACTCCTCCCTTCCATGCGCCATTGTCTCCGCATAACTCGAAACCGTCTCATATGCATCCCCCGCCGCATCTCTTGCCTTAGAAGAAGTTTTCTCGTACGCACCTTTCGCGTTCACAGAAGTCTTTTCATACACATCACCCGCCACACCTCCCAAAGGCGATCGTTTAGAAGAATATGCATCAAAGCCGTCTTGAACACCTTCTTTTGCTTTTGGTGCTACCCTATCATACGTACTTCCAGCCTTCGACGTTCTCTTTTGAAAACCTTCCTTAAACCCCTCTTTCGCCCTTGGAGAAAACGAATCATAAGCCTCTGCAGCCTTCGATTTTTGACTAGCATATATATCAAATCCCCCCTGAGCACCCTCCATTGCCTTCGAAGAAAATGTATCGTAGCTCTCCCTGATACCATCCGTTGCTTTTGAATACACATCCTTAACACCACCTAGAGGATCCTCCCCCGTCCTCGCCAACCAATCTGCACCCGGAGATCCAGAACATCCATAAGCGCTATGAGCTGCCTCTTTTCCCTTTTCCATCCACTGTTTTAGGAACTCTGTGATGCTATTTAGAACTCCTTCCATCCAAGCTATCGATCCGGCCCATCCAACCACGTAGAAGAGAACTAGGAATACTCCTAAAGATAACAATCCCAACACGGCTAGAAGATCTCTCGCTCTTTTGTATCTGCCATGAATCATCTTCTTTTTTCGTGCAACAAAATCAAAAAGTGATTCGACTGGTTTATCTATTTCTTTATAATAAAATACCGCTCCAGCACCCGTAACATTATAGACACTTTGCCCATCCATGTCACCCCCTGGTTTTGAATTTCCCGCCCAATATCTCCGAGTAACAGGCCACACTGCAATCTTAACACTCGCCCGATGCGTATATCCCGGTGGTTTATGTTCAGCCAATTTCTTTTGAGCATCGAGAAACCTTTGAAGAGCCAGCATTCCTGCTTTTGACTGCTGGCGGGCCTGGCCGGCAATTTCGTAGCCGATTTTATAGCCTTCGGCTTGCGCACGTTCAACTTCCATCAGTTCATGATCTCTGGTCCATCTATCTTGAATGATAGTTTTAGAAAGAGTCCACGATGGTTGAAGGATGGATGTGTGTTCTTCGGGACTGTAGAGGCTGCCTGGGACGAGAGATGTGATGTGCATTATGGTTGGGGAGATACGTGTGCAGAGGGAGAGGTAGGCGGCGCTTGAGATTATGTTGTGAAGGGATTGATATAGAGCTGTAGGTTGGGGAATGATGGTGTTGGGGCGAGCAGGAAGAAGGGTGAGATAGTCAAAAAGAGGGCCCAAGAGGAGGAGTATTTGTGCTGTGAGGGTCGTGCAATCTTTGTGAAAGTTTGGGGTTACGGATGCTCCTCCTAGGAGAGTGCGAATAGATTTGCAGCGAAGTTGCTGACGACTGTAGCCTGCAGGTTAATCTTTTTTAGTAAAAATTCATGGTAGAAGTCCACCTTCTGGGAGTCTGGGGTCCATACCTTCACTATCCAGAAGTGCACGATCTAAATTATGCAGAAGATCTTCCCCCTCTTTAGTATTTCCCCATAGATTTGGTGCAAAAACCTTCACCTCCAAGATCTTTACTATAATACCCACAATAAGAAATGTCCTCGTCTCCGTATTTGTTAACATCTCATCCCATCCTCCAACTGCAGGATCCGGTTCAGCAATAAGCTCCACATATCTGTAAAACTCATCTGGCATGTCAATGGCCCAAGGCTCATTAAAATTTCCCTCTAAATCTTGAAACCCGAAATAATCTTTAGCAAATACAATGATTCGATCAAATAAGACGGCATATGCATCCTGAAACCAATCATTACTGCGATCTCTTTCCGGATGTGGAGGGAACTCAAATTGGAGTGGCATAAAGTTTTTGAGGTCCGCTATGATGTTAGGTGATTGAGCCATCCAACTCCACCTTGTTCTTCTAGCCGGCCCCTGATTATTCGCAATTGGTCCGTCGGCCCTTGCCAAACCTGATACCGGAGGAAGGTCATCGCCTGTCGCAAGTTGTTCAGGTGTTGCACTTGCAGGGACGACATCTGTCACAGGACTGCTAGCTAGACCACTAAGGAGACTAATCCCTCTCAATTTATCGCCAGCACCTCGCACCGCTGCCAATGCATCTCGTGCTTTATTTCTTCGATCTTGGGTTAGTTTTGGGTTTAGAATCTGGCTGCGAACTAATTGCTGAGAGTGTCGGACGGTTCTTCCTGTTGTTTGAAATAAAACACTTTCATCGGCTTGACCAGGAATTCTATCATCGTCATCTATATCAGTTCGAAAGTTGGTGCGATTTCGTAGGAACGACATATCGGTTGAAGATGATTAACAATTACTGTATGCGTAATGTGTACTTCGAAGTCTTCACGATATTGCAATGTTGCGAGAATATTAGAGATGGATAGGTAACAAAAGAAAAAAAAAAGAGGACAATCACGAAGCATTCGTCAAAGAAACGAAGAACGCCGGTCATACAAAGAAAAGAAAAGCTGGCAGCATTACCTCTTTATTTTCCGAAAGGAGTCAAAAGGCGTAACTGAAAGTACTGTATGGAGCTAAACAATTGTAGACTGCCTTTGATTTTAAAGTCTTTGTGACCTTGGAAGAGTTTGACTCCTGATATCTTGCTACTAATCCATAGTGATAAGATTTAAAGTTGATGGTAAATCAGTTGACGGCAACAGTGCTTCTCCCCTAAAAAGGCTATGTCAACTATAATATTTTTCATGCATTAGAAACATATATTACCTTACTGATGAGCTGTACATTCAATTTCCACATCTGTTCCCAATGGCAATTGGTGTACCGCAACGCATGTTCTTGCCGGCTTAGGATCCTTATGGAAGAACTCCGCATAGACTTGATTCATGGCTGCAAAATTTTGCATGTCGGTTAAGAAGACATTGACTTTGACCACATTATCAATGCTACTGCCAGCTGCCTCGAGGACCGCCTGAAGATTGAGAAGTGATTGTCTCTAGATTTATATTCAATCATGCTGTCAATTGAAACCTGTAGAAGATTCGAGACATACGGTTCGATCAGCAATTCCTCCTTCGACGAGTTTCATGGTAGTGACATCCATCCCAATGCTACCAGAGCAGTAAACCATTCCTTGACACTTGATGGCCTGAGAGAAGAACGGTAATGGCGGTGGTGCCTTGTCGGTCGAAACAGATTCTTTTTGAGGCATTGTGTATGATTTTATAGTTGAGTTTTTGACAACCTGATCAAATAAATGTAATCGGATGAAGATGAAGAAGATGAAGATGAGGTGTTGATGTCGATGAATGCTATATTATGAAACTGTTGTTGAGGTCAGTAAGGTGGGGGATGTGCTGTGGGGTAACATTAAAGATGACAGGGATAAAATTGATTCACTTCCATCAACACAATAGGTAGGGGTAGATAGCCCCATCAACTATATCTCGGAAATCTCACTGCTAGAGACAAGATCAATATTGGTGAAAATTGGTTCTTCTCCGAGCGATATGTGCTGGCCTCCTCTATCTCAAATTTCACCCAGGGTATCAGTCATGATATACATTGGGGGAGTATATAACTGCTCATCCATATGTTATTCTCAATAGGAGTATAAAGTGCCTCGTAGATAGAATTGACGATCGAAAACAACCGTGACTTTCTCACATGTCGTGAGCAAGGGCTCCCGGTGACCCCCGCATAAGGTCTAATCATCCTCGGCATTTCGAGATCTTAGATGTTGGTTTTGACTTGAGGGTATAATTGGCAGTTTCATTCATAGTTCGTGTGTAGTTACTGTAATATTTTCATTTGCTTTCGATCACATAAATCTTGTCTTTATATCGCTTTGCACGTCGTCGAAGTGGGAGCTTCAAAAAGTACCGGCTTTTACCATACTGTTTTCAGAGTTACAGTTAATTCTCTTTCACAACTGTTGATTTCTGGGTCTAAATTTCAAATTCTAACAATATCAACGTATCAAGATCCTGAAGATCCCAAGCGAAATCTGCAAACGACCAAACATGTCACCATCACTTCCAAATTCCTACTCAACCCTCCCATTCCAACACATCCGTGTCTCTCACGTACCCGAGTCCTCACCAACACCCACCTCAATCATTCTAGTCACACTATATCGACCAGGGAAACACAATGCATTCACCGATACTATGACCGAAGATCTCGAAACAGCCTTTAATCTCTTTTCACTCGATCCTAGAGTGAAATGCATTGTTATTACTGGCCATGGAAAAATGTTTTGTGCTGGAGCTGATTTGGAAGCTGGTTTGTCTTATGAGGATGATACGGCGTTGACACATCGAGATGGTGGTGGAAGGGCACGTGTTTTGTTCTTTTGCGTTGTGGGGCGTTTGATTTCCGTCATGCTCTCCTGTAAGATACTGTTAATTAATCTTCTTGTTTAGGTAGCACTAGCTATCCATAGATGCACAAAACCTACAATTGCGGCCATCAATGGGTGAGTGAACAATCCTACTCGCTTCTCTTGTAGGCCATAACCGCAAATGATAGCTCCTGAACACCCTTCATAGCTCAGCCGTAGGTATTGGCATAACTTGTAAGCATTAAACTTTCACAATATGCACCTACTTCTTCCGCCAACTCTCATTTCCTACACCATTAGCTATTTTCTGATCCACCTCAGTGACCCTCCCAACCTCCATCCGCATCGTCTCCTCAACCGCGAAAATCGGATTTGTCTTTGCTCGCCGCGGTATAATAATGGAAGCCTGTTCCTCCTATTTCCTACCCCGTCTCATCGGTCTCTCCCGTGCCATCCACCTCGTCACAACCGGCTCAATTTACCCCTCAACATCTCCCCTTCTTTCCACCCTATTTTCCGAGATCCTACCTCCAGAGCAAGTTCTCCCCCGAGTATTAGAACTCGCAAGTGATATTACTAAAAACACCAGTGCGGTGTCAACTGCCGTTATGAAAGATTTGATGTGGAGAGGTCCTGGGACGGCGGAGGAGACGCATCTTTTGGAAAGTAAGATTTTGTTGGAGTTGTTTGAGGCAGATGATAAGAAAGAGGGAATTAAAAGTATGTCGTTGATTGAACTTGTGACAGAGCTTCGGGATTGACCTAATATGTAACAGGTTTCATGGAGAAGAGAGACCCAGAATTCAAGGATAATATGCGGGGGAATTCACCGAGTGTCTGGCCTTGGTGGAAACCTATTGATACTAAACCACCGTCTACGATCGAGGAATTGACGCGGAGATTGAAGGAAAAGGAGGTGGAACTAGAAAAGGCTAAACTCTGAAAGTAGACTGTGTAGACGTGGCTATTGTCCAAACTCCATCTAAACACAGGTGCCAACTCCTAAATAGAGCCCGCTAGTACGGGAAATTCTAATTTCCAGTATCTAGCATTTTAGCCACTTGAAGATTGCGTGAAAGGAGGAGCTGTGGATGGCGAGAACCGGGTAGAAATACACAATCAAATCGACCAACGGGGCTTGTTCCATTGACTACTAGAGCCTTTCATGTAACAACAGCATCTACATAAGCAAACACAATGACAGTGCAGCCATATGCAGCAGAAAGGTGCAAAGATTCAGACGGGAGAATTAGATGATCACCAGCGCGGCATTGTATCCGCCATTGGAAATGATATCGCCTCTCTATCTAGTTGCTCCTTACACGGCATGATCAGTGACGACGAGAGATCCGATATTGATGGTTGAAGGAATGCAAATACTGCCAAGTCTCCTTTGGTACATGATCTAAAAGTGTTGATATACGTCTATAACTAGGTGGAGATCAAACTTGATGTTGAACCGCTGTAATGGTTAATTAGCATGAGGGAGATCTCGGTATAGAAAACAAGTTGGGTAAACATGAGCTCTCCACAAGTGGGCCAACTCATTTGAACCAAACAAAGTGCGTCAAGAGGCATATCTAGGTAACTTCCCACGCCGCTAAAGCCTGACTTTCCATGATAAAAAAGAGTTGTAATGTCAAACAGCAAGGATTGAGTATAATAGAAGAACATGCTGAAACATATGATTGACAGTAACGCTTTGTTTACGCCAGCGCAGGCTGCACAGGTCAATACTAAACGATGGTGACCAACATATGACAACGAAGCAGTTCATGTGACAAACATCAACGAGGGTTGATATTCCTGTACAACGCAAGTGGGTGCATGCAGATTTTGACCTAGATAGGATGTGCTATGGAAGGCACATGCTCGGGTATCTCAGTACATAGGTAAACAACTTAAGATATGGCCACAGATCGCAAACCTGTAAATATCTAGAATCCCATCTAGACAAGTTTTTCATGGTAAGAGAAAGTAAAACGTATTATAAGTCAACCTAGTATCTAGATATTGGCAGGAGGGTCATAAGTCTTAGGAGATTACGGAATGTATTCAGAATGTATCGCCATTGTAGGCACTCGTTGCCACATGTGTATAATGTAAACAGATTATATATTCCAATGTTGGCAATGACAAGAGGTAGTTCCATGATCAAACACAATATCGCGCATTTTTATGCAAATGTTATCCCAATTCCATGCCATCATATCCGCGACCGCATCGAATATCGGAATATGGGCGGGTAGTGCATTAGCTAGTCTAAAAAGGCGCCATCACTGAGGCTTTTCTCCATGGCGCGAGGAAAAGATCGTGCCTCGCAGAGTTTTGCTTTTTGTATGGTGATTCTTGGGGTATGAAAAGGGAGAACGGGTGACATGATCGCGCGGGAACGACTCCCTCCTAGTTTCCTCATTTTATCCTTATTATTACAGATGAACTGGCTGGCAGAGAGGGATCATCGAGTCTTCAAAATCGATTTAAGGAAGGCGTTACTGGGTGAAACAGCAAGTAGCCCGGTTTCCACTTGGAACTTAAACATATACTGCAGCAGTTATTACCAACTTCACTTTGACTTCTGAACACTCATTCTGGTTGAATATTTTAATATCATTCAACACACAGCGGCTTTTGTGCTACTTTTACTAATATTAAATCCTCGGTAATTATTGACATGTTATGATGAGAACATGACTGGTGTGGAGTAAGGTATAGGGGCTTACAAACAACTTTACGCCATGAACGTCTACCCATTCTGTCCGTTCTGAAACAAGAATCGACTTCCCTAACCTTCTTCTCCATATCCATATCAGTGGAGTTATCGGGAGCCTAGTGACTCGTGATCTCCCCTCTCATGTCGGACAGCAGGATTGTCATTATACGTCGACGCAGTGAAATTGGAATCTTCGTTTCGTTTTGGGCGCGTCATTCGCACAAACTCCTGAACAAATGCATGCTATGCATGAATTGCCTCATCCAATTTCTCTTGTTGACGGTATTCAGAATTGACGTTCATCTGCATGTAAGAAATGCGATTACCCAACATTTTTACACACTCATTATTCATCCATCATCATCGCATCGTATCTTCTCTTTTCATCCTCTTGTCTTTTCTGTTCATCTTTCTTGGCGATTTCGGTATTATCTGCCATGGTCTGCTTCATTTCTTCCGCATCCTGTGCACCCAGCACCTCTTTAACAACATCTATAATTGCCCACTGTTCATTCTCATCCGGAAACCTCAACTCCAACTCTTCAATAATGATATTAAGGTTTTCCATCGATGTTGGTCGGTGATTGATTATCATGAGGATTTCGGCTTTGGTTAAGTCGTAGGGACGAAGCTGTTCAAGAAGATTCCTGATTGTATCTTCTTTATATGGACAGGGCTTTTGTGCGAGAGGTGATGGTGCTTCTTCGAGGTATTGGATTAACTAAAGATGTCAATATTGACTTTGAGGATTGTGGTGAAGTAGAG
The DNA here is from genome assembly GCA_029531795.1 of Sclerotinia nivalis. Lineage (NCBI taxonomy): Eukaryota > Fungi > Ascomycota > Leotiomycetes > Helotiales > Sclerotiniaceae > Sclerotinia > Sclerotinia nivalis. The sequence continues at coordinate 562,944 of JAPEIS010000005.1, read as the reverse complement.
TTTCACCTCTTTCATGACATTGTCAAGATTACCTGGTCTTCTTCCTCCTGTACGGTGTTTCGTTTGAACATCCTTCAAATGGGTATAGACCTCAAAATTGGTAAGGGTTGCGGATTGTGCCTCTAAGATCTTCATGACTGTTTTATTTTCCTGGCGTACTGATGTGTTGTAGTTGACAGCTGGTAGGGTTACTTCCAAGACGTTGTATTCATCGATTGTGGTTCACAATCTTCAGCCTTGAGGAGAAATAACTTGCCTAATCTCATGCAAACAATTTTAAGCGAGTTCAGCCTCGCCTGCGGGGTTGGAAGCTTAACTTTATTTGGCTAAGCACGTCAGAAGATCTGACCGAATGAATCTTTTTTTCTTCCCTTTTGTTGCTTGTGAGAGGAATTTTTTTTTTATGTATTCAATTTATATCAATTCGGATTCCCACCGGGAAAGTCTTTGAATTAATCTCATTAAAAAAACCCCCATCTTGGAATACGAAGAAATTTTCTAGTATTTGCTTCTATAGGTTCGCCGAATTACCTCATATCATTACATCACTTAAAAATTCGGTGCGATCCAATTCTTTCTTCTCTATTTCAAAGCCCTTAGACCGCCCCAGATTTGGCGCGGCTGCGAAAACGAAACCCCTCAAAAAAAAAAGATAAACCCGCATTTTACTCAAAACCGCTCAACACAACCATCCATCGTTTACCATCACCCATCATATTATAATTACCTCATATATCTGAAGAGATGGTTCGTAATCTTGTTGTTCTTGGGGGAAACTCCCACCCTCAGATCACAGAAATGATCTGTAATACGCTCGGTGTTCCACCCTGCAACAGGATTCTCAAGAAATTTTCCGTTGGTGAGAGTCGTCTCGAAATTCAAGACTCAGTACGAGGCAAAGATGTTTATATCATTCAATCGGGTGGAGGAAAGGCCAATGATCACTTCGTGGATCTTTGCATTATGATCTCCGCATGCAAAACTGGATCTGCCAAGCGTGTCACTGCCGTCCTTCCTTTGTTTCCTTATTCACGACAACCTGATCTGCCATACAACAAGATTGGCGCACCACTTGCCAAAGGTCCTACCAACGCCAAGGGTAACTTCACTTTCGAAAGTCGACCAGCAACACCTGGTCCTTCTACTCCCCAAACACCGGGTCTCGCCAATGGCATCAACGGTATGGACAAATTACAAAAGAAGCTTGGCAAGGCATCTCTCGAGCAGATCAATACCCAAACGTCAAACGGAATAACACCTAGACGACAAGATACTTCAGATTCCATTGCGTCTCTTACGAATGGACGCCTAAGTGAAGGATCAGCAACTTCCGTTACAGCTCCGCCTTTCACTACCCACGACTACGAAAACCCTGGATTTGTCAATGGCCAATCCAAGACTCTTTTCCAAGGCAAGCCAGGATACAAACAATGGGTTGCGCAAGCTGGCACACTTGTCGCAGATCTTTTGACTTGCTCTGGTGCGGATCAGGTAATCACTATGGATCTTCACGATCCTCAATATCAAGGATTCTTTGATATTCCAGTGGACAATTTGTATGGCAAGCCACTTTTAAAAAGATACATTCAGCAAAACATTCCGAACTTCCAGGATGCCATTGTCGTAAGTCCTGATGCTGGTGGAGCAAAGAGGGCAACTGCAATTGCCGATGGGCTCAACATGGAGTTTGCATTGATTCACAAGGTAAAAGTTCCCCCAACTATACTCCCTGCGCACACTCATATCCATTAGGAACGTCGACCTACCCGAATTACCGATCGCCAAAATGCTACAATGATGCTTGTAGGCAATGTTCGTGATAAAGTTGCTATACTTATCGACGATTTGGCCGATACCTCGAACACAATCACAAGAGCTGCCAAGTTGCTCAAGAAAGAGGGTGCCACTTACGTTTACGCTTTGATAACCCATGGAGTTTTCAGTGGTGATGCTATCGAGCGTATCAATGCATCTGCGCTGGACAAAATCATCGTGACCAACAGTGTTCCGCAAGATGAACATCGACGCCTCTGTCCAAAATTAGAGGTCTTGGAAGTTGGACCGGTCTTCGCCGAGGCAATTCGTCGTGTGCACCATGGAGAAAGCATTTCTGTGTTGTTTAATTATGATTAGACTGGAGCTTGGCTATTTTCCGTCAGAGGCATTGCATTTAGGAGTTCAGGCATATCTAAGGGGAGTACATTGGTAGAGTACTCACTTGTACTCGCTTGGCGCATTGCGAACCATGGCTCATATACAATTGCTATACCCGTAAACCGCATAGCGGACTATTCAAACCTTTCCATTTTTGTTCATATGGTATGGAAGAAAAATTAGATACATACACATACTCGATCTTTGGTAGATTTCCATTGAACGTCTTGACGAACCAAGTGCTGGGTTAGGCGTCTAGAGTTGCATATAAAACAAAAGTATAGAAGAACATAGAAATGAATAAAACGGAACGCATGTTAGACAAAAATTCGTTGGATTGGAATACCTGGTGTATGTCTTCCTTGTATATGTAAATCAGTGCGAATTTGACATCCAAGTCAACTAAGTCATACTTTTTATGTCCAGTAGGCATAGCACTCCCTTATTTCACCATGTTGTGCAACCGAGCCATAGGACGATAAACGTTTTTGATACACTTAGGCCAAGGGTTATAATTCTACAGTGCTCCGAGTGAATAAGCGCGGGATATGATGTGTCCTCATATCTAAATGATCATTCACGAACTTGAAATCTTTTCTTTTGTATATTCAATATTGAGTACGAGCTCCTAGGCACTCGGTACAAAACACCAGACACAATTTTCCCTCTTCAACATCAAACACACACAATAAGATGACCATATTACCTCCACCAAGCCTTGAGATTAAAAAACCATCCGCATCCGACAGATCTCTACAAACAACTTAAGAATGGTCGCAAATCAATTGGCACTTGAGCATCACCATAACCCCCAGAAATGTCCGAATCCATATCCAATCACTTCTCCATCCGCAGGCTCTGCTCCATCCCAGACATTCATCTCCTCCCCGCCTTCTCGTCGAGCTCCAGCGCCAAATCTAAAAGCATGCGGTACATAATATCGAACCCCGCAATCACAATCCAACACGAAGTTTACGAATTCCAAGGATACACAGCCATTGTGTGAAAGTGATAAGATGTAAGATCAAGCGTATGGCACCGTCAACATGGAAGGAGACGAAAGGAGCTGGCGCGGACTATTTTGCCGTTCCTCTTCTTCACACCAATCACCAATCACTCGGCGCGCAGTATTACACGTAAGTTTAACAAATGATGTTTTAATGGGGTTTTTGATAGCAAAATCTATGTGGCTGGGAAAGATCAGATTGTTGTGGTACCCATCTAGGCCACGTTAGGTTTTAACGAGCTGTAATAAAACGAATGTATTTGAGGGATGAAAATAGGATTATTCAGGTTATGAGGAGGCGAAATGGTGTATTTGCGTTGGTTTGGTGAGGAGTCAATCGAGTTGACTAGCGAGAGAAGTGGGATTTTAATTGTAAGATTGGGGGAAGTTCATGTTAAGGTGGGGAGTGTGTATGTATTATGAGAAAGGAAACAACAATCTGAGGAGCGTTATGGCAGTTGTTACTTCGTGGCTATATCCTACATAAGAGGAATATAGGTTTTACATGCAGAATATTAGGTACTAACATATTTAAGATGTTGTATTATTGCGTCTGGCTTGTCGTGTGCACTGGTAGTCGTGCTGAAATGATTGTGTAAATGTTCAATCTATGCGGCAGTGAATAGTCTAGAATGCATACATTCAGAGCCTACAGCAAATTGCACTTCATATGGAAATAGTATGTTTATTATGAGATTAAAATTTTTATTCACAAACAGGTTTTCATGCTTCACACAAAAGATCACATTATATAAACGATCAAATATCACCTACCATCTCTTACCCCAAACACATAAGTACAACAGAAAATACTTAACCAAAAGAAAATGCGGAAGCCAACATTCCATCTCTTTCCGCTCCTTCCTGTTGAGCTCCAAAGTCAAATTCTGACCCACGCCGTGGAAGATCTCGCACCCCGCGATATTGAAACATGGCCTGTAGTCAGAACCACCGTTATCAGCTTCTCAAATCATACAGCAACAAGCAATCTTCATCCGAGGCTACTCATGCTACCTCTTTTGCATACCAACCACTTAGCTCGGAGTATCACACTCAAAAAATATACTCTGGGCTTTCAAATGTATCTCCGAAAGAAGATATATGTTTCTCCAAAAGATAGAATTATTGTGCACGGTCTTACTGCGAATGATGGACATGGATTGAATCCGATGTTTGGACTAAATATGTTCATTAAAGCTGTTCGGAAACCTCATGAGGTAGACTACTCGAGAATGGTTGGCATTCGGGAGTTTCAAGAGGTGAAGCAGAGGCTGGCATTGAGGGTTTATCATGTGGAAGAGGGAAGTTCTGTGAGAAATATGGTGCTTCTTGGGGCGTAGAGCCGGATCAGTTACTGTAATCATGAGACCACAACACTTAGTCTTTTCATTACACTTTTACCTATTAACAATATAAATAAAGCATTATCTGCTCCAACCTTTTGAAATATCCCAGTGGCAAACTGATGCTGGCATCCACTCCCAACGATTACAGTGGATGACCACTTGAAGTGCCTCGCCCTCTATGCTTTGTGCGGTTGAGATGATAGCTCTTAGAATATGAAAATGTGATCAGATGACAGTCATTAACCTCCAGCTTTGGTTTTGTTGCATATCTGAGAATGTATAGCTGCTAGCCTGTTTGCGATCTTGGCTGCTAAGTGGTCTAGCAGACGATGACTTGTCGCTAGAATTATGGCTATCCCTAGACCAGTGCTGAGCAACCGGAGCTCTACACGTACTGGTGCCAAACACTGCGGTAGACATATCGCTTGGGAATCGCTTAGAAGCAATACATCTTATTTCAGACATGCAACAAAACTTCTTGTAACTAGGGAATTGTGATCTGAAGTTTAGGCAAGGCTCGAAAGAATCATCATAACTGGCCAGGAGATTCGTTGATATTCACTGGCACTGGTTTCAGTGATCCGACCAATGCCATGTATATCAAACTCCTACAGGACGAGAGTGTCCCGTTGCCCAAGCACGGTTTAAGTATAGAATTATTGCCGGAGATGAACTCAACCACAAAGTTCCCTCCAAAGACTCAATTGTGTCAAACTTTTGACTGAAAACTAAATTGAGAATAGTTGTCATTCCCAAAGAAAAACAATGCTCCTAGTATCTTTACAAACAAATCTGGCTGCCAGTAGGCATTACGAAAAGTATATCAATATTGCAGCTACTTCAGATACTACTAAAGGCGGAATTCGGAACAAGAAAAACTAACATGACGCCCAGAATCAGAAGCGAGTATCAAGACCTCAAGCTAGGCAGACCAAATATCAGAATTCCGGCAATCTTAGAGCTGAAAAATACTTGATAGTTCCCGCCAAACAATGAGGAGTCCATCTGTAGAGAGACGGCGTGTATTTGAAGACCAGATCTGCTGGCAGTTTATTAACACAATATTACTTGATGATACGAATAACGCACGCAACCCCAAAGATAGGAGATCATGAATCTAAGTGTCTCTCCATTTTAGATGCCTAATAATAATACCAAAGTCGGGAAAACTCTTCGCTGCTCACTTGAGACACAAGGTTACAATGACCAGCCACGTGCACCTCTACACGGAGCATTTGAATGCATCTATTGTTGATATCTTCATACGGAAGAAGCATAACAAAGCAACAGTTGCAGCTATCACTAGGATGGATTTACATGAAGCGAAGGAAATGGATATGGGGACCAAAACATTTGAACATGTCTCCACAACAAACCCACAATTATTTCTGAATACTATCAAAACTCGACGAGGTATGTGTACCTGCAGGATCATCACTTCTATTTACAACATCTCGGTCCACCATGAAACGCGAGGCTGAGATGCACAGACCATATTTACACACGGCGGTTATCTAGCCTTCCCTCATGAAACAAATCACTCCTCCTCCTCACATCAGATTCGTCTCATATTCTCTCCTTCAAAAAATGATGCCACTTATATGAATGAGTCTCCCGTTCTCTCATTCCCCCCATTCACCTCATTCTATTCAAAGCCAAGAATCTCATCTTAATTATTTCTCCAACTAAAAGCTTCCAACCTCCAGTTTCCAACCTCACTCACTCAAAATGAACCATCGACCACGCCATGGAGAAGAGCTTCCATGGGCTAAACCCCTCAGCATAGATCTCCTGCACAAAGTCCTCAAAGTAACATTTCTCCACCCCTTCGTCGCATGGATGATTCCTCTTTGTATGCGCGCACAAGCTATGCCCTGGCATCATCAAGCCATTCAATATGCCATTGGCTATGCCTCTTTGCTCACCATGTTATATTTCCTGTCAATACTTAATCGCCAAATCGCATACTCTAAGGCTAGAGAAGTAGATTTGTTAGAAGAGGTTATCGTGATTACCGGTGGCGCAAGCGGATTAGGATTGTTGGTCGCGGAAGTATATGGCATGCGAGGCGCAACGGTTGCAGTATTAGATGTGCGAGATTTGGAAAGTGGAGAAGCGAGGGGCGTGAGTTATTACAAGTGTGATGTAGGGAATCGAGAGGAAGTTGCAAGAGTGGCTGTGGAAATCGAACGAGATGTTAGTTCTCCCCTCTATTTTCATCTATGACTAGAAGACTAACAAATATATAAATAGCTCGGCACCCCTACAATCCTCATCAATAACGCGGCAATCGTAAACGGGAAAACACTCCTGGATTTGTCCATCGATGAAATCGAACGTAATTTTAAAGTAAACCTTCTTGGAAGTTTCTACACCCTCAAAGCCTTCCTCCCAGGCATCGTCCGCACCGGTCACGGCACAATCGTAACCATGTCCAGCGTCCTAGGACACCTTGGCGCCGCCCAACTCAGCGATTACAGCGCCTCCAAAGCCGGCTTAACTGCACTTCACCATTCTCTAACAGCAGAACTCAAAGCACATCCTAATATCAAAACAATACTTGTAGAGCCCGGCCAACTAAGCACGCCATTATTTTTCGGGACCGTGACGCCGAATAGTTTTTTCGGGCCGGTATTGGAACCGGTTGATGTAGCGAGGGAGATTATCGCGACGATTGATAAGGGGAGTAGTGCGGTGTTGGCGATGCCGTTGTACGCGAGGTGGGTTGGCTTGATGGCAGTCTTACCTGTGGGAGTGCAGGCAATTGCTAGGAGGGTTAGTGGAATTGATGGGGCGATGAAGACGTTTGTGGGGAGGGGAAAGGGGGGCGAGGAGAAAGAAGGTTTGATATAAATGGAGAGGGTTCGGTGCTGGCATCGAATCTGGATGGATGAATGAGGTAGAGTGGTGTAATATAGATGGGATAGGATAGGAGAGGATGGAAGAGGATGATTTATAATGTCATGTAAAAATCACCATTACCCTGTTTCATCACCCGAGTTTATGGGCCATATATGTATAAAATGATGCAAGATTATATTAAAATACACACCACATATCTAAATCACCGTTTGTACATTGTGAAATTATGAACATCATCCTATCTCAGATCGAAGGATATTGACTGTAAACATCAATATCTACCTAGGTATTGGTATATTGTTACTCCCCATCCAGTCATCCAGTCATTCACTATCTGTATCTAATATCTATGAGTATTCTACAGAATATCTATAATACCAACTGCAAAAGTCTCTTTGGATTCCGCAATCCCCAATCAAAAATTCACACATACAAAACAATATTCTTACCTTGAGATACTAAATATAACAAACTATCAAAAAAATAAATAAAAGCTCAAAGCAATATATATATCCGTCCTAGACGATCTTAGTTCTATCTATCTAATAAGAAATATCTAAATAAATACCCACCGTAACTCTAGTTCAAATATGAGCTTTATTCTGTTTCTTTTATCCATACATACATCCATCCATCTATCAACTACCAAACAAACAGACCAATATACCTATAAATAACAGATAGCAGATGTCTACACCCCAATAAACCAAACCAAGCCTACCTAGGTACAAAAAGAAGATTAAAAAAAACCAACCAACTCATTATATTTCAACCTAACAAGACCTACATCCCCAATTCCCCAATTCCCATCTCCAACGTGCGGAGCTTTGCTTTTATAGATGGTGCAATGGGGATACATTCTAATTTGATATTACATTACTCATCTTGCAGCGTGGAATTTCAATATTCGTGTTGAGATGTGAGTTCTGATTGAGGGTCTAGTTGGCAAGAATGGGGGACTGAATGGGATTAGATTAGAGGAGATGATATAAGCAGAAGAGAGAATGATTTCTTTTCTCTGATTTGAGATTTAGTGACCGTTGTTCTTCGATCTGTGCGATGTATATTGTTTACAGATATATAGATAGACGAATAGGAGGGAGGAAATGAATGAACAGGGAATGGATGAAGAGAGCGTAATTAACTAATGTTGTTTTTTAGTAATAATTTTGGATTTTGATATGTTTCACACCAAAATCGATGAAGGGACAATTCGCTTAGGAGCTAGTCGGCCGTTTGTGTGGGCTTGAACCCACGACTAGAAGGCTATAGTAGCTTGGAGAATTAGAAAATTTAGTTTATTCTGATAACTGAGTGCTAGAATCAAGGTGTTATGATGTGCTGATATATAATCCCCATATCTATCTAGAAGTCTCGGATGGATAAAAGGCTGGGTGGTTCGAAGCTTGGGTCGAAGCAGAAGGTAGTCTAGTGGGATCTAATGGAAATGGAATTTTTCAAAAACGTTTGGATTGTATAATCATACGCCTTTCTTTCCTGTGTAACATAACATAATAACGCAATCCTGACACTGTGATTCGCTTCCCAAATTTTAGGCACGGCATGAAAAGGTATTGCTTTGAAACTTCATTATGGAATAATGGGAATTAAAGAAGGGTCTAATTGGAAGATACTAAGAATATCATGAGGTGGTCGAAGGAAGAGTTGTTGGATCGAAGAATAGCTATGACAGTGATCAAATCCCACCGATACAGCGCCGGTACATAGGATTGAGGAATTGGGGGTCTCCAGGCAATCCCATATACCAAACACATACGAGGCTCCGCCATTCAACAATGGAACAAGGGTATCCCGAATGTAATCAAACACTTGTTCAAGTTGTATGGCATTTTGCACTTGTCACGATATAATCCGTTCAACTATTAGTTGTTTATTTGAGAAAGTAACATCTCAGCCTAATATCGACAGATAGATGCCCAAGTCCCCACGTTCCACTCATAATCTCGCAAAGATTGCAAATTTTTGTGTTACACCATAAAATCACGATTGAATGTCTCCGTAACTGCCAAAGACAACATCGCAAACCAGCATTACCCTTCATACCATCAACAGCAATGCAGTAGTATACTCAACAGCACGGGCCGAGCTTTCGGTCTTTAAATGATGAACCCCAGCTGTCAGATAATTAACCCACAAAGAGATTAGAAAAGGGGGAAACACGAGCAAAGAGTATGGAAGAACAAATAAGGTTTTTACCACTAGTTCGACAGTTCATCCTATGATATATTAGTGTACAGAGTTTAAAAACGTTGAGATGAGGAGCATCCTTCATTTTCATACGAGGATTGCCTTGAATTGTTCCTGAGACTACCCGGAAGCACTAAGTCCGAACCGGTTGTTACCGATATCGTATGATTAGATGTTTGAAATTGTCGCATATAATCAAAACTGTAGTGTAGATGTGTCGGCGAGGTTGACTTGAAGAAGAGCCTAGGGAAACTGCATGATTGAGGAACTGAGGCGTAAAATCCTAAGGTGTAGGCACATTACGAAGAGTGTTGAATCCTGAATTTATTCTTCAAGACAGAATTCGTGTTACCTCATAGTACTATTCAGGACGGTATATAACTCATCATCGCTATGTTAATGTATTCTAACAAGCTCGGCCCATCTTAATCATGACGCCGGGAACGAGAAAGGAATATCCCGTTGAATATATCCACATGTTAGAAATTTATATCCATTCCAGTCCGCAACCGCCGAACAGTGTCTAGTTTGATTTCCGGGTTGAGAGACGGTTAATGCCGGAGGGAAATGAATGAGCACGAGGCAAAGAGAAGGATTGCGACATGAGGCGGATCTAAGTACCGTATCGCTTCTAGCTGTAATGACGGTTGCATTTTACCTGATACCTCGGCGATCTAGTAGGGACGAGCTGTAATGCGCACATATTTTTGCTTGTGAGAGTCGTATTCATAGACTTTGCAAATAAAGTGAATTGTTCAATTCAGCAAACCTTTTGCTGCAAAAACTTTGCAAGTTCCTCGATTTTTTGCTTCGAAGGGTTCTGGGCTGGGATACCTTTGTGCAGGAGCTTTCTCTGAATGCCCACAGGTACCGTTCCTGCGCACAGACGAAAAATCCCCCCTCCGTAAGAGCTGGGATCTCCCCTACGCTTGCACCCATGATGGACATGGTGAAGTAGCCAAGAAAGAAAACTCAGTAAGGTATCAATGGAAAATTGGCTCTTCTTCTTGATTAATGGATCATCCGTGTTCTGTACAACACAAGACTGGGTAATTTGCGGTGAGACTGTAATCATTTGAATGTGAGAACGACTGCTGTCAGAGGCATGCAAAATGCATTGTGTTCAAATGTTGATATGACAACCCAACAATGGAGGAGTCCATGGTAGCAACCCTCTTTGAACGCACCCTATGTAAGTGAAGGGTGAGAAGGATTAGCTGAGAAATAAGTACAATGACATACTTTATAGCTTCGAGGAGTTTGATCGGCGCTAAGCAAGTACGACGGATTCATTTGTCCTTCTCTCATCTCTAACATCCACACCAAACATCAAATGAACTCTACAGCGGAGACAGATTGTCCCCAACTTGCCCTCTGCCAAATCTTTACGGGCACTTGTGCCTCTTGTCCTCAAAGAAGATTAATCGCACAAGCCACGGCTTACGTTGCTGGGTACAGCCCATGATCTATTTATTTACATGCCGACTCCCAAGGTGTCGATGGATATATAGTATCGGATACTAATCGAACCCAATTGTGTACTGTGAGCCTGATGAGTGAGTTGCTTCTCGGTGAATATACAGTACCTCATTTCAGTGATCTTGCCATTTGGCGATCGGGGAAATCCCAGGGACTTTGAGTTCATGGACACGAAGCGGTTTTGGTCTCAAAAAAGGTGTTAACCTCTCTCTTGAACAAGGGTGCGTCGCTAATGTTGATTTCTGCAAAAATTGAAGTTGCAGACCCATACCCAGAACGAACAAGAAAAGTAGAGTTCGGCTTGAGGATGGACTTTGAGGGTGAACTTCGACCTGGGAAAGAGGATAAGCAAGTAACAATGTCAATGTCCACCCTCAGGACAGCTTTTCGTGTTTAATGGAAACTGTGATAAGTACCGATTGGTGATATAGCAAAAGAGTGCATTATGAACATGCTAAAGGAAAAGCGGCATGTGTGTCTGATTCCCAAATTTCAATGGAAATAGAGTATTTGGGCCTTTAGCTATTGGTTCCGCTTAAGAAGGAGAGACGGCCATCAGTGATAAAGTTCTGGATGTGGATCTGGATATCCCGCCCTCGCAATCATACCGTTTTTTCGCGTGGTATCTCCTCTCCGCAATCCTAGATGCCGAATCCCGAAGTCGAAGCTGTGTAGAGTTACTAGAGTAAGTCTTTTGATGTTAAGTCTTGACTCTTAACAAGCTTCCTGGGCTTGAACCCATCAATGAAAAATTACATTTAGAAAATTAGGCCTAAGGTTTTTTAGGTATGTATTGGTAAAATTCAAAATCATTCTGATTGGACATTCGTTAAAATGGTCCATATTCATCGCTCCGCTCCACTATTTCGAAAACTCGTTTCCATTGCGCTGGGGCTCGTTGCTCGTTGCAATTATTGTTGCTCGGTGTATCAGGATGATAAAAGAGAATTGTCAATTCCTTCCCTTCATAATTTCCATGAGCACCGCCGCTTGGGTCTGCAAAATTAACCCTTTTAGGTAATTATAAGTTAGATGACGACATAGAAGGGGTCGGTGTCAAAAGTGCGCAATTTCATTCAATTCTAGAAGTTTTTATGTTATCTTTTGTCCTGAACTTTACCTAGGTTGGATAGAAAGACGAAGCAGCCTCGCGAACGGGAACAAAATGAAAATCATTCCACCATACTAATTCTATCAGTGCGGTGAGCAGTATTTAGATTCCAGAATCATGGTTGCTTTCGATACTTGAAGCCATGTTTGAACTTATTCCAAGATGGTATTAAACATTTCAAAGTTGGGGGTAATCTGTATGTACCCTTTGATCCCAGCGCGAAAACTTAACAAAGTCGCCATATTTGGATCTTGTAGCTTATTACTGAATGACCAATGCAGATTTACGGCGTCAAAGGCATTGCAGATATAATAATAGCCGTGCAATGTCATCTGACGATAAGTGTATAAATTGATGACTGAGAGTCAGATAGTATTTGACCAATTTGTACAGAAAGTTTGTACAACATTGTGATAATAGGTTCTGACGGAGTAGATGCTCTGGGATGATTATTCTCATCGGCGACAACACCCCACCAGATCCTAGAATTGGGGCAAATGACGACCCGCTGAAACATCGTCGCTGGAAGCCACTTTTTTGTTTCGGATGTTTGGAAATTTGGAATCGCCTTCCTCCACTTTTTGTCTCGAGCTAATTTTCTATTTATTTAATGAATGAGATAGATGGCTTATTCTACTGCTTACTGTATGATTTCATGTCTTTGCCATCCCGATACCAAGGTCGGATGGACTGGCTTTCTTGTTGGTTAGTAATGTTGGTGATCAAGTGGTTCATGTAACAGGAGTTACGTAGGCACTGGTACATCAACTCAAATGGATTCCCACAGAAATTATACATCATCGGTCGACAGACAGAACACAGTTACAATGCCTGCTCCCATTATTAGAAGTTGGAGTCTGGAAGCTGTAAGGATTTTTACGATAACCAGTTATCTCTTCTTATTAAAACAATCGGCCAGACTCGAAAGCCGCAAAGCTGCATGCACAAATCCGATAGGTGCTGGTGTAGTGCTTACTACCTACCTACTATTTTAGGGATTAGCCAGGTACCACGTGAAAAGATAAGGAGACACAAGGCCAAATATAAGTGACGTTTTGTTTACCTAGGAGGCACTCAGTAGTAGTACTCGATAGGAGATACTTTTTCCGAAAGCTTTTCAAACTTCTCTTCTAATAACTCACAATTAAAAAGACTCTCATTTCAAGTCTTTCAAGCTTCCCCTTGATAACTACCGAGTCCATGTCAAATCATAAAATGACGCTCGTACCAACTCTAATTGATGAAGCAAAACTTCCTATTGGGTACTCCGTAAACGTATTTTCAATTTGTTTATCCTTAAGATCCGATTTCCAGGGATATCGTGGTTAAGGAGATAAAATTATTCGTCGACACTTTTGTGCATTAGGCCCCGGAATCCTAATCCGTGCTAGTGGTGTGAAAAGGCTGGGACTTTTCGTTCATTTACCCATGTAGTAAATAAATAATCATACAGCTGCAACAAGCCCTCTATGCCCCTGCAAGTAAAATGCACATCCAATACTCGACAAAAGTAGCCTACGCTACTTCTCTTTTTGTGCATTTTCTTTAATTGCCCCTTCGAGATGATAAGTCTGAACTTTAAGTGGTTGTGGTTCTTGCCTGCCCTGCCCTGCCCTGCACTAAATGCACTAAATGCACATTCATGTCTTCTGCTGCTTCTTTCGCATAGTACTTGGTTGGTCCTGCACTTCAACGCACCACCACCACCACCAAAGCTCACACACACACTCATTATTCTCATTCGCACTTTCCACCTTACCATTTCTTTCATTCCTTTCCTTTGAATGCTTGCTTGGCCAAAAGCAATAATATCGGCGAATACCTAAACCTGCTGAATCGAATCCTCCCCCCCAAACCGTCACGTTATTGGATGGTCTTTTGTTGATCGAGAGCCTGTCGCAGACCTCCTTCAACCTTCTCAATTTCATTACCCCAACCTCTCAATCCCAGTATAATTGATCCACCCTCCATGCATCGAAAATCAGGAAAACGACGAAGAAGCTGAGTGCTATGAAGGAGGCGAAAATCTGGGCAAACGATAAATTAATAATGGAGGTCGAGGCTCAGACCCAAGCCTCCCATCCACCTGTAGTTCGTTCACCTGAAAGTTTGCGTCAACGTCAACGAGATCGATTGTCCCCTAGAGGCCGTTTTGCGACACTTAATACTATATCTACATCTGTCACAGAGGTCGAAAGACAACAAAATAATAGCGTGCCATCATTGTCAGCTCCAAATTTGAGGGTTACTGGAAAGAGAAGCCCGAGCCAACAGAAAAAGCTGATGCAGGAGAGTTCGCGCAATGATAATAATGTTTACCGGCGGGTTAAGAGAGAGGTAGAAGATGAGAAAGGCAGTATTACTCCTGATGGGGGCTCTGCTGGCCGGGAAGGTAGACAATTTACCGTTGCCAAAGTTGGAAATGGCGGAAAGATATACTTACGGTAAGACAAGGTGATGCTTGTTGACAATATAGTACTCGTTACCACCACAAGGAATTTTAAATACTTGGCAGTAAACAGTACTGACAGACGAACAGCCCGTCAATACGTCCAGCAAACCAACGATATCCTCAGCCATCTTTCGTCTTTCCAACAACACCGCCAGATACTGCTGGACCTGATGCTGCCGCGTTTCGTAGAGAGGAGGAGGAGGATTTGAGTCATCGCGATAGTCTTTGGTCCCCGTCAAAGTCGGCATCGAGCCTAACCCAGCGAATACAATTCGCAGCCCCACCAAAAACACGACGCGCGAGAGCACACTCATACTCGACTGTAGACGATCAACACGCCCCAGTCACCGACAAGGACGCTGGTGCTTTCAAGGTTGTTATCGAAAGGCCCCGGACTGGTACGGCCACCCAAAAGCTTGACTTTTTTCAAGGTACTCCTGCTCTCGACGTCACTATCCCTTCGTACAAATTGGGAAAACCACGATTTAGCATGCGCGGCACCCCTTTCCTTCGAGGTTCTTCTTATACGACCACCAATGATGATGTACGCTCAAGTGTCTTGTCAAGCAGAGAAACATCACAAATGGATCCGGCTTCACAGCGCCATACGCGAGCCCTTTCTCGACGTCATTCTGATGCATCTCCACAGCCTAGTGCTGTCAGTGGCCCACCAAGCCCAAACTACCAATCACGCCCAATGCCATCGCCAAGAATTGTTAAGCCATCCAGAGCCATTGAGCCTGAAATGTTCGATTCTCTCACTTTCAAGCCAGCTTGCGACCACCCGTCTATTGTCCGCTATGGCGAAAGTGGAGGTATTAGAGCGGCGACTCCAGCTCGTCTTGTTGCAGAAATTACGTCCCCCACTTTCGTCGATTATGACCTTCTTTCAGATTTCTTTCTTACGTTTCGCTCGTTTCTGGAGACAACAGATCTGTTGCTCATGCTCATCGCGAGACTGCAGTGGGCAGTTGCAAGAAATGATGAGATTGGTACGGTGGTCAGGGTTAGAACTTTCGTCGCGATTCGCCATTGGGTACTAAATTACTTCTTGGACGATTATGTCATTGACTACGAGTTAAGAGTGTTGTTTTGTGAACGACTTAATGCATTTGCAAAAACACTCCTGCAAGGCGAGATGCACTCTAAGGTACCCCTGAAGATAGTAGAGGAGCTGAAGAAGTGTTGGCGGAGAGTATGTGCGTTATACTGGGATGGACCCGACTTCGACCCAGATCTTGGAGTTGAGGTTCCGATAGCTGCTGGAGGAGTAGCCGGTTCTCGAGATCCCAATTTAGACCCAGCTTTCTGGGAAACCCACCCAGCAGGTCCCCCACGTCTCGACGGGATTATTGAGCCCGACTTCATCGAGCATGACACCTCAATGGTTGAAGGACGAAACTTTTTCGCCGATGTTTCTCGCGCAGGTTACATTGACTCTGTAGCCTATAATCCCACCCCTCCGAATACCAGGGAGTATGACGACGATCCAGAACCACCTCCATCCCCCACGAGCATAGTTAGTGAAGACTTTGTATCATGCTCATTTCCTAGTCGAACAAGAGGTGGCGGGACTATTAACCCCCTGGGAGCGCATCCAGTTCCTGCCAGCTCTATATACGATCCAGCTCCCCCTGTGGCAACCACACCTAAAGCACTGGCCGGTAAACGAGTGCGCCCTTCGCATTCACACAAGCGCAGTGCAAGCTTCTCCGACTCGTTGAGAGATTGCCGAGCACAACCAGATCCCGTACCGCCTGTACAAAAGGTTATCTATAAGAGTACGGAGTTACTTCTTGCTCTGCCTTATGCTGGAAGTTTAGTGAGAGGTAACCTCTTCCCTCCCGGACAAGCTTTTGTCGATGTTGTCGCCCCAAGCACCCCAGCAGAATTTGGTCGAGAAACTACTTTGTTTCCCAGACCGCCTCCCAGCCACAAAGGCCCTTCGGCAATGTCGGGACCAGGGATGAAAAAACTTTTAGGTAGTGTGCGTCGTGCATTGAGCACTAGAGCAGGTCATAGCCCCACTGGTTCCCCAACGCAAGGCAGCTTTCCCAATATGCCTCCTCTCGGCATTCGAGGGGCAACTATAAACCGACTTCCTGGTACCGCCATAGTTCCACAAGCTCAAAAGCACGACTCAATTCGTGCACCAATGAGGATTGACTTGCTTGGTGCTGAAGTTGCCGAAGACTTCAAAAAGGCAGTTCGAGAGGAAGAGGAGGCTGATGAGGCCCGCAATTCTCGTATAATTAAGCAGCAGTCACCACCAGGGAGCGGCCATCGCGAATCAGCAATCCATTACTCGACTATGTGCCCCGATGTTACCTTGGAAAATTCGGGTTCCATAACTTACAGGTCACCCAAGAGCGAAGTTACAAATGGAAGCAAGAGCATTGTAATTGTTGACGATACCATGGCGTTGCCCTTGCCTATGATGACCGGCGCATTGGCCGTGAGTCCATCTTTCGGCTCAATCGCCGACACTTTTTTGCATCTATCCCATGGACCTACGCCACCAAACACGCCGCCAGGAGTTCCTTTCCCCGGAACCCCAAGGAGATCATCTCATCTACTAGGACATACTGTGAATCGCAGTTTATCATTAGAAGGTCTTCCTTCGCTCGTCGGTGACTCGCAGCCATCAGGAGAATATGAGCACCCCTTAGGTCCGCGACCAATTCCTACACATTCAATGAGGCTTCACAGTCAAACCTACCGAGTCAGAAAATCCGCATCACTACGACGTTATGCGTCTTTTCATAGTGGTTTTACTCGGCACCACAGGAGTGAGAGAAGCTTCGATGCCACCACATTCACCGAAGAACAATCAGTCGCGGAAAGTTTTTCTCGGAATGCGTCTATTCCGCTTCCACTTCGAGTACTCCGAAGAAGACCAGGTGGAGATTTGAGAGCCGTGGGCAATGTTGGGGACCTCAGTAATGCTAAATCTCGACCCATGTCGACTGGCTCCCTGACGACTTATTCCGATTCTGTACGAAGCTCGTATCTTCTTGGTAGTGGAGATGATAGCCGATACGTCGATGTAGTCAACAGTGATTACGATGAAACTCAAGCACATGTAGAGACATTCTCATTGGGGGCACTAGCTGAGGTTACACCCAAAGGCCGCGTCTCGCTATTCGATACCCATTCATCCCAACCGGTCATGCGCCCTTCTTTTGAGAAAGAAGCTCAGATGCTTGCTCAGATTCCAGACGACATTGATGATGATGGTGGGGTTGAGTCAGCTCTTCTGAAACTCGAAGGGAAGTTCGAACAGAGGCGGTCCGAAACCTCAGGTGGAGAATTTTCTGGCAGATTTGAGAACGAGGGAAATACCAATAGTTTTGGCGGCGGCCCATACGATGTCAGTACCCTTACTTTGAATTTCGGCCAGGAAGAAAATCGCAGGCACCGACAGCGAAATGTTGTGGACTCGAGAATGTTCAACAATCCAAACCCAACTACATATCAGCCACAGCAGGCTTCGATCAGCACGGAACATAGACCTACCGCATATCAACCAACAGGAATGCCAAGGACTTCCTCGCTATCGGGGTCAAATGGTCTCACAGATTCATTTTTTGAAGGCTCTTTCCTTGACGGCGCATTTAGCGAGGATGCAAGTTATCACCGGCATACACACAATTGGTCAGAACGCTCAATTCTTGAAGGGCCTGATGAAGGACACCAGTTGACTACGGACAACACACCGCATTCCTCTCATCACGGATCCTTTGATTTCATAACTGAAACGGAAAGCTTGCGAAGAATGCGCCCCGGCGCAAAAGGACCTGCTCATGAGAGTGGCAATCATTCGTTCCTCAACATTGACAGCGATCTTTCTTCCGAAATGTCTGTCATTTCGCATTCCGACTGTATCGAAGAGATTTCAAACATGGCTGCCCCAGCTTCGCATCCTTTGAGACAAGGAGCGGTGATCAAGGGAATACCTAACCCATCTAAGTCACCACATCATCCTCCATCGCCTCCAATAACTTTTGTACAGGCATTGAATATGTCTCCAAACACTGCGAATATTCCTCAGATCCATGATTACCAGCTGGAGCAGGGGCATCCGCTACCACCAACTCCAGATATCACACCCACTACTGCCCTCGGTTCAAGTGGATTTGGCAGAGATGCCTTGCGGCCCAGTGGTACAAGTGAAGCTTCTCGTAAAACATCTGTCCACCTGCCCTTCATTCTTGCATTTGATTCGCGAGTCCTTGCTCAACAGTTTACTCTCATTGAAAAGGATGCCTTGAATGAGATTGATTGGAAGGATCTCATCGAAATGCGCTGGAGAGATGCTGCTACAGATACTCGCTCTTGGGTTGAATTCCTGCGCTCGTCGGAACCTCGAGGGGTAGAAGTTGTCATCGCTCGGTTCAACATAATGGTCAAGTGGGCTGTGTCTGAAATAGTCTTGACTGGCGATCTGGAAGAACGAGTTCGATGCATCATCAAATACATCCACATTGCCGTGAATTGTCGGAAATATCGAAACTTTGCTACGATGACACAACTCACGGTGGCTCTGACCTCTAAGGATATCTCCCGTCTTACCTCGACGTGGGCCCACGTTCCGGCATCGGACATACAAACACTTCATGAATTGGAAGAACTTGTGACACCTACAAGTAATTTCCATAACTTGAGAGCTGAGATGGAAGGTTGCGGTGCAGATCGAGGCTGCATTCCATTTGTTGGAATCTATACTCATGACCTGATCGTCAACTCGGAGCGCCCAAGTCAATTTGCAAGCACGCCAACAACGGAACCTTTGGTAAACTTTGAGAGGTGTCGATGTGAAGCAACCATCACAAAGAATCTTCTTAGATTGCTTGAGGCTAGTCAATTGTATAGATTCCTTCCCATAGAAGGCATCACCGAAAGGTGTTTGTGGATGGCAGCATTACGAGATGAAGACATTGCGAAATATGGAAAGTCAATTCAGAATTGATTATCCATCTCTCGTCTCTATCGCACCTTCTCTAATTTCTAGACAAGCGCGCTATTCGGCCATCCATGCGAGCTCATTTTGGTCCTTCGCCTGACCTAATCTACGAAACTTTCGATTAAGTTTCGATTCATCAATAGATGGATAAAACAACAAATTCTTTGTAATAACAAATTCAAATTTTGGGGACTTTTGTTTAAAATTTTGTAATGTGTTTCACCACAGTATTCAACTTCATACCTCTCATTTCGAGACAGCTGCGAAGGATTCTTTTCATGTACTTTCTTCACGTTTTCTTGGTCCCTACTTTTCACAAGCACAGCATAGCCTGCGCGTCACCACAACGGCTCAACATAATATTTCCTTATTGATATTGCAGTCTGGCTTCGGACTCATTTTCCACGACCATGACTATCACGATTCATTTCCTGTTGGTTCGCTGTAATATTTTTTTTTTGTTTTGCTTACGTCCACCGAGTGCTAAGCTTTCAAGTGGCTTCGTGGTGTTGAGAAGATGGATGGATGGGTGGATGGGGATTTTGCTCCAAAGAATACCATGGGCGCTACTACGAATGGATGTGGATAGCATGTAAAGAGAGGAGAGGTAAAAACTTTTTTTGGCGAAACTTGAAGAGGGAAAGCACATAATCTCTTGTACGGCAATGGCGAATCGACTTTACCTCCGGTGGAATGGATAGGATGGATGGATGTAAAGGATAGGCGGATAGGCGGATCTTATACCCCTTTGTGTGTTGCTTGTTTGCTTGTGAGATAGTTAAGTGTTGGTGGTGGTAGAGTAGCTTGAGTGGCTAGATGGAGTGGCTAGATAAGATATCAATGAATGACAGAAGAATTTCAATCTACTTATGCAATCGCCATGTGAACCTATTTTATTATCATCTAATCGTTGTGTAATATCCAACGTGTACCTGGGATTATCCGACGATACACTCTTTCAAATCCGCCATCATCCACAATCATCCAAAAACATCAACATCATGTACAAATTCCCTACATAATATACCATCCATTCATGCTCAACCCCTCCCCCTGCTTTAGCCTTACATAATTACACAACCCCTCCCCCTGCTTTAGCCTTACATAATTACACAACCCCCATCACTCAACCCGCCACCACCACTCGAACCTGCTTTCCCTCCTCCCGCAGCTAAGACGGCGGTTCGACTGATGTCCTCCCATACCTCTGCTACTAGCTCGCCGGTCATGGATGAACATCTGAGGGAATGGAGGTTAGTTTAGACGATTTATTGATGTATTGGGGGTGGATTGGGGTAAGTTGGTGAGGTCTAGGGTACTCTTCCTTTGCTTTGGGTTGGGAGGTGCGAGGTGGGGGAGAGAGCAGGCGAAGAAATGAAGAGATGAAAAGGACCAAATTAAATGAATATAAACAAAAACTCACTCCATATATCGATCGCATCTCAATTCCTGCGCAATGCGGTGACCCTCTTGCGGATATATTATCCCATTTGGATCTTTTTCAGATCGGAGATCTCGCTTGAGGGCAAGGAGGAGAACGGGGAGTTCGTACTGGAAGGCGGCTTGGAGTTCTTTGGCCCACTTGTTTTTGTATTTAGTTTAGTTTTGGTTTATTTCGATGTCGATGTGATTTTTTGGGTGTTTCATATATGTATGTATTCTTCACCTGACCTTGCTTCAACAGGAGAAAATGATAACCATCATAACACAAATAAATATACATACAAATCTCTGCACATTAATCAAGCTCAACCGATTTGGAACTGCATAACAGAGCACGACAACATTAGGTTTCAATGTTTTCCAATCGATAGGCGAAGAGGTGTCGTAGAAATTGATGCGGTAGGGGATGTTGGAGAAGCGGATCCCGAAGGTGAAAGGTTGATGAGAGTCTAGGAGGAGCTGGGCTTGTGTTGAGCTGGCGGAGGAGGAGAGGTTTGATGGCGGTTGGCTAAAGGTGGGTGAGCTGGGGTTGGGGTCGACAAGGGGAGGGATTGGATGAATGGGAGTGGATGGAGAGAACTCACGATAAGAAGGTTGATTTACCTACATCGGAATCACCGAGTAGCAGAACTGTTGTTTCCATAGGGGGTCCTAGAGGCGGTTCATCCATGGTTGAATAAATAAATGGATAGCTTCATATTTTACAATGAATTTGAGCTTGAAATGGTCTGGCTAATAGTGGATAGGAGGTTGATGGAGGGGTACTTTGCGATAAGCGATAAGGAATTTACCCCTGTGAGATAAATGCATCTAGGAAAAATATCACTCTTATTGGCTCAATGATTTGTGCGTCAATAAAAAAAATCGGACAACATTGTTATTGAAGGAATTCTCATGATTATTTCATGAATGTTCGTCAGGAAAGTCTGGAGAAGAGAAGTGCTTCTGATACCACAAAAGTATTCACGATCTTTTCACACCAAATACAACTGGATTCCTGAAGCAGAGAGGAGTGCAGAGGAGAGGAGAAGGAAAAAGATGGGAGGAATGACGGATTATAGCGATTGGTCGCATGAGGATTTGATCAAGAGGGTTACTCAGTTGGAAAAGGAACTTGTCAATAATACCAAAAGGTATTCATCCACAAACTCTGATCCTCAAAATCCGATACTGAACAAAACACCAGCGCAACCCCCATTCCCAAGAGAAACATACAGAAACCTCGCCGCGAACGAGAATTTGATCCCTCCAAATACAACACTCGACTCATCGCTCTCAAACTCGCATATTTGGGAAAGCGCTACAATGGATTCGAACATCATGGACACCCAACACCTTTAACTACTATTGAAGAAGAATTGTGGCAAGCGTTGAATAAGGCTCGTCTTATATTTCCTCAAGGAGTCAATCCGATGGCGCCGGGTGAGGTCAATTGGGAAGGATGCGAATATTCGAAATGTGGGAGGACGGATAAGGGTGTTAGTGCTTTTGGACAGGTTATTGGAATTAGAGTTAGGAGTAATCGACCACTTCCTAGACCGAAAGCAAAGCCCGCATCAGAAGAATCTGTAGAGGGGGAAGCGGGAGCGGAAGATGATATGTACAACACGTATCCGAGAGAAAATGGCATCGAAGTTACATCTGCGCCGCTTTCCCCATCAGCAGGTATTCCAGGACCACGGGGATCGGATAGTGGAGCATTCAATTTGTCGGATCCGGATATTCAGGAAAGTCTTGATTTTCATCATATTACTGATGAGATACCTTATCCACAAGTTCTCAACCGTCTTCTTCCACCCGATATCCGTATACTGGCATGGTGTCCGTCACCACCTGTTGATTTTTCCGCTCGCTTCTCCTGTCGCGAACGTCGCTATCGATATTTCTTTACCCAGCCTGCATTTTCTCCCATTCCTTCTCAGCTGGAACATGGCACTTCAGCTAGTAAAATGAAAGATGGGTGGTTAGATATTGACGCTATGAGAGAAGCGGCGAAGTTATATGAAGGTTTACATGACTTTAGGAATTTCTGTAAGATTGATCCCGGGAAACAGATTACGAATTTTGAGAGGAGGATCTTTTATGCGAATATTGAGGAGGTGAAGGATTATACGAGTTCGCTGGCCTATGTAAACGGAGATTCGTTTCTTGATGGATCGATTCGTTCCAAAACTGATGGTGAGAGTAAGGCTCCTAAAGTCTATACTTTCGACCTTCATGGATCGGCATTCCTTTGGCATCAAGTGCGTCACATGGTTGCAATTCTGTTTCTGGTAGGACAGGGTTTAGAGAAACCTTCTGTGGTATCGGAATTGTTGGACGTGGAAAAGAATCCAGGAAGACCTGCATATGAAATGGCTACCGATACTCCCCTTGTTCTCTGGGACTGCATCTTCCCTCACGAAGACGACCCATCTAGAACCGATGCCCTAGATTGGCATTACATAGGCGATAGTCCGGGCTTCTCCGAGGGCAAATACGGACAAGCGGGCTTGATGGATGATCTATGGAAAGTGTGGAGAGAGCGCAAAATCGACTCGATTCTCGCGGGCGAACTAATGGGCATAGTTAGTCGTCAAGGAGTTGAAGCGAACGAGTTGAGCGGGGGCAAGGGAGGCAAAGGCAGAAGTCAGAAGGTTTTTAATGGGAGTGATAGTCCGCGGTTGACGGGGAGATATACGAGGGTTATGGATAAGACGAGGATGGAGGCCGTGGAGGTGGTTAATGAGAGGTATGTGGTTAGGAAGGGCTTGGTGGCTAAGGATCAGAAGAAGGGATTTAGGAGAGTGGAGATTGAGAGGGACTCGGTTGCTGAAGGTGAGGTGAAGGGAAAGGGGAAGGAAGAGAAAGATGCAGAGTAAATAAAGTATGATGGTTAGATTTTCCATCAAAAGTCATCAAGATGTTTATTTAGACATACAAAGTTTCGAAACAATCAAATCCCTCATTCGCATCGTTTTTGGAAGAAATTCAATATACTACTAAAGTGATATTATATTTGATTGAACAACTCCCTCACTCATTTGTCAATTTCACAGTTCCAGAATATATAATTTTTACTTATCTCTATCAAACCAGACCAGACAGATCAGATCAGATCATATTAGATCAGATCAAATTATCGCGCTCTGTTCTAACTTTTTGTCCCGCAGTTTTTGATACACAAATAAAGAAGGGAAAAGGGGGTATTGATTGAATGAGGATTGAAGCATTGTGATGTGTATGTTCTGCATATGATATGTACATCATGGAAATGGCTTATCAGGTACGGATATTACGTAAATGTTTTAATTGGAATCTCTGTGATCTAATCTATATAATTCCTCCGCTTCATCTCATCATCTATCATAAAATAACTCTATCTATCATGCCCATATCCAATGCCAAATCAACATTCTACGCGCCCCCAATTCATCTAATCCCTCCCACTAGCAATCAACTGTTCCATAATATCCGCAAACCTAGCTGGCACACCACCCCTCTCCTGTTTCGCTTCCCCAACCGCCAAAAGCACCTTTTTGATACCCACACCAATACTGTCACTCTCCGTATATTGTTTCAGCTGATTCAACGACTCCTGCAAATCGCCCTCGTTATCAAACGCCTGGACTTCTCGCAGTATAGTCGCCAACTCGCTAAAAGTATTGACGTTAGGGACTGCGAGTTCACGGTTGAAGATGGGTTGGAGATCGAGTTGTTTGAGGACACTACGTTGGGATGTAGTGCCTATGATTAAGAGGCGACGTTGCTAAAAATGTGTTAGTATCATGGTATAGCGGAAGAATGTAGAGTACTTACATTTGGTGGTTGTTTAGTGAGAAGAACCATAAGGGCTTGTAGAACCGCGTTTGAAAATCTAGGACCGATAGGAACCCATTCTATAATACGCTCAATATTGTCTATAACAACAATATTTTGAGGAGATTTGTATGCATCCATAAAGACTTTGTTGAGATATTGAATTTTTTGGCCATCACCGAAACCAACCATGTTCTCGGCGGAAACAAGCTTGATGAATGGAAATTCCGAGCTTTTGGCAATAGCTGCTGCAAGGGCAGTTTTACCAGAACCAGGGGGTCCATGAAGAAGAACCGAGAAAAGAGACGTTGTTTGTGACTGTCTTACCAGATCTATGAACAGACGGCCATCTTTGAGAATGGTCTCAATGTGCCTGCTAAAAGGCAATATACCTGCTGACATGGCACCTTCAAGTTCTTCCTCGGACACACCAAATGCGGGTTTAACTTCCTCGAGGGCATGCATGAAATCGCCGCGGTTAACCTTCATGTTTTCGATGTCGTCGCTCACTCCTGCAACGGTGCCAACTTTGACATGTCTGTTGAAAGCAAACGATGAGGCTGATTTGACGAGACCACCAATTTCAGCTCCCGAGAAATTCTTGGTTAGATGAGCCAGTTCAGCAACGTCCACATCTGAGTCCATAACATCATTCTTTAACATCTTGGAAGTATGAATCTTAAGGATTTGTGCTCTGCCGGCTTCATCTGGCAAAGAAATTTCCATGTGAACTTCCAGACGTCCTGGTCTAAGAAGAGCGTCATCAATCATATCCATACGATTGGTCATTCCAATAAGAAGAATATTGTTGAGCTGGTCAACACCATCGAGTTTAGACAACAGTTGATTGACGACACTGTCTCCAACACCAGTCCCACCACCCGCTCCACTACCTCTTTGTTTGCATACAGCATCCAATTCATCGAAAATGATGATATGAAGACCACTCTCGTCTCCCTTTTCCTTGTACTCCTTTTCGGCATCGGCGAAGAGCTTTCGGATATTTTCTTCAGATTGACCAACGTATTTATTAAGTACTTCGGGACCGTTTATGACCTTGGGCTCTCTTGAATTTAACATCTTTCCAATTTGACGGGCAATAAGCGTCTTTCCAGTACCCGGAGGACCGAATAAAAGAATACCCTTCACGTGCTGAATGCCCAATTTCTCAATTAAGCCAGGTGGGAAGATACGAGAGGCGAAAGCTCTTCGGAAAATAGCACTGAACTCTGTATCTAGACCTCCAATACCCATATTTTCGAATTTAAAGTCCGGCGCAATGATAGAATTAGCGGCCGGCCGCTTACTCGATCCCTTTAACTTAATGGGCGATTTTGAATCTTTGTAGAATGTGATGGGTGTCGTCCTTACTAAAATACCCCGAGCCTGTGGAACACTGACAGTTGGAGAGGGCGCAGCGTTTTTTTCCATACTCAAGTCAGATAACTGGACTGTTTTTACAAGAAATGACAAAGGGACGTTTTTGTGATCCATCAACAGCCTTTGACCAGGAGCAAAGACTTGGTTCTCGAACCACTTGATGAACACGCTGGCCAGTTCATCTTGGTCATAAGGCATATCTGTGAGCCTCTTCGCCGAGGCAAATCCAACCTCAACGTCAAGAGCACCAAGATATGCTTGAGGCCCTTGATGGAAAGGATCGTATGTTTCTGCGGTTATTTGATCCAACATTCCAACATTACACCATGTTCGTTGTGGATCCGACAAACTAATGCATCCTGGAGGGAAGCCATCCAAGGGCCTTGCAGTAACCACATTCATGCCATTCAATATAAGGTATATATCCGATCCGTCCGGGTTAGGTGGAAAGTCCATAGGAGATACTGCGGACCTTGTAACATTGTCAGCACAAGCACTGCATTACATGTGAACCAAAATACTCACAAATTGCCAAAAATGTATATATTTGCCCTTGTTTTATCATCGATTTTGGCGATATTTAGTTGTGCTCTCCTGGGAGATATTGGACCTCTGCCACCAGCAGCTTGTCTCATTGGCATAGCTTGTCTTGGTGAGGTCATAGGGGACTTCTCTGCACGTCCACCATAGCCATTTCTTGGATCATCGTAGCCACCCATAGCAGTGTCTTCCCGAGGAGGAAGTGCTGGAGCTCTACCATAACCTGCTGGCTGTTGCTCCCCTCTTGAAGCTCTTGACCCTTGGCCAAAGAGGTTATTACGGAGATTCATCGTCTTTGTTGGAAATTCTTGTGTTAAAAGGGTGAGGACTCGAGAATATGAAAGTCTTTGTAAGATTGAAAGAAGAAAGAAGTTGTGGAGATGAAGCTCGTTTTAAATTCTTATGTACACGAGGCAAATTAGTGTTGGTAGCCGTAGCCTGCTGCGGAGTGATTGATCTTTAGGGGATTTCGCGAGGCACCAGCCTTACGATATAGAAATCAAACTGTCCTTTTTAACAATGACTCAAAGTTCAAAGTGAACAGATTTGATTTTAAAAGTTAATAAAGATCAGTGATTCCTCTCTATTCCCTTGAATTTTCGAGTGAAATATGTAGATATGAAGTTTCCAAAGTGGACTGTGCCTTTTATGTTGCGACTGCTGTCTCTTGCAGGTTTGACATCCGCAAGTGGCGACCGAGCGCAACTAATGATTGGATTGGCCTTGTCATCTCCAACCCCGGAATCCTTATCACAACCTCTCAGCCTTGACCTAGACTTCTTTGTCCAAAGCGGGGATCAACAACTTCATTTACCAATTATGCCTCTGTGAGTTTCGAGATTGAATGATTATTCAAAATCGGATTACTGATTGTCACTAGTCATTTGTTGGGTAAAAAGTCCTGGAATGTCTATAATAAAGATAACATCGAGAAAGTCAGGCGCGATGAAGCTGTTGCGAAAGCCAAAGAGGAGGCGGAGGAGCAACAGATGCAAGAGTTAGATGCAGAGCGTCGAATGCAAATCTTACGAGGGGAGATACCTACACCCTTACCTATAGAGGATAAACTAAACGAAGAAGAAGGCCCGCGAGAGAGACGCTCTCATGGTTCTCGCGAGGAACGCAAGAGGAGGCCTAGGAAGAGAAATGGGGAAAACGACACTGATTTCGAGATGCGCGTTGCAGCTCAAGGTACACAGTCTTCGAAAGATGAACGTCAACTTGTTTTACGAAAATCTACAGATGGGCCATTAGTTGATCATGCCGGAAATATTGATTTATTCCCCCAAGAACGTTCACATAAGCCTCGAGTCGAGAAGAATGCAGAGGCAGAGAAGGAAAAGGAGAAGAAAAAGAAAGAATATGAGGATCAATATACAATGCGATTCTCGAACGCGGCGGGTTTGAAACAAGGTCTCGACAATCCGTGGTATTCTAAGGCAAGGACACAGATGAAAGCCATCGATGAATATAACCCAGGTAAGGATGCATGGGGAAATGAGGATCCAAGACGAAAAGAAAGAGATGCGGCGAGGATTGTTTCAAACGATCCATTGGTTGCCATGAGACAGGGTGCTGCTCAAGTACGACAAGTAAAAAAGGAAAGGGAACAGTGGATGAAGGAGAAAGAGAGAGAGGTAAGGGAACTGGAGGCAGAGGAGCGAAGAAATAAAAGGAAACGGAGACAAGATGATGACGGTAAGGACGATGATTTGGATGGATTTAGTTTGGACAGGCCCGAAAAGAGGTCACGAAGCTCCTATCATAGGACTGATGCGGACCATGAACGAGAGCGAGAACGTAGGCATCGACATCGTCAGAGGTTAGAAAAAGATGAGAGCGATCGACATCGACACAAACATCATCATCGTCATCATCACAATAGAGATTAGTAAATTTATTGTTTAGTATTCAATTTGCAGCCTAATTATACCCTTAATACTCAATCTTAACCTCAAACATATCCTTCTTGACCAGTTCTCCCAGATCAGCCGCTTCCATCTCCTCTAACGCCTGCTTGACCTCCTTGTACGTCCCCTCTGACAATCCCTCCCTCCTGCTACTATAGATATCCAGCCCCTGCGGTGTAAACAAACTCGGCGCAAACCAAGTAACAACCCACCTCTCCTTTTCACCCATCCCCAACCCCTCCGCAATCTCCCTCTCTCCCCATCCCAATACCTCCCAATGACTACTCGCAATCTTCAACCAGCCCTTCCCTCTCCAATTCCAAGCTCCATCTCCATCTGGCGTATCAATGCCCTGTATACTTTTTGGTTGCGGCAACCAGGTTTTAGATGTAGGCGTGGAGGTTACTTCGTCGTCGAGAAGCGGCGCTGCATGAGGAGAGGTGGATGGTATGATTTTATAGGTTATGCGTACATTTTTCGCCTTTTTCCACATGGGAAGCGTGGAATGCGTGACAGACCAAGTGTGCTGGAGCCATTCGAGAGGCGGGGTGGTAAAGGTAGGTGAAGGATGGTTGTATTTGAGGGGAGACCGGATGATTATTTTGGATTTGTCGACCATAGCTGCGACGGATTTTGATGTAGAAATTCCTACAATATTCGAAATACTATATATTTATGATTTCAGTGCTTTGACATACGAAATAGCGTTCCTGTTTATGAAGCGCAATGTTGCTAAGGCATGACGATCAGTTGAAACAAAGCGGCAGGAGTGTTATATTTTGATAAAACCTCGCTCATTGTACCTTTCCAACCTCTACATTTTACCCATTGACTGGATTTAGTTACTGGGTATATATCCTTAGGAAATAACACCAGGTTTTGTATATTCCATGTTTGGTGCAGAGTGAATTTCTTCTTCAAAGAAGCAAAAGCGAATAGGAAAAAGAAATTGTGAACCTTGGGGGGCTTATCAAGTGAATTGGAGCTCATGTGGATCCCAATCAGACCTCGAACTGCAAGGCTCCGCCTCTAGCCTCGCCATTGTAAACAAAAAACCACCAAAGCGCCCCTCGCCATCGCTCCTCAATTTCTCTTTCAAAATCCCCGGGACAATTTTTTTCGAGATCGTGCAACCTTTCTCTTCCCAAATCTACAATAAAATTCATACTTTTCCCAAAAGCCCCGTATTTCGTTTTGCCCTCAGACGTGCAACAAAACTTTTGAGAAGTTGAGAGTTGCGAGGCTACCGATCCAAGATCTTTCTAATCACAACTCGACTCTTCGACAACAATAACAATTAGGAATTACGATTTAAATCATGGATGATATCGAAGTCGAAGATGATTCCGCCGCAATGGCAGCTATGATGGGTTTCTCTGGTTTCGGAAATCAAAATGCGCTTTCTAAGAAACGCAAATTCAATACTGCGACTGATGCATTTGTCGAAGGCGTAGAGTTGGAAAAGATTGATCGGGGAGGAACGAAGGGACAGGGGAGTGGTGGGAATCAGATTCCATTAGGTAAAATGAGGGTTATGGGGGCAAAAACTGTGGAGAAGAGGAATGAGGAGGAGATTGATTTGGGTGATGACGAGGGTGGAGATGGAACTGGAGAAGACGAGGGGCCGAGATATCTGGATACGAGTGCGCCGCCTCCGATATTTGATGGAATTGAAGGGGGTGAACATGCATTGGGTCAGGATGGGGTATCAGAGGACCCGGCAATAGTGGAGGAAAGACGGAAGGCACAAGAACAAATTGATGCGATTTTAGCTGCTGTGTCTGAGCCTGCTAGTACAAATATTTCACAACCGGCGTCGGGACTGCCGTATGGTCTTCCGGAAAAACCAGTATATAGCAATATGGGATTTAAAGGAAGTGCTGGGGGTAATAGGGGAGGAAGAAGCGGAAGAAGCGATGCAGGGAGCATGGCAAGTTCAAGACCGAGTGGACGGGGAACATTTAATGAGACATGGTATGAAGAATATTATGATCAAAGTTTCAACGAGAATCCATGGGCGAAATTGGAGCAGAAGATGGGGCTAAAAGCAAAGGGTAGCTGGGCCTAAATATAGGCAGGAAATGGGAATATATTTATTGCGGAGAAGACAAACAGACCGTACTTGCGACGATGATTTCTGGTGTTAAAGAGATGTCGAAGAAGGTCTATGTAGCGAATTTTGCTGTTGCATGAGAACAACTATCAGATACCCGAAGGAGAACCGGTCATCTACGGAAACAAACATACTAGGTATGTGGTGAGAAGGTATCAGAATTTGGCCGTTTTACCAACAAATTGTATTTGCAGTTCGAGCCTGGACATCAGGGAAGTTATCCACAAGAGTTTTCAGAATTTTAATACCAACCATATATTAAAGCTAGGCATTGAAAGGGTATATCTTGACAGCGATTTAGAATACAACGAGTTTACAGCTAATCAGCAAAACCTTCAAATTCTTCATCAGCATCATCCTCAATCTTTCTCTTCTTCACCTGCTCGATCAAATCCTGTAACTCTCTCTCCTTTTCTTGCTCTACTTTCTTTTCTTCATCTGTCATCTTGTCGAGTCTTTCGATTTCTCTCTTTCTCTTCTTCTTTTCCCTCTTGAGCTCTTTCAAATCTTGTTTCTCATGCTTCTGACTCCAAGCCTCCCTTTGCTTCTTCCTTGCTATTTGCTCTTCCGTTGGTACATATGGACCGGCATTCTTCGCTTCCTCCATTGCGACTCTTCTTGCCTTTTCTCTAACTTTGTCTTTGTATGCATACTCAGACATATCTACTTTGATGCCTAAGGTCTTATCACCTTCCCACTTTTTCAATTCAGGCATTTTAGGTAATCTGACAAGTGCCCAAGCATTGCCTAGATCAGTCCAGTCAAGGTCAGCCACTCGGAATATACTACTTGCTTGATGTTTCGAGTATGCCTGAACCCAACTGACGAAGGCACGTTGTCCTTTATCATAAAGAGCACGATCTGCGAGCACTTCTTTACGCATCTTTGAGATGAGAATTTTAGCAGCATCATCAGTCGTGCTAATTTCAGGCCGTTTGAGGGGCGTGATTGGGGTTTTACGAATTTCGAGAAACGGGATATAATCTTCCTCTCGTCCTGGTTGTAGAAAAATGACACTCAACCCCTTTCGCCCGGCTCGACCCGCTCTTCCGCACCTGTGAAGAAACACTTTTGGGTCTGACGGTGGATCTATTTGCACAACCAAATCGACCTGTGGTATGTCAAGACCTCTTGCGGCTACATCTGTGGTGAGTAGTATTGTTGGGCTGACTGCTGCGACATATTTTGAGAAATTCCTTTGCCTTACGTTAGGTGGGTGCCTGCCATGTAATGAAACTAAAGCAAATTGCTTAGGCAGGACTACCTCAAGTATAGGTTGGAAGTAATCGACAGCGGCACAAGTCGAAAGATAGATTATAGATTTTTGGGGAGTTGGTTTAAGCTGTGACAGTAAAGATAGCAGAGCAGGAAACTTGTGGGTTGGTGGAGTCAATAGGTAGGACATTTGAAGACTCGCAGGGGTCATTTTATCACCCCCTCCAGCCCCTTTAACCTTCACAGCGATTTTCACTGGGTTCCTCAGACCAACCCTTACTATTTCCCCTACTGCTTCACTGACACTAGCACTGAAAAGACCTGTTCGCCTTTGCTTCGGCAGACGACTGAGAATCTTCTGTAAATCATCCTTGAAACCTAGATCCAATAACCTATCTGCTTCGTCCAATACCAAAACCTCGAACGAGGACTGTGGGCAATGAACATGTGGAGAGGAAAGTAGTTCTAGTAATCTGCCAGGTGTGGAAATTAGGAGATTCGGGCTATTCTTAAGAAATCTGCTGAGGTCTTGCGCCGGAGTAGTTGTACCTCCAAGTAGAAGTTGTGGGACTACTCTTAACGTTGACGAAGGTTTCCGTTTCTCGCCTTCCTCCAATGGTTTCAGCGCTTCGGCAGAAGGTTCATGAAATGCGAGTAAAGAGGTGAGGACCGAATGGATTTGAGTCGCGAGCTCCCGAGTTGGGGAGACAATTATAGCACCGACATGGTGTTTCTTGATAGGCTCCTCCAATCGCAACAACTTTTCCACAACAGGTATTAAAAAGGACAAAGTTTTCCCACTACCTGTGACGGCCTTAGACTCGTCAGTACGAAGTCCACGGGATGATAAAGTAAACCTACCTCTACAACAACATCTTTGTTTCCCATAAACAAGGGAATGGTAGATGCTTGTACTGGGGTCATTTTTTCAAACCCCATTGACGAGATGGCATCCAATATCCATTCGGCCAATGAAGGTGTGAGTGCATCCCAAGCTCTTGGGTCTTTCTTTTTTTCGCCATCGATCGCCATGGTCTCTATGACCTTGATATGAAGCTGGTTTTTCTACCACCATAAGTTTGTGCGATGTGAGTTGAAACTTGGAATTTGGAATTTTCTTATCTTATCGACATGGAGCATTTTTTCCGGGTCCGACAAAATTTAGCGAACTTGGACCCTGGTTGAGGATGCACTGCATCCAAAGTTTTCTTTCTGTTCTTACGTCAGAAGGTTTGAAGTTTAAAACGACAAAATGACAAAATGCTACCTTATCCTTTGTTAAAATGAACTTCCATATTGATAGAAAATAAAGGCAAGTGAGAACTCCTCTATAGTTGTAAATATTTAATTTCATATTCATTGAAATAGATTCAATTTATCTATGTTTCATTCTCTTACTTTCCATCTACCAAATTCACATGTGAATGGTCGCGTGCTTAGTCACTCCCTTCAGCAATAAATCTTCTTCGCTGTTCTTCTGTGCCGCGTCCGGGAGATCTTATCAGCCCCGGTGTCTCATTTAATTCCAATCTCCGTTAAAAAGAACCAACTTGTAAATTCATGTGCCACGTCTTCACGCGGCGTAAAAATTCATCATATCTTTCTTCAACAATGCAGCTCAGTCTGCACCTCTCGTGCCTTCTCAGACAATAGATTCATTTGATATATCTTCTTTCGCCAACGCAAAACGCTCTTCGCGGAAAGACCAACATCTATTCTCTGCAATATCGCTGCTGCGAACATTTGCCTTTGGTCGACGGACACTCGCTGGCGCGATTCGTATACCCTGTTTGCCAAATTTCACAATGCCGAGATCATTTCCAGACATTCCGGCTACTCCGCGAGTCATATCTCCTTCCCCAACTCCATCCGAAATCTCGCGAAATGGAGAGTATTTTGGGCCTATGACCAGATCTGCGAGGAAGAGGCTGTCAGCGCAGACGCTCCCGATAGATGAAGGAATAGATGAGGATGAGACTGATGCCGAGGATTCAGCTATTGAGCTGGATAGATCCAGGTCAAGGAGCCGAAGTCCTCTAAGATCTCGAAAAACGGCAAAGTCCACAGTCAAGACTACAAAAAAGATTTCCAAGCCTACAGAAGGTGTCAAGTCAGAAGAAACAAATGGTACAAATGGAAAGGCCTCGAATGGGCATCTTTTCCCCACGAGCGCAAGGTCAGGCTGGAGCTGGAGAGACTTCAGCAGAAGTCCTAGTCCTTTGGGACTTATACCCATCCACAAACAATGGAGGTCGTTTGTACACCGCCATGAAATACCAAGGAAGTTGTTGCACGTTTCGATAGGATTCTTCACAATCTGGCTCTACATATCTGGTGTTCAAACAAATGCAATTACACCTTATCTAATGGGAGCTCTGATCCCCATTGCAACCGTGGATTATGTTCGGCATAATTATCCGGCTTTCAATAGTTTATACGTACGATTGCTTGGGGCTTTCATGCGGGAAACTGAGTACGCTGGATGGAATGGTGTCATCTGGTATTTACTTGGCGCGTGGATCGTACTTAGATTCTTTCCGAAAGATATCGGTGTGATGGGAATACTCCTTTTGAGTTGGTGTGATACGGCGGCGAGTACCGTTGGACGAGCCTACGGAAGATATACTCCAAGGATAAGACATGGTAAATCACTTGCTGGGTCTCTTGCTGCATTCGCCGTTGGCGTGATCACCGCAGCCGTATTTTGGGGATGGTTAGCACCAAGGACCGGACCCTTTCCAGATGATCTGGACTGGCCTTTTATGTTCTCGGGAGACTTGATTCTTCCTGCGGGAATCCGGGATCTCATTGGTTTGAGTGAGGCTCAAAGTATTGTTTCTGGGGGTTTAGCTTTGGGCATAATGAGTGTATGGACCGGTTTCGCGGCCGCAGCTAGTGAGGTGGTAGACATATTTGGGTGGGATGACAACTTGACGATCCCGGTACTCAGTGGGTTTGGGATGTGGGGATTTTTAAAGATATTTGGGTAGGAGGATAAAGGGCAATATATTCATAGGGCACGGGAGGCGTTCCGGGTAGCTCAACATAGCGAGAGTTTTAGAGTTGGGATGGGCGATAAAGCAGGCAAATTCTCATGTGCATATATAGATTCACTTCACACCGAGTTTATGTTCATGTAGGAAGGGGATACAAAATAGATGCATTAGTAGGACGATCCGAAAATTCTAAACACCAAGCATAAGCATGCAGTGAAAGCTGGGTGGCCAATTCGACGATAATCCCGAAATTGAAGCATGTGAGGACATTCTAGGTATACAAACTCACGAATTGATGGATATTATTGGTTGAAAGGATAAAAGAACACAGCCCTGTCAATTCAACCGGTCGTAGAACGTACGAAGCTGCCGCACCGTTTGATTGTAGTAAGAATATATTTGGGTAACACATAAACCTACTTTTGATAGCATCATTAACATATTCCTGACAATTGAATGGTCCTCGGATTGATTGCGAGTAGGTGTGTAACTGTTCAGCATATAGTAGTAGAATTGATTTCTTAGTTGGAATAGAGTCGTTCTGGGCTTTTGCCTTCATGACGTGAAGAGGTGTTGATCTTTGGGACCGAAGGCAATCCTGTGATCATCTGTCCTGCGTGTATGTGTGGTTTCTCAAGGAAAAAAGTAGGTGAAGGATATTTATTACAATGATTGGTTTTGAGAAATTTTGATTGATCCCCTTCGAAGTCTTCAATGTTGGTGTCATTTTCATTTCTATTCGCCTGCTTCTCATTCCCGTCCCAATTCGACTAGGGGGGGAAGGAGATAGGTGTTGAGAGGGCATTAAACGGTAGAATCTTCAAATTGACAACGCATACAGATGAGAACAAACCATTGTCCCAATATCATTGTCCCAATGTCCAATTGTCCAATTGTGCATTAGAAATTTCCGGATTTACTAATCGAAAATGATGTTAAGATGTTAAGTTATGAGACTATAAAATGAGTACCTTACCTTACCTACCTGCTCCGTATTATGCTCGGTATGTTACTTGCAATTGTATCATGTTAGGATTATCTCTCCGGCCCTAAAGCCTAATATTCCTGCAATGAAGCCTAATTGATAATTCTTTGACCATTTAACGTTCAGAAATGTTTCCGCCATGATTATCTTACTTTTGCCTTACCGGTACCTTAAAGACCTTACATGACGAACCTGACTACTCTGAACCGATGTTCATATAGAAAATCCTAGAAAAATCCTAGAAAAAATCCCACATGCACATGGGCATATTTCATCCAACGCTGCTTTTATGTCGGGATCCGCATTCATTTTTGATTTATCAGGTACCAGGTAGTAGTCAAGTCAGTCATCCAAATTTTAGCGTGACCGCGCTTGCTCGTTTGTTCGTTCGTTTTCATACCTGACTCAACACTTTTACGGCATAGTTCGTTCCTTGAAAATTATACGCAGTAGAAGGAATGAATGAATTTGTCCTCCACAACCACATTACCACCACCACCAACCCTTTTCTTCCTTCCTCTTTTCCACCCTTTCCCACCAATCCAAATTCCTCGGCATATGCAATAGCAACACGGCCTATCTCTGATCAATAATATCTTCTACTTTGGAACCAATCCAAGTCGACTGCGTAAGCCAGAACTTTCCAGGGTCACCCCATCGAGATATACTACTGCATGCTTGGAGGGGTTCGGGTTAAACGTGAGAGGACAGAATGGGTGGGTTGGAGGAGGTTGGTGGTAATGGACTAGTAAGGAAAGGGGCAAGAGAGCGAGAAGATCAGCCTATCTCTTCCTTCTTGACGCGGGGTCATTGATACGTAAGGAAGTTCGGGCTCAAGACAATTTCCCTCTTCCCCTCCTCAATGCTAGTCCTCTCTAGGTGATTTGGGCCAGCCGGCCGTGTATAAAAGGAAGCGTAAGATCCTCCTCGAGAGATTTCCTTTCTTCTTCCTCTTCATCCGTTTGCGAATTTCCATCTCAGCTCTACACCGCTTCATACAAACAACTCTACCTTGTCTAACAAACAAGACGTCTCATACATACCCATTGACTCATAACACTATTGTCTGTGCTTGACCATTGTATCATCTCTTCATCAGGATACTACCTTGTATCTTTCACATTACTTGCATTGCATAGCAATTCATACTAAACGATTCACTCGTCCGCACGTCTTTGTTATCATTTGCATTTTTTAACTTTACCCTAATTCCACACTATTACATCATGGCCTATCAACCAAGCTACTACCAAACCACCTCGCTCCCCATTCCAGTTCCTACAAAATCTCAACAAGTTTCCTACTACACTCCGCAAAACACAACCTATGGTGTCTCACCACCAGAAGCTCCTGAATCTGTAACTACAGGTTCCGGCATGACGCCCGCATATGGAAATTCCACTTACTCTGCTACATCCAGTAGTTACGCGGGAAGTGCGAGTGGTGAATATGACAGCACTGCTTCAGCCAATGGTGTCGATTTGCAAGAATATATGCAAGATCGATTTTCTGGCGCATTCGACCCTCTTCCTTTAGATCGCACTTTGGCAGTTCAAGCACAAACGTGAGTCAATCAATATCCGAAAATCTGGCCTTCATTTGCATTTACTGACAATCTCATCAGATCTGGGTTGTTGAATGCAAAACATAGAGAAATCATGGATTTGCAAGCATTGGCGCAACAACGTCTCGCAAGAACTAGAGCGAGATTGCAAGAAGGTTATCAAGATGCCAAGGAGGTGAAGGCGAATTTAGAATGGACCCAACATCGAATGGGGTGAGTGTCAATTTTCTACTATCTACTCCACAAATCTCAATTCTAATATCATTCCAGAGCGATCAAAAGCAAGGTTTCCAAAAGACACCCTAAAGAATACGCACAAGCCCGCGAGCGTTATCCATCTCCAGAGTACTAAAAGCACATTCTCTCAATTTCCTTATTTTCTACTTCTATCCATCGCTTACGAAAAAGCTTCCCCTTTTATTTTCCTTGATACCTTTTTAGCTGCGCTGCTTTTATGAAGCGGATCTTTAAATCATTGTCTAACGAAGTTACGACGATTATGATTGGGTGGAGCGCTTGTTATTTCCAGTGCGGGGATGCAGCAGTGCCGGTTGAACAGGCTCCTTAGCACTTGCAGCTGGTGAGAGACGCCAGGGCTGCAGTAGTTCCCGTACATGCATGGTTCTGCGGGCCCCTGGGAAACCGGGTTCTGCAGCTGTGGAGCTGCGTGGTGTGGTGGTAATGGAATGAAATGGTGCGAGGCTGAGACTTTATCATTTGGAAGGAGGGCTTCTCTGTAGAGTGATTGGACTGTATTTTCCATAGGCGTGGTGTGGGTGTTAGGGGTGGATTTCTGTAAAGGCAAATGAAACGGCGTGGATTACTAACTGCTTTTGGGTGGCTACTGGAGTTGGGACATGGCTGGAGGCGAAATATGTAGTTAGTGCTTCAAATATAGGCAAATGAATCATTGTGAGTGGTAGATATTTGTAAATTGTGACCTAATATAGATGATAGCTTAGGAGGGGCAGATTTGGGCCTTTCCCTGGAAGCTTGCCCCTCTGAGACATATCATGCACCTCTCTCCCACCTGACACTATCTACTCCACTTCCCTGTCTGCATGCCCATCATTGGACTAGAGGATGAGTATTAACCCTGGTAATGTCCCTATGGAGCCCATGACATAAGCGTGTCTTCTACCCGTCCGTCTCTCGCACTAGGATTCGATAGTCAAGCTCTGCCTTGTTCATGCTTCTATCCCCAGTACTTCTTTCGTGATGTCAGGCTGATAGAAATTCCTCTTCCCTGCATTACATGTTCAACTTTCAAATGCAAGACTAGAGAGAGGACTCTCGGTGGTTGTGCAGATGCGCATGTATTCATTCCATGCACCTATCCGCATTATAATAATCCCAGACCATATTTCCCAGTGCAAGCTCAAACAACCATCACAGCTTCCTCTCTTCCCCCTCCTTCTCCCCCTCCTTCCCTCCAACCCCACCATTCACACCCCCACTCCCCCCTCCACTCCTCTCATCCCTCCCAAACAAGCCCCTCCTCCCGCCCCTCCAAACCCTCTCCAACACACTCCTCCCAGGCAACAACCTCTCAAAAACAACCACCAACTCCGGTTCTCCCTCCACAACCACCACCAACACATAGCGCACCTCGAAATTCCGAAACACCTCGTTAATATAAATATCCTGAATCTTCTGACTAGGTATAAATCGTGTTTTGGTGGTGGTCAGGTATGATTTTGGGGATGAGGAGATTTGGAGACCGAGGTGCCGGAGGATGAGGAGGGATTCGGTGGTGTGGGTGCGGAGGGTTAGGAGGGTGAGGGTTAGGAGGGAGAGGGGGAGGAGGATGAGGGGATGTGCAGTGTGAGGGTTGTGAGGGGGTGGAGGATTGAGGGGGGAATGGTGAGGGATGAGAGGATGGCGGGGGCGGGGAGGATGGTTAGGTAGTAGGTGTAGAGGAGGAGGAGGATAGCCAGTGCGAGGGTTATGCGGATGATGTGTGTTAGGATTAGGAGGATGCGGAGGGGGAGTGTTAAGGGTGGATGGGTGCTGACGGTGTATTCGATGGTTGTTGGAGAGGGGCGGCGGATATGGAGGGTGGGAGGACAGGTGAGCATGATTGATGCATCGATTGATTCGTTGTTAAAAGAGTGTGAGGTTTTGTAGATTAAATGCGATTGATTGATGTGTATTGTGATGGAAATTGATTTGGGAGGACGAGGCTTATCGATAAGGATTTTTTTTTTTGGTCCAGGCGAGGCTGAGGGTTGAAGAGTGGGCTTGCGAAATTGGAAATGTGAAGATGATGGTTTGATATGGTTTCAATATCAATTATTGGGAGAGAATATCATGCATCAATACTGTTTTCCCTCCCGGGTTTTCTACAATAAACGATTGCATACGTGGCAGATCTGCAAGCCATTCCGGTTCCCGCGAACCTCTCAAATCCACCAGCACAAAGTTCACTTTGATACCAACCATGATTCCCCAGCATTATAGTCAGAACCATAGAGTAGCCAGTCAAATCCAAATCCATCTCCATCCCTTCAAAATGCCTCAATCCCCTCCCATATGCCCCATCACTCTCCAGTATCAATCTCCAAATCAATCTGCACCCCATTACCCACCCCATAATCCTCCAGCGTCAACTTATCCTTGAAAGGTCTCTCCCCCTGCCTCTTCAACAAAATCTCATGCGGCTGCCTCCCAATCCTCGCCGCCACCTGCGCTTTAAAGAGTCGAATCGGATCACTCGCCAAACATGGAATTGCCGCCTTAGTTCCCAACCGATCATTAACATGTACAATAATCATCGGTTCATTCGACGGCGCCGCTGACGCAGATACCGCTGTAGATATTGGCGCCGCCGGGGGTCTAACTGGTGGAGTTGCAGAATCGGATGTTTGGGTTTTGGGTTTGGAGGAAGAGGAAGAGGCGGAGGCGGAGGAGGCTTTGAATTTCGAAAATGCTGATGCGCCGAATTTGCTGGCTATGTCAAGTGTATCCTCCTCCTCTGGTGTTTCGATATCTTTCAATGACTGTTCATCTTTCTTTTGTACTTTGGCCGTAGAAGAAGTACCAAACTTCCCAGCTATATCTAAATCATCATCATTTGCAGTAGCTCTTGGAGGCGAAGGTCTTCGTTCCCGTTCCCCTTCTCGTTCGCGATCGCGCTGTCGTTCTCGAGCTGGTGATCTCTTTCTATCTCTTCTGGGTGATCGAGATCTTTTGCGGTAAGTTTTGTCGGTGTCGCGTTCAGGCGATCTAGAGCGGGCTCGTTTTTTGAGTTTGAGACCTGCCATGGTGATTGTTATTGTATTAAGATGAACCTCTTGTAGCTTGGATGTGATACTCTGGGACTCGCTCGGCTAAGTCTCGGCTCCTATTTTAATCTCCCATCACAAATCAATTTTTGTACGTAGATGCCTCATAATACTTTTCAATATCTCAATTTATTAGATGTGACAATCAAAGTGGTCAAATTCGTGTCGTCTTTCGCGTACCTATTCCTATTTTATCAACTTGTAGTATAAGAAATATCCATTCAGGTCAGTCACTAGATTCTGGTGCAATACGAACTAATTGTAGTGGTTAATTTAAACTACGCTTTTTATTGAATATACTGAGTATTTTGTCAAAGCAAAATATTTGTTATGCAAAAGCATCTAAGCCTAAAGACAATACCCTGACTCTGCCATCCCTACGCCAATTTATAAACAAGCAACCCTATACGCCCAGACTCATGATATCCGAAGCATTATGATACAGAACTGAAAGAAGAATTACATCCAATCAATCAATCCTTGTTCTTCTTCTTCTTCTTTTTCTCGGACTTTTCGCCATCATCTTCTGACTTTCGTTTCTTTCCATTAACTTCGGGTGTGTCATTTACGGCACTCTTCTTCGCTTCCTTTGCTGCCTTCTTAGCTGCTTTTGCGGCCTTCTTCGCAGCCTTTTCAGCTTTCTTTGCAGCTTTCTCGGCCTTTTTGGCTTCCTTATCTCCCTTTTTAGATTTCTTTTCGGAAGCATCACTCTCGTCCGAAGAGTCGGAATCAGACTCCTCAGCAACTTCCTCGATGAGTCTAAAATAGTTAGCATTGAACGCAACTGTAAACGGGAAGCATTATAACTTACTGCTTGTTTTTATTCTTTTTAACCGGAATAGCAGCAGCTGGCTCATCTCCAGCAAGACCATCCGCATCTGCGTTGTATTTTCGGGCTTCCTTGACTTCCCATTTACCAGGAGCTGAAGTTGCCTTTCCATTTGGTCCGACAGCAACACCACGAGGAAGGAGGGGCTTTCCTTCAATGCCTCGGAGATGACGTTCAATCTTAGCACGTGAAGTGACACCCAGTGCGGATCTCTCCTCATCATCAATATCATCACCTTTGCCTTCACCTTGTGCACTCCAGTCTGACAAAGCATCGACGCGGAGTCCAATAGCTGCCTTGGCGGCCAACATACGCGCGATCTTTCCCTTGTTCTTACCGGTAGCTTGACCAACCAGCGAAGCGTGGTAGATAAGACCGTATTTTGGAGTGTCATGTTTCGTCTTAAGGGCTCTGAATAGAGCCTTTTCAGCACCAAGGATTTGGATGGTACTGGCAGGGCTCTTGGCGAGGTTCATAAGAGATCCAGCATGAGCGATCAATCGAGCTCCAACCAACTCGCCAACCAACTCGGTCAAGTTGGGGGCAATTGCTTGCATACGGGCGGACAAGTAGCTTGACAATTGTTGACGATATTCTGTAAAGCCGACGACTTGCTCGGCCAAAAGCTTGATGTTGTCCAAATCTTCTTCAGTGATTTCGGTACCCATACTAACTTCAGCAGCGGCTTTGATGGCAGCTTCAATCTCTTCTGGGAGAATATCCGCGAGATCGGTACCTGAAGTGTTCACGCGCATACCGACCTTCAAAATAACTCTAGCGTAGGCCAAGTTGTCGTTCACAATCTTTCCCATTTCTGGGAAATGCCATCCGTACCATTCCTTTACTCTCATAGCGTATGTGTTAAGCTCCTTGTCCAAATCATCCAACAACGAAATAGCTTGCACAATCATGGTATCAACCTTATCGGGTGAGAACTTCAGCTTGTGGCGCGACAAAGAATGCGACAAACCCAGTGACATGGTGGAGATGTGTTCGGGGAGGAGACCTGGGATCAAAGAGGGGAGGTGATCGCGGATTCCACGGAAAATGTCATTTGTTTTCGAGTCGGAGATTGGTGTGAGAGTCAAACCAGGAAGTTTGTTGATAGCTTGTCCCAATTTAGGGTCAGCAACAGCCAGAGATGCCTTCTTCTCATCCTTCAAAGTATCGAGAAGTTTTGCAAGCATAGGTGAAACTTTTCCCTCGACCAACGAAGCAACCTCCTCCAAAGCTGTCGCGGCACTGTCGAACTTTTGGAATTGCTTAAGCTTCAATCTAATCCGTGCAATTGAACATGTTAGAAATCTGTATCTCAATTGCAAATGCGCCATCTGGAAGCAATTGCACTCACAATCCATTGATCCCCTCCGCGGTTTCAATTTCTGAAGCGATATCATCCTTCTTCAAAAGCTTTTTATCGGCCTTAAATAAGACCAATCCAGCCGCCGTCTCCGTAAGAATAAATAAAGGCGCCATTGTGAAGAAATAATTCAAGTCTCTTCGTATTGATGCTGTTTAATGGGCGTCCAAAATTCTGAAGCTTAGGGTTTTTCGCAAGGAATAATTTTTTGTTCAAGCAAAAAATAGTGGCAGACGCTAATGAGATCTCAAGCCACAGGGATGCCTCCAATCAGTTTAGTGGTTGGGTCAGGTGACTAATAACCAACCTCACTGAAACCCACTCACGATCCATGCAAGTAGGTAGCTCTTGCGAAGGCAACTCAACTGGTCCAGACAAACCTCAAGCAACGACAACAGATCTTGTTCGCAGATAACGAAACAAAATGGAGGGTCTATTTTTCAATGTTCAGAATGGGTAAGGTCCCAATTCCTGTTGATAACATTAATATCTAATACTTTCGCAGCTATATTGAGGGTATCGTCAGAGGTTATCGCAATGGACTCTTGACTGGCCAGAATTATAATAATTTGATTCAATGCGAGACCATCGATGGTAAAGAACACTTTCCTCCTTTTCAAACACATCAAGTAACGAGGGACTAGATCTCAAGCTTCAACTTGGACCTGCGTACGGCGATTTCTTAGCATCACTTCCACCTAATCCTTCAACATCTACCTTGGCTGCGAAGACGACCGACAAACTCATCTCCGAATTTCGATACTTACGAGCAAACGCCGTTGGATCACTCGCAAAGTTTATGGACTATTTGACATATGGATACATGATCGACAATGTAGCCCTTTTGATTACTGGCACTCTCCACGAAAGAGATACCCGGGAATTACTTGAAAGATGCCATCCTCTTGGTTGGTTCGAGACTATGCCCGTTTTATGTGTGGCTACAAACATAGAGGAGTTATACAACAGTGTATTGATTGAAACACCATTAGCGCCTTATTTCAAGGGAAGTTTAAGTCATCAAGATTTGGACGAGCTCAACATTGAAATTGTCCGGAATACGTTGTATAAGAACTACCTAGAGGATTTCTACAACTTTGTCAATACTGACCCAGATATGGCCAGCACTCCAACCGCCGAAGTTATGTCTGAAATACTTGAGTTCGAAGCCGATAGAAGAGCTATCAACATTACACTCAACTCCTTCGGTACAGAGCTATCAAAGAAAGACCGCCAAAAGCTTTATCCCAATTTTGGGCGTCTATCTCCAGCAGGAACAATCTTACTATCAAGAGCAGAAGATATTGAAGGTGTTAGACTTGCTGTTGAAGGAGTTAGCGACTACAAGGGTTATTTTGATGCCACCGGATTGGGACAAAGTAGCACTGGGGCGGGCAACATGAGCGGAGGAGCTGGTGGTAATGAGAAAAGTTTAGAAGATTTGTTTTATCAAAAGGAGATGGAAATCTCCAAGGGTGCATTCACGAGACAATTCACATATGCTATTGTTTATGCATGGGTCAAGTTGCGAGAACAGGTATGTTCCATTTTTCATATCAAGCCAATGGATGATCTCTAATCTTTCACAGGAAATACGCAACATTACCTGGATCGCCGAGTGCATAGCACAAAATCAAAAAGAACGAATTGGCAATTATATCAGTGTATTTTAG
This sequence comes from Sclerotinia nivalis, assembly GCA_029531795.1. NCBI lineage: Eukaryota > Fungi > Ascomycota > Leotiomycetes > Helotiales > Sclerotiniaceae > Sclerotinia > Sclerotinia nivalis. Next base: position 518,273 of record JAPEIS010000005.1, on the reverse strand, counting down.
TGCGGGGATAAACATGTTATTAATAATCTTTTCTTTGAACTTAGACATTGAGATGTCAAGGTTCTGTACTGGTCTAGTTGGCGAGCTGGCGTAGGGAGATTACGGATATTGATTTTCAAATTGCATGATACACTTTTATACCTTCTAGGATACATACTTAAATCATGGTGATATACATTTTGATATTATTTAAAGACTTATCTCCCCCTTCCATGTACCCTCTGTTAAGCCCAAGGTTGTAATCAGATTCTCCCATCTATCACTGCCACGCTCCTTTTTCCTTAGATACTTGAGCAACTTCTGCCTCCTATGAACTAACAAACGCAAATTTCTTTTGTTAACCTTATCCTTCGTTCCGCGCTTCGATTCCAATTGATTCGCAAGGACCCTAATCTTTGCAGTCAAAATCGCAATCTGGACCTCAGAGCTCCCAGTATCTGGCCCAGCCCTTGGTGTCTTCTCTGGTTTATCCGCGCCTGCAATAGCATCCTGTGTGGGTGCCCTAGGCCTCAGAACCCCATCTGTCCGGTGGCGTCCAAAAGTATCTATACACCTCACAATGTTCGCCCTGGTCTTATCCTTCGAGTTTGCGTTTTCTAAGCTCACAATACGAGCCAACGCTGCAACTGCGTTCGCATGATCTTCCTCGTGCTTCTTCTTTGCCTGTTCCTCTTCGTGAACGTCTGCTAAATCTCGATTCTCGGCTAACGGGGGCTCTGTAAGGTGGTATGAATGTTGGATGGCGCCTTGGAGCTCTGTCGGGGTTAAAAAGTGGTTCAAGAGAACATTGTCGGTACTTTTGAATTTGACACCTCCTCCCGAGCCCTGGGTCGTGGTTGCGTCGAGTTTGATTGTAGATCCTCCGACGGTATCGAGAGTTTCTAGAAATGGTGTGGACACTCCCCGTATTGGATCTCCTAATGAGGCTGCCCGTTCCTTCTTAAGTACTGCCTGCCTTTCCAGATTGGACTGTTTTCTCTGTCTGGATTGTGCTAACGCATAAGGATCTTTATGCGCTCTTCGCTGGGCGAATGTGGCTGCATTGGCTGCGGATGTGGTGGAGAAAGAGCACGTTGATGAACTTGCGGCAGGGCGAAAACATACTATTATAACAATTAGATAAAATGATACATACTATCGTCAGTGTTTGTGTCTTACGAGAAGGTGCGCTTAACCGCGAAATGATGGATATTCGAGGAGGCATTGTGATATTGTTTAATTGAATCAACTCATCAATTCATCCATCAGCTTACTAGCCAGTCCTCTGCTCCCCTCAAAGTCCCATCCAGATAAATTTCCGAGCTAACATCTAATGTGGACTAGTGGGGAAATTGTTACAAGGCCTAATATTTATGGCGGAACTGACAAGGGCCAATAGACAATCTTGATTAGGGTTTCGTTAACTTTTTATTCGCACCATCGCAAAATTGATTCTTCGTCCCTCGCAAATCGACAAACTCACGACAACCATCTCCTAAAGGTTTGACCAACTTGACGATAATAAATCAAATCGCAAAGATGGCACCTTCCCAACTCCCCGCGATTTTCAATCCTACCTCCCAGGATATTGAGCAGCTTTTGGCCGCTCAATGCCATTTGGGATCCAAGAACTTGCAAGTTCACATGGAGCCATACCTCTGGAAGACTCGCCCAGATGGAATCAATGTTATTAACATTGGCAAGACCTGGTACGTTTGGATAGGAAAAAGATTGAAAGGGCCAGACAAGGAAACTTAGATCTAACAAATTTATTTTGCAGGGAGAAGATCGTCCTTGCTGCCCGCATCATCACAGCCATCGACAACCCAGCTGATATCTGTGTTATCTCCGCTCGTCCTTACGGTCAACGTGCTGTCTTGAAGTTCGCCCACCACACTGGTGCTGTTGCCATCGCTGGTCGTTTCACCCCTGGTAACTTCACCAATTACATCACCCGATCCTTCAAGGAACCCCGCCTCATCATTGTTACCGACCCACGTACCGATGCTCAAGCTATCAAGGAGGCTTCCTACGTCAACATCCCAGTTATCGCTCTTTGCGACACCGATTCCCCAACTGAGTTCGTCGATGTAGCTATCCCAACCAACAACAAGGGTCGACACTCCATTGGTTTGGTTTGGTGGATGTTGGCGCGTGAGGTTCTCCGTCTCCGTGGTTCCATCGCTTCCCGCGAAGCTGAGTGGGACACCATGGTTGATTTGTACTTCTACCGTGACCCAGAAGCTGAGGAGAACAAGGATGCCACTGAGGAGGCTAAGGCTCCAGGTGCTGATGAGGTATGTTATATATGTTAAATTGGTTCAGAAAGATCTATTACTAACTTAATTTCACAGGTCGGTGCCGCTGCTGTTGACCAAGGATTCGCCGGTACCGGTGATTGGGAAGTCTCTGGTGCTACTGCTGGTGCATTCACTGCTGCTAGCAACACTGCTGCCGCTGGTGGAGCTTCATGGGATGCTGCTGAACCATCTGACTGGGCTGCTACACCAGCTGCCGCTGGACAAGAGTGGGCTGCTTCCGGAGCTACTGAGCAATGGTAAATGTCAATACCCAACAAAAAGAAATAATTAAGATGTTTCCGCAATGATCTGTATCTCTTGGGGGTCAAATTTGAAGGCACTAATGAGGGAAAGATACTCGATAACTGTTCATGTGCTATGGTTTGAGAGGGAAAGCCCTGTGCGTTCAAAAGGAGTGGACTTGATCGTTATTCCGCTCTCAATGATATAAGTCTCTGGTTGTGGCACGACAATCTTAGATATTATTGCAAAGGATTGATATTTTTGATATGATATGGTTGACATGACGGTCCCGTCGTAATAAATGGGGTATGTCATAAAATCTAATCACAAAAAGCATTGCAAAAATACGTTGATCTCAAATTATGATCCTGTGTATTTGTGCCTGATCCAAGTGCATCGTAAAGATCAATATTACCCTGTTGAAATGTTAAAGTTTGCAGTTTCTCTCCCGTTCCGCAACCCCAAAAATAAATGTACCTCTCATACACATTTATCGATACGCATCACACTGAAATGCTCTATGTAAGAAGTTAAAAATCCAGATCCACATAAGCTACAACGAAAATGGCTAAGTTTTTGGGTATGAACTTAAAGTGAAGTTGAGCCCTTCATTGCTGTCACGGGGCTAGAACTCTACCACTAGGCCACGAAACCCCTAAAAGGGTAGAAGTAGTTTGATCGGTATCAACACTACTCGATAGAGTTATGAACCCGTGACAATTGCATTGCATTGCACTTGTACTAACGATAGAAAAGAAAAAAGAAAAGAAAAGAAAAGAGAAATAAAATAATAATAATAATAATAATAATAATAATAATAATAATAATTGAAATGTCTCTGTACTCCCATCGAGCTCCGTAGATACTATATCTATCTACATCTACAACCCTGGCCTCACCGGAGCCCTGAGCACTTTCGAAAATAATACAAGAAGAAAAGCTACCTTGCGTGAACTTTATTTTGCAAGATTTGCAATTCAATGGTGGGGTAGGAACTTGAGTCTTGGGGTGTACTAGGTATGTATGTATGTAGATAGATAGAAAGAATGTGTATATATTGTAGGGTGGAATGTTGAATTGGATGTTAGAGAGAGATAGCTGGTTTGAATATATATCACTGCTGTATGATCTAATATATGATGACGTAATATTGTATGATAGGAATGTTCATTTCATATATTATATATATGTATATATACCGTATGTACTTGAGTATGTTATGTATAATTACTCCGTGGTAGTAAATCTTTCTGTCTAGATCCTTGGTCCCGAACTATATATGACATGTATCTTCCAACCATTTAGTAGTTAGTCTAAGTCTCAGTCAACCTGAAACCCCCACTAGCTCTTCTATGTTCTTATATTGTCTGGTCTTGCAAATCATAATTTCGTATACATCATGAGTGTCCAATTAAGGAAGCGAAAGGTAGAGGTTGAGAAGTTTGGGGTAATTGGGGGTTCCGAGTCCTGTTTTGGATGGGAGTTAGTATTGATGTGATATAATGAGATGAGAGCTTGTATGCATTCCCTTGATTTCTCAAAGAACCCCGAAGCACGAAACGAAAACGAAAAGAAGAAACAAAATACTAACCCGTAACAGGATCCCATCCCTTCACAGCTGTAAACCCAGCGGTTCCACATCCCTGGTTTCCTCCACTCGTAATATCATTCAACACACCAGGATGCGCATACAAAACGGGGTTGACGAATCCGACGGGTGCTTTTCCGGCATTGATTCGCGCAGCGTTTATTAAGGTGAAGATAGCGCCGACAACAGGGGAAGAGGCCGATGTACCGTACACGAGAGAAAATTCTCCGTCCACAGCGACTACGTAGTTTACACCGTTGGCGGAGATGTCGGGGTAACCACGAGTGGTTTGTGAGTTGTTGTACTGGGCTGAGGTGTAAGGGGGAGGAGAGTCGGCAACTAGCGGGGAGGTTAGCTTTGGATCTCTGGAAAGGAGGTGTCGATAGATATGTAGATAGGCTTGAGATGCGGTATGTGATGCTAGAGGGACGGATTTACTTACAGTAAGTTGCCACGGCGTGGCTTTGGTATTTGGGTATGGAAAAGATGTTAGAGAATCCTCCGCCAGAATAGACTGAAGAATTGTGGTTAGCATGTACATATAGGTGAGGAGAACTTTTAAAAGATTTGATGAATAATAATACTTACTGACAGACTCGGCAGCCTCTTCTGGTTGGGTGACAGTAGCGTTTGGTTTGACTTGAGTAGCTCCGACGGATGTGACGTATGGACATGTACTAGGAAATGAAGGGTTGAATGCTGTCCCAACATGTGAGTATCGACCCTACAAATAATGTATGAGGGGGAAGGACATACCATTACCAGTTCCACATACTCCCCCATTACCCGCAACACCATAATCACCAGAAGAGTACAAGACTGTGATACCCTGAAGACCTAGCTTAAGATATTCATTGCATTGACGTACCTCATAGGCTGGTGAAAGGTCTGTTTCATCGTAACCATAGGAGGTGGAAATAACATTGGTGGCAGCGAATCCACCACAGTTCTGGGGTCCTTTGTAGTAATCGCTGCTATTGCCATATGGATCAGGGAAGACTGAATCGTTATCTGGATCGTCACCGCCGCCTGATTTACAATAGGCGCCGTCGATAGCGTCGAGAAAGTTGTTGAACGATGCTCCCTCTCCAATATCTCCTGTTTGATATAATGTCACCTTTTGAGGATATGCAAGTGTCATTCCATATTCGAGATCCAGGTCCTAGGCTGCATTAGACAAGCAGTAGATGGATGGGGTGAAGAATCAACTTACAGATTCTCCGTTGTAGTCAAAGGACTCCACGGTTGTCTGTAATACACCACCGTCGATGGAGTCAAATTTTGGTCTAGATCCGACAAGTGCAGGGGAGAAGTTGCCAAAGAATAGATCCAAATCTGTAGTCGAAGTCAGTATTTGCAAAGTTACATGTAAAGTGACACTTACCTGCAGGGAGATATGCTTGCGGCGTATATTCGACAATACCATAGGAATCTATCACTGGTTAAATTTGATACCAACAACGGAGAGTTATACTTACTTCCTTTTGCAGAAGGACCCTGTGTTGGAAGCCCGTATAAAGCCCGGAGACAATCGGGTGTGATATGTGTATTGCAAGTCGCCAACGGTGAAGTTTGTAGCCCACCATGCGATGTAACGGAGATGATCTTGCCTTGTTTGGGCAGAGATGGGTCGTTTGGTGAACCCACTCTGTGTTTGGAAAGCGCATCCTTTTGACTAGTATTCTCTCGCTTCTGCTTTCCAGGTACAACCTTTGCATCGAAGTGAAGAGTTGGTGTAATGAAATCAATGTGTTTGCGCAAGTTTTCAGGAACACTGTAATCGTCACAAGCAGCAGCACTTTGGCCAGTTTCGGCATGTGTATAGGCCTACAAGTACGAGAATAAGTAATTGCGTACCGAGTAAGGCATTGGAGGAAAGTGGGGACCAAAGCTGTGTATCAAGATAGAGAAAACGTAGATCAAACATCCACGTGGAGCTGGACATGGTGGAGCTTTAGATGAAAGAAGTGATTAGGCTTACGTAGTATTTAGTGTTGAGAAGAGACTCGGCTTCTGCAACAGTGACATTGGCATGAATCCAACTGAGACTTTGCGATTGCTTTACACGCTCGCTCTTGATGCCATATTCTTCAAGCCATTGAACAATCGCTTTAACCGAGTCGGCACTTGGAGCAAAGGTTTCAGCAACCTTCTTCGCACTCCAATGCTTGCCATAGTTTGGTGAAGAGGGATTGGAAACATCCATCAAGTATGCTTCCGCGTTATGCAAGTTATTTTGAGTGATGGCGAATCGCATTGGGAGGTGTGAATCCGGGTGTAATAGATTCTCCCTACGCCAATTACGAGGTTCTTGATCTCTTCGCTCATGGACGACATGTCTTTTTTGAGAAGCTGGAGCAGCAATGGCTCCAGTCAAGAGACCGTATGCAACGATGAGAGAGAAATGCATGTTGTGAGCAAAAAGAGAGTTCACTTGAGTCCTCAACCACTTGGGGAGAGCTCAAGCTCTTATGGAACAATGAAAATAGCTATGGGAGCTTCCTTATCACCTACCATGTCTGGTAAGTAACTGTCAACATCGGCACTAAGAACTTAGCAGCAAGTGGTGCATTGCAAAGCCGCATGCAAGGCTACATATGTAATCAGGGGTGGTTGACAGGGTTTTTGACACCATTCTTGCCCATATTTGACTAGTTTGATGAGTAACTTGCAGCATTTATCAGATGCAATATCTTTATCTCAATGCACCTGCATGAGAGGAGACAGTAAAAGGAAGGAAGTCGATACGCTGTGCATTACCTGCCCGATGAAGAATGGTTCGTGGGTAGGTATAGAAAGTGTTGTGATGGGTCGTATCAATAACACCATCAAATAATTTCTGCAACGATCCAATCAACCTTCTTACTGCTTGCTATCTGAGACTTCTGGGATGAAAAAGTTGGGGTATCTCGTATTCATTCAAATCATCCAAATCATCCAAATCATCCAAAATCCTAGATATCATGGAAAAGGTGTCACATTTTTCATGACATGTAAAGATTGATGAAAATGATAGAAATCAGTATTTATGAATGTTATAACGTTAATAAGATAAGATGAGCACAACATATGGCGAGATAAGGTTTGAAAGGTGGATGTTGTGTCACTTGTGTGTGACGAGGTGGTGAGATGGATATAGAAGGTGGGGGTGGATGGATGGGTGGATTAGTAAATGAGATTGATGATTTTTCATTGGATTCTCGGTGAAGATAATAATGAAATAAGCCGAAAAGCTTGGACAACGGCTTTTACTATTTGAGACCGGCAATTGAGTTATTCCGTCAATATACTAAAAATAGTTAGATTTTAAAAGAAACTCCACTCATATGGTTTAGTAGCCTTGCAGAATAGGCTGAATTTTAATCATCTAAAATGATTGGTTATCCATTTCCATATACACATTAGAGAAAAAGTTCAACTCACCTTTGATTACCTAATCCGGTTGGATTACAATTTGTGAAGGGCCTTTGGTGAATTTGAATCTACCTATTTAGATAGTCACTGTTAGTATTATTTTAAGAAGAGTTTACCGTACGGCCTTCCAAGATTAAGTTAAGGCTTAAGATCAAGCTTATTATGATTGGTTCGCTTTGTCATACCTTTTAATAGCCTTGCAGAAAAGGTCAAAGCTCGATCTGTAATACTGTGCACGATTGGCTCGCCAAGGTAAATGATCTACAAATTAATCCCGATTCGCTCAAATCTTGAGTCTGGCCCTCTCAATGTAGCCTTACTCATGGACCGTCCAGCAATTGCCAAATTCAATTTTCATGCAACTATTTCATAGCAACTGAAGTTTCAGACAATGTCTGCTTCTTTAAAAAGATTGAAAATTCGAACATAACAGGCGATTCTATACCTAATAGAGAGGATTGTTGAGTCGTCTCCATCCTCATTTTATTCCGCCAAAATCTAAAGTCAAAACACATCGCAAGAAGCAGCGCAAGAAGCAACGAAAAGTACCCCGCAATTACAACTCCAAACTTATTCATATCGACAAACCAAGCATTATGTCTATTATTGGGAGCTTTCTCGAGACGCCTGGGCATGAGAACCCTTTAGTATCTTTCTATCGAAACAAGACACCGGACACTGCAGGACGATTTATTTCGCAAATCTTGAAATGGAACCATGGGAAGTTGGAGGACACACACGACTACATTCAATGGCTGTTCCCTCTACCAGAAGAGTCCATGGTCAGCAATGCACCTCTGGTTGATGCAGATGTGTTCGCTGCGTTTCATTCTTCTTCTGAATTACAATCCCTACTTAAGAATTCTTTGGTCAAAATGTTGGACTTCTATGGGTTCGAGTTCGCTGATGATTTGAATGAGAATAACTTGCCTATTGTACGTTTAATGTCAATTTAACAAGTATACCAGGTCAGTGGTGTTGTCTAACTTTTTCTATTAGATAGTCAGATCTCCCGATTTTACTGACAAATGCGGTAATTGGCTCGTCATGAGAGACCATAACCACCTGAGAATTAGCCGAATCCTTCGCTCTCTCCGCGTTCTGGGTCTGGAATCTGAAGCTGCTGCATTCTATAAGGCAATATCAGACATTATCTACCAGGAACATAGACAAATTGTTAGCTGTCAATCAGCGGAATTCTGGCGACGCGCTGCCCAGAGACCTCTACATTGGGCGCCGCATCTATCTGAAAAAGAATGCCGGGCGGACAAAAAATGGAAACTGGGCACAGCCTTTCTAAAAGATTATGAAAGATTCAAGATGGCTAGGGAGTTGCAGCAGCAGCACGACACAAAAAAAGCTCTGGAGGAGAAGAAAGAAGCAGAATTCCAAGCCACGAAAGCACATATTGCTGCAGTTAACGCTGATCGAAAGAGAAAGTTAGAAGAAGCTAGTGCTAGTCCCAAAAAACCACGTAGAGTTTCACGGGGGAGCGAAAGTAGCATCTCCGAGCCTCAACTTGACAAGAAGGAAGCTGTGGTTGCTGAAACATGCGAACACATGTCTGATTTACAGGAGGTTATAAAAACCGAAGCACATCCAGAATCTGCAGACAGATCCTCAGATACAACTAACCTTGACGAGCCTATGCCTAGGCTTGACAAACCCGAACTCATCAATCAGAAGGCTACAGAAAATGGTGGACAATCCACTACCCACCAAATTCAACAGTACCAGCTCATGTCTCCTCGCCATCCTTAATCGGCATAAATTCGTCTTTTCGTTCCATTTTTCACGAGATAGGTGTGATCGTCTATGGAACACTGATAGTCATGAGGCGGTTCATAGGTGGTTTATGGGTGGTTTATGAATGGTTTATGAATGGTTTATGAATGGTTTATGGGAGGTTTATAGGCGGTCTAATGGGACTCCGGTGGCTCTGAAGTTTAGGCTATATGGAGTTGGTATATTCAATATGTAAAGGCATCTGAGCAATATAGGATGGAGTTCTAGAGATTGCATTCTGGACAGGACTTTACAATACACAATCTCTCTAGATACTTTTAATGGGAAACGAGTAAAGATTATGGAAAGTATAGGTGGAGGCAATAGAGATAAATGGATAAATAAACAGACGACAATATGAATCCATACCCCGTAATGATTATGATCAATACTAGCAATTCCAAAGAATACCTACAGAGAGCATTTTCATCTCATCTCATACTATGTAGTTGAAATGAATGAATGAATGAATAAATAAAAATTCGTCCGATCAATCCTTCAAACTAAATTATCAATTATAATTACGACCCAATCCTGAATGAATCATCAGTGCTACAAAGGAGTTATGTGATATTACTACCTAGATAGATAAGTTTATTGTGTCTTTTCATGTTTCCCCTTCTCTCTCTCTCTCTCTCTCTCTCTCTCTCTATGTATGTATGTATGTATATGTATATATATTACTCCTACCCATGACATAATACCAAGTAGGTAATGGAAATGAACTGTACTATATACAACATCTATATATCCCAACATCAAAGCTTCCTCCAACCTACACCAGCACTTCAAATCTAGAACACCTCCTTCATCACAACACCAAGACCAACACCAACACCAAGACTCAATCTGCGCACCCACTTTTTTCTAGGAGTTGACAACTAACAATCAAGGTTCATAAGGAGATATTGCCCTCGAACCCGTCATCACTACACCTCCCTTCTCAGTAACCAAAACCGCATCTTCGATTCTGACGCCGAAACCGGCGGGTTTACCTAATTTTGCGGCTTGCGCTGAGGTTACGTAGATACCCTATTGTTGAAGCGTCAGGAACATTTTGAACTCTGTGTTTTGGGGAATATTAGTGAGAGAGAGGAACGAATGGGTGGACTTACAGGTTCATTAGTAACCACTTTGCCCATCTTCAATTTCTCCCCATTGACCCCATTCAAATAAGGATGTTCGTGCATTTCCAAGCCCAAGCCATGACCCAATCTATGTGTGAAGAACTCTCCGTATCCTTTTTCTCTGATCACTTTCCTGGCCGCCTCATCCACAACCGAACATGTTTCGTTAACATTCATGCGTTCTATCGCTGCTGATTGTGCATCGTGTACCAAATGCCACACATCCATCAACTCTTTGCTAACTTTCGATTTCGCAGGGAGAATCGTACGAGTCACATCGCTACCATACGAATGGAGAGAAGTGCCAATATCAACCAGGACAAACTCTCCATCTTGAAGAACCCGCCCCTTACCACCACCATGAGGATTTGCAGCCTGTTCCCCAAAAAGTATAATAGACCAAAACCCCGCCCCAACACCCGCTTGCGTAAAAAGTCCCGAAGCCGCTTCCACAATAGTTTCTTGACTCATACCCACCGAAATACACGTTTGTAAACTCCTGACCAACTGCACCGTAAACTCATTTACGCCCCTCAAAATATCCAACTCCTTCTCACTCTTCACTGCTCTCAAAGACTGAATATCTAAACTCGTAGGCAGTACTTCAACACCATTTGCCTGAAGTCCCGCCGCAATCATAAATCTCGCATGTTCATCCAACATGATCTTCTTATATCCCGTTTTCTTAACCAACACACCATAAGCCGACTCCTCTTCTCTCCATTCAATAACTCTCTTCTCCTCAAAAACCATATCCAATGCTGTAATCCTCCCTATCTCAAATTTCGGCACCAGCAACGACGCATGCCCTCTCTTATCCAAAATAACCAAAAAAGGCCTTTCAGAAAGTTCAAACGAACTAGAGATATTAGTAAAATATGCCGTCGAAGCGGAAGGCTCTGCAATAAATGCATCCACGCCTGCTCTTTCCAACGCGACAGCAAGTATAGATTGACGTTCTAGAAATTCTTCTCTCGCGATAGGTTTTACATCAAGAAGAGAAGCATGTTGTTCAAGAGAAGCCCAAGCGCATTTTCGAAGAGAGGTGGGTATAAGCTGAAGATCTCGATGAAAGGTTTGAGGCAGGAAAAAGTTTATAACCATCGCAATCCAAATTGCGACTGCGAGAAGCAAGACGAATGTCATGTGATCTATACAACATCGTCGTTCGTTTCTTGGTTTCGATTGGAGCGATTTTTTTGGGTGCGACTGGAGGGCTCCAAAGGGCAGGAGGGGTTCCCGGATATCTTTTTCCAAAGTCATGTTGTGTGAGGTCTTATCGGGATGTATCGGGAATGTCGTGCTTGAGGAGGATTGTTTGGAGCCTGCAATTCAGGAGTCGGTTGGGGTCGGGTCCAAGGTAAAAGGGGAAGGAGATACCATCAATGTAACGTGTGGTCTTAATCTCAATTAGTGGTTAGCAGAATAAAGACAGATTTCGATGTTAGACGTTTATTCCTCCTGTTGTTGGAAGGTGTTGATGCGGCTGGATAGTAGAAGATAACCCCAGAAGATGGAGGGTCCGTGCATCATCACATCGTACCTACATTACTAGGTATCATTCACTTATTACAGTAAGTACTCGAATTCTATGAATATCTCCAAATTTGTATGTAAACCTAGAAAAGGATGATACAGACAATGGTTTCGTCTTTCTAATACGAAAAATGGCATTATAATCAATCAATCTCCCTATCCAAAGAAATCTAGTCAAGCAAAAAAAAGCATTCAACACTAATCTATACCATCCTCCCTTCCCGTTTTCTTTTTTTGATATTATCAACCCTCATGCGCAAACCATGTACACCAAGATTGTAACTACCTGAAAGTCTTCACATTCCAAGCAACGCATTGACTCCAGGCTCGCTGGAAACATGGATAACATCATGGCTATCTGTGAAGCCGTTAAATCTCGTTGCCGAGCATTTGGTGTATGCACCCATGCCCTCAAAGTAGAGCCAGTCTCCAACGTCAAGATTGTGATCAAAACGAATGCTTGCCGAGATACGATCGATGCCGTCGCAAGTCGGGCCCCAAATGGAGTACTCAGTGCCTCCCAAGGTTGCGTGACTTGCGAGAGTGTCGAAATAAGAGCGTTTCCCGGTACGAAGGACTTGAGCAATTGGGTTTTGATGGTCAAACATGATGCTAGAGAAATTGCCATAAAGACCATCATTCAAGTAAAGCATATAGCTCTTTTCCATTGAGACGGGATCTTCAACAGTTCGACGTGCAATGACATTGCAAGCAAGTGTAAATGCGTTTGCGACGTAGTAGCGTCCAGGCTCTCCAATAATTTTGATATTTTTTGGCATGTATTCCTCAAGAGCATCATTGAGAGCTGCCGCCATCTTTTCAAATGTCTCAGTGCAGAACCCTCCACCGACGTCAAGAGTGTGCATATAGTAGCCATAAGTGCGAGCTTGCTCAAAGACGGTGTGAGCATCTTGAACCGCCTCTCTGAATGCAAGAGGGTCAGAGGCACCGGACCCTACGTGGAAGCTGACGCCCACAACATTGAGGTCAAGTTCTCTGGCTAAAGCAAGAAGATCGCTTGTTGTATCCATGGCTGCTCCAAATTTCAAGCTCAATTGGCACAAGCTCGAGGAGTCATCGGTAGAGATTCGAAGGAATAACTCAGCTCCCGGGAATAGTTTTTTGATCTTGTGCAACTCATCGCTGTTGTCAAAAGTCATCTGCTTGACTCCTTGCTTTGCGGCATAACGGACGTATGAATTCGTCTTGCATGGTTGAGCATAAATGATACGAGCAGGATCGATGCCCATCTTGAGGACTTGCTCTATCTCGCCCTTGGAAGCACAATCGAATCCTGTGCCAAGTTCTGCCAAGAGACGAATGACTTGTGGGTCCGGGTTACATTTGACCGCTGTTCTGAAGTTAGCAAATTTCTATCCGATGTGCGCGTAGAGGTAAAGGACTGACCATAGAAGGGCTTGACTCTGGGCAAGTTTCTCTTCCATCTCATGTGCTGTCTGTAGACCTCGCCTAGATCAGCTACGAAGAACGCATCTTCGTCACCTGCTTCGCAGGCATCATTATCAATATTTTCCACCCTTTGCTTCAAAGCATTTCCAATTATATTTTTGGGGGTATTCACGCCATTGAGATCAATATAAGCATCTTTAGGATAGTATGATTCTATACTATCAAGATTGTTATTGTTTTCGTGGGTAACAATGGCGGAAGGTGACATGTCCTCGTGTGTAACTAAGGATTGTTCAATATATTTGTGAATTTTTGACTAGTACATGTCAGTACGGTCGAGGAAATATCAAAATGTAGCCAAGCACTGGCAATGGGTGCAATCCTACCTGTACTTTAAAGGCCCAAGGGGATATTATGGTGGTCTATAACGATCAGATCCTGTGCTGATCTGGCGAGGTCGGCTCGACTCTTCCTCTGCGAGAGGAAGGCCCTTTAAACTCGTCCTATGCGGCAGCTGAGGAGTTTCGGACGAAGACGGGGTGTTGTTAAACAACTCGTAAAACAAACGCTCAACTTGATTAAACTGCAGCAAAAGGAGGTGGTGTGGTGTTGATGATGTGCCGGTTAGGACGTTCGGAGTAATCTTGATCAGAAACTAATATTGCGGCCGTTGGAGCCGTGCTGGATATTTCGCCTTTGATTAGACCAAAGGCAGTCGAGAGGGAATTTAGTTCTTCGATATTAGAAGATCTGCGACTGAGGTATTAGCAACTGTGTCATGAAATCCCGCATCTCCACGTTTCAGCAATATACGAAGGAGCTTCCGATGACTCAAGGATCAGAGCCTTTTTCTGGTGATTGGAAAGACAGATACCAAGAATGCATTGCGCTCCAAGAGAACAGATTTTTCACCGGCGGGGTAAAGAGCTCACTCACCAGAAAGAACTTGTCAATATAGTCCAAACACAGACTATATTGTATGATGGGATTGTTTGACAACGATGGCAGTAGATGTGAAGGATCGAGCACAGTAAGTGGCAACTATATTCCACACCCAAAGTTATGTATGAGAAGTTTGTGGAGGTTTGTAACCAGATGGGTTGGTTGGTGTTCGAGGATTTCGCGGTGAGTGAGCTTGACCTTTGGCTGTTAAAATTTTGTATTACGCTAAAGTTCTAGCCGACCCACTCCCCGTACGGAGTAAAAATACCTCATTCTCCCCAATTCTCCCAATTTTTCCAACCGCAAAACTCGACTTATTTTAAATCTGGAAAGATGAAAAGATGCAGGGAGATGCCCAAAGCAAAATGAAGTTCGGACGGTTCAAGAAATACGTGCAGAATTTAATTTATATTTAATCTATATTCTTACCACTTTCTATTTGTCTGATTTAGGATAATGGTGAAGTCCTACAACCTTAAGCCATTGATTTCTTCGACTTCCAACCAGGACACCATGGTCTTCAGGCACTTTTGAAATTTGAAGATTTTGACTGGATGACGTACATATATCAATTATCAATGAACCCAATAAATCATGCCCCTCTTTTTCATGGGTGACTCGATACAGGGGAGAGTCAATTCCAACCACCACAACGGGCTGAACCAGACAACTTGTAAGGAGGTAAGGAGGGGAACTGGGGTCGGTCAGCAATGTTTTGAAAGTTTAGGCTGCTCAACATGCATGATGTTGGAAGGAAAGCATTTGAAAAATACATGACAAATCTTTCACATATAGGCTAATAAACTTCCGAGATGCACCAGATCAGCGTTAGGTATCGGGACTTCGTACACTACTTTATTCTAAGTTGTTACACTGCTGTTATCAAAGATTTACCTGCTTGTTAAGCTTTAGTGTGGTTGTACACTTTCACCTCTACCGCTTTCTTAACCACTCTTTGGCCTCTTCATGGACCGCCAACCAACATACAAATATCCCTCATGTAATACAACATAGCCCAGGATGTATCTATCACGTAGCTCAGGATTTCCCCTCTTTGTTTTCTACAGTATGTCCTCACATCTTTAGTCCGCCATCCCATGTCTCCGGGACCACAGCTCTGAAATAAGATGGAACCATAAAGCTTTAACTCGCGACATGAAAGTCTGGTTAGACACTAAATGTTGATATTGCGCTAGTCTTCTCGGAGGAAGACGTGACTTGTGATCTGACAGCCATTAAGATGGGACTGCAGACGTGATAATCTGTTCGTAGCGCTAAGGGATAATTGAAAATTACAGAAGAGAATTAATATGCCTACCAAGGATAAGAAGATTTTGACTTGATGTATTTATTGATGTATTCGAGGAGTCATGACGTTCGAAAGGTGATATGTCATTGCTCATTATATGCTAACCAGATGCCTGTCTAGACACCCGTGATCTTTATCTTTACCTATCATACATACCATTCAATCATTAATATTGTACAGCCCAAACGCCCAAAATATGCAGCTGAGTGGAATACAGTATGTTACAGAACTGCATGTTCTATGATCCGAAAGCGGCATTCTTCACATCTTCCTCGTTTAGAACCTCAGGTTGTTCTTGCGCGAGCCCCAGATTCTTTGTTTCCCAAGTTCCATCGACCCAAGGCTTTTGTTCTCCGAGGAAAACCATATTGCCCTGGCCGTTTTCCAATGCATCAACGAGGTATTTTTGCGCGACACTTTGGACTTGCTCTTTGGTCACGTCCAACAAACGCTCGCGTCGCTCCTGAACCATCTCTTCTGATACACCGGATACAAATCTTGTCATGCCCTCTTGACTGACCGACTGAGGCGCATCGACACTTTGAAATACAGACAATTTGGCTTCTTCCAGGTCGCGTTCCGTCCATTCTTTTTGAACTGCCCATTTACCAGCGTTGCGCATGATTGACATCGTATTTTGTGGATTTGGATCGCGATAAGAGTAGAATCCAAAAATCCCGTCGAGCCCTCTCGAGTAAGCTCCCCCACCATAAGCCCCACCCTTTTCTCGGATCTCATGGTGTAGATACTTATGAGTCAAGAGTTGGGAAAGGATTTGAAGAGGGGCTCCAGCGGGAGACGTGTAGGAGACAGTTGGGAGAGCAAGGCCCCCATAGTATACTTGGTACGGCAGAGGGAAAAACGTTTTGGTGTTTCTGGTGAAATCTGGGAGAGGAACGTGTCGAGAAGGTAATTCAGATCTTGGAATTGACGATAAGAATTGTTGAAGCGCGGCTTCATTATCCGTGACACTTTCACTACCACATGTAAGGGCAGTCCGGAATGTGGAAGGCCCAGAGAATGCGAGTCGCTGAATTGTCTTGAGCTTGTCGATGACATCCGCCAATCCTTCGGCCTCCGGTCTTGAAGCAAGTGAGGTGGTGAGCTTGACCTGGGATAATCCCCCGACTTGTTCTTTCAATCGCCCATATTGTGTGACACCGGCTTCAGCATAACCTCTGGCATATACGTGCCCCGATGAAGCGATATTGTTTACTGCCCCATCCGCCGAACCCTGTAGAAGTTGGCGAATGCGAAGTTCGGCATCAGGGCTATCAAAATTGGTTTCAAGAACTAGCTTTCGCAATAATCCAAACATGTCAGGCACATTACGATCCAGGGCAGTCCCGGAAAAGCTCAAGCCCTCAGATGCTGACTTGAAATCTGTAGGAGACGAGGAAGCATGGTAGCTAATACCGATTCCTCCAGTCTTGAGCTTCATCAAGTCTTCCAATTGCTCCATAGTCATGTCTTTTGTTCCAAGGCGCATTATGGAATCTGTGAATAATGGAATATAGGCCCGCAACTCCTCGGGTAGATTTTCAAAAGTGTTGATTGCTCGGAAGTACGTAAGTCCGTTGGTTGGTGCTTCTCGCCATTGTACGTTCACGTTGTCGACCTTAGAATCCCTTAATTTTATTTTCTCGTCTTGTCTTGGGATATCCTTGACATGAACAGTAGGAAGACAACTGAGATCTTGAGTGTTGGATTTTCCCTGTTCTTCCAAAAGCTCCAATTCTCTTTTCTCTAGCTGGGCCCGAGCTTCGGCTTCACCACCAGCCTTCTCTGTAACTTCTGCAATCTTCTTTACGAGACGAGCGGCTTCTTCAGCTACAAGTTCATCTCCATATGTTGTCGAAGGAGTCATTGTGAAGGTAAGTGTATTGTCATTTAGTAAGTACTTTTCCAACAAACCCTCCAAATAGCCACCCTTCTCGAATTCCTTTTGAAAGGCGGCGACGGTGTCGTTCCAGGCTAAGGCTTCAAAAGGATCAACACCATCAAACCATTTAGGTTTAATTCTATGCATCAACGACATGCCAAACTTGGCGGTTTTATGCTTCAAGCTCAACTCCAATTGATGTAAGTAACCATCAATTTTTGATCTCTCAAACCCATTCTTGTGTGCTTCTTGGAAAGTTTTGTGGATCGCTTCCTTGACTTTCGGTACATCAGCTTCTTTAACGCCCGTTAGTCCAGCGGAGAATATTCCGATCTTTCCAGAAGGATCATAGCCACTATTCGGGCTCCATTCAGTTCCCAAACCAGCTTCGATCAAGTTTCTATAGAGTGGAGATCCATATCCATCCATAAGCAGGGCAAACATTATCGAAAGTGAGAAAGTCTCTAATACATCCGAAGTGTCACCTACCAGCCATGAAGTTGAGGTCTTATATTGCATATCTGCATCCACCAATGGATCAATGGGCCCTGGAACCGTAATACTCTGCGGACCAGATGATAAATCGATAGGTCTCCGTATTTCCATATCTCCCTGGATGCGCTCAAAAGCATTCAATTGAGCATTAACCTCTACAAGATGATCCACCAGAGGCATATCACCGTAAGTAAAAACTTTAGCATTACTTGGATGGTAATGCTCGGCATGAAATTTTTTCAATTGCTCATATGTCAAGTCGGTCATCTTTTGTGGATCGCCTCCAGAATTGTTGATGGCAGGAAAAATATGATCTTGAAACCTGATGTAGTACAGATATCCAGCGTCCGACATTTGCCCCTTCATCTCATTGTATACAACACCTTTAAACACCAATTTGCTGTCTTCAGGTTTCGTAGAGTCCCCCTCTATTGCCACTCGTGGGTTCTCGGGCCCTATCCTCCATCCCTCTTGTGTGAAGTCGCTCTGCTTTAACAATGGATGTAACGTTGCATCGAGGTAAACAGACATCAGATTTTTAAAATCTTGTTCATTAGTGGTGGCGAAAGGATAAAATGTGTGAGAAGACGCGGTGAATGCATTCATGAAATTTGACAATGTTCGGGGTAGCATTTTGAAAAAGGGATCACGGATGGGGTACCTACACACTGTTCAGCGCATTCCAAGGTGAGATTAATGAAGGAAGACAATTTACTTTTTGCTTCCACATAATGTCGTATGTTCCAATATATGAGGAACTCCAGTATCATCTGGAGGATTTGTTTTAAATCCAATGGAGAAGACATTATTCTTATCTTCTCTTGCAACATGCAAATAATCTGCGCCAGTTTTATCATGCTTCAAATGAAGTGCTGTCAACTCAAGTTCTTGAACATGCTTTGATCTTAAAAGTGTAAATCCATGAAGCTTTTCTCCTGGTTTTGGATATTGGGCGAGTTCCGTAACTCCTTTCCTTGCAGCTTGTCGTAACATATTTTTATATCAATATATCATCAAAGACACAAAAATTGAAAGGTAAGGAAGGAGGAGGGAGGGAAGAGGATGATGGTGAATTAATCTTGTCAGGCGCAAAGAAAGGTTGGTTGTTGATTTGATTTGATTGTTCGCTTCAGTGAAATTTCATGTTTGAAAGCCCGATTGTCCGGCCACTAGCTTGTTATACAATCAACTTCGTAATATCTTATTTTGAGAAGAATGTCAAGGTGCAGAGAGGCAAAACCAATACATAAAACCACCTAAATTTAGATTGCGTCAAAAGCAATCGTCGCTGATAAAGTTTAAATAGATATTTACACTGCCCATTAACTATGTCAACTACAGCAAATCCCACTTACGCACCTGGCCCTGCGAATTCAAGAACCACCTCGATGAATGCGAACCATACCCATGCCGAATATCCCAATGGACATCATCACCATAACGATGCTGGAGTTAAGAAGGGAAAACAGAAGAAGGCGACGGATCCGAGTGAAGCTTCGAAGTTGATCGCGGCCAAAATCTCGCAACTGGAACTAGATGCAGCTGGAGAGAAGGATCAAGAGGCAGAGATTGGTTCGTTTTGCCCATTCTAGATACTCCCTCCCAATCACCGATTTGTATCTTGCACCAGATATTTTGCTGCGGCGCGCATTACCTACTCGAAATGTGTCGCGGCGAAGGAGAGGGGTAAGCGCTTCGCTTCAGAACTGAATTGTTGAGTGTGATTAATTTTAGAAAGGAGGGGTGTTGTCCTTTTTGGCTCTATGATAGATCAAAAAGTACTTGGTATCATTTGTCCATTTTGGAGAGACTAGAAGACTGGTTCACTCTATCTTGAGTTTCTTGCGAGTGCAAATGGAGGGGCAATGTGAAGTTAAGTTTTACTGGAAAAAATTGCTAACAGATTATGCTATCAAGAACGCGAAGTGAAAAAAGCGAATCGAGAACTGAATAACCTCACATCCAAAATGGACGATCTTCAGAAAATCGAGACCCTTTCAAGGAGGGTCACGGAGCACCTCGCGGACATGAAACGACTGGAGCGGGATAACCAGAAGAACAAGAAGCGTGGTGACGTGCTGCAGAAGGAGAAAGACGTTGCGAGAACCGATCTTGCCAAATCCAATACACTCCGAGAGAAGTTGGAGAAACTCTGTAGAGAATTACAGAAAGAAAACAATAGACTCAAGGTGCGCATTTTATTGGGTGCATGCGATTTTATAGATGCTAAAGCGGGGTTAGGGTGAAAACAAGACTCTGCATGATACTGAAAAGAAGGCCAAGGAGGAGTGGGATCAAAAATGGGACGAAATGCTATGGCAATTTCAGGACTATCAAGATAAAAAGGACCATCCCCAAACTGTGGTTGTCAACCCTGAAATTGACGAGCTGTAAGTTCCCTCATGCCGCCGGCAGTCCCATTACTAACTATTTTTTTTTTACAGTTTCAAAGCGAGGTTTAAGTCTTTAATTGATCAGTATGAACTAAGGGAGCTTCATTTTCATTCTCTTCTACGTACAAAAGAGCTCGAAGTTCAGTACAACCTTGCCAGGTTTGAGCGTGAACGAAGAGCCGCCGAACAGGAGGTCAATCGGGCAAAACAGTTGAACCAGCAGGTCCTTACCTTTTCCAAAACCGAAACTGAGTTGCGAAACCAGCTGAATATCTATGTTGAAAAGTTCAAGCAGGTATGACCTACTTTTCTATACATGATATTGGTCGCGTGGTGCTATTATATGCCTAGAGCTAATTGCCCGTCAGGTGGAAGACACGCTCAACAACAGCAATGACCTATTTCTAACGTTTCGCAAGGAGATGGAAGAAATGTCGAAAAAGACAAAGCGTCTCGAGAAGGAGAATATGTCTTTGACTCGAAAGCATGAAGTTACCAATAAGAACATACTCACAATGGCCGAGGAACGCAACAAGAGTACCCATGAAATCGAGGCGTTAAAGAAGAGAAATGATAAGCTAAGGGATATCATTGATCAGATGCAGAGACAAGGACGAGGTCTTGCCCAAGGCATGGCGGGAACGGTGGAAGGAGAGTATGCCGAAGGTGATTTAGAAGGAACAGAGAGCGAGTACGAGTATGAAGAGGGCGAGGACGAAGGAAGTGAAGGAGAATACGACGAGGATACAGAGGAGGATCTTCACCCGGAGCCTCCAAGACCCTTTGGACCTGTACCACCCCCACCCCCGGCCATGAATGGCATGACTGGTGCGAATGGCGTACACTGAGAACAGTGGCAAGGCCTATCAATAACACAATTTTGTATTACGATCTCAGTATCCATTCTCGATGCCGCTTGGCGTTGTGTGTGCATATGGACTTGCAAGGTATTTCTTTTGCGAGTTATCATCGGGGCAGGCAATCTCACTTTGCACACATGTATATGTATTAGCAGACAAATCACTAAATAGTCAACCTCGCTTGTAATACCTAGCGCACAGGAACAATTCATTGTGAGTGGATTAGTTGTTACCATGTCCTGTTGATGCAGTCTGTATGTTACAAAAGGCGAACTCCTTTGTTCTCATTTAAGCACATAATCAGGATGCATCTTTGTTCTGCTTCTTGTCACATAGAAAAGATTGTTCCTTTCAGAGCTCTCCAACTTCATCTTTCACATACTAGTACGCACGCTGTTATTCTGTACTAAAAAAGGTTACAGGTCTAAGGATACATCGGTACTTGGAGTCCCAGGCTTCATAAACTTCCACATATGTACAGTGTCGATTTTGCATGTTATAAAAAGAGGTAAGTAGTATGTTTTGCTGATCATATATTGTTCAAGGAGATCAAGAGAAGTTGTCATTTGTTAGTATGAAATCCTCATTTCATTGCTTGCTCCAATTCCGGTTCCAATGGTTTAACCACAAGTACTGGCCACACAATTGTTCTGCTTAATACGTGAATGCACATCACTCTCAGACAGTTTGCAGCATTGTTCGTGTTCGTAATGCAAGATAAAAACAGGAAATCAGGCAGTGATATTGTTCTCACCTTGATCTACTTGTTGTTTAGATGTTGGAACAGGGTCGGAACAGTGACTCCAAAATCATTATTTAAGGACTCATCTCTTACCTTATCATCCAGTCCATCAATTCATCGAGCATCATCTAAAGACAATTCAAACAAGATTTCCAAGATTTCCAAGCAAAACTTTCAATCAGAATCGTCAGTCAGATCACACACGCAACCACTCGCCAAACAAAATGCCGGCCGCCCCAAGCTTGCGCAGGCTTCAAGCCATGGTCGACGACTCCACCGTCGCCAAATCCCCATCATCCACGACCGCGACACTCGCCCCAGGACAAATACCCAGCCACCGCTGGATCTCGTTTGGCGGCGAAACCCTCGCACTCTCCATCGACCTCGCGGAAAGAAGATACCCCACTCCTACCGAGATCAACAAGTTCCACAACCTCGTGGAACTCTACTCAGCGTACACCAAGACCTGCCTGATCTCGGTGACTCTTCCCCAGTACGGCTACGATGTCCCAAAGTCTAACCACGGCCGCATCTTGTTCAACCTCGTCTCGGCCCTCAACCGATTCACCCGCGTCGCTCGTCTCGAAGTTATAATTCGCATGCCGCGTGCGAACTTCAAGCAGCTCTTAAACGCAGGTCACTTCTACAGACTCGATTTCGAGGAGTGGAAGCTCTTCTATAAGATCGGGTCTGAGGATCCCCAGCAAATCCACGCCACCTCGAGCACCGATCGCAGGTTGTACAACTGGTACAATGTCAACATCGCTCGTATCGCTGAACCACGGGGGCCAAATCCCTAGGTGTCAGAGGTAGGTGAAATTGAAAACCAAATTGCATGACAGAATAGAACAAGTTCAAATTGATCGACCTTGTGTCGCAAGCAGGAGTTGTAGTTATTTCGCGTTATAATTCTAAATCCCCAAATTGAACAATTTTCTTTAAAAATAAATAGTAAGTTTCCCCTTGATAAATGTAAGTGACTTGGTGACCACGAATTAGTATACAATCTCAAGAGTGACATACAATCTCAAGAGTGACATACAATCTGACCATCATTTAAGCAGGTAATTGCTTAGAAGAGAATCACAGATAGCACTATAAAATACTGATAATCACTAATTATGAACTAATCACCAGTCCGAATCAGTCTGAAGCGGTACCGTACCGTATACACCGTAAATCCAATGGATCGATCACACATTAGACAGGTCTCAGACATATACAGTGTAGAGTACCAATTAACCAGTTCCAAAGCAGCGCCATATATCAATCCCATAGTCCATCTACCCACAATACGCATAACAGACATATTACGCCAGATCTAATAGACTCGTTCGGCATTTATCGGCAATCTCATCTTGCCTGCATCATGCAAGTAAGATACTAGTGCACTAAACCACCTGTATAAAACGTGCGCCCTGGCGAAAATCTCCACCAAAGCTTGGATGTGGCACCCCCTGTAGAAGCCACACTGCAATTCAATCATACCTAGGTAATTAACAAATATGAAGTTATTCCCAACCTTCTCAATCTATAAAATTTCCATAAAGCCTTCGAGACTACCCCTAATTTCCAGGTGTAAACTCAATAGATTCTAGTTATATCTGATCTTCAATTTGTTGAAATCTATTAATATATTCTAACCACTTCTCCGGCCTTCGATTCATCGAGAATCCATCGATCTTATCAAACAAGCTACCTCAATATAAAAGTCTAAACCACACTCCAAAAACTGTGAAACTATAATACCATAGGTCGCTCAAACCGATAGATTTAAAGGATATAAAACATCTATTAGGGAAGGATAGATCTAAAAAGAAACAAAGAGAATATTGAATATTGAGAAAAAAGAACGTAAGATATATTATCAATACAAAACATCAATCAAAGAATCTATTTTCAGTTATCAATACTGGCTGGATGTCAATGATACCGAATTCCAAAGATTTGACATAGAATTTCAGGATGCTGAACTTAGAATCATGATCTTAAAACCAGAAATCCCCCTCAGGAACTTACCTAGGTATCCCTCCGTAAATCACCATAAAAAATTCTGATTGTAAGTATGAAGAGGGTTATCTAATTTATATTATATCAAAACTATAATACTTGGTACCGTATTCCTGGGCTATATAGATATCGATCTACAAATCTTATCATATTGAGTCTAACCCCGCAATACTACTCTGTTCCTGGATTTGTGTTCCTGGATCTGTGTTGTACATCTTCGCTCTTTGTCCACCAATAGTTTGTTGGCGATAGAATAACCAATGGCTTGGTTGGTTTGGCTTACCCTGCTATACAAGTTCTTTTTCATTTACTAGTCAGTGATCAGTGATTGAAATAAGAGAAGACACGCATACTAACTCTTCATCAACACAACCGCCTACAAAGGCGACGACCAAGTAACCTACGACCCGATCTTTACCACTATATATAAAAAGGGTCTGGTAGACTCGCTCTTCAGTCTCGCCATCGAGCGTAGCGCCTCTGGCCCTGCAGGTTACCTCGCTCTCGGTGGTGTCCCACCCATTGATTTCGTCCAAGATTTCACCAGCACTCCTATCCTTGTCATTTCTATCACGGATACCCGAAGGCGTACGATTTCTGAACCATTAACGTGGAAGCGGCATATGTGAATGGAAAGGCAATTTCCGTCGCTGGTACTCCATATTACATTGTGGATTCAGGAACGATAGCTGACTACTTCCCTACCGCCGTAGCCAATGCTATTAATAATGCATTCAAGCCAGCTGCCGTATACAGAGAAGATGTCGGTGGCTATGTCGTCTCTTGCGCTGCTGTCCCGCCTGTTTTTGGCATTGAGATTGGTGTTAAAATCTTCTACACCAATCCCCTCGATAGGATTATTCATCCTAATAAAGATGCTAATGGAAATGATATTTGCATTAGTAGTGTTATTGATGGTGGAGATGATACTGCGGGGAGTCTGTATGTTCTGGGTGATACTTTCCTGAAGAATGTTGTTGCAGTTTTTGATGTTAGGGCTGGTGTTATGCAATTTGTTGCGGGGGAAAATTATACGCGCATTGCCACCACTTAGGCGACGCAGAGGAAATCGGCAGTGAGTGACAATGGATGTTGGGGGACCGCCGGAACAAGTAGGTTTCTTTGCGATTATATTGTACGTATTTGAAAGTTGACAACCATCTTGACGTCGCATGTGGATAGAGCAATGTTTAGATCGTGCTCAGACATTCAGCACTGATGCACATCCTTGGCGATGCGCCCCAGAAGAACCGATCCATCAACATTGTGCCACAAATGAGAAAGGGAGAGAAATGCGCTCGGAGTTCGACTCATTGTAATCTTCAAAAGTGGAATTTCAGGGTAAATTTACAAGAAGCTATTATTTGAAATACAATACGATCTTTGCAGAATTCCCAATATAAAAAATAACATGTATGGAAATCTATTTCCAACTTTAATTTGCAACGACCCGAAGCGCAGGAACTTCCTTGGTTCTCGAGACTGAAAAAAGCACGTAAGTACGGTACTACAAATGTAAATTCTGGGATCACCCTAATCACTCTAATCACTGATATGGCACCCAACCAATCTCGTTGATAGGAATCTGAACCCATTGTTTGTGTTCTTCATCTAAAAATTTATAGATGTTGGCCATCAGATGATTGCTCCATCCTTCTATCCACCACAGATTCTCTAACTTTTTGAAGCACACAGATGAATATGCAAGAATTGCCAATGCTTCTTGGGTGCCCCCTTTTAGACGAGCCATGTATTCATCAGATAGACGGAATAGCCAGATGAAAATGTCACCCGCCTCGTATTTTTCGGCTGGACACTTGTACATAAACCTGTATGAAAATTCCAGCTCATGAATCGCATCAGTATATATCCGTACCTCGTCCTCATTGTGTACTGTAGTCTCAATTGCTCTTCTTAGATGACTTAAATGTTCATTATCGTCTTCCGCGTAAGTTTCACGTAAGAGGAGTCTCTCATCCCGGGCTTTGAATAATAAAGCCAAAGGCCCGGATATAAGTGTGTCTCTGAATTGATCGATGATTGCAGTCGCCCCTTTAAATAATACGAGCCACGAGGTGATCCCATTCTCGCCAACGATTACAAATTCGTCAACGCTGCGAGGTCGAGCTAATGTATGCATTCCTGTGACTATTGAGAAGATGTGAAGAGCTGCACAAGTCTCAACGGTAATATCTGAAAGGAACGCAGTGCCTTGGCGGAGGGCCGCTTGATGTTGTTGCATTGAATAATCATACAGTTGTCGACTCCGGTCAGGCGTGTTGCGAGCCATATGGAGAGCCGACAGAGCGAGAAGCGCACGCATGACAAATTCCTGACGAAACGCAATCTGGATAGCCGTAGTTTGCCATAGATCTCTCACTTCCGGACTGGAGTTGATTGAGACACTTGTCGATGTACAAAAGTAGTTGAAAACCTCCAAATCCATAAGATTCAGATACGGGTCATGGCCCTCGGCAGTCCGGCTCAAAACATCGTTTGGAATAGAAGCTGAAGCTGAAGAAGATCCAGGAGAGGCGGTGGGCGTATTCTTCGCTATGGCTGCGGCATTTGCCTGTGAGTAATCACATGGTATCGAATGCTTGATACAGTTCAGACAGCTAGGTTTTCCTTCACCGCACTAATAGATGAGTCAGCCACTGTTGAGCTGAGGTCAATGGCACATCCTAGTGAGGACAACGAGGCAATTGAAGCTAAAGATACACACTATCAGATGGAATGTTCTGTAGTGCTTGAAATTAATTATAGATTTGGGGCCTACCTATGTGTGTGTGTTCTTGCTGAGGTAGAGGCATGTAAAACGGATCAGTTGATGGTTGCTTCGACTAACCTTAATCTTTCTCCTCTTACAATTATTGCACCCTGTCCTCGTCTTTCGATGAGAGCGACGAGAAGAACTGAACATTTTATCGGGTCTTGTGACATCATTATCCATATTCATGCAGATTGAGGTTATGATGAATCCACTTTGGAGTCTGAAAACCGCGAAAAAGCAAACTCCTAAAAGCTGGATATTAGCGGGGAAACTCGGCGTTGGTGCGACGCGGGTCTCCGGGTATCAATCTTTTCTGTCCATAAATCCTCAAGCAACTCGTGAGTACCACAAAATATATTGGCTCAAAATCTGGTATTGATATTGATACGATGAGTAGCTGTTGACAACGAGTAACTTGCGGTCAGGCGAGGTGGTAAGCCCGAAACAAAGGAATAGGTACAAGTAATGTGATGGCGGCAGGTTGGAAGAAAGGTCTCTTAGTTTGCTTGAGTACTATTAGACAGCTGGATACTGGAAGTCCCGAAACGGCTTTGTAATCTCACAATTGTGAATGAAGTTTGGCTAAAGTATAATTTTGTCCTTCTATCCAACCAGTGATCAACATCGTAATCGAGTTACAGCCAGCACCCATGGACAAAGTCCTAAAGACCGAGCGGGGCTGACCCTAAATTTGGAAATATAATTGTGGCTCAGTGAGGCTGATGAATTCAGCTCATTTATTATATTATACATACTCCGTAGGTGGGGAGAAGACCGACGATTAGTTGCTTCGGATCAAAATCGAGAGGCTTGTTGAATATCTAAGTTAACCCGAGCTAGGTGCAATGGTCTATCTATAGCGCTGACAATAAGAATGATCATGAAATTGATGCTATTTCGAGATTTTATGAGGAGAGTTACGTAATATATTTTGGAACGGATAACCGGGAAAGTACTGTCGAACATGGTGAAGCAATTGCTTGGCTGGCTTCGAACTGACGTCAAGCGGGAGCAGAAATAACTTGGTGATATGATACCAGTATGTAGGCACTCTTATTAGACAGATACGCTATCTTCAATCGAGGTCCTTAATCCATTTTACACATCTTAACTTACAATTCACTGCTCCGTACGTACTTATTTGGAGTTCCACTTTGGTTAGTTCCAACTTAGAATTAGCCCTTTCAACATCGAATTGACTCGGTTGGTGCCCCTTTATCCCTACGGTCCTTTTGGTTCATGTTTGCCAATTATTGATTGATTGATTGATTTACTGCAGACTTATCCAGCATGGCATCTTCACCCTCGACCATTGATAGTCTAAAAAACACAGCTTCTTCTACATACGAGACTATAGCCAATAGCTTATCTACGACCTCGAAAAATGGCGAGTATGATCCTGACCAGGACAAAAATAATGTTGGTAAAGATGCACATGGCAATAAGTTTAGAAAGGGCGATTTTAAGGACCAATTGAATCGAGCTGCTTATGGAGGACCACCAGAGAAGGAAGAAAGCTTTACGGAGAAAGGTAAGCAAATAATTCAATACGGCTGATTTGGCTGAACTATGAGATCTCAAGCGCAGATTGCTGATGATGAAAGCGTTGTCGTGGATACCAGGCATAAGCACACTACAAAAGTCAACTCTGGAACAGAGACCGGAGGATAAGACTGTGAAGGACGATGGGGCACCCCCGATTCGACCCCAAGACGATGTGCCAATTGAACAATTCTTGAGAAAGCAATATCATAGCAGAAGCGGGGATGGGATACCAAATCCAGGGGAAAGTAATTGACTGTCCTGGATGCTTCGATGGCGACAACGAAGCTTTACGAACGTGTACGACATAACGAGAAACATGGATTGAAAATGGCGTTCGGAAGAGTGTTGGCTGGAACTTGTCATATCATATGAGATGGCATCAATGAGCGGTGTAAACAGCTAAGTAGTTTAATAGACTGCATTTCGTATTTACTTATGCTACAATACACTACGTGTGGATCTGCATGTTTTGCCTGTCAAGTGATTTGTCTCCCTACCGCAAGCATGGTCACCTTATTCCGAAAGCAACACAATGACATTGAATCCGTAGGTAAATGTACCCAATCATTGTACTTACTTGGCAAATCCGACCAAGCGAATCGATTAGGGTTCAGAGGAAGTCCGCTCTTATGATTCACTTATCGATGGATTGATGACGTCGGGATATAATATTTGAAAGTTCAACAGAAACTTCTGAAAATGAGCCCCAGCATCGCCCCGATTAAAAACGACCTAATTGCCCGTAGCTGGGGCGAATTTGGCAAATGAATACAGCAATAATGAATCGAGTCTCCTTTTATATTTGTACGAGGATTAAAGGGGGAAGTATTGTAAACCACATTGTTGCTATACTAATTGAAAATTGATATAATAAAATCTAGTTGATAAAATTTCAAAGTTTTATTAAGTAATTATTAAATTTTTTAAGAATTCTAATCTCTTTTGGAAAATTTATTTAAAAGTTTTTTTTCTTTTGAAATTTGTTAGAGGTTTTAAAGGCTTCAAAATTAACATCGAAAATTTGGGAGATAATAGCTTGATATCTATTCCAAAATTTGAAGTACTACGTATCAAAACACAGGAAAACCCAGTAATTTGTGGATCAAAAATATCTTACATGACTTACTCTCTTAATCTCTGTAATATGGGGCTACTTCCCAGCAATGGGGCTCGGCAGGTGGTGATCAATACACATTGAAGCCATGCAAGACTTCTCGTATTCACTGACGGAGATCAAAATAGACTTGAATTATGATCTTTACGAGATTCAACAAGTGCTGCCCTTAAAAGCTCAGTCTCTCCTTCATTTTTCAAGCCTTCAACTCGACAGCACTTTCGTTAGGACTTTCTTCTTTAATTACTTCATTGTGGTACATAACCTTAATCAGCCGTTTCCACCAGATATTGCATCATCATGCAGCAGAAGAATCCACATAAAGTAAGTATGCACAGACTAAATCTTGCTTGCAGTCTCTTAACTTTGCTATTACGATTGTGTGAAGTTCTATTGTCAAAAAATGCATGTCGCTAACATGGTTTCTAGCATGGCTTCCGATCGATCGTGACCCAGCTCACACTTGGCTTGTTCATAATCCCGTTTGCTTCTTCCCACCCATTTGGCGGAGTGGCGACCCGTGCTTCAAGCATTCAAGACTGCTTGACTCAGCACTCTGTGCCATATCAAGATAGCTCTTCATCGTCGTGGGCTACGACTATTTCTCCTTATAATCTTCGCTTACAATACACCCCGGCTGTTGTTGCTTTACCTACCACCTCACAACATGTCAGCGATGCGATTATTTGTGCGGCCGCAGCCGGACTCAAGGTCCAGGCTAAGTCAGGTGGACATTCATATGCTAGCTATTCAACTGGTGGTAAAGATGGAAGCGTCATCATCAGTCTTCAAAACTTCAATTCCATCAGTGTTGATACCAGTAAGTTCAATTGATATCCTGGCTGCGGTACTGAGCGAAATCTAATCAATATACTCTAGAAACCCACATTGCTACAGTTGGAGGAGGTGTACGATTAGGAAACCTCGCTCTTGGACTCTACAGTCAGGGTAAGCGAGCTGTTCCGCACGGGACATGTCCAGGGGTTGGAATAGGGGGCCATTTCACACATGGAGGTTACGGATACGCATCTAGACTCTGGGGTCTAGCTCTTGACACTATCGTTGGTCTCGATGTAGTTCTTGCCAATGGAACTCAAATCCACACAACAGCCGCAGCTTATCCCGATATCTTCTACGCAATGAGAGGAGCCGGTGACTCTTTTGGCATCGCTACAACCTTCTACCTCCAAACTTTTGCGGCTCCATCTTCCGTTCTTACCTTCTCAGCTAGTATCCCCGCAACACTAGATAGTGTCAGCACTGCTGTTTCATCCTTCACCAAACTCCAGGAATTTACTCTTGACTCCACCCGGATCAATAAAAATATCACATTTGGAATCTATACCGATAACTATGGATCTTTCAGTCTGAGTGGTTGGTGCATGAGTTGCGATCTGAACCATTTCAAAAGCGTCACTTTCCCTGCGATTCTATCCGCTTTTCCCACCCCCGCATCAAGCACTGTTGAATCTCGAGGATGGACGGATGCTTTAGTCAGTGCGGACAATGGAGGACAGCTCCAGACTCCATTAACTGGATATGATGCTCACGACACATTTTACGCGAAATCTGTGGTGACGAAGAATGCAGAGCCATTGACTAATTCCCAATTAACTAGTTACTTTACTTACATTTTGAATCAAGGAAGAAGTGCGCCCTCTCCCTGGTACACTATTATTGATTTATATGGAGGTGCGGGTAGTCAGGTCAATGTACCTTCTTCTGATTCATCGGCCTACTCTGATCGTGACGCTCATTGGGTTTTCCAAGTAAGATTGATTTCCATAATAATATAACTATTTTCACTTTTAACTAACATTCAACAGAACTACGGATTTACCTCTAACTCGCTGCCACCATATGACAACGCTATAACGCCCTTCGTCGACTCTCTCAATAACGCTCTTTCAGCTGGTGCATCCACTGACTTTGGGGCCTACCTCAACTATGTGGACCCAGAACTAAGTGCAACCGATGCTGCAATGCTTGGATATGGACAAAGTGCTTACAACAAATTATTGACCATCAAAAAGGCCGCTGATCCCAACGAAGTGTTTTGGAATCCACAAAGTATCGGTGCTGCCGATGATACTGATGGTACTGGGAATGGTAGTAGTGGAACGACTTCAACCACGCCTACATCTACATCCACAACGTCAAAACCTAGTGCAACATCACCGTTGAAGGTTTCAACAGATGCATCGTGTGGCAACGGCTACACGTGTAAAGGAAGTTCGTTTGGAGATTGCTGTTCGCCGTATGGCTGGTGTGGTAGTACGACTACGTACTGTGGATCAGGATGTCAGAGTGGATTTGGAACTTGCTCGTGAGAAGAACAACATTTTTGGAGTTGATTGGGATAGACGGATAATCATGTGACTTCACTAGTGGGCGCGCTAGTGCCTGGGCATGGCCTTCACATAGTTTTGTAGTACTAATTAGATAGATAGTTTTTTTTTCAATCAATCATAACAGTATGAACCAAAGTATTACATTGATTTCATCATTTCCACGGTGATGTCAACAAGTTAGAAGGTTGGAAAACTACATGAAGAAAAAAATGCACACGAGGTATGAATGGCGTCTAGGAATGCCATGATTGATATACCTAATGTTTGGATGATGATGATGAACTATAGTATTCGGGAATATATCGCTTATAAAGAGCCTTTATAAAGGTATAGAAACGAACTAGAAAGGGATAATATCTTAAACTCTTCATGACTTTACATGATATATTTTAATATTCTGATGTTCTGATGTTCTGAGATGGTCGGGCAATTCCTCTCCGGAGCTTGGAAGGACCTCGCTAATGCTCGGGACTAGCTTACATATTTGGTTCCGAGCACCCCCGCAGAAGAAAAACAAAAATGGTAGGTAATCCAGATCCTGCTGCACCTTCGAACAAATGAATGTGGGTGAATAATGGAGGGGTACCAATATCCACCAACATTGAATCCATTGATAAGATCTCTCAGGATGCGGGCTCGGAGGTGGAGCGTCGTAATGAAGACTATAATCTGAAGTCATCTCACCTCCATCCAAGATTTCTTCAAACTGCCTCGCAAGTTTGAGTGTTATTTCCTCCATTCTTGACTATTGCCTTTCTCTATTAT
The DNA here is from genome assembly GCA_029531795.1 of Sclerotinia nivalis. NCBI lineage: Eukaryota > Fungi > Ascomycota > Leotiomycetes > Helotiales > Sclerotiniaceae > Sclerotinia > Sclerotinia nivalis. Next base: position 485,710 of record JAPEIS010000005.1, on the reverse strand, counting down.
CGACAATCACCATGTCTTCTTCTAATACACCAAACGTGGCCTTCATCGGGCTCGGAGCGATGGGAATGGGTATGGCGACAAATCTACTGAAAACCTTTTCTGTTACTGGCTTCGATGTTTACGAGCCCACTCTCGAGAAATTCAGATCCGCGGGCGGACATACAGCTACGACACCGCGATCTGCGGTCTCCAATGCGAAGTATATCGTCATCATGGTAGCAACGGCGGCACAGACGCTCTCGGTCCTTTTCGACGACGTCACTGGAGCGATTCACGAATTGCAACCAAATGCCACGATCATATTGAGCTCCACTGCTTTCCCCGAGCACGTACCAGAAGTCAGACAATTACTTGACAATAAATATAATAGGAAAGACGTGGAATTGGTAGATGCACCTGTGTCTGGAGGGACAGGTCGAGCAGCTCTGGGTACACTTGTAGTCCTCGCTTCTGGGCCCGAAAAATCCATCGAAGCGGCGAAACCAGTGTTGAATGCAATGGCAGATCCGTTGTATATAATACCTGGTGGGCTGGGAGCGGGTACAAAAGTTAAAATGGTGCATCAAGCTCTTGCGGGAATACACATGATTATGGCGTCCGAGGCAATGGGATATGCTGCATTTTTGGGTCTCAATACTAAGCAGGCTTTCGATTATCTTACGACATCATCAGGAGGAAGCTGGATGTTGGAAAATCGAGTACCGCATATGTTGGAGAATAATTTGCATCCGCATTCGGCTCTGAATATCATTGTTAAGGATATGGGTATAGTGACAGCTGATGGACGTAGAGTCAAGTGTCCACTCTTTCTTTGCTCCGCAGCTGAGCAAGTATTGGGGTCAGGAGTACGTTCTGGATTTGGTTTGGAAGATGATTCTGGACTAGTTAGAGCTTATATTCCCACCCAGCCAAGTCTTGTCTTCGAACAGACCACAGCCGCTGCTATAAGTCCGGACGATCCGAGATTGAAGCTAGTAGAGGATATATTAGCAGGGGTACATTTAGTTGCAGCGACAGAAGCAATGGCTTTTGGTCAGGCTATAGGTCTGGACTCTGAGATGCTGTATGATATCGTAAAGGGGGCGGCTGGAGCGAGTGCTATGTTCGTGGATCGAGTGCCAGCCTTGCTAAGTGGAAAATGTGCCTCGAATTCCTCTATTAATGATATCATTGCTCGTCTGGTAAGTTAATGTCACAAGTATCTTACACAGTAATGCCTTGCGGATATATGGTGCTCACAATCGAATAGAATATAGCAATCGAGGAAGCGAGCCGAGTCAAATTTCCGTTGCATCTCGCAGCAACAGCGTTACAAATTTTACAGTTGGCAAGTGCTCAAGGTTTCGGTGATGAACCTGATGTGGCCGTCGCGAGAATATGGGATAGTAAAGCCAAATTTCCCTCGCCTATCTTTGCATAAGGAAGCAGCTTCATCAATGAGCCATATTTTGAGCTTCCACATTTTCTAATTGAATACGCTTCCCTTAAAACGATCACAACAATTGTTGGCACATAAGGTCCGGGAACCTGTACATATAGTAAATACGATGCTGTGGAAGATCCTGCCGACATTTCCGCGCTGTACTTATGCATCATGGGGGAGAGACTAGTGAATTTAGATCGTGCTATGATCTACTTCAGCTACGGCATGATTTGGCCAGAAAGTATGAATTTTCGAAACTCTATGCACGTACCACAAATTGGTAAGCTACAAGAGAAATGAACTAGTTTCTTGGTGTTCGGATTTTGAACTTTCTGACAGCATAGATGGTGTCATTTAGATATAATTCCGAAAGTCAGTATGTAGCTTCAGATTTTGAATAATTTGGAAGCTTCTCCCCGAAGAAAATACAACCCCAAGATGCGAAATAAGAGTTTCAATCATTTTATCATTTCGGATCTTTTTTGTGCGTTTTATATATCATTATTCGTGCGGCCACAAAATATACAATTCCGAAGTTAGGTGTGTATTTTAAGATAATAAACTACAAACCAAATACTTCTAGTTTTTTTTAGCGTTAGAGTTGTATATTTTTTGACAATACGAGTATTATAATTCAATAATACGACTTAATATTGTAACACAAGTGCTGTATTCGTATATACTAATTTCGAAAGGCCCTTCCCACATCTAAGTCGGTCACTATTAAAGATAGTCGATGATCTTGACCTGAGTACAACTTTAGTATAGTTTCTTTAGCTTTCCTGGTCACATCATTTCAAGGGCCTAGCGTCTGGGGAAATCATACCGTAGCATTTTCAAAATAGCTTGAAAATAGGCGAACATTCAATCTGTTTGTTTTGGTAAGAATCCCCAATTAATAAAAGTGGAAATGTTGAAAAGTAATTTATTCTATCGATCATATCAAAGCTTTTTCCCGCAAAATTTAAACTAAAATAGGGAATGCGTTGCAGACTTTCTGGCCGCACGAGTAATGTAATCTCGCACCGTCTTTTTCGCATCCAGCTTCTAAGAATAAGTCGTCTTGGACAGTCTTAGCAACAGGTGATAAATATTGCTATGACTATACGAAGTACTTTGTCGGTTGATGTTGCTCAGTTTGTTAAAGATCTAATTGCCGTCGCAAGGAGATATCACTTACCGGCGGGGTAGGGTGAACATAGAGTCCATTTAAAGTTACTCGTGCTGCCGGAAAGTGTGAAACTCGGACGCTAGAGAAAAACAGGTTATTCCTCTTGAAGTTTACCATCTTCTGGTACTTGCATAGAGTTTTGGAGTTGCCCAAAGATTCCCATGGCATGACCTCATGCCTAGCACTGATCATGGGCACGTCATTGTTTATATAGTCTGAAGAGTCCCCGGCTGGGTTGTATTCACCTCATTCATAGCTGTGCATATTCCTTTCAGTTATCATAAAGATGCACATCCAGCCTGTATTTTATGCTCTTGCAGTAGCCCATTTGAGCACCGCTGCTCCGGCTGCGGACGCCCCAGAAAAGAGAGCAGATGCTACATTTGACTATGTAATCGTTGGTGGGGGGACAGCAGGTCTAACGATAGCCTCACGGTTATCTGAAGATACTAGGACTACAATAGCAGTAATTGAAGCTGGGACCTTCTACCAGGTACGAACGTATCAATCAAGAGACCATGCATTGGCTAAACATCATAGGTTTCTAATCCCTTACTCAGCTCAACACCAGCCGGAGACTCGTTCTGGATTGGCTCGAGCCCATCTGATACCAATCCTCTTGTGGATTGGAACTTCGTGACAACACCACAAGCAGGTGCAGCTGGTCGCTCGATTCATTATGCTAGAGGAAAATGTCTGGGTGGAAGCTCGGCGAGAAACTTCATGATCTATCAGCGTGGTACCACACAGTCGTATCAACAGTGGGCTGATGCTGTTGACGATCAATCTTATACCTTCAATAGCCTCTTTCCTTACTTTCAAAAAAGTGTTCATTTTACGCCCCCAGGACCGAGTCGTGCCTCTAACGCATCTGCAGAGTACAGCGCTGTAAGCACATTCAGTCCTTTCAACTTTGACATTTCTTTGCATGATTACTGATTCCAATTTTTCCAGTCTGCATTTTCATCTTCGGGAGGACCTCTAGAGGTTTCATATGCGAACTATGCACAACCTTTCTCAAGCTACATGGACGGTGCTTTCGGCGAACTCGGCATGAACGATATTCAAGATTTCAACACCGGTTCTATCATTGGCAAGCAATACTGCAGTTCCACCATCGACCCCTCCAGCCAAAGTCGCGAGTCTTCTCAAACAGCATATTATGACGCTACAGTGCAGAAACGCGGAAACCTTAAAGTCTACTCAGTTACCACGGCGCAAAAGGTTCTTTTCGATAGCAACAAGAAAGCCACCGGTGTCAGAGTTCAAACACTCGGTATTCCATACACAATTAATGCTCGAAAAGAAGTCATCATGTCAGCCGGCGCATTTCAAAGCCCTCAGCTCCTCATGCTCTCGGGCATTGGGCCAAAGGCGACTCTCGATAAATGGAATATCCCTGCTATTTCCATCCTCGAAGGTGTGGGCCAAAATATGTGGGATCATATTTTCTTTGGACCTACTTATCGCGTTAAAGTTCAAACATTGACCAGACTTGCAAACGATCTCATCTATACCGCGGCACAATATGTGGGTGCATATCTTATTCAAAAGATCGGTCCATTAACCAACCCAATTTGCGATTACCTGGGCTGGGAAAAAATTCCAAGTTCATTGCGAAATGGTTTCTCCGCAGATGCACTCAATGACCTCGCGCAATTCCCCGCCGATTGGCCCGAAGTTGAATATCTCTCCGGAGCAGGCTACGTAGGAGATTTCGCCAGTCTACCAACCACCCAACCAAAAGATGGATACCAATACGCCACCATTCTCACCGCGCTCGTAGCCCCCCTCTCCAGAGGAACCGTCACACTATCCTCCACCTCCGCCAACGACCTCCCCATAATCAACCCCTCCTGGCTCACGTCCCCCACGGACCAATCCGTCGCCGTCGCCGCCTACAAACGCGCACGCGCGGCCTTCGCCTCAAAATACATGGCGCCCGTCCTCATCGGCTCCGAGTATTTCCCCGGCCCCGACGTGTCCACCGATGCGCAGATTCTGAAAACGATTCAGGAGACGCTGCATACGGTGTGGCACGCGGCTTGCACGTGTAAGATGGGGAAGGAGGGCGATGCGATGGCGGTGGTGGATAGTAAGGCGAGGGTTTTTGGGGTCCAGGGGTTGAGGGTCGTGGATGCGAGTGCGTTTGCTATTTTGCCGCCGGGTCATCCGCAGAGTACGGTTTATGCGCTTGCGGAGAAGATTGCGGCGGGGATTAGGGCGGGGAATTAGGCTGTGCGTTGTGTAGTAATATGTGGTAATGTAATATAATGCAATGGGTGGCTAGAGGGATGGCGTATGGTTATTTATACTGTAATATTTGAAAACTATGTATCTGTCTTATATACCTAGTATTTTACCACTCTTGTACATAACACAACCGTACCCAGACAACCGTACCAAAAACACTCACTGACTAGGTAGTCTTTGAAATATGTAAATTACCTACCAAGTCTCACAAAAAGACGAAGTGATATTATATACTAGCTAGACCTCGCCCTATTTATTTATCATCCTATCCTATCCTCTTTTCCCCCTGTATGTCTTAATCTGAACGCACAACAATCCTCATCCATCCAACCCTCCATCCATCCCACAACAAATCTGAAAAAAAAAGGTACCCATCCCCATCCCAAAAATAAAACTACCTACCTACCTACCCCTCTCTAATCTCTAGCCACCACACCCTAAAACAGAGGAAAGAAAGATCCACCCAATCCTCGAACATAAAATCCTCTTCGAATTCCCATCATCAAAAGGAAAGCTTCGCTTGAAGCCAATTCATTATATATTATATATCATATACCATACCAATATTTCACATGATTATGGTTATCATATAACAACTACCCATAGCTTTTGCCGCTATTGGGAAATGATGATGTGTTGATATCTATGTTTGAGAAGGAGTGACCTATGGAACTTAGGTATTGTTTGAATGACTGATTGGGTATAGTCGTAAGTGTGGTATTGAGATATTATCATGTGGCGGGTAGCAATCCATTCCAAATCTAAATTATAATTGGGTAGTTGTGAGAAACTCTTTGCTTGCGAAATAGTGTTCGGATATTTATTTGAAATGAATGTATTCTATTCATCATACAAATATTGTATGTCCAAATATCATCGTCAAATGAAAACTTCTAATCATAAGTCGGGTAGCTCATTAAACTTGTTCTGTCTATTCTTCTCTCACACCTAAAAATCCCTTTCAAATCTCTATTCTTCATCTTCATGTACAGCTTGCTCTAATGGTTCTCCTGGCTTTGTGAATCTGCTCACTTGTTAGTATACATGCCCGGTAATGCACCTTTCAGACCTCGGATCAGTAACTTACTTTTTAACCACTCTCTCGATACCATCCAAGCCCATTTTCAAAGTCTCCATAGTTGGGCCATAAGAAACTCGTACAAAATGGTGACAAGGACTATCGAACAAATCTCTTCTCTTACTTGGGTTCAAGTCGAAAAAGATACCAGGTACAACGATGACACGCTCCTCAAGACAGGCTTGGAAAAAGTTGAGACCATCAGAGATAGCGGCTGGGAGTCCTTCGAGATCTGTAATTTCGCACATTAGCATTTCAGCTTGTGAATGATAATCACTTCTGGAGACTCACCCAACCACAAGTAGAAAGTACTGTCAGGCACTTCCTTAATTTTAAAACCCATCTCACGAAGACGGGAGATAACATAGTCACGCTTCTCACGGAAATGACTTTGTAAAGCCTTCATTTCTTCCCTAACCTTGTTAGGCTCAAGCATAGGGATAGCAGCTTCCTGGAAGGGAACATTGGCGCCACCATCAAGGTATGAACCACATGAGCCAATAGCCTTGATGAATTCCTATTTCACCATTAGCAAAGCCCATATTGTCGGTAGGGAGAAAGATGCAACCTTTGGTCCAACAATCCAAGCAATTCTCCATCCGGGTAATCTGAAGCGTTTGGTGAGACCATCAATGATCAAAACATCATCCTCATCCACGTCCACAATATTATCTGCAGCACTGATGGTGGTACCATCGCAGTCACTGGTATAGTTGTATCCTCCGTAAAATTCATCCATGATAAGAGTAGCTCTGTCTCTGCAGATATCTTGGATTTCGGCAAGCTCAGGGTTCTTGACAACCTTTCCGGTAGGATTTCTAGGATTTGAAGTCAAGATAACAGAGGTACCACGAGCAATTTCTTCCTCGATCTTATTGGGATGGATGTGGTAACCGTCATCTTCTGATAAAGGGGATGGAATTGCCGCAAACTAATAGGAGTAAGCTTTCAAGAATTCTTTTTCGACTGGAAAAGGTAACATGGTTGACCTACGTTCTTGAATAATGACAACATCTCGTTGTATGCAGTATAATCAGGAATGAAGAAGCCCAAGTATGCATTATTCAATACTGCAGCAATTCTGATCAACCCAGCGCGACCACCTGGAACAATGCACACATTTTCCCAAGTATATTGACTTTCCTTGCCCTCTCTATGGTGGACATTATACAGGTTTGCGACAGCAGCTCTCAAACTCTTGATACCGGCTGTAGGACCGTACTCTCTGCCTGCCATTGTGATGTCGATGCTCTCGGGACGCTTGAAACTACCAGCGATTTCGTCGTCGACTTCAGGAGCTCCTTGTCCAAGATTTGCCCATTTCTCGGGCTCTTCAGCAAATCCGTGCTCGTAGGCTCTTTCGGTACACCAGACTACACCAGTAGAGGCACGGGTTGGATCGAGTCCAGCGTGAGATTTGTGACCTTCGTGGGCATTTCGGAACTGCTTGTGGATCTTGGAGTCCATTTCTGGGTCCATGGTTAGTTATGTTCTAGGAAGAAAAGCTAAACGGTGCGGCCTCCTCCATGTACACATAGAAATTTTTGCAAATAATAATATATAAGTATCTTTTAAATTTCTGCCCCGCAATCCTCAACATTTTATGAATGTTGTCCGAGATTGTGCCGTTGAAGAAAAGCTACTGCTCCAAAAGAAGAGTGCAATATGTGAAAGGCGCTCTGTAGCTCTTCCGGACCGTAGATAGGTTCCAAAAGAGAAGATGAGAAGTGAAGCAAATAACTTACCACTGGCAGAAGGATCGTGTGTAGAGAATCTTCTGTTCATCTTGGACGACAATCTTGGAGTCCCAGTGGTCCTATTTATGGAAAACTTTCTGTTATGAAACGACATGCTGTCTTTTGGTATTTAGTTTCTCTGATATTATGTTGTTTTGCTTGCTTCAATCAAAGAATCAAGCTCTTCTGCACCTTTATGAGCAACGAAGCGGCTTCGTTTGTGCAAGGCTGAGTGAGGTGAAGTGAATGTTTAACGACAATAAAATGACACAGTTCTCCTTTGATTTAAAGGGAAACAAGCTTTTAAGAATAAGAGCGGAGAAAGGAGAAAGAGTGGGGTCAAGCTGGAGATGAAACGGAGCAGATATAAAAAAGGACTCAGAAGCAATAATTGGGCGGAACGGGGTTTGCAAGTCTTCCGTTAAATGCAACACTGACCCAAAAAAAAGAAGAAAAAAGTGGTCGTGGCACGACAGACAGGGGATACAAGGGAAAAGCTTGTTTTCTTCGCCTTATCTGTCAAGGTTAGAGCAATAATATAAACACAGTGGAATCTTATCGGCTCAATTGGTGAAGTATTATAATGGAGAGATCAATATGTATATGTGTATTCTACATGTGAAAACTCTGATCTGGCCTATATACAGTTTGCCTACTCAGCTTGCTTATTCAGCATAATTCCTGACATTATCGATCAACGTTACGGAGCACAACCCGAAAAAAGAAAAGGAAATACGAGGTAGGCGTAACAACCTCGACAACTACAACCGATATTCTTGAGAAATGGCTCATTCTCATGCTGCCTGATCATATAAACTTCAATGGACACATTGAAGGTCTAGTAAAGTACCGCAACAATTGCAATGTCTTACTTGTGATATACGGATTTCATGTAAAAGCAGCATCCATGCTTAATCCAGGTACGCTCCACAGTAAAAGCCCCGAAGCCCCCACGACAACCACGACAGCAGTGGGCCCAACGAACATCTCTAACGCACATTCTGTCCGCATCATGAATCCGGCATTTCTGGGACCCTATGTCAAAGACTATTCCATAGTGAGTCGCTTGGTTAAAATCATCATCACAAAGACGATCATCACTATTGGACAGTTTGCAAAGTCTTTTTAAAATTTGAAGCCAGCAATAACTTATATTGGAATAGGTATAGTAAAGTACATCTTGATTCTACAGGTGGATCTACGAGAAAGGTAAAGAAACTAATAAACACAAGGAAGTGCTAACTCTTAAGAAATATCGGCCGCTGAGGCATCATCCTCCAGCATCTGTTTGAAGGAGAATGGCTCGAACGGTATTCCATCTCCCATGAAATGCTTGCTCATGGCTTCTACCCAATGCAAACGAAGACTGTGCAACATTGCACTAGTACCTTCCATGACAACCAATACGGCAATTGTGAGGAAAAACCATGCGAAGAATGTGACCACGACCATGAAGACACCTGCAACACCAGTCATATGAAGACCAATGGAAAGTGTCATGTCCCATAAAACTACGGAGAGTTGTTGATGCGCAAGGGACAAGGCCCATAGACGAAGGTATGAGGCGGTGTGAGATACACAATTCAAACAGAATTCTAGGGAATATTAGCAAGGATTTTATATAACACGAGAGCAAGAAAACATACCGATAGTATGAATAACCTGATGAATCATTACTTCAGAGAACTCGAATTCTTCGTGCTCTTCATCTCCAATATCTTGTGTAATCATAGCGACACCTTCACCATCGCTGTTCATACTGATTCTACCATCTAAAGTATGATCATCATCATCGCCATCAAGTGCGCTGACTCGGGACGTTTCACCAATACCTCTGTAGCCTCTTCCTCTCGCTTTGTTGTGTTCCCATCGAAGATAGAATGGCTTGAGTAGAAGTAAGATTGGTACTTGGATGACGGCAATGATAAGAAGGCAAATTTGAACAAAGCCTTGGCCGGAGTAGAGTTGCTCATCGATAGTTCCTGGCGACAAGAACATGTAGATCAACATGTTCAATAGACCTGGAGGCGACTCACCAATACCCTGCCAATCTATTGACCATTTGTAGATAATGGCAAACACAAGGTAACCAAAAATTGCCTGAAAGAAAATCATGCCTGGGACGAACACACCCCAGATATCAATAGGAGTCTTAAAGTGACGGGCATTGATATAAGATAGACACAAGGAGTAGGTCATGTGGCACCAACCCATCAAGATACTCAACTTCATCTTGTAACTGTTGGTAAACAAAAGGTCATTTTCGGCGTCATGCCACATCCAATCGAGGCCAAAAGGATATCGGTATCCACTTGGCTCCTTGAGATGAGCCTCAATAGAGTCGGGGTAATGCTCTGACCAAGCCCAAGCACTTGGGAAGAATGAAAAGGACTTGGAGAATACATCGTTGTAGATGAGACCAGTATACATAGAGAAGATACCCATCATCAACATGATGTATCGACCGTAGAAGGCCATGGAGAAAAGTTCATCGCGAACTTTCTTCAACGACTTCTCCCAATAGATCATAGCCGCAGCTGCGCAAACCATGATAACACCATGTCCAAAGTCACCAAACATGACGGCGAAAAGGAATGGGAAAGTAACGATTGTTGGCAGACCAGGATTGACTTCTTGATACTTCGCTGTACCATATGCGTTAATAATTGTTTGAAAACCTTCCGTAAACTTGTTCGTCTTCTGGTAGGTCGGAGGAGTTTTGTTCGTTCTGATCTCGTTGATAATCGACGGCACGGAAAGGCCTGCTCTGTTGTTGACATCATGAAGAGTCGATTTTATCAAAGGCAGAGAGTTCGAAGGGCACCAAGCCTCAGCAATCAATGTCTTCCTCGCATGATCATATGAGAACAAATTCAGTGTTTGATAGACAGCCTTCTCTTTCTTGATGATAACCATCCATGCAGCCAAGCTCCGTGCGATTTGGGTGAGCTCGGCGTCAAGTGTTTGCTTTGTGTTGCGAAGGACGCTACCAAGATCGCTCAAACGAGTATTGACTTCATGAATTTGGTCTCTACGAAGATCACTGTTCTCGTCTACGCTGTAAAGATCCGCACCGAGAGATTCAGATATCTTCCGGATCTTAGCAATAAGCTCCTTTCCATGTGCAAAAATCACAAAAACATTTTTGTTGATGGCCTCGTTGTTTGTAGGATCAATAATAGGCTCCGCAATCTCCGACTGGTTCATGTAAAGGTTGCCTCGGAGGGTTCTCCACAAGATACGTTCAAACGCTGCAATGCGATCCCGAGGAATAACTCCGGACACAAAGCCAATATTCATACCAGAGAATGATCGCTCGGCGTCCCCATTATGGTGTGATTGTTCGACATCTTGGAGTAGAGGAGCATCGTCGTTATCGGTAGAAGCTCTAATCTCATCCACATTTCCGTGAGCTCGATCGAAGAAAGACCCAGCCTCTCTAAGAACCCATCTCCATTCCGTAAGCTCTACCTCCCTCTTCTTCAAAGTTTCGTAGCTGTCATTTAAAGATGCAATTCGTTGCTCAAGGCTCTGGCTGCGATCGGAAAGCTCGTCGATTTCGGTGGCGGAAGGGGCCGCGACAGTTTCGACGTCGAGGTCTAGCTTTCTAAGGGGGATTCCTGCTTTATCCATCTGGCTATGAAAATATCCTATGTATCAATCAGTATCGTTGCAATGCGAGGTCTAGGTCAGCACATACGGAGCTGTCTTTCGACATTATCGAGTCGTCTTATTTCTTGAGTAAAAGTCCGTTGAAAGGCAGTAACATCGGAGTTGAGCTGCGAAATCCATTAGTAATTCATCATGATTTAACACGGTTTCAAACATACATCTCGGAATTGAATCTGTCCAAGCTCTCCCAATGCGTTTACAATTTCGCGTCCAATTTCGTTGGCAATGTAGAGTTGGACCATACTCATGTCCGCTGAGCGGAACATGGTGTCCTGCGACGGTGCCATATTGAGAAGCTTGGGAGTAATCCCTAAAATCTCTTTTGGCAAGTCTGTGAAGCTTCCCGAGCAAGTTGAGGCGGGTTTGTAGGATTGGTTTTTAGGTTGTAAATGTTGGAAGCGGGCAAGGACATCATTAACGATTGAGCTCCGGATGTCTTGAGCTAATGTGTCACGTGATAAGATTGTCAGACCGCCAGCCCAAGAGTGCAACATCTTCAGTCCAAGATAACTTCTACTTTTGTTGTGTCATGTAATCTTTACAATTGTACTTGGATTGCTAAATGATTAAGAGTGCCTGTGCAGAGGACGGTGACTATTAAAAGCACTTGGACAATGAGGGTATTTCTCGTCTCAGGCCGAAAAACAAAAACAATTACAACTATGTCCTATCTCTGCTCTTACTTGTACCATTTTTTGCTCAATCGTCGTTCTGAAGGGAAACCCAGCGAAGGGATTTTGTATACAATACATATCTCATCTTCGCTTCAATTTCTCAAGAACCTCGTTTCCGAATGGATAGAACGCCGCAACTAAAGTCATACACCCTACACTGCAGCACATACATATATATTGGTACAGGTGTACTGAGAAAAGCAGCAAGACTGGAGCGGCGCTCTTCATGCACATAGGCATGGCCCTTGGCTTGATCCTGAAAAGACTAAAATTCAAAATTGATAAAACAGCAATATCCATCACAAGGGACAAAGTTTTAGATATGGTTCTATATACAAAATAGGTAAGGATAAACATAGTTATCATCATTAATACTCTTGGTACTGTACCTTTACTAGGTATCTATGATCTATTATATGCCGGTATGAGATTGAAGTACTAGGTACCTACCTATCTATAGCTAGTATACTTGAAGTATGCAGTGTAGTATGTAGTATATGTAGTGTAGTACGAAGTATAATTAATGTATTGCTATTACTATTGCTATGCTAACCTGCGAGTCATTCGCTAATCTCAGTACCTGCCTCGAGCCTGAAAAGGCTAATCGAACTTGTCTTTCAGGGCCCACTTTCAATTTCCCTTTCATCGCAATTTCATCAACTGTTCAACATCATTCAACAACATCATTCAGCATTGTTCAACTCGCCTCCAAAACACATAATACATATCAACAAACTACTTTTAAAAATCAATATTATTGATCCGACGCATATCATAATCGTTCTTCCGTCTTTCAAGGGGAGAGCATTCATTATACAATATATAATAGCTCTACACATCTAGTTGCATAGCATAAGTGGATAAGCCCCTCATCCGTAAAGACCCTGGCAGGGAGCTTAATGCTCAAACAGACGATGTCGCTGACATGAAGCTGGATTTTTTGAAGCTGGGTACTTGGAAGCTGGGTACTTTTGCTTATGGTTCGACTTTCATTATCCTCTACATTATCATAGCAGGTCTGCTCTTCATTACCCCCCTCGATGCCGTTCTCCAAGCCAAAAAGAATCACCAATTATACAATATCTTTGTCATCGTGTCATGCTATGGGGTTACTCTTTTTTTCGGAGCTACCCTCTTCCTAACCAGACTTTGGACAAATAACCAAATTATAAAAGCGATTCCGAAAACATGGATACCTGTCGAAAAGGGCGATGTCAACAAGACCGTTCGCAAGATGATTGTGGCGAGCCTGGCGCGAAGTGCGGTAATAGCATGGGATTCACGACCGCGAATCGATCAGCATGCGACTATAATATCAACGCAAGATACACCAGACGAAGCGAAAATAGCTGCGGAGAGTAGCCGCTCTGAGAGAGAAGAGGACGAGAAAAGGTCGCATGATGCTACAATCGTTATACCACCAAAAGAGCCCGTTTGGGGTCAAATTTCCCATAATGGATGGTCTTCTCCAACGTCTGCGGATCTGCCAAGTCTACAGTACATCACTGTAATTCTCGAACTACCTCACTTGATCGAAGCGAAAGCCGTATCTTTAGCTCCCCCTGACCCACAGTCGACGTCTCAACCGCCTATGCCTGATCTCCGAGCAGTCGATATTCTTCAACGACCAGCGGCTATGGGTCTGCGCGACTATATCAGTCATCTCTCTGGACTTGAGGTCATCAGTGATCCTTCCACCGCTGCATCTTTCCTTTCAGCTTACGAATACGCTCGATTTTCTTCCAACGCCATCAGCGAAGTCGAATTTCGCGACCTAATGAAACAATTTGCAGAGCTTCTTCGCAGCATGGAACCACTCAGTCCCGCGATAATGATGAGTCTCGCTATTGATGACCAAGAGAGCGATATTGATGGTGACGCGTCATCTCGTTCTAGTCTTATTACTCCACAAAGCCATTCCGTCGTATCTTCCTTGAGAAGTGTCAGTATCCACAGTGGCAGTGAAGGAACCATTCAAACAGCACCTTCTAGGAGACCTGGCACGGATCATACAAACCTTAATCGGTCTCGTGTCGGCACAGCTCCCGTTACCCCCCGAAGCGAAAGGCCAGAATTGTCCGGGTTAAGAAGCCAAAGCAGGGGCTTGTATACCAGCAGCAGCTCAGACTTCAGTATGAGATCCGGGAGCCAAACAAGCGTGATCAAGTTGAACAGAGTTCAGACAGGAGGTTCATTACCTTATGAGATTAATATACCCAGGGGACGTTGATATATCGGCCGCCTTTTCCTTATCTTTTTTGCATCGTTATTAGCGTTGGAGTACGGGCTAGAACAAATGGCCTACAATAGGCATGGGAAACGTCTATATATCTTCCTATAATCTTCAATGATAATGTACAATGACTTATCCACCATACACGAGCTCTCCCATTTGTCTCCGCCTATTTCAACGCCCTATTCCTCAACTTGATCCTCACAGTAGAAAGCCTGTCATTTTTCCATCACATAAGCCAGTACCTCAGGACATCGCACGGATGTCGGGGCCACTCATATTATCCTAGTCCAACTTGCGACCACGAAGCTCTTGGATGAATAGCGATGGATGCAAAATGTCGCTTATCGAAAACGCAAATGTTTATTCGTTGTACAGCAAATGCCTTGCAGTTGTCGGATCATCGGAGAATGAGTTCAGTCGAATCTATTTCCATATGCATCTCAGCCGCAAAAGCGCTGCCAAGCGATTGTTGTCTCCTGTGTTGATACTACTCGGAGGTTGGTAGTGTTTAGGTAATCCGCATGACCAGTATGCTTGACGGCCTTGCATTGCGCATGTACGATGAAGGTTACGAACAATGCTATGATTATGTAAAGTCATACGCGGCATTACTAGGACAATTACTTTCAGGGGTCAATCGTACTTTTCGTACTACGTAAAAATTTAGGAGGCGGCAGTCGCGGATCCATCGCGACGAAAAGCTATTTTCCGGAGTATAGTCAGCCTCAGTGTTAACCATAGCATATGCATAACTGACGTTATGAATAGCTTAAGGGCCAAGCATGATTCGTTAACATCTTCGACGGAGGTTTCATGTGTGTGGTATTCGTGTTCTTCGGGGGCAATGTAGGGATAAAACGTGGTGCAATCCTGTCCGATGATCTTCTGCAAGCAACATAAAAAACATGGCAGCCATGTGGGCCGAGTGCGTCACTGTACTACTTCCAAATCCGAAATGTACTAACCAAGGGACAAACGGTGTCCAATAGGTTGACAAGTCGGCCCTTCTTCTGAATTTGTCAGTGACGTTGTATTTTCTGGGATTGTAAACAGGAAACACATACACATTTCAACTTTTTACGCCTCTTCCCCGCGTCCGAGTTCTAGTAACATGCCTATTGTTGCGAGGCGTGGCTCCAAGTAGCATCATAGCTTGCGAGGTACACTCTCATGTCGGCCCTATGGGCATCCATGCTCTCCTCTGCTGACCAATACTTGTACCCGGGGTTAGGATCGATAGGGTCTGCAGCATACTCTGACGTTCTCTCAGACGAATAATCGCAATCTTGAGGTAGCAGAGGAGAAGTATCTTCTGTTTGGTGATCAGGCGAGTTGGATTTCGTTTTCGACGTTTTGACTTTGTCTTTAGTAGAAGACTTAGAACGAGAGCTGCTTTGAGAAAATGTACATGTTAGTGAGTAATTCTCTCGAATCCGGTGTAGTTAATTTGAGGAAGTGAACCTTTTGACAGATGGAGGGTTGTTTTTGGTAGACCAAGCATTGGAGTGAGCCATTGTACTATAAGGGAGGCTTGTTTATACGTCAAGACACGTAAGTATAAGTGGATGAGGGCAAGATTTGAAGAGAGTCGAATAGTTTCGGTGTTGCTCGGGGTTTAAGTGTTGATGGCAAGAAAGAGTCTCGATTAAGTGGGAATCGACCAGAGTTTATATCCTCTGGAGCCTCATAGCAGGACATATAACTGTCGCCCATGGTTCGCAAGAGCCAACATAATAACCATACTGTATCCTGTACAGAGTATCTGTAAGCGCAAACAAAGCAGTTTGGATCTTACAACAACCTATTTCGAAACCCAAGGTAATCATGGTGGATAAGATCCGACTGGGTTCAAGGGTTCTTGTGGGGCCAAAAATCCTCAAGTAGGTAAGTAGAATGAGTGAGAGTAGAGGTAGTATTTGCCGACATTTTTATCAAAAGGTTGTCAACTCCCGTCGTATCCGTCAATTAGGAATTCAGGGGTACTTAGGATGCCATGCGTTGGATATTACGAGCAGTAGTAGTGTCCGAGAAATCGATGCTGGGAAGCTTCAATTTCTCAGCGCTTACTGCTTAATTGTACAATCAACGTCGTTACATAGTGTCTGATCTGCGAAACGCATTTATGGCTAATTTAGATAAACGAATGCGAAAAGCACATCTACTGATCCATGTTCTTATTGCATCTTAACCGCCGCATGCAACGAATTTTTCTAGAAGCCTTCGAAGCTTCATGCTGATCAGCAGAAATTGTTCACTCGTAGTTAAGCTCGAAATAAAGTTTTGGTTATGGAACAATCGCAATTTTCAGCTTGGCTCTGATTTTTACAAACACATGGATTCGACCCCACAATGATCCGGAGTTCACGCCTCCCTCGGAAGACGCCAAAATCATTAGCATTTTCCCTTCAATACGAACTCTTTCTTGCGAAAAGAAATCAATCACAGCATCAAACATCGAACAATCAAGAAGCGCGCCTACAAACGGGCGGAAGCTTACTCTTACATGCCATCTGTATTAGCGATGGGGGCTATGCTATACTACATGGACTGATGATATTAACTCCAACACAGTAATTCTCACAAAGTCAATGTGTTATCCTTGACATGGCTCTGGAGAGGTCAACTACTAACCTTAATCTTAAGGTATATGGATTGCATCTAACTTACTTTATGCTTGTAAGCAGACATAGATATTGTATCTAGTGTTTGAGATTCCAATAGTATCTTCCTGCTCTCATCATTAGATTGACTAGGTAGTCTAGATGTTAATATCGGGTGTATCTTTCCGCCTTAATCACGAAAAGGGTACTCTGTGTCATTAGCTACAAATCGAATAACTTTTGATATTTTAAAGTGGCCGAGTTGGGGTCCTAGTCATTGGAATACTCCTTCTGTTAACCATACACAGGAACTTATTCAGGGGCCATGTCACCTCGCTCAACCAAGAATCTAGTAACCCGTACGTACAACACAAACACACAACTACATAGTCTACTTGTTGAAATTTCCTAATCAAGGAATTGACTAGTTACACAAGGTCAAAGTCGACGTTACACCAATTCAACAGCCAAGAATCGGCCACGGATTGCAGCCTGCGATAACACAAACTTTGGACTTCAACATTTTTCAAACCGCGTCTACTTGTAGGTAGTCGTAATATGCAAGCCTTCCCGGAATTGTATTGTCAACCGCGCCCACACACGCATGCTCTCGTCACATTATCATCCAAGTATGCGGCTTACTGAACCCGTACCACAACAATGCTTTCTACACAACATGAGGCTATTGTGCATGCAGCATTTTTTTAACCATGTTTTCTATCACACCAACTGTCAATGAAACCCCCAATGACAGCGACTCTGAGTCTAACGTCTGTTACCAAGCTACTCCACCCCCTCGCATATGGACTCTCCTCATGAGCCTCGAAATATTACATTCGGCTTTTTCCTCATCGGTCAATTCATCACTATCCCGTTGCCAAGGCACCTGCTCGCAGCGGCAGGTATTGTCTTCAGCTGGCCCATCGCGCATCGCATATGTCATTCAAGGCTCAATGATCATCATCCATGCCTCAAAAATACCATCTGCAGGATACAAAAGTAATTCATTCCTCCACATTTCCCTAGTTAAGATTGACCCTAAAAGAAAATCGGAACCAAGATCCACGTTAGCCTCACATGGAAACATACCAACTGGAGCACACGACGGACATATGACGAGGTACATACAAGTCTCAGCCGTGCCAGTGACAAATTCTACCGCACTCCTGCATACATATGCATACATACATATGCATACATACATATGCATACATATATATGCATAGTGATGGTTCGCGTGATGTTGATGCAACCGTCTAAAAATAAATTATCATCTCATCCTACCTACCTATCTCTCGTCATCCATCATCTAGACCATTTGACCGTTCGCCGCCATCACACTTCGACCCCACATTCCAAACATTGGGCATCTATGCATGCTTCCATAACCAAAACATCATTCCGAAATATCATTCCGAAATATCATCCCGAACTATCATCCCGAAATATCATCCCGCCGCTCCCTCTCGGCCTCTCGGCCTCACATATCCACAAATTCTCGGCGCAAACCTCAAAACTACTTACCTACCTACTAACAGAGTACCGACGGGCCGTACCGCAAGAAACGGGCTTACTGGGGGGCCGTACCGTAAGCCCTTAGATCTAGCCCGCGAAATATTCCGAGATACCCGCCGCAGGGAATACGAGAAGAGAACGGATATTTAGAAATAAGTTGTGTTTTAGACCCCAGCTTGTTTCAGATCAAGATGTGGATCTCGTGGGGGAGACGGACAGACCTCTTCTTGTTTTGTTTGCCACGTGGATGGATTTGTGGGATGTAGACACGTGCACGGCATTTAGATCCTACTTACTTTTTGAGAGAAGGTTCGGATGAAAGAAAGTTCGGATGGTGATGGTGGGGGTGGATGTACATGTTTCATGGGGCCTAAGATGGAGATTGAGATTGATGGGGGTATGTATGTATGTATGCAGGTACAATGCAAATGAAACACATACGTAAGCCGTACTCGGAATCAGATGAAAATTCAGATGATACCCGACCTCATCCCATGTTTCAGAGAGTATACTTGAGTATATTTGGCATGATATTGTCCAAAATGTTTAGATGGAAAAGTTCATATTATTGCTAATTTGTAAAGATTATTTATTTGTAGGGGGGAGGGGGGGGTTCGTGCAAAGAGGAAGCTGAGATCAATAATTAGACTGCGCTTGACTTTTTTTCTATCAGATTCTTTCAGATCTATAAGATCTAGGGGAAATTTGCGGATGATCTGTATAATATAAAGCATACGATTTTGCGATTAGAAAAACCCCGTTTTGAAAAACGCTTTTATCATTGGGAATGTCACACAGAAAGATGGTCTGAAAAGCAAATACATGCGATGCAGAGCACATGGAGAATGGAGACATGGTACAGCTGAACAAGATGAACAAGATGAACAAGATGAACAAGATAAAAATCTCACTCCAGATCTTTCTTCGAAATACAATTCCACAATACCTCGGAATCCCGACTAAATTCATGTACAAAGAACATATATCAGACAATCTATACACACGGCTCATTTCCCCCTCTTCCGCTTCCACTTCCAGTTCCAGTTCTACATCTACAATATTTACAAGCTGGGCATTCTTTCCCCTCCAATCTAGTTTGCGAGACATTGCGAATAATAAGTATTCGACGCCTTGCAAGTTGTGCCCGCGGCACAAACAGTATTTCCCGTCCAATTCGATCCACCGCATTGTCCGTACAAAGGAACTGTGGTTCCTGTAGCTGCAGTCGTTGATGTGGTTTTGGTGCTCAGGGTTGTCTGTTGCATGTCGTTAGTGTGGGGTTTTGCGATGCTCATGAGATTGATGAAGCGATATATGCCATAACGCTGCTTAGCAACTTGTCACGAGTGGCGATGATGGAATAACAGCTGAGGAAATAACTGGAGAGGGAGAAATAATGATGGAAGAGAATTGAAGGATCACTTACTTTAGCAGAGGTACTAGCAACAATCGTTGAAGTAACGACGGGAGTGCCTGCTGCGGCTGCAAGAGCAGCAACGACGTTGTTGTAGGCGGGGTGAAGAGTGTAGTCAGCGTACCAGAGACAAGCATCACCCTGTCCGCTGAACGTAGAAGGGATCCAAGAATATTTGTCTGTGAAGTCCCAGACGGTGACACCGACACAGCCGTCGACGCTGAGGCAGGCATTCACGGTATTGGCATAGTCGACGCCTTGTTGGGCGAGACCGGCAGTGGTAGGTGGCAGGCTGGTGAAACGTACATCGAGTTCGGTGTAAGCGACTTCGACGTTGAGGGCAGTGAAGGATCGGAGGGTGGTAGCGAGGGCGGATTCACTGGGTGTTTCGCCGACGATGAAATGACCTTGCAGACCGATACCATCGATTTTGATACCGCGGGCCTGGAGCGATTTGACGAGGTTGATGGCCGCGGTGGCCTTGGCCCCCGAACTCTCGATGTTGTAGTCGTTGTAGTAGAGCTTTACATCTGGGTCGTAGAGAGCTGCAGTCTCAAACGCGATGGGGATGTATTCGGGTCCGATGGTGTTGTAGAACTTAAGGAAGTTAGCATCATTACCAGTCTAGTGCTTTGCTTAAAGGCAACAAGAAGTATTGTAAATACTTACGACAAATGAACGGTAGGTACCATCATCGTTAAATGCCTCATTAACGACATCCCAGGCGTAGCACTTGCCCTTGTAGTAAGTAACTTCATTTTGAATGCTGCAGAAATCATTAGCCTAGAGCTCCGCCAAAGGACTGCGCAAAACCACTAACTGATTCTTCAACACGGCAATCAAAGTAGCATTTGTCCATGTGCCCGAGGTAACCCATGAAGGCAATTGGTTATACCAACACAAGTTATGGCATCGAAGAATCTGATCATTCTTCTCGGCGAAATCCACCACCACATCGCCCTGGGTAAAACTGAATGTGTTCTGCGTCGGCTCCGTGTATTGCCATTTTTGCGTGTTTCCAGGCGTGATCTGCCCGAATTGACTGGTGTTGGAGAGAATGGCCGTATACTGGGTATCGCTCAGTTCTCCATTGTCTGTGGCGGAACCGAAGTATTTGAGACCCGCAGCCTTAGCCAGCGTGTTAAGCTGTCCATAAGCTGAGGGCAAGATGGCGAGGGTTACAAGATTCGAAATGTGCATTTTGGATAGAAGTATATGACAAGAAGGGAATGACAAAGAGTGTAATTAGTTTTCAAGTGACCTGACTCGGGAATGGTGGTGAGAAGAAGGATATTGGGAAGTGGAAAGTTTATATATATATATATATTTGCCTCCTTGTAACATTCGAGGGGTGCATAAACGCTCAGCGAATAACCCCATTCTTCGGAATCGGGTCACTTCTGAGAAACATGATAAAATGAAATTTGCCTGTTTCGGATAAATGACCCAAGGACACGGCATTTTTCCATACTGGGTGAATTCTTAATATATCCGGAGCGCTTATGCGAATAACAGTGGAGAAACGGAGATGAAATAGGCAATGGAGCAAATCGATTACATAATAATGGATTTTAAATTAAGGTACTTTGAAGGTGTTTGCGATCCTTGAGATCCCCGACCTGGAAAAGATCTCGTCTATCTGATTGAAATGTGGAAAATGAATTGTGACTATTACAGGCACATCAAGCCAAACACTCGGATCCCACGGGTGGGAAGAAATAAGCTTTTCTCCATGTTGAACAACGCAACGGTCCGCAACCTTTAAATAAAATTCAACAACAGAACAACAACAACATGGCAAAATGTAATATATTACCCGTAAGGTATGGATAAATTCAACGCCCCATTACCCCGCATTTGATCTTTTGAAGAATTTCCCTCATTTATAGATCTCGGGACGTGGAAGCCGGCGTCTGATGGTGTCCCTTGGCTGCTGCTCCACTTAGAGTCTGACAATTTTCATAAATCATCTCCGACCTGATTTATCAAGAATCTGAATATTGACAGAGGACTTGTAATCACGAAAGTTCATTGTCCATCTCTCCAATAAATAATCGAGCGAGTCTCGAGGAATAACTTGATTGCTCTCAAACAGACACACTTTCGGTCGTAAGGGCCTCTGGTGGCATTGAGGGCACGGTTGAACGATTTGCTCTCGAGATGATGACGTGTAACGAGGTCAGATGAGTTCTGTCATTAGCAATCCACCCGAGGCTTTATGGCGGCAATTTTACCCTACAATAACGTATGACAAGATATTTTCATCAGCCTTGTCTTTACTTAGATCACTACGGATGAAAGCCTTCTAGCCTCTACTCATCTTCGCGTCGAAGTCCTTGATGACATTTTTCGCACCACTAATGCGTTCGGCAACCGGAATTGGCTCCCGGAAAGCCAATGGAGGCGCCCCGTTAACGGATGTGAATTGGCTCAGGTTATATGAAAGTGTGGATGGATTTCGAGGTTGTTTCTTGATAGAAGCAGGAGCGTGTGGGACTTCTTCAACAACTCTATGAAAATAATTAGATGAAATTCGGTTAAATGATGATCCAATCCATTGTGTGAACGGGAAACTAAAGACTTACTTCTCCGATCCATAGTAGCCTTGCAGAGAGGATGACAGGGATTGAGGCATGGCTATTCAAGTGGTGAGAAAGCTTATGTGAATTGTGAATTGTGAATGGAAGTCAAGAAGGGTTATGCCGTGACATAAGTCACACGAGTAGATAGCTAGTTGACAGAGTAAGAAATAAAGATATTGAAACAGAACTTTTCTCAACTAACTGATTGATCGCAACAATAATTATATTTTCTCAAAAGCCGTGGGTTTCTTACTGATTTATAGACATTTTTGCTAGTCGGTGACATGAACGACTTGACTGATGACGGACATCCTTTTCTTTTCTTCTCTCTGGCCCTTTCGAATGCTGGTAAACAATCGTAAAGATAGAAGCCCTTTCACCATTGGCTAGTAAGGAAGGTTACGGATCCTTCCTTTGCATCTCGTCTCCGTTCCGTCGTCTCGACACAGCATTTGTGACGAGGCGCCAAGTATTAGGATTGCCTTTGGATGGGTTTGTGAGCAATTCAACGGGCTCTGAACCAATCGCCCTAGTATCCGGGCGCCTTTGCAATTTGGCCAGTCTTTCTTTGCATTCAGCGAAAAATTGTCGTACTTCGGCCCGGCATTTCTGGATATGGGTCGGTCTGCCGAGCCCCCTCGCAGATTCTGCGAGATACCTGAGATATAAACAAGGCTGAGTAATCTGTTGATTTTGATTCGTCCAATGAAGATCTAATACAGCAATCCCAAGTGTAGATCCCCCATGGAGAGCATGAGTCTGCATTTAAGTGCGCAATGCGTCATCAGAAAAGGGTCACTTGTACAACATATGTAGGCAACATAATTTTTTTTCTGCTTCCTTTGCGATCCGCTCGAAGGTCTGAAGCAGATGACCTTGGGATTTCCTTCAGGGTCGGATAGGTACAGCCGTATAACCTGCAAGGTGCCACCATGCCCCCTCCAACTCCATTGCCCTACCATTTTCAATGTCCAATGATACCTCTTTGACTTAGATCTAAGAAGCAACGCAGTATCGTGAAGAACGATCTAGCCCTCTGCAACCAGGCGCCCCTTTGATATTGATTAATCCCTCGTATGTTGGGTGGCCTTGAATCTTGAGAGATTTGGAAAGTTCTAGACCCAAACCCGATATTTTCTGTTCGAAAATCCATCATTCAAACCCCACGGTTTGCAGGTCCTGGGCACAATGCATCAAAATCTGCCCTCATTTGCCTGCGCAGTGGCAACTTAGAACGGGATTGGGCTTAAGACTTTTCATCATCCGGATTGCAGTCTATGATCAATTGTCTAATTGGATTCCGTGTGTAGTAGATTTAGGACATGAATTCAATGATAGATAATCCCTCGTTGTTGGGCTGTAGTCTAGACTATGAGACCCTGCATTAGTAGAACATGTGCCACTTTGTCTGCAGGCAGAATCAAAGCGGTGAGATGAACTTCAAGGTTACTCGGTACCGTATATCCAGCTGACTTTTATTCCCGGAACCAACGGCAAATATGTATCTAGACCGAGTAAGACCAACGAGCGAGTCAAGAAACAACTCAGAGGAAAGATCAATATACAAAGTCATAACAATCATCTTAAATGGCCATCGAGTCAAAATTGATTCTCGATTCTCGATTCTCGACTGAAGAAGTACCAGTAATCGATTGTTTGGCCGTATACCGACCTAGTACTTCCTAGTACTTCCTAGTACCTTTAATTTCGTTCCTGCAGCCGAAAAGTAACCACCGACCCTTCCGCACCACCCTGCCCCGCAGTTCCCGCCATCCGTATCTGTAACATGCCAAGACCCTTCGTCGAAAACCTACCGTTTGGTGTCCACGAAGTACACTAATAATAAGGTACTAATAGTACACGCCATAAAGCGCGGTCGGTATAGCTAATAAGTTTCCTTCATTCGATCATATCAATATATTTTCACAAGTTTACACCAACAAAATCGAAATGTTATCACATCAAGCCATCAATGCACAAGAACCTTGAATTGATATGAGGACGTGGGACCTGACACGTGATCATGACTTCACAAATGGTGATATGACGTCACACCCACCCTTTCATCCTGTTTTCTCTGGAGAACCAACATACGATTTTTGAATTTTCATATATCAAGATCTAGATAGTCTCTCCTTCTTCATATTTCATTGATATCTTCATCAAAACCTATCCCAATGCAATAAATCCGATTGGAAAAGAAAAATTGCAAAAATGCCTTTTACACTTAATACCTCGGCATCATTTGCCATGACCTCCTCTACATCATCAGGAGATAATTGGGGTCGAGCATATCAAACCAAGACCACCATCAATAAAGACGGCACCACCCGCACGAAACGCACACAACGTCTTGGAGAACCCATTATTGAAGAAACGAGACGATGGGATGGGAAAGGAAGGAGAGTGTTGGAGGATGGAAGTGTGTATGAGAAAAATGGAAAGGGGAAAGGATGGGTGCAGGTTCAGGCGCCTACTGTGAAACCGATCCAGGATGGGAATGGTGGAGGGAGTAGGAGAAAAGGAACGATTTTGGGGATGACGTGTGAGCCGAGTAAGAATGTGGTGGGGAATGGAAATGGATTGGGAAGTAATTTTGGGAAAGGTGGGGTGGGGAAAGGCACGGAAAATTGGTTGAATGGGATTATGGGGAAGGTGGCGAATGATGCGTTGGAAAGTAGAGGAAGAGGGAGGATTTTGCAAGTGGTGGACAGCGAGGAGAGCGAGGAGGATTATACTGATAGTGAGGAGTATACTAGTGGAGAGCATACGAGTAGTGAGGAAGAAGAAGAGGTGGAGGAGAAACCAAGTGCTAAGAAGAGCACTACGACAACACAAGCGAAAAGTAAGACTGGGGCACAGAAGCAACAGAAACCCAAGAAAGAAGTGGAGAAAAGGCAGAAACCTACCAAGACGAAAATAGTACAGGAGTCTAGTAGTGAAGAGGAGGAGGAGGAGGATGACGATGATGATGATGATGGTTATGAAATTGAAGAGGTAATTTCATCCGATGAAGAGGAATCTGAGGAAGATGATGAAGTTGAAGAAGAGGAGGAAGAAAAATCACAACCAAAAAAGCCCGTGGAGAAAAAACCTGCAGAGAAGCCAAAGATGCCGAAGGGAAAGAAGAGCGTCGCAATGCCATAAAGCTGCAAAGCCGGTTTGGAACTTTTACTGTAATATTTGATTGACCGTCCTGGAGTTTATGGAGGTCATGGTATGAATGTAATATGATATCAATTATGAATAAGTCAATACCACTGTTTAGGTGATCAATGATTCGCTCGAGAGTAGGTATAATTTTATTCGATGCTATGAGGTATATTCAGACATGACACAAGACGCATTTCTAAGTCAAATCAAGTCTCGATAGCCAAGGGTGGAAATAGCGCATCCCATGCACATCTACCCAGTGGAATCTGAGCATCACCATAAGAAGGATCAGCGCCCAGTGTCGCGTACTCATATGTTCTGCGCTCTGGTATAACACCTATCATATCCAGCAACAGAGATGCTTTTTCCGGCATGTACGGCTGAAGGAGGATTCCAACTATGCGGATCGCCTCGGCAGAATGATATACGGCACTTATGAGTCTTTCTTTAGCCTTTGGTTCTTCGGACTTTGCGAGACTCCAGGGAGCTTCTTCTTGTAAGTATTTGTTAGTCTGTTAGTTTGTGGTTAGTATCGTAATCATTGGAAACATGTGGTGGGTGGTGTAGTTACTTCAAATACGGTATCCATAATAACATGCAGAGCTGCTGCCGGGTTTAGCTCTTGCATCTTGTCATCAGCTTTTGGGCGAACATTATTAAGTAAATCGGTCTGTTGATTGGTGGAAACATCCAGGTTATGCAATTCCCCAGAATGTGCAGCTTCCACGCAAGAACGAACATTCCATACTTTCGGTCTGGTCAATCGACTGACAAGATTACCTAGACCTTTCTGCAATCCCTTCTTGTATCTTTCAACAATATATTCATTTCCGTAGCCAGAATCTTCCTTAATTCCACCATCATGAATAAGGTAGTATCGCATCACATCGACCCCAAATCGATCCATTGCAAAAATTGGGTTGACTACATTCCCTATTGACTTGGACATTTTTTGGTTATCCATCGTCCAGTGAGCATGCGTCAAAATTCGCTTTGGTGGTTGCAGATTCAAGGCGAGGAGAAATGCTGGCCAATATATGCAGTGAAATCGAACAATATCCTTCCCGATAACTTGTACATCTGCAGGCCATCCTCCAGCGGTTTCATTTCCTGGAGCCCACGGGTAGCCTGCTTTTGTAATATAGTTGACTAGTGCATCGAGCCATACGTATATAGTCTGACTTTCATCGTCTGGAACTCGAATGCCCCAACTCAGACGATCGGAGGGACGAGATATCGAGAGGTCTTCTAAGCCCTTAGACACTTGCTTGACCACATCTTTCATCCGAGTCAACGGTACAACAAAATTGGGGTTCTTTTCGTAAAACTCAAGAAGTTGATCCTTGAAAGCAGATAATCGAAAGTGGTAATTCTTTTCCGATGTCCATTCAACCTCTTTACCAGTCTCTTGAGAAGCAATGAATGTCCTCCCAGTAAAGGGGTCCAGCCTCTTCTCGATCGCGGACTCAGGATAGAACGTCTCATCACTGACGCAGTACCACCCCTCGTGTTTTGACTCGTAAATATATTCCCGTTCCTTCAGCATATACCAGATATATTCCACTGCCTCTTTGTGATCTTGATCAGTCGTACGTACAAAATGATCGTTTGAAAGTCCTGCTCGCTGTGCCAATTTTTTAAACGTCTCGGCGCCAATGTCACAAAATTCTTTGGGCAGTGTGCCTGCCTGTGCAGCAGCTCGTTGTATCTTCATACCATGTTCATCTGTTCCTGTACATAAGATCGCCGTCTCGCCCTTTAGAACTTGCCATCGTTTGAGGACGTCCGCGAGGACCATAGTATACAGGTGACCAACATGAGGTGCTGATGATGACTCAATTAGCTTAGAAAATTGTATTGAGGTAACATCATTCAGACTTACCGGCATTCACGTAGAAAATTGGTGTGGTGACGTAGTACGGCTTCTTCGGTCTTGTATCTGTAGAGTATCTGAATTTTGGTATAGATCTTGCCCTACATGAGCTGCAGACCCAGCCGGTCCTCCAAAGCGATCTAGTTCTGGACTTCAAAGAGCCCCGCAGTGAAGGGTTGAGGCCATACATTTAAACAAAATGCGCTGACAGAAGCGCAATTTAGCATGAGTTGAGAGAAATTGTGAATGATGCGTAAACGCGGCGCTGCGGCCGCATCTCCGCCCCCGCGTTTTTTAAAACCATTGAATTACAAGCTTCATTCACTTCACATCATTAAATTGAAAGACAAAGATACATCAGAAAAGCCCGCAAGTTGTTTTATTCTCAAAATCTCCTTAGCAAATTGTGATTTATTACTTTTCTTGGATATCCACAACTGCATACTATCTGTGCGAAGTACCATGTCCAACCCTACAAAGGATACCCAAATCGACTTGGCTACCAAAGGTACTTTTTGCATGCCCCCCTGACAAACTACCATGCTGATATACGCCAGCGGCCGAAATATTCGTTGAAAGCTTCTACGAAACCTTGAATAAGCCCAATCTCCGCCCAACCATCACGTCCTTCTACGTCAAGCCCTCCACCCTAGCGCCAGCTGAGGCCTCAATAAGCATCAACGGAAACCTCATACCAACGCCTTCCGCCTTTCAAGAAACGTTCGAGAATAAAATCGGCAAAACTGAGTATGAAGTGCAATCATATGTCGCCCATGCCATTAACCCAAACTACAATATAGGGGTTGAGGAAAGTAAGCTTGGGCCGGACAAGGATGGGAAGAAAATTAGCATTGCCATTATGGTTAGTGGGCAGGTGAAATATTCATCAAAGAACGGAAATGAGGGGGAGGAGAGGGGTTTCATGGAGAATTTTGTCCTGGTGCCGAATTTGGAGGCCAGGAATCCGAAGGCGCCGAAAGGGATTAAAAGGTGGTTGATTCAGAGTCAGGTGTTTAGATTGGTGTTATAAGGTCCAGATTCTGGAGAAACCCCAAATAAAAAAAATGGGCAAATGAGACTGTGGGAATACTATACCCAGTCTATGGAAGTTCAATGATCTTACCCAGGATAGGCATATGACCGTCACAGAATGACGTGCTGTCCTACACCTTAAACGGTATCTGTTTCTAGCGGTCTCCAGTGCATGTTTCTCGGAATCGTTCTCATATTGATCTGTTGGTAGATCTTACAGAAGAGACCATTTACGAAGATCTCGATTGTAGCTAGGTAGGCTCGGGGATCAGCTATCATAGCTTTGAAGTATTCACTTCCAAGAAACGGCCCAGCTGGACTTTAAGCTGATCATTAAACTGTCCAGCTGTTGACTGGAGGTCTTCCATCACATTAGTCTGATACACGAAACAATTAAAATTTCAAAAATATGTTTACAGGCCCAGCGCTTGCAAATGTTCATGTTGCCCAGTACTTTTTTTTCTCTCTGGATATCGAAAACTTATGAGCATAGGACTCTTTTTTCCCCAGGGAGATTCTCCTCTTTGGGATGTTCAACACCTCTTTGTAATTTCTCACACAAATCGCAACTCACATAACTCTCTGCGGGTATCTTTACCAATATTTGAAACTCGCAACTGTCATATGCAACTCTCGATCATAAGGATATCATTCCTTTTGTCATTTTGACTGCCTCGTTAGTTTCTAAATTCACCCAATAGCATCTAATTTTCAAACTCCCTCAGCTTCGTTTCGGTTGCTAAGGTGAAGTAACTTTGTCTTTCTTAAAAACAACTTTCTTCGATCCTACACCTACAACTCTTCACTTTCGAGCAAATACTTTATTGACTTGAAGGATCCTCAAGTTATTTCAAACTTTCCTGCTTGTTGCGAACCTGCAATTCTTAACATATATCTGCTAATATCCAGCCCCTCTGCGATATCCCTCGATCTTGTCGACCAACGTCTGACCTGACCTTCGAACAGACCTCACAAAAAACTCAACATCCTACCTATCATCGATATTTTTAAACAAATCATACGCATTAACTGACGATATTTACAAGAACTCCTCGACATCAACAGCCATGAAGATCCCATCCGGTTTACTTGGCTTTGATGGAAAAACTGTCAAAGGAGAAATATGCTTGAAAGGCGGTGGTGACAACGGGAAGCTCCATGAAGAGGGTATGAAGCGGGAAGGTAATCACTTTACCTGCTACGCTCTAACCGCAGAAGGTGATGCCATCACACCATGCTTTAACATTAACTCAGGCGTTGTCGAATTCGTTGACGTGGTCGTCGATGGTATCTTACGAGCTTCGCATAGCAACGATAAAGCCACCCAGGCATTTAGCAAGAAATTTGAATGGGTGGCAGGTCAAGTTAAGACACGCAACAAATATATCGGAAAGACCTACCAGTTACAAATAAAAGAGCGGAACCTTGAAAAAAGTGAGCTATCCTTCCTATCTAACACCCTATTTACTAAACAGCGAAACAGCACGAAATGTCAAGGGCGGTGCCCCTCATTCAGTCGGCAGCATCGAAATACAAATATTCCGCCAAGATCCCAGTTCTCACAAGGCCCACGCAAAGGATTCTGATTCTGATGATACCTCATCATCATCAAGCGAAGGAACCCCGGATCTCGGCCATGCTGATCGTGCACCCACGTTCGAAGATCATACCGAATGGTGGAATCTTAATCCATGTGTTGATGAAGACGCAATCCTTCCTCCACCTTTCGAAGTCGGCGGCGTTGGTCATAAAAAGCTGCAGGATCCCCTAAGAGATTGCGTTGTGAAGAAATGGCCAGGTGACTTCAAGCTTTGGGCCTCGTTCAGATTCTTGCTCTTCTCTACCACCGATTTTCACAAATTGGGCTTCCTGGATACCCCGGACTATGACGGGACGTCATGGAGTGACATGAGATTAAACTCAAAGAAACCGGCCGTGAAGGATGTCCCGCGGGCTACGAAGGCCACTTCCGTCGTTGGTGCCGGTACCGATGATGATGATGATGATGATGGTGACGCCGGCAAACTTGTGCCAGAGCCAGAGGATGATACTGATGAGCCTGTAGTGACTATCAAAGGCAAGGAAGTTCACAAGAAAATTGTTAAGAACAGTGCTTCTGGAGGAACCGAGACATCTGCCTTGTTGGCCAATGTAATGAAGTCGGCTGAAAGACAGAACATGATCATCAAAGATTCTTATTCGTCGGAAATACATGACAAAAGCCCCGATGCTGAAGTCATCGAAACTGTGTCGAAGCCTGTTCATCTTTCAGATGGGTCTCAAATTACTGTTCCTAATGACGAGGAGGCGAGCGAACCTGCAGACGCCGCGCTTCTTGTACCGGACATCAAGAATGAGAGAGTTGAACTGACCGGCGGTGGTGTTGACCAGGACAATCAAGCTCGTACAAACCGCAAGAAAAAACCAATGTCTATGCCCGGCGTCGAAGGAGCTCCAGCAAGCAAGGCCTGGAAAGATCCTACTCGTTCTGAATGGTATCGGCGCAATGTGCTAGGCTCAGGTTCAGACAACCTTACTACGATCAATACCGATCCATTGCATACAAAGCAAGAACTTACCTTGTTAGACAAGGCTCAGCTTTCATCTTTGGATAACCCGGAGCACCTGAGACAGTCCTCTGTGCCGTGTGTGGTTATAGGCGCACCCAAGAAAGACAATGCAGCTCGCTTTAAGTCAGTTGGTGTTGAGGCAAGTGGTCCATACTGGGAGCCAATGACCCCTCCAGCGTCATCAAAGAAAGAAGGTACACAGCACTTCGACGATTTTGGAGACGAACGACGTGTATTATCAGGGAACTTTAATGGAGCAAACCAAATTGAATCAGCGGCTCGTGCTATCATCACCGAAAAAAACTATAGTGACAATAGTTGCCGTGAAGCTAGCCTTGAAGCAAGTCCATCAATTAAATATCGCCAGAGAGTTGCGGAAAAGAAAGCTGAGAAGGTTAAGCAACGTGGTCTAGGACTCAGCTTCGAACCACCAGTCCCAAATTTTGAAAACCCTGTCCCGTCTCTAGAGGTCGATATGATGGAAACAAATTTCGATGACTTCATTCACGATTCTCCCCAGCCTGAAGATACAGAAATGATCGATGCTGTTGAAGGCGAACTTGAGCCAAAGCTGAGCGCTGAAAGATCGCCATCACCTGAGGCTAATCCTCGATCTACAAATACGAAACAAGGACAAGATTCTGTGGACAAAGCCTTGCCTTCGCAATCTCAAGATTTGACCGCCTTCCAAAAGGGTGAAGATGGTTCTCAAACACCCACAGAAGAGGCCTCCCAGAGCGTGCTTGAAGAGGTCGCAAAGATCCAAAAGGATGAAAAGGCCAAACGATATCCATCAAGTGCTATCCCTGAGGAAAATGCCGAAAAATCTAACGAATCACGTCAACTCGAAGTCCCATTAGACATCGAAATGATTGGTTCCGACAGCAATGATTTGCCTGCCAAAGCCACGAAGTCTAACAGCAAACTCGATGATGCACCTGTCGATATTGGAAACCAACAGGATGGTCGACAAGATTCTCCTGCCAAGGCTGATGAGTCTACCATAACAGTTGCTTCAGTTAAGCCAGCCAAACAGCCGAAGGTGAGAGCCCCAGCTGCTGCCAAATC
Organism: Sclerotinia nivalis; assembly: GCA_029531795.1. Lineage (NCBI taxonomy): Eukaryota > Fungi > Ascomycota > Leotiomycetes > Helotiales > Sclerotiniaceae > Sclerotinia > Sclerotinia nivalis. The sequence continues at coordinate 453,660 of JAPEIS010000005.1, read as the reverse complement.
ATCGATCGCTCCAAAGACACAGTCCACGCCTGTTTCAAAGGCACCAGCCTCCCAGAAGACAAGCGCCGCTCAAAAGACGCCAGCCGTAAAAGTTGAACGCTCTTCAAATGTCCCAGCCCAACCGGAGCAATCTCAAGCCAAGCCAAAGAAGCCAGCTCCAAAGACTCCGAAAGCTGTAAGTGTCCCAAAGACAGCAAAAGCTGCAACAACTGCCGTCGCTGAAGAAATCACATCCAACCCCAAAGGCAAAGGCAGGGCTAAGGCCGGAACAAATGACAAGCGCAAAGCCGATCAAATGACCTCTGCCGGTAGCAGTTCGGGACCAAACAAGACAAACTCATCTCCCGCTTTGAAGCAAACGTCTATCGTTGAACGTGAGACTGCAGCAGCAGAAGCACGTATGCAAGCAGCTGCAGACAAGAAGCGAGCTTTGGAAGAGCAGTTGAAGGCAGCCCGGAATATGAAGGTGCAGATGGAAAAAGTATAATTCTGATACTTCGATTTTGCTCTGGTCAAGTGACTAACTTGTTTGATAGGCAAATGAGATCAATAGACAGGCCCAAGCTCTGGAGGAAGAAAATGCTGCATTGGAGGTAAGTTTCCATTCTCTAATGGAGCACCACATGCTAATCCATGAATTGCAGGCTGAAATTGCGAAAATCTCTGCACAATACGTTGTCGAGTAAGCTTACTCCATCAATTCAAAGATAGACTGCCAAATTGAAGAGCTTATGATGGGAGACCGTATTTCACCGTCTTCTACATCAACCATATCTCCCGTATTCAGGAATGACTTGTTATCACATCACCACCCCTTTTTACACCACGTTTTCGCACACATTTGTTCTATTGTTTACTCTACGAACTTCGAGGGAGTTAATTATTGCATGCTCCTTGCTTCATTCCTACTCTTTCGCGACGATTCATCTTTTAAAGACGATAACATATCAGCAATCTTCTCTTTGCAGTTGAAGCCATCGCTCGATACCTAGAAAAACCATCGTCTTCAACAGCTATGAGATGAAAGCAAGACATCCTGGCACGCTTACACTTTATCGGAAGTTTACTGAAAGGTGTTTAATTGCTACTTTTTACTTCCTTTTGACCTTCTTTCCATGTGGGCTGCATCTGGTACAGCATTCATATTTTTAGAGCGTACTTTCTGGTGGAATTGATACCTTTTTTTTCATGGATGGTAGCACTGGGATATCGAGCGACGAGAAAATGAGAACAGAAAGACTAATCTGCATGGCGAGATTTCATTAGATCTTACGGAAAACTGAAATAACCAAGGCAAAGCTGTTATTTAAGACAATTCATTAATATCAATGCATGCTGAACACAAGTGACCTAACGCCTTCCCTGCTAGAACTATTCATAAACGCAGGTTCTGAAGTACTGACTCCAACCTATCCTATTCCCGTGCTACAATAGACCCATAAATATCGTGACTTCATGACTTCATGACTTTCTTGGTACTCGTAAGTTTGCCTTTACCCTCTCCAACAACTGCTCCTTGGTGTCTTTGCTTTGTGGATGGAGATCTCTCTATACAGGAAATGGTTAATTTCTACGAGTGATATATTTGAAGCAAATGAAGAGAAGAGCTCCAAGGGTACTAACAGCTGCCAACCATCTTCGTAATTCTTCTCTTGACCATGTTGCTGGATCTATTTGCGAATTAGTATCATACCATCATCTGATAAATGGGTCTTTCGTACCACCGGTAGGATCTTCTTCCTTTGGAAACATGTCGGTACCCCAAATAGACCATGCTGCGGCTGCAGTCACAATTCCTGTGAAAGCTAATACTGCGTTCTATAAATGTTTTAGTGGGATACTATGAGTTGGTATTGAAGAAACTTACTTTGGAGCTCAGAGCTCTATCGAGAGGGGTAGGCATCCTTGATAAGAGGGGGTGGCGTTAACTTGATATGTTCTTGATACAAACGTTGTACTTCCAAAGTCTTTTTCTTCTCCAACACAACTTTTGGATTCAGTGTATGTAGAATAAAATTTCGATGTCTAAAATTCAAAATCCAACTTTCTGTAAGGGACTTTAAATAGATAATTATTCACAGAGACGTACATGCTTGCCTAAATATCAGAAACCTGTCCTCCCCTCTCAGCCACAAAGCCGCCCTCAATAGTACGACAATCCAACGCCACATCAATTGGCCCATGCACATCTTATAAAAAAAAAACCCTTCCATACAATCATAACCGAGTTAGCTTACTAATACCCACACAATCTCGAATTTCCACATCAACAACCTCAATATCACGAAGTTTCGATTCCTGTCATCAGTTCCCGATTATTTCACCAATTTTCGACTAATCAATCCGTCAAAATGCCTCACGAAATCACCGACATCAAATCCGTGAGTTATATCCTAATGAGCTGGGTTGTGGGAATGGGGAATGAGGAATGAGGAATGAGGAATGGATAATAGAAAGGACTTTTGGGTTCATGTTGGGGCAGAGGCTAATATTGAATTACACAGTTCTTGGAAATTTGCAGACGCAAGGATGCTTCCTGTATGTTTTTATCTTTCTATTCTATTCTAACATGGCGTTACACGAATCTTCTTCGAACTTGAATATGGAAAAGTTTCATCGGCATTTGAAAATGGGCAATTAAGGAACAGATGAACTTGCGGGATGGGATGCCGCGATCCACGAAGCTACAGAAAGACTAACATGGTACACAATAGCCGCCCGCATAAAGAAGAATGTCGGAAAGACCAGCTCCATCAAGATCAAGGTCAGATGCCAAAAGTACTTGTACACCCTTGTCCTTAAGGATTTGGAGAAGGCCGAGAAGTTGAAGCAAAGTCTTCCACCTAGTATGATTTCCCCTCACTTCAAGTCAAGACACTACTAACACAAGCTTTAGACCTCACCATCGCCGATACCCCAAAGAAGAACCAAAAGGGAAAGAGAATCGCATAGATGGTTGAACAATGGGGTTAGATTATGGATTCAAGCAGTGGATGAGAAAATACAAACATTGATTGATTGCACATTCGAAATACATTGAGCATGATCATGTTTTTTGGCGTTGGCAAGATCGTGATGTAATATCCTGCTTTGCCCTATGAGAATAGGGTGAAGTAGATTGAGAAAATGAAATAAGCCTTCGGAATCCAATTTTTGCATCTGGTCGCCGAGATGTGTGTATGTGTGTATGTGTTTTATGAGATATGAAATCGTTATTTGCCATGCTTAGACATATCATGGTGAACTACATCCAAGATTTTGCGTTTCATTCTTGAAGTCAGGATAGTAATGGCCAAGGGGCTTGCACATCTTTTATACTATACTTCTATACTATTAAATCCTATACTAGTAGGATGTCCAATATGCAAAACGTTAACATCCGCTTTGCTTGATTCCCAGTTCTTTACTCACCCATTCCCTTGATGACAATGAGACGATCAACAGTTTGGTGGGTATCATCTGGCTGCTTCAACACACAGAAGTATTCGTGGGGGATAGAATACCTGAGGTCTCTGATCGGGTAGTACGGATAAAACGTCAAAATTGGGCGTCTGATTGCATGTCTTCTTTATTCTGTGTCAAAGGGGCACCGCCCTTCTTTGTACCAAAATATCGATCACAATAAACTCTATGTATAGCATCAATTTGTTCTTTGAACACCCACTAACCTCAATGCCATGCCTTTCAACAATCAAGCGTCTTTGTTTCCTTCAACATATATCCATCGACAATCTCATTGTCTACTCCCTTCCTCACGTTTTTTCATCAATCTTTTTGCTTGCCAAGTTTTTCTTCCTGCACCATTTTGATACTACTATTCTTGCATTCATCCTAAGCAGAAACAATTTATATTCAAGACGCCGGTCGTCATTATCACAAACAAAATCAAGGAGACGCTCATTTGTAACTCATTTTTATACAATTATCAGGTCAGTAACACGTTTTCTATTCTCATATACGGCTTTGGGCAGGCCCAACGTTGCTATTCATTCATTTCAAAAACAGTAAGTTAATTTCTCTCTCCTATCCTCACAATGACAATCCACGACTGTCATCTCAACCCCTACGCAGCCCGTCGAATACTCTGGGCCGGTGACCGCGCCCACATCCCCCTCCAACCCCTCTGCTGCACTTACTCCCAAGCCGCCGACCTAATCGCCGACAACATAACCAACGTACTGCAAGGAGCCACCGGTCACCCCCCGCACGATCCCTTCCACAAAATCACACAAAATTGGAATAGGTCCGGCCTCTCCGACCTAAAAAACATCATCAAGAGTCCCTGGTTAAAAGGAAAGACTGAACAAGACCTCCTAGACCTCTATTTCTCTTACTTCAACATCATGATCTTTGGAGGCGCTCTAAATACCCTTAGATGTACCATGAAACTCGAAGAACCAAACGCAGAACAAAAGGCACGATTTGTCTTAGGAACAACAGTCGATAAGAGGAGCGAAAAAGACACGACGAGACACAATATTCGTTGTCATATTAGTGTATTTATTCGACAGCCCTCCCCAAAAAATGAAGCCGAATCAGTGATTCTCCTTAAGAATTATTTAGGGACCTTGTTGCATGAAATGATTCATGCATTTTTTAGTATTTACGTATGTAAATGTAACGTCGCATGTCGGAGAAAGATACTCGACTTCGAAGAGAGTGGTGTAACGGGACATGGAACCCCATGGCTGAGAGCCGCGCGCAGTATTGAGAGAGTTGTACGGCAGGGACTTAGAATGGATATTAGATTGGGTAGGGAAGAGGCGCTGGGATTGGAATTGATAGTTGCGGATAAGGAGATTTGGTATGTGGATTTGGAGGATATGGGGATGGATAGGGAAACGGTGAATAGGGAGATGGATTGGTTTGCGCAGGTTTTTCTTGAGGAGTTGCAGGAGAAGAAGAGGATTGAGGGGGAAAGAGATGAGAGGTTGGAGAAATTGGAGGGGGAGAGGTTGCTAAGGGAACGGAAGGAGGAGGAAGAGAGGGAGAAATTGGAAAGGGAAAGACCGGCTAGAGAAGCGAGGGAGAAGAAATTATTAAAGGATGCTAGGGTTGCGATCCTTAAAGATCTACGAAAGAAAAGTATACGCGCTAACTGGAAAGTTTTTAAACGCATCGCTAAACCGATTCGTAAACACATCCCTCCACCCACTCTACAACCAGACGATCCGGCTCCCACTCAAGCGGCTGCATCTCCTCCACCTCCACCTCCCTCTCAACCTCCACCTTCACCTCCACCCCCACCCCCACCATGCCCCAGCTTCCTCCTCCACCGCCGCACCCATTTCCCCAACCAAACCACAACCCCCAGCCCCGCCACCACCAAATATCTCAACCTCAACGTTAACCGGCCCCCCTTAAAAAATTATCCATACATCCATCGAACCATCAATCCCAATACACGTATTCCCGCCACACGTATCCCCGCCACAAACACGGTGCGATATAAGACAGCGCTCGAGGTGCGAAAACGCACGTATGAGGATACGGAGAGTAGGACTTATGATGCGGATAATGTGGATGAGGTGGATGAGAATAGGAGGAAGAGGAAGAGGAGATTGGGGAGCAGGAGGAGGACGGCTAGGGTGAAGGTTTTGGATTTGGAGAGGTTTTGGGGACTGTGAGGGTTGGCGGAGGAGGTTTATACGTTGAGGTATCATTAAAGGTTTGGGGGTCGGTGAATACTAGATGTTAGATGTATCATTTTTCATTGTTTGGTTGTATTTGGTAAGATTCATTGTTGTGCGTGTGAAGTGAAGTGAAGTGAAGTGAAGATTCAATTTGAAGGGGAAATTCCTTATTCATTTTCCAAGTCACTCAAATGAGTTTGTCCTGGTCTTCCTCTCGCATTGAATACATACCTACCTACCTCATTCACAAAGACAAAATTCCACCGTACAGTCTAATATATAGATAACTCAGAGCTAGAATATCCATAAAAAAGGAGCATGCTTCTGATATAGAGCGATACCCCTTTGCTTCCTTCAAGTTACTCACTCATCTCATCGACGTAACTACCTAACAAATATACATAAAACCACCCACCTACTCAGCAATCCCATCCGTCCCTATATTCCAAACACGTAATCATATCATCTCACAAACATGAAAAAGCGCTCATGATCATGATCATGATCACCAAGTGATCAGCCCTCACAATATTGAAGAAGCTGCTCTCAATCTCAAACTCAAACGAGAGAACCAAGTATGTAATACTGCAAAAGTAATTTTTCAGAGATATCCATCTAATTTTATGATTAACAGGTGAACCGATCATCTTTTGATTTTTTCATGAATTATTTACCTACTTGCTTATCTATTTCATCTACTTCCATAGTTATTTTTATGAATACATTAACAATGCAATTAAATAGAACAGGATGTTCATTAAACAAGACCTTAGTAAACATATCAATATATACAATACAAGATGCACACCAGTATCCCCTCCCCCCCCCGATAACAATTCAAAATATGATGACATGATATATCATTTATCCATCATTCCATCATTCCATCCATTCATCCATCCATCATTCCACCCCCCATCCATTCATTTAACCAACCCTCCTCCCCATCCCATCCCAACCATTAACTTTTAAAATATACAAAAAACATCAATATCATAACCCACCCACCCAACCATGGCATTCCGCCCGTGCGAAAAATAAACCCCCCACCCGGCCCTGCCGTAAAAAATAATTCCCATCCAACGCCTCTAAATGCACCCGTTGATGCTAATAATTGGTAATTTCAAATATGCCCAGTCCTTTCGCCGCGCTAAAATCAATCGTGATCCGTACAGAGGATGATGAGAAAGAAAGAACCCCAGTCGAGGCAAAAGATAACCGAGAAATAACGTAAACCAGCGAACCGCCACTACCTTCCTCTAAAACACAGAAAGATGAGATGCGTTATCGAAATCCCTCGTCATCCCCAACGTATGGAATAAAATCATGAGCACACCTCAAGCCGTGTTCCGTTCCCGGTCCAGGACTCTGTCCGCATCCCGAATGCCGATGATGCCCATGGTGATGTATCCCCCACGTCCTCTCCCTCTCTCTCACCTCCCTATTCCCATTCTCGCCCCACCCACCCGTCCTCCGCTCCTCGCCCACTCCCTGGCTTAGCGGTACGCAAACCTCCGTGTCCACCCTAAAAAACTCCAAATTCACCCTCATACTACACAACCTCAGCCAATCCCTCCCGATCCACCTCTCAACCCACGCATCAATAACTCCCACGACCCGATGAAACCCGTCCGTGTGACCACCCATCTGTTTAGCCCCCCAGCCACACTTCACAAATAAATAACAATGAACCAATTCATGCAATAAAGCACTTAACAGTAATCTCCTATCGTATTTAGGATCTCTTAGAATGGGTTCAGATAAAACAATTAGGGTTTCGAAGCCACCAAAGGAAGCTAGACGTAGAGCAGTGGTGCCGATGAGTTCAGATGAGTAGCGAGGCTGTTCGGGGGAGGACCAGGAGAGACGGACGCGGTTGTGGAGTGAATTGTGGAAGAATATTGTATCGACTAGATAGATGATACGGTCTATAGCACGATCGGATAGATGGGCTTTGAGGAGAAGATTTTGGAGTTCGACCTCCAGGTAATAATGATCTGGAGGTGGGTCGTAGCGAAAGTGATGTTCAATGAGATTGGCAGCTTGGTCGTCGCTCAAAATTGTATGGTCGTGTACAGCAGGAGTAGGTATTGAAATATTGTGATCAGAGACGATCGAGTGTCCGGAAAGCGTTCGTTCCATGACCGGAGCGACGTAAATATCAAGAGGCGGCGACGGAGATGGAAAACATGGGATTGGTGTTTTCATTGCGGTGGGTGTTCGTTGATGGTATTGCAAAATGGGTCGGGTAGGAGGCCGAAGTTGTGAAGCACTCGGACTACATCGTTCTCGCTGCAAACGAGGATCTCGGAGTTTGGCTGCAACTTTTTCATAGCGGTGCCCCGAGTGTGACCTTTTACCGTCCGTACTTGCGCTTCTTTTGACGGAAGCAGTAGCCATGAAGAATAAGGGAAAAAACGGACGAAATACAAAATTTGTGACCTTAGGAGGAAGTGGAAAGTAAGCCGGTGTATATTATTTTCGGACAAAGCTCACACTACTATGAGAAGCTGCATATGCCACACGACGCATGCACAGTGCAGTGAGGCTTACTCGGGTTAATATTGAATTAGCCCTGTCACCGCTTCCAAGATGCAGAGCTCTTGAAGTACATAAGGAAAACGAAATGACACCATGGATTCGCTTTTTCGTGATTTTATTATCCCAAAAACAATGGGATGAGGCTGAGAGAATATCCTTTTGGCAATGATGGGATGTGGGAATGTGCTTGCCAAAAAGATTACATATACCTCAATTGATAAGTGGGAAGAAACGTCAGAGGCGGAGAAGGGTTCCAACAACCATAATCCTTTTAAAATCTCAACGATTCTTTTCACTTGCGAATCGTTGATTATTGATGAACGGATTTTGCGGAAACTTTTTCCAAGGTTGTGAATTTTAGTTGGGGATTTTCTGGATGTGTGCTGTGCTGTGCAGTGCAGTGCGTGTGTTGCGTGTGCGGTGACAACGGGCGATCCGAAACCCCCAAGCAGAGCAGTTAGAAAGTTACACACCGCCTCGCCTCATGTGTAAGATTCAAAAAAAGATACGTTTCGTACAGTTAACGGATTAACAGGGTCGATGAAACGCAACCTGGAAGTACCTAGTACCGTCTTGGCCCGTGTTCATCAATATGTGCAGTGTGCAGCGGCTGGGTGAAAGGATTCGTTGTACAGTATAGAGCGTAGAGTATACCGTATGCCGTATACAGTCAGTATAGTCGAGTAATTTCTACTACTCCATATATCTATTCCGTATAGGGTAAACTAAAGTATTAAGAAATGTTAAGACTACTACTTACTAGGTACTTACTACTTACTACTTAGGAGCTCCTACTTGGGTAGAACTTAGATGTTAGCAAGTTTATTAGTTTGTAAGTAGTAATACTAGAAGAATCTAAGACTTACTCCGTACTCTAATTCAAAGCAATTTCCTGAATCCTGACGCTAATGTAACTTTAATCTGATCTTGGTTGCCGAATCGTTCGCCTCGTTTGAACTGATAGGCCTAAAATCAATCTTACATTTTTCTAAACTTTTCTAACCGAACTTTACCAAACCACAAAATGCTAGACAATTATTTCATTTTATCGCCACCATCCAGAATTCACTTCAACTTTTGCTTGATAAATAATTGAAGTTGTACCGCCCTATGAAAAGGATATGTAAGTACGAGAGAAGCTAGGCTAGTCACAACAGACCAATAAGTCTAATGTATGCGACCTATACGACCGCATATCCGAGTAACAAGGCTACCATTCAAAACCATTTAAAAAATGACCCGAAAAATATAAGATACATACATGATCTTCATCCGAAAATGTCTCCACTGGTCCAGAATCCTCGAAGACTCCATGCAATGGTAATGCCAAGATAAAAGATGCTTGACGTCCAATTCTATAAAACCTACTGAGGAAGTACCCCAGCAATCCGCCATATTACCCTATAACTATAAACTTCATCTCACCGTTTTCAGTGCAGATTGAGTTCCATCGAATAAGGACTCCGTGAAATCGTACAGCCTTATTCTCCGATCGGCATACAAGTACTGCCAATCTTCACCTTTTAGTAATTAGAGCCTTTTGAGAAAGCTGTGGTCAACATCTCACAAAATGTGGCCCTGGGAACTTGGCCCCGTATCACAGGGTGCATCACGATTCCCTGTTGTGCTGGGAGATACCGCCTGACCATATCAAATGGTCTAAAGATCGAGAATAATCTGTATGTACTGTGCCCATTTTGTTGCTGTGCAGCAAGAATATACGGAACAATGACCCTGACTACCTCTCAAAATGTTCAGCTGGAGTGTGAACAATATTGAGGAATTTTTTGGGGAGAACCCGCTAAATATGTCACACAACTCCCAGTCCTAGACCCCTCACGTACCTGACCTCATTCGCCTGCATCTCCAGTGCTCTTCTCATAGTTGCCGCGTGGGTACGCTCTTCCTTTTCTTGAAGAGCCTCCTCGGCAGTTTTGGGGGTATCTTCAAAAGAGTCGGCGGTGAAACCAGGTTTGCTAGAGAAATTTAACAACCCTACTTTTTCTCCTGTCCACAAAATAAGATCATTTTCGTTGACGCGCCGTTCGTCGAGCCCAGAGTCAGTTGTCTGGATTTTGATCGCGATGTCTCCAGATCCCGAATCCATGTAAGAGTCACCCAATGTGCCAAATATGCCCCTTGGCGCTTCGACAGAACCATGAGCAATATTCCATCTTCGGGACTCGGTGAATCCATCCCTCTCGAACCACTTTAGGTTACCCCCTCCGTCAGAAACAACAATGCGGGTACCATGATTGGCAACAGATAACAGTTTTGAGCTGGATGATGTTTGTCGATTCTTCATAGTAGAGTCTTGCAGCCGCCCCGCGGAAAACTGGGAAGATATTGAGGAAAGATTTGGGTCAGGGCATAGACCATACATCTCCAACGAGCCTTTACTATTATACTCACCGCAAGCAATCAAGGTTTTCCCTGGTCTAGTCTTAGCTTTCCATACCTGCTCAACGGAAAGTTCACCCCGACGGGCGAGGTCCTTCTCCATCGATGCAAAGGGATATGGGAGCGTAGCAATCTGAGATAATCGTGCACCCGAATGAATAGTTCCTCTAAGCTTGGGAAAGTTTCTACGGTCATAATTCAGAATGCTAGGGAATCGACCAGCAACGTAAATATCTCCATTACCATTCCAGTCATCACCCGAACTAGGCAGATGCACAATACTTAGTGGCCCCGGCTGATATAGGTGAGCGTAATCGGAGCTTGGCTCTGGGTTCAGCAAGCTTTTAAAACTAAAAGGCTTGTCTGCAGAGCCAGATGTGACTTTGAAAGAATCAAGTCGTTCGATTTGGCTGGACGATCCAACGTTTGCTCTTTGACGAGAATCATGAAGATAGAGAGATAGATTGGTTCCCACAGTGAGGGGTGTCGGATATTTTGCCTCAGAGAGAGCAGTGATAGAAAATGGATATGCTTCATGGTTTACCGTCTGTAGGGTCTCGAGATCAACTTCAACCAGACCTGCAACATTGTCAGTCAGTATTAGAGATGCTAGGGAAAGTGATACCTAGGCACTTGTAGGTACATTGGGGGCGTAAATAAAGATGTACTGCTTCGGGCATCATGATATCTGAGAATAGAAATATCACATACCACTTTGAACAGCAACATAGGCTTTCTTTAGAGTACTGTCAACACTGATACATTCTGTGACACCTGTACTTATCATCTTTGACCTTGCCTTAAGATCCTGCGACCTTCCACTCTCCGCCAGAATCCCGGACTTGCTTCTTGCAACAACGCTGCCTTTTCTAGGCGCATTCGCACCGACATCCCAAATACAAATGGAACCATCATCAAGAGGTCTGTGATATCGCAGTCAGTACAATTCTCAAGTATAAGGAAGTAAAAACAAGAATACTTACGCAACAACTATAGTAGCTCCCGTTTCTCCCTTTGGTGTATACACCGCCATTCCCCGCACCTCCAAATGTTCACGACTAGCACTTTCGCGATGACGAGGCTGCTGCAACCAACTAGTTGAAATAGGCGCATTTCTCGCTATGTACTCATCATACCACTTAACCTTCTCCGTCGGATAACTCGGATCCCAATTCGCCAATATCCTAACCCTCTCATTTGCTCTACTTCTAAGGTCTCGAGCTTCATGACGAGGTTTATGCAATCTCGAATCGCCGGTTCCATTGTTTGTAGCGAGAGCTATGGCTAATTCGCGCATTCCGGAATCGTCTTCGGTTCCGGAAGATATTAATTCTTGACGTCTGCGAAGCTTGTCGAGAAATGATGAATGCGTAAAACATTGTTCTCGCCAGAGAGTATCATCGCGACCAAGCTCTAGATATCGTTTGGAAACGAATTGTAGTTTGACGATATCTGAAGGTTCTAGATCTATTGGAGTAAATAATGTTAGTATTTGTCAATTTATGAAAGAGATTTGGAGTATAATCACATGAAGTAATATTGAGAATGATCTCTGAAGGAAGATCATCCATTTTGGCCATTTTCTAATTGTCGAATATGAATTGAAAGAAACTTGAACATCCAAAGGTTGATTGATATTGAGATTCGAAATCATAGTCCATCAATTTACGATTAATCAACATTAAGCTTTCTGGTTCCAGCCGATAAGACCGACCGATTATGCATGGCTCGGCAAAGCGTCTGTGCATGAAATAGACCCCTCTCGTCCCGTTCCCTTCAACCCCGCCAAATAAACTTCAGGGATATTATCAATATAACTGTACAAATATTTTGGATCCGAATTTATTGTCTACGAAATTCGAATATTAACAGCAGAATAATTTTACAAGTGTTCAACGGAAGATTAGTAGTCTGAATAATTTGATAAGTATTCAAGGGACTATCTATGAATATTTTAATATCCAGCATTTTTGGAGTGTCCAAATCGCCCGTAAAAAGCTCAGAATGCAATATCAGATTCCAGAATGGGTAATTGTGAATAGAAAAAGAAAAATTAAGATTAAATAAAAGATATGGACGAAGAATCTATCGACGTGAAGTCATGGTATGAAGTGGATATCATGGTCTATGGTCCTTTCCTACCGGTTACCCAGGCCTCCCGTAACATCCAATACCCCTATCCTAACCAATTCATATATATCATAGCTCGTTGATTTGCCCCAATTCGCATTCCCTATACAACCATCCCACCCACACTCCAAATTCATGTCCATATCCCCCAACACCATTCATTACGCATCTTCGACAGAAGGTATATAAACCCCGTCCTTACACGCCACTACTACCCTCTTGAAAAATCGTCTCCACTCCAACGGATCCCCTTTAACCTTCACAAATCTCACTTCTACCAACTCTCTCTCCTCTGTCTCATAAGTATCCAAAACAATTTCTCCATTCATGCCACATCTTCTACTATCCACCGCCCGTACCTTGACCCACGCCGCGTGCAATTGACTGCTTTGCAGTTGGGCCAAAGGTGGTATTGGTATGTTCATCGCATGTAAAGAATCGGATAGAAGAGTTAACAGTTGAGGAACGGGGAGATGTGAAAAGAATCGCGTAAGCGAGTAATTGGGGAGAATGTCTTGAAACTGGCGAGCATGTTGCGTGAGACGGAGGGATACGGCAGGATTGGAGGAGAATTGAGACATGGAAGGTTCATCAGCTAGTGTGGCATCTCCAAAATTAGATGTAGCTGGCGATGGAAGTTGGAACTTGCAGGCGATAGCCTCGGTAGGTTGAGATGTAGGTAATACACGAGGTGGTCGTTCCCAGCAAAATTGCATATCCATCACCGGAGCCTCCGGTTGTGTGAAGGAAAATTTGTGACTGTCAATTTGCATTGCATCTTGGCTGAGCTGTGATGCGCTAGGCTTTTGCTCAAAGTCGATACGAAGATTCGCCAACATCTGAGTGGCAAGGCCCAATGGATCGCTCATTTTGCCGTCTGTTGTGAGAAGTGGGTTCTTCCGTGTATACCATGGATGCCGTTTGATGTGTTCAAAGTTGAAGCGTTTGGATGCATCCACATTCATCATTCCTCGTAGCAACGATAGAACTGAAGCCGGCAATCTTCGCCATAATTCATCTGAACTTCGCCCATTGGACTTAATGTATTCATCGAATTCCCAACTTTCGGCCGTAGGTTGATCCCAAGGTGTATTCCCCACCAAGAGCACAAATAATACGACCCCGCACGACCAGATATCTACCATATTTGCAGCATACCCTGCTCCTTTCACCTTCGTTTGAGTACTCTTAGAACAAGAGATTACTTCTGGAGCTATATATGGAGGGCTACCACACATAGTCGTACTAAGCTTTCTCGCTCCATTATATTCGAATAGCGTCGCCAGCCCAAAATCTGCAATCTTTAAATCACCACTACTTGATAATAATATATTCTCGGGCTTGATATCTCGATGTCCAACACCCTTCGCATGCATATAGCTTACTCCACTAACCAATTGTGTGAAATAGAAATGTGCGATGTCTTCTTTGACTCCGACATCCGCTTCGATTTTGTCGAATAAGTCCCCTCCTTCTGCATATTCCATAGCTATCCATTTCCATACAGCATCTTCACCTGTTGCAAACCACTCTATAATGTTCGGATGCCGTCCAATGTGGGAATGCAACGACACTTCCATTGCAATTTGCTTTGAGGAGATTCGGCCATGTTTGACAGCATAAGCTTTGTGTATGAATTTGACTGCGAATACCGGAGTAGGGTCGGCTGGAGGAATGGCTTTCTTGATTCTACGGTACTTATTAGTATATATATATATGATTTTGTGTATAGCAAAGACCATCGGATAGTCTTATTTTGGACTCACGATGCGTAGGCACCTCTACCTATTGTTTTAGAAATTATTCGAAAAGGTAGGTCGCGGGGCAGCGGGTCCATTTGTGACATCTGCATTGCCATAACTTTAGTTGCTGGAAACGAAGTAAAGAATGAACGAACGCGGAATTTCTTGAAGACCACCACAATACAAACGTAGAAAAACGAATGCTATGTCGATGTCACTAGAAGGGGAAATTTCCAAAAGATATAAATTATTAATTCCTGAAGCTTTCTCTAAAACCAATCAAAGTTATTGCCACAGGCTGTTTTGAATCGCGTCTGAGTTTCAATTAGTTCTAAGCACTTTAAGTCGCGCATCGCGAAAATTAGTGACTACCAGGTACAAGTACATACAGCCCACCCGCGTTTCTATGGCTACCTCTGCCTAGAAGAGAAAAGCGAAATAAACAAATCCACTTCCCTCCAACTTCAACTTTCCTACATACATTCACTTTCTATTCACCTCACACCACTTTGTACATTCATCACCTTCACAAGTTCCGAATAAAATAATTCATCAAAGTACAAAAGCCGATAAATTCTTTGTCTAGATCTTCCAGAACACTGTTTGCTTCTTCTACACAATTGCTTTCAGAATTTTTATTTACATTCCCATCAGCTAAACCACCTTTGTCCGTTTCTGTCGACCTTCACACCAGTACTAGTAGCTGTCGACTTCTTAGTTACTTACTCAGTTACTTAATTGGGCTTTTGTGCTTTCTCTTCTCAAAATCATCATGAACTACGCCATGGAGGATACTCAGAATTCCGCCCCTGGAGATCTTCCACCCGCTCAAGCTGCCAAACTTGCTCCTCGCAAGGGTCCTGATGCTCAGAGCACTACAAAACGGTTAGTACAAAATCTACTATATATCTTCATCCCCTTCACAGATACAACTTGTCAAAATATCCAATACTAAATACAATTCTGTACTACAGTCTCCAAACCGAGTTGATGCAATTGATGACCTCTGCAGCACCTGGTATCTCCGCATTTCCTTCCGCAGACGGGAATCTTCTTTCCTGGACCGCCACTATCGACGGACCTGATGATACTCCATATGCTTCTAAGAAATTCAAATTATCCTTTGCCTTCCCATCCAACTATCCCTATGCACCACCAACCGTGCTCTTCAAGACACCTATCTATCACCCTAATGTCGATTTTTCTGGCCGAATCTGCCTGGATATCTTGAAGGACAAATGGACAGCTGCTTATAACATTCAGACCGTTCTGTTGAGCTTGCAGAGTCTTTTGGGAGAACCAAACAAGTATGTTGATTCATGTTGGGATGGGTGATCGAGTATCTAGGCCAGGGCTAATATACATTGACAGTGCATCACCTTTGAACGGCGAGGCCGCAGAATTATGGGACAAGAACCCCGAGGAGTTCCAAAAGAAAGTCAATGGTCGTCACCAGGACATTGATGATGAATGAGTTTTCTAGAAAAGGAGTGTGGACATCGTCATTCAGATACCCGGCGTCAATATGTTTATGAATTGGAGATTGTGCATAATGGACTGCTGTCTATGTCTCAGCTCGAGTAATGGGTTGTTATTGCATTCTCAGGATATTACAGGAGGGCGTCGTCTCAGTGGGACTTCGGGGGCTGTATCCTTATTTTGGTCCTTCAATAAATACAAAACAAACGCATTGTTGAATACCCTTGAAATCTACTTGATGTGCATGACATGGTCTAGACTTACTTCATGTAATCCATTTTTAAATGATGATACCCTGATGAGGGTTGATCTCCATATTGTCTTCTTACCTTAGTAGCAAACTCACTCTTGAAGCATTGGCTCACCGGTTTCTAGGGCAATTTATTTTCTACATCCACAACTCTATTTGCACTTCCGGAACCGTCGCCAATGCTCGACTCGAAATCGCATATGGAGTGAAATCGCTGTGGCTTATGTTATTCGTGGTGGAAGGAATAAAACAGAACAATCAGATAATGATGCATGAGAGTCTGGCAAAGTGATATCAAGATTTGAAGATTCCTATGCTCAACGAAATGTAAGAACTGCGAAGCCCGCAGAATTGATGTCGGGGAGTGTCTGATCATCACTTGTTTGCATGCCCCAATGACCCAAAGTAGTCGCATGGTATTTCCGCTGCACATTTGCACTGCCTGGAGAAGCGTTACTTCCCCAACTCCTTGAAAAAGACCCCGGCTGCCTTTTCCAGCCTCATAGCACAGACCAATATCACAAGTGCATGAGAATAATTCCCACAGCTAGTGGCTGCATTTAGGTATCAAAAGTTAGACCTTTTAATTTTCCACTACCTTAGCAAGCAGAAATGCAGCAACTCCAGAAATACCCCCATGCCATTTGATTTTGATCATTTATGCATCCTCGACAACAACGGTGTGGAGACCCTTGGTGTTTTGGACATTGACGGCCTGAACGTAACTGTACAGCTTCTCCTTGGCACCCTCCTCATCGTTACGCTTTCTCGAGATTCGTACACGGAGTCTGAATGGAACACCCTTGATACCAGCTTCCCAGACCTTCTTGTTCAATTGGGGGTCGAGACGAACATCGGAGGTACCCTATAATTAAAGAAATACCAACATCAGTATTGTTCTCCTTGTTGTATTTTCCTGTCGATCCTTCTAGATAGATATCCATACCATTGACAAAGTAGCGAATGCCTTGATCTCCTTGATGGCCTTTGGGGCACGCTTCTTGAAAGAAACACCATGTAACTAAAAACGAAACAATCAGTCCTTCGCCCTTTTTCGAATCCTTATTTTTTCGCAATTTCGACATACTCTCTTGTGCAAATGGATGGTGTACTCGCGCGCAACAACATCAGCGATGGCGGATCTTTGGGTCTTGCCGCCGGTCTTCTTGGTGGTCGTCGACATTTCTAATTTATTTGTTAGAATTGAGAGACTTCGATTTTGATCTTCGATTGATTCGGCTAGGAGTTATATCAACGTACTGAAGGATTTGTCGCGATTTGTCGTGATAAGTTGTCTTGTCTGAGCTTCAATAATGCAGTCTAAGAATTTCGAAATTCTCTCAGTGTGGAAGGCGCTAGTTAACCGAAAATTTCGCAGCCACTATTGATGCCTTGTAAATGATTACATAATAAGGCCACAGTCGCGCAGCCAAAAGAACTTACACTGCAGGTTGTCGGTAGATTGGGTGGGACGACGCCGATAACTTATATGACTTCAGATTTAATTCTAAGTGTTGCATACCTAAGACTGCTCCTCAGATTTTAAGGTTTCATCACGTCTTATTCACTCTCTTTTAGTTTACCCGACTTTCGACGCTCTTTCCGATCCTTTTTTTTTCATTCCATTAGCCCAACAACAAACTTCACAACAATCTGCGACAACAAATCAAAAACTCCTTGCAGAATTAGGATCAATACTTCGAGCAATCCCTTTTAATTCAGCTCCCCTTGCCTTTCAAGCTGCTCAACTCTGACCCTGTCGTCATCACCATGGCAGGAATCAACTCCCCTCAACCCGATCTGAATCGGAATCGGCTTCCTACGCTATTCGAGGTGCTTAGTAGAAGGACTTTACCCCCAGTCGATCTGTTCTCATTCTACATTTATATGAGGGATCAGCAGCGCTCTGTTGATTATCTTGATTTTTGGTTTGTCTTCCTTGCATTAAATTGCTCAATTCAATCACTAACTCAAGGGCAGGCTTGATGTTGCTCAACACATGTCATTATGCCGACACTATGTACGAGAATTGCGAAGATCTGTAATGATTGGTACACCTAAAGGCGAAGATGCGCAATCTAAACGATCCTCCGCTGTTCTAGAAAATTTGGGTGAAATGAATCATCCAGCTGCTGGACCGTCCATGTTCAATACAGAAAAGGAGAAAAACCAAGATGCTCAGATGTCGGCTTTCCTTCGAGAACAATCTGATACCGGAGATGTTGTGGCTCCACAGGGACACTCTCCTTCTCATAGTGTAGGCTCCAATTCTGGTCACAACCTCGGAAACATGTCTAGCGAAAGGCCCAGACCCAGCTTTATGAGCAGTCCATTGGAATTTACATCAGATTCAAACTCCCCTGCACACACTGTCGCAAGAGCCGACATTCGAGCCTCTGCCGAAAAGATTCTCTATACTTTTCTGCTTCCAGGTGCTGAGCGTGAGATCATTTTACCACATGCCATTACTCAAGACATTACGATTTCTATTGAAGAGAGGGGACGTGATGACCCGGAAGTATTTGATGCAGCTAAGGATTACGTTTTCCAAGCAATGGAACGTGATGCTTTCCCAGGGTTTCTAAGAATGAAAGCTTTGGGCAATTTAGTTCCTCCTTCAATGATGTTAAGACTGATTGTTGGTTTACTCTCGATGTTTGCTGCATTCTGGGTTGGATTCATTCTGATCTTTCTCGATTATCCCCACCATACTCGTGTCTGGGTATGTATTCACCAATCTATCTCTAAATTTCTTATCTTGATACTGACATACTTCCAGCTCATCATTCCTTTCACAGTTGGTATCTATGCACTCTGTTCTCACCAATATGCACTCGATCCTATTCTTGCCTTGGCTGGATATAGTGAATACACATTCATGTCCTTTTCCAAGATCAGGGAACCCTTTGTCAAAAGGCTTCTCAATAAACGGGCACTCATGGTCCTTATGGTTACAGCTATAACAGATGCAGCATTAGTCCTATTATTTGTCTTGGTGCCTGGCAAGAGATTGTAAATATGAAGATGGGTAGATGAAGGCCAAGCAAAAAACTATAGCAGCCGAAAAATTGCATAGAAAGACTTTAAAATAGAACATGGATTCAGGAAGGAAGGAATGGCAATTTGGGACTTGTGTTTATAGAGCGAGGTGTTCTGGGGACAAGTTTTCTCTTTCATATAAAGTGATTTGGGACTTTGTACACAGGGATTGACTTGCAGGAAGATATCACAGGTTGATTTGCTGGCGTTGACTTGACGGAATTTTTTTGGGGGGAAATTTCTTTGTTTTTTTATTTACTTTTTCTCAAAGACTGGATGTCTTTCTATGGACAGAACGGAGGACTGAAGGGCCTTTTGATCACCTCTTTTCTCTTCTTTTTCTTCACTTTTTGTTTGTATGGATGGAAGCTAATAGGGGGCGACTTTGATATCCTCTTCCTGCATACATTGAATGCATGATTATCTTCATATAAGGAGACACCCGACCTGACTAAACCTGCGTGAAAATGCATGCTTTGATTTCTCCCTTTTCGTACGCCATCTTGTAGTCTTTTGTTGATCCCTGCCGCCTCCTTCCCCTCAACCAAAAAGAATTGAGGTATATCCCAGCCACTATAAATGAAATCCCTTTTACTAATGTAATCACATACTCTTACGCTTCAGTATACGATCGAGAGCGCGTGAGAGGCCTGTTGAGCTAAGAGATTGGTCAGTGAAAAGTCCCACTGGTCACAAGCTCTAGGCTGTGACAGCAGAACAATTCACTTCCCAAATCCTAACCCGCCAAAACCCCTCTTCTTCGAACTCCGGGTATCCTTCATCTGCTGACCGCTTATCGAATCTACATCATCCATTTCCTCATCACTACCTAGATTCTCCAATGTGGCATTGCGCTTTCCAGACGATCTCGTCATTCTGCCCGTCAAACTATGTAGACTACCCATGATGCCTGTCCTTTCAGCGGAAGGCTCGGCTGGAGGAGGCATTTCGAGGAGGGATGTGACGTGGGCGTTCCATTCTTGTTCGTCGCGGTGACGGCGTTGGGCTTCGGCCTTGATGGACGCGATTTGCGATTCGAGGGACGAAAGCGTCGTGGTGCAACGAGCGGACCAGGCCGAGAGGGTAGATAACATGGATGGGATTGTAGAGGGGGGAAGATCGCGGAGGGGAGAGACGGAGGAGACGAGTACAGTTTGGTTGTAAGGGTCCAAAGTACAGGTTATGAGACCGGCATATATGGTGCTGATGACAAGATCTTCGAGGTCGCGAGGAGTGGAGAGGGAGAGCGCAGATTGGAGTTTTGGGTAGGTCAAGTCGGACGGGTTTTTGGCAAGGGTGAGGAAGGAGAGCTGGCGAAGTTTAAGGGTTTGGGCTGAGGAGAGGGCGGGGAGAGAGGGGTCGCTGGTGTAGTCGGTGTATGTGCCA
The DNA here is from genome assembly GCA_029531795.1 of Sclerotinia nivalis. Classification (NCBI taxonomy): domain Eukaryota; kingdom Fungi; phylum Ascomycota; class Leotiomycetes; order Helotiales; family Sclerotiniaceae; genus Sclerotinia; species Sclerotinia nivalis. The sequence goes on along the minus strand of JAPEIS010000005.1, from coordinate 433,060 downwards.
TAGCTGAAGATTTTAAGGAGGGAAAGATAAGCTGCTTGCTCTGGAGGAGCAGTGGAGAGGGCTTGAATTTGTGGCGTGAGGAGAAGTTCGGTGAATATGTACGTTCCGGGCGTAGCGGTCGCTCGAGTGATGAGGTCGATGGCAGCGCGGGGTGATGTTGCGGATTTAGTAAGAGCTAGGAAGGGCTTCTTGCAATTAGTATATTAATTCAGACTTGGGGGAATTATAGTTGAAGATCAATAAATACCTCCAAAGCATTCAGAGCTTTGATTTGCTCCATCTTGCAATTATTTGTATGATTTGTATGAGCTTTGTTACCTTTTGAGGGGCTTTGAATTCAACAAATAGACAAATGGCAGGATCTGAAGTGTAATAGTAGACAATTAATTCAGATGCTTGATTGTTGTGGTCCAGTAATTGTAGGAAATCTTGCCCACTGTTCAGATTTCAAATATTGTTGTGAGTAGCAGGGCAGAGTGGGAAATGATGAAGATGGAGGGAGATGTATTGTTTGCTATCTAATCGAGAATAATCCGAGCTAAAGTCGCTAGTGTAGTTACGGCAGTACCCACTTTTTAGTGAACAAGGTAATCTTTTACTTAACTCGAGTAGATAGATATGATTACAATGACAATGAAAACTACTAGATAGGTACCTCCTGGCAACAAAACCTCGAACTCCGATTTGTGATGGCAAAATCTCAAATGATATATTTAAAGCTTTAATAGTGCACTTTGATTCTCATTGATGAAGGTTTGGATATGTGGAGTATGCGTGAATTGTTCTTGCTGTCCTCGAGTAGGGCTGTAGGCTAGGATATTCAAATAACGAACTCAATAAAAGGGGCGAGGGTATCTGGTTGTCGATGAAGTTGTTCAAGGTATCATCATTGGCATTTTTTAAGATGGGTAATCATACTTTGTTGTATAGAGAAGGTAGGAATAACTTCGATGGTGTTTTGGTAAGAAGCCGGTGATGTATACGTAGTTGTAAATCATCATCGTAAACTTCTTTTCAGTCTTCACAAGACGATCAAGTTCTCTAAATAACTTTGAAGGCTGCTTAATATTATTGGTAATGAATGGCACTCCGAATACCTCTGGGTGGAAGTCTAGTTAAGAGGTTGATGATGTGGTATGCTTCTTTTCTCCTCACAACCCGAGAAAGCCTTCTAAAGGACTTTGAAGGTTTATCAATATTATTGTTGACGAAGGGTTCCAAGTTAAGACATGAAGTATGAGAAATGAAGGTCGGGAGTTTCTTCCTTTGCTTCAAATTGCTTGCCATATTAAATTTCCAAATGGAAGGAACGATGTTGAACCATTGATATCAATTGAGAAGTTCTCAGTCATTTGAGATCATTAGTTCAATTGAAGAACTGCTGATTGGTATTGTGTTCCCTCACATGATTAAACTATAACTACCATTTCTCATTTGTATCTGTTCGTATTCCCTTCAACTACCTACTACATATCATCTCTTTTCCCATAAATTATCTCTCCTGGTATTAGCCGGAGGTACCAAGTGACCTACCAAGGCAAAAGACAACAGGAAAGAATTAGAGTAGATAAGGTCAGATCATAGCGAAGTCTGTTGGAACTGAAAGTCTTCCTTCACTTCATCGAATTGGCAAAACATGATTTGTTCATACCAGCGGACCGATCGCTTGTGCAGAAATATTTAAAATATCAACATCACAACAACATCACAGCAGCAACGACAACAACAACAACAACAACAGCAACAATTTAACAAAATTATAAGAACAATTCTTTGAGGGACGATATACTTGCAACGACCAGCTTTATTCAATCATTTATTGCAAATACTCTCACCTCTCATTGAAGCTCCAAACTCGACAGCATTTTCCTCTCATCTTCAACCCCAACTGCAGCTCAAAGATATTCTACTTTGTCAACACCAACCACACGCGACTCCAAACACGCTATCAATTGTATAACACGGTGCATCTCTGTTCGATTTCGACGACCATGGATTTTTTCTTTTATTAGTTTGCCATTTCTCAAGCAAGTAAAGACTTATTTTTCTTTTTCTTCTTTACGATCAAAAGTGTATCACTGTTTGACCGCAAATTGATGTACCATCTCCATACAAAATAATTTAATAATCAACTGCCACATTCCTGTCAATTGACGATCATTTTCCATATCATGTCGCATCCTGTGGTTGGTTTTGCAGACCTGCCAAATTCCAAAATGCCATCCAAGAACCCATATCGTCAACAACCAGTCTCTTCCGACGACCCCAGATCCAGATCAACCTCTCAAGAAGTCGAGTTCCCTTCTTCATCCAGCAAGCCAACCCCGGTCAGGGCGGTGTTCCATGATCTGCACACTGCCCACTCTTCAATCACATCTGGTAATAAGAGGACTTTAAGTGGACGACGTGCAATCTCACACAATCTCTTCGAGCCTCCCGAAAGATGCGACTCAATCCCACTTCAGAAAATAGAGAGAAAGAGAGGGACGACTGTTGAATCATTTCTTCAAAATATACCACTCCCGCCACCTCCTGCTGCTCTCTTCGGAGGACGTTATGGGTCGGATACAGAAAATTCCACTCCGGTTCCTCGGTCAAGATCACAGCGTCTCCCATCAACAGTCAAGGGCGAACCCGGCTCTCTACTTGCCAACATTAAGACCGCGCTTGCAAACATATCGTCACCCATCACGCCAGATACAAAAGATGAAGAGGACAAAGCTTCGCATTGGCCACGAGAAAATCCCAACATTCCAAAGGGAACTTTTGGGAAGAAAGCCTCAGGATATATGGAGCTTCTCAAAGAAAATGATGAAAGAGGCCCATCTACACCAGAAGCACGAAGACCAGGTGATGGTGGTAATGACGGAGACAAGTCAAGTATTAGATATCAAGGGAATGACTTTTCTATTTACCACTCCAAACTCGGCGAAGCACCGTCGGGTTCCCTGCCACCAAGCAGCGATGAAGGAGATAGTCTAGGCGATCTTACACGTAAGAAATCTTACAATCCGGCACGTCATTCTTTGTATACACCATATCAAGGTGAAATACAATCACCAATACGTAAGAGTTCCTCCGACACGACGCCTCAGAGACACAGTTATGATATCCAAAGAGCTACTAGCACTGTTGGTAATATCTATAAGCATTATCTTCACTCCAGTGGAAGAGGGTTTGAATCCGATAGCGAAGAAGAGATAGACGAAGAAAGCCCCTTACGAGGAGATATTGCCGCTAAAGGTTCCAACCACCAAAATTACTTCAATGAATTTGACCTAGACACGAGATTGGACTCTGGAGAAATGTTACCACCAGCTCTTAATATACAAAAGCAACGGAAGGTTGTTAGGGTAGCCGGAGAGTCCCATGGTCAGCCACCAACCCGTACCTTGCCTGAAATCCCTATTCTCGCTGTGCCAACAATTGCTCCAAGTATTTCTCAAGGAATGGGCCAAGCATCTTCCTACGGTGATACACACAAATTGCTTGAGCTCACTCAAACAACAACTAAGGTGGGATCTCGAAAAGCTTTGCTACAGAGGACTAATGATGTACATTCCGACGGAGATGACTCTGAAGCAGACATTGCTGCGCAGCTACATGTACCTTCATTCCCATTCGCCACACCCAAGATTCAGCCCACGCCAAAAGTCATAATCTCTCCAGCAGATGATCCTTCAGTATATGGGGACGACCCTCACTGGACAGACCCAGTTATCTTGCGACAGCCATTGGAGAGAGAAGTCAGCAAGGCCCTCCGTCGTGCCAGTGGTTATAGTGTCTATAGCATGGAGAGCGTATCGACGTCATTCACGGCTCAGAATGAGCATCCTCGACCTCAAAGACCTGGATTAAATTTCTCAAGAAAGCTCAATGTGGAAGACACACCTCCATCAGATTCTGGAAGCCTTAGTACTGAGCAAAGAGAGTTTGTAGCACAGGCACAGGCGTTCTACGATCGTGGAGCAATTGCGCCGAACTGGGTTACTGCCCAGCATCAAAACGTTGTCCGTATTCCAATTAGTCACAGCATTAATCTTCCCGACTCTCCTCCAGAATCCCCGTATGATCGACCTCATGAATCATCCGAGAAACATACCACTCCCACTGAGGCGGAAGATTGGGAAACTGTAGCAGACAGCGCTGCGGGACCTTTTGGTCGTTCTAAGCCGAACGAGCCAATGATGATGGGAGGTCTTGTTAACAGAGCAGGAAGCAGCATTGCAGATAATTCAGATGATGGCACAGAGAGTACGGAGCCTCTACACATCGATGAATATGGATCTTCGGAACGTATTGCACATCATCCTGGCAATGTTGAATACTATGGAGACTATCGTCAAAGAGATCTAAAGAAGACTCACATTCCCGTGTTTCTGCCTGTCTTCAGAGAGCACAAGGTCAATGGCTATCTTGCAGATTCAAATAGAACCCGGCCACCTCAAAATAACTACAACTACAATCCACAACCTCTTGGTAAAGCTCATACCAATCCTTTCAAATCCCCTCCGCCGAAGATGAAGCCATCTCGTGGTCGAAATCACAATTTATTCCCACCGTCTCTTCATACAAGTGAAGAAAGTGCAGACTTTACAAATCCAAATCAAGGCCGACAGATTTCTTCGGGCAATCAAGGACATGTAGATGAACGTTTGAGATTTGACTGGACAGGTGACTTGGGTGAGCCAGGACTAGCATTGGGTGGTTTTAATGATGATATGCCACCATTGAACAAGAAGCGTTCGAGTTCGTGGCAATATGTGTTAGCGCTTGGCGAGAAAATAGCCAGCCCAAAGAAAGACCCAATGGCAACAACATCAAAAAATGCTAGCAAACACAAGGAAATTCAAATTGAACTGAAAGCCGCCGGTAATTCGAAGCCTCAAGATCACAAACCTTTCATCAGAGGTCCACCAGGGGCCTTTTATAGAGACCTTCACATGAATTCCAAGCATGAGCCAAGGCGTGTGAGTTTAATTCAAGCAAACAGACCTGCTAAAGTTCCCACACAAAACTATAACGCGAAGGATTATCCAACAAATGCCCTTCGTCCTCTTGCACTGTTAGCATCTACCAATAATGCAGCTTCAGCCTTCGAGAGCCGTCCGACTGTTGAGCAACCATCAACACCCATTCGAGGTCATAATCACAGGGGTACCCAAAGTGATAACACCAATGATTTCATTTATCGGTCACCTCTTGCTCCTCCTAAGCGTCCAAGCTGGCAGGATTTGTACAGTCCTCACCAGTTGCAGGAAATCCGAGATGCTGCAAAATCCGATGGTTTTTTCGAATCTCAACCTGTACTTGGTGATAATCCTCGTGATTCTCGGGGAAATACATGGAAGCATTTATTCGAAAACCCGAAATTATCTCCTTGGTCTCAAAACCCTGCTCATATCATCCTTGAGGCTCGTCGCAAGAGGAACATCTCAATCTTGGTATTGACCTTATGTAATCTATTCCCTCCAATGTTATTGCTGTATGCAACTGGTCGAATGGATGGAATCATAGTATGGTGGACAGATGGAGATTTTTCATCTTTTGCGCTGAAACAAAAAAGATATGCATGGTTGCTTTTGGCTTGTTGGATGTGTGCTATTGCGATTGGTCTCGTTGCATTTCTGGTCATTTTCTTTACAAAATTGCGTTAGTGGATGTGGCAGCGATAGGAAAGCCTGGTGCTGGTGGTAGGGGAGGTAACGAGAGGAGAAAAGCGAGTGGTTTCAGCAGCATGGCTGAATGAGATGAACGATGGCTTATTAGTATACGTGCTTCATGTTTTAAAAAATCAGAGTTCTGAGGTACGGAATCTTGAATGGACATTCTACGGATTTGATACGAACGAATGTTCAGATAAGTTATGATAATGAGGTCAAATTATGGACCCGTGGAAATAATTCTGGGAAAATGTCAAAGAGTGTATAGTATCAAGAGTTGTAAAAATGAATAATCAACACAAATCTTTAATGTCACTTCTGTAAGAGCTTACCAAACGATGATTGATATCGATACTGGCGTGTGATATCGTTGAACAGCTAGTGGCTAATCAAGATCAAGAGCAGAATCAAAAATCAAAAGTTAGAAGTTAGAAGTCAGAAGACAGATCTAGAACTCAGGAGTTGAATTTACATTTCAGCCGGCGGCTCTGGCTGTATATATAGATAGTTTTTCATTTTGTAGATTTTTTTATAATATATTTATCTCTTATATATTTTACTCTTGATTTTAGAGATTTGATGGTTTTTGAAATATTTTTTCCCCAAAACATAAATGAATAAAAATGAATATAGAATTGAGTGATTGAATAGTCAAGTAATTGAGTTATGAAATTATATTATATAAAAAGGTTTGTTTATAGGTTTAGTTCAAAAGAGTTTAGTGCGAGTTGAAGTAACTGAGTCTATACGGTATACGAGCCCTTTTATATAGAAAATTAATCATTATATTATCACATGAAAGACTTTTCAGTTTCGAGAAAGCTCTTTACCGCTTGATGTCCAGCTCAAGTGCTAGAGCCAAAAAGCTGACGTGGAATTCATTAGTCCACGGAGTAGAGCCCTTCTATTACTGGGTCGTAGAAGCTTTAGAAGACCCCAGCCCCTGATCAGACCAGCCGACCGACCACTTTAATATTTTAAATGGTGTTAGATCTGATACCAAGAGTATCTTGTAGGCTAGTAACTTTCCTTCCCCTGGAAATAATTACGGAGTAGTAGGACCTTGGAAGGAAAGAAAGGTAATAAGCTTCCTGAGATTTCCTCGTGAAAGTGTTTTCTTCTGGGATTTTTATTTTATTTTTCTATTGATTTCTTCGATTGACTTTGTCGTTTTTTGTGTTTTACGTAATACTTCACTTCAAACAGCAAATACACAAACACAATAATCAATCAATTAATCAATTAATCAATCCACGAAAATCAACTCACCTCATCACACAACGGAAACCATCGGGACGCACCCGCACAATCAATTCACTCCTTAGTGCAACCAACTCTTCCCGGGTATTTAACACATCCCCTCCAAAACCACCCCTCCAACTTTTTTATTCGCTCGGGAGGAAGCGCATTCCGCCCACCACCGAAAATATTCGCGAGAAGATCGATTCAGTGCTGGCTGTGAATACGGCGTCGGCAAGTACTTTTGAAGATAGTGAGGTGTTGCCGTTGCCGGTTACGACACCCAAGACGCCGAGGGTGAAGGGGTTGAGGGAGAGAGTGGAAGATTTGGAAGAGATGGTGGCGAGTATGAGTAGGTTTATCCCATATGCTGGGGGGTTTTTTTTTTTGGCGGGGTGAGGTGGGAGAGGAGATATTTTACGATACGATGGAATCATTTTGCAGATTAAGAGAAGGAAAGAAGAGAGAGAAACAGGGAAGAGAAGAAATCCGCAGACATTCCCAGGCAAACCAATGAGGGAAAAGAACGCAAGAAAATCAACCCATAAGAAAAAAACAGAAAGCTAACGAAATCCCTCCAAAAACAGAAGAAGCAGCGCATGAATGCGTGTCGGAAGAAGCGCTCGTGCATCTGAAATCGTACAAGTACTCGAGCGTGGATAAGAGTTTGATTTCGAATTATATCTTGAAACATTATGTGGGTTTTGATTTCTATTCTTTTTTGAATTTGAATTTTTTTTCATAAGGTGGGCTGTGGATGATGGAGGGAGGGAGCTGTCATGTCTGCACCCGGTCTTTGGGGTGTTGGATATGCAGCATGGAGGAGAAAAATAGATATTTAGAATACGGCGAGCTTGAGGGTTTGGGATTTGGGTGGATGGGTAGAGGAGGGGGAGGAAAGGTTTTATGTCAATGTTCTATTGTTCTTGGAATTTTCCTATACAATAATTTCGGGTTGAGATATCGAGCGCAGCGAGCTATTGAGGTTTGGAGAAAGAAGAATCAGACTAACAAAATCATTATAGTGGAATGGCTTCGTCGAATTATTACCATTATGGTTGGCGCCAAATATGGTTACGTTGTTGGGATTCTTTTTCATTCTCACTAACGTTATCTGTTTGGAGCTCTTCATGCCGGATTTGGTTGGACCTGTAGGTGTTTTTCTTCGCTGGCTTTCTATAATCTTTTACCCTTAACCGCTCCTGCACCCTCAATCGACCTATTTTCCCCTCCCACACATCTGCGAATCTGCAAATCTGCAAAAAAACATGACAGATACTAACAAAATTCATAGGGACCCTCGTGGTTATACTACAGTTTTGCCTTTGGTCTATGGATGTATTCAACAATGGACAACGTAGATGGAAAACAAGCGAGAAGAACCGGAACATCTAGCGGTCTCGGTGAACTCTTCGACCATGGAATCGATTCTCTAAATTGTACACTCGCATCACTTTGTGAAACGGCTGCTATGGGTTTAGGTACATCTAGAGCTGGAATCTTCACTGCATTGATTCCATGTTTACCCATGTTCTTTTCAACTTGGGAAACATATCATACACATACATTATACCTGGGGATTTTCAATGGACCAACAGAAGGATTAATCTTGGCTTGTACGATTATGATCCTAAGTGGATATTATGGACCGGAAATTTGGACACATCGAATTACGGATTTAGTCGGTCATCATTATTTCCTCGGGTATCATGAATTTTTCGGTTCTTATTCCGTTAGAGATCTCTGGGTACCAATTCTCGTCGTCTCATTATTCGGTATTCATGTTCCTTTCTGCGTTATAAATGTGGTTAAAGCAAGGAGAAGAGATAACTTACCCGTTTTGCCGGTTTTCCTCGAATGGACTCCTATGGCAGTTTTCACTTTGAGTATTGGTGCCTGGCTCTTCTCTCCATACTCAACACTCATGGCAGAAAATCGTTTAGTCCTTTTCTGTCTTACAATGAGTTTTGTCTTTGGGAGAATGACAACGAAAATTATTCTGGCACATCTTACAAGACAACCATTTCCTTACTGGACAGTTATGCTCACACCACTTGTCGGAGGCGCTATTCTTGGCAATCTCCCACGATTTGGCTTACCAGCTGTTAGCGTAGGAGTAGAATTATGGTATCTAAGAGCATACTTTGTTTTTGCTTTAGTGGTTTATTTTAGATGGGCTTGGTTGGTGGTTACGAGTATTTGTAACTACTTGGGAATTAATTGTCTTACGATTCCGGAACAGAAGTTGGAGGAGATTTATAGAAATCAGGAAATGGAGAAGAGGTTGGAGAAGAGGGGGTTAGAGGTTAATGGGAGGAGAACACCTAGTGGAAGTGGATCGAAGAGTCCGATTGGAATGCCAAATGGGAAGAGGGCTGACTAGGTTAGAGGTGAGGGTGAAGATGTGCAGACCGCATTTTCGAAATCGTGGGGGCTAGATGGGGCATTGGGAAGAGGAGTAAATGGTATTCTGGAGATGCAGCTAGGGATACAACGAAGGACGTTCTGGGTGGTTATGGTTGGTACGCGTGGATGAACAGGTGATGAGTAACGAACTAGTCATTCGGACATAACATGAGGTCAAATAAAAAAGGCATGAGTTCACGTATAGATGGGATGCATGTAGATATTTTATACATTTTTAATACAGAAAATCGGGAGAGGAGAGTGGGGAAATAGGGGAAGACGGGAAGGTGGATACAAGAACCGATGAAAAGAGGTACTACTATAGCGTTGTATGGTTGAAAGAAACAAACTCTGGCATGTATATAGAGTTGAGCGGTGGAATTTAATTTAATTTAATTCAATTTTCTGTTCTTTATTTTCTTTCTTGCTTTTTTTTTAATGAGTATTGGACTGGTATGATTTTTGTATGTATGTATGTATGTATGTATGTATATATGTATGTATGTATGTGTATAAATCGCAAATTGACTGGTTCATCATACTAAGTAATAAAATGTAAAGATTCTAAATAGGGAGGGGGGGAAGGAAGTATTTGAGTATGCTTTTTTGGATGGGGTGGGATGGGTTGGGATGGGATGGGATGGGATGGGATTAAATAGAAGAGAGGAGGAGAGGAGAGGAGAGGGGAGGGGAGAGAATGGATAAAGCCGAATTCGAATTTGAATTGGATTTATTATTTTCTAAGTGGTTTGAATAGATAGATGGATGGATGGGTGTACGTTTTTGTGAGTGTTGATGTTGATGTTGGCGTTAGGTGTTGATGTTGATGTTGATGTTGGTATTGGTGCTTTGTTGGAATTTTTATATTTTTGTTGATTATTGGTTGTTGGTTTCGAATGAAGATGAGGAGGCGGAATGGGAATACAGATGTGATATATTCATGCAGTTAGATATGAATTCTGGGTTGGGAGTTGGTGGTTGGTAGTTGATGGTTGTATGGATTAGGTTGGATTGGATAGGTAGGATAATATAGGACTGTAGGGAAAATAACGCAATATGCTGCCCATGAGTCTTAGTGAATTTGTTGGAACAAAAAGTTTGTATGATGTGAGAACTGGAGGGATATAAGACTTGCATACGCCCTCTTTTCCCTCTCTCTCCTGTTATTTTACACATCCTTCTCTCACTCGACGTTTTTGGCAATACAATATTACATACAAACGATCACAAATACGGAAAAGGAAAATATCTTCCGCCTCCGCAACACAAGGGAAAACGCATGAAGAAAGCATGAATTCATCGAAACCTTATATTTTTAATCGGACTTTTAATTCTTCGGTTCGGTGGGTGGTTGTGGTTTAACTTTATTCACATTCATATTTTCTACTTTCTAAGACTCTCGTGTTACATCCTTTCTATCCTCCTACCCTACTCTCCCCTCTCCCATTTCATGCATTCATCAATCTGATTCACTCCACTGACCTACTTATCGTTTGCCCATCCATCTTCTATACATTTTCATCCCATCTCTCATCTTCTTTACTCCCTTCCCCTAATAGTCAGATCAAACCCTACTAACTCCCTCCGTCCATAGTCTAAACTACAACCACTGGCTTGTAAAAGAAGCTTGTGGATATCTTCTTCATCCATATATTCAAGAGTCGATCAAGAAGGATGATGTGAGGATTGCTGATGTAGGCACTGGTACTGGGTATATTTCTCCTCCTTATACTTTCTCTACTCTGACCATCACCTCGCATCCACATCCCATACCCATCACCATCTTCCTCTTTCCTCCGAAATAAACTAATCTCTCTTTCTCCCCAAAAAATAGTATATGGCTACTAGAACTTAGCGAAACCCTTCCAACTGCCACACTAGACGGCTACGATATTTCCGCCGCTCAATATCCGCCTTCCTCTTTTCTTCCACCAAACGTTTCCTTACATACTCACGATGCATTTACATCTTTCCCTATTGAGAAATTAGGAAGTTATGATATTGTGCATTTGCGGTTTTCGCTATGTTTTGTCAATGATGAGGATGCGGAGGGCTTGTTGAGGAATCTTGTTGCGCTTTTAAGTAGGTATTTCGTTACCGTTATAGTTGGGTGAACATCTAAGATTTGATCCAGGAGGAATTGAACTAATGAGGGTGTTTTGTAGAGCCAGGAGGATATCTCCAATGGTTTGAACCGGATGCTCTAGCTACGGAAGTTAATTATAGTGATCCTAATAGTGAGAGGGAAAATCCATCGGTGGCAATGAAGGAATTGAGAGATAAATGGAGGAAACCCAGAGAAGGGTCTAGTTACAAGTTAGTCTAATAATCTCCCTCTCACCTATCTTCTTCCTCCTCTACTACCCATCCCCCTTAACTAAACCCCAACTAACCCTCCCAGCTGGTTAACCAATCTTCCATCCCTCTACGCAAAAAACGGCCTCGAATTCATAGATCGCCAATCCATCTCCCAACAAAATAGACATAAACAACTCTGGGCCCATAGTAATCTATTGGGATTTGAAGATCTAATCCATAATTCCCAGATCGCGGGAACGGAGACGGAAGATAAGATGAGACGATTTATGGATTTGTTGAATCAGGAGACTGCGAGGGGGATTAGCTGTGATACGCCGTGGGTTTGTGTGGTTGGGAGGAAGATTTAGGGGGTGCAGGTGAATGGGTATGAAGAAACGAGGCATGCGGTTCTGGAGAAATGTGGCTTAGATTGATTGATTGATTGATGTTTTGCCTCTTTATGTGTATGTGTGTGTGTGTATATATGTGAGAATTAGAAGTTTTGTCCCTTCTGCACTCTTCATTTTCACCCAAGATCTAGCGTATCACTAATATAGAATGATTCTGAGCAGAAAGATAGCGAATCCATCAATTCTATATCGGAGAAGTGTCTCTTTTCACTAGTAGCGGACCCCTATCCTACCTGACTCTCATACATCGATTTGGATGTTGAGATATACGTTGTTCAGTATTTCTCGATGCTTAGATTGAGATATGATATGTGTTTTCTAAGATGCTAAGTATAAGTAAACAGATTAATGATTTACTTGAATTTGGTATTGCAAACTAATGGATCGGATGAGAACTTGATCAAGTCTAAACTCGTGAACTTGTTTTTTTGCTCGATTCATGATGCTCTTGGAGATTATAGGAGAGATATGAGCTGCTTTTGCGCGTACTAGGTAAGGGTATCTTGAAAACTCTCGTTATGACTCTGTATGTAGTGTCTTCAGAATTATAAGAGAAAAGTCTCGGATGTTTGATGATATCTATTCAACGTCAATATGTACAATTACAGTGAGTTGACGAGGAATCATGGGAAGGTATTCTATAAAAATATATTTTCCGTAACACAGATCTAATTTCCAAGTACGGAGAGGAAACTCACGAGGAGGATTCCTTCCAAACGGATCGACTAAACACCTAGAAACTCAATAGACACTATATCACTTCCATTTAGCCTTATGCATGCCATGGAATGACAAGACGGATGGAACGGAAAGAATCTTGCTAGAAAAACTTAGAAAATCCTTAGCTTGCGTCCGTCGTTGCTTGGTATGTACGGCTGGTCTGAAGACGGATGGGTAGCCCGATCCCTACGCTTCCTTTTTTGAACCCGAAAAACTACAGTTAGATTAGATCTAGAATAAGGAAACAGCTTTAAGTCCATGAGCGAATTGATGAATTTATGATTGTGTTGATTCTCATAAGCAAAATCTTGTGTGTAACATATTAGATAGTTTCGTTTTACATGGCTGGATAGTATTAAAGGAAACCCATAAGTACTCCACTTTTCACCGTAAATACCGAAAGCTAGCCACGACCCTGACCAGGGATACGTGCAAGGCTGAGCAAGAAGTTATTTATGAGTTGTCAACGTCATTCCCCAAAAACCTTGTTGCGCCTATCTGCAAGATGGTATTGGCAGGATGGAACTCAAGTATATACAAGAAGATTTTGGTATTGGCATTGGCTAACCACTTTGGTAGGAGACATATAGTATTGGAGTGTGGATGCAGATGTATATAATACGTATTTGTTGTAATGTCAAATCAAGGTAGAACCTATGATTAAAAAAAAGCCCGAGGTTCTGCAAATGTATGAATTGAATGACATCTTAAGACATTCCAGAGATTTCATTGTCTTGTATGTTCTATCCTCGAAGGCACTCACTCATACTCTTCGATAATTCATACTATTGAAAAATATTTCATCTCAATTCACAGACACGAGACTTTGAGTTCTTAATCAATGAAGATATATATCCAATAATTATCAATTTATCCTTTCTTGTCGAAAAACAATTCGCCAAGAACTTTCGTCATGAAGATGTCCCCTCCATTGGCTATGGCTTCATATCCTGATTTTGATGTATCTTTATCAAAAGATACATCGAGGCGGAGTTTAAGTTCCGTACGAGAAGATATATCGACTGTGAATCGGGATGGAGGATATTACAAGCCGTACCAACAGAATATTCGGTCGAATGGAATAAATGGAAGTGCCAATCATAAGAAATGCGATTCGAAAATAAGTGTTGAGGATACAATAAATAACGATTTTACATTCCCTTCGAGATCTGCGACTGCGGCGACGACGACGAATACAAATCACGATAGAACGAACCCTCAATTTCCTCAAAATCGATCAAATCCACAACATTCGCATCATCCCTCTCGTCTTAGTGTCTCCAGCAAAGCATCTTCAAAATCTCATCAAGAATATATCAATTCCCTCGCCATGCCACCACCCGAAGTAATTCAAAAAATCAATCACGTCCAAGAAGAAAAAGAAAAAGAGGCTATCGCGAAACGATTAGGTGATGATCGGAATTTAAGTGAAAATGAGAGGTGGAAAGCTGCGGAACTTATACAGAGGAATTATAGAGGACATAGGGAAAGGAGGATTCTGGCAGGAAAGAGACTAGATGTAGGAACTCGATGGGTTGAAGCGGTTAAGGAGGCTAGGTATAGGAATTTAACAACTCCAAGAGCGAGGGACAGTGGGGAGAAAGAAAGAGGAAGTCGAAGTTTGGATGGGGAGGGGGATTCGTCTATGAATGCAGAAGGAATAGGATGTCCAACTTCAACAAAAACAAACCGAACATCTCACGCACGAGAAAATTGGAGGAAAATCGGTATGATAGCTCGAAGAGCAGGTGGAGATGAAGAATCAGATGAGGAAACTGAGTATGAATCTGGAAATTTGAATGAGGAAGAACTTATCGCGAGACGAAAACGTCGACTTGAAGAAAAAGCGGCGAGACAGAAAGCTGCGAAAATTATGGATTTACAATATTTTCTTGAAATGGTCGATCTTAAACATAGATATGGATCGAATCTTCGTACGTATCATGAGGAATGGAAAAAAGCAGATACGAATGAGAATTTCTTTTATTGGTTGGATTATGGGGAGGGGAGATTTATAGATTGTCAAGGATGTCCGAGGGAAAGGTTAGATAGGGAACAAGTGAGATATTTGAGTAAGGAGGAGAGATTGGATTATCTTGTGAAGATTGATGGAGAGGGAAGATTATGTTGGGCGAAGAATGGTGAGAGGATTGATACGACGACTGAGTGGAGAGACAGCGTTAGAGGAATTGTGAGGAATGATGACGAGACGCCTGTTTTCACACCAGTGAGTGAAGAAGGGGATAATGAAGGAGAAGAAGAGGGTGAAAGCTCCAGTGATGAAACTCCTCTTCATCATAATTCACATACTCGTACACAATCTCAGTCACAAGTACAAGAACTCGAAGCCCTACACGAAGATTCCCCCGCATCTAAATACGCATCTCCCGAATACGACAATGCGCCCGGCATGAAAAAAGTCTCTCACATCTCCGCATCTACAATCTTCAACAAACTTCTTCGAGGTTCGGTCAAGAAGAATACATGGATTTTCGTGGCTGATACTTCGTTTCGTCTTTATGTGGGGATTAAACAAAGTGGTGCATTTCAACATTCTTCTTTTCTTCATGGAAGTAGAATTAGTGCAGCTGGATTAATCAAAATTAAAGATGGACGGTTAACTAAATTGTCCCCGTTGAGTGGACATTACAGACCTCCCGTATCGAACTTCAGAGCTTTTGTCAAGAATCTCAAAGCAGAAGGATGCGATATGAGTCGGGTGAGTATTTCTCGGTCATATGCGGTTCTAGTGGGATTAGAAGCATATGTTAAAACGAGGCAGAGAGCCAAGAAGATGATGGGGAAAGTGGTGAGGAGGAGAGATAAAATGTTGGATAAAGAGGGGGTGGTTAGGCGGGATGAGGAAATGGCGGATAAGTGCGAGAGTGCGGAGAAAGAGAGGAGGTTCTTGGAGGAGGAACAGAAGAGGAAGGATGATCAGAGATTTTTGGATAGGGTTGTGGGCGGCCGATTGAGGGCTTTGAGTTTGGGTGGTAGAGATGATGCTCATGCGTCTCCTGCTTCGACGGTCCTGAAGTCGCGTAGTAGGAATGTTTCTACCGTGGAGGGAGAGCATGGGGAGAAAACTTTTTCGTTGGACAAGGGGAAGGGGAAGGGGAAGGGGAAGGGGAAGGGGAAGGGGAAGGGGAAGGGAAAGGGAAAAGAGATGGAAAAAGAAGCAGCGATAGAAATCCCAGGACCGGGCCCTGAAAATGCTATTCCGCCTCAAGGATCAAGGGGGAAATGATATGATATGATTAATGATTTATGAATATATAGATGGATCTGCGAATGAATTTAACGATGGATATTTAAGGTGAAGAATGATATCTTCTTTGGCAGGATAGAAGTTCGCTTGTGGATTAAGATTAACCGCTTGAATGAGCATGATTGGAATTACTTTTGGGCGTGGACATGGTTGGAAATTTATTTTGGGTATGGAAATGGTTGGATAGTATTAGTAGAAGTGGAAGATGGCTTGATGTAGGTATATAATGATATGATATGATGATACCCTTTGCAGAATACCAAAGTATTGAGACACACGGATTTTATGGTTGGTTGTGTGGTGTGGATTGTAAGATTATATAAGTGACTGTGAAGCAATGAATAATTTTCAAAAGAAGTTTTAAGGGGAAAGATATTAAAGTTACTGATGAGAGTGATGATGAGCTTGAGAGTGATATCAACAACAATAATACTAAACAAGAAATAACAAAAAACATATTCGTCTATAATGAAATAGAAACAAAAATGCAAAGATGTATGCATCTTATAGATGATCGAAGAATAATACAAATCCCAATCAAAGGAAAGAAAATAATTAAGAGATATCTCCTAATCAGAAAAGACCAAGGGCAAGCAATACCGCCTGTTTCTTTGTTATTCCTTCTTCTTAGGATTTACTACCTCTTGATATTTGAGGTGAAGGGGCGTTTTATATGTTTCTATATATATATGAGTGTATTAAAGCTGTGATTATCTATGATCGCGTGGATTAAAGAGGATATGGCATTACGAGGAGTGGGTTGGGAAGTATAAATTGACAGTGTTGGGGTGAAGATCCAAGTAAATTGATCTAGCGACCTTGAAAGGGATTCAAAAAGGAGAGAGAGGCATGAAATTTGTGAGGAACGATTTTTCGGTTGCTGAGGTCACGGTATTAAAGTAGATGCTTTAAGAAAAGTGTAGGTTCTATTCATAAATTTTGCCGTGGTTGGTGTATTTTCTAACTCTAGATAATTGGTTGAAATTTCATATTTATTGCTATTGCGATGATATTGTTGCTAATTGATGGATTATCTCTTTCATTAAAGAATGAGATCTTGATATGTCACGCTGAGTAACCTACTTAGACCATTACAGATGAGATGCAAAACTCCTCTTCTGGAAATTAATCTATGTCTCATGGTTATGGTCGATTCTTATTTTAATTACGTATGTAATAATCAAAAAAGAACGAAGAACTACGATTCACATACTTTAGATGAAGTAATCTAGCTTCTCAACACTAGTATATATATAGCATACGCTATTCACATATGAAATTACATCAAAGTAGGGACGCCGCAGTAGACCTTGATAAAAGAAACTAGCTTGATCTGCGAAGTTGAATTCATGGTTGAGATATATAAACATCACTTTCCAAATAAATTTCGTCCCGCATCATGTGGATTAATAATATGGCGCATATTATCACCCAGGCCAGACTGTGGCAATCTCAAAAATCGTTCTTGTCAGTATTGATATCTCAATCGAAGTTCTGATGAATACATCGACAACAGCTCTGGCAACTTATTATATACATTTTGATTGTTATGCAGCATTTTGTTGTCCCCCTTTCGGAGTCACGCTGCGCTGTCATTCTAACTAGATTATGATCATTCATATCAATTTGATAGCTAACTTTATATTTATCACGGAAAATTTTTCCTTAGACATATGTAAAGCCCCCGAATATGTTTTACAGGATTAAGATACTCAATATGGATTCTGAATAAATGAAGTTTATCACATGCATTTGTAATGATTCGTAGTTCTACTCATTCTCAAAACATTACGTTCTTACTGCTGCCAAAAGTTCATTCATTGCAATCACAGCCGCAATTTTACAGCAATTGTCATTCTATTCTTTGCGGAATTTGATATAATTGTCTAGTAGATGTAGTTCGCCTATATGTTCATGGCCCCAAGAAATCCAAAATCTGTTCGGTGTTGAGGTAAATAAGAGTTGAGTGCTATGGATGCCATCTATGCACTATAGAGCCTGATTCAGGATATTCTTGAAGTCATTGCTATGACTCAAAGGAAAAATATCCTGTGGGACTTTTATACGTTTCCTTGAATATTGCTCCACTCTCAGGCTCGAATCACTTGTTGAAGTTCTTGTTCGCGAGACGAGCACTAGAGGAGTTGAAATCCCTTGATTTTCTTAGCCGGCTTTCCTAGGGTGCATATATTTACAATATAAATATTCTTTCTCTTTGGCAAGACCTTTCGTTAATAAGAAAATGATGAAACTTTGTATTAGGGGAGCTATGGTGCTACAATGTCGGAAACCATAAGTTTCTCTGAGGTCCTGCCACGCCAGTAGCTCGTAATTGTATAGAGTTTCTTAATATTAATTCCTCCTTGTTGTATCTTACTGTGATCATTTTACTTATAATCACTCTCATATCCACCAATTTAGTATCATTGCTGTTCAAAACATATGATCTACTTTCATATATCTTCCCAGTCAAAACGATGAGTAGCTCAAAATCCGAGACAAGATTACGAATGAAATACACACTCCAAGTAGAGTTTATCATTCATAATACATCTGGCTTTTCAGTACCCAGAATTAGCATAGAATAGTAAGATACCATAATTAAAAACAACATTGAAAGCAGAAGAGGTTACATATCCAAAAAGATGATGTCACGGCACAATACCGGAGTTTGGAAAAATAAAGGATCACATCTAAACGCCATGCAATCTTCTTCAACACCAAACTAGACTTCAGCACTACCGCGAAAATTTCAGCTACCGCGTAATGACTTCTTTACAAGTTCTAACTAGGAGTACAAACTCCATGTCTGTCTATGTCATCCATTAACCTCATTTTGCCATACGCCTGCGAGTTTCTGGTATTTAATGCAGCCTTTCCGCTTCGAGAGTGTTTCTTCCACATCTATTACCGCAATGCTACAATGAGGATTATGAAAGAGTGTGTCTGAAGCGTTGTGCTAAAATGTAAAAGCTCTCTCCAAATCCGCAATATCTGCTTCGCTGATTCTAATTTCTTCCTCTTGGTATCTAAAACTAATCTACTGTCATTAAACTTGACACTCTTGATTTCCTCTTCTGCATTGCATCAAACTTAAGATCATACACTTATTATAATCTCAAGTCTATCATAGCGCCGTAAAATGACATCTTTCCTGCCGTGCATCTACCTGCCATCCCAGCTAAGCCGATGTGATAACCCCAAAGACTAATCTGAGAGAATCATAAAACTTTGTATCTGGTGTATAGAAACCATTTTGTGGCTAACATCAAGATAGTAATTGTACATCTAAAGAGTTTCCTTCGTCGACATGGGTTTCCCTATGGAATTGACCATTGGAAGTCAACATTTATATTTGCGAATTGAATGTCTGCTGAGGATACAAAGAGTGCATTGCAAAGATCATGTTGGGCGCTGTGTTTGTGATCAAAAGGAGGGCAATGATCAGTGAAAAATTGGCAATAGAGAGAAAAGTTAGGACAGTGGCTATAGTTCATCGAGAATGGAATCATAGTACCGAAACGATATCTTGAAGGAGTATACTAAGAAGTAATGTTTGAATTAGGAAATCAGCACATGGAGGCACGGTGCCATGCTTATCCATCACGCTTACGGGATCAAGTTGATATGAAGAATAGAAGAAGGAAGTAGAAGGTGTGTTTTATAGGTTTGCTTGGAGAAGGATAAATATCTGTTTTGGGAGGCTGCAGTGAATAATGAGATACTTCGTCTCATTTTCTCAATATTCCACATCTTGACCCAAAAACACACAACCTGTAACACCGTGATCTCACAGGAACCAGTAATCAGCATGCTCAGCCCAGTTCATATCATTAAGCAATGTGAAATCCCAAACACAAAGAAATGCGAACTACTATTCACGTATAAAAGAGTCTCCTCTCGCTAACTTTGGGCAATATGACATTCGGATCTGGCAGATATGCGAAATAAGAATTCCATGGGTTCTGTGAATCGAGTAACTTCTTGTGCGGGATCATTGAGCAAGAAGTCCACCTGCAGGAAGGCACAGAGCAAGCGGACCAAGGTGGCCATTATTCTGTTGACGATGTGAATTATAAGTTAACAACAAAGGGAATCAGCAATAGATAATGGTAGAAGTATAATGACAGCGATAGTGACAAATGACAGAATTCGATGGAACTTTTGCGAAGAGAGCTTGGTAATGGCGTCTGTTACTTTCGTTGTAATAGCAATACGTGGCTTTAATAGAGCACAACTAACTGTCCGAGTCCTAGAAGTGTTTCTGTTTTCTTCCCAATAATCTATGATGGAAATCAAGATAATAGGTAAACTGATAACTTTATATATCTCGACCTAGGGAGCAAATAAGACATCTTATTCACACTATGGATACAAAGTTCCTTTATGCAGCTCCCACCCAATCACATACCAACTTCCAGAATCTCATACTTCACATATCACCGTCTAGATATCTTACTATTAGGATATTACTACCTAGTAAGTATATGAACACCCGGATCTATAACTGAACATGCAAGTTGTGTAGTGATAGATGCTTTGCTATGTGCTATGGGCATGGAATAGGGGGTTCCTGTTGTTATAATAACGATCACTTCGCATCTCTAGGAGAAATTTATAATCTAACCGTGACGTGCTCCTGCTCCGGCGATGCAAATGCCAGAGAAAGGCCACATGATTTTAGCGATATTTGAATTTTCTTCACGTTGAAAATAAAATAAATCGATGACGATATCACTGATATTTACCTAGCATCCTTATTCACCGTCTTTATCACATATGACTGCTGATACACTATCCCATATAGATGAGTTTCCATCAAGATCTCAGCCAGTGAGAATATCCTTCCTGCAACAAAGACATTGCGACACATGAGCTGAGGTAAGAGCTCGAATGGTATTTCGTATCGAGATCTCGGAAGTGGAGGAGCAGGTGGATTTATATAGTTTGGTATCTGTGAGCGATGTGCATTTCATACTTGGGATGGAAGAATATCTATTCTGTATACAAGCCTCATGCCTTACTACTGCGTGAATCAGATGAGCGGTATTGCTGATTGATGCAGAACTACCTATATAACAGATTTATTCCCGCTTCTTCTTTTCTTTCCATCTAGGATAATCCGGAGGGGAGGGGTACATGTCAGGGGAGGTCGTCCGCTCTGGAATTCGTCCATTCCAGTATCCCTACTACAAGTATGAAGAGATACCTATGTGCATCGACAAAAGAAACGTAGGAATTACATCTCGTTCTCATCACTAAACAAAAAACCATCATTGTCATCTAGCGAATACTATCATCGCACCACAAATCAGGATTGTCATTAATCCTCTATATCATGTACCAATACGATTCGACAACAAACAAGACTCCAGTCCTCTCACATACTTCATCCCACAGAAAATTAAGAATACAGTACTAGAATTAAAAACCAAGACGCTTCCCCTGAGTGAGTAACAACGCACCAACATTTCGGATATTTACTCACGCTTATACGTCACATACATCATAGAATTGCAATATATCAGGGAAAGCTTTCTGGGAGAACTACACTACATGTAGAACTTGTGGTCAGGTAGTTTTCGAAGTTAGCACAGAGATGGAAAGTGGTACGAGATAGGTAGATAGACAATGTAAGTGAGTGAGCAGTAATGAGGAAGGTGAGGAAAGATGAATGGCAGTAAAAGAGGAAAGAAGTTAAAAAGATGGCAATGATTAGGAGAATTCCACCACTTGGTTGAATAGATATAGATACATATCTGAAAGGCTTTGGGTGAGATAAACCATAGAACTTTTCCTCCGTTGCGAAAGGTTAATGGATTCTAATATAATTTCATTGCTATAAATAAGTGACACGCCCGTGTCTGTACACCGGCCATTATATAGCCCAGACAAACAAATACAGGTTTCTTCATCTCTCCCTTCTTCGTGTGAAACGCCAACCATGACCAAATGCAAGCCCTCAAATTCCTCAATCTTCAACCCTAGCGTACATATATTCTAGAATTCATAAATTATTATCTTGCCTTGTTGGAAGAAACACCAGCACCAATAACACCGGGTAATTTTTCATCACCGATGCTATACAACATGCCAATTCCCCAAGAAACAAGCCCGACTAGAACGAGACTGGAGATGAAGATCAACCAGAAAGGACCACTGATATCTCTTTTTTGACAAGCAGATCCTCCACGCCCGGAATCGGCGCCACATCTACAGGCAAAACAATCACCGGATTGGGACGTATACTTTTTGTAGCAAGCACCCATTGACGAGCAGTTGTTTGTAGATGAGATACAGGAATCCAAAGAGGCGTGGCAGACAGGAAGCGTTGTCTTTATGACAGTATTGTTCTTATAGGAAGAATTGGAACTGGGTGCTTCTTGTACTTGGTGGTCGACAAACTCGGCCATTGGTTCTTCGAATTGTTGTCTGCTGGAGAGCTTCTTTTGCGAAGGTCGAACGTAAGAGCCATAAGAGCCACTGCCTCTGCGGGAATCAGGCATAAGAATGACGAGTACATTCATTTCTGCTTTGGAGGCGAATTTGGTCAATCGTTCGAAAGATGTGTTGATGAAATCCTTATTCTAACTTAAAATTAGCTAGATAGTCTCTGTATGAATAGCGCATGTCCATACCTTTGATGGCCTATTCAAGTCAATGTGCATGATCTTCGACTTTCCATTCCAACATTCGTCTGCGAATGGATTGATAGCATCGTCAAGTGTGCATTTCTTTGCTCCACCGACCTGAAGCTCCAAATCATCTGCTAACTTTTGTGTCGTCCTAACTGAAGGTGGATTTGAGATTGTGAATGCCGGTTTGATAGAAAACCAAGCATCTAATAGTGGCCCAGCCGTCTCTTCTGATACGCCCTCAACAATCATAACCAACTCAGCCGCCCTATCCTTTGGCGCATCTTTGAACAAGGATTTCAGTTGTCCTCCAAACTTGTTGATATGTTTAATGGCATTAGTATCAACCGATCCAACATCATGGAATTGTGATACACCTAATCGTTGTGCGAGGACGAGTCGTGCTTCATTGGGGGAAAGAGCTGGAGGTGATGCTAAGTTATTTGGCCATTGTTGGCTTTCGAAGATATAAGCACGGGCAGAATCTGAAGTGGCACAAGCTGTACTGGCCAGTAAAGGCAAAAGGAAGCTTGAAGAAAGCTTCATATTTATTGATGAGTTTTGTTGATGTGGATTGAGAGGCTCATACTCAAGTGACGTTCTAGAAGTTGTTGATGCTGATAACCTCTAACCTCAAGATGTGGTACCAAGCTAAGCACAGATTAGGCGCTAACCGCTTTCAAACAGAGACACCGAGAGAGTTTGGGGCAACATCATCCAAAGCCTTCCAGTCCCAAATTTGAAGATTATCGTGAAGATTGTTATATTTTTGGGAACTCTTGAAATTAATTAATATTGTAACAGATCATTAAAGGTATTTATTTTTTGACATTACATAAAACATATTACCGCAATTATCACATTATTCACCGGATTTTGGATAAATTTGCCATCAAAGGGTTTCCTTGTGTATATATTTGCTTTATTCGGAGATAAATTAGTACCAAGACCGACAGAAGTATTTTTGGAATAACTACCATAACTACCTCATTTCTATCTCTCGCTCTTATACTTTGACTACCAAACCTCTTCATCTCTAAACCCCGACGAATATTATTCGAGCACCGGCAATATCTGTACTTCAAACCTACCAGACATTCTATCAATATCGTATTTGTAACACAAAAGAATCTACCTATTTCGCCACAGAATCCCGCCATCAAGGGCTCGCCAGCTCGAAGGCGGGCCTTGATCCACCCACCCTCACGATGTTGCGATTTATTAAACCGCGGGCGGCCAGTGTGTGGGCAGCGAGTGTACGGACGAGACCAGCACCTCATATATTCGCTACGAGTCCATTATCTATGCGCTTGAATGCGCAGAGATATGCGGGGACGGTATCAAATACTCAGAGGGTTCGTTTCAGGAAAGCACCTATTAAAGCAAGGTACGTCTCTACTATATCTGCTGGAAGCATATGTGCTGATGTTACATAGAAATGTCGCCATCACTGTTATCGTGGCAGTTGTGTGCTTTGAGGTTTATACTCGACTAGTCCTTGGTCCTTTAGATAAAGCTGCTGAAGAGGCATCAAAAGATATACCAGATGATGATTTTCAAGAGGCAGAACAACCATTGTTTATACCATTTCCCGGCACCACGAAACAGCTCCCTATTATTCCTTATAAAGGAACTGATCCAGAATACCAAGAATTCGTCAAGATTAGCAAAGACACAAAGCTTTTAGACAAAATCAGAGGTTCGTTTACTGCGCAACACATGAACCTTTCGTGATAATCATTAACATTCTTTCAGTTGACTTGGCAGACTTCATGCGGGATTCTGCTATTAGAACTCCGGTCATTGTGCAACTCGCTGGGAAGAATTTTAAAACCAGAAGAGTTTGGCTTGATATTGATTTCCCTCAACTTCCACCACCGTCATTCGAGAGATCAGGGTAGGTTAATTGCATATGAACCACAAGGAATAAGACTAATATATCTCAGGATCGAGATCTCTGACGATGCAATTTCCTGGGTCACTCAGCCTGTAGATGCCACAATTGTATACAAAATACGGAATGTTCTATGGCCAACAGCCCTCTTCCAATCTTCATGGATTTTCCTAAAGGTATTGGCCGCCGAAGAATTCAGAAATATGGCAAGAACATTTGGCGTAGAACTTGAAACAAGTCCTGCTCAACAAACCTTGGACCAAATGCTTGCTCGGTCACAAAAAATGATAAAGGAGTTGAACGGACAACAAAAAGTACCCGGGGATGTCCAACGACCATTTACTGCTAAGGATGGGCCACCACAACAACAGCCTTTGGGTGACAAAAGTAAAGAAGTGGCCGCCGCATCAGGAAAGCCAAATGTGAGAGAAGATATTCTGCCCGCACTTGTAAACAGTTTCAAGGATATTCATACATCATTCGTCGCAAAACCCATCATGGCAGCTAAAATAAAATACGTCCAGATTAGCAAAAGGTTGCGACCTACTACAAGTATTCATCCAAGAGGCTCCATCACAGTCTCAGGACTTGTCGAACTCGAATCCGACCAGGCTTTCCTCGTTTTTGATGTCATCGCAGCTTGGGATCCCAAGAAAAAGGTTTATGATGTGAATAGTATGCAAATTAAGCTGAGAAGAATGCAAAGGAAGAGACAACGTCCTGTTACCGGATTACCTCGAGGGTCAATGGCATGATAGTACTATACTTAATGGATGCCGTGTTGTGTTTTTTGAGGCGTACAAGGTGAATATCAAAATATACAAGGTTATTATGATAAGGCGTTTGGTTTGCAGAAGGATAGAGTCCTATTCTCTACTAATGGAGTTGGATTTTCATAAGCGATTTACCTTCGCCTAATCTGGGAGAGGGAAGGGAAGCGATTCGGGGGAGGGGGGGTGGGGGTGATGGTATTGAGATACTACTCCATACATTTGCTTTATAGGCACATAGCGAGTTACAGTAGAATTCATATTGCCTTTGTCGATTGTTTTCTAATACTTTGATTTCATATACATATGCACACTCTGTTGCGCCTCGCATCATAATGACTACCACTACCCACCATTGTTAGTCCAGAAATCCAAGAGCCAATGCTCTACATCTCGATATTTCTATTTCATCTCCCTCATTTCCATAAAATAACCCCTCTATGAGAACATGAAGCCCATTTATCCTTAAATATATCCAACTTTCTCCTTGGCTTGTAAACTATTCGCTCTCCACTTTCCGTATTATATAGAGTACGTTCAACTTTCTCGGATTCAAAGCTTACTAGGTAGGTAGGTAGGTGGGTAAACTTCTTCGCGTGTAATGCCTCTCCTTAACTTTGGTAAAATTCCCTTGTATTTTTATTTATTATACAATCTCTTTTACTCGTGCAATGAGATGGAATTGCAATTGGATATGGAATTGGATATGAATGCAGTATAGTAGAATGTAGTACAGTATAGTATAAGTCAATCTATGTATCTATCATTTCATACATAATATTGTTTATAATTATCTTTATTCATGATCGGTTAAGTATGTACTTTTAGTTTCTTGATGTAAGATGGGATGTTGTATATAGAGAATTAATTTAGATTGGATTAGTGATTTTGAATTCTGGGGGTTTATGTTGCTGTATTGATATTTGCGATTATTGATTGATTGTATAAAAGTCTTCTTCTTTTTTCTTTTCTTTTCTTTTCTTTTCCGCATCCCCATTCCCTTTTCCTACTTCTCTCCTCTTTCCATTGGTCACTTCTTCTTCTTCCTACTCACCCCATTCTTTTGGATAGGTTAAAGTTACGAAAGGTCCAGGACTTGGTTCACTAATTGATATTGCTGACATGAAATAGCAGATTGAAGAAAATCGTTTACCATTGAACCCTAGCTATTTTGCCTTTTCTACCCCTCCTCCCCCTGTTCCTCCTACCCCATATCCTTCTTCCTTTCCATCCCCCCCAGTTCCAAAATATTCATCAACTACCGCAAAACTCCAACATTCCATCATCGCCGCCATCATTCCTCCACATTCTGAACATAGTATAATTCGCATGCTAGATTTTAACTCCTTTATACGAGCTTTCTTTCATGGGGTTCTCTAATAGCTTCCCAGTCTCAATCTCATCCATGAATGCTTCCTGTTGATTTTGACGTATTTGCCCTGTACGGCTAATAGCTAGGAATTAACTCGTATGTATGTCTATGTCCCTTTAATGTGTGTACTGGAGTTCTTGTGGTGCAAGCACATATGCATGAGGACTTGCTGACTGATCACTGTTATGGCTATGATTGTATATCTCTTCTGCTACTGCGAACACTGATGTTGCTTAGTCGCATTTGTGCTCCCGGCTCTTATTTCTTCTTTTCCTTCTTCTTCTTCTCTTCCCTTTTCATCTCCTTTTCCTTCTCCAATGGACAGGCGTCAGCTATCAGACTCGGATATTACTAGCATCTTCCTTATCATTACCTACAGTCAACTATTAACTTTAAATTTCATAATGATGATGATTGTCACAAGTGAAAAGTTAAACCAGCGCTGAATTAGAAGTCAAGGGAAATACGCATCATTCCAATTTAACCCCGCAACTTCTACATGTTTCTAATCTTTTAAGCTAGTGTGGATGATATTGTTTTTGATTCTGATAATCACTTCTCCAGTGCGCTGGATGGGATGTCTAGGGGCTGAGATCAGGTTTTTGCCAGAACTTGTGTTGAGTTTGAGAATTGAGTCTCGAGGTGCGTGCAGCCTACGAAGTGTAAGTATCGAACTTCGAACCTTCTGTTTAGATTGCTTGGTGGATCGAGATTGTTTTTCTAATATTGGTGGAATAGGCCAGGCGTCAAATTGGGGAGTGATACACGGAAAGATCTGAATCTGAATCTTTGCATGCTTGGAAGGTGAATATAGCAAATGAGTGCTTCCAGGAGTAACTGTAATGGATTTTGTATACAGGGAGGAGCCACCGAAGAGTCTTGATTCTGTAGATGCTTGGAGCTCACCCGCCACATCCACTTGTAATTGTTTCCCGAAGTCGTCGAATGGGTTATGCGTCGCATCAGAGAAAGTAGTTAACTAACCTGACAATCCTGAATCTTGTCAGTGTGGTAGTGGTAGGCGGTTCACATGACAAAGTCTGTGGATAGTACGAGATCGTTAACTCGATGCACATTGGCATTAAGAGAGTGTGCGAGTCCGTCTTTGGCATTCCATATCTGTGGACGCTTGGGGTGTTGGTATGTTCATGATTAGTTATTTATCGAAATCACACATGACTGTTGAATTCAGTGTAGTAGTCATCGCACAGGTTAAATCCATAGATGCTTGGACTGTAGTCAACTCAACTTCATGAGTAGTTGTTTCTCGAAATTGACCGTCGCAGAGGTTTGAGAACGAAGAAAAGTTTGGTTTCTATCCAAATGAAGGAGGTGAGGCATTATGATTGTCAGCTGTTTCATATATCGCAAGTTAGCATTTATCAGGAGATTTTTAGACATAATATAGAGAGTTCCGCCAATTCCAGATCGAGCCCAGAAGGTTGGCATTTGGCCAACTACACTCATTTCTGTTTTTTCGAAGGTTTTAAACAGCTGGCAGATGGCAAAAAGAACTTTGCGGGAAATAGGAATAGGTCTTATCACGGAAGAGGTTGGTGTTCGTAGAGATATCTGGTTGTTTGTGATGCTATGGGGCATTCGGGGATAATGCAATGTTAATGAAAGATGTGAAGAGGTGAAATACGGAAAAGAAAAGAGAAAGGGCGATTCTAATTCTCAAGTGAACTTAGTACCATACTAAAGTTTAAAATCTCAACACTAATTCCATGACGTGCGAAAGCTTTAATACAGACAATGATGAATTGACCGATAACTCGAAGGCTACTTTGCAGAAGAGTGAGATCCAACTATCTGGCACGTCATCACGTCATGGATGTCTTTTCGCAAAGCCGAAAGTATGAAGGGACATCTTTGTCACTCTTGAATATGCAGAACAACAGCTAGGTACCACAAAAATAGAAGGAGATGTAACCGGCTAGGTCACATAGACTAAATGATGATAACAGACGACCATCAAAAAAAGAAGAAAAAGAAACTCAATCAGAGAGCGGGATATTGAAAATTGAACGCAAAAGGGCTATCAACTTACTGTCGCAACCAACGAAATACACGATAGAGGGAACTTACTATTAAAATCCAGGACATAATTTATGGCAAAAAAAGATCACTTGACCAAAAAAATATAGCAAAAGGTATAGCAAAAAAAAGAACACTCAAAGTATCAATAGACTTGGTAGAATCCGAAGAAACACTCAAAGTAGCAATCGACTTGGTAGATCTTAAAAAATCGTATTACAAAAACAGATCACTCGAAGTATCAATGGACTTGGTAGATTCCGAAGAAACACTCAAAGTAGCGATGGACTTGGTAGATCTTTTTTGCAATGAAGAGAAAAGAAATTGAGATTGGGGGGGAGAGGAGGGGTTTATATAGGTATTTGGGGTGGGACATTATTGTGATGGTACGGCCATGTTGTAATTACCGTGTGTCTAGATCGGTATTCGATGCGCTAAGTAAAGGCTAGCTTGGTTAGTCTTTACTTATGAAAAGTTGATGCTATCGGTTCCGTACAGTGCTAATGATTTTTCCATGTGCTAGTTGAAGATTTAGCTGAGCTTGATTGATCTTGTCATTGCATATCCAATGAAATATTGACAAGCAGCAACTATCCGCAGTTCAATATCCCGGCACAGGCGAACCGCTGAAACTAACAAATGGAATCGAGGTATTCAAAATTTTGGGCCCTTTCAATGATGACGCAATTGATAGATTAGATCAGATTTGCCGGAAGGAAGAAGTTGTAAGTGTAGAGCTACGATACGCCTTTTGGATAGGCACTCTGAGGTATTGGTGCATACTGACTAGAGAGAATACTCTTCGCATTCACCTTCTTCGTGCTTGATCTGGCTCAAACAGCTCCATTGCCTAGTATCATTTTGAGTTCTGGCAATTTCATACCCGTGACTTCAGTACGGAAAAATATCGCCGCTAGTGCATAGACTCATGTCGAAGTTAAACTAGAAGTTCAAAGTTCAGTCTCAAACATATTGGTTTTGAGCCGTAGAGAACTATGATTCAATGGGAAGGAACTACCGCAAATCATCACGAGCTCTATTGTTGATGCTATGAATTCAACTTGATCTGCACTTGCTGAATGTTGCCGAACTATCGGAAGGAACGAACGTAGCCTGCACACCTTTGACCGAAGAAGAAAATAGAAAGCCAAATTCTTATAGAGAAATTAAGGTTTGGCAAAAAACATAACGAAAAGGTCTTAATCTACGTAATTTTTGATAGGAGAACCGAAGCAGCTGGAAAGGAACATTCATCGCGAAGTTCTACATGGCTAGCAGAATCGCAATGAAAGAGGGAGCTAAAGAAAAATTCATCAACACAACCAGCATACAATGCCTCAATGAGCATGTCAATGTATACTTGGTTGATGTTGAATGAAACAGCTATTATTGATGTATGAGACGAGCAGACAAATTCAGTACCAGCAACTCCGACTCCAACGCCAAAAACCCCTCCCCGAATCTGTTATCAAAAATAAAACCAACCATCGTCATATACGAAAATAATTCAAAAATCTCATTGAAATCAAAACGTTCCAGAATCAGCTAGTTCTTCTGATCAGGGTCAATAAATAGGCTGGGTGTAAACAAATAAAGGATGGATGTGTGATGTGTGATGGGTGATGTGTGATGTGTGATGTGTGATGTGTGAATGTCATTGAGGTGTCATGGGAATATTTTGATATCTTGAACTACAATTTGGGACTCCGGGGATTTTCAATGTGATTAATCGAGAAGGTAGAACTAGTCTGTGCATGTGACTGTAGATCTTTTGATGACAAATGTTACATGACCAATGAATGCATTTCCAACTTCAATAATCTTTTCCATAGTGATCAACACAAATCTCCTTAACATATCTGACTGAGCTCGAAGGCTGTGGGATTTATGGCTAAAGGGGTAGAGCTAGTATAAGCTCTTCACGATGGGAGTTGCTCTGGAGGTAGCGATGTCACTCCACGACGATTGATGCGTGACGAGGGGCACATTGCTCTGATTTCCCTCAGTCGAAATAATAAAAGCTTCTACCTCTCCTCTTGAAGACAGTATAGTATTTTACGAGATGATCCTGTGTTGTGAGGTTCAAAGACCCAAGAGACCTGTTAAATTCCTGGTTATCATATCACTGTCATTCTCCCCGGTCAGACCATTTGGAAACCATTCAGCACTTGACTGAGGTTTAACATTTGAACTCCAGTCATTGCCCATATTACGTTCAACTATCCAATTGATATACTAATCCGAATACCAAGAGACTATATGAATCATCCAATCTGACAGTAAGCCTGCGCTACCTACAATGATGACAGCATCGCACCACTTACACTCCCGCCATGTCGAGAAAAGAGGTTGCAATACCTGATTGCTGCTGGACGTCTCTGTCTCGAATATTATCCATAGCACGAACAAAAACTTCAAAATTTGAATTACGCTATGGTTAAAGAGACTTTATGGATCGATGAGCCCGACGATAGACTGCTTTTGTATACAATCTTAACACTCTATGACATTCTTTCGTATGACCTTCTCTCGTTCAGTAAACCAGAGCAAGGCATCTAGTACTCAGTCTCAGCTTGAGAATCTTGATTTGGTTCTTGTTCTTACTAGAATCAATCACGTTAAGATTTTAATTACCCTATGCCCCAAAAAACTATACAGATCGTTATATCTGGCGATAGATCGCTCTTGTCCATGATATGAAAATCATATCATGTTCTAATACCCCTTCAAACAGGTCAAAAGACCTCCAATATTCGGCTTCTCTTTGCTATAGTTGTTGTTTGTACTACGTCGAATAACTCTGGACATCTTATTGTTTCAAAATGCAAGAAACAATGAGAAGTATAGGTAGTGCCAAACTCGATGGTAAGCCAGACTCCTTCGGAATGGCAACACCATGTGAAGTTATTCCACTCAAATCAAATCGGAGAAAGGCCTAGTACACATTTACCATTTGAACGCCTTGCTTCCAGTTCTTGTTTGTACTACATTGTATAGTGATGATACTCCATATTGCGGGAGACAATATAAAGTAAAATTAGTGATAAACTAAATTTTAACCTGATCGGCTCTTCAGTGATCACAACCTCCTTACTGTCTCCTCTCCTAGTCAACCGCGGTAATAGCCTGCAATGATTGGTTTCTGCGAAATATTTGCTTCACTCATTGTATGTACGATTTTCAATAGTTTTGATTGTTATAATTTTCTATGGCACAAGGGACAATAAGGAGAGGTTCATTGCTCAAGGAGCAAAAGTGAATATCATATTCTGCCAAATATTCACTTTGGAATCGTTGTTGTTCTTTGGTACATCAATAATTAAGCGAGCCATCTCTACTGTACAATAACGTCAACTGAGATCACAATAGGATTTATTGCTTGCCAGTTGAGACCGTACTCAAATCTATATCAGTAGATCACTCATGATATCTTTCCATCCTCTTTCCATCCTCTTTTTTTCTTTCGTACGAAGGCAACTTAAAGGTTTATCACATTCATCTTGCTGTTGATCAGCAATTACTTGTTGAAACAAAAACCTTTAAGCTTCTCGTTCTCCAATTTCACAATGACAATTGACTTGCCTCCAGACTCTGCATGGGCACTCAACGCCATGGCACCAACGAAGGAAGGACCCACGATCAACATTACTACCAATAATGGATTTTCTACGTTCGCCGCTCCTACTCCTCCTCCCGCAAGTCCCGCTCCTCCCACGGTCGCTCCTCCAAAGCGCAATAATGGCATCGCTTTCTCCATGGTAGGAGGAGGTGGTCCGGCCAGCCAACCACCAACCCCTTCTTTTGCCGCTCCTCCTCCTCCTCCTCCCGTCATCTCATCTCCAGCAAATCCCCCTCCTCCCACGGTCGCTCCTCCAAAGCGCAATAATGGCATCGCTTTCTCCATGGTAGGAGGTGGCCCAGCCAGCCAACCACCAACTCCCGCTTTTGCTCCTGCTTCCGCTCCTCCTCCTTCTACTTACCTCCCTCCCCCATACATCCCATCCGCCTTCCTTCCCTCAACAGCGGTCGCTATACCAACCCCATACGCCAATCCCCCTTCCTATACCTTTTCCGCCTTCGCTCCTTCTACGCCGGCATCAGTCCCAGCATCAACTCCAACTTCTTTTCCTTCCCATAGCCCGTTTACTTCTATTCCGCCATCACCATTTATTTCTGCTCCTCTCCCTCCCTCCTCAATCCCCACCACTGCGCAACAACCCCAATCACCCTCACCGACAATGACACCCATGCGTTTCCTCCCCGCGCGACCCGCCGCGCCTCCTCCAGCTGATCCTCCCGCCCCGCGCTTCCTCTTCGATGGACTAAACCAGAGAATCACCGAGGAAATGGATTGTAAGTCCCCAATAACTCTGCCCTTTTCAAAGTCTCAGAAAACTGATACCTAGCTCGTATTTTAGGGTGGACAGACGAATATTCAGACTATGTCAATAGCTTTGACGAGATGGATTGGGATTGGACGGAGGACTATTTATTGGATTGTTGCGATGTGTTTTAAAGTATGTAAGTTTTCTCGTTCGTTCGTTTGCTCATTCACTTGGTTCTCTTGGGAAACTACCTCCTCCATTGCAATTATGTCGGGAAAGCGCAATGGGGTATACTCCAAAGATTTAGCTAGTCTCAAATGCGCCTCGCCGTCGTTCTTCTCAAAGTTTGATAACCAAAAGTCAAAATCTGACGGCTATTTCCTCCGAGTTCCACTGAACGTTCTGATATCTTTTCAAAGCACTTCAAGAATTTGTCTTCTCACCACTTTATTCCCACTCGACTGACTCCAACCATCCACCATGATCCATCTCACTTTCTCACTCCACACCCCCGAATCTCATCTAATAACCTACCTAGCGCTCAATCTCCTCCTCACAATCCTGAACAAGAGAATTCTCGCACAGGCAAGTTTTTTACCGCTCCCATCTTATCTTCAAGCCCTGTGAAAGTGAAAGTTCCTCGTTCTAACTATCTCATCTACAGTATCCCTACCCATGGCTTCTTACCGCCTGGCACGCATTGTGCTCCTCAATGGGCACATATATTTCCCGCAGACTCGATCCTACCAATTCCAATCCCGAGCATCGCAGTCGCGGAAAAAATCACTACATACTCATGTTTTCGGTTTTGTACACGGTTAATATTGCTGTTAGCAATGTGTCACTGTATGTTCTTTCTGTCCCCTCCTCACTTTCACCCATCCATCACCACCCAGCTAACACCCCCTAGTGGAATAATGTCCATACCCGACCACGTCGTCCTGCGCTCCACAATCCCCATCCTCGTGCTCGCACTCACGCAGCTCCTCCACCTCCCCCACAAACCCTACACCCCACTCACCCTGCTCTCCCTCCTCCCACTCACCACCGGCATCCTCCTCACCACCCACAACACCCTCACCCTAACCCGCTCCACCACCCCCCTCCCCCTCCTCAGCACCCTCCTCACCGCCTCCAAAACCCTCTCAACCCAGCATCTCCAAACCCAGCTCTCCCTCCCCCCCCTCCAAATCCTCCAATC
The DNA here is from genome assembly GCA_029531795.1 of Sclerotinia nivalis. Lineage (NCBI taxonomy): Eukaryota > Fungi > Ascomycota > Leotiomycetes > Helotiales > Sclerotiniaceae > Sclerotinia > Sclerotinia nivalis. The sequence continues at coordinate 398,822 of JAPEIS010000005.1, read as the reverse complement.
CATCGCTCCCCTCACCGGCATCCAAGCAACCCTCTGGTCCTACATGAACGGCGAAATCGACGAATTCCTCATCAAACAAATTTCCTCCCACAATTCCCCTCTCACTTCATCCCCCTCGGGACTCTTCCTCCTCCTCACAAACGGCATCGTAGCATTCCTGCTCAATTGGTCGAGTTTCGCGGCGAATCGCAAGACGGGCGCACTAACGATGGCCGTGCTGGGGAATGTGAAATTGGTTCTTGCGATGGTGATTTCGGGGGCGGTTTTGAGTGGCGCGGAGCCCCTGGTGCGTGGGTGGATGCATGGTTTTGGTGTGCTGTTGGCGCTGGGTGGGGGGTTTCTTTATAGTTTGGGTGAGGTTGGGATGTTTGCGAGTTCGAAGGGTGGGCTCTCTGTTGCTTGAATGAGGAGAGGAATTCTTGGGAATCCTAAAAGTTTCGAATCTCTGTTGCTTACCAGTAATGTGTTTGGGGATCCAAAGGATGGCATCTCCATCTCTGTTCCTTAATCTTCATCTTTTTGTGCTCTGGCTCTGGCTCTGGTTTTCCGAGTTCCATTTGTTTTACTTTGGGCTTTTTGTTCTTCTTTTGTCCCCTTTTTAGTGTAATTGTTTTTTTGTTTTTTTTTGGGCTCTTGATTTGGTTTGGGATTCGGTAGTTGGTTCATTCGGCAGTTGGTTCAATAATATTTCGCAGCTTGGCTGAGTTTTTCTCCTTTTCATATCTTGTGTCTGTATGATTTATGTGGATACATGTGATTATGACTTCGACTTTATCGATTGAATTATGGGGCTATGCCTCACTACTTTTCCCATCACACAGATCAACAGTTTTCCATTCATAATTCCTAAGATACAGACTGTGCCATCAGAACATATAAGATTACAATACATCCAATCCACTAAACGTAGAATACTGTAATGATGTATTACGCATTTAATTCATTTCATTCCATTCGCTTCTCACGGCAAGACACATACAGTATCAACACACTATCTTTCCTCCTTTTCCCTTCACCATACTTCCATCTCATCATTATTCCAATACCAAGACCCAAATCCAAATGCAAAAGTTGGCATCTGTGTGGAAAATGACAAGGACTTTTACATCCATCCAACCATTGCGCCTAATTCCTCCTTCCTGGCCTTACTTTCAATCCCTTCAAATGATCCTGCCCAAATATGTGACTCCTCATCTGTGATGAGTTTGGCCTTTTGCCTTTTTGCAACCCCAAAATCGTGTATGAATATTTATGTATGTACTCATTAATTACTTTTTGTAATCAAAAACTCTGTGTGATGCGAGAAGCTACCCTGAATATCGATTGGAAATGTGTGAAGCGGCAGTCGGGCTAGTATGTGTACCAAAACCTGAATTCCTTGTAAGCTAGATAATTAATTTCCAAGCAAGAACAGAATGTGCGTGAACGAGTATATCGGCCCTAGCTTTCTTGCCATTGAAATCGGTTGTCGTTCATTAATCGTACGTGCTCCTATCGACACCATTTCATCTTTCACCTTTCACTTAAACGAAGTAATTAACCTCTTCGTTTCGCAATCGGGTTCACCATTTCGTTGGGATCAGAGTAATCCCAATGTCTTTTAATCCCACTTTCATATACATTCGCGACCGATTCTTGCCACATACTTGGGCTCACAAAAGACGGGATAGGCGCTCCAGAATACTGCTGTGGAGGTATGGGTTGCGGGCCCGGTGGTAAGCTCACGTTGGGGAGGATCTGAATTTCTGGGAGGGTCGGGAGTTCTTGTGCACCTGAAGAGGGAATTTTTAGAGGAGGGGTCGTTTCAGAAGCAGAGCTGCTCGAAGCGGGAGGCGTACCGAAAGTGCTGTTCCATTGGCTAGGAGATATATTAGTATTTGAACTCTTTTAATGAAAGACCTAGAGTCAACTTACTCAAAAATCCTTGACGGGTTCCATGCAACTTGATCTGCCATTGAAACCCCACTAGTGATTGGCATCTGGGCTCTTTGGCCAGTGGCCATCATTACCAGAGACTGTACGGCAGGAGAGTCACTTTTCGTGTCTATGCCCCCAGCTGATATGGGTGGTGATATGGGGTGGCTTGTATAACTGACTTGTTGCTGTTGGGCATTTTGATGTCCCAAATTTTGACTCTCTATAGCGGTGCTTCCTTGACGATATTGTTGAACATGTCCTCTGGCAGGGCTATTATTGGTTGCTACTGCTGGGCTACCATATGGGAAAGATGGTTTCAGAACGAAAGGCTTCCTAGTGTCAGCTGAAAATGCTTGCCTGAGTGACTCAATCTGTTGTTGCATGTCTGGCATGGGCCATGAGCTAGTACACTTTTCTAGGATTCTCATATGTCTGGTGAAGTATTCTCTGGCGTCCGAGTTCAGATCTGGATCCGGAGATGTAATTGCAACCTATAATATTGTCAACATATCATGAAAGACGGTCGGTAAGTTGGGTTTGACATACCAAGTGCAGGACTGTGCAGGTCAGGACGCAATAGATAGTGAAGTTGATGCCTCGTTGCATGCATAATAGACCGGTCAAGCCAAATGATTGTAACACGCTCTCTTGAAGTCTGCAAAGGAGTTTCGCAGAATTATAACATATAAGCATATGGTGTTTCCATCCGTCCAAGCCCGGTTCCATGAAAGTGAGTTGCGGCCGATGAAGCATAATGATACTTAGGTAATAATAGGAGTGAAGATTGCCGATGAAATGGGTAGGCAGCCAAGGGGGAGATCCGTCGGCTGGAAAATCAATTTGCAAGTTTTCGGGCAGATCATTCATCCAACTCTCGAAAGATGGATTTAGTTGTACGAAATCTGGATCGATACCCCAGTCCTTTCTCTTCTTAACCTTTGCGTATACATTATTCATCCTCCGAACATTACGAACAACACGTGTGAACCAAGCAAAATTGCGTGTGATGGTGAGTTCTCCATTGTCAATTCCAGCTCTGTGTACACTCAAGTCAAGTGTTTCCATATCAACCGCTAAATCCGTTCGGCCTTGTGGGGAACCGATCATCAATTCACAAACGAAGATCGTTTGCCATATTCGGGTTTTGGTGATGCAGTCGGCCAGATCAGAGCCACAGGTTCTACCTGCCTTGTGGTCTTCATAGTGCTCGTCCAGCCCTAAATCCTTCGCCATTTGGACGCATGCTACTACAGTCATCCACGAACGATAGTAGTATCCACGTTTCGGGGCAGCTTCTCTGGCTTTAAGTATTATCAGGTTTGCTTGAAGGGTGCTCAATCGCGGAACATCCATGAAAGCATCAGCATGTTCTATATGAAGTTAGCGAGATGTTTCGTTTAGCTGCAAGATTAAATCTTACTTGAAGCAAGGGCGAGCCATTGATGTCCCTGCGCTGGCTCATCGACAAGTCTTCCAGCGATTGCAAAAATTGCTTCAAGTATCAGAGGGGAGATGGCATCTCGATTCGTATGCCATTGCTGATAAAATAAGGTTTTGTTAAGGACAGGTACATATGGATGCACATTCGTGAAATACATTTCGAAATAATGGAGGATAGTCTGTTCGTCTGGAAGTAACTCCGGAGGAATCCTGATCTTCATATCTGTGCTTATTGTAATTGGAGGCAAAGCATCCTTGTATTCGTCAATGTCTTCAAAAGCTGGTTCCTCGACCAAATTTCTGGCCCTGTTCTTGTTGTTCAGGTATGGAGCTGTTTCTTTATTAGAATTACAAGCTAGTGCGGCAATCAAAGCACTTACCTGTGCCTGCTGGGTTCATCTTAAGCTCTCCCAGTAAATCGGCCAAATCTTCCCCGCCATATTCACTTTGATTATAGTTTTCCGGTGAATCATGTGTTTGCTGCTGAAGAGATGCCGGAGGGTATACCGCTTGTGGTGAATATTCTGTATGTTGGCTGAGCGCGCTGACTGGAGTCTGAAGACTGTTATAGTGCATGGCCTGTTGACTATGTGCACTCGAAGGTCCCCCGTATGGAATAGGTTGGTACATATTATTTGGATCGGGGTATGGAGGTTGCTGTGTATAAATCGGAGGTACCACCTTCGACGGCCCTGACATCTGCGCTTGTATCGGGACTTGTTGATGATAACCGTCACCGGGATTTCCTCCATTATCATATTGTGGGGCTTCTGCTTCGAAGCTTTGGTTGTTTTGTTGAAAATCGCGATCGTAGTTCACCGTTGGAGGGATACATCCTAGCTTGAGCCTTGTACAAGCGGAGCATGGCCAGGTATTCGTTGTTGCAGCATCACATTTGATTTTTCTTCTTCGACATCCCTCACAAGCTCGCATCACTATATCGTATCAGTAAGGAAGAGCGCACAATTTGAAGACCTCGTACCCTTCAAACGCTTGTGGCGATTATGTTCGTCAACAAAGACATAATCTAAGATGTATTAGCCCACGTCAACTTCAAGGTCCCGCGAATGATGAGAAAGCTGCGCACTTTTTTGATTCTCCCTCGGGCCACCATAGTTCGTTGGCGCAAATGAAAAGTTCTGCATTTGTGCGCTTTGTGGGAGTATTTTCCTTGTACCAAGATCTTGGGACATATTCTATATTCAAATGCGATTTCAATCCCAGTCTCCTACACAATTCCAAGCCGAAGGTAATAGGCGCCTCTCCTCGAATCTCTTATGTACAATTGCTTCTTTTAGTGAGGATCGTCGATATATTTGAAGTAGAATATAAGGAAGCGGAGTGTCGTGAACCCAAGATTCTGTTACTCGGCCACATCCGGATGAGGGGGGCACGTTCTAAGCCCTGAATAAGCACGAATGGATTTTGGTTCGACTAATTCGAGAGGCCACGAACTCAAGCTTTGAAATCGAGATGGTGGAGTTATCGGGGCTTCAAGGATACCGAAGCATGAAACTGCGAAAGTAAATCAGGGTCAGCTAAAATAATTATCTATGTTTGAAGACATCATGAGTGTAACATGCGCCTACCTCCCTCACGTACCAAGTGCGTAATGTTTAGTGTATACTAATATGAGTATTATAATACGAAGGAAACGTTGCGCTATAGAAAGGGAAAAAAAGGATTGATTATTTTTGACAGATGGGATGGGATGGTATGGTATGGTATGATTTCCTCTGATGCGCTATTTGATCGAAATGGGATTTGACGATGGCAGTTGTATGAACAGGTAGGTACTAAAGTAAAGAGCACCTACTCCGCACTCGAGAAAAGCTCGGATTGATCTAGGGTCTCGCCACAAGAAAAAGTATAAATTATTAGTTCAAGTGATGCAAGAGTAGGATGAACGCCCTTCCAGACCCCCAATTCTATCAAGCACAAGGCACAAGGAAGAAGGTGTGGTGGCATTGGTGGGCGATAATGATAATAATAATAATAATGGAAATGGCCTTGTAATTTTGCTATGGGTACTCGAGTATGGATATAGATAGGTAAGGAAGGGCACTGGTGGATATGTATGGGTCTAAACGCGATTCCCCAATAAATCCCAAGTTTCTCTTACCAAAGTGTGTTACTCTGTAGGTATGACCGTATGAGGTTATATACCTCATGCAGGTGGTGTAAGGAGGGATGGGATAACAGGACCATGGGTATCTGTATGGGGGAGGGAAGGGAATATCAAGCAAGCAAGCAAGCAAGCTAATAAGGTCTGGCAAGAAAAGGACCCGCAAGTGAGTACCTATGCCGGGAGGTGATTGATTGCAGGGAACTCGAAACGGCTGGTTCCCAGAATCCCGGCCGAATTACAGGAGTTGTGCTACCAAGTTGAGAAGGCGAGGACAAGTACTTAGGTACGTACCTAGGTAAAATGAAGGAGAGATTGTCTTTTACCTGAACCGGGAAATTGAAAAGGTTTTGGAGATATCCAAGGAACTCGAATGGAAGGGGTGAGAAATGATGTAGCATCCTTCATCCTTCAAGTATCCGTTATCATAATACATTATCGTAACTCTTTTCCCTGTTCCTTTCATATTGAAATCCACTTACAAAGGTAATTAACTCGAGTAGTAAATAGGTTGGCCCCTCTTTGCCTCTCTACAATCCCTTTAGTGAATTCTCAATCACCAAATCATTTTCATAATGTCATTATGAGATATAACGGGGGTGCCCAAGAAAAGAACACGGCCAGGTCCCCTCACTTGTCACTTATAATCTCCATCAAACAAACTGCCATGCCGATAATCTGAGCTCCTAGATATGAAATGATTACTGTCATCACATGTATTCATCTTATCTTCATTCGTAAGTGCTTTTAATCTTTTGAATCTGTTTTGTGTCCAGAGTTATATTTATGGAGGTAAAGCTTTAAAGTTTAAAGCTTTAAAGCTGACAAAGGTAATCCGATGATATGACAACTGGAGGTCTATGCATGATGATTGAGCGATGAAAGAAACGGGAGATCGGATGATATATAAAAAAACATCAACTCTTTTTTTAGACTTCTCTCCGCCCTTTTCCTCGTGTCCAACCAACCCCAGTATTGATTTCTCTCATCTCCATTCTATGTTTCATTTGGTCAATCGTACGGATCCATAACAACGAATAAGTACCGAGTAAACCATAAAGAAAAGAGTAAAAATCGGAAAAGCAACTGGAGGTATAAGACTGATCTCGACGAAGAATTGGAGATGCGCATGTCCATCTATGCCAAGGTCCTCTAGAAACGATGGAGGGGGGTCTAATCGCATTTAATTTGATGAGAGTCCTTTGTAGCTGGCCGCGGATCTCGATCATCTGTCTGTCGTGGTACAAGGGTAACGATTGAAGCTTATGTAATATTAGTTTTGTTTTTATAACGTGGTTTATCACCGAGCGGTTCATATCACCGAGTGGGTCACTTTCACTTCAATTTACCACTTTTGATTTCAAAATGCGTTTTATCAATCATTTATCATACAATTTAATAATAAAGAAGTACAAATACTTTTAACTATCGAAGCTCTTCAAAAAGACAAAAAACTAAGTATTCGAAAGGCTGCTAAGCTATATAATATATCGTATACAATACTTATATACAGAATGGATAGTTCTACTTTATATATAGAAATTCGAGCGAATTGTTATAATATTATAGAATTGGAAGAGGAAGTGATTGTTCAATATATATTTGATATGGATAATAGAGGTTTTCCATTTAAATTTAAGGGGGTAGAAGATATGACGAATCATATTCTTGAATCGCAGGGGGCAAAGAAAATTGGAAAGCTTTGGGTTTATCGATTTGTAAAGCGTTATACAGAATTAAAGATGCATTTTAGTTGTATTTATGATTTTCAAAGAGTTCTTTGTGAAGATCTTAAGTTTATTGGAGAGTGGTTTCGATTGGTATCGAATATGTAAGCGAAATATAGTATTTTGGATTGCGATTTCTATAACTTCGATGAAACTGGCTTTATGATGGGTATAATATGCCCTAGAATGATTGTAATTAGTGCTGAACGAAATGGTAGAAGTAAGGCAATACAATTAGACAATTGAGAGTAGGCTATAGTGATTATATATGGTAATAGAGAGGGTGAAATTATATTTTTATTTCTGATAATTCAAGGATAAGTCTATCTTTCCAATTGGTATATCGAAATCGATCTTTCAGCAAATTGAACTATCAAATTTACTTCTAATGGATGGACAAATAATGAAACAGAGTTAGAATGAATAAAGCATTTCGATAAGTATACAATTCATCGAACAAAGGGCAAATATCGAATATTAATACTAGATAGATATGAAAGTCACGAATCGATATTTTTTCAATTATATTGCAAGGCAAATGATATTATATATATAAGATTATTATTGTATTCAAATCATTTAATTTAATTATTTGATATTAAATGTTTTAGTGTTCTAAAATGCTTATATAGTTGTCAAATTGATGGATTTATTAAAACATATATCAATTATATTTCCAAGGTTGAATTCTTTATAGTTTTTAAAGCTGTATATTAAGAATCAATTACAGTTCAGAATATGAAAGCTGGGTTTCGAAGAGCTAGATTAATACTATTTGATCCCGAAATTGTACTTTCAAAATTAGATATTCGAATTTATATACCTACTCCCCCTCCTTTCAATTTAGACCTTTGGATCTTTCAAATCCTTTACAATCCAATTGAAGCTCTTTCTCAATCAATTTTAATAAAATCTCGAATAATTTATCATCAATCAAACTCCTTTATATTTATATTCGAAACTATATTAACTTTAATTAAAAGTACAAAAAGATTGGTATATAAAAATACACTTTTAAATACAAAAAACTATACACTTCGGAAAACAAATAAAACATTAAGCAAACATCGATATATAAAAAAGGTTCAATTATGCAATGGAGGAATACTTATTGGATAAAAAGCTATAGATATATTATTTCAATAAGAGATTGATATTCAGATTCAACATAACGAGTATCAAAATAGAGGGAATTCTAATAGAGAAGTATCTACTAGTAGATATTGTAGTAAATGTGGAAAGATAGATCATAATTCAAGAACTTGTCAAATCAATGTAATAGATCCTAGATTATTAGATTCTTGATAGTTTCAATCAATTGATTCAATTATTGTTGAATAATATGAATTTAAAATAATAAATTGAGGTGAAAGTGATCCACTCGGTGATATGAACCGCTCGGTGATAAACCACGTTATACTAAACATATGATTATTAATTACTGGTAAGCCTGTCTTCATTAAGATTCTTGCCATAATGTTGCCTCCCTGTCCCTTCGTATCGCTGAGCAATTGTAATTGCATAAGATCTTTCCCGGCCGTGACGAAGTGATTAACCATCCATTCCCTTACTTCCTAAGTATTACAATCATATTTTGGTATGGTGGGTGCCGTTTTAAATACCGATACCACGGAGTCTACATTGTTCGATATCTTTCCTTTGTTGCTACCGATTCTTATATCTTTGAAAGTGGTATATTATTGTTTTCAAAAGCTTCATATTTACATCTGGATATTTACATGAATATTCTGCATCGTACTTGCCAAAGAAAATTTAACAAAAGTTTATCACTAATATAGGGCAAAGCTGATCTCATCCTTGAGCTATATCAAACTAATTATGTCAAAGGAAAGACAAACAAATCGAAAAACTGATTCGGCCCTTAAGTACCTGAAAAAACTATTCATAGATGTCGAAATGCAAGCCGATCACATTATACGTACAGATCTATAAGAAGGAAACCTCAATATTGTGGGTGAGGCAAGGAAAGCAGGCATCCTTTCGAGAATGCTACAGTAGGTTTTGAAGCACGCATACCGGCAGATCAGAAATAACTCGAATTCAGGGTTCAAACACAGAATGTTAGGTCCATGGCAGGCATTGGCAATTTTAGGATGTCATAGGGGCCTTATGAGGGGTAGCCACGGCAAATTTGATACCGTTTATTTTTCTACTGCATGCATTAGAAAGGAAATAGGGAAAAGCATTAACCGTGTGTTCGTCGTACGACGTACGGAGTACACCCCCATCACAAACGCATATCAACTTCCCCCTAAACTCATTTTTGCTTGATTGATAACGATCCCGTTGTAACACCGAAAATTCCGAGTAGGTCAGGACCCAAACGTATTGGTATATTTTCACCTGTGTTAGGGTAAGATTAAAGTACTAGGTATTTAGCAACTACTGTACTGCAAACATATCGTCAGTTTGGCGTTTGTGGTTTGTTCCATGGCGCCAGCGGTGAGTGGAAAGCACTTTTCCACCGAAGTACCGAGACCCATGCGAAATCACAAAAATAGGTGAAGGCAGAACCCATCCAGCAGCATATTTCCAATATTCTCTCAAAAGGTCGCCCCATAAATGATAATTTTGTTAATGATCAGTGGATTCATGGATCTTTGGACAGCACTACTGCCCCGCAAAACACGATTCTTTGGTGTGCTCGCCTGTAACCAGTCCCAGAAAAGGTCGCCGGGTATCAAGCGACATGGACGCAGCTGGCAGCAAGTGCAGCGAGCAGTGCATATGTGGGTATGTTCCAGACAAGGGGTATTGGGATTTCAAGACAAGTCAAAGATTGGATGTTTTGACCTTACGATTCCGTGCCGCGAAACCGCAGCCACTCGACTAGCAGAGATGCACCCGACAATATGGTACAGCGACACAAAAATATGTCATGTCCGTTAAAGATCGGTGAAAAGTTATGCAGGTCTTGATTTGGGTTTGTGTTTGTTAATGGGAGTATCGAAAAGGATTTTGGTGGCTTTGGCGTTGATAGACAAGCATTCCCTTCTCACCACCTGTGGGGCGTGATAAACCTCACGTTTCCCCAATTAGGCTAGGTTCGCGATTTTGATGAAATCAAAATGAAGAAATCATTTTGACTATTTATCACTAAGCAAGCTCATTGATGAGCCCCGTATTACCCGTAGCCCACCACGCTATTACGACACTATCACCTACTAAATTGAAGCTATTCAGGTTGAAAGCTAGTTAGAATTTTGAATCCTGGGGAAAATCGAAGCTATTCCCGCTTTTCGCCTTGATGTTAGGGCCATGATAAATCTCACTGAAATAATGATAATGATAATAACAAAAAAGTCTGAAAAATCCATCAAAATCACTGCGCTAGCATTTACCAAAAAATGATAGGTTAGTAAAATATGACGGCCCACAGGTTGTTGATAAATTCGAGAGGCAAGAATTCCCTTATATCTCCACAATCTTTTTCCATTTGTCCGTTCCTCAAGCCAGCGCTCGTGAGAGGCACAGGCAGTGCCGCTGTACCTTATCTGGAACGCAAATTAAGGCTGGTTTGGAAAATAAGGGATAAGAGTCTAGAAACTACCTACACCGTTCGTTCATCACGGCTGTTCGGATGATAGATTGCCTGATCTAAAGTTACACGGGCGGTCCCCGGTTCCGTCTGTCTCATAAATTCGACATCAAAAGGAAACCAGCTTTAAAGATCTTCCGACGGAAAGATATAGCACAGTCCCTTCAACCATGAAAGCGCATGATCGCCACGAGATGCAGATGGCTCGTGCTTGATGATCATTCTTGGATCCTTTTTGAACACAAGATAGACAGACAATCCATAGAAACTTTGAAATAGAGATACTGTATAATGCCAAAGTAAAAAAGAGATAGATTAGACATGCACATATAATAGCATATATAGGTTAACCATGAATATTACAAATATCCCAAATATTGCAGATGTATGTATAGTTGATGTACAGAGTATTATTTATGATTACCCAGTTCGATATTCGGTAGAGGAATAGCTCGAGTTTCAATCATTGATTGATTAGTCATAATAGATTATTGTGCCTGAGGCACCATCACACAATCAAAACTTTATCGATAAAGGAAATTCGATAATTTCATCATCTTCATGACCATTAAAACTACCACAATTTTGACACCACGATTTGAACTTTGACATCTCAAATCTGCCTTCTATATTACATCCCACTGGGTCTCAAATTGCAGATATAATTAATCGTGTCTGCTTAAGTCATAAACTTAAAGAGCCTCAGCTTATTATTGCCACCAGACAAGCCGCCATCCTTTTTGGCAGCAGAGCCCCAAGTGGCCCCCAAACCAGCTCATCATGGAATCGGGAGACATTATCCAGAATGCGAATCCTACAATTTTGAATGTGTCTGAAATATCACGTCGAAGAGAAAAACGCAAGGTTCGAGATTATTCGGCCAAGAAACATGGTATACAGAGCATATTGATGGCAAAACCCAGCTATGCATTGGATCCTTTTTATATGTCAGATGTTTCAGAGGACTCGGATGATTCTGGCTTGGAGCCAATAGATGAACAAGAAATATATGGTAAGAATTTGAGTTTCCTTATTCACTCACTACTAGATTTTCTTCAAGGCCTCGATATATCCTAGGAGCCATAGCATATCATGTAGACACAAATATCATTATCCCAAGGTCAAATATTTCAAACATGCTTATACCTCTCCGTTACACAGTGCTATTTGGAACTTAGAAGAATCAATATGTGCCGACTGTTTTCTCAAGTTTGCATAGCTGACGTTTAAAGACTTGATCGCGCCAATCTCCGACCCTGAGCACCCTCTCTCATTAGAGTCTCTCGGAGTAGTTAAACTTGAGGATGTTCACCTTATTCCGCCTTCTGATGTCACAAACCCGGCAGCGCTCTCTCGCGTACTGGTCGAATTGACACCGACGGTTTCGCATTGCTCCTTAGCAACTGTTATTGGACTTGGCGTTCGAGTACGTTTGGAACAAGCCCTCCCGCCAAGTTACCGAGTCGAGGTCAAGATCAAGAAGGATACACACAGTCAGGCAGCTGAAGTCAACAAACAACTAGCTGATAAGGAGCGTGTTGCGGCCGCACTTGAGAATGATAATCTCATGAATTTGTTAAGGAAGATGATGAAGACCTGTCTCGACGGTTGATGATATTACCACCACATCCATAACGTCTGCATAAAACTACTTTCGCGTGTCTAGGGAATCAGTCAACAAGAAAGGCGCTGTCATAAGAAAGGACAACTTCTCATGCAAAATCACTTCTGCAGCCCCCTGGTTTCTCTCAAGTCAAACAGAACAATTCCCTGGATTGACCTACCAATACGCGCTATTATCAGAAACAATAACATAAGTTCATACCAAATACCATATTTCCTTGTCGCGTATGCATGTACGTGTGACAACTATACTAACCGCGGCACTCTGCTAGAAACTTCTAGCAAACCTCTCTGCAACATGTTGAATTTGTGTCGCGTACCGAATTATTTTCCAAAGTTCGATTGCTAGTGGCATGTTCATTGTTCATGAGGTCCTTGTAGTTCCAAGAACATTCCCATCGTCGATCTCCACAAGTGTCATAGACCCAAACAAACCCCTGATATTTCGTCCGCTTTTTACCACGAGCGAGCTTCGTAAATCGTTTTTTTGTACCCAATTAAACAAGCAATCCCTACTACCAAGCTATTACCAATTTCTCCATAGTGCAAAACTTTTTGGCCTACCAGAAAGCAAATTTCTGACAAGCCCCCATGTACATGACACCACAAGCGACATCTCCTCAAGTTCACCACATTCCCAAGCACACGAGACCACTGCAACCTTAGGGCTTAATCAATCAATGCCTCGGTGGCGGTAGTGATGAAAAGATGTCATAAAGCTTACGTAGACCCTCGTCTTCTCTTTAATGTCACCTCAAAGTTTCTCTCACCACATCTGGCAAAAACTGCACGACATCCAATGCCGCTTATTAATTAACATTTCAGGGGCTAGGTTCAAAGTTTTACCTTTTCGCTTGTCATTAACTCTCCACACAAGATAAGCATAATTTTCGAAAATAACGAAAAGAGCTTCCGAGGACCTCGGATTGAAATCTAGAACAATTTTATCATCACACGTGCTTAATATATCAACTCGCCTCTTTGTCTTTTATACTTTCTTGGACCTGTCAGAATCCTCGTCCACGCACGAGATTTTCACGAGGGCATAAAGTTTCGTGAAAGGAACGTGCTATCCTTCCTTAATTGGTAAGAACGGAGTAGATACTGGGAAAGTTTGCCACGTCCTTCCTCCTCTTCTACTTTACCCCCACGAACCCGAATGACAACATTTACTTCGCCGCCCCCAACTTGTCTGGGGGAGTTTCTTCATTGAGCAATTATGAAACATTGATTTATGGTTGACCAAATCAATAATCTTGTCGAACAAATTATTTCATGCGATCAGCATTAAATCTTTTCCCTGTACGTAGTCTGTTAGGTACAAAGTGCATTGTGCAGATTGTGACTATACTCTACCAGCATAATAGCCCGTTAGCCCGAAATCCCCGTATCCCGGTAGCTAAAATGTTCCTGGTTCGTTCGTTCGTTCGTTGATCAGATGGAAATCAGTCAAACCATCCAATAAGATCCTCGTCCATGTACAATATGATATGATATCACATAACAACAAGCATCCGCTTCCATTCATTCTATTCAATTCACATTCTTTGCTCTTATGCATAAAGCGTCGTACATAGCACGTACATATCGGCATCACCGAGCCGCATAAATAGATGTAAATTTATGCTACAAACTTCTTGATTTGATGACATCGATCCTCACTAAAAATACTAGCGAGTACAACAAAGAAATTAAAGAGTGGTAATTCTTGCGATGTTGGGCGCAAAAGGTTGCTGGGTACTAGGTATATTGGGTTGATTGGGGGAACAGGGGAAAAGAACGCTACACGCGCGGATCATCTTTCCTCCTTCTTACTTGTGCGGCCAGAAAGTATTAAAAACCCGAACGCTGAATCGGTGTTAAGAAAGATGGGAAGCCTTGAAAATGGGGTAGTTTGACCAAGAAGAACAATTATTCCCTTCCGAGGCGTTTAGAGTTTTATACTTTCTAGCCGACGAGTAGAGGGCTGATACCAGCAATTGAAATGCGGTCTTTTTTGTTCCATGGGTACCTAGGTAGGCTACTTCGTAATGTGCATTACGGTTGGGACCAGGACGCGAGATATGTGGTTACATGCAAAAATGTAATATTACCATGTGATTATCGTTTTACCGCCTACCACTACCATACTTTATCAACTGTGTTTCTTAAGTACGCGCGTTGCATACGGAGTACATGTATATATATGTACAACGCTTACAATATGTACGCGGTACATATATCTATATACAATACAACATAATACCAATTCTCAGGTATCACACCTGATGCCTACAATATCATACATCCAATAATCCAGCTTCTACATGAACACATGTACCCATTCGTATATATCGCATAATACTGTACGATAGATGCACATACAGAAACAGATACGAAAGATCCCAGGCATATCTCTCCATAGATGGAACAATAGTTTTTCCCATTCGCCAGGGTTTTCCAGGATATCGCGCTTTTCTTTCGTTGCTATGCTATGCTATGCACAGTGCGGATGTGCGTTCATCTGCATAAATCTTTCCTTCCTTCCTTCTGTCAAATTAAAGCCTCCGAGCCCATACTTCGTTTGTACGTAAACATGTAAACATGTAAATGAATAAATAAAGTCATGAAGTCATGTACCCTGTACCGTACTATACTGTAAATCCTTCATGTCAATGCCTCATAATGTGGAGATGCAGATACAGAATGCGATGGATGGATGACATTATTGGGAGGAGATTCAACGCTATACATCTGGGATGCTCGTAGAAGGCGTAGAAGATCACTATGATGAAAACGTGGTTTGAAACTCGCATTGGCATCGGAATTGGAATTGGAATTGGGTGATTGATAGATAGAGTAGTCAAGTCCTCTAGCTATCATAGGTAATCGATTATCTATCTTTCAGCTTTACACTCATTGATAGTATATCTCCCTCCGCATATGAAGTAAGCCAAATGAATAAATAGACTACTGGTGTATACTATACTCTGTATACCCCAGTACATGTGCAGTTGAGACGTATGCACTCAGTGCAGTAACAATTGCAAAGGTAGGTCCACCATCCCCAAGGTTCGTGTAACCTGGGTTAATCAATCAATATCAAAATATGTGAATTTTGCATTCATCTATTTATCCACCTCGATTTTATCTCTCCTTAGTATGGAAATGTACATGCACATGCAAAAGAGAAAATTATACATGTACAGATCTCGATTATTTTAGTTGGAAATGTTTCAATTCGCCATGCATGAGCCAATTCCCCAAAACGCCCATACACTCCCACTCTCGATTTGGAAGTTTAACCACATTTGTATGTGGGAGGGAGATCATTCAAACCCAGGAATCAGATCTTTGCCAAGTTCTTCAACCATTAGGACACGTGTTTGGTAAATTTACCGTCAACCTACCCATCCAGGATTCCCGTCTCCTTCAAACTGGTGAAGAGTTCCGGTTCGAGGAATTTAGCCACACTTACATCCTCACTCAAACCCTTTCTTCTTCTGGTCTTGAGAACGAAATCACGAGCTGTGGCTTGTGCATTTGCGGGTTCAAGGGGTCTGAGGATCACATCCTTGTCTAATGGATCGCCGGGGACGATACTCCACCGATCAAACACTAGAGAAACAGTTGCTTGGCCTTGAGTGTGAATGCGGAGATCAGTTTCGAATCCAAAAGAATCGATGACGGGTATCAAACCACTGACACGATAGAGGGGTGTACCAGCGATGGGACCATCCGTCAAGACGTGACCGCGACGACGGGCGAGTACAGTGTAGAGCGAGGTGACGGAATCTGCAGGTCCGGTCATGGAACAGGAGTAGACGGGTTCCATTAATCTTGGAGAGGCCATTAGGAAGGAAGAATAGCATGCGCGTCGGGAAGTGGGAATAATTTGACCACCACCCCGGAAAATTGCTTCGGGAGCCAATATCACGTCTGTTATTTTGAATTTGGTATTGCGGATTGCTACAAGGGACGTTAGTACTAACTCGGATAGATGGACCAATGAAAATTTAATTCAGGGGTGGGATAGTAGCTGTGGTCTGTGTGACAATAATGAACGGAATTTTCCATATTAATTCAGTGATACCGTGGCGTGAGGGGTCGTCCATAATTACGATGTATGATACCTAGGAGTAGTTGGGTAAGGGTGAAAGGGAGGGCGTCTGGGGAAAAGGGCAAATGAAAAATGAGTGGAAACTTACGTTCTTCACAAAGTGGTCCTTCTCGAGCAGCCCAGCTAAATCCTTGTCGAATGGTATCCCGTACACTAAGTAATAACTTCTTATCCACCTGTTGTAGATCAGTCAGCATGAGAAGGGCCGAATAATTTCCATTTTGTGTAACACAACGGCTATTTAGCCTTTGCAGGCACTAGCAGTAGCAGCTCTAAATTGGCTAGCTACTAACAAGGGGTAAGGGAATAGGTGCTTTCTGGAATGAAACTTGCCTCGGATGGAATGGTATCATCTTGTAGAATGTTTGGTCCCAAATCGTCGGGACCGAAGGCCCAAATACTTCTAGAAGCCAATAAATCCCAACCATAGTTCTCCTCAAAGTATTTGCCAATCACTCGAGCAGGACTCTTTATGCTGACCTTTCCACTTTCAATATCCTCAGCAATACCCTGGTCAAGAGGTTCTGCAACCATTGTGATCTTGTTCTTCTTGTTTGGTGTCTGGGCATAACATTTGATAGCTGATGTCTCAACGACTGTCTCACAAAAGCGTGTGACAGGATCAGACACCTTGATCTCCATCTCTGCATATAATCGTCGGAGGTCATGCAGGACACAGTCCATGTAGAGTTCCCCCGTGCCCAGAATGACGTGTTCGCCAGATTCTTCTACCTTCGTAGTGATAAGAGGGTAGCTTTTGTTGACTTTTCTCAAACCATCCAACATCTTAGGAAGCTCGGAAGGGTTGATTGGCTCCACAGCAACCTTGAAGACCGACTCGGTGAAATGAGTAATGGGTTTGAAAATGTACGCCTCCTCTTCATTTGGTAAAACAAGGGGTACAATGGTTGCAGATTTAACAATCGAGTTATCTACACCCCCAAGCAGAACCCAATTGCCGGCGGGGACTCCATCCGTAGGGATATTGTATCTTGTTTCAGCGATCCATACATCCGATATGGTGGCGACGCTCATGTCCTCTTCATCATCAATTGAGTATCCTTCGCCAAGGACTCTCACTTGAGTACCTGCTCGTGCAATACCACTTAATACTCTTCCGAAAGAATAAAATCCAGTAGCATCGCTTGTGTTTAATAGCTTGGTGATTTGAATGACCAATGGACCATCTTGATCGCAATTCTTCATAGCCGCTCCAACCGTTGTATCCAATGGACCGGTATAATGGCGTTCCAGTTTCTTCTCTGCAGCTTCCACCGGAGAAGGTATATGCTGTACAACCATATCGACGAACCCGGTTGATGGGCCGAAAAATTGTTCACATACTAGTTTCAGAAGAACGTTGGCATCCGTCTTGTACTGTGATGGCTTGAGGAAAATCCCAAGCGTTTCCAGAGTGTCCTTCAAATCTTCTGGACTCTCACTAATAGTGTGAGAGTATAGCTTGTAAATTGGTTCCAGGATGAAATTCACGAAGGAGCGTTTCGACCTCTCTTCAACACCCTTTCGAGTGAATGATCTCCTTGATGGATTATAGAAAATGTCACCCCACAGCCTCCTGGCAAATTCGTGTGCATTGATACCACTCTCTTCGTTGTTCAAACCCGGACCTCGCTTGTTATTTGGGGCGTAGCTGTCTGCATACATTTTCGCAAATGATTGCAAGGTAAAACACCATCCCATGCTAGTACAGGCAAAAAGAACATTACCTTTCTCAGGACTGAGTCTTCGGCTCTCCCCTTGACCTGGTAATGTAGCCTCAATCACAGTATTGACTTCCTCAATAACATGCTTGAGCTTGAAATAGGCATCCGTTGGTGGCAGCTTGAGCTCTAGAATTAGACGATCCATTTTATTGACAACAAGAGTCAAGGGCAGACCTTCCAAAACGGCATGCTTGATGATCCGTTCCGTATTGACTTGGACTCCTTCAACAACATCAACGACCAAAACTACTCCATCTACCAGCCGTAATGAAGAGGCAACCTCATCCACGAAATTAACATGGCCCGGAGTATCGAGGATATTTAGAAGATGTGACTTCCCCTTAGTACTCTGAAGCACCAGACTCATAGGTGCGGATTTTATGGACAGTCCCCGTTCGCGCTCAACAACATGGATATCTGTATAACGTAATTGCTCATCCTTCTTCCTTCCGGTCTTCTTTTCTAATCGCTCGGTGATATCATGAGTCTCGAGAACCAACATGTCCATAAATGCGGTTTTTCCATGATGTAGATGCCCAGCAAGAGCAATATTTCTAATTTGTTCGGGATAATTCATGAGGTCGGACATGAAACTTCGATCGAAATGTACTGGTGGAAGATCCGCCTCCTGGATGTTGAATTTCTTCTGTTCGACGGGAGCTATAATAGGTTGCGTGAGAGGTTGCGCATCTTCTTCCTGCACCATGGTTTCCACATCCTCTCCATATACTTGCTGCGCAGTGGGATAATACTGCTTGTCTTCATGCAATATCACCGCATTTGAAGGACCTTCATCTAAAGACGGAGTAGTTAGCAGATAGCTTTCTAGGCTCCATAAAATAGCTATGACCAACCATCAAGGTCCATCAATTCCTGTCCCGTAGGTTCCTCTGGCGCCTCTTCTGGATATTCATCGTAGACGTATGCGCTCGCATCATTGCCATGCTGAGACTCCTCCTCCTCCTCCTCGGCCTCACCAATGAAGTTTCCAAACCTGCAAGAAGATTAGCAACGGTCAAGCCTTTCAAGGAGCTTAAAATTTGGAGGAAACTTACTCGTCATAAAGATCATCCATCTTGAATAAGTAGAAGGCAAAAAATTATATGAAATTCAAGAAATGTTCAAGAAAATAGAGCTCCAACCTCACTGGCTTCGCGTCGAAAACTCGAGGTTTCGCGACGGGACTTTTTTGAGATCACGTGCTACAGCCTTGTCACATAAGGTAACTCTTATCCAATGGAATCAAGGATAGATCTTTAGTGGAGAATGCAGAGGAGAGATTGATTAGATTAGATTTTATACCGACCTCGGAGATATTCAAGTTTGATTACTATTCTTGCCGCCTTTGTGAACTCATCTGTGATGTGCACTGTTCAAAGATTACCCTTCACATTGTTCTAAACATATACAAAGCACAACTTCAAAAGTGGCAGGAGATTTCGAGGCTAGATTAGCGGGGCTTACCACTGTTCTGCCAACTCACCGCCCTCACCATAAATATTGGCACATCTTTGTTGAGGTTTATTCCTTTTCTCCAAAATAATATTTACGAATCTCAAATCTTTCTACTTTGCCCATAAACATGTCTTCACTTCCTCCAGTTTATATCGTGTAAGTTTCCTGTACATTCTCGGTTTTCGGAATTGTTACTACTTAGACCATGTTCTGGATATCTTTCCTCTTCTACACTCGTGACCACCTTATAGTTAAGAAATACTAATCATTCGATGTTTCTAGCTCCGCTGTGAGAACACCCATCGGTTCATTCTTAGGTTCCCTCTCTAGCAAGACCGCAACTGAACTCGGTGGCATTGCCATCAAGGGTAAGTTTATTTGATCTCTGTGACGTATAAAATTTTGGGGCTGACGAACATCTAGCTGCCATTGAGCGTGTACCAGAAATCAAACCTGAAGATGTTGAAGAAATCTTCTTTGGCAATGTTTTGTCCGCAAAGTAGGTTGATCACTTGTTTGTAAAGGAAAAATAACTAATTCGGACAGCTTGGGACAGAACCCTGCTCGTCAATGTGCTATTGCTGGTGGCCTCACTGAAGGTGTAGTCTGTACCACCGTCAACAAAGTTTGTGCTTCCGGCGCTAAGGCAATCATTCTTGCCGCCCAGACAATCATCACTGGCAACGCCGATATCGTTGTAGCCGGTGGTACAGAGTCCATGTCTAATGTTCCTCACTACCTTCCAACTCTCCGAAATGGTGCCAAGTATGGTGACCAAACTTTGGTAGACGGTGTTCTCAAGGATGGTCTCACTGATGCCTACAACAAAAAAGAGCATATGGGAATGGCTGCTGAAGAGTGCCATGTTGATCACGACATTAGCAGAGAGCAACAAGATGAGTATGCCATCAAGTCATACCAAAAGGCACAAAAGGCAACTGAAGCCGGTATCTTCAAGACCGAGATTGTTCCAGTTGAAGTTAGCGGTGGCCGTGGAAAGCCAAATGTTAAGGTTGAGAAAGATGACGAGATTAAGAATTTGAACATCGAGAAGCTCAAGGCCATGAGACCAGCTTTCTTGCCTAATGGAGGAACCGTCACCGCACCAAATGCTGCACCACTTAACGACGGAGCTTCAGCTCTTGTCCTCGTCTCAGAAGCTAAGTTAAAGGAACTCGGTCTTAAACCTTTGGCAAAGATTCTTGGTTGGGGTGATGCTGAAAAAGCACCAAGCAAGTTCACCACGGCACCATCTTTGGCTATTCCTAAGGCTTTGAAGCACGCCAATATTGATGCTTCAGCTGTTGATTACTATGAGATCAACGAGGCTTTCTCGGTTGTCGCCTTGGCAAACATGAAGATTCTCGGATTGGATGAATCCAAGGTCAACATCCACGGAGGTGCCGTTGCTATTGGACATCCCCTTGGTTGTTCCGGAGCTAGAATTGTCACCACATTGGTCAATGTGTTGAGAGAACAAAAGGCAAAGATTGGCGTTGCTGGTATTTGCAACGGTGGGGGTGGAGCCTCCGCTCTTGTCATTGAATCTTTACAGTAAAGTGTTTATAAAAATTGCTTACAATTTGGATTTGGATGGTACATATTTGGAGTATCAAAAAGCATGATCAGCAATGAAGCAACATAGATTCAAGTCTGATAAAAGTCTCGAGGGACGATTTACAATACCCCATAAGCTTTTTAATACACCCCATTAGATCTTCTACTTCAAAGCCCTCAGAGCTATTTTCGTTTTGTCACATTCATGCAATTGGTCAGCCTCGTAAAAAGTGATCTTATCCGATAGTAGCCTTGCATATCTACTAAACTGTAGAAGTTCTAGCGTTGTCTGGCCCCTGTCGAAAAAAAGTTCGAGATAAGTGCAATTACCAAAAAAAAGTTCCGGCGCATCAATACCTCAATTTGCTGGTGTTTATATCGCCATCAAAGAGGTTTTTGATCTATAAACAATTGGAAATTATGGTCGGCCAACGCAAAGCAGTGTGAGTTTAGAACAGCTATTACATATTTTATTACTCTCGAGCGCTAACTTCGACAACAACAGAGATCAGCGCATCCCCGCGCTCATTCGCAATGGCATACAGGAGAAGAAACGAAGCTTCATTGTGGTTGTTGGAGACAGAACGAAAGATGTTATTGTACATCTACACTATATCATGTCCAGTATGGACATGAAACAGAACAAATCGGTTATGTGGGCATACAAAAATAAGCTTTTAGGTTTTACGAGGTCTGTATCGACATCCGTTGTACTTTGAAGCTGCATACTGACATACTTGCTGCTTATAGTCACCGGAAGAAGAGAGAAACTAAAATCAAGAAAGAAATCAAACGCGGGATTAGGGAAGCTAACACAGAGGATCCATTCGAGCTGTTTGTGTCACTGCACAACATTCGATATGTCTACTATAAGGAAACTGAAAAAATCCTGGGAAACACATTCGGAATGTGTATATTGCAGGATTTTGAAGCCATTACACCCAATCTCTTAGCCAGAACGATCGAAACAGTTGAGGGAGGTGGACTTGTGGTTTTATTGCTTAAAGGCATGAACAGCTTAAAGCAACTATACACCTTGTCTATGGATATTCATTCCCGATACCGAACGGAAGCGCACGATGATGTTACTGCCAGATTCAATGAACGATTCATTTTGTCTCTTGGGAAATGCGAGTCATGTCTGGTTATTGACGATGAGCTGAATGTTTTACCCATATCCGGAGGGAAGAACGTGAAAGCTTTACCTCCGCCAGATTTGGACCAGCCAAAAAGTGAATCACAGATAGAATTGGATAACATGAAAGAGGCCCTACAAGACACGCAACCAGTGGGATCCCTCGTCACTTTGGCGAAGACTGTAGACCAGGCCAAGGCCCTTCTGACATTCGTGGATGCTATCGCCGAAAAGACGTTGAGAAACACTGTCACGTTGACTGCTGGCAGAGGACGTGGAAAATCTGCAGCTCTTGGTGTGGCTGTGGCAGCAGCTGTCGCGCATGGATATAGCAATATTTTCATCACATCCCCAAGTCCGGAGAACTTGAAGACTTTATTCGAGTTTATCTTCAAAGGTTTTGATGCTCTTAACTACATGGATCACGTCGACTACTCAATCATACAATCCACAAACCCCGATTTTAACAAAGCAATTGTTCGAGTGAACATACATCGTCAACATCGCCAAACAATTCAATATATCAGACCGCAAGATGCGCACGTTCTCGGACAAGCCGAATTATTGGTCATCGATGAAGCCGCTGCGATACCGCTACCGCTCGTCAAGAAGCTTATGGGTCCTTACTTGGTATTCATGGCATCCACTATCAATGGTTACGAGGGTACTGGAAGGTCTCTATCTTTGAAATTGATCAAACAACTCCGAGAGCAATCTAGAGGCACGACAAATGGAACCGAAGATGTTGAGATAGCTGATCGATCAAGTGGTAAGGCGGCTGCTAAAGGTGCTGATAATAGCTTCTCAGGAGGTCGCTCGCTAAGAGAGATCACGCTGTCTGAGCCAATTCGTTATGCACAAGGTGACGCCGTCGAGAAGTGGCTCAATCAATTACTCTGTCTCGATGCCACTTTACCTCGATCGAGATTGAATACTCTTCAAGGATGCCCAGATCCTTCACAGTGTCAATTGCTCAACGTCAATCGCGATACCCTCTTCTCTTTCCACGATGTTTCCGAAAAGTTTTTGCAACAGATGATTGCTCTTTACGTCGCTAGTCATTACAAGAATACCCCAGACGATCTTCAGTTGATGAGTGATGCTCCTGCTCATCAATTGTTTGTACTTGTTCCACCTATTGAAGAGAACAGTAAACACTTACCAGAGCCTCTCTGTGTGATCCAAGTGGCTCTTGAAGGAAAGATCAGCAAGCAAAGTGTCATGAACAGCTTGAGTAGAGGTCAGAGAGCGGCTGGTGATCTCATCCCTTGGTTGGTCAGTCAGCAATTTCAAGACGACGATTTCGCTGGTCTCTCTGGAGCACGTGTGGTTCGGATAGCAACAAATCCTGATTATATCAAGATGGGATATGGAAGCAAAGCTCTCGAACTTCTTACTGATTTCTATGAAGGAAAATTCGCTAACCTCTCAGAGGATATGAATGATTACGTGGAAGAGACAATTACTCGTGTCACCGACGAGGAGTTGACTAGTGCATCTCTCCTTGATGACAACATCAACGTTAGGGATATCAGAAAAATGCCACCCCTCTTCTCGAAGCTATCCGAGAAGCGACCCGACAATCTCGATTATATTGGTGTCAGCTACGGCCTTACTCAACCGCTCCACAGATTCTGGAAACGAGCCTCGTTTGTTCCTCTCTATCTTCGACAAACGCCAAACGAATTGACTGGAGAGCACACCTGTGTTATGGTTCGCACTTTGGAAAATAGTGAAAATAGAGAGTGGGAGTCTGCTTTCTCTCGAGATTTCCATCGCAGATTTCTGTCTCTCCTTTCGTACCAATTCCGCGAATTCCCTTCAGTCCTTGCCTTAAGTATTGATGAATCAGCAAATGCTGGTTCAAAATCTGATCCAGAAGCCGCACCCAAGCCACTTTCAAAAGCAGAGTTAGACAAACTCATGTCGCCATTTGATCTTAAGCGCCTGGAATCCTATGCAAATAATATGCTTGACTACCACGTCATTCTAGATCTCATTCCAACACTTGCGAACTTATATTTCACTGGTCGTTTGAAGTCCGAGATCAAGCTCACGGGTATCCAATCATCGATACTTCTTGCCGTCGGTCTGCAGAGAAAAGACCTAACAGCCATCGAGTCAGAATTATCACTTCCATCCTCTCAACTATTAGCCATGTTCATTAAGATCATGCGCAAAATGAGTGCCCACTTTGGCGACCTGGTTTCTGGGGCCATAGAAGCTGAGATGCCGGGGCGTGAAAGCATCGGTGTTAGCAGAGAAGATGCAAATGGAGCTTTGGATGATGAAGTTGTAGATGACAGATTCGTACCCCTAGAACAAGGACTCGAAGAAGAATTGGAGGAAGGTGGAGATGAAGCTATGAAAGCTTTAAAAGAGAAGCAAAGGGAGCTTATTGATGCTCTCCCTTTAGACCAGTATGTTTCTAATTCCAGTACTTTCAGAAATTGAAATGCTAATTTATTGACCAGATATGAGATCGAAGCAGGAGCACCAGGTTGGGCAGAAGCCGAGAAGCAGGTTAAAAATGCTGCTAAATCTGGAAAGAAGGATATAGTAGTCGGTGTAAAGAGTACCAAAACAAAGAGAAAGGCAGGGGAATCAGCAGCAGAAATTTATGAACAGGAGATGGGTGAAAAGACGCACAAAAAAGCAAAGAAGGGTTCTAAAAAGGGTCATTAGTTTTCTCGTTTCCCATCTGTGTAATCTAAAATCCTGTATATACCTTGTACTTAATGAAAGAAATGATATGGAATATCTCTTAAAATGAGCCTTTTAATCAATGTATATGAACTTGACAGTGACACGCATGAATAATTCAAAAAAGGTACTCAATTATTCGTGACATTAGCAAGCCACATGTGAAAGGCTGCCTAATACACAACCTCCACCGAACAAAACTTTTCAAACTCTTTCCACAATTTTCACGTCTAATCAAATAATCATGACGGAGACCAAAGATACCAAATCAGAAACTCCATGGTGGAAAGCATTTCCGGAGGCAAGAGCAAAATGCCCGGAAATCACAGCAGATGATGTGATGAAGTTGTTTGATGATATGGATATTACATCTGAGCCGAGGGGTTTCTTGTTAGTGGATGTTAGAAGAGATGATTGGGTGGTATGTTATTTCTTGCTTTTTGTTTTGAATCCGTTTCATTTGCTTCTAGGTGTATATGAGCGGGAATATATGATATGGTTCTATGGGAAATCATTCGGGGTTGAGGTTGAATGTTTCTGATATATCTAACCATAGGGCGGAACAATCAAAACCTCACTTAATCTTCCCGCGCAAAGTTTCTATCAAACACGGAAGACGCTCTTTGAACTCTGTAATAGAGCGGGTATGGCGAAAGTTATTTTCTATTGTGGTATGTACTTCTGTGGTTCTAGTCTTTGGAAATGAGAGAGATGTTGATGAGGTGTAGGATCGTCGTCAGGTAGAGGTCCAAGATGTGCAGGTTGGATGCAGGATTATATTGATGATGTAGCAAAGTTTGGGAAGAAGTGTAATATTCAGGTCCTCGTCTTGAAGGGCGGAATTAAGGGGTGGGTGAAGGAGTTTGAGGGAATGTTTATGGATGGATTTGAGGAGGGGAAGTGGGAGGAGGCCAAGTAAAGAGGGTGGAATATCATGCCCAGTCGAATTTCACGTCATCTGAGTAAATGAGGTGCAGAACTTTCTTTGGAAGGGGTATCAGCTATAGAAATTATGGTTCATCTTGCCAAACAGATTGTCTTTTCTTCTTCCGTGCTCCTCAACATGCAATTTGTGTTTCATATAGCCTGTAAACGCCCTGGCCCAGATATAATCTTCGATTTTCTTCCCCTCCATATTCCTCCATATTCTTCCAAATTTCGACATAAATCCCCCAAAATTCCTATTTCCCTTCTCAATCTCCTCTGTTTTCCCGTCCGCCACCTATTCTCTCCAATGCCTCGAGCATAACGACTGAGTTTCCGCGGATAACCTAATACCCTGTTAGTCTTTGAATCTGAGTGCGGTGGCTATGCGACTACATACAACCATTCCAATCTTCACTTTCTCACCACCCTCTTTCTCCTCAACTGCGTCATCTAGCACAATGTTTAAGAAGACCTATTCCATCTTGTTAGCAAGGTTAGATTTCGAATGCGCGCAGGAGGGAACTAACATCGTAACCTCTCAAAACACCAATGACCTTTCTGCTACCATTCAACTGCACAAATAGTCTCTTATCGAGGTACTACACGACAAAATAAGTTAGCCATCAATTCTCCAATCTTTCTCCTTTCCACTAGCTTTCGCGCAATAGCTTCAATCAACCGCCTTGTCGCGTTCCTCAATCTCGCTCTTCTCCATTTTCATTTCACCAAGACTTCGGGAATTGCACACACCTTTTTAAGCTCTGGCTGAGCTTGAGGCATGTTGACGATAGGTTTGGTATATTCGTCGTGTAGATGTCGTGAAATTGGAAGCTTGATTGCCTGCTCTAGAAACACTCCAAAATTTTGTGGCTTGCTTGAGGTTTCATGAGGCTGGAGTTTGCGGTCACGTGGTGATAAGGAGATGGTATTTTATTTATCGTAGATGGAGAGCTTCTTTGGTCGCGTCTCTATTTATTACAATTTGACTGCATGATTTCTATCCTAAAGGGCATTTATACAGAGAGTTGATTGGTAGCTTGTCAAATTAAAAAGAAAGTTTGAATACAACACAAGATGTCGGCAGTTCGAAAGCCACTCAAGAAATCCAATTTGCGCCGGAGTATCGCATTTGAAGACTTGACGCAAGAAGGGGACGATGTGCCCAAGAACGATACTCCTAGCGATGATAATGCTACAAACAAACCTCCGATAGTCAAGACTACTCCATTTAAAAAGAAAAAGAGACCCGCATCATCACGTCTCTCCTTTGGAGTAGGCGACATCATATCCGGTTCCGATGCCGAAAACCTCGAGGATGATGAATCGTTCACTCTAGTAAAGAAACCCCTTGCGCGAAAAGTCGCAGAAGGGAATGCGAAGAAAACCAATGCGAGATTACCTTTGCCCATGAGGGCGAGGGATGAAGATGAAGATGGGGATTCGGGAATGGGAAGACCGACTTATAGTAAGGATTATTTGGAGGAATTGAAGAGTTCGCAGGCTAGTGCTATGAAAGAATTGGCGGATGTAGAGATTGGGGGAGGAGAGGAACCGTTCTTGGATGCGAGTGAGTTAGAAGGGGCTATGGTTGTGGATTTGCAGGGGAATGGAGATATGGTGGGGGAGCTTGCGGGAAGTACAGCGGCGGTTATACCTACGGAGGCGGAAATTAGGGAGAAGAAAGAGAGGAGGGCTAGGATGGCTAGGGAAAAAGATTTCATTTCTCTGAATGATGATGAACCGGATGGAGGACGAAATATGTCACTTCTTCCTCGACAAAAGAAACCGGAATCAAGATTGGTTAGAGACGATGAAGAAATCATGGAAGGTTTTGAGGAATTCGTAGACGATGGACGAATTTCTCTAGGAAAGAAACAAGAACGTGAGGAACGACGACGTCGTAAGAAAGAAATGGCAGATTTGATTCAACAAGCCGAAGGTAGCTCAGATGAAGAAAGTGATGATTCGGAAGCAGAAAGAAGAGCCGCATATGAAGCTGCACAAACAAGAGCTGGTATGGATGGATTGCATAAACATGATGATGCAGCAGGTGCCAGGAAAGAAAATCAGATTCCTGCTAGGATTACACCAATACCTGTATTATCAGAGTGCCTGGAAAGATTACAAAATACGTTAAATACAATGGAACTCGAACTTTCCAAAAGGAAAAAGAAGATTGAAGAAGGACAAATGGAAAAATCGGATATTATTAAGAGGGAAGAGGATGTTCAAGTACTGTTAACGCAGGCGGGACAGAGATATTCGTCATTGAAAGCAGATGTCCATGTGAAGGAGCTAGAAATGAATGATGTGAAGGGATTGGTGGATAAAAGTAATGAGATGGCAAGAGAGAGGATTGGAGGTGGGGATAGGGGCTTGGAGAGTTTTGGAAATACGCCTGTAGGAAGAGGAGAGGTGGTTGATGGTTCGTGAGTGGGATTTAAAAGGATAGAACTTATAGTTATGGGTTGATACCATTAATATATCACATTGCATATTTATATTTAACCTGCTTCTTTGACTGTACAAATATGGAGATTCGTGTTATTGTGAGCTCCATGGCCCGGATTAAATAAAGGATTCGAAGTACTCTCTCCCCCTATGAGATATTCTCATCTAATCTTTCATCCCTTCCCCTCGCCATCACCACTTTATCCCTATTCCATTTCACGCTCTCTCATTCAATCCCTTACCAAGAAACACTCTCACAAATCATCAATACCTAGATATCCAAATATGAAATGCAGCTCCGAACTCCCTATCAAAAGTAACACAAACACCAATCCATAACATATTGAATCTGAACAATCCGTAGGTATTGTAATCATTGG